>OZ012556.1:9284997-10534997 GCA_963935595.1 Schoenobius gigantellus | reverse complement strand
TTAAAAAGGCTGAGGTAATTCCGATACACAAAGGAGGTAACAGAGATAGTGTTAATAACTACAGACCTATATCTATTCTCCCTACAGTATCTAAAATATTAGAAAAAATTATGAACACCCGTCTATACAACTATCTTGAATGTAATAAAATGTTATCAAGTTCGCAATTTGGCTTTCGTAGGGGGATTTCGTGTAATGATGCTGTTGGTGAGCTGACAAACCACATTGTTAAAAAATTAGATAAGAAACAAAAAGTAATAGTTATATTTTTAGATTTGGCCAAAGCGTTTGACACTGTCTCTGTGCCTCTTTTGCTGCAGAAATTAGAAAGACTCGGAATACGGGATACACAACTAAGTCTCTTCAAAGACTACCTCACAAATCGTTGCCAAAGAGTTAGGATAGGAGATAATCGTAGTTCTGACCTTCACGTCAAACATGGTGTGCCACAAGGCAGTATCTTAGGTCCTACTTTGTTCCTGACCTATATAAATGACCTATGCAACTTAAAATTGTAAAACGGGAAAGTGATCACCTTTGCAGATGATACTGCCCTGTTATTTCATGCTGATACTTGGGACAAAGCATACTCCTTTGCCCAAATGGGTTTTAACATAGTCTCGACATGGTTGGCTAGTAATGAACTGACACTTAATGTGACAAAGACAAAATATATTGCTTTTTCTATTAAAAATTTTAAACAAGATGCAAACACAATGCACAGTTGATGGAGAAAGTAGAAAGCATTAAATACCTTGGGGTACAGATTGACAATACTCTAAGTTTTAAGCAACATATCAATTTACTTTCCGCTAGAATTAGAAAAATTATGTGTATCTTTAAAAAAGTAAGGGAGATTGCAGACAAAAAACTAATTACCACCGTGTATCTTGCACTGGTACAAAGTCTTTTGACCTACTGTATTACAAGCTGGGGTGGAGCTCCTAAAACAACTCTGCTCAAGCTTGAGAGGACACAAAGAGCAGTTTTAAAAGTCAGTCTACACCTACCATTTCTCTTTCCAACAGCAGACTTATATAAACTTTGTAAAGTACTTACCGTTCGCCAATTATTCATTTTGCACACAGTTACTCAAAAACACTCAGAAGTACAATACAAACCTGAACTGTTTATTAATATCAGACGTAGTTATGCCGTCTGTGAACCGGCATTCTGTAAAACTGCTTTTGCGCACAAATTCTATGTCTTCTTGGGTGGTTATCTCTACAATAAAATTAATAAAAACTTGAACATCTATCACGCGATTCGAATGCAAGCGAAAACTTAAGAACTGGATCCAACAAATCAACTATGATGATACAGAACAATTGCTATCAATTCCCGTTTAATTTGAACAATAAATTGTGAGCACCTTCCAACCGTATAATGCCCATTTCTAGTAAACATACTCTTAAATACCACACACTTACACACTCAAACACACACACAACAAATACAGACACACTTATTGAAGATTATACCTACTTATATTATATATTTATTTCAACTAATATACATAATTATACAAATGTATATATCTATATAGTATTTTATGTTAATAGCTTGCATGATATATCAATACACTGTTATATTCCCACATATTGTACGAGTATACCTACTGTAACATAGACCAAGATCTGTTAGGTGGATGCCTGGAGTCCTGTAAAACAGGTTTTGCAAAAAACCTTAGTTCAGGCTCCAGTCTCCGCCAATAAGTAGGAACGAATGTAGTATACTAATATTGATTGTCAGAATACAAGAAATTGTAATGTTATTGGTGGAGAAATAAATATATTATTATATTATTATTATTGTGGCATCAACACAACACTGCGCCGACATCCTTTTATCTTAGACTATAGATACCAATAAACATGAAATACCTACGAAAAAAGCGTGCCAAGCTTTGTGTTGGTCTAAAGGCGTGTCTCCTGCATATGTTTTTTCTAAACATTACACAGAAAACATGAAACATAAACAAATTATTGCATACACAAAGCTGTCTCCTGCAATAACAAAATCTGTTTAGATGCTAAACAAAACATTTTTCAGTAGACCAAAGAGTACTTAATGTAATTTACGGGAACAGTAGGTAGACATCATCATGAGTTCTGACGAGGAAGACGTTCTCTGCGCTTTAGCGATTGCAGATGATGCAGCAGCATCAACAGAGAGAAAACATTGATTTCGAGTTAGGCCATACTTAAGGCCTCGTAATTTTTATATTTATAAGGAATTACGAATAGATTGATTTGGAATTGACAATTCCTTCCGTATTTCTGAAAGAGATTTTGAAGAATTATTAAACATAATTGGGCCTGATGTGCAAAAAAATTCAACATGGCGCAATGATGTTATTCCTCCAGATATGCGACTAGGAGTCTAGGAATCACATTAAGATTTCTGGCTACCGGTGATTCATATACAAGCCTATGTATGTACCTTTTGAGAACATCGAAACAACAAATATCGAAAATAATTCCTGGAGTTTGTTGGGCTCTGTATAATAGGCTTATAAGGACATTATTTAAAGGTGAGTTTCTGACAATTAATTGCAGTATAAAAATTAAACAAAGATGAATATTAACTTTGAATTTTAATTTCAAGGAATTTGAACAGACTATAATTATTGTGACAACATAACATTCTGAACCTAAAAACCACGCAAGCCAGCCAGAATTTTAAGTTATGTTCATAAACTTAAGACAAGTAAACAAACACTCTCTGTGGTTATGGCATTATTCCGCTCCCCTTCACCTGCGCGGGGGTAAATGTGTAGATGCTTTCCATCGGCCATGGAAAGCAAAAACATTGTGATATCAAGAACCATAGACAAGAAATGTGTAGACATGGCATGCTTTGTGTAGATGTTTTTGTGTAGTGTGTAGACAAAAGCACGAGCAGGAGACACGGCTTAAGATGGCGGAAAAAACTTGGGACGCCACATCCAAGATTTCACACTGATTATGTTTTTCTTTATACAATTCATAAAAAAAATCAATAAAATACATAGAACTGTAAAAATCACTCAGAAATATTGCTCACTGACGGTTACCTATTGAAACGCATAACGTTTTTCGTCATAAAAAAATGCATAATGTTAATTGCCATAATCGTCACTTGCCATAAGTCTTTATATCATAACTTCATAACGCATATAATATTATAAGGCCGAAATATGTAAGGCATAACCATTAAAAGGTATAATTTGAATAAGCATAAGTAACAGTAGTATGTGTACCTGTTTGTGAAATTTTTATTTGTATTTGGGATGTTTGTGTGTGTTTGAAGCAACAATAAACTGTTTATCTATCTAACAAAAGGCATAATTTATGTTTCCCATAATATTTCAAAGGCATAATATTCAAAAGTCATACATTTGAAAAGCATAACTGAAAAAATCCATAAATGCATTGTGAAATCATTTACCATAATTTCAAAAAGCAAACACTTGCTATACATAATAGATTAAATTTATTCTCTTATTCGCTCACCACCGCAGCCTCGCTCGGCTTGATGGCCGGCTTCGCCGGCTAGCCTCAGCCGCGGCGGCTCGCTCATAGCCACCTGCTCCTCAGCATGCGGGCCGCCTCACCCCTCCGTGCCTTCGCGGTTCTGAATAACACTCTAGCGGTAGGGCAGACAAGACTACGTGGAGTCGGGGTTGACTGAGTCGGTTTTAAAAAGCACTAGTTTTTTAATAATTAGTAAACCTTGTATGGAGAAAAATACATTCCGGATTATCTCAAAGAAGATTTATGGATCTATTTACAGTTATTATTATTTATAAAACTATGTCTTTAGTGAGTTATGCATAGTTAAATTATGTCAAACAAAATGATGGCTCATAACAGTTATGCGTATTTAAATTATGTGTTTTAAAGTATGCTTAATAAAATTATGGCAACCCAAATTATACCTTTCAAAGATTATGACTTTTAATATTATGCCTTTCGACAATTCTACATTATAATGTTTATGCCTATTGATATGTTATGCCAAATATTATTATGCTTTTTGATTTTTATGCGATATGATGTATGCCAATTGAAATTATGACAATTAACAGTATGCGTTTCAAAGTGTCACCCTCACTGATTGATATTTTAGCACAACAACAAACACGGTGCTTTGTAATGGCGGACTGAACTGGACGCAAAATTTGAGACATATTCTGAGCCTTTTATATAGGAGTGATGGATGGACCGCGACTGTCAAATTGTAAGCGATCGCGATAGATTTTTTCTCAAATAATAACCCCCAGGCTATACCAATTTAAGAGCTTGGTAGCTTGGCACTTTGCCTTTCAACACTCTCCCTCAAAGTCCAATCTACCAGCCCCATTAAACCTACAAAGGACATTGAGCATTTTACTATGGGACATTTACCCACGGCGAACAAAAATAAAATTGGATTAGATGAGGTAATTACCTCTAGATTCTAATGGAATAGGTCACATGTTTGTGGGTCGTGGGATTAACACAAAAATTACCATAAAATTATTTTAAAAAAATATAAGAATAGTATTTTTTTACTTGTTTTCTTGCAAAAATCAAAAAGATATAAAGGTAAGATAAAGGAAAACATATTTTTCGATTCATATTTATTCTGCTGCATCCAAACACAATGCATCATAACAGTAGTTAAACAGATCACACAACGGATGATGAAGTGACAGCTTTTCGCGCGCGGTCGTCGCGTCAGTCAATTTCTTTCAATCAGTGCGCCGACATAATTATGAATATGTCCGATCATTAATTTGTTTCAAAGATAAATATGTCCATAACTTTAGTTCAAAACCCAATATGTCCTCAAACCAGCTTTGATGAGGTTTGAGCGTAATTCGTTATATTTGTATGTAGTCGGGGACAACCATTGTCAAATAAGCAAAATTAAATCTAAAAATCTACGAAACAAACGGCCCGTTCCAGATAAGCATTTTTAGCCATAAATACCAACATTTTTAGCATCTCTGCGTTTCATTAGCCGGTGATGCTAGTTTTTCTTGCTGGTTGTCATGCGTTTCATTTAAGCATTTTTAACACGAAATGCTAGCATCAAATACCCATGCTAATAGATGGGTCCTCTGATACCACTTTTTGACAGCTTTCAAATTTGACATTTGGAATCTTTTTTTCATGAATCAAATAGGATTTTCAGCGGATTTAAAAAATTTATTGAAAGATATTTATAGTATTAGCCAATTCTGATTTATATTATAAAAAAATTTAAGTGGCTGGACTAATTAGGTGAGGTGTCAAAATTTAGCACGAAAAATCAGTACCTTGCGTTTCATTTCTAACAATTAGCGCGGCTAAAAATGTTAACATTTCTTAAAAGAAACGCAAAACGAGGCTAACATCAGATGTTAGCCTCAGAAAGTAGCAGTGCTTTATCTGGAACGCAGGGAAAGTTGTCAGCATCTGCGAATCAAAAATTTGGTCTACCCTTTGATTATAAATACAACCATCTTTTCACTTATCAAGGACATATTTACGTTTGATATTAAGCAACTTAATTCTGCTTCTGTTGTGCTTCCTAAGGTTGTCTGGAAGAGATCGCTCTTAGCGATAAGACCGCCTTTTGTACTCATGTTGGTTTTTTGTATATAATGTTTGATTAGTAATGTCCATGTGTGCAATAAAGATTATATCTATCTATCTTAAGGCAACTGTATGTTGTTTTCTAGATTTCCAAATGATTGTATTATTAAATAATTTAAACAAATATCCACTTGTGGATTTTCTATCGTCGGTGGCGCTGTGAGCGATGAGCGTCGGTGGCGTTGTGGACTGATGAGCGTCGGTGGCGCTGTGGACTCGACACTTGTCTTCCAATCGGGAGGTCCGGGTTCGAGACCGCCATGTACCACTGTGTTTTTCGTTTCGAATTTCATATGTACATTTGTCTGACGCTCCTACGGTGAAGGAAAACATCGTGAGGCAACCTGCATACATCTGCGAAGAAATTCAAAGGTGTATGTGAAGTCGACCAATCCGCACTGGGCCAGCGTGGTTGACTAAGGCCTAATCACCCTAACATAGGGTAGGCTCGAGCCCCTCGGTGGGGACGTATATGAGCTGTGATGATGATTTTCTATCATCATTTGTAGCAAAATTAGAATCGGCAAATCCAACTGTGTAAATGTATTCAACTCTGTTTTTGTATAAATTAAACAATAAATTAATAGTCCGCTTAAAATATCTAAGTAGAATTCAAAACTCTTATCAAAACTTGCCACAATTTTAAACTAGGTTAAGACTGGTATCTACTCAATAGCTTTTGCTAAGTCCGGTCTAGTGCTCACCATCGCATACATTAAAGAAAAGAACCTATCAAAGATCTACACTGGTATTCTAACGTCATGTCTAAGTCACAGTCACTAAAGTTTAATTGAAAATTGGTTTTCATAGGTGTGTCACAGCCATACTTACTTCACTTAAATATTTTGTAAGTATTGAGTTTGATTTATATTTAAGTATTGAATTATTTTGTTTCTTAATTGAAATAAGTACCTAATCACGTACTATCTCTATCAAGTCTGTGATGTTAATTTATTACAACCTATATCTTTCATTCAGAACTCATTATTTTATAAGCACTTCACTTCACTAATTTTTATTTTATCACTTCCGAATAACAACAAATCGTCAACATACAAGAGCAAATCTTAGATCATTTGCTCGCTCTAAGGTAGATATATATCTTATTTCTTATACAAGCAGTAATCATTTTCTGAAAGTGTAAATCTATACTTTGTAATACTTATTGGGGAATTTTTTTAGTATCTTATCTTACCAATATAATTATGGGATCCATGAATATTAAGCAAAACTCTTCTAAAACGTTATATATTTCTCATTATCAAAACTTCTGCGCAATATCTCGAGTGTTGTTGCGATAGCAATAGGCTATCGATAGTATCGTGACCTCGAAAATCAGTCATTCTATCGATAGCCCTATCGAAACTATCGACAAAAAAATACTATCGATGCTATCGATTGATGAAAATAAGAAATACTATTGCCAAAGATAAATAGTATCGAATCGATACTATCGTTCGCTTGTTTACAATACTATCGATAGTTATTACCTCTCAGAAGTCGACGATTTTACAATAAATGTTGAAATATGTTTTATCCTTACTGTTAAAAATCATATTTGTACAAACTTATTCATACTATAAATACCCACTACAAAACTGCTGTTCCTCAGTGCGTAAAATTGAAAAACAGGAATAAATAATCTTTATTTGGAAGAATATGGTAAATACAAGCTTTTACAGTTTGGTTCCATAATAACTAAAGAAACTAAAATACGAAAATGAAATTCGCAACGATATTTCGAAGATGGGTAATCTGCATCATCATCATCAGCTCATATACGTCCCCACCGAGGGGCTCGAGCATACCCTAAACTAGGGCGATTAGGCCTTAGTCAACCACGCTGGCCAAGTGCGGGTTGGTCGACTTCACACACAACCTGTAAAGAAATTCTTTCTTCACAGGTGTGTGCAGGTTTCCTCACGATGGTTTCCTTCACCGTAAAAGCGTCGAATAAACGTACATATGAATTCAAAATTTGAAAACACATTGGTATGTGACGGGGTTCGAACCGCTCCCTCCCGATTGGAAGGCGACAGCCTTACGCACTACGCCATCGACGCTTCTATCTAATCTGCATAACCCTAATCAATAGGTATCAAAAGTTTCTCATGGTACAGCTTTTGTTATCACCACCCAGACCATCGAAACCGCGTCGATACTATCGAAAATACGTCGATTGTTACTATGGCAAAAATACCGATAGTATCGTTAGGCCATAGATAGTATCGATAGTATCGACTAAATTAACGCAATAAAATAGATATTATCGATACTATCGATAGTGTCTTGCTTTGATTGTGTCAATATTAAAGACAGTATCGATTTAATTCAATAATAGAGTCTGGCTAATGAAAGATGAACCTGACATTTTTTCAAGTAGCAACACTGATACAATGTCCCCATGTAGTTTAGTTCAACATGGTGATTTTGATACTTTGTAATAAACAATTTCATAATATTTTTTTCTTAATTTCTGTCGAAATATTACAGATATTAAGTAATTTTAACATTCATGAAATCCAAATACAGCGATTTCTTATAAAAGGTTTATTGTTGGAAGTTCATTGAAACTAAACATTACCTAATATTTAATTTTAAAAAAAGTATCAACTCCTTTTTTCCGCTATATTCAGTAGAATATAGTAGGAAAATAAGGAAAAAAAAACAATCCTTTCACAAAGGACATGTTCAGTTTCGCCATACTTCGTGGTATTAAAATAAATAGTGCGTTTAGCAGTATTGTGGTATATAACGCTTAAGACAGTAAATATTTTAGAATATAATTACCTTCTTTAAAAAAATTAACAACCCTCCATTTTGTTTTAAAAATCTTTCAAAAATCTGATGGTAGAAATAATAAAAACACGCTGGCAACACTGTAAATATATTGGCATTTGGCAACACGTGTATTTGAGATGTGATTTCTATAGTGATGTAAAATATAATGTAATAACGGTTTTACCGGTTTTTGTTCACAATTGTTCCACAAGTGTTATGGGACGCTCGACAAGATGAACGATTTTACAAATGACGATACGTCAACGTTGACTTTTGACAATATCATTATTGACATGAACGTAACCTTACACCGCACTGTGTCGTTCAGCGATATCCCTACTCATACAATAGTATGAAACGATTTATATCATATCATGCTATTACCCTTTTATTACATAACCGAAAAAGTAAATCAGTCTTATTTCTAAAGCTTTAAGGTTCTCAGTATAAATCTAACTTCCAGCACAGAATAGATAATAGTACTACGTACAGAACGGCCACTTACCTCCTCGCACTCATTTCAAATACCTCACCCCACCCGGCACTTCGTTGTAGACATCACTGACACATAAACAAGGGCGCGCGCGATCACTCCGGCATGGCAACACTTCACGTTCATCGAGTAACAGAGATAGCGCTATGCGGGTAAAAGAGAAGGCAGTTGCTGCACTTCTCGCATCATTTCGATTGATAACCGCGCACTCAGCCCTACTAGATTCCACGTACACATTTGCGCGTGTACAAACGTCATTTGCTTTAGTAGTAGTAATAGGTCATTGATTTGCGAACGTTGTATGGAGTGTCCGGGGTGTGCCTCCAGATCACTCACTTCAATCGGAGTCATTTGTTGAAACGGTCTATAGCTTATGAAACAATGACGTTCTCTTCACATATGTATAGAATGAAATGAACGTTACAACAATAATTCTTGCTTTGAATATAAATATTATAATGCAAAAAATATTCCTAAGTATAACAGCAATCAAAGAAGTAAAATAGAAAGTAAAACTGTAATAGACAATAAAAGTAATATTCCACAGTGTTTCCCGTATGCAGGAATGCGATTTTAGCGGTTTAGTGATATCGGTTTTTAAAACTCACATCGTGATTGATCAAAATGTCTTATCTGTCAATGTCAATATTTCATTACTGTCATTTGACCTTTTCTTTTTTTTAATGTTGTCATCGTCAAAAATTCTCATATTAATATCAAACGAACTTTTGATGAGAAAAAGTGAGAGAAAGTCAAGAAAAATAGAAAATAAATCATGTAAATTAAAAAATATATACAATACCATCCATTTAATGCTTTATATCATAGAAAAAAAACTGTTTCATTGATTTCATTGACCTCATGAAAGCAATAATTTAATTTATTTTTTATAAAATATGGGGGGGGGGGGGGGGTTTAAAATAAAAATAATAATACAATGTTGCTGGGCATGTAATAAGCTATTCCCTGATATGTGAATTATGTCTGCTAAAAAATATGTTGAATATTATACCACTTTTGAACATCTCCTTTAACATTCTAAATAAATACATAAATAAAAAAAATATTAGAATATTTCAAGTATCAATATGTATTTTACCTTCTGTAGACAGTATTACCAGAGCTAGAATTTTTGAATTTGCCGCTTTTTTCCAAGCTCATGTTTCATGTGCCAGACTCTATCGCCTATTTTTTGGTATCGATACTATCGATATTATTGATATTATCGATACTATCGCGAAGGGCGATATTTTCGATAGGACTATTTGATAGTGTGACTGTTTTTGAAGGTCAACTATCGATTGCGAAACTATCCAATCCAATCACGTAGTATCTAACGTAGTATCCAATCCATATATATTTAAAAACCAATACGCCTAAAATAATTCTTTCATAAATTCGTATTTTATTTGACACCCCAAAACAATCTTCGCAACTATCAATTTTCAAATTCGACACCATTTCGACACCTTTATTTTTAACCACAGTGGTCTGTGTTTTTAACCTACCATAAATTACAAACATAGACAAAATTCCAACCTCTCACATCCCCTCTGTGCTCTGAAGTTTGCATTTAACCTCTTACATCATCATATTATTGAAAACCCATAAATAATTATTCCCTACCTAACCTACTTATATTATAAAATTTCAAATTAACAATCGAATCTGACTTATAATAACTAAATTATAATCTTAATTTTGAATTAAACCAAAACGTTAAGAGGGCACAGTACCTACTACTAGCGCCGCCATTCTTATCGCTCAAAGTGGCCACTGGCCACTTTTAGCAATAATTCGGATTATGATTATTCCTATACATACACTTAATATATGCCTGAATAGCTCAAAAAATCTGAAATATCTGTATTGAGTAGTTGAGTGATCTATTTTTTGTAGAAACGTCTTTAATTTATCATAATTAATAAAAAACGAATGGCGGCGCTAGTAGTAGATACTGTGGCCCCTTAATACTACACTTACTTCTATATTTAATCTCATTGACGTATATTAACTAGACGCGCTGTCCGGTACAGAGAAATTCACCCAGTCAACTGGATGGAGCCGATCGGCACCAGTTGGTCGATCGCGGGCGATCGTGATAAGTAGCCGAGCTGCCGTGAAGATTGTATCGCAAATTTTGCGTAAAATATGTCTTAAAACTTTAGTGTGACAATTGAAAACACTGTTGTTAGAACGTATGAATATTGGTTTTGTATTTAAGGTTTGTATTACTGACTAATTATATATTATCTTGATTAAAACAAATGAAAATGGTTTCCGAACTGCGATCTACGCTCGACCGCCTTGACTTTGAACGCTTGACCTTAGTTTTGCTGTCTCTTTTACTGTCATACGAGCGAGCGAGTACGCTACTGTCCACGCCCACCCAGCGCTGCCTCGCGTCGTGGCACAATTTTTGTTCGCAACAGCTTGTCTAGTTAATACTTATACGTCAATGTTTAATCTCTATATATCTATTAAGATCGTAGGGGTACAAAAATCTGTAATTAAGAAATATTAAAAAAAAAATACACAGGTCGCCTTAAAATCATTAGCAAAACACGATAGAATAGTTTTAAAAAAAATTGTGTTTGTTTGTTTGTTTGTCTGTTTGTCCGGAAAGATCTCCGAAACTACTGGACAGAATTTGATATAGCTTACACCACAATGCTAAGAATTTTCCGGAAGAACATTTAGGCATAATTTCATTTGTTTAAATTCACTTTTTATTTTTAGTGAAAAAATGGACTCAATTCTGTGCGCCCGCCGTCTAAATAACCTAAAACTAAAATTTCTAAATTTAAACTTAATTTAAATGGCCGGTTTTGCAAGTGCTATTCTACGGTGAAAGGCCAACTAAATTTAGGCAGAGCTTAAGCGTAATTCTAAAAATGCCTAAGATTAGTTTTAATTTTTAATTGTGTTTGTGCTGCTATCGTAAAAATATTAAAAGTAAATTAATGAATGGATCTTGTTGTTAAAGAAACTAAAACGGGTTTATGTTTATATAACAGTTAATACATTTAATGTACATTTTTATCTTATTTTTAACAATATAATTGTAACTCCTAAAAAAATATTTTTATTTTCGTATTCATCAGGCGAAAACAATCAATTTGGGCAAAATTAAAATTTATACCTCATTTCTATTTCGATTTGTATTTTTCATTACCAAAATGATGTATTTTAGCAAGGTTTTAATTTTAATCGGGATGATTTTAGTCGCCGCTAAAATTAGTCAGTTTAGGAAGTTTACGCGTAAAAATCTCACGTCTGGAATAGCGTTTGGACGGCTAAACCTAAGTTGAATTGACCGTCTAAAATTAGGAGCGTCAGATTCAAATTAGCAATATCAGCTGAATTTGACAGTTACCGTAGAATAGGAAAATGGTTTAGCGACACCTAAATAAAATTAGAAAATTTAGCAGCCGCTTCAGAATTGAGTCCAATACCTACCCTATAACATTTTCGAACAATGCTTAGGTAGAAAATCAACATGGCGCACGTGAAATTATTTTTACAAGTCTGTCACATACGGCCTCAGACTATATAAACAAAGAGGACTCGGCATAACGAACGTAGTTATAGGAATGTGATGTATTTCGACGGCATAGTTTCTGACATATTGGCATCTCTTTTTAACTTATGAGGATAATCATAAGTAAAAAAGGACAACAGTAGCTTTATCATTACCAAAAATGGCAACATTATCTTGGCGACGTCACAGAATATCTCACTGCGGCCGGTCGCCATGTTTTGTCACAGTACTTACAATCAACAACAAGTACATCAGTTGTCATCGCGACTTGTTTGTTTCAGTGTTTTGAAGAAAATTTTGTTATTAGGCGAAAATTGTGTTTGTTTAAAGTGTTGAACTTGCATAATACTGCATTTATTATGGGTAAGTGCAGTGTGTTAGGCTGCCGCATGAGCAAGCAAGCCGCCATCTTTGTGCCAGATTCACATTTAGGTATGCACGTTTTTTTCGTAGGTATTTCATGTCTATTCTTTTTTCCTTAGTCTGAGCATACGGCCCGTTCCAGATAAGCATTTTTAGCCATAAATACCAACATTTTTAGCATCTCTGCGTTTCATTAGCCGGTGATGCTAGTTTTTCTTGCTGGTTGTCATGCGTTTCATTTAAGCATTATTAACACGAAATGCTAGCATCAAATACCCATGTTATTAGATGGGTCCTCTGGTACCACTTTTTGACAGCTTTCAAATTTGACATTTGGAATCTTTTTTTCATGAACCAAAAAGGATTTTCAGCGGATTTAAAAAAATATTGAAAGATATTTATAGTATTAGCCAATTCTTATTTAGATTATTAACAATTTTAAGTGGCTGGACTAAGTAGGTGAGGTGTCAAAATTCAGCACAAAAAATCAGTACCTTGCGTTTCATTTGTAACAATTAGCGCGGCTAAAAATGTCAACATTTCATATCCACTGGAACGTCCGTGGGGACTATAGTCCCCAAAATCTCGATCTTCTCGCCCGACCTGGGTACTATGGTACCCAGTTCCCTTTGCGTAAAACCGCGCGGTGTGATAAAAAAATCGCGAAAAATAAAATATTTTCTCTATGGCTTTATTCCTTTGTCAATAGTCTCTTTCATAAGTTGACAGGTCATGTCCAATTTATTTTTAGTCTTAGATTGAAATAAATTTGTCATAGTCTGCGGTTTAACTTACTTGGCCGTATCCATACGTTTCTTACTCCATGACCGATGAGATTTATTGCGTACTTACTTAGTCTGTATTAGTATTTTCGTAGAGTGTTCTATATCAAAATAAACTAGAAGAATTGGGCTACATTATTATGTATGGTTTATGATAGTTTATAGTGTTATATTGCCACACTAAACGTTTTTTTCAAAAAGTGAGTATTTTTGAAATTTTAACCACTTTAGTTACTATTCTCGTCATTATTCATTCAATTATGAATCCTTATCTAATTAACTATTATAAGTTCATTCCTTATTAAATTAGCTTTCCATACGTATTTTTTATTTAATTTTAGACACAATAATTTATTTTTTGCATTTTTTTTAAATTTGAGGTCGCGCGTGCGCATCTCGCGTATATAATTACGTAATTAATCGTTTTTATTATTTTTTTCTTTTTTCATTAATAATATTACCCAAAACTATTATATATCAAAATAATCTTCAAGAATAGGGCTATAATAATATATATGGTTATTTAAAGTTTTATAAAATAGTTTTGGTGCAAAAAATTATTTAAAAAAAATGGGGTCTTCCGCGACCTTCCGAACATTTTCGCGCTTCATTCATTTAATTATTAATCCTTATCTAATTAACTGTTATAAGTTCCTTCTATATTAAATTACCTTTCCATACGTATTTTTTGTTCTCTTGTAGACAGTATATGTCACTCTCCGCAATTTTTTGAACACTCCGTACGCGCCGGGGTGAGTCATTCCGCAATGGCGGCACCTTTGATATTTGAGATATACTACTTTTTGCTTTTGAAACCCACCACGCTTCGCGTGGCGAGCGTTCCAGTGGTTATAAGAAACGCAAAACGAGGCTAACATCAGATGTTAGCCTCAGAAAGTAGCAGTGCTTTATTTGGAACGCAGGGATAGTGCAAAGAATTTAAAACTTTTCTGTGAATGGCTGTGCCCATCTGGATTTCGCCAACCAAGAAGTTTCGAAGTTTAAATTGTCTTTTTCTTATGCAGTACCGTGGTGGTAAGGCAAAAGAATCAAGCCATACAATAAAGCATTTTTTATGACGATATCACGTCACAAATATAAAAGGTTAAATAAAAAGTTGGTTTAATTCTTGACTAATTTTCACAAAATCGGTAAAATTTTGAAAATTTGAAATGTTGAAAAGTGAAGATACCGTTTTCAAGGTATTTTGAAAGGTGTTATATGTTTTTACATTATGACTAAGGAATCAATCTCTTTCACCTATTTAAAACTATTAACAGGAATGAGCTCTTGCTTAAAAAAGTGTGCCGAGCGAGAGACAAATAACTGTACCGTTTGTCTCTTTCGTAAATTTGTGATCACAAATTCTACAAAATAGGAATTTTTTCTTAATAACAATAACATTCAACCTGAAAGATGCTTTTGAAAATCATAATATGCTTAATAATCACGATTGATAAGGAAGAGATCGCTTTTAGCGACAAGGTTGTCCTCTGTACAATTATTGTTAAGTGTATTATTTATACGTTGACTTTAAGCTGGTTGGTGTTGTACAACAAATAAATATTATATTCTATTCTATTATTTCAAAATGGGTTGCGCAAAAGAATTTTATATCTGCTTTTCAATACAAGATAGGTTTTATTAATATTATAATTATTTAAATAATAATGAATGTCAATGATTGTCTTTCAATAGATGGGTCTTTCCAATCGGTATATTATGTTGAAACCACCGCCACATAACAGATAATCAAATATGTCAACTTGTCAAAAATGAGTCAACACTAAAATCTCTCTGTGATATTTAAATACATACCTAGTAAAAGAATGAGTAATATTTTAAGAAGAAAAGAATTAAAAACACATCAGTGTAAGTCGAATTGTTTCAACAATATTGAAAACTTTTGTGGTTTCGCTCATATCTTGAACAGAATGTTAATGACAATTCTTTTTTCTAATAACTTAACATCGCATCGTGTAAGCTAAGCAATAAATAAGTAATATAAATTACTTTTATTAAAAAATGTTAAAAAATGCGATAATATTTATGTTAGGTACATACCGTGTGGTCACCCTACTACAATGACAACGAAAATTACTGACATTGACATAGAATCGTTGTTGCAATATAACATTTTTGAATACTACCACTAGAATATTTCCTGGACGTATAATCATAGTGTTATAATTATTAATAGTAGGCTAACACGATAATTTAATTTATTTCATGTTATAATTATTACAATAAAAAAACAATTTAGGTATTTTGGGCGTTAAAAGTAATTAAAATAAACAATAATAAAAAATCTTCATCTACCAATAGTTGTTTCATAACTACTAAATTATAAAATATACAACAGTAGCAACACTGTGGGAAAGGGATAAAAGGTACCGTTAGTGCTATCTCTCTCGGCACACTTTTGCACTTTCAAGTGTTTAGTCTTTATTCACATAGAAATAAAGTCCAAAGAACAATAATATTTTGAAGAGCTCATTCCTGTTTGAGTAATAATTCGATGTGTAATATTGATAATTAAAAAAAATATCTGACTGCAAAGATTCTGGGTCACGCGTAGAGGGAGTACGGGACTCTAGATCCTAATGTCTAAAATGACGGATCACATTTTTTTGGATCCACCCAAAGAACATGGATATCGAACGAAGGACCTAAACATAGCTGCCGCTCAAAAAAGGTGGATAAAAGTTCGTTTCTAAACCTAGCAATATAGGCATCAAAATCAAATGAAAGGCGTTGAAGAGTAGAGCATTATGAACCTAGGAAAATCTTCCCTAAATTCAACATGGTCGCCGCTCAACAAAAAAAACGGATAAAAGTTCGTTTCCAAACCCAGCAATATGGGTATCAAATGAAAGGCCTTGATGAGTACAGCACTATGAACCTAGCAACATTGACATAAATTCAACATGGCCACCGCTCAAAAAAACGGATAAAAGTTCGTTTCCAAACCCAGCAATATGGGTATCAAATCAAAGGCATTGATGAGTACAGCACTATGAACCTAGCAACATTGACATAAATTCAACATGGCCGCGCTCAAAAAAACGGATAAAAGTTCGTTTCCAAACCCAGCAATGTAGGTGTCAAATGAAAGGCCTTGATGAGTAGAGCACTATGAACCTAGCAACATTGACATTAATTTAACATAGCCGCTGCTCAAAAACGGTGGATAAAAGTTCGTTTCCAAACCTCGCAATATGGGTATCAAATAAAAGGCCTCAAAAAGTAGAGCATTATGAACTTAAGAAAATTGCCATAAAGTCAACAAGCCCGCCGCTCAAAAAAATGGATGATAGTTCGTTTCCAAACCCAGAAATATGGGTATCAAATGAAAGGCCTAAATGAGTAGAGCACTATGAACGTAGCAACACTGACATAAATTCAACATGGCCGCCACTCAAAAAAGGTGGATAATAGGTCGTTTCCAAACCTAGCAATATAGGTATTAAATGAAAAGCCTTCAAGAGTAGAGGACTAAGAATCTAGGAAAATTGCTCCTAATTCAACATGACCGCCGCTCAAAAAAGGCGGATAAAAGATTGTTTCGAAACCCAGCAATATGGGTATCAATGAAGGCTTTGGTGAGTAAAGCAACCTTGCAACATAAATACATACATGGCCGCCGCTCAAAAAAGGGGAGGATAAAAGTTCGTTTCCAAACCGAGCGATATGGGTATCAAATGAAATGCTTTCAAAACTAGAGAACTATGAACATTAGAAAATCGCCCAAAATTCATCATGGTCGTTGTTAAAAAAACGGATAAAAGTTCGTTTCCAAGCCCAGCAATATGGGTTGGTATAAAATGAAAGGCCTTGAAAAGTAGAGCACTAGGAATATAGCAACATTGATGAAAATTCAACATAGCCGCCGCTATAAAAAGGCGAATAAAAGTTTGTTTCCAAACCCAGCAATGTAGGTGTCAAATGAAAGGCCTTGATGAGTAGAGCACTATGAACCTAGCAACATTGACATTAATTTAACATAGCCGCTGCTCAAAAACGGTGGATAAAAGTTCGTTTCCAAACCTCGCAATATGGGTATCAAATAAAAGGCCTCAAAAAGTAGAGCATTATGAACTTAAGAAAATTGCCATAAAGTCAACATGCCCCCCGTTAAAAAAAATGGATGATAGTTCGTTTCCAAACCCAGAAATATGGGTATCAAATGAAAGGCCTAAATGAGTAGAGCACTATGAACGTAGCAACACTGACATAAATTCAACATGGCCGCCACTCAAAAAAGGTGGATAATAGGTCGTTTCCAAACCTAGCAATATAGGTATCAAATGAAAAGCCTTCAAGAGTAGAGAACTATGAATCTAGGAAAAT
This sequence comes from Schoenobius gigantellus, assembly GCA_963935595.1. Lineage (NCBI taxonomy): Eukaryota > Metazoa > Arthropoda > Insecta > Lepidoptera > Crambidae > Schoenobius > Schoenobius gigantellus. Next base: position 10,517,084 of record OZ012556.1, on the reverse strand, counting down.
TGCTCCTAATTCAACATGACCGCCGCTCAAAAAAGGCAGATAAAAGATTGTTTCGAAACCCAGCAATATGGGTATCAATGAAGGCTTTGGTGAGTAAAGCAACCTTGTAACATAAATACATACATAGCCGCCGCTCAAAAAGGGGGAGGATAAAAGTTCGTTTCCAAATCGAGCAATATGGGTATCAAATGAAAGGCTTTCAAAACTAGAGCACTATGAACATTAGAAAATCGCCCAAAATTCATCATGGTCGTTGTTAAAAAAAACGGATAAAAGTTCGTTTCCAAGCCCAGCAATATGGGTTGGTATAAAATGAAAAGCCTTGAAAAGTAGAGCACTAGGAATATAGCAACATTGATGAAAATTCAACATAGCCGCCGCTATAAAAAGGCGAATAAAAGTTTGTTTCCTAACCCAGCATTATGGATGGGTATCAAATGAAAGGCCTTGATGAGTAGAGTACTATAAACCTAGCAATATTGACGTAAATTCGACATGGCCACCGCTCAAAAAAGGTGGATTAAAGTTCGTTTCCCAACCTACCAATACGCGCATTACATGAAAGGCCTTAAAGAGTAGAGCACTATGAACCTAGGAAAAATGCACAAAATTCAATATGGCCGCCGCTCAAAAATAATCGGATAAAAGTTCGTTTCCAAACCCAGCAATATGGGTATCAAATGAAAGGCCTTGATCAGTAGAACACTGTGAACGTAGCAACATTGACGTAAATTCAACATGGGCGCCGCTCAAAAAAGGCGGATAAAAGTTCCTTTTCAAACCGAGCAATATGGGTTTTATATGAAAGGTCCTGAAGAGTACCTAGAGCGTTACGAACCTACGAAAATTGTCCTAATTTCGAAATGGCCGCTGCTCAAGAAAGGCAGAATAAAGTTGAATCATTATGGAATAAAATGGAGGAAAAACTAAACACTGTGTTAAGCATTTTGATGGCGAAACGTAGTTCACGGGCACAGCTAGTAATTCAATAAACATATAAAGAGTCCACAGGTTAATCACTGATCACTCACAACACAATAGGTAAGTACACCTCCTTAAGCGCAATAACTTTGTTCTATCCAATCCTTTAGTCAAAATATCAGCAATGTTATTATTTGTTGGACAGTAGAAAATTTCAATTAAACTTTGATCAATCTTTCCATTAACAAAATGGTATTTGACATCTACGTATATGTTTACTTCTTCTATTAAAAATTCCATTTTTAATCAAAACTATTTATAGCAGATTGATTATCAACGTACAATTCTGTTTTTGGAGTTATGCCTACAATTTCTTTAATTAAACTTTGAAGATACAATAGATCTTTAATACATTCTGCAAATTTGGCAGCAGAAATGTATTCTGCCTCTGTAGAAATATATTCTGTCTGTCACGTGTCATTTTGTGTTTAAATTACTTTTGTGTTAAGAGCTAATTATGGTTGTCACTTGAAAGTTTTTGCTTTCAGTTTGAAATCAAATAACTCTGAAAGTATTGGGGTTCCAGGTCTCAGACAAACACCGAAGGTCCATTTAGTATCTAACTTATATGCCCCTTAAATGTTATTGGGGTATTCAGTTACACCCGGTATACAAAGAAAAAATTTTGATTAAACAATGGGTTGATGATAAGATCTTAACAGGGCATCATGTTCATGATATTGTTTTTGACTGATTTTCCATACATTAAACGTCAAAACTGCAACATAAGATCGCTTTCAACTTTGAGACGCGTTTATTAAATACGAGCCAGTGAACACTGTTTGACACATACTTAATTTTTATTGAGCAGAAACCGTAATGTTTAAATCGATTGAAGAAATATCATCGCTTGAGTAACCAAACCATATAATGCCTGTATGTAGCCAACTTATACGCTGATGCGATATTCAAATGAAATGATTTTTTTCCGAATGCGTCTTTTTCCAAACAAGGAGCGGCCGTATTCCCAAAATGGAGGACATAAGACGTGAGTGTGGTGTAAATTGTCTGAGTTGGGAGAAGTTCCATTAATTTTCGAGATTATGACTCTCAACTCTTTCAGACTTGTACTCTTATCAATGATAATAAGTTATCACAGGTAGTTGTTACATGTTTTATTTGTGCTTTTTTTGTTGGTGTTTATTTTGTGGTAAAACATTTTTGTAACTAGTTTTTGTGGATATTACCTACAAGTTTTTTAACATATGACAGGGAAGCTCTTACCTTTCATCTCACCTGATGACATAGGCGTAGGTACAAGTTTTCGATGGGGGGGTCCAGATTAAAACTTCAATTTGCCTAGTGTATACTGATACTTAGAAGGAAAAGTTCATTCTATCTATTGTTGATTTTCAATGGGGGGTGTCCGGACCCCAAGCCCCCCCCCCCCCTTACTTACGCCAATGCCTGATGGTAAGTGACGATAAGACCGAAGGTGGAAGAAAACGTCACCTGCGGACCTAAAGAGGCCGCATCGCAGAATCATAATACGAATCATGTTATTATGATTCATATTATGAATTGAGTGCAACTCATCTTAGGCAAATTCTATTTGACAGCTTTGTATGAATATTCGTAAAATGGTCCCAATTGACACTTTAGCAATGCCTAATTTGTGGACCATTTTACAAATATTCATACAATGCTGTCAAATTGAATAATTGCTTATGATGAATTTTTTTTTATGGTATAGGGGGCAAACGAGCAGACGTATCACCTGATGGTAAGTGATTACCGTCGCCCATGGACACCCGCAACCCCAGAGGAGTTACAAGTGCGTTGCCGGCCTTTGAGGAAGGAATACGCTCTTTTTTTGAAAGTTTGAAGGTCGTATCGGTCCGGAAATACCGCAGGCGACAATTCATTCCAAAGTTTGACTGTGCGAGGCAGGAAGCTACGGGAGAATCGCACAGTTGTGGACTGCCAACCATCTAAGTGATGGGCATGGATTTTTTGTAGCGTGGAACGATGGCGGAAAGAGGCGGCAGGTATAAGTCCGAACAATTCCTCGGAGCATTCCCCGTGATAAATACGATAGAAGATGCATAGCGAGGCGACATCTTTACGCAGCGCCAAAGTATCAAGCCGATTTGATATTTCCAGGCAGTCGACGATTCGAGTCGCTCTTCGTTGAATGCGGTCCAGTGGGAGAAGCTGGTATTGGGGTGCCCCGGCCCAAAGATGAGAACAGTATTCCATATGAGGCCGAACCTGCGCCTTATAAAGCTGAAGGCGGTGCGCCGGAGTGAAATACTGTCTCGATCTACTGAGCACACCAAGCTTCTTAGAAGCTAATTTAGCCTTACCCTCTAAGTGGCCACGGAACTGGACTTCGCTCGTTATGTCGACACCAAGGATCTCAATATTGGCTGAGACAGTTAGGGGAATGCTCTGAAAGCGAGGAGATACGACAAATGGCGCGGTGAACGCGCAAACCCGTGTCTTTGTAGGGTTGAAATGAACTAAATGAAGTCGACCCCAGTTAGAGACTTTCTCTAATGAAGATTCAATTTCGGACATAAGTTTATTCCGGCACTCAATGACGTTTTCCCGAGAAATGTTCGCACGGCCGTTATAGAAGGTGTCTTTCGTGCTGTCGTCTGCATAACAATAAATGCCGCTGATTTGCAGCATATCATTGATATGCAGAAGGAATAGTGTAGGTGATAGCACACATCCTTGGGGGACACCAGCATTTACAGACAGTGAGTCTGAGCATTCGCCATCAATTAAGAACTTAATGCTTCTGTCTGCTAAAAAACTAGTGACCCATCTACATAATTTCTCGGGAAGCCCATATGAAGGAAGTTTTGAGAGAAGCGCTTTGTGCCACACCCGATCAAAGGCCTTCGCGATGTCCAAACTAACTGCCAGCGCCTCCCCCTTCGTTTCAATTGCCTCTGCCCAATGATGAGTCAAGTAAACTAGAAGATCACCAGTAGAGCGACCCCTACGGAAGCCGTATTGTTGGTCACTGAGCAGCTGGTGATCCTCTAGGTACCGAAGGAGCTGGCGGTTGATAATTGATTCCATTATCTTTGAAAACAAAGGGGTTATAGCTATCGGCCTGTAGTTGGACGGATTCGAGCGGTCACCTTTCTTAGGGATGGGATGCACTAAAGCTGTCTTCCACGAGATTGGGACTACGCTAGATGAATAAGAGAGCCGAAATAGACGTGTTAAAACCGGTGCCAGCTCTGGAGCGCACGATAGGAGGGATACCATCGGGCCCACTCGACTTATGGATATCCAGGGCGAATAGTGCTCGACGCACTGAGCTTTGGTGGAACCGAATATCTGGCATAAAGCTCTTGCACCGCGGCATGGTCGGCGGTTCCTGTCCCCCGTCATCCAAAGTCGAGTTGGATGCAAAGAGTTTCCCAAAAAGATCGGCTTTCTGTTTTGCACCATGGGCGAACGGTGTGTTATCCTTGTGCAATGGTGGAAAGGATGGCGTGCAGAAATTTCCCTGGGTAGCTTTGGCGAGAGACCAGAATTCACGAGACCCCGAAGGAAGACGTTCTAGTTTCTCGCCAATTCTACTGATGTGCTCCGACTTCGCTCTTGCAATGTCTCTTTTGAAGGATCTGGAGGCAAAGTTATTGTTACGCGCCACACCGCCTCAGCCAATCGCAAGCCAGCCGAAGCCAGCCAATCAGAGCCAAGCTCGTGCAGCCATGTGCCAGCCAGCCCAAGCCAGCCAATCAGAGCCAAGCACGTGCAGCCATGTGCCAGCCAGCCTAAGCCAGCCAATCAGAGCCAAGCCAAGCTAGCGCCTTACTACCGGAGAAACTATAAAATGCCGTGCCATCTCATATTTAGAGCACTTCTCTGTTTTACTGTTTCTAAGACGGAACTCTGCCCGATTGTAAATCGAAATTAAATCAGTGTGATTCTGCAACGTCTACTTTTTATTTACGTTCATACGTACGTTCATGAAATACGTAAATTTATAGGGCTATGTAGCTATTTTCGTAAATTTATTAAAAGTTTCGCAATTTAATTGCTCGCCCTTTAACAGATTTAACAAAGAAAAACGCAGTTATGGAAATGGGGCACTGAACAAGTCGATAGTTTTCAACAATTAAAACTGTGTTTGTGTACAAGACCAATACTGGCTTTATATGACCCTGTATTACCAACTGAGATTCACACCGATGTATGCAAATCCGGTATCGCAGGTATTTTTTTATACAAAAACAAACTGATAATTCCCTTAGACCTGTCATGTATTTCAGTAGGGCAACGAGTAAAGAAGAAAGTATAAACCATAGTTACGAGCTTGAAACGTTTGCCGTAGTAGAATCTATGTGTAGGTTTAGAGTGCATTATAGTAGGGATACATGTTAAAGTGGTAACTGACTGTACTGCCGTTCGCGCCACCCTTACTAAACGTGACATTATCCCACGTATTGCTAGGTGCTGGCTGTCAATACAAGATTTTGACATGAGTGTAGAATATGGCCTGGGGAAAAAATTTAACACGTAGACGCGTTGAGTAGAAATCCCGTCGATGCTATTAATGTCAACCGCCTTGAAGTGTCAGACGGGTTCTATACAGTCCAGTACCAGGATGACAAGTTAAGGCGTATCATTGTTCAGCTTAAAGATAGCTCAGCTGCCCCTGATATAAACAACAACTATGTGCTCTCAGATGATAGACTCTATAGGAAGACATTGTATGGTAATCGCCTCGTGGTGTCTGCATTGATCAGATAGACTAGTTCAGATGCACCGCAATGATATAAGTCATGTAGGCTTTCAAAAATGTATAGATTTAATAAAGAGGGAGTAAATGGTACATTGTTCCCTATTCCGAAACCCACAGAACCCATGGTCATGGTTCATGTCGACCATATGCCCCTTTTGTAGAACAGCAAAAGGTTATCAATATATGTTGGTTATTACAGACTAGCTTCTGCGTGGACTTCAATTTTGAAAAAAAATTATTTTTCCCTCGGGAACTACTTAAGGAATAGGGATAAAAGATAGCCTATGTCACGTTCTTTTCCATGTCAAAGGCTACATGCATGCCAAATTTCATCCAAATCCGTTCAGCCGTTTTTGAGTGATTGAATAACAAACATCCAAATATCCAAACATCCACACTTTCACGTTTATAATATTAGTAGGAAGTAGGATAATTTCTCTAAATTTGTTATTGCTGAGCCCACCCACGGTCAATTCAGTAAAAAACAATAAGAACACTTAAAAAAATATTTAGTTTATTTGGTTACCCTCATAAACTTGTCAGTGATCATGGCAAAGCTTTTACCAGCAGATATATAAAAAAAAATTCAACTGACAAGCAATTTAAGTACATTTTGACATCTGTTGCATGTCCACGAGCCAATGGTTAAGTGGATCCGGATCTTACTGAATGCGTTACGTGCGATTGATCCTAGCCAGACTTCTAATAATTGGGCCAATAGCTTACCTGACATTATTTGGGGTGTTAATAATACTGTAAATGAAAGTGCAACATAGTCGTATAGCCCTATGATTTGATGTTATGAAAGTAGTAAAGAATCTGTTGAAATCAGGCGTAATAATAGATCTAGTGCGCGATTAAAATTAGAAAGCCATAAGATGAAGCGTAACTTCGATAAAAAAAAAGGAAAACTAGTCGAATTTACAGAAAGGGAGATTTAGTTCTTTGGCGGCAAGCACCCACAAGTAGTGTAACAAGAGTGAGCACTAAGCTTGATGATATTTACTCTGGCCCATATATCATTACTAAGGTGTGGGTAATGACATATACAGAATCCTCAGTATCAAGGGGTTCCGAGGCTACAAGGCCTTTCCTAGCCTGGTTGCATCGGACTCTTAGGCCCTATCACAGAATCACAGTACCCTATATCATACAGTGCCAGTAGCTCTGATGACCAGCTTGAAACCGAAGATCTCATTGACCTACTTGAAAGCTACTAACCACGTGTTTTTCCATTGCGGGAGCAATGATTGTTTCAGGACGGCCGACTGTTACGCGCCACACCGCCTCAGCCAATCGCAAGCCAGCCGAAGCCAGCCAATCAGAGCCAAGCACGTGCAGCCATGTGCCAACCAGCCCAAGCCAGCCAATCAGAGCCAAGCACGTGCAGCCATGTGCCAGCCAGCCTAAGCCAGCCAATCAGAGCCAAGCCATGCTAGCGCCTTACTACCGGAGAAACTATATAAAATGCCGCGCCATCTCATATTTAGAGCACTTCTCTGTTTTACTGTTTCTAAGACGGAACTCTGCCCGATTGTAAATCGAAATTAAATCAGTGTGATTCTGCAACGTCTACTTTTTATTTTATCCCGTTACATTATACTGCTTTTTTAAAGCGCTGGTATTTTCATCCCGAGACGTCTCCGCGTTTGCCCAGGCTTGGTAGGTTTCCTGCTTCCAGCGAGAAGCCTTTTTGGAAGATTGACCAAACCAAGGTTGGAACCTGCCACCAATGGGGACAACTGAGGATGGAATGAAAATTTCCATACCCTGCAACACCACATCGGCAACAGACTCGGCGGCGACGTTGGGATCATCCGGCATAAAGCAAACCTGCCTCCAAGGGTAGGACGCAAAAAAGGACCGCATCCCATCCCAGTCTGCTGACTTGTAGTGCCACACGCGGCGACTACGTGCAACTCGTAATCGTTGCAAGCACGAGAGTGGCACCGCACTCCTAATGAGGCAGTGATCCGAGGAGCCAAGAGGAGCGCCGACAGATATGAGATAGCCGTCGGGGTGAGACGTCAGCAGAAGATCCAACAGTGAAGGTTCCTGGCTCTCCACATCGGGAATTCGCGTGGGCGTAGTAACAAATTGTGTTAAGCCATATGCAAGAGCGAAGGCGTGAACAGATCTCCCCGCATGATCGGTTTTGCTTGAACCGAGCCATTCGGTGTGGTGTGCGTTAAAATCGCCAAGTATCACGATCTCCGCGAGTGGGATCTGCTGCTGCACAGCGTCTGCAGCCATTTGAACGTGCTCGATGAGTCGGTCGGTTTCAGTATCACCGCTATGGGACCTATAGAGGCACGAATAGACGCGGGGATGGTCGTCGCTGTCTACACGAAGGCATAAGGTGGAGAGGTCCCTACTTTCAAGGTGACCAAGGCACCGAGAGCAAATATCGTCTCTGACGTACACGCACACACCGGCCTTAGGTGCGAAGAGGTGTTCCAGTTCGTACCCTGGGTAGGAAAGGTAAGAAGTGTCCGCCGGAGACGATATCTGCGTCTCCGTCAAAAAGAGCAAGGCCGGCTTTACTGTCTCGAGGTAGTGGTGGACAGCATTGAGGTTGGAATGAAGACCCCTAATGTTACAGAAGTCCACAGTCAGTGTGGCAGGGGGTGCCATGGGTTTGCTCTTGCCCCAGGTATCGCTGAGCGCGGTTTTGCCCCCCCCCCCCCAGAATACGAGGGGCGGCCTAGGCGTCCACGCCCAGGTATGTTGCGTCCTGGAAGTGGACGTCCAGAGAGCGATTCTCCAACGCTAGCGCAGTTGGTACCCTCCTGGGGTAACACTCTATTTAACTGCGCCATCATAGGGGGGGTAGGGGGTTGGGCCTCCGGTACCCTCACACACACGACGAAACACAACGCAAGCGTTGTTTCACGCCGGTCTTTTGTGAGGCCGTGGTATCACTCCGGTCGAGCCGGCCCATTCGTGCCGAAGCATGGCTCTCCCACGGATAAAAAAATTGCACTCCAGTCATAATATGAATCATAATATGATTCGTATTATGATTCTGTGATGCAGCCTTTTTAGGTCCGCTGTACGAGTACTCCTCGAAAACTAAGGAACTGGCTACTTACCTCTAATTGCTGGAATACAATAATACTATTAGTATTAACATTGTTATTATGGCGACAAACAGGTAAGACGGTGATGGGTAGGTCAGTCAGTCAGGCTCAGGGTTCTTCCACCATAGGCGGCTGCGGGCTTCGGGCATTCGATCGTCCCTTGCCCGGGCATCTTCTCGAAGTCTCGTGTTAAGAGCTGATTATGGTTGTCACTTGAAAGTTTTTGCTTTCAGTTTAAAATCAAGTAACTCTGAAAGTATTGGGGTTCCAGGTCTCAGACAAGCACCGAAGGTCCATTTAGTATCTAACTTATATGCCCCTTAAATGTTATTGGGGTGTTCAGTTACACCCGGTATAAGGCAAAAATCCCCAACCGATCCGTAGTCACACCGTATTATCACACCAGTGTGACAATAGTTAATTTAATTTCTCTGTAGTCACACCGCAATAGCCCAAACACACCCTTGACGATAAAAACAAAAGACCGAAGATCAAATTTAACAAAATATATATAAATCGACGCACAACGCTACAATGCGGCGGTATAATTTCGATTGTATGCCAATGGGCTTGCTTTTCCTCCGGATACTGTTGCTAAAGTGGTAGTAACATTTTCTAATTTCGATATGTGGCAAAAAATACTTTATGGCATTAGTTGCAGCAAACTCAAATTCTGCGTAACCCTTCGTTGGAGCCCACTCTGGACAACGCGTCGTTAATAAATCGAATAATAATAATAATAATAATTCATTTATTTCAATCATCTCTGGATCATACAATTCATATTTAAATTAAATAAGTAATAATAATAAATTAAGGTAAAAAAAAAATCAAATTAAATTAAGATTACAAAATTAAAAATCACAAATTAAAATATAAGCATACAAAAAAAAAAGATTAAATTGATGTTTTCATAGTTACATAGAAATACTTAATTTAGTTAAAATTTTATTTTAATTTATTTTAAAATAAAATTTTAACATTAGTCAGTACGTGAACCATGCAACAATGATTCACATACTGACAGTCGAAACGATCGGCAAAAGCATTCAGGATACTGTTGCGGCTAGCCCGCACCCTACGCACCAGGGACGTGCACCGCTTGCGCATGATTGTGTGAAAACAATCCACACCCGCCTCGGCAAACATCCCCGACGCGCTGCAGAAGCGAGGCAGCCCCAGCAGCACCCTGAACGCGTTGTTGTATTGGACACGTAGAGCGCTGTACTGTTTCCGCGTGTAATCCACCTACAGACTGCTAGTATAAAAGGACGTACAAAATGCCCTAAAAAGGGCAATTTTGACGTCTCTTGAACACCGAGCAATTCTGCGGGCTATCATATTCGCTCGTACAGACAGCGCCCTACGCTCCCTCTCAATATCTGCATCGTCTTTCAGGTCAGATGTTAATAAATGTCCAAGATATTTAAAGTTATCTACTTTATCTAGTGGGCATCCGTTAAGCTTTATTGCCGGTATATAATTATGTCTGTTCCCCTTGGCCCGAAAGACCATGCATTCGCTTTTCTTCGCGTTATACAACAAACCATGCTTGTCAGCATACTTTTCACAGATGCCAAGCAGCCTCCACAAACCACAGACCGAGGCGCTCAGCAGCACCATGTCGTCAGCGTAACTGATATTGTTTATGCACACACCCCCAATATGGCAGCCGACATGCGTACTGCTGAGCTCCTCTATCAGCGCATTCACATACAGATTGAAGAGCTTCGGCGAAGTTAGCCCCCCTTGTCTCACGCCACACTCCAACCTGTATGGGGCCGAGTAAGCCTCCGACCATCGAACAACATTGACCTGATTGTTGTACCAGTATTGAAAAATACGAATCAGTTCTTCTGGCACTGACGCTTGCTGCAGTTTTTGCCACAGCAGATCATAGCAAACCAAGTCAAATGCCTTCGATAAGTCGAGGAAGCAAGCAAAGACGGGTGTACTTCTATCAGTGTAGTACTTGACAGTCTGCTTTAAACACATTATAGCTGTTTCTGTAGAGAGACCGTGTTTAAAACCAAATTGGTTATCATGTACAATCAAGTATTTATCCAGCTGAGTGTTAAGCAAACCGTCAAGTACTTTCGAAATAACAGTGGCCAATGAAATGGGCCTATAGTTGTTCTTATCACTAACATCGCCAGTTTTATTCTTTAAAATTGGCACCACCATAGTTTTCATCATCTGCTCAGGCAGATACGAATGTCCTATACACAAGGAGTAGAACATCGCTAGGACTCTGGGCAAATGATGACCAGCATGCTTAAGGTGTTCAATACTTAAGTCATCGTGGCCTGGAGACTTGCCCCTCGACATAGACATAATGACATGTCTTACCTCCTTTGCCGTAAACCGAACACTGAACTCCTGACCACTACAGCCGGCATTGCTCGTAAACTGCGATGGTCCCAACGGTGACGAAACAGTAAAGTGCCTAAATAGCTCGGCAATTCCTGTGATATCAGCAGTGTCGCTGACACTCACCGGCAGGCCTTGCCTACTATTGAGTTTATTGGTAGATTTCCTTTTCTATTGTTTATTTGGTAGATAATGCCAGATATGTTCTCTGTTTTGGTCAAGATGTGGACAAGGTGACTATGGATCGAATAAAATTATCCATAATCACATCGGTGTGACAACGGATAAATAAAATGAACCATAGTCACACTGGTGTGGTAATACGGTGTGACTACGGATCGGTTGTGCAAAAATCTACTTAAGTACTTATTAGATAAATAAAACCTCTTCCTCCTACAGTTGGACTAAAATTCATGCACTTGATTTTACTATCATTACACATTTTCTTGTTTAAAATTTTAATAAACGTAAGCCCTTAGCTTTGAAACATAATAACAAAAACTTTCTAAATACTTATTTCATTATTTTTTTCATATCCATATTCATTTATTTACTCATAAACATAGGTTCATTGATGTTAGAATTGAAATTATAAGTTCAGCTATGTTTAACCTTATTGGCATACGAGTAGGTATATAATCTGAAATTAATATAGTTATTTTATGTCCAGAAATTAAAACATTACATTGTTACAAATTAAATTACAATAAAATATCCAATTAAGTACTTATATTTAATGAATGTCAAGAAATATAAACAATACACTAAAAGATTAAAATAATGTCAACTTAACAAATTAAATTAATGTAAATTAAATCCATTAATATTACCTATGTCCAATGTTTAAATAATAAAAAAATTGTAAAAAACAATGTAAGTTTGAGGTGCATCATTACATATAGGTACTTAGGTTTGTCAATATTAACTTAATTTTTTTTTCATAATACAAGGTACTACTTACATACTTCGGGCCACTATTACCTAATAGTGATATAAATTTATGTAAGTGAAATAAAATTACATTTGACCACAGCTTTCTGTTTAAGGCAAAAATAATGCTTTGAATAGCAACAAACTTTGTTAATGGACAATGAAACTCATTTGAGCATAAAAACAAGGCATAAAATGTGTCCGAAAATGGCAATCACGTAATTCACGTATTGTTGCCGCCAAAATAACAGGCAGGGCAGGGCAGATGAAATCTGTATGCCGCAACTGTATGGCGCCGGCGCGCGTTGCATTTGACCACCGAAACTTTGAACCGTGGTATATATTCTTCATGTCTGCAGGGGAGGATCCACAGGATTTTATTAGGGCATTGAAAATTACAAGTAAACAAAAAAAATATTAGCTCAAAATTATTGAAAAATGAATAAATAAAAACAAGAAATAAAATTACATTGACCGACAATCGAACCTACGTTCAACATACCGTGTTCACATCTAAACCATTGGGTCCCCGAACTTTTACTAGCCCCGACGAAATTTGAAATGTATTGATTGCTTTTGTAATGTACTTTATTGAGCCTTTTATTCACTGTTAATAACTAGTACTGGTGGCTCCCCAAGTAGACTCCACCACGTCGGCGTTTCACCGAGTAAGGAATTTTGGGTTGATGGCTGATGCCCTACTACCCGCTCATAGAAAGTATTGTGGCTTACCCCGATTCCAATTGTCTCCGTCCGTCTCCTCCATAGCCGGTGGACTTCCTGAGCTAGCTCGAAGGAAGTCGCGGCTCCTGAAGTTCTGCAGTGGATCCACCGGTGGAGACCGGAGCACTACAAATGCCTATGAGGCCACCACGACTCACACACGCGATTTTGACACCTTGCACAACACAAAGCGGGCTTTCGCACCCCGATATTAGGTGCGCCGCGCAAATCACTATTTGCTTGAATATTGTGTATTATATTTTATTCCGGCCCGCACATAACCTCTAAGCATGTCATGACATTTCGACTCGACTCAACTGACATATCACATGCGGCCGGCCGCCAAAAAAAAGCTGTCACTACACAGACTAGAATGCAGTGCCGCCACTCGCTCTTCCTCGAGCGTGAACATCCCCCCGCTCCGGACAGTCCCGGACTGTCCGCCAAATCAGTCTAAGGGGAGGCGAGAAAGAGTAGCGACCGCGCGCTTCAAAACAGAATCCCCAACTAGGACCTCGGCAAACCTGGGCACACCATCAGACCCTAGAGTAAGTTGGACAATGCGTCCGCGACGCCAACGTAAGGGTGGCAGGTTTGGGTCCTTCACTAACACGAGGTCTCCAACCCTCGGTGGGTTTGTCTTATCTGACCACTTAACGCGCTGTTGCAAAATGTGTAAATATTCAAGGTGCCAGCGGCGCCAGAAACTCTGGGTAAGCTGCTGGAGCAACTCAAACCGCGAAAGGCGTCCGGGATTGATATCTCTATAAGGATACTCGGGCAGGGCGTTAAGTGGTCTGCCTATCAAGAAATGGCCCGGCGTGAGGGCCTGCAAATCGTTCGCGTCGGTAGACAACGGACATAACGGACGCGAGTTGAGAACCGCCTCAATCTTATGAAACACCGTCGCGAGTTCCTCAAACGTGAGAATAGTCTCCCCAATAACGCGGCGAAGGTGAGTCTTGGCGGCCTTTACAACAGATTCAAAAATCCCTCCCCAGTGAGGGCAAGACGGCGGGGAGTATCGCCATGTTACCCCCCTACGGGAGAGTGTGGATCCGATCTCAATATTATTTTTATCTAAAAATTCACAAACTTCTCTTATATGTCTATCAGTGCCCTTGAAGTTCGTCCCACAATCGGACCGAATTAGAGAAGGCAGTCCCCGGCGGGAGACAAATCTGCCTAACGCTGCTAAGAAAGCGTCCATGGTGAGTGCACTCACCACCTCCAAATGAACGGCTTTAGTGGCCAAACAAACAAACACACACAAGCGGTGCGCGGAGCGCGGTTAATGCATTACATCCGGCATGAGCATTCTTCACATGGCGATCAATGATCAACAATCGCACCAATGGTCCGTCCTTGGGGAGCAACAGGGGATGACGTGATCTATAAGGCAAGTTAGCGTGCCTCAATCGGCCTCCTACACGCAACAATCCTTTATCATCCAGAAAGGGAGTCAAACGCACCAAGGGTCCCTTCAATTTGGACGTCCCGGTACGGAAAACCTTAAGTTCCGGTTCAAACGCTCTAGACTGGGTCATACGCACCCAATGCAGAAGAGCATCTTGGCGCTCCTGCGGTGAGAGGACCGGACACAAATCTTTGTCCTGAGGCCGGCGACAATTTCGAATAAATCTTCTTATCCAAGCGGTCACGCCGAGCAACTTGTCCAGAGAACTGTAGCGGTCTAATAAAAATTCCCGCTCTGGAGCCGCCATAGTCTCGACAGCGTGAACACGCAAGCCCGGATTTGGTACCTTCACCACAGCTGGTGTGGAAGGCCAAGACGATTGTAACAACCATTCGGGACCCCACCACAGAGTGTGGTCAATAAGCTGAGGGGCTTCGCTGCCACGTGATGCACAGTCAGCAGGGTTTATTTCACCTGGCACGTGGCGCCAAATCAACGTGGCCTTCGAGGCCTGTATTTGGGATATCCGATTGGCCACAAATACTTCCAGGGAGTGGACGGAGTTCTTAATCCAACACAGGACAACCTGACTGTCGGACCAAGCAAAGAGCGACTCAAAGTCCACACTACGTCCCAGGGTGTCAACAACGTGGTTCATCAACCGAACCAGAAGAGTAGCTCCAGACAATTCTAACTTCGGAATCGTTAATCGAGTCCGAAGTGGAGCAACCTTACTCTTAGCAATTAGCAAGTGGAGCTTAACAGCTCCTCTATCATCAACCGTCCGGATATATACGACGGCTGCATATCCACTCTCAGACGCGTCACAAAAGCCATGAAGGCTGGCCGTAAACCGTCCCTTAGGCAGTATATGTCTAGGGATACTAACACGGTTAATGTCGGGGAGAGACAACATGAAGGACTCCCAATCTCGCAGCAAACGGCCCGAGAGGGGCTCATCCCACGACACTTCGGCTGACCAAAGTTCCTGTAGGAAGCATTTCATCCAAAACACTATGGGACTAATCCAGCCATTTGGGTCAAAGGTACGAGCTACTGTAGACAAAACCAACCGTTTCGTCCAGACCTTGGGACTTGGCAGCTCCAATCGATAGGTGAACGTGTCCTGGACTGGTCTGTATTGCACTCCCAAAACAGACAGTAAATCTGGAGTGTTGGCATTCTCAAAAATATGAGGCTCCTGCTGGTGGTCGTCTGGCAAGTCACACAAAAGCTGAGGTGAGTTGGACATCCACTTCCTCAGTTCATAACCACCAGCCCCGAGAAGAGCAATTAGTTCATCTCGCAAAATCAAAGCTTCCTCGACACTAGAGGAGCCCGTACAAATATCATCCACAAATGCATCCTCCTTGAGAACCAAGGATGCGCGAGGGTATCGTAACCGCTCACGTTCAGCGAGTTCCACAAGTGAGCGAATTGCCACAAAGGGGCTCGAACGCAAACCGTATGTATTGGTGTTCAGCTCGTAGACCAGCATGGGATCCCTGGGATCCTCCCTCCATAATATGAGCTGATATTGTCTATCGTCCGGGTGAATCACAGTCTGCCGAAACATCATCGGGATATCGGTCACAAAGACGACGGCATGGCAACGGAAGTTGGTCAATACATCACCCACCTCGTGGTGCAACTTCGGTCCAGCATGCAGACATTGATTCAGCGAAACTCCGGTAGACGTGGGAGCTGACCCATCAAAAACAACGCGTATCTTCCCGGTGGAAGGTTTCAAAACCGCGTGGTGAGGAAGAAAATTATGTTCCTCGTTTCGCCAGTCCAGTCGCGAGACCGACATGTGCCCCAGTTGCTCATATTCTCGCATGAAGTCGACATACTTCTGTTTGAGGTCGGAGTTCCTACTCATACGACGCTCCATGGACAGCAGCCGCTTCTCGGCCAACGGCCGGGAGCTGCCAAGTGAGGGGCGAACTGACAAAAAGGGCAAACGAGTGATCAGCCGTCCCGAGTGAAGGCGACCTGTATTGTTCTGGTAGAACAACTCACACTCCTCGTCCAAGGGGTTCACTCGCTTCACGGTAGGTGGCTCTTCCACCTCCCAAAACCGTTGAAGGACATCCGATAAGGTGGAGCTAACAGTTATGTAACTGTCCACCGATGTAGATGGTGGGTTATGCCTAACTGGTCCCATCACTACAAACCCAAGCGATGTAGATAAGGCTACCAGCCCACCCTTCTGTAACTCTCTCCTCTTCCCACAATACACGCGGCCTAGAACATCGGCACCGAGCAATAAGTGAATCGGACCGGTTCGGTGGAAGGAAGGGTCAGCCAAGGTCAATCCTGATGTCGCATCAACGACAGCGCGCGAAACGTGCTGTTGCGGAAGCTGACCAACAACCTTCTCATAAACAATCGCGGTAGCGCCAATTTTGGGTGCTGAAGAGAAGTGGGGGGAGAAGGAGAACAAAACCTGACCGATCGGATCCGGGATCCGCAGGTCTCCGATTCCTCGTACCGATTCAAGGTATGGAGATGTGTTCAAACTCAACTGCCGGACCAGCCAGCTGGAGGCAATGCAACCCTGAGCTCCCGTATCCAAAAGGGCGCGAACTAAAACAAAGGTGCCCCTCGGGCCCCATACCTGTACGGAGGCTGTTGGTAACAGCTTTTGAAGAAGTGCACTTTGGACAATTATTTGCATTGAACCCCTTTTCTCCACAACGATAACAAATAAGTACCCAAGGCGCCTTGCAATACCTCAAGCTGTGGCCATTTTTACGACAGCGGACACAAAAAAGATTATTTTGTGTATTATTCACTGGCTGAATTGAAGAGACTTTTGGTGGATGTGGATATTATCATCATACTCCGATAAAGACAAGCGACCAATTCTGTGGAATAAGTGGTGTGCAAGAGTTTGAATTCTATTTAACACCTTAAGTGATGACGGTTTACTTGAAGTACTTGTGATAAGTTTCTCAAGATCATCTAATTTCTTTTGAATTACTTTTAATTCAATATTGACATCAAGATCACAAGTCAGTATTTCATCAGAAGGCAGATCTTTATTGAGAGTACGGATCTGTGCTCTCAGAGCCATAACCGTGTCAGCTGGTTTCGAACCCCTGATCTTCACCTCATATTCTAGTTCATCTTTGTTAAGTAAATTAAAACTAATTGGTCTTTGCTCCATTTTTGTAAAAATATACTACGCTACGCTCTATTCTATATGAGAAGTTAATTTTACAATATTATTTATGTTATATACTCAAACTATGAACAAAAAATCTTAAAATATATTCACCTTTGCAAATGTAACTAAAATTTGTTTTTATTTATACCTATCTGAACCAAACCTGCATAGAATTCTTGTTATTTATCTTATAACTAAAGTGTAGTTAACTAGTGAGACCGGCAGACGTTCTCCTGTCCGATTACGGCGCCACCTACTGGGTCCAGTTGTACTTTTAAGCCTTCCCTGGACCTATTCAAATACACATAACATTTTGTAAGAATCGGTCGAGCCGTTTTTGAGTTTTAGCTTAACTAACACACAACGATAAAAAAAAATTTATTAAAGATACATACCGAGATGGATCAACACTATCTGAGCATTTGACCAGAATAATGGGCCATAAAATGCCACAAAACCTGCTGTATATTCGGGCGCCAAATTGTAATGCTTTTTCTTGCTAAATTGTGGAAATATAGGGAGATCGTAAAGTTGAAAGAAGAAAAACAAACTTATTCCTTTAGTCCGATACAAAATGAAAAGCTTTATTCTTGTAGGTACATAATTCACTTATTCATATGGTACTTAAGTAAATAAACTCCCTTAATGCAAAGCACTTAACTAATTGTTTAATCAATACAAGCCAAGGGCAGGATGGTTCAGGTTTGTTTGATCAATCTCGGCAGGTAAAAATCAGGTACAAATTGGGTACAAAACTACAAAATGAGGGGCAATAAAATACACGAACAAATAGTTATAGGTTTCCTTTTTTTTAAAATTAGT
The DNA here is from genome assembly GCA_963935595.1 of Schoenobius gigantellus. NCBI lineage: Eukaryota > Metazoa > Arthropoda > Insecta > Lepidoptera > Crambidae > Schoenobius > Schoenobius gigantellus. Next base: position 10,498,878 of record OZ012556.1, on the reverse strand, counting down.
AGCCTTCCCCGGAGCGGTTGTTAGTGGGTCGTACCTTCTATGCTAAGTTTCCGCGATCACGGGTCAGAGATATAATATTCCAGTTAATACATTTGAACTTCATGTAATAAACATAGCAAATGAATTCTAAAACATAATTTTTAATAAATTGACAAATTGTCTTATTGGTTAGTTAACAAAAAGGACATATGGAGGGGAGAGCACCTATTTTGTGTATAATTACTGCTATTAATAAAAAGAAAACAGCTTAATTTGTGAGTTATTTGCCAAAGTATGATGTGAAACTCAATATAGTGAAAATCTAGAATTTAACATGAAATTCACAAGTGTTACTCAATATATGCATTAATCCCACTAAAATGCCGCTTACTATCAGGTTTTTTTAATGAAATAGGGGATGAAAAAGGTGAATTTTGGAAATGTGATATGTTTGATTTAATAATCAATATACCCACTAATAAAAATAAAATTAACAAAATCTGTTTTAAATCATGAAATATAATAAGTTAATTAGATACCTTATTGATTTTTTGCACTTATTGAGACAATAAATCCATTTAATTTAATAAATCGCGTGCCGGCGAGTAAATATAGTATTTTTTCCTTAGCTTTACTCTTCAAGCTGAAAACAAAAAGAACTGAATTTTGTAAATTCTTTTCAAATTAAATTCACACGGAAAACGAGAGAAATACCTATGGATTTTCTTCGCTGAAATTAATTTAAATACTTTATGATCTTCGAATCAATAACAAATTTCTTCAGTCGATGTCTCACAGACAAATCATAACATAGACGATAGACGCGTTCAAAGACTAAGGTGAAAAATGGGCGCGTTCCATCTACGCGCATACTAGAATCGAGGTCCGTTCACCGAATGTTAAGCGTCGTATTGGCGACGGAACCTTCCCTAAAACCAAATTCATTTCATAGCATGTGTGTCATGATGTGTCAAGTCAACGTACGGATCTATCGGAATTCTACAATATGCTATAAGTATTTCCAGCCCAAGTTATAAGCTTGGTTGAAAAACGAAACGTAATGAAAAAATTAACCATAAACAAACTGTGAATGCTTCCCAAATTCTATTCGACGAAACTATAATTATATGATCTATAAGCTTAAGTGTATTTCATTAAAATATGTCTATAGAAATGATCGAAACAAACGGTCTAAATGTCAAATTCCGAATTTTGAGAAAATCAACCCACCTAAATGGAAGCACGGGATTTTGGGCGAAAAAAAACTATCTTTGTAAATAAGGCCAGGATACACGCGAGATTTATTTTGTTTATGCAAAAATTGAATAATGACCAAAGATAATTGCAAATGTCACTGACGTGACGTGAAACGACGTTGACGTTGACACTTGACATTGACATTGTGAAATTCCTTGACAAAGTTATTGTAATTACGATTTTAGTTGGGAAATTTGCGTTAAAACTACAGTGAAAGCAAAGTGTTTTTGCAAAATTAGTGTTTTATGAAATTTTAAGAAAAAACGGTGTTACAACCTGTATTGTTCTGGTAGAACAACTCACACTCCTCGTCCAAGGGGTTCACTCGCTTCACGGTAGGTGGCTCTTCCACCTCCCAAAACCGTTGAAGGACATCCGATAAGGTGGAGCTAACAGTTATGTAACTGTCCACCGATGTAGATGGTGGGTTATGCCTAACTGGTCCCATCACTACAAACCCAAGCGATGTAGATAAGGCTACCAGCCCACCCTTCTGTAACTCTCTCCTCTTCCCACAATACACGCGGCCTAGAACATCGGCACCGAGCAATAAGTGAATCGGACCGGTTCGGTGGAAGGAAGGGTCAGCCAAGGTCAATCCTGATGTCGCATCAACGACAGCGCGCGAAACGTGCTGTTGCGGAAGCTGACCAACAACCTTCTCATAAACAATCGCGGTAGCGCCAATTTTGGGTGCTGAAGAGAAGTGGGGGGAGAAGGAGAACAAAACCTGACCGATCGGATCCGGGATCCGCAGGTCTCCGATTCCTCGTACCGATTCAAGGTATGGAGATGTGTTCAAACTCAACTGCCGGACCAGCCAGCTGGAGGCAATGCAACCCTGAGCTCCCGTATCCAAAAGGGCGCGAACTAAAACAAAGGTGCCCCTCGGGCCCCATACCTGTACGGAGGCTGTTGGTAACAGCACCTGCTCCTGTGGGGGGGTTGCAGCCGACAGTTGGTTTAATGAAAATCCTCCCGCATTCCCCGCAACGGGAGGGAAGGGGGGTTCGAGGAAAAATGCGTGCGCGGCGGAGGAATAGGGCGCTCAAGGCGCTCGAGCGGGTCCCAATCCGGCACGTACTGGCCCCGATCAAAGCGGCATCGGGGGGCCGGGCGGTGCCCATGATGGGCGAAAGTTGGGGGAGCCCGTGACAACCGGGGTCTCTCCATCAGAGGGGGAGAGAAGCGTATCGGCTCCCGACGTGGCTCCCTAATGACCGCGGCCCAATCCCGCGGTGGCGCCTCATAAGCGGCGCGTCGATCCCCCCCGCCCGTAGGGGGGGTGGGGCGCCCAATCCTCTCACGGGAGGGGGGGCGCCTGTCCAATCTCCGCGGAGGGGTGGCACGCCCCTCCGATCTCCTCGGAGATGTGGGTGACCTACGAGGGCCCCCGCCCGTGTGCGAGTCCCTCTCTCTCACCACCCCACGAGTGTCTCTATTGTTGAAGCACAAAAGGGGGTGATGGGCCCCCCCACAACAGTGGCAATCTCGTGGGTGGGGGCAAGCCGATGCCATATGGGCCCCCAGGCAGCGGTAGCACCAATTCCGCTGCTTGGCCATATTTCTACGCCCCTCGGTGCGTAGGCCAACAAATTTGGGACAGGCCGGCAAACGATGGCCATCGCGCTTGCAACACTTACAAGGCAGCGGCCTCTCCCCTTGTGGAGAGTTGTGCCGCACGGCAGTATATTGCTTGTACGGGCGGCGCTCTCTCCGTGGCGCTGCCCGGGTCGCCTCATAGCGACCTGTACTCGGTCCCGGTATAGGAGCCAGATCCAAGTGGTCGGTCATCCGACACTCATCCTCCAAAAATCTGAGGAGATCCGAGAAGGGGGGGAGGTACGAGGCACTATTGCCCCCGTACCTTTGTTCGAAGCGTCCCTTCATCTCCATGGGAAGCTTATCGAGGATGAGGTGGAGCAAAATAAAGGACCACTGGTCCACCGGTAGATCAAGTCGTTTGAGCGCGTTAATAGCGCTCAGCAGCGGGTTCAAAATCTCCTTCCTCAATGAGGAGACCCGCGATACTCGTGGCAGCCCTAAAATGGCAGCCACATGTGTGTCCGCTAGCAAGCGAACATTCTGATACCGGGCGGTCAACAACGCCCTTGCAATATCATAACTGTCATCATTGACAGGTAGATGCTGGACAAGTACACCAGCCTCTCCACGTAAGGCAGAGAGCAAATAGGCCAATTTCTGGCTAGGGAACAGGTCGTCCCTCGAGTGAACCAGGCTATCAAAGAGGTTAATGAACCCCATCCAAGAAGCCAGGTTCCCATCAAAGGTTGGGATGTCCAAAGTGGGCAGTCTGCCCAGCAAGCCGGCCGGGGTAGGCTTGACCTCCCCGGGCGTGCACGACTCACCCCTCCGGACGGATAGGATTGCCTGAGCCTTGTTTATAATCACATCCGCCTGTTCAAAACACTGATCATAATCGGCATTAAATTGGTCGACTGCCCGCAACTCAGCGGCACCCTCGGCTGGGTGGTCGAGCAGATATTGTTGATGAGCAACGAAAAGCTGCTCCAATTCCTTCAAGCGAGCCGGTACTCCCTCATGCCGAATTAACAAGGCCTGTTCTCGGTCTGGTCGGTCTACCAAAGCGACGGCACTAGCAAACCATCTCAAAATCTTTTGTGCACCCGCGCGGGCACCACTAAGCGGGCTGACTGGCGGGACCATTTTGCACCAAAATTAAGATACACTAAAATAATACACAGACAAACAGACCGACAACCGCAGACAATAAAACAGATCGGGAGGAACTTCAAAGGCAGAACAAAATATATAAACAAACCAAAATCAAGTATAAATGCTAGAACTTAACTAGAACAACAAGGCATTTAACAACAGGATTTTTCAAACAAATTAAATCAAGTATTAAGTCAATAACTTAACAAACATAATATTCAGAGGCAAACAAAACAAAATCAAATGGAAATGCTAAAACTTAACACAGCAATATAGTGTATTACAACAACAGCAAAGTCATTTAGCAGCAAAGTTTTTTAAACAAATCAAATTCAAGTATAAGTTTACAACTTAACAAACAAAATAGTCAAGGGCAGAACAAAGATATGAAAAAACAAACCAAAATCAAATATAGGTAAATGCTAGAACTTAACTAGAACAACAAAGGCATTTAACCCCAATTTTTCATATACAATGACAATTAGTTAAGGAGATCGGTCCACAAATGAGCTGGTAGTCGGTTTAAAATCAGCAATCAAAACCAATTAATATGTATTGCCCGTTTGGACAACCAACAAGATTACAATATTAATTGTACAATACTAATCAAATACTCAAATCTAAGAACCACTCAAATCTAAAAACCACGCTCTGCTACCAAGAGATGGTGGCTCCCCAAGTAGACTCCACCACGTCGGCGTTTCACCGAGTAAGGAATTTTGGGTTGATGGCTGATGCCCTACTACCCGCTCATAGAAAGTATTGTGGCTTACCCCGATTCCAATTGTCTCCGTCCGTCTCCTCCGTAGCCGGTGGACTTCCTGAGCTAGCTCGAAGGAAGTCGCGGCTCCTGAAGTTCTGCAGTGGATCCACCGGTGGAGACCGGAGCACTACAAATGCCTATGAGGCCACCACGACTCACACACGCGATTTTGACACCTTGCACAACACAAAGCGGGCTTTCGCACCCCGATATTAGGTGCGCCGCGCAAATCACTTTTTTTTTTTTTTTTTTTTTTTTTTTATGTAAGGCCCGGCAAATGACCTCCTCCCGCCTGATGTTATGCGGTGAAAGAGGCCCAAATGAGTTGACAGATAGAGTAGGGACGACATCCACTATCCTACCTGCCCGCCCCTTGCCGGCCTAAAAGATGCTTTTTCACACCTCTTTTGAAGGAACCCATGTTGTAGGATGGAGGAAACACGTGCGCAGGTAGAGAATTCCAAGTGTGGGATGAACGACAGAAGAAGGAATCTTGGAATTTCCTGGTACGGTGTGAAAAGGAGGACACAGTGTACGGATGACTCCGAAGGCCCTTACGCGTGTTTCTGTTAAGGAATGGAGAGGGAGGGATAAGGTTAAAGAGCTCCTCAGAGCATTCCCCATGGAACATTCGGTAAAAGGCGCTAAGAGAGGCGATGTCACGACGAAGTTGTAGAGGCTCGAGGGTGTTAGTTGCCTCTACATCGCCAATTATTCGAATAGCGCGACGCTGCAATCTGTCCAGAGCATCGAGGAGGTACTGAGCGGAGCCGTCCCAAAGGTGCGAGCAATATTCCACGCATGACCTAACCTGAGTTTTATACAACAGGCATAGTTGGTCCGGCGCAAAATACCTACGCACCTTGTTTAGGACACCGAGTTTCCGTGAGGCAGCAGTTATAACGGATTCGATGTAGTCTCTGGGGTTCAGATCGCAGCGAATGTTCATTCCGAGCAAGGTGATGTTACTCTGTGTGTGAAGGGTTGTGCCCTGAAGAGAAGGAGGGGGGAGGAAAGGTGACCTTTTCGCCGAGAACGCGCACACCTGTGTTTTCTTAGCATTGAACTCGACAAGATTGTTGGAACCCCATTCGGAGATGAGGTCCAGCGTCCTGTTGCTTGAAATTTGCTTGAATATTGTGTATTATATTTTATTCCGGCCCGCACATAACCTCTAAGCATGTCATGACATTTCGACTCGACTCAACTGACATATCACATGCGGCCGGCCGCCAAAAAAAAGCTGTCACTACACAGACTAGAATGCAGTGCCGCCACTCGCTCTTCCTCGAGCGTGAACAAGTACCTATTAACATCTCATTTAGAATTTTTTACAAAATTGGGTAAAAATAAAGCGAACATACATGTTATATTATTAACAGTGAATACAGTGAATAAAGTCTACTTTGACTTAATCACAAGCGCGTCACGCTCCTGAGTCATGTATACAAGCTGTTCTCGAGAGTCATCACGAATCGTCTTGCGCGCAGGTTTGACGACTTCTAGCCTCCCGAACAAGCCGGATTCCGTAAAGGCTATAGTACATACCATAGACCACATTCATACGCTGCGGCAGGTCATACAGAAGACCGGGGAGTATAATCTGCCACTATGCTTGGCGTTTGTGGACTATGAGAAAGCCTTCGATTCTGTCGAGACTGTTGGATTCGTCGATTTACCTCTTTCTGGAAGTTGGACTTACCGAGCTGGACTATTTGCCCCAGGTAAACATATTCGTCAACAACTTCCAGCGTAGAGCCTCCAACATTCACAGGAATGGGTAGTACCGGGAATTAACCATTATTTTAGTCTTGTCCATGTTCATTTTAAGACCCACTTGTTGGGAAACTCTACAGAGGTCTTCGAGCATTGTGCCTAGATCCTCCACGGTCTCAGCCATGACTACGATATCATCAGCAAAACGAAGGTGAGTCATGTACTCGCCGTTTATGTTGATGCCGAGTCCCCTCCAGTCTAAAAGCTTAAATACATCCTCCAACGCAGCTGTGAACAGTTTCGGTGATATAACGTCACCCTGTCTCACACCGCGCTGAAGTCGTACTGGTTTCGAGTTTTGGTCCTGAAGGCGGACTGACAGGTGGCGTTTTCGTACAATGACTGCAACACTTGGATGTACCGATAGTCTATTTGGCACCTCTGGAGTGATCTAAGTACGGCCCAGGTCTCAACAGAATCAAAAGCTTTCTCATAGTCCACAAACGCCAAGCATAGTGGCAGATTATACTCCTCGGTCTTCTGTATAACCTGCCGCAGCGTATGGATGTGGTCTGTGGTACTATAGCCTTTTCGGAATCCGGCTTGTTCGGGATGCTGGAAGGCATCGAACCTGCGTGCGAGACGATTCGTGATGACCTGCGTGCGAGATTGTTTTGCTTTATTTTGACGTCAATAAGTGCCTGTAAAGGTCTATGTTGAATAAAGATTTTTGAATTTGACCCTCGAGAACAGCTTATAAACATGACTCAGGAGCGTGATGGGTCTATAGTTCTTCAACTGGGCCCTATCGCCCTTTTTGAAGAAAAGTGCCACCACGCCCCTGTGCCATGCTTTGGGCGTTTTGCCCTCGAGTATGACGGAGTTGAATAGCCGTTGCAGCGCTTTCCGGACTGGTAGTCCGCCCGCTTTTAGGAGTTCGGCTGTAACTCCATCATCATCCGGTGCCTTGTTGTTTTTAAGCTGTTTGAGAGCCACACTAAACTCGTACAGGCTGACGTCCGGGATGTCTTCGGTGTAGTGCCAGGTCAATTTGGCTTTAGGGTCTGTAGCCTGAATAACAGGTGCCTGTGATGTTGCGTAAAGCTGTCCATAGAAGCGTTCGATCTCGGCTATAAGCTCAGGTTGGGATGTAATGACTCTGCCATCGTCTGTCTTCAGCTTTGTCAGCAGACTCTGACCGAGTGACAGATCTCTTGCGAACACTTTGGAGCCCTTGTTCTGCTCGATGGCAACTTTTATAATTTGTTCCGTATTAAATCGGTGTATGTCGCGAGTCAGACACTTAGAGTTTGTTGAGTCGCCGACGAGCATCTTCAGAAGACTGCCGACCCATTACACGCCTTTCCTCCATCAGCTTAGGCTTAGTACGGCTGGGTTTGCAAAACTTTGCACCCACCGTAAAGACAGCTTCTACAACCCTGTCATTATAAGTGTCCACATCAGTGCAGTCCTCCAGACAATCAAAGCGATTATGCAATTCGAGTTGAAAGCGCTCGGGGTTTTGGATCTGGATGGCTTCGGGACGGAGCGCAGACTTCACCAGTCGATACCTTTCCGCTTTTATGTTAAGATTCAATGCGACTCTTAACATTCGGTGATCGCTCCCCGTGTTAAACGAATTGATCACTGAGACGTCATTGAGTATACGTATACTTTTCCAGGTCTACTTTCGATGCAGCCGTTTTTTGAAGAAAGAGTTTATCATATAGAGTCCCTCCCTCTCCATGTAGTCGGCTAGCATTCGACCTCGGTAATTCCGGATTCCAGCTCCAAATTGCCCCACTTTCAACTCATTATCGACCCGCTTGCCTAGCCTTGCATTGAAGTCTCCCATGACAACGGTGTAGTGAGTCTTGGAAGCATGTATTGCCCGAGAAATATCCTCATACATAGCTTCCACTTCCTCGTCAGGGTGGGTCGAGGTCGGAGCGTAGACCTGTATGACCTTCAGCGAATACCGTTCGGTGATTCTGAGTATAAGGTACGCCACCCTATTCGTCCGATCTGTACCACGCTGTTCACGAGAGACTTGTGGACAATGAACCCGACACCACCTTGGGACAGTTCTACGCCCTCCCGGAAATAGAGCAAGTTGCCGGATTTTAGGACCATCGTGTCCTCACCCTCTCTTCGGACTTCGGATAGTCCCACAATACTCCAACGAATCCTGCTCAATTCCCTCTAGTTCCAGCAGCTTCTCCTCGGTCCGCAGTGTACGCGCGTTGTAGGTTGCCAGGGCCAAGGTCGTTTGACGGGGGGTGTTCGCCACCCGGGGATTCTTCGCACCCCAGATCCCAGCGCCGGGTCGACGACCGTCACCGCCGGCACGGCCTCCGGGACCACCGGGCACTTGGGGCCTTTGGTTGGTTTGACTCATTTTGGGTTTTTTGGGTTTTTTGGGCCTTCTCCCACCACGCTGGCCCAGTGCGGGTTGGTGGGGTATAAATGGGTATATCTATAAAAATTTTGCGTCAAGATGTTTGTCCGGGATAAACTCCGCAACTACTTCATCGATTTTCATGTTTGGCTTTCTGTATATATAATTTGTTCCAACTAAAAAAATACGATAGTTTTTAACTCGATTATTGACCTCAATATTTAATTATTGCGAATTAAATTATTTGTAATTATGTTTGTTCCAAGAGTGTCAAACAGATGGCAATGTGAATTAATGACGACACCGACACAACACTTGGTTATTTAGGTTGGATAGCCTTCCAGTAAATGGCGTTGTGTGTTGTGTTTCGACTCCTTTAAGCGTTCTTTATGAAAACGTTTTTTTTTGACCCAGCAATAACTATCAAAGCAAAAGCGATTGTGATAGGTTATAGGACTTATAGGCTATACGGGCAAAAAAAAACCAATATTACTACCAGTAGAACCAACGGTAGTACCACGGATTAGCACTGATTTTGAGTTACAAAATAATCCCCTAGAATACTCGTATTATCAAAGCCGTAGCCAGGGTGGTATCAAGGAAGGGAAGAGATCCACCTCTGGCTACGGAAAAACTGTCTATTTCTTTAATTGGTACTTACCTACTTACTAATAAGACTACAGTTACATACCTGTCTCATGCTTGTTTTTGTGCGAAGTTGATAGTTTTATGATGTTCGGAGGCCCCACTGTACGGGGTCGCATGATTCATGCGGCTGAGGTCAGAATTTCCAGTTCAAGCTGCATTCATTGCAGAATCGCCAATGTTTATGTTCACAACAATTATTTTGCACGAAAGTTGGTAAGTCCCTCAACTCTTTATCAGGTTAAAAAATGTTGTTGCATAATATCTTCCTTGTTCTGTCAACTGTCATTAAATTGTTGTTTAATTGAGTTTGCCCAAAGCCGCTTGATTAGGGTAGCGTAGAGGCACGGTAATAGGTAGAGGCATTACTATGATCGCTTAATTAAAACAATATTACAACCGCTGAGAGAGAGGGAGGGCTCTATAGGTTATGAGAGCGGTGTCTTTCAATATTGCTTTAAAAATGAATGAATGGAAATCTTTGTTGTTTATAAAATAAAACTTTACATTAGCCTAGAAGAGTCGATATAAACAAAAGGCGGCCTTATTACCAAAGCGGCAATCTCTTTTTTTTTATTGCAGAAAGTTGGCAAACAAGCAAACTGCCCACCTGATGGTAAGTGGTAACAGTCACCTATAATACATGTGGCTCTTGTGAGATTCGCAGTAAAACTGCAACCCCCACAAGAACCACAGTGTACGTTGCCAACTTGTGACACAAGATGTAAAGTCACAGTACCCAGTAATTTCATTGCCATATCTTACCCTTCAAACCGGAACACAGCAATGCAAGCACTGCTGCTTTGCGGCAGAAATCTCTACCAGGCAACTTAAGCGTAGAGGAAAGTTTACTTTAAACTCTTATGACGGGTCAATAAATTGACAATTAAACTTGCTATAAGCTTGTTGGAAAGGCCCCAGTAGCGAACGGTCTAGAGATCCCTACAGGAGGCCTATGTTCAACTGTGGACGTCTTATAAAATGATGATGATGAATAATTGATCCGACGGACGGTGTGAATAAAGTGCTTTAGTATCATGGAAGCTATTGGCTTATGTATGTTTATGTTGAAGGTGACAAGGCCAATTCTGCGAATGAACCACCGCTGAACCGAAGATAAGCCGTTGCGTTCTACCAAGGATGATTCGTCTATGGTTCTACCAATTTGAATCGCGAATCGGAACGATTCAAATACATACTTAATTAATAAATATTTCTTCAGAATTATTAATAGGTAAATTATATTTAACTGGACTGTCAGTCTTGTTTCTATTTACTGTGGAATTCATTATTGGGTTTTTAATAATAATAATCAAAAGGAATAAGTTATATACGTATAATATATAATATTTTTAATAATTGAAACTAGTATGCATGAAACGGAAAACTTCTTCTACTTTAGGTAACTAGATCCTCAACTAGATCTAAAATAAGATGCAGTTTATTGTCATTCTGTGTATGTACAATTTGAGATGTGATCATGTGATAGAGTAATAATCAATGTCAACAGATTGCCATTTTCGGGCGTACATATTCTAATGTCGACGATAAGATATTTAAAGAGTGCGGTCCATAATTTGATATTAGCGCTCGTGATTTAGTGCTAAAAGGAACCCATTTCATCTGGCTCCTTCTTTTCTGAATGTATCGGTACCCATAGCAGATAGCCTAAATATTCTGGGTCATGAGTTATCCTCTAATCTGAATTTCCGCAAATTCATAGAGTCCAAAGGCCTTTTTAAGGTTAGACAGTACAACACACCAGAAAAACTCTTGAAACTTTACCAAGCTCAAATTCGAACGCAGGCGCGGATACTGCCTTTAAAAAGGTTGTGGTCACAGATGGGGTATTACGGCCACCCGAAAATATGCCAAGTACGAGATTTCCCCTGATCAAGATTCATCGTTTTTTGTATATAGTATCATCAAACTATCGATCTCAATAGACCATGTAAGTGTGACATCAAAGTCTATTTGGGTTGTGGGCATGCCCATCGTGCCCACAACGGTGGATCCGCGCTTGTTCGAACGTGTATAGCTACATAGTTATTATCATTATCATATTACTAGTTGTGTCCGCGAACTGCTTTTCGCCAGTAAAAATACTAATATTGCTATAAAAATGGGGGTTGGCTTGGTAGTAGAAAGGTGAAAATTTACGAGTAGGTTTATTTGTATTTTTGATACCAAATCATCTATACAATACATACATACATTACATACAAATAAATAAAATTGAAATGTCTGTTTGTAATGTCAAAATAACAAGTTTTTACTAAATGGGTATGAATGTATATCGGGTACCAATAACAAAAACACAATTAATTTTTTTTTGTCTGTCTGTCTGTCTGTTTGTTCCCGCTATTCTCGGGAACGGCTGGACCGGTTTTGACGGGAGTTTCACTAATAGATAGCTAATTATAGAGGGTATAACATAGGCTACTTTTTATCAAGATCTGTCCATCCGTTACTATTTCACGCGGACGAGGTCGCGGGCACAGCTAGTAAAAAAATAAAATTTGTCTAAAAAAATTCTGGAGAGGGGCGGGGGTGTTTGATAACAAACACTGTGACACGTGATTTTTATATACCGTACTTACCTATTAGATATCGCGCACTGTTATTTTGTATCGGATTTTTCTTGGTGCATGATAAGTACATGCCTGGAGCTTTTTGATCGGTTAATTGGCGAAGTTAAGACACAAATCGGTATGTCGCGAATGTTAAAATTGGACGTGGCGCCATTAATTCGCTGAGAAACCGATATAAATACGTACACGAACAACCTTTTGAAATCATTTTAACTTGACTGCATCTGAACATAGTAATAAATAAATGTTATAACTACGACGAACTTGCTGTTCACTATTGATTGTTGTTCAATTGTAATACATAATAATATACAAGAAATTATGGTGCATAGTGCGACCTAATGTACATAAACATCTGTTTCGTACTTCTACGAGTATTTGCAAAATTACGAAAATTTTACACAATATTTTAAAGCGTGTATTTTACGTCTGTTTTTGAAGTCATTACAAAAAATTGGTATTAGATTTTCATTAGAATTTGAATACGACTTAGTTTTACTTAGTTTTGTGTAGTATCAATATAAATTTAAATTTATTAAAAAGATGAAATACATGACGAAAAAGTTCGGGTTTGAACTGTCAATTCTAATATTTAACAATGTATTGCGTTTTGTTTCAAAGAAACGTTCAGTGAGAGCAATTTATAAGCTAAGTTCACGCACTTCTCTCAGAGTATAATGTGAATTAACACATCTATTCTTGTAATGGAAGTTGAGCTCAAACTTTTGCTTTGAGGTCAGCTTCCAATTGACGACTCTGTAACAAACCAAAATTGTAAATGGCGATTTAAAAGAGGAGATAAAAAATTTTTACCTTTCGAGTTTCTAACTTGTTCTTCTCGAGAAGGCTCTCCCAATTTCCGAACAGGTGTAGAGTCAACTTTTTTTTTTCATTCCTACTTGTATTTGCAGACATCTTGAGTATATTTGGGATGTATGCACATACAAGGTTAATATGATTTCTTTAAATTAGATTGTTTTGCTTTGTTTTGACGTCAATAAGTGCCTGTTAAGGCCTATGTTGAATAAAGATTTTTGAATTTGAATTATCTTTAGAATGTTTAATATCTTTGTTCATAGAAGAAAAGATCAAATAACGCGAGTTTATTCCAAAAAGTGTGGTTTAATTCTGGAGTACCTACTTAACGGATATTATTGATTTGATATCTTCGGATTTTAATCAGATTGATACGCATTTCTGTAGCTGGATTTGGACTTGTTGTTAATATACACAATCTAAAAACAGGTTTTCATTTAAATGGTCTGAAAAGAAGAATATTTTGAAACCAGTCGTGGTCAAGTTACGATACGATAGACAATATTGTAAATTGTGAAATATTATTTCATGAATTTATAACTCAATTTTGACTGTTTTGTTTTTACCTGTTCTCTCCAATTTTCTTTAAAAAATTGTCAAATAATAGGGTGGTTACATTTTCATACTTCTAAATCAAGAAATGACGGATTTCTGAAGTAAATTTTCATCTCCGTCTTACTCCATTTTGCTCCCTTGGGGAGTGGTGTCCCATAAATAAATAATAATCTTTCTGAGTAATCAAATGCCTAATTGTCAACACCCATATCAGCAAATTTAAAAATTAAAATTGACTAATAAGCCGATCCCATTATCACTAAACAAGCATTCATTTCGCATTATAAATGCATTTATAATGCAATCCTATAACCTCGAAACCCAAATTGATTCCTTTGTTACTCGTACCTTCATAGCCGAGTTACATTTTCATTTGTCTAAGTCCAAAAATAACGAAGTTTCATACAATTTTACACCCCTCTTTTTTACCACTTCAGTGAGGGCGAATCCCACCTTAGGCCTGGCACTCTGCCGGAAGAGCCCCACACACGCCCGCCGTCTAGCCAACGGGGGGTACGGTGCGGTTACGCATTTCCCCCAATTTTTGTACTTCTAAGTCCAAAAATAACGAAGTTCCATACAAACTTCCGCCGTCCCCCCAATACACCCCTTTAAGAAGGGGGAGTTCACAAAAAATTCATTCCTAGCTTCGACGTCCTTTGAACATCATAGATCAAGAAGTTTTTGAGAAATTGTGAATAATCCGTAAATGAATGAATGATGTCCTTTCGCTTTTATATGTATAATAATTATAATCTATAATATTATATATACAGCTTATAATTATAATATTGTGTTTTATTGATTATTTTATATTTAATTATGTAGATACTGATTAGTCACCGTGAACTGACCAACGTTTTCTAGGCGTGCCTGTATCTATATTTAATTTTTACAGGTTTAAAACTTATTATTTAAGTGATTAACTAGGTAGCACCCACGCCCAAATATATGAATGAACCATTCAAGTCGACGTCGGACGTAATGATCAATGACTTTAAACAATAGACAAGCGATTTCGACTCGAATTAAAAAATTACAACGTGAGATCGTTGCTCGATATAGGACCTCCATAATTATTTAATTGGGAGCGATTACCAGTCATTTAACTGTGCGGTCTATCTATAATTGATTGGGTTACACACGTGAGAAACTGCGCATGACAGTTAAATTAGTAACAAAATTGTTGCGAATGCAACCTATTTTTATATTGTTTATGTTTTATATTTTACTTAATATATTTTTATAGAACCAATTTTGATTACACTTGTCAGTTTACCTTTAAACGATTCCTTTCCTTACTTATTTAATTTCCTTGTTTCTCCTTATAAATACCGTTTCTCTGCTCTCCTACTAGCTATCTCTAATAAAAATAAAACATACAGTCGTGTATTTTTGTAGTATACACTATTAGTTTTTGTTATACCTAGTAACTTAAACAATGATTCTATTTATTCGGAAGTAATTTTGAACCGCGAAAATATTTATACCACCAATCTTATCTGTTGGTTTAATAAAACCATTTTTTTTTTGGAAAAAAGAACTAGTTATGTGAAAGACAAAATCAAACTTCACGAGAATTTGAATCTTGAAGTTCGGGGATGATTTCTGTGACAGTTGACTGCTCGTGCTGTTTGTTTTCGTGGAAAGTTGATCAATCGGAAGGATTGCTGAAATCTAAATTGTAATGGTACAATACTGTCGTTAATTCGAATGACTGAAAAACCGCAGAACTTTGTTAATGTTGAAATTATTATTTTGTAAATTTTGGATACCATTAATGTCGGCCGAGTCTCTGTCATGTCACAAAAGACCAGTACTTACTGGTCTTTTGTGACATGACAGAGACTAATTAAATGAACATTGTTTTTATCAGTGAAAATTCCCGTCTAGTTTTAAGTACTTAACAATTACCTAAGAATGCAATTAAACAGTAGGACGTGATCGAAGGAATCCAACAGAGCTTCGTTACAAATGCGATTAAAACAGAGTACTATATGATAAATGGCCAATAGAGAACGTTGTGGCGCCGCCCGGGTAGCTTTTTATCAGGATTTTTTGAATTATAAAGTTTGCGAGTTCCTCGGCTTGACGCATTTTCTAATCGAATAGAAACATTGTGACTGTAAACGTTACTTAATGTTCTGCGCACAAGGATTATTTTTGCGTGTTTTCTGGTTATGGTTGACAGTGACTCTTAAACTAATGGCCAATTAGTGCAACACTAGCTTTTCTTCAATGAACATTAATTCGAATCCTGTTAACTACAGTACAGGTTTCTTTTTCGTGGATGCAGTGTTTTGTTTTGCAGTCCGTACTGTGGTTAAATACTATATGTACGTTGAATTTTTATTACATTACATCTATGTTGAAATTATTAGGTACGTTTATAAATATTTTTTTTATTCTGCGCCTTGAATTAGTTACATTACCAGTGGTTATACCAGAAATGTGGACACACGTTCATGTAAGCTTTATACCGAAGCCGGACAAAACTGATAATAAACAGGCAATGGCTTTTTGGCCAATAAATCTTATCACTTAGGAAACAGTTTTTTAGGGAATGCAATATGTTTATGAAGAATGAAAATCAATCGAGACTGCTCTACACTACGTTGTCAGCAAGATCTTAACGACACTGGGTACAAAAAATTTTGCTTATATAGGATCCAGACGACATTCTGTTTAATTATTATCTAAATGTTATGATATGAATAAAATTATGTAATAGACAATTGCCGTTTTGCCCTATTCCCATTTCCCATCATTCACTGGTTGTTACGAGTATATAAATGACTAGCTTTCCGCTAGCGACTTCGCCCGCGTTATTTTTGTTTTCCCGTGGGAATTTTTTTCTCGTAGGAAAATTACCCTATGTCCTTCCCTTGGCCTAGAACTATCCCCATACCAACTTTCATCAAAATCGGTTCAGTAGTTTCGAAGCCTATTTAATACAAACAAACAATCAAATCTTTCCTCTTTATAATATTAGCATAGATGTTATCATTTCTTGCATTCTGAGATGGAATCGATACCGTAAATTATTTTTGTGTAAACTCTTTTATTTATAACGTCCGCGTGGAATAGTAACTTTTGACAGCATTTTGATTTTTGTAGGCAATTTGTTTTTAAGATCTTGATAAAAAAGTAGCCTATGTTATACCTTATATAATTAGCTATCTTAATTATCTAAATATTAGTAAAAATCCCGTCAAAATCGGTCCATCCGTTCCGGAGATTAGCGGGAACAGACAGACAGACAGACAAAAAAAATTTAAATTGTGTTTTTGTTATTGGTAGCCGATAAACAATCATACCCGTTGCGTAAAAACTTGTTATTTTGACATTATAGACACTTCAATTTTATTTATTTGTATAGATGTCAAAACTTTGTGCGAACTTAAACACAGGCAAACTCGTGTTATCTGTTTGGTGCATTAAGGTTGTCGTTTAAGATCTCTTTTTCTAATCTAATCTTGTCTATTAATTATCTAGTCTAATCTTCATCTAGCGCATAAACATGGATCATTGGTTGTTGTAAATCAACAACTACGACATGCATAATACATACATGTCTACATACATATTTATTGTCGAAACGAAAAGTCGTCATTTTCGAGTGAAGTCCGAATCCGCCATACATGGTCTAATAAGACCATGTATAGCGGCACCACCTCACGATCGTCAGAGTCACCTTGATTGACTCACTGTTTCTTAATATTCATAAATGTATTTCTGATTGATTATTAGAATAAACGTTTCTCATAATGGATGATAATAAATAATGGATGACTCAAACGAGTCGTGATTTAGAGCCGAGGTAAATAAACATTTTGGTTTTGTGGTAAGAGCTGGTAAGTGATCCCAGAAAGCCTACGAAACCACACGTACCAATACCGGGCTCGAGTTAGCAAGATAAATTATTGTTTGAGGAGCTCGAATACGCATTCTCGGTTCGTGGATCATTATCATCATCATCATCGCCACAACACGCTCACTACATGGTTCTCTTCTAAAAAGGAGGGTATATGGGTCACCTAAAGTGAAGAATGATAGAGCCTCGTCCATTGATCAGCAGGGTGCACCCCGAGCATATGAGGTTGGCGCCATATACCATTTATTTACATTGCCTTAACCTTAACCATAGCGTTATCTTTAGTCAGATTATTAAAAGTTTTGAAGCTTTCAGGAAATAGATGTGGAAAAATTCTGAAACCGTAAATATATACCTAGTTAGCAAATTGATACTTATTTAGCAAATTGTGTATATACTTACTTAGATAAGCTTGAACCGTACCCTCAGTGCGCAAGTCCAACTCGCACTTGGCGTTTTTTTTTCTTTGTAACCGATTTCAAAAAGGTTGGATGGTCCTATATTTATTGTATAAGTACAGATTACATATAAAACTGTGTATGAGTACCTACAAGAAAATATGCTTTTTCATTACTCTTACTCGGAAAGTAGGTCTGAAGTTGCCTGAGGAGCAGGTTGAAAGTAATACTTTTCAGCCCTAGGGAGAATAGCATTCAACTGACATCTGTCAAGTTATAAAAAAAATAGTTCTATTTTTACATTTCTATCGAACCATGTTCCAACTTTCTATACAGCCACCCAATTACAACGCAATGTAAAAATTAAAAAAACATATAAAGTTTAATATTAAATAATATTAAAATAAATAGAAAACGAGGCAAATTCTACTGTACCTACATGGGATTTCAGTACTGTAAACATAGAACTTATGCTAACAAATATACAATTTGGAATTGTTGCAATAAAAAAATGCGGAAAACTCCCTCCCTATTTGGAATAGGTGGATGGAGCGTAGATCAGCATGTATGTATATAAAGCATAATAAGTAATAAGTTTGACATAATTCCTTGTGAGCAAATTATTTTGGCAAATCAATTTGGCTATAGGCAAATAGATGATAAATAGGTCTACGAGGAACGATAAATAGTATTCTGCGTGGTCTCATTGGCCGGTGGGACCACGAGGAACTACATTTCCTCGTGGTCCCACCAGTGAGGCAAAGTAGTGGGTCCTCGAGTAACGACCCTTTTAAATGACTATTATAATTTACCTCCAACTATTTCTTTAGAATAATATAGATTTGAGTAAGATATTTACTATTTGTTCAATGATGAAAATGATTTTTTCGAAGGTTTTTTCGAGTTGTAGAGAGTTTTGTTTATACTTCCGTATAGCAGAGATTTGAAATTAATACAATGAGTTCATCTGATTCAGATAAGGATTTGACGCCTGATTTCATAAGAAAAGAGGCTAAAGCGGACCTTGCTGATTTATGTAAAATATAATTAACTCTTTTTTCTTTAGCTAATTCATATTTTTAATTTTCATTTCCTTGTATTGTAAAGTACAGTGTTTACATCCAGTTAAAGACAAAAAATAAAAAGACCTGGAGAGCTATTTTTGAATTACGTATGCGACTTCGAAATCACCGATGTGACTAATAATCACCGATTTTCAATAATTCTTATTTTTGAATATCACTTGTGACTACCTTAGTCACGGATGTGATTTCATTACGAGTGCCCTCACCCACTCGTAAACAAGTCATAACTGTGGAAACGTTATCTGTGTTTTGTTTAGAGAACATATTGACAAGTTTGAAGTTGATGTGTGTTGATTTTGAGTTGGATTTAAAAATTTTAAAATTTGTCAAATAAGAAAATATACACCGTTATTTTTTATCACCCTGGAAAATTTAAGGGACGCTTCACGACATGGTATTAGAATGATTTAAATATAAATAAACTTATTTTTTAACACTTATTTTTTTTAATTTAATAACACTTATTTTTTTTTTAAATACAAAAAATGCTGCACTTGTTGAGAGCAGCATTTTTAGAGATTTTTTTAATTTTTTTATATATTTTTTTTATTTTTTATTTCTTTTTTTATATAATATTGGATGTGTCCTGAAGCGTCCCTAACATTTTCCAGGGTGATAAAAAAATAACCGTGTATAAGTTTAAAATCTTTTAAATTTGTGTCACAAACAAACTTAGACCAGTATTTTCTTATATTTTGGCCTAGTTGCAATGAATATTTAGCCGTATAATAACCGGTATATATCGAAAACGGCTACATTCTGCGTGAAACCGAACCCTTACGTATGTGTGTACTTTATCTATGTTGGCAGCTCTGCGTTCGACTTTCAAAAATAGGATATTTAGGAATTCGTGACTTCAAAGTCATCGCTGACTATTTAGTCAGCGGTGATTTCTAAATCGCATACGTAATTCAAAAATAGGTCTCCTGGAGAGGACCCCATCCTTAACACTTAGTTTTTCATCAGGCGCGTGGGGTGTCATACACCCCAAAGAAAGTTTCCACACTTATAACATTTTAATATAAAGAGTTTATGGCGCTGCTCTTCTTGGTAGCTTCATAAACAAGTTTTTTTATTGCTAACTAAGTTGGCAAACAAGCAAACTGCCCACAACAGAAATTCACAACAAGACTGCAACCCCCGCAAGAACCACAGTGTACGTTGCCAACTTGTGACATAAGATGTAAAGTCACGGTACCCAGAATTTCACTGCCATATTTTACCCTTCAAACCAGAACACAGCAATGCAAGCACTGCTGCTTTGCGGCAGAAATAGGTAAGACGGAGGTACCCAAGCAGACAGTAGCAAGTAAGGTATGTGGTACCTAATCATTACTTATTAAATAGGTGTAATTTTTATTGACTTCGATTTACTTATTAGGTATAAGTAAATCGAAGTCAATAAAAATTACATTACAATTATTGATGGAACTATCAAGGTTGTTTCTTTCTTTAAAAATGGTATGCGAATGAGAACCCGTATTTTACGTTTTACGATAATAATGTTCAAAAGCTATTTTTTTTTACTTGACAGCCCTACACCTCTTTCTCAATCAGTCAGTCACACGTTCACCATTCCAAATAGGTACGACAGTGTCAGGTGGACAAGCTCTGCTTTGATTTCACCAGCAAAATGATGCCGCTCATTTCATAAATTTGGTTCAAATATGAACTTTAGCCGGTTAGGTTAAGACAGTTTTAAATTGTACGAGCGTCTGAAAAACGTTGCGATTTAAAGAATATAGAGTAAGTAAGTATAATAGCGTGTGCAAAAGCTTCGATCAATAGATCACACATATTGTGACGCGTCATAAATGTTTACAAAAATGAGTACATGGCCATAATAAGTTTCGGGGTAGGTATAATGAGCCATTCTGAACTTGCTTTGTTGCGTGTACAAAAATAGAATGTGTCTATGAAAAATGAGTATTCGAAATCAATAATTTCTCAAAGCGAGTGTTCTTTTTGTGTTGTTATAGTGATTTGTTTGAGAGACAATTGAGAAATAGGTAGGTACATATTTGTAAAATATCTGCACTAAGCGCGATAGAGACAAGTTGTCTCTCTCAGGCTCCAGACGACTGCAGCTCGGACCGAAAGTTACCTACGAAAAGTACCTACCTACATAATAAAAGTCTGTAATTTTTTTAAGCAAGGTTTTATTATTGCATTGTCACGCGATATACATATGCATGCAACATTTCAGCTCAATCGGAAACCGGGAAGTGGGTCAAATTTAGCTTGCAAGATTTCATTACAGACACAGGACAGGTGAAAGAGACCTTTCGTAGTCCCCTGTTTTTAACCGATTTCGTAAAAGGAGGAGGTTCTATGTTCGACTGTATCTATTTTTTTATGTATGTTCACCGATTACTCCGCCATTTGTAGACCGATTTTTAAAATTCTTTTTGTAATCGAAAGAGTATACTCCCAAGGTGGTCCAATTATCACCATGTCAAGGATCTGATGATGGGATCCCATGAAAATCGAGGGAAACCCTTGAATTTCATAGGCCCGTCCAACGTGTTTCATGTTTTTGCTGAAGATGTTCAGGTATTTGCATATGATAGTCATCAATCATGTTACTGAGCTGATGATGGAAGGTTTCTGGTAGGTTTGCAGTTCGGAAATAATTTTTTCAGTACTGTTTAGAGCGAAAGACATTTTAATTTAAGTTGTTCTGGTGTTTGCCTTGGCTCAAATTCCAAAACGCATGTTTTTTTTTATTTAGAATAGACTTACGCTTGATCGCAATCTCGCCTGATGTTAAGCGATGATGCAGTCTATGGTGGAACGCGCTTGTCTAGTAAAAACTGATTCACTCTCGATTTGGTTGTCCGATGGATAAAGGGCTCGGTGGTATTAAATTGTGCAAATCAGTCGCGCACTCTCCGCAATGTACCCGGTAGAAGACCGACAAGCTGGCAATTTTGCGGCGATGTTCCAAACTTTGTAATCGGTAATTTAAATCACGATCACTGCCAATAAGCCTTTTGGCACGTCTTTCCATTGAGTCCAACGTGCAACGCTTTGAACTATCCCAAAGATGCGAACAGTATTCCATACACGGGCGAACTTGTGCATTTATTATAAACTAAAAAGATTGAAAAAAAAATTTTTTTACAATATAATAAAACCGACTTCAAAAACACCAAAAAGTCATAAATAGTTTTAGGATACATACATACAACATTACAGTTTTATATTGAAGTCGGTGCCAAGCAATGATCACCTGGAAAGTTTAAAAAAATGAAAAGAACAATTAATACACCTACTTAGTTTCTTTGGCACCGACTTCTATATAAAACTGTGATGTTGTATGTATTCTAAAATTATTTATGACTTTTGGTGTTTTTGAAGTCGGTTTTATTTTTTTGTAATCTTCTCTTATACATATATAAAAATGAATCGCTGTGTGTTAGTCTCGCTAAAACTCAGAAACGGCTCGACAGATTCTTACGAAATTTTCTGTGTGTGTTTGAATTGGTTCAAGGAAGGTTTATATGTACAACAATCGGGCAGGACAACGTCTGCCGGGCCCACTAGTCTCAGCTAAAATTAAACCGATTTGATTCCTTTTTGCAATAAAAATTAAAGGCTTTATAAGCTATGTTTCCATGTTTTGCTTTTTACATATTATCTCGTCAAAGTTTGCTGGACGTTTGAATATAAGAGAAAATCAAGCCAATGTTTTCAGTTTTGAAGAATCAATTTTTTTAACCGACTTCGAAAAAGTCTCATTTTCGCCATTGGCCTGCACCATCAATGGTGCAAACGAAACTACTAAGTAGGTATGTCTCGTTTGCACCATTGATTCTATGTTAGACTGTATCTATTTTCTTTTTTTATTTACATTCGCCGATTACTCCGCCATTTGTATGAAGATAATCAAAATTCTTTTTGTATCGAAAGAGTATACTCTCGAGGTGTTCCCATTATCATCTGATAATGGAATCCCAGGCTAATCGAGGGAAACCCCTAAATTTCATAGGCACGTCCAACGTGTTTCATGTTTTTTCTTAAGATATTATGGTATTTGCATCTAGTACTCATCATATCATGTTACAAGGCTGATGATGGAAGGTTTCTGCAGTGGCGGACTAAGAGGGGGGCGGAAGGGGCGGCCCGCCCCGGGCCTCCGGTCTTGGGGGGCCCCCAAATGCCTCCGCGTTCCCCTGATCAAATCCTAAACAAGACTTTAAAAATGTGCTTAGTACCTACATAATTTCATCAAGATCAAAACACTACAGCCATCTAGACTTTTTACGCGGTACTAATATTCTTTTATCTTTGCTGAACGCGTCCAATGGGGGCATTCCCGTCTTTGTAGCGGGTACTTCCTCAGGAATCCCTGAATGAATAAAGTGCAAATAATTCACTCTTGTACGCCTACATTTACATTCACAGACTTCAGTGAATCGTTACCCTACTGTAGGCCTGTATATCGCTTATACTTCAATATCATTTGCATCTCGGTGGCATCATGCGAGAGGAGTTTTTCGAAACTTAAACTAATTAAAAATTATCTTCGATCTACAATGGGTCAAAAGCGACTGGTTAATTTAGCCGTGCTTTCAATAGAAATAAAAATTTCCAAAGAAATCTATTTCACAGAAGCTATTGAGGAGTTCAGTAAATTGAAGGCACGAAAACACATACTATAACACGCTACAAAAAATAAAGAAATTATCTTTGATTTATTTTATCAATTTTTTTTTGTCGATCGATTCGTATTTTATTTTCCTGACCCATAATTAGCCGAAATAATTTAATTCGAATTTATATTTTGCCAGATTTTAACGAAATAAACATAAAAAACTACTTTTTCCTTAAAGCCTCATTCACCTTTGCCGCCCCGGGCCTCTGACGAGCTAAGTCCGCCATTTCTGGAAGATAAGGAGCTTGGGAATAATTCTTTCAATACTGTTTAGAGCAAAAGAGATTGTATTTTTAACAGACTTTTTAATTCCGTTGGTGTGTTTTTAGGGTTCCGTACCTCGAAAGGAAAAAACGGAACCCTTATAGGATCACTTTGTTGTCTGTCTGTCTGTCAAGACCCTTTTTCTCATGAACGCGTGAAAGTATCAAGCTCAAATTTATACCAAATACTTAGCTCAGGTCTACTGTCCCTTGGAGCTGTGAAAAAATCAAACTTCTAAGCCAACGCAATCAAAAGATACAGCCGTTTTAGCCGCTTTCCGCAAATTTTCGACACTCGCAAGGGAATCAAAACCTACAGGGTACTTCCCGTCAACTCAGAATCTTGAATCTTGACGTCTTTAAGCACAGATAAAGGAAAAATTGCGAAAACCGTAAATTTTTAGTTACATCATATACTTAATAATAATACAGGTTTGTACGGAACCCTCGGTGCGCGAGTCCGACTCGCACTTGGTCGGTTTTTTTAAGTTATTCTAGCGTTTTCCTTAACTCAAATTCTAATACGCGTGTATTAACTGAAAAGATCGAAAAAAAATTTTTTTTACAAGCAATTAAAACCGTCTTCAAAAACACCAAAAAGGTAACAATAAATAATATTAAATACATACAACATTACAGTTTTATATTGAAGTCAGTGCCAAGCAATGATCAGCTTGAAATTTTTTTTAAATATAAGAACAATAATTAATATACTCACTTAAAATTTGGCAACAACTTCAGTATAAAGCTGTGAAGAAATAAATAATATTAGAAATACATTTGTTGTCAGTTTACTTTTTGGTGTTTTTGAAGGCGGTTTTATTTTTTGTATAATATTTAAATTAATAAAATAAGAAACCTTAGGAACATGTTTATAGTGAATTTGTGACTATTGACTTATTTGGAAAAAATAGAGCAACTATTGCCATTATCTAGGAAAGAAACAGGAGACTACGTTTGTATGGAAATACATAAAGAATTTCATCGTAATTTGGTTAATCTGGCTTATGAGTTTTTAGTGAAGGGATTTCTCAGCTTCCTGTGGGAATTTTGAAAAAAAAAGACTAAAAAAAGCAAAGTTTAAAAAAAACGGCGCCCCACACTAGGATTTTCTCCTGTGTCGTGGGTGCAGTTACAAACATATATGCACATACGCCCAGACCGGAACAAATTTCTGTAGGCCATACAAAATATTTGTCCCGTACGGGAATCGAACCCGCGACCCGTTGCGCAGTAGGCGACCACTCGACCTCTGTGCTAACCGTGGGACCTACGTTGATAACTCAATACGGAAAACGGAACGCAAACGGAAGAAAGGGAGAGGTACAAAGGGTGCCGAATTACAATGAGGCCGAAGCTCAGTTAACTCAGCCCAAATTAGGCACAGCTCAATTATTATTGGACTGTGTATTTTTATAGGCTCCAAGAAAATTCCTATCCATCAACCAAGATCGCTCAAAACTATATTGAAACCGCACTAAGAGCGAGATGGCTGTTTCAATATTGTTTCAACCTTGCCTTAGCGATCGTGGTAAGCCCCTGGCCCCTGCTTTACACGTTGGTGTGAAAATAATAATAAAAAAAAAAAACTTGGCCGTTCTATTCTATGGTGGTTTAGCAAATAAAGATTTTAAAAAGTTGAAAGCGTTGGTTACACGAGTATTTAAAACACCGGAACGTATAAGGTTAATAAAACAGAACTAAATTATAGACTCGATGTAGAAACAGCTTATAGCCAAGTTTATCTACAAAAGAACTCTTTTATTAAACAATAGCCAAGAACGAGACCTCACAATCTGAAGGTGACAGTCATGTCATGACATGATATATTACCATGCATGCCCCTTCATATTGATAGGCTCGGTAACCAGTAAGTATACAATATTATTGAGTCACTTGCCTAGTTGAACTTTTTAATCAGTTTCTTATTTATGTAACTTTGCACTATGTTCGGAAATGCTAAGTAAATTTTATGATTAAAATCAATACCTACCTACTAACAAGAAAAAACCTCGAGCAGCATTTCGAACCTGCGTCTATCTATAATATCATTAACACACGTTTTTGTATCGGTTTAGTAGGTACATACAATATTTTAAACTTATGTAAGGTATGCTTCAGTTTTGGCTTTTCGGGCAAACAACTTTAATCTGTAACTATTATATCAATCGGTGTCTTGATCGAAGTAGTATAACCCTAAAGGTCGAAGCGATGGTAATTCGCTGTAGGCGCCTAAGGTTATCTAGGTGAGGGTTAGGATATTTTTCTCACACTTAAGAGGCGCCCCGCCGCCAGTCGAGTCACGCCTCCCGCAGAGATGGACTTTTCACAGCATCAATGTGCACGACTGATTTTTTAGGAGTATAAGGACTCGGAAAGACTGACTGACTTGACTGACTCATAGAATCATGTTCATTTTTATGTGTACCTACTAGCTTGTATGCATGTAGAGGTCCTAAAAATCGGGATTTGTAATAATCTGACTAGCCACAATCGCTCTACATATTATACTAGCTTTACTTTACGCAGCTTCGCCGGCGTTGTTTTTGTTTTCCCATGGGAATTTTAAATTTTCCCGTAGGAAAAATAACTTTGTAGCCTATGTTAACAAGGGGAAATGTAGCATTCAAATTTTTGAAAGCGGTCCAGTAGTTTTTGAGTTTATTTGTAACATACATACAAATCTTTCCTCTTTAAAATAATAGTGTAGATATACTTCGCATATTTTTCGTAAGTTAGTAAAACAAACAATCTGGAGTCATCCTTACACTGTATCCTCTTTTATACACCGTACCAAGAAATTCCAAGATTCCTTATTCTGTCGTTCATCCCATACTCTGAATTCTCTACCTGCGCACATGTTTCCTCTATCCTAAAATTTAGGTTCCTTCAAAAGAGACGTGAAAAAGCATCTTTTGGGCAGGCAAAGGGCGGGCAGGTAGGTAGGATAGTGGATGTCGTCCCTCCTCTATCTGTCAATTCATTTGGGCCTCTTGCACCGCTTAACATCAGGCGGGAGGAGGTCATTTGCCGGGCCCACCATAAAAAAAATGCACATGGTGTAATTGGCTAGATGACAAAAATTTTTTTTTTGCTTTCATCATCACAGCCCATATACGTCCCCACCGAGGGGCTCGAGCCTACCCTATATTAGGGTGATTAGGCCTTAGTCAACCACGCTGGCCCAGTGCGGATTGGTCGACTTCACATACATCATTGAATTTCTTCGCAGATGTATGCAGGTTGCCTCACGATGTTTTCCTTCACCGTAGGAGCGTCAGACAAATGTACATATGAAATTCGAAACGAAAAACACATTGGTACATGGCGGGTCTCGAACCCCGACCCCCCGATTGGAAGGCAAGTGCCGAGTCCACTGCGCCACCGACGCTCTCTTTTTTTTTTTTCTTTTTGTTTTTTTGCTTTAATAGAAGCTTTTTCATATCATGAATAGAAAGAAAAAATTAGAAAAGAATTGGGATGATGACTGAATTCAAATTTTTACTTCTCGTCATTAAATATTAAAATATCGTGAAAAAAGATGCAGTCCTGTGAAATTAGAATTAAAATCGGCTTAGAAATACATTAGATACAAGCATTTTAAGTTGTTAATTTGAAGGCGATTAGACAGAGAGATCCGACATCAACCGTGACGTCATTCTTGAGTACGGCCATATAAACTCCTTGTAAATTGCCGTTTGGCTAGAAAGAGGTGGAGAAAAATCTTTATTACCTTATATCTTGGTTGTTTTTATAGTTATTCGAAAACCGATTTTTTCTTTCTGTTTATTATATGAATGAGCTTCTATTAAAGCAAAAAAAAATTTTTAGTCATCTAGCCTATTACCCATCGGACAATAACCCATCACTATTTGTAAAGTGCATAGAAAATAATCAAATAAACAAAATAAATCCTCCATCCATATTTAAATTTATCCGGTACGTTTTTATTTAATTGGATTCTCACATTAGATACACATCATTGTTAATGCAGTAAAGGATAAAAATTTTAGAGTTTTAAATTAATTTACAAATGAAAATTTGTAACTTTTTCTCTTAGCAACAAAAACTTAAACTCATAAACGCATAGATTCTAGAAATATTCACAAGCTTAAGCTATATTTTTCACATTATTTAACAACTAACTAACCACACTAACCATATATTTTATGTACCCAATGTTCGCTTATTCCACGTTATGTGCGTCGATTATAATTTTAAACAGGCCTATCGGTTCTCACGCTTTCAAAGCAGGCACCATTAAGCTTATGTGCAAGATCTACAATGTTGTCCGCATTTATTTATGAGATTATGTGACATGTCATTGCAAATAGCGTCCATCAGAGTCGATATGACCTAATAATTTGTAAGTCGATGTTACTGTGGATAAGATGCTTGAATTAAAACATTCTTTTGATAGTTATCCTATTTTCTTCATTTGTTTTCAATTTTGTAAAAGTTCCGTTTTTAAATTATGAAAACTTAATAAAAATTTCCTATAATGCTCTTTGACATTTTCAAAATTGTGTAATTTATCATTTCGCGTAGGTAGTTACACAATAAAAAGATATTGAAACTTCAGCGATGCAAACGCAACACAGTAACATGGACGAAACAGTAGCGACTCAAATGCGATGCAAACGCGATGCAGTAGCGTGGACCAAACAGCGATGTAAACATTATACAGGCAGGCCCAATTTTACTAATAAGTTACAGCCGAATCGAAACTGAACCGTAGCGATCGACCAATCAGAAAGCCACATTATCACGTCATCGAACAGTTTAATGGCAATATAAGCGTTCCGATTGGTCGACCGCAACGGTTCAGTTTCGATTCGGCTGTAACTTATTAGTAGAATTGGGCCTAAAAGTTAACTTCGCGGTCGTGACGTGGAATCATTCCCATTCATTTTGTTCCTTACTAACTTCGTCAAAGTCTACCAAATTTTGTGTGCGTAATCAGACAAGCAAAATGAACAACTCTTACTATCCACGCCACGGGACCAATCCTGAAATCGGGAGAAGAAATTGAGCTGTTCAATACTTACGTCTAGGTTCAGTGGATGTTGAACATTTGTATGGAACAAATGTTCAACATGCCCAGTGAATGAAGGAAAGGAAATTTTTTTTTTTGCGATTTCAAGATTGGTCCCATAGTAAACGTTGCTCAGTTTGCTTGTCTGTACAAGACAAGCACACAAAATTTAGGTCCTACTTTAACCGTGTCTATGTACTTAAGTAGGTATGTTTTTTTTATTGCAGAAAGTTGCCAAACAAGCAAACTGCCCACCTGATGGTAAGTGGTAACAGTCACCTATAATACAGTAAGCTCCCATTCAAGCTTTACATGTACACTACGAAAACCATCGCTATTAGGAGCGACATAAGAACGGTCCAAAGTTCAAACAGTATAGCTTGACGAGGAGCTTACTGTACATGTGGCTCTTGTGAGATTCGACGCAAAACTGCAACCCCCACAAGCACCACAGTGTACGTTGCCAACTTGTGACACAAGATGTAAAGTCACAGTATCCAGTAATTTCACTGCCATACCCTTCAAACCGGAATACAGCAATGCAAGCACTGCTGCTTTGCGGCAGAAATAGGTAAGACGGAGGTAAGCAGACGACCCTGGTACAGAGTCTCCCTCCAGTAGTATGTACACCTATAGTAATTGAAGCTAAATAGTAATGTACTCGTAATTATCGTATCGTATCGTATTCGTGTCTCCAACTAATGGACATAGAACAGGACGCACCATCTCTTATACAATGATAAGTTGGCTGGAAGAAATCTCTATTAGAGGTATGTACACATTTCAAATTAATTATATACCTTTTTGTTTAAATTTTTAGTTTAATAAAGAGAAAGTAGTATATTTAGTATTAAATATGATTTTTACAAAGGTTTATGATTCATTTAAATCGTTTACACAGAGTCACCCTGAAAAATATTGCAAGGGCCATCTCAAAACTTGAAGCTGATAGCAGTAATTATTTTAGTGTTATTTTATAGCTAACACAATATATCCTCGTATTTGTCAACTTTAATATTTGGATTAATCCAATCATTTTAATATGCGCATGCACATTGGTAATAACTGTAGGTATTTGTATTGTAACACTGTATCTGTATGCTCCTTTTTGGGCTATACAAGAATCACTAACAAGTCAAGTATTTGATTACAAATCGCAGGGATTTCCAAATTCAATTTGTAATAGTCACCAAAAATATAATTTCTAATGGCCTAACAATGATTTACAAACAAAATAAATTTGCATTGGCTTGATTTATAAAGTACCTACTGATATACCTATAAGATATATCAATTAATAAATAAAATCAATCAGTTATTGCCATAGAATAGAATAAGTTGTTTAGTGTTTAAACTTACATGCGTATTCCTTATCGAAAATTTCCTTCACAAAAAAAATATTTTACAAAAAATAAAACCGATTTCAAAAACACTGAAAAGTTAAAAATAATATAAGAGTAGGTACAAACAATATCACACTTCTATATTGAAGTCGGTGCCAAACGATGATCTCCTAGAAAGTCTTAAAATTTGTCACCGACTTCAATAGAGAAGTGTGATATTGTTTGTACCTATTCTAATATTATTTTTAACTTTTCAGTGTTTTTGAAGTCGGTTTTTATTTATGGTAATTTTTTTTTATTTTAAACTTTTTAGTGAATTAAAACTTTTTGGTGAAAGAAACCCTAATTTACATTAGTATTTCCCTCGATTTTCATGGGATCCCATCATCAGATCCTGACTCTATCGAATACAAAAAGAATTTTGAAAATCGGTCCACAATTGGCGGAGTAATCGCGTAACATACACACAAAACACGTTGGACACATCTTAAAATTTAAGGGTTTTCCTCGATTTTCATAGGATCCCATCATCAGATCCTAATTTTGGTGACCATGGGACCACCCTTGGAGTATACTCTATCGAATACAAAAAGAATTTTTAAAAATCGGTCATACACACAAAAAAAACGTACGCATCGAATTGAGAACCTCCTCCTTTTTTGAAGCCTCTACGTTACATTGATTTTAATAAGGCGGGAGGTTGCTTGGTATATCAAGGTAAAAGCAGTATAAAACACCGCAACGAATGGGGAAAAAATCTGCACGGTCTTTTTGGCCGTTTCAAGCGGGTTCGGCCCACGTTGCGCCCGCGCAGGTTTGCATAATTCTCAAAAATGTCGGCTGCAATGCAACGTGGTTTTGTCAGGCGACCTTGCTTGGCGGAGGCGTTTGGTCAGACAGCCCACCCGTTTTCGATTCCATGGATTCATTATGGCCAATAGACAAACCAACATAATATATCAAAATGTTCGCTGACAAAATCGTAAATACTTAAAGAAAAATTGTTATGTTTGTTATTAAATCCGTCATGGTGTATCAAGTGTCAAGCGTCATTACAAATTGAAAGATATATGAATCTCTCTGAATATGAAAAGCGGAGTCACTGTCATTATTATTGGATCCACGGAGTATTCTAAAGTTTATACAGTAATCGCCGCTTCAAGGTATATTTATATTGTTTGACCTTTGGACCACTCTTATGTCGCTAGTAATAGTGGCGATTTTCATGGCGAAAATTTAAAGCTTGACGTGATGCCTACTGTACGTGTGGTGACAAATTTACATACATTTGTGTCGCTTCGCTACTCCTTTTCTCCGCTCGATTATACCGCAATCACATCTCGGTGAAGAGTTGCATATCTCTAAAAGAAAAAAAAGACCTTATTACTAAAATTTGAAAAAAGTGATAAGATTTTTTTTTGCGTTTGTGTGTAGGAATCCATTATTCATCTGTTAATTGCATGTTAGGTGTTGAGAGTGGACTGTATTTAGGTACTTGGAGTTAAAACACTGGTTTCTTTGTGATAATATTTGGAGCTTTATTTACTTCTTGCAAGACGACTTCCACTGACCGACTACAACTGACTACAATTTATCAGTATTCGGCCCTATATTTATACACTATCCCTTGGTTCGCGGGGGGACATCCCGCCCGCGGACCAATCAAAAGGGGCCGAATTTATTTAAGATATGGTTCATTCATGGGGACTTGGCCCGCATAAGCTTAGACTACGTCCGCTGCTTAGTTCTGGGTCCCCGGCACTTGCGAACTGTCGTCAACATCCTCCCCCCGGCGAGAACTCGTACTCGCCTTCGCCGTAAGACAGTGCAGCGCGTCCCCTCCCTCTAGTCCGGGGAGTGTG
Organism: Schoenobius gigantellus; assembly: GCA_963935595.1. Taxonomy (NCBI): domain Eukaryota; kingdom Metazoa; phylum Arthropoda; class Insecta; order Lepidoptera; family Crambidae; genus Schoenobius; species Schoenobius gigantellus. The sequence goes on along the minus strand of OZ012556.1, from coordinate 10,466,944 downwards.
CGGTATGTCAGGCCGATGTGCAGCGCGTCCCCTCCCTCTAGTCCGGGGAGTGTGCGGTATGTCAGGCCGATGTGCAGCGCGTCCCCTCCCTCTGGTCCGGGGAGAGTGCGGTCGATTCTTCTTACGCCGTCCGGTCCCGGGAAAATCTTGTCTATGCGTCCCCGCGGTCAGACATTCCGGGGAAGCATGGGGTCTGCGACCAGGGTCACACCTCTGTCGTCGAGCTCTGCTGGCGTCGCAGCTTTGGGGCGAGGTACAAGGTTCGGGAGGTACTCCCGCACCCATCGACGCCAGTAGTGATCGGTCAGCGTTTTTGCCGACCTCCACGTGTGGCGACTTCTCGCGCTTGCTCCCGTTCTTCGTACAGTGGAGCGCGGTTTGTGAGTCGCTCCAGTTCACGGCTTCGTCCACGGGAATGCAGTGATCCGTCTTGACGCTTTGAGCGAGTCTAGCTCCGATGAGCGCAGCCTGCATCTCCAGCCGTGGAATCCTTTGTGGCGGCGCGGCCTTCACCTTGGCCGACACCAAGATCGTTCCTGAGGTGCCATCTTCATTTTGGTGCACCCAATATGCCGCCGCAGCGTATGCGTCTTCGCTCGCGTCGCAGAAAACGTGCAGTTCGCGACGCGTTACTCTTCTCCCCCCGTTGTAAGACCGGGGCAAGCGCAGTCTGCCGACGGCTTCCAGGCTCGTATGCCAGTCTTTGGACATCGACGCAATCTCGGGAGGGACTGGCTCGTCCCAGCTCGTCTTCAGCCTCCAAAGTTTCTGTAGCGCGATCTTCGCTGTAGCAGTGTAACAGCTCAACAGCCCGAGAGGGTCATGAATGCTCATGACTGTCGAGAGTGCTTCCCTCTTCGTTGGCGGCCGAAGTTGCATCTTCACCTCGTTTGGGACGCGAGCCAACGCGATGTTGAAGCGCAATGTGTCCTTTTGCGCGTCCCACATGAGGCCCAGTGCCTTTTCTGGCTTCCCAAGGAGCGTAGTGGTCGCGCGGCGGTCACTCTCTACATTCCTCAAGAGCTCCGCGCTGTTACTATTCCACCCCTTCAGGTTGAAGCCAGCTTCTTTGTGCACTTCGTCGACTTGTTGGATCGTTCTCGCTGCTCGTTTGACGGTGGACTCAATGTTGGTCATCACTCGCTTGTCCTTTGCCCTCGTGTGTGCTGACTTCAGCGAGATTCCCAGCGATTCTAATTGGAAGTGCTCGCTGACCCGTCGTTCGATGTTTTGCGTCCACACGTGCAGCACTTCATCTTGGCGCTTGATTATTACGTTGGTCGGTGCCGTTCCGTGCACCACCCATCCGAGTTCCGTTCGGGATGCCGCGGGCTCGTTCCGTTTGCCCACGCGCAGCTTTCGGGTAACAATCAGCGGCCAGTTATCGGATCCGATGAGTATGCGAGGTTTCGCGTTCTTGTATACCAACTGATCTTGAAGGTCAGTGAGGTGATCAAACTGCACCTCTTCCTTTGCAATTGATTGAGTGGCGAGGTTCAGGTCCGCCATTGTTCGCGCAGAACACGCCTTGAAGCTGTTCGTGCTTCGTTCGGCGATGCGTAGTGAAACGACGCGGCTGTTAATTTCACGCTGTCGGTCGTCGATCCCTTTTACGCGTAGCTGCGTCGCGGGGCCATCCAGGCCTATCTCTCGTGCCAGCCCCTCTTCTATGAGCGTCACTGTGCTGCCTTCATCGAAGAGCGCGTATGTGTTACGCTCCCCGTTCTTGCCCGATACGGTTACTGGGCAAACCTTGAGTTTCACAGTGCACTCAGTTCGGGTTGAAGAGACGCTTGCTTCTTCCTGCTGGTTAGTTCGGGCCGCAGGTGCTTCGGCGTGAAACAAGCGGTGGTGCGGCCGACGACATCCATTCACGCCACATGATTTCTGGCGGCAATTTATTCTTCGGTGCTTGCTCTTCAAGCACTTGAAACACAAGCCAGCTTTCTTCGCGACGTTCCATCGTTCGTCCAAACGCATCTTCTCAAACTCGTCACAGGTGTCAAGTCGGTGTGCGTTGTTGCACTGTGCACAGCGTTCCGGGTCGATCTTGTCCGACGACGACGATTCTGCTACGTCGTACGCCCTCCTCCTCTGTTCGGGTTTAGGGACGGGGCGTCGCGGCGGTCGCGGCGTCGGTTGCGCGTCGTCGTACTGTGCACAGCGTTCCAGCTCGGTCTTGTCCGACGACGACGATTCTGCTACGTCGTACGCCCTCCTCCTCTGTTCGGGTTTAGAGGCGGGGCGTCGCGGCGGTGGCGGTGTCGGTTGCGCGTCGTCGTACTGTGCAGAGCGTTCTGGCTCGTTCTTTTCCGACGACGAAGGTTCTGCTATGTCGTACGCCCTCCTCCTCTGTTCGGGTTTAGAGGCGGGGCGTCGCGGCGGTGGCGGTGTCGGTTGCGCGTCGTCGTACTGTGCACAGCGTTCCGGCTCCGTCTTGTCCGACGACGACGATTCTGCTACGTCGTACGCCCTCCTCCTCTGTTCGGGTTTAGGGGCGGGGCGTCGCGGCGGTCGCGGCGTCGGTTGCGCGTCGTCGTACTGTGCACGGCGTTCCGGCTCGGTCTTGTCCGACGACGACTGTTCTGCCACGTTGTACACCCTCCTCCTCTGTTCGGGTTTAGAGGCGGGGCGTTGCGGTGGTTGCGGCGTCGGCTTGTGAGTCGTACCGGAGTATCCGTGCTTGAGCGCTCGATCAGCCTCTCGCATGAGGAACGTGGTCAACTTGACTATTTCCGGCTCAGGTTCATTGTGTTCTTCGGCGTAGTCGCACCATTTCGTCTTTAGATGCGGGCTAAGCTTCTCGAAGATTTCTCTCACGAGCAGCGGATTGTGTAGATAGTTCTTTTCTACGTTGTTAAGCACGGCTACGACATTCTGTACTCGAACTGCGAAGGTGTTGAGTTCTATCGCAGTCGAGCCGAGCTTCGGTAGTTTCTTCAGGTCTTCGAACGCGACGTCGATCAATATTTCAGGCCTGCCAAAACACTGCTGCAGCGTCTTCATGATGACGTCAGGATGCGCTGCGGTGCTCAATAATGGCGCGACGGTCTCTGCCTTATAAGACGAGATAACTATGCTACTACAAGTACATAACACAAGAGGACGAATAATAGTATTGAGGTTTTATTTATACTTTTTAAAACGTACTCATTCCAATCCTTTTCAAGTGCATGTATTCATGACGAAATAAAATAATTTAAGATATTACTTTTAATCAAAATTTCTTTTATATTTCATTTAGCTATAACAAGTTTACAAACAGACAAACTTTTCAAATGATAAGAGTTAGGTTGCTAATAAAAAAACTAAGTAAGTACATACCAACTTTCGTAATTTTTGTGTTTAATTTGAACGTGAAATCTAATATAATTCAGCGTGAAAACGACGTTCTTTTGGATCTATTTACATATCTGATAAAGCCAATATTTGTCCAAAAGTATTTGGATAAAGCTCACGAGATAACGAGAACTGTGCAGACGATAAAATATTTACTCGTTTAAAAATTTCAATATACATATGAGTACTTACAGAAGTTTAAAATGTAGTGATCGTGTGTGCTTATGCATTGAGGTGTGGAGGGATAAATGCCGCACGACAAGAGTAATTTTAAACTTGAATGTGGAAGGATAGATACTTTCAAAAGGAGAAAACATTTGTGAGTAGATTCTGATGATGTATGTTTAACAAGAGAGAAACTTTATAGAAAGAAAATGTTTACAATATTAACAACATTAGTCATTAATTTTAGTCCTATCATGTTTCTTTCATTACAAAAAAGATCAACAAATTATATGTTTGGCGCTATAACAATGTTGTCTTTAGACAAGAGCAAAACGCATATATGTTCCCGCGTGCGTTCCTCAGGAGAAAGGTATGGAAATATGGAAAGCACATTAGTTGTGGAAAAAATGAGCTCGTTTCCTTGAGAATGAATCCTGATGATGAAGTTAACTCATACTATCAGGTGCAAGTGAGATGTTCAAATGCTTAACATATTAATAGTAACGAATCCAAACATGAATTGATTGTGCTGTGGTGTAATTTTTAAAGCTGTCTCTATCTGGACATTCATACATATTTACATGGTAATAGCACAGTTTGGTAATAGTATATCGTGATATTTATTAACTACTTTGTTTATAAAGTTTTCATACTTTTATGTAAACTTAATATAGGTATTGTCGGGATTTCAATAAAATACATTTTTATTTAATGACTCAGATCTATAAGTTACAGCGCGATAGAATCATGTGTCACGATATTTTCACCAGCCGTTGTCGTCGTGAAGGTAGAACTGAACTGGGTATGTAACCCGGAATAAATAATGGTGTAAAGATCATTGTGTTAACCGTGTTAACCACTGTGAGATGCTGGGAACATGACAGAGATGTCTTCACTCCAAGGGAAATACCACATAGAATATAACATTATGAGGGTTGTTTTTTGCGATCGTGGTAAGGAGACATGTGACCTTCTCTGATCACATACGGTAATAAAACGCTGCTTGTTTGCCACCCGAATTGTATAAAAAAATCCTAAAGCTGATTCTCACGAAAAAAGTTCAAATTTGAAAATTTGAATTTTTCTCGAGCGGTAATACCCGATCCAACCCATGGACTTGTATTAAATCCATGATCCAAATGATCCAATCCGACTCGTGACAATACAAGTGACTTTTCTTGTAAAAATGGCGGATCTCGACATGTTCTCTATTCTGATTGGGTGAAATGTGATTACCGTTCGAAAAAAAAACTCGAATTCGAACTTTTTTACTAATTGCGAGAGAATCAACCCCCGGTAGTAGTAAAGTAGAGAATCAACCCCCGGTAGTAGCGATCTGAACCCCAGAGACTACATCGAATCCGTTATAACTGCTGCCTCACGGAAACTCGGTGTCCTAAACAAGGTGCGTAGGTATTTTGCGCCGGACCAACTATGCCTGTTGTATAAAACTCAGGTTAGGTCTTGCGTGGAATATTACTCGCACCTTTGGGACGGCTCCGCTCAGTACCTCCTCGATGCTCTGGAGAGATTGCAGCGTCGCGCTATTCGAATAATTGGCGATGTAGAGGCAACTAACACCCTCGAGCCTCTACAACTTCGTCGTGACATCGCCTCTCTTAGCGCCTTTTACCGAATGTTCCATGGGGAATGCTCTGAGGAGCTCTTTAACCTTATCCCTCCCTCTCCATTCCTTAACAGAAACACGCGTAAGGGCCTTCGGACTCATCCTTACACTGTATCTTCCTTTTCACACCGTACCAAGAAATTCCAAGATTCCTTCTTCTGTCGTTCATCTCACACTTGGAATTCTCTACCTGCGCACGTGTTTCCTTCATCCTACAACATGGGTTCCTTCAAAAGAGGTGTGAAAAAGCATCTTTTAGGCCGGCAAGGGGTGGGCAGGTAGGATAGTGGATGTCGTCCCTACTCTATCTGTCAACTCATTTGGGCCTCTTTCACCGCTTAACATCAGGCGGGAGGAGGTCATTTGCCGGGCCTTACATAAAAAAAAAAAATGTGCTGGAAAAATGCTGTGAATGACTGTTGCTGGCTCTACTGGCTGAAGGGCCCAATGCTAAAGAATAGGAAATGTTATAGGATACCTTTACCTATATTTTTATTCAGAATAGATAAGCATTTGAACATCTCACTTGCACCTGATAGTATGAGTTAACTTCATCATCAGGATTCATTCTCAAGGAAACGAGCTCATTTTTTCCACAACTAATGTGCTTTCCATATTTCCATACCTTTCTCCTGAGGAACGCACGCGGGAACATATATGCGTTTTGCTCTTGTCTAAAGACAACATTGTTATAGCGCCAAACATATAATTTGTTGATCTTTTTTGTAATGAAAGAAACATGATAGGACTAAAATTAATGACTAATGTTGTTAATATTGTAAACATTTTCTTTCTATAAAGTTTCTCTCTTGTTAAACATACATCATCAGAATCTACTCACAAATGTTTTCTCCTTTTGAAAGTATCTATCCTTCCACATTCAAGTTTAAAATTACTCTTGTCGTGCGGCATTCATCCCTCCACACCTCAATGCATAAGCACACACGATCACTACATTTTAAACTTCTGTAAGTACTCATATGTATATTGAAATTTTTAAACGAGTAAATATTTTATCGTCTGCACAGTTCTCGTTATCTCGTGAGCTTTATCCAAATACTTTTGGACAAATATTGGCTTTATCAGATATATCAATATACTTCAAATTTTATAATAATTAATAAGGGAACAATTAATAATGATGTGAATGATAAAATCGAAATCTGTAGGGAAGCTGTAGGGTGATATTTTTCTAGATTATGACACAAATCGGAAACTTCCAACATCAGCCAATATCCTTCGAAAACAAAAAAAAATCGTCATGCTTCTATTCTTAGCGTAATGATTCAGAAAATATATATTCATAACCATTATATCCGCATGTTTATTTGAGCCTAATTTGAGAGCTGCACTTAATTACTAACTACATTTTAGGTCCAATGATTTCTAGTTAATTAAACCAAGGTAGTAACGAAATATTTTCCTGTTTATGTCCATGTCTACTCATTTATTCTTGTTATATTATAAAGCTGCTTATAAGTATAGTCAATTATGTACAAGCAATACCTACCTAAGTAGGTAGTTCATTTGGGTATGTAAGAGTACGTGTGTAGAGGTAGTATCGTCAATATTGCAATTTTTAACCGACTTCAAAAGAGAAGGAGGTTCTATGTTCGATATATCTATTTTTTATGTATGTTCGTTCATCAATTACTCTGCCATTTATGGGCCGATTTTCAAAATTCTTCTTTTAATCGAAAGAGTATACTCCTGACGTGGTCCCATTGTTATAAAGTCAAGATCTGATGATGGGATCACAGGAAAATCGAGGGAAACCCTCAAAATTTCATAGGCACGACCAGACGTATTTCATGTTTTTTTCTGAAGATGTTCAAGTTTTTACATCTGGTTGTCATCATTTATGTTACTGAGCTGATGATGGAAGGTTTCTGGTGGAGTAAGGAGATAGTTCTTTCAGTATATTAGGAATTTATTGACGTGTAGTTCTATTATTTCAAGTGATTAATGTGAGCTGATAGTGGAAAGTATAACGCCTAAACAAATAGTTTGTTAGGAGTTCGGCAATAATTCTTTCAAAATTGTTAAGAGTGAAAGATGTTTTATTTGAAGTCATTCTGCTATTTGCCTTGGGTCAAATTGTAATAGGCATGTATTAAATGTCCTAACAGATGGAAAAAAAATCTTACAAAAAAAAAACCGACTTCAAAAACACCAAAAAGTCAAAAATACTTCTTTGTAGTTGTTTAACACTGGTGAGGCTCCAGCATTAGGTACAGAAAATTTCATAAGTAAATTTTTCCGTCGGATTCATAAGAAAAATCTTTACCTATGTCCTCGAAGTTCGATCTTGAGGAGTTTTACTTTAATTGAATCTAATCAAGTGCCACTTAATTATATTTCTAGGGGATGTTTGTTTCTGTAGCACGACAAGTAGACTGCGAGCAATATCTAATCATATTTACCAGGCAGAAAACAGACTCGCATAAATATCAAATCAGCTTACCCGTAACTGTAGCCTGTAGCCTAATAGTTGTTGTCTCCTCAATGAACCTGGCCAGACCTATTTGGCAAACGAGCAGCTTTCCGTTTATGGGGACCGGGCATTCTCAATTTAGCAACGTCAATACTTTAATCAATCCGCCATTTACTAACGCCTTGATGGACGGCGTTATGCATAGCTGTCAACGGAGCCAAAAATCAAAACGTAATGTCGGTACGATGGTGCGTTTTACAGCCTCGGACGTGTGTCATTTAATAACGTTACTCAGTTGAGTGTCACGCGAGCCGTATTCGGCGAGAAAGCAATCTGCTTAAGCCAAAATCGGCTTTAGTGGGATACTTCTGTATGGCTCTTTGCAGCATTAAGCGATCATTGCATAAGTTTGCATTTTTATCCAAATATAGCAGCAAATAAATACCATCGCAACACAGGCCTAACCCAAGTTCGGTGCTGGACACACAGTTATTGAAATTCTTCTGAACCATATCGATCTCGAGGGCCGAGTCAATAGCTTAATGGCTTTGTAGTGAATTATTCTGATCAATAATAACGTCAATGGTGACGTCAACAATTGCGCTTTTGAAAAATGCGTTATTCCACTAAGTAGGTTCCGCTACGTGTACGTTAGTCCTCGTTATTTCGCCATACCCCGTACGCCTTATGTATAAAACTACTATTAATCATTCATAATTAATAATTGCTTTTTATTTTGCTTGTTTTGCACACATCTTAATTGTGGTTTGGGTGTATTACATGCATGCATTAAATAATACATAAACAATGTATCTTAGTTTATTATATTTTTGGTGAATTAGATTTCTTGTATTTTGTTTGACGTCAATAAGTGTATATAATGAAATTAAGAGTTTTGAGTTTGAGCATACAAATCACCTACTCACCATACCTAAGAGATATACGCAATAAATACGCATCCCCGCGTTTTTATTTCATGTTTAATACAAGAAAAAAAATATTTTCAATATTTTCTTTGCTCCAAGGTTGTCTGGCAAAATTGCTGCTTTACCAATAAGGCTGCTAATTGTGTGTGCAAAGTATTGTAAGTATATAATAATATATGAGAAGTTGACTAAAGTCACAGTCTACTGGTCAAAAGATTTTTGCAACAAAATAAAACCGACTTCAAAAACACCAAAAAGACATAACTATCAATAATAATAACACTAGATCACATCACAGTTTTATATTGAAGTTGGTGCCAAATTTTAAGTAAGTAACTAAATTGTTCTTATATTTTTATAAGACTTTCAAGTTGATCATTGCTTGGCACCGACTTCAGTATAAAACTGTGTTGTTCTAATGTAGTGTAATATTATTATTATTTATGACTTTTTGGTGTTTTTGAAGGCGGTTATATTTTTTTGTAACTTCTTTTTCAATCTTTTTAGTTAATACATGCGTATTAGAATCTGAGCCAAGGTTGCACTAAGTAGGTACCAGAAAAACTTAAAAGAAGACGTCTCTCGCTCTAAACAGTTTTGAAAGAATTATTCCCAATCTCTTAATCTTCTAGAAATCGTCCATTATCAGCTCAGTAACATGACATGATGACTACCAGACGCAAATACCTGGAAATCTTAAGAAAAAACATAAAACACGTTGATGGGCCTTTGAAATTTAAGGGTTTCCCTCGATTTGCCTGGGATTCCATTCTCCGATCATGACATGGTGACAATGGGACCACCTCGGGAGTGTACTCCTTCGATTACAAACAGTATTTTGAAAATCGGCCCACAAATGTCGGAGTTATGAGGTAACAAACATTTGAAAAGTACGAAGACCTCTTCCAAAGTCGGTTAAATAGATTTATAAACCGAGTTCGCAATAACGTTCCTGATTTCCCAACTATTTTTTTTCGGGACTCGAGAATTCTCGATTGATATTTTCCAGGAATTTTCAAACTTTTAGTAATGTCTACTAAGTCGTCTTTTCAAAGGACTAAATGTGCTATGAATATTGTTTCAGACTATTTCAAGTAGTCTTAAGATAAAAAATCTTGTATTGCAGTGGTTCGATCCTGGTAGAGATCGTATTTTTTTTTTATTATTTTGTTTTTTTTTTATATATTTTTTATTAATTTATTTTTTATTGCTTTTTTATTATTAGTTTTTATTTATAGTATTCTTTTCAGAAAAAAAAAATTAAAGTTAAGATTAAAAACTCAGTTTTTAATACCCTTAAATAAAATAATTTTCCGAAATTTTTCAGTTAAACGCCTACGATCTGAAAAAAGTTTTACGTGCATCGTGGTTTCATAAAACCACATTAATGACTTTTTAATTTTAATGTGTTATAAACAAACGTGACTGCAAAGTAGTGTGACACACGACGCTAATAACTCATTATAACTCGGTTTCTATTTACTCAAACTCTACTAAAGCTCGGGAATAAAACTACCTCATATATAATGGTCATTTTAGACCCTTATACAATACAACAATCTACGATTAAGCTGTAGGAGTTTACTATTTGAAAAAGTTACAAAATGCGCTATCAAGATCCTAAATGGAATATTATAGCTGATATTAGAAGATGTAGATGCAACGGCCATTTTTTTTCCTCTACGCCTTTGCATTATGTGTTAACGGTTATATTGTGGTCTGACAACGCCCAGTTTCAAATCAAAGTTCCAGTGTTCGATTCCCAGTAAAAGTAGAAATTCGATAAATTTTTTTGATTAAAGCTTGTTTGTTTGATTAATGGTAGAGCTTTTTGTTAGCGAAAAGTTTCAGTAATTTACTAAAATAACATAAATTATTTTACAACTTACTGATAAAATCCCTGATAGGCTATTAGGAGCTTATCCTTCACAGTTTTGGATCTCTGATAGGCATATGGCAAGGCAGGTCCCAAATAAATATACCTATGGTACCTAGGTGAAGACCACCCTTACAAGATATTAGTAACCTTTATCTGATAGTTAGCGTTTTATATTAGATAAAATTAAATAAAATAAATAACTACCTAAAACTTTATCGGGAATTAGATGGATTTCCCTTTGAACTTGACAATTTTTCTGACAAGTATTTGGGTAAAGCTAAAACTGAGGCAACCATAATTATAAACTTTCCAATTAAACTGGATAAATAACTTATTATTTTAACGATAGCTAAAAATAATTGAAAACTTTGCCGTAAGTAGTTGGCGTTTAACATTGTTATCAATAGTAATTTCCAATTTTACATTTATAAGATTTCCGAGATTATAAATCTTTGACAGGTGATCTTCTCAACGAATGAAAACACGCAGATATTTTCCATAAATTAGATGAAGTTAAATAAAAAACTCAATGGTAATAAAATAAACACGTTTATGAATTTAAGAAATATTTTTTTTCTCGTTTCCAGATTTTCCGGAAGTTCCCGAACCAAGAATTATAGTTCATTCATTCTAGTTCCCAATGATATTAGTCCTTGCTTTTCCGCACATGCCTATACGAGCATCTCGATCCGAAATAAAGATGCCAATCTACCCCCGCCATCACAAAAGAAAATAGGGGACAAAATTGCCTACTGTAGGTTAGGTTAGGTTAGGTTCAGAACATGACTATGCGTAGTCATACCATACCTACTATTCTATGGGAACCTATACCACTGAAATCATATTATTATTAAGATCTTCCAATTTTAACATCTTTTAATTCTTAAATAGGTTCAAGGTGCGGCACAAACATGATTAATTTATACACAACCCAACCTTTCCCCATACATTTTGAGATTAGGTTTGTGAAAGTTTTAAAAATTAATATCTCGAAAACTATGCATCGCCGAGAGGGGGGAGAGTGGTACAGGGGGTGGCTCCTTCTCTCGTTATTAATTTTCAAAAATTAATAACAATGATTTATAAGAAATTTGGGCTAAAGTACTCTGCTCATTATGGTATTTTTCAAAGTGGTTTTTTTATTCGGAACACCTCATTTAAGATAAAATGCCGCTCAACATAAATAAATAATTTGACAAATACTAAAAAAAATGCAGGAAATAATATTTGTTTGAGTGTCACTCAAATAAATATTAGGTCGCTTAAATATTATGAAGCTTCTCATTTTGTATTTGAAGTAACTCGAACGAATGTTTATAAGTTACTGTTCTGTTGATTTATCGTCATTCGCAGTCTGTCGCTCACTTAGTAATACAATAACCCAAATTATTTATTTTTGTAGTCACTCGTTTAAATACTACCCTTAATAAAAATTTTACTTCTTGGATCACCTCGGATTAGTTACTCCGTGTTTTGTCTTATTTTGACATATGACAGCCGACATGAGACGTGCGGAAAAAGGACAAAACACAAAGTAACTAATCCGAGGATGATCCAAGGAGTAAAATTTTTATTATTAAGGCCGTTAGTGTATTTTCTATCGAATTTGTGAAAAATATTCAACAAAAAATAAAAACCGGCTTCAAGAGCAAAAATTCTCGTCAAAAGAGTTCAAAAGAGCTCATCCGAGGGGTTCGAGCCTACCCTATGTTAGGCTTGTTAGGGTGATGTTGGAAGTATTCTTATATTATTTTTGTCTTTTTTGTGTTTTTGAAGTCGGTTTTTATTTTTTGTTAAATATGTTTTCTTTTTAGTTAATTTAATACTAGCTCATCGAAGTTACTTGAAAGAATACATACAACCAAGGGGCAATGCGTGCTCTATCTCCAACTCCTAAAAATCAGATCATGACTATCAGACGCAAATTCCTGAATATCTTCAAAAAAACATGAAACTCTTTGGACGTGCATATAAAATTTAAGGGTTTCCCCCGATTTTCCTAGAATTCCATCATCAGATTCTGACTGTGGCGACAATAGGATCAATCGGGAAGTGTGTCCTATATACTTCTCGATTGGTCCCATCTCAAACAGCAAAAAATCCAAATCGCTAATATAATAAACAGGGTGACAATGATATCAATCGAAAAGTATACCCTTTCAAACAAAAAAAGAATTTTCCAAATCGGTTAATAAATGACAGAGCTATGAGGTAGCAAACGCGTAAAACTCCTCCTTTATAACCGACTTCAAAAAAGGGGGTGGTTCTCAATTCAATGCGTATATTATTATGTTTTTTTTTTGTGAAGTCGGTTTAAAAAATGAAATTATACTACAACTCGCAATTGAAAATTTGCGTTAAAGTTGCTTTTAAAAAAGTTTTGTTACAGCGTTCCCTAATTCTTTTAAAGTTATTTAAATATTAATTAATTAAAACTGATAAATACCCGCACGGTGTTCTTTTATTGTCAAAAATAGTAAGTAGTACTAATAGGGACAAAATAAATTAATCGCCCGTAGTACCACGGGCGACAAAAATTACGTGAGCTACCACCAGTAGAACCAGCGGTTGTGCCAAGGGTAAGCACTGAAAAAAACGTTGTTCATTCATTCGATCTCCTTTTTTGGGTCTTTTTATGATCCTGTGAGCTAAACGGAGGCTGGCCTAAGCTCTGCGGTTATGGATATAACATAGTTCATCCCGGTCATGACCTATTTTGAAATCCACGCAGACCAAATTGCAAGCAGAAGCTAGACATACCATAAATTTTAAACTCTTATTCGTCTTCAAAACTCGAATCAAAATGTCTTGAAAGACAATAGGAGAGATCTATCCGCGTGGGTAATGGGCGGCGCCTTAATGGCACAAGGTTCCAATTGAGGAAGCATCAGGTACTGTGTCGCTGTGGTGCGTGGCCCACGCTTCCGGAGGCGTATTTACATAATCGGCATGATCATTCTGCATCATTGAGCGAGCAACATATTGGGAGCAGCCGTAAACTTAAGTCCCCATTTCGCTCACTGAACTGTGAAGAAGTGAACTGTGAATTTATGTGACTATATTCTGTTTTGATCTTAGAGCATGATCTAAGGTTTTGATTGATTACTTCTGAGCATATTCAGATGACTAATGTACTCCTATTTACTAAGTCCTAGAGTGATTCAGAGTTTTAAAATGAGGAATATGTTTCAGATTTTTTATAGTAGGTAACAAAATTTTGAATTGAAGAAAAGATTGAAGCCTACGAGCAACTTAGCTCTCTGCCAGCGGCTTCGCTCGTGTCGACGACATAATGGTAACTGTTCTCGCTGGACTATCATCAATCATCAAAGTAAAAAGTGGTTGCACTTTCAAATGTGTAGTTTTAATTCAGAATTACCTTCTCATATAAATTTTATGTAATGTATTGAAATTACTGATATTTTTAAATCATTTTGTTGCTTATTTTTGTCCGTCCGTTAAATTTCAAAATACTCTTTCTTAGCGGATGCTAGCATTATTTAAGTAACCTGCTGACAGATTTTATATCAGTTTTATGTTTGGTGTTACCGACTGATATCTACAAATATCAGTCGTTACAAAGTTTTTTTGATAAAACTAATCAAATGGACGATTCAAAAGAGCTATATTTGTATAAAGATTATTTTGATTTTTATACTTTAAGACTTGGCAATGGTGAATCAGTGAGTCAGGACATGTCCTGACTTTAATAAACAATCTTACATTAAGTGGTAAATTAAGACGCGCCCAATAAAAAAAACTAACTTTTGTTCTAGATTTTTCGATATTTTTTTGAAAATGCTATTGATATGGTTAATTTCTCCATAAAAAAGTTAAGAATTATTATACAAAATAATACATTATAATATATCAATAAATATGAAAAGAAAAGGTATTTTGTGCAATTAGGTACCTATCTTAGGTGTAAGCGCAAAATTATGAATTTTTCGAATATTCTGATGTGTAGTGTAAAACATTTATCGATATTTTAGTGATATTTTCGATAAAACAAAAATTAACAATAACAACTAAACTTTATTATAATAGTAATAAATAAATCTCAAATTACAACTGGTGTAAAATAAATCGCACTTAACGCAATAAAAAAATAATAAAAAAATATGGCAGGGTGAATAGCGAGTACCTATTACAAGTGTCCACGGTAATCCAGCACAACACATCACTATTACGCATTGACCTGTTGGTAGGTCAATGCTGTCACGCAAATGTCCTGTCTATGTATTCACAGTCGAATTCCGCGAAGAACGTGTCGAACGGCGATAGGGAGTCCTCGGCGAACTCCGAAGTGGTCTCCTGTTCTAATTCTGTCGAAAACTCGGACAGATCCGAGCAGAACGGCGACGGCCAGCGCTCCGGCCGCGTGCTCTCCGATTCGGAGTCCCTCAGGGCGGCCGATAGGGCTGTAATATAGCGCATCGCGAGTCGGAGCGTGGTGATTTTGGTCAATTTTTCGCAGGGAACCTGCGTGCCCGTGATGGCCGAGGCTGGGACGGCGCGGCGGAGTGTCTCGAAGGCTCTGTTGATCTCGCGCATGCGGCTGCGCTCGCGCGCGTTGGCCGTCTTGCGCCGGTACTTGCTGAGCGGCTGCGGCGTGCGGCGCGCGCGCGGCTCACGGGCCCTGGCGGCGCGCGGCCGCAGCTGATACTTGTCGTGTTCGGGCATGGAGTGAGCTGAGCTCGCGCAGCGCGGCCACCCCACGCGACGATGCCGCCCGCGAGCGAATTCCGTTTGAAGAATACGCTCACTCCACCCACTTGCCCCGCTCCGTTCATGTACAATTGCACACGAAATAACTTAAAGTAAATCAACTTGTCATTATATTAATTAACTACTTATTGCTGAAAAAACATTAAATCGGGCAGCACTTAAACCTGCATCTTCACATGGATACCGTGTTGCCAACTTAACACCATGACCATACCGAAACTTATGCAACCCTAGCGAAATTTCAACTGCTTTGATCTCTTATTACTGTGCCAATAACTAACTACCTACGTATCAACATCCAGTTTGAAAATACAGATATCGTGAAAATTCTTTATAAACAAAACAAACTTTTCATTAAAAATGTTCGAATTTGTAAGTTTGTATTTCGCTCGGATTGGACCGAAAAGTAAGGTACTTATAGGTACCTAACTTTTCGGTCCAATCCGAGCGAAATACAAACTTACAGCTTTTTGTTTTTTTTTTTATTATTTCGTATCGAAATGAAATAACATGCCACTAATGCATGCTTAGGTGTTATACTTTGATTACTCAGAAGTATGGAGTACTTATATATTCTGTGTCAGAAGCTAGTAGAAAATGCTGATCTATTGCTTCTGTCGAATGAAAAAAAATTCATCATTATTAGTTTAATCACACATTATTTGCGACTTCAAAAAAGCAGGAGATTCTCAATTCGATGCGTATTTTTTTGTGTGTATGTTACGCCATTGCTCCGCCAATTGTTGACCGATTTTCAGAATTCCTGTCATCAGGGTCAGGATCTGATGATGGGATCCCAGAAAAATCGAGGGAAACCCTAAATTCGAACGTGTGTCGTGTTTTTTTTCTGAAGCTATTCAAGTATTTGCGGCTGGTAATCATGAAACGAGCTGATGATGAAAGTATCCTTAAATTTTAGGAGTTAGAGATGAGGTTTTTAAATACAATAGGTACATGTTGACCCTTTGTCGTATTCTTTCAAGTCACTTCGGTGAGCTGGTATTAAATTCACAAAAAAATAAAAAATATAAAAACCGACTTCAAAATTACGAAAAATAAAAACCGTTAAAATTTTTTAAGGTATGTAAGTATTCGTATTATGGGTAGGTAGAGGTACTTAGATATACATATAGCGTATACATATAGCTATTTGCAAAAAAAAACCAATAACCACTGTTCTACCGAAGCTTACACGGTTGTGATGAATGAATAACCAAGTAATATTTGTTACCTTACTTAAGCATGTACAGTAAGCTCCCGTTTAAGCTTTACATTTACACAACGATAACCGCCGCTATTACGACGACATAAGAACGGACCAAAGGTCAAACAAGTAGGTATAGCTTAACGAGAGCTTATCTGTACCTACGTATTGCCTCTATTGAGTTATGTATGTTACGTCGATAAGTATAGCTAATAAAAAACGAAGTTTAATACAATTTGCATATTGAATTCGGCATTTCCGTTCTTAAGGCCGACTTGCCCGTGGCAAATTGTGAGTGACCTTGCACAATAAATGCGTGGGATTTAAGTTTACCGTGTAGGCGCCAGTAATGTCACGAATTACCATCTAAATAATCATCAATTTATGCGATGAGCGGTATACTAAATGAAAAACGAAATGGAGCGAAGGGGGGACTTATTTTCAAAGTTAGTAAGATTTTTTCGATGAAATGGAAGTAAGTGGAGTGAGATACCGCAGTTCGAATCAAATCATTGCTCTAAAATACCCATCTCAGCTACAATACTACCCCATAACGTAATACTAAGTATATTTTTAATACCTACTCAATAAATAAGTTAGAACCTAAGTAATTAAGCCGTAGTCAACCACACTGGCCCAGTGCGGATTGGTCGACTTCACATACACCTTTGAATTTCTTCGCAGATGTATGCAGGTTGCCTCACGATGTTTTCCTTCACCGTAGGAGCGTCAGGCAAATGTACATATGAAATTCGAAACTAAAAACACAGTGGTACATGGCGGTCTCGAACCCGGACCTCCCGATTGGAAGGCAAGTAATTACTTTAATTTATTTGCCTTACCTATTTTTTTTAAGCCATAATTTCCTTCAGTATTCAAAACTGTAGGTACCTACTGATTTTACTTTGAATTTTAATTAAAGAAATGTTATGTTATACTACTGTTTTATTTCCTCGCAATCGAAGTGAAAAGCAGAGTTTATAAATCGTCCACAAAACCATTTTATCCTCAACATTACCACACATTACTATCAGTCTAAAAGTCTCGGATAACAATGGTTCGTGAGTTCGTGTTGTGCACTTGTTGTAAAATCTACTATTTTTTAATAATTCATTTTTATTAATAAGGTGTTTGTTAGTAGGTAATCAATATTTTTTTAAATATCACTATTCGTTGTTATGTGTAGTACCTACTAGTAAGTATACAATATTTGACTGAACGTGTCGGTTATCTAAGATACCTATCTCACATAGGTACCTAATTTAAAAATGTATTAGGTAAGTACTAAGATAGGTAGGTAATAAAATGAAGGCTAGGTACTTCGGTAAAACTTGGGTATAATAAATACGGACCATTTGATTTTCAAAAAAAGAACACGGTCACAAATTTAATAGCGACTATCCCATTAGAAAATTTTTGCAGTCAACATTATCCTCCATTAATATTGTAGGTAACTTGTAAGAACCTGAAAGAATATATTAACGATGGAATTAGTGAGTCACCTTTTGCTATATTTAGATAAAAGGGAATTTTTTATGGACATGAAAGAACAATGTACAGATTTTCTCAACAGCTTAAACACAGATACAATAGGTAAATTCCCGCCATTTCGTTATTTAATCGAACTAGATCTTATTGATATACTGGACATTTTCCCAGAACTTGGAATGGCGTTATTAAGGGAACCGTTGAAATTGCAGCAATTCTGCAATAAAATCCTATTCGCTTGCATAAAATCTATTGATGAATATGTGTTAGCAGAAACTGTTCAGTTTGGGCAGGTCGCTGTAAAAATAAGACTGAAAAATATTTCTCAGCTTATGGTGCGTAGGAATTCACGCATCTATAGAGGTATCGCTTGCTACGAAGGGATGCTTATTGACATATCAAAACCTGTTCCATACGTTTATCATTCAGTTTGGTGTTGTCCAGAAGAATGTGATGGTAACGAAGTGATCATGCAATGTATTCCTAAAGTGCCACCAAAATGCTGTATTTGTAGATGCAGTCTCTACGAAAATAGTGGTCTTAGAAGGTGTGGTGAGCAAATAACCATTGCAATAAAATCAAAAAGTGATATGTTTACTAAAAGATATAAAGTAGTAGACGATTTGATATCTAAAGTTAGAATTGGCCTGAAATATTCCATAAATGTAGTAATATTGAAAAAGAATATAGAAGTCTGGTGTTTAGAACCGATAACTCCCATTTCGGCCCCAATAACTACACCGTTATCAAGTGATATCAGAGAATTATACGATGTATGTGGTGGACTACCTTGGAAGTTCATTTACTGTCTTGCATCGACTATTGGAGCAAGTATATGTCCTCTGAATTGCTTTATGGACTTAAAAATTAATCTTCTACTAAGTGCTACTAGTGTTAGAGCACACTCATATACCGAGTCCCACATAATTCATGTTTTGGCAGCTGGTTTTGATACTAGAATTGTAGGCGCCATAATGCAAGAAGGAGCCAAATTAGCAGATCCGTCTCTGAGTTTAGGAACAACAAACACATCTGTTCAGACTGCGTTATTGGCGACTTCAGGCGGTATTTGTCTTCTCCCATTGCCACTGCATTTGTACAGCTCAAAAATTTTATGTCAAGTATTATCTACTATCGAAACCAGAGAAATACTCTACGCTACTGGAAGAACTAAGCTTCGAACTGCGGTATGGGCTCAGGGCATGGACTTCAAGAAGTTGACGGTTCATAATGTTGCTAGCATTTTTGGTACAGTATGCAGAGGCGATTTTGGCGAATTTAACGACGAGATTACTGAATTCCTACTCCAAAGAGCCACAAATATTTCCGGCACTTGTCGTGATGAAAAGCGAGCAGTTGGCGAAATAATACAATATATAGAACTTGTAGCTGGATTTAAAGTTGATTTAGATCCTACAGCAGAGAAACTACTAAAACATTACTTTCTAGCAGCTCGGAGAGATAAGCCTCGTGGGGTAACAGTTGGGAGCATGGAGACTCTTGTAGCTACATGTCTGACCTCAGCTAGACTTTGTAGACGTAACGTTGCTAACACAGAAGATGCGACTTTCGCTATATGGTTGAATGTGATTGGTAGTTCGGAACCGAGAATCGCCCCAGACGAGTATCTTATTACGCCAGCCGATGTAAAAAAGCTTCACAAAACATTTGACAACTTCAAAAAATGGTTGCAAGATTTCACTATTACTTACGGATATTAACTGTATAAATTTATGAATTAAAAAGTAAACACAAATAAACAGCAAACATGTTTTATTGAAAAAATACAAAAATACAAATCCATTTCAATACAACTTGTTAAAAACCATTTTAGTGACATATCATGAAAATATTGACGTTCTCAGTAAATACACTTAAAATTGTATTGAACTTGATTTTAAAAAAGTAAATAAAATTGTTAACATAATAAATGCTGAACACATTTTAACATTTCTAATTAATATTAAGACTAGACAAATAAAACAACATTATAGAAAGTATGTTAGTGCATACCGAGACATATTAGGTTAAGAACAAAACAATTGATAAAAAAGTCCAAAATAATTGAGGAAAAAACAAATGAATTATAATTTTCGAAACACAAATACATGAGTATATAACTGTATAAATTTGAATTTGGAATTCCTAACCATAGACGAGATATTTGGGATCAGTGGCCAGTACGGGAAAACGCCAATTTCATAGGACCTAATATAATGCGTTATGAAGTTATGATATAAAGACCTATGGCAAGTGACGATTATGGCTATTAACATTATGCATTTTTAGTTTGACGAAAAACGTCATGCGTTCCAATAGGTAAGGTAACCATTAGGAAGTCAGTCTATGTGCTACGATTGGTCAATCGCTACGGTTCAGTTTCGGTTGACCTGTAACTTATGAGCGGAATTGGGGGCAGGTATCTATCTATGTAAATGGTTATTTTTTTATCACCCTAGAAAATTTGAGGGACGCTTTAAAAAAATAAAATAAAAAATCTCTAAAAATGCTGCTCTCAACTAGTGCAGCATATTTTTAGAGAATTAATATAAAAATAAGTGAGTTATTTTTTTATTCATATTTAAATCATTCTAATACCATGTTGTGAAGCGTCCCTTAAATTTTCCAGGGTGATAAAAAAATAACTGTATTGTATATACATCACACACAAATTTTAAACTAACTCGCTCCAGAGCACAGGGGGTTTACGAGTCAGCAATGGTATTCTGCCTGTTTTGCTTATTACCTTGATTAACTTAAGACAATGTTTTTTGTAAGACTGTTAGTTGTTAAATTCAAACATTAATTAGCATAAGGCACATTATAAATAAATTTGCTTATGGTATTTTAGCCGAGATTTAAATATTTAAATATTGGCAAATGAGTTAAGGCGCTACATCGAAAATGAATCAAACAATGGGGGGAGTGGTCTACACGTAAAAGAGGGGCACCCCCCGTGCTCAAGCAGCTAGTCATTATAATATCTATGTCATTTAAGTCGTGAATGCACTGCTCGCATGCAATCAGGGGGGTTATTGTTTAAGAATAAATCTATCAGGATCGCTTACAATTTGACAGTCGCAGCCCATCCATTACTCCTTTACAAAAGGAAGTTGGTACAGAGTCTTTTGTTCACGACCTAATGGCTGTCAAATTATAAGCGATCATGATACATTTTTTCTTAAGACGTAAGCGACAAAATACAAATTATTTACCTATGACAATGACCTATGACATTACATTAAAAATAACCAATATTTTCGGTATAGCGCCTTAAATACTGTCCAAATATTTTGTTCACTCTCACTTCCTAATCAGGCATCTGTGAGTGAGTTAATATTCTAGTTATTCAAATAGCTGAAATCCAAACCAATGTTTTTTTGTAAGGTGCTCAAGGAAATTTTCAGCTTTTCACTTAAATGCATTGAATTTTGTCTCAATTTCATACTTTCTTCAACAAGAGTTCTAAAGTTTGCATCTTCTTCAACTTTGTTTTCATTCACAATTTTCATACAATGCTTAGAGACTGGTTCACCAATTTTAAAATTGCTTTTTTGTATAGAAACTACACTGTATGGAAGGTCTACTAAATTACTGGAGTGACTTATTAGCACACTCATTGTAGACCACATGCAACTAGATAGACTTTCTATAACAGTATTTGCCTGAGCATCAATTTTTTCAGCATAGTTTGATGCATTGTCTATTATCTCAGATATTTTTGATAGTTCAGTGCTCAAATCATTTGTTTTAATATAAAATGGCTGATGTCGCATTTCTATTAATATTTTGCTTCTTAATTTCAAACAATCTTTTATAATTTGTACTATATCATTAATTTTATTTTTTGCCTTAAAATCATTACCCTCACACTTTTTACATGATACATATGTATTGCTAGCTTTAGTATAAAGAGCTTGATAATTTAGCCTTGTGACAAAATTATTGAGATCTGTAGATAACCCTTCAATACGTCTTCTTGCTGCTGAATCTATTCTTACAGTAAGCTGTGACCAAGCATTACGCAATTTGTTCAGGTCTTCAGAAAGATTATTCACATCTTCAAACACTTTTTCAAAACCCCCCAAAACATTTGTACCTGTTTCATTTTGTTTCAAATGTTTGACATGATCTTTTCCAATATCTGAAAACTTTCTTATAGTTTCTTCTTTCACAAACAGTTTTCCAATACTTTTGTCAATTAAATTGTGCTTTAAAAGTATTTCTTTACCCTCACTCTTCAGTGACTCTGCTCTTGAAAAAAGACCCTTGATCAATAAATCATATATTTCCATTTGAGACATGACAAAATAAAAAGCACTCTTAAATAAACCATTACAATTTTTAAAATTCTGTAATAATTCTAATGGTGCAGAGGCCTTTATGTACCTTTGGACCAGCTCTGGCATTTTGACTTCTATATTTTCCTTGACTAAACATGTTTGGCTGTATAAAAATATTATATTGTTATCATTGTCCCAGTATTTTGTCATCAAATCTTTATTATTTAGAGATACATAATTATGTTGTGCTATTAAAATTTGATAGTCAATTGCAATGTCAGTGTCCTTTTGAATCCAATTCTTGACTGTAAGTGTTGTTGTTGAGTCATCTACTTCATAGGCAAGCTGTGATAAGGTAGCAACAGAAAAAATCTTTATAATTTTCTTTGTCAAAATTTTTTCCAGCTGACTAAACAATACAACTGCACTTGATGATTCTTTTCCTTCAGAAGGTAAATTAAAAGTTACTTTTGAAGGGGCATCTCTACCCCTTATTTTGGGATCCCATTCTAAAGCAACTTTCAGCCAATCTTCTAGTAGTTTCTTCAAAGGTTTAGTTATATGGTTTTCAGGAAATATTTCATTTGAATAATTGACATCCCCATGAAAGGTTTCATACACACAAATGTTATCATGTGTTTTAGCTTTGACATAAGGCATCCATTGCACTGGAGCCATATAAGGTAGAAATGGCCGAGTACCACAAATTATTTCAAATGCTAAGAGTCCAAAAGACCAGAAATCTACAGAATTGCTATAAGTTTTACTGTAAAATATTTCAGGCGCTAAATACTGTAATGTACCAACAAAACTGGCACAAACTGAATTGGAGTCAATTTCTTTAGCATATCCAAGATCAATTAGTTTGTAAATCAGCTTTTTACTTTGTGTCCCATTTTCATTTTCCATGACATGGATGACAATGTTCTCAGGTTTCACATCTCTATGTGTGATTTTGTCATTGTGAAGAAATTGTAGAGCATTTCGCATATCATTCAGTATTTGTCGTACTTGTATTTCTCTCAGGCCACTGCAAGATTCGGGGAGGTTTAAATGCTGCCTAAGATTTCCACCAGCACAATATTCCATGCATAATATAGGCAATTCTGATGGATTTAATGACTGCAGGCCTTCAACAAATTCTGGTGGTAGTGGTTTTGTACCAACTATGTTGGGATTATGACAATTCTGCAGCATTTCCACTTCCTTTGTCCACCTGTCTTTGTGCTTCTCTGATAATTCCCCTCCCCATTTGCAAGTCTTAATAGCCAGTCTCTCTTGAGATTTTTTATGTTTCCAAAGAACTACCACACCAAAACTACCTGTGCCCAAAACTTTCTCTTTAACCCAATCACCTATAAATACTAAATTATCCATATTTATTATCGATCATTAGACAAAATTGTAACAATTTTTTTTTTGTTATTTAACCACAGACTAAGTAGGAGATACTACGTCAGTGTTGCCAGATTTTTTCCACCTTCCAAATACATTTAAAAAACCCCTAGTTTCTCCAGTTTGATAACCTCTGACTATTTTGGCCATGTCATATACATAAACTTTATAATATTGACAATAAAAAACTTAGAAGTTTTCTTCAAATTACCTATTTTAATTTATTTCACATACATAGCCGTGTGTCTGTCGATTCCTTAGATAAAGAATGAATAGATAGGACGTGACCATAGATATAGAATGAAATAGATGGGCTATAAAAGCCGTCAAACTTTTTGTGCACAACTACGTGAATTAACGATACCAGACTGAAGAATGGTGTGGTGTAGTGTTTATGGTGCAAAAGCAACAGTAGGACGAAAATTGAGGGATTGTCTTTTCAGTTGTAAGTAATTGAAATATTTACTTTATTTGAGTTATCATACCGAGGTTTCACTTGCTAAATTGTCTAACCAATTCACATAGTATACCCTGACGTGTTCCTAAGATAAAATAAGTGTTTATTTCATATTTCATAGAAAAATGTCTACATAACCTGAAACCTCAGGTTGGCCATCATTTTCCATAAATATTACCCCTAATAAGGGGTATATAGTACGCTGTAGAAATAAATGCATTTAACATGACTATATTATTATATAATTTATTACCTGAAAACATAAATTAAATTGAAGGGAATCCTTTTAAAATAACATTATCAAAATATTTGTACGAAAAATATTGTAATAGCATAAAATAATATTTATGTAGGTACACTGAATATATGTAATTTATTATTATTATTATATGTTTTTCTATTGTCAAGTAGGTAGGTATGTGTAAAAGTTATAATAATATAAACTTACCTCGGGACTAGATGGAGCTGTCTATATTAATATTTATTATTATTAAGGTTGATCTTAAATATAACTTACAGGTTTCCTGAAAGCCCACAGTCATGCAATTTATGGATTGCGGCTACAAGGAGAATTAATTGGGAGCCAAACGCTAGATGCAGAATGTGTTGTCAACACTTTGACAGAAAACTTTTAATGAAAAAAGGCAATAAAACATACCTTCATCCCGAGGCTGTTCCAGTTGAGGTAAAATTAACATTTTAAGGATTTTTTTTATTAAAAGTATTTCAGCAACACCAATAGAAAATATTTTTTAATTTAATTTGAAAAAAAAAAACTCCTGTGATATACAAATCAAATTGTAAATTAAATAATTTTTTACTCAACTGTGCCAGATGGTTTTTGAATGTATCTATGTGAACATGTATATTTCTTTGGCACGTTTAGTATGCTTACTAGCATAAGGTGCATAGTGCTCTCAACACAATGATTTACATGTCATTAAACCCAAAATTGACTATGATTTACATGTCAACTTTGAGTTGAATGACATTACGTATAAACAGCTAGCGATGGGACATTTTAATAATGAGTTTTCGATAAAGAATTGATTATTTTTTGGATATTTTGAAACATAACATTTTTGGTTATTTTGAAACATAACATTTGTGTATATATATACTTTTATCACCCCGAATAATTTAAGGGACACGTCAGCACATGGTAGTAGAATGATTTAAACATTAATAAAAAAATTGCATGTTAATTTACTAAAATATCCAAAAATACTGCACTAGTGTTGTGCAATATTTAAAAAAAATAATGGATGTGTTCTGAAGCGTCCCTTAAATTATCCGGGGTGATAAAAAGTAGCTGTATATTTGATGTTATAGACTACTTTTCTTGAAAATAAATGAACAGTATTTTCCTGTGTTGGCGGTGCATTCCCTAGCATATTGTAAAAGATGATATTGGTTTTATTTCATGAGCTGGTCACCTATCACTATATTCTACAATTTCAAATACAATCAATGTACAACTAAACGTCTCTAGAAAATTATTCGACATTATAAGGCATATGGATGTATGTACAGTCGGCACCACGTCAAGCTATACACTTTGACGTTTGAACCGACCACTTGTTCTCGTAGTGCAAACGTAAAGTTTGACGCACCGTCCACTGTATGTATTTTAGTACCTTTACATAATTTATTTAATAATTTTTCAGGTTAAAAAATTCATGGTTTTTGATTCGTCCAGTTCTGCAACAGCAATGGAGATACAGGAAACTGAATCCTTGAATGTAAGTGTTTTTTGAATTTGTTTTAAACATTTTTCTATATTATGAAACTTTAGTGTGTTAGGTAGCTCAAACTCGTAGTCATATCATGCTAATACAGCGTCCTCTGGTGGCAACAATTTATTTACATTATTTGTTTATATATACAAGGTTATTTTTTAATTATGACAAAAATTTTGTGTGCTTGTTCAGACAAGCAAACTGAACAACTTTCACTATGGCACCAACTTTGAAATCGCAAAAAAATCAGCTGTTCCATACATTTAGGTTCAGTGAATGTTGAACATTTGTATGGAACAGCTGATTTTTTTTGCGATTTCAAAGTTGGTCCCATTGTGAAAGTTATTCAGTTTGCTTGTCTGAACAAGCACACAAAATTTTTGTCATAACTAAAAAATAAACTTGTATACTTAATATAATACATATTATATTAGTATATATAGTCAGTGGTCTAGTGGAGACCATACCGCCCAGAGGTCATGGGTTCGATTCCTAATCATGGCGATTTATGGAACGATCTGTCTTAAATTTATTTATTTATTTATTTAGGTACATTAACATCATATGCATATATATTAACACAAATATACATTTTAGGGCATTTTAACTCATACACATGACAATTATAAATGTACACAGCATTCACCATTAGGTTGTTATCCTAGCTAATTAAGAGTATATGAAGATTTACAAAAAGAAACAGTATCAAATGATCAATTAAACCTGAAGGATTCTGCTCAAGCAACCTATTATAAATTCAAGTTTTTATTTTATCTTTATATGTTTTTAATTTGTCAAAAAATATGTCAACATCACAATTAGACTGCAGTTCGTTATAATTTCTACACATGCGTATAATTGGGGAACTCAAGCCTATGTTGGTTCTACTGTATGGCGTGTATAGGATCTTAGTTATAGGATATCTCGGATATCGACACGGCACTGCTAAGGAGACCTGGCTAAGAATGTCACCACTGTCAATAATTCCGTTTAGGACTTTGTATAAAAATACCAAATCGTGCTTCACTCGACGGGCCCTCAGCGATTCAAGATGAAAATAGGACAGCCGAACTTCATAAGGACACCGGTAAGATAATCCTGAAACCGAGAACGCAAGATGCCTTGTAAATGAGCGCTGAATCGACTCCAGTCTCCGTGATGCTACACTATAGAAGGGATTCCAGACGACACTGGCATACTCCAGATTACTGCGGACCAAGGCATTATAAAGAAGGATTTTTGTTTGGGCCTTCTGGAACCCCTTCGTGTTGCGCTTCAAAAACCCTAGCATTCGCGAAGCTTTTTTGGCAACCGTATTGATATGCGTTTTGAAATTTAAGGCACAGTCTAAATACACCCCCAAATCGCAGATATCATTAACCTCCTGCAGCGGATGACCATTCAAGCTATAGAGATGATCTAGTGGTGTTTTTTTCCTTGTAAATTTGATATGGAAGCACTTATTAATATTCAGTATCATGTTATTCTGAAGACACCACTCCCAAATACTATTTAGATCCGCTTGTAATGATTCGCAATTACTTGGGGTAGCATTTATATATAACTTCAAGTCATCTGCAAATAGCAAAAACTTTGAGCGCTGTATTACTTGGCAGATGTCATTGATGAATATCGATGACATCTGCCAAGTTAAATTGCCGTGGAAGTGTTTTCATATGTATACTAGTAGGTATTATACACATGAAAGTTTGTGAGTATGGATGGTTGGATGTTTGTTTGTTATTATTTCACTCCAAAGCTACAAAACGCAATTTAATGAAATTTGGTACACAGATAGCATATAACCTTGAATTAAGTATTTATGAGTGAGAATAAGTTTATCCATTGACTAAAAACTGTACAACAAGCAACAACAAGTTAGTTTATTATGGGACTAGATAGACTATAAATAACTAAAGGTGGATGGCATGTTCTTGAAATTTTTGTTACTACAGTTCAGCCTCTGTAATATTTAAATTATGTTTATATTTTAGGTGGTGTCGCCGAACCACACACCACGAACTCTAAAGAGGAATTGGATGAAAAAAAATGAGTTGTCTGAGCAGCGTTTGAAAAAGCTAAGAGCCCTTAGAGAAAAATCAAGAAGATTATTAAAAAAAGTCGCTTTGGAAAACATTTTGGTGGACTTAAAATCGAAATTATATGTTAAATTCAAAGATTGCGAATTGTTATCTACAATAGACACTACTAACAAATACGTTAATGTACATGTGTTATTATAACCATTAACTTTTACTACCTTGCGGTTGAGAGGACAACTATAGTAATAGAATATTATGTCATTATTTTCAAAACGTTATAATTTAAAATTCTCATTATTTCTATCACACGAATTCTCAAAAAACCGACTATGTCTCGTTTGAGAATTACTGATTTCACTCTTAAGTCTCCTTACTATTATCGTTTCTTTCAATTGTTTCGGAGTTCTGTTTGTAGTATTCTGAACCTTTTTGTATCCAGTCACTCGCCTTTACACTTCGAGATACAGGTTAGTTCCTAGTTCGATGGTGGGTGGCTAATGGCGGGGTACTAACGAATTAATTATACCGTTCTGTAATTAATAGATTTAATCCTTGATTGAAACGAATCAATAAATAATTTTGAATTATTTTGAATTTTTGAGTCTTTCGCCCATCGCGGAAAGTAAGAGTGAACACCTCACGGGGTGTTACCCCCATAATATTAGATTTCTCTCAAAATATTGATTCTTGTTGGATAAAAAGTAGCCTATGTCCTTTCTCATAGTTCTATCTGTTACTACATATTAAAAATAAATAAAAAACTGAAGTTGACTTTAGAAAAACTTATTTATACTTATATGACAAAAAATGAAATTGTTCTTACTAAATTCCTCAAACATTACGTATTACCCGTGGTTCCACCAACATGTCCCACTGGTAGGTCCACGGGTATTTTTTTCCCCGTAGACCTTTTAACCGTGTTCCCACTGCTATGACCCACAGCGGACCCACGGGTAATTCCTCAGATAATTTCTTTCCCCGTAGACCCACTGCGCTAGATATGACAATGACGGTGAGTCATAGTGACAAACAAAAGTTTGTGGATTTTCTACCTCGTCAACTACTTTCAAGATTATCTTGAAGGTGGCGACTGATGAGGTGGAAAATCCGTAAAAAAAACTCGCCGTCATGTAGGTACACCACAAACCGTACCGTACCGTTAGCGTCAATATGAATGTTTGTGTACCAAAATAACAACTTTCACTGCACAATGTTCACTTGAATACAATTTTTGAATTAAAAGTAAAAGCTAACCGTCGCTAGCTTCATCAACAGCCACTTAAACCTCTTTGGAAAAATCACTACTTTTTGTATGAATCTTATTGCGACTTCTTGTTCTATTAGAAAAAAAACCGGTTTTGAACAGGTCATTAATAACATTTCATACAACATTATTACCCTCGAGTTTTCCAGGGTAGTAATGTATTGGCGCGCTGGTAGCGGTAGTCGCAGTGTGGAAATTACCTTGCGTGCCCACAATGGCACGGAGAACACCGGAGGTTTTAGTGGGTCGGCCTAGAACTTTACCGGGCCAGACGGTACACACACGCACGCCTGCCGTCTAGCCAACGGTGGGTACGGAGCGGTTGAGCATTTCCCCCCCGAAAAAAAAGGGTAGTAATGTATTACTTAGTGGCCTTTTCTGTTGATTTGAGCGTTAAATTAATGAGTGTAGTTGAAAAAAAAAACTTTTTATACTCTTCTTTAAGAACCCAATGCTGTAGTCTCTTGAAAAAATCTCGACGTTCATTCTAAATCCTGAGCGTGCGCTGAAGGTAATTCATTATAAGCATACAGTACGAGACCATTTTAGTTCTAGGGTGTGAGGGTTAATTTCTTGCCAATGGCGAGCTGTGCCATGGTAGAAAGTGGCCGTGGGCATAATGTTTAACAGCTCCTCAGCAGGCAGAGGTATTTTTTTTAAACTTGGGTGTTTAATACCGTTTGTGAGTAGGGGATCGTTAACGAGTCTCATGGCCCGTTTGTGTACCGCGTTAAAAGGTACAAGTTGATTTTAAATATAAGAAGATAGAAAAAAATGGGCACGCTAATTAAATAAAATGATATTTAACAACTTTTTCTCTCTTTTTTGTAGACATTAGGTGAACGTATTAAAAACTTGCGATTCGGGGTAATTTTTATAAAGAGGGTAACCCTAATCATCCATGTACTTGTATTTGCTGTCCCTTACTGCGGCACGCTCATCCGCAGTCTATAGTATTATTAGTATTATTCGTCTAAGTTCCAAATACATTTAAAAAACCCCTAGTTTCTCCAGTTTGATAACCTCTGACTATTTTGGCCATGTCATATACATAAGCTTTATAATATTGACAATAAAAAACTTAGAAGTTTTCTTCAAATTACCTATTTTAATTTATTTCACATACATAGCCGTGTGTCTGTCGATTCCTTAGATAAAGAATGAATAGATAGGACGTGACCATAGATATAGAATGAAATAGATGGGCTATAAAAGCCGTCAAACATGAGGAAAAGAGATAAACTTATACACATTGCCAAAGGAAAGAAGAAGATGGCATCATTTTTTTTGTCCTTGTTACCGTATATAGGTGAAACTGGTAGTGGGGATTGTTTATCACCAGCGTCTGGTGCTAAACAAATACGTGGAAGAAATTTGTTCTGTGAATTATAGCTTACTGTGTAATTATTTAACACTTTAATTAGTGTAATTGTGAACTATTTGAACATTTAAATCATGGTGCACTGCTCCGTTTTAGTTTGTAATAGTGATAGTGCTAGAAAACAGGAAAATATAACCTTTTACAGGTAAGACCTAAATTGTGTCAATAAAAAGCGCCAAAACTATTTTTAAAATTATAAATACAAGTTATATTGCAATATTTTATCCTTCTACTATGGTTCTCAATCATATTATGGGATTAAACATGAAATTTCAAACTAAGTAGTAAGGTTATTGTTAACCTAACAAGCTAGGAATGTCGCCATACAATATGGCCACGTATACAGCCAACGCGTATAACATTTTGCCGGGTTATAATGATACCAGTTACGCTACGACTATTTTTCCTTGATTCGTAGGTAATTTGTTACGTGAAAGGGAACTCACATATTAGTTTCTGTGTTACATTAATATTGACATATTTAAGTATAAAATTCTGAGCATTTTAGATAACTTGAAGTGAGACTTTCCATTTGCTTGTTTGTCTGTATTTAACAGATTTCCTTCGGAGATAACTACTCGAAAACAGTTGGGTTAAAGCTACTGGTCGATTGAATTGGCAGCCAACCAAGCATACCCGAATGTGTTCTAAGCATTTTGAACAACAGTGGATTCAGAAAAACAAAAAAGGCACTTTTCTTAGGAGTGGTGCTATTCCTAAACTTTTTTTTACAAGTAACTTATACATATTATATCTACAAGGTACATACCCTATCAAGCCAAAACCTTAATTTATTTTTCACAAACCCAACTATTTTTATGGGGGATTTCGAAATTTATTTTACAGTTTTGGATTAACATGGGTAGGGTAGGTACCAAATCCTTTTCTACTATTTTGATATGGCCAAACATATTATTAATGGTTTGATTTTGGTCATTTTCTATTAATATAACAAGTCTGACCATTAGTACATACAGATACAGTTTAAAAATTTATTAATTAATATTTTTAATGTTGTAAAATTAGAACCTGCTTTTATTTTTAACCTGTATACATATTGTTTCAGGACGCATCGGTGTTGGATTTCGGTTCAAATTTGAATACGCCCCGAAATGCTTCAAATGCTGGGTTTGAAACAATCAGCGAGGTCATCAAATAAAAAACTACGGCCAGTGCGTCAATCGCTTAGACGATTGGGAAAAAAAGTAGTCACACTTGAAAATGTGTAAAGTGATTTGAAGTGTAAGTTAATGATGCAAAATTAGTAGTTGGACATTTTAGATACTGTAGGAGGAACCAATAGAGATTTTCTGAAAAGATTTTTAGGAGTTGACAAAAGAAAGTATTCTGAACCTTTAAGGAAATTCGCGCTGTGCTTACACTTTTTAAGTTCAAAGGCGTTTTGTACATAACGAGTTTGTACGTAAGCAATTTAATACGTGTTTACCACACCCAAAAACAGCTGGTGAGTGACGAGGAGTAGACAGCCTCTAGAAAATGTTTGTGATTTATTAGCAATTTTGTGCCATAGCTAGTAATCTGGCTTAATCCAAATGAAATAATTCATATCTCTACTTTGTCTGAATATTTAACAAGAACACATAGGATGTAGATATAGCTCTATGCACCGAACAGGTGTTTCTAATTAATTATATAGGTACTTGACAGAACATAATCTTCCTCAGAGATCTACAAATTGGTCTTGTCCTGCGGTATTTCCAAGTTGCCGCCAGCGGGGGCGAGGGTGGGGGTGGCAACACGGGCAACTAAGAATAACCAGCTATCTACATCGGCATCTTGCGTTCTTTGCCAGATCTTTTTTCCACATTGTGAGCAAGCTTACCAACTTTGGGCTTTTAGCACCATATTGAGTGCGGTATCAGTAGTTCAATTCTTGAACTTACCCAGCCCAAGTGAATTTTTACCTGTATTGTAGTGAATTTTATCTCTGTAAGCCGAAGTCCTTTATTCGATGACAATAACGGTGCTATTGAAATCTAATTTTAGAAAATGTTTATTTAAAATTTAATATTACACATTTTCTAAATCTTCACAAATATTTAGTAAATGTGTAAATATTGGATTTTAAATAAACTTCAGAGATAAAGAAAAAACAATGATTATTGCCCGCTGTATTCTTAATCGAGCGACGATCTTCGCAAGGTACCTAGCTGGCAAAAGCTGGAAGCGAGTGGTCGCGGATCGTGCTCAGTGGCGAGCACTTGGAGAGGCCTATGTCCAGCAGTGGACGCGTGTGGATGATGATGATGATTCCTAATATTTTTTCTTATATTTGTAAAGATGTTTACATAATAGCTTAAATAAATAATAGTAAAATGTTTTAAAACGAAATATACTCGAGTAAATCCGAAAAGTGTAGTTTTATTTAAAAGTGTAAATAACTTAGACTGCGGCGAAGGTTGAATGAAGAATTCAATAAAAACAATCGCAACTTCCTCCCACTTTTATTTTTTGAGACATATTATTGAGCGAGGGGTGCTCATTAAAATGTCTCAAAAAAAATACGTAGATCAATCAACCCTACTTTATGTTTATAGTGGTAAAAGTCACTATAAACATAAAGTAGGGTAAAACTTAAAGCAACACTGGTATACCCATCTACTTTAGGCAGGTATGACGTCATCTATGTCTGTCCCTTACGGGTATACGGTCACGTCCTATCTATTCATTCTTTATCTAAGGACGTGACCGTATACCCGTAAGGGACAGACATAGATGACGTCATACCTGCCTAAAGTAGATGGGTATACCAGTGTTGCTTTAAGTTTTACCCTACTTTATGTTTATAGTGGCTTTTACCACTATAAACATAAAGTAGGGTTGATTGATCTACGTATTTTTTTTGAGACATTTTAATGAGCGCCCCTCGCTCAATAATATGTCTCAAAAAATAAAAGTGGGAGGAAGTTGCGATTTTTTTTATTGAATAGGATAGTTGACTCATATCAAAATTTATTAAAATATTGTTTATTTCTAACAGTATTTAACATAAGGTTCCACAATATACCGATTTTAATAAATAACAATGAATGATTACTGTAAAATTTTAATTTGAAAATGCTAGAAATAATATTTTTTTATCTCACGCCGTAAACGCTTTGATATCCTGTGGTCAGGGCCGTGACGTCACTCATATAGTAAACAAAGAAATGTCAAATTTGATTCAACAACTCGTCGATTTGCACTATTCTTTCCTAAAACTGGCAAAAAATTGTCCAAATCTCCGTTATTATATGTGTA
Organism: Schoenobius gigantellus; assembly: GCA_963935595.1. Lineage (NCBI taxonomy): Eukaryota > Metazoa > Arthropoda > Insecta > Lepidoptera > Crambidae > Schoenobius > Schoenobius gigantellus. Next base: position 10,433,332 of record OZ012556.1, on the reverse strand, counting down.
AATATCGTACATTATTTGTATTAATAGCAAAATCAACCACTGATGTTGGATTTGTGAGAGCAGATAGTACAAATCTTCCGAAAATCGACAGATTGATGGTCAGGAGATTCTTTGTGTATCGCTCTAAACAATATAAGTACAGTTTCAATACTGTTATAATGAAGAACAGGTTACAAGTGTACTTGTCAAGATTGTCACGCGGCAGAACAGAAGAGAGTTGCAAACATGCATTTTTGGTGTGGTTGCACCATCACAGTGAGGAGCTATTTTGTACAACAGAGGCGCGTTCAGCGCCTCTGGGTGTAGTTGTCCGGTTGTTTTTTAACTCGCTCAAAGGCGTTGAACGCGTTGCAGCAACCAAATCTTTTGTCTCCCTCTTTCACATGAATTTTTATTTCTCTCTCTTTCTATCAGATGACATTTTAGATAATGGCCGCCAATATCATCCAATCACGTAAGAGTATTTCAGTCATAAACGTCAGAGCGTTTTACAACCATCAAATTCGATGGTTGTTCGGTTGTAACTCGCGCCAACACTCAAAGGTCTTGAACGGGCCGGTTGTTTCACCCGGTTGTCACGCTCGAAGGCATTGAACGGGGTTAGAGCGAAAAGTTGTACTTCGCGCGAAGGCCCTGAACGCGCCTCAGTTGAATGCTATTGGATAGAATTCTATCTCTCAAAAGTCAAATAAACACTAAAAGTATTTACTTCAAGAGAAATGTTGAAAAGAAAACATCAGGATCATGTGTCAAATACCAGTGTAGTACAGAGGCGCGTTCAGCGCCTCTGGGTGTAGTTGTCCGGTTGTTTTTTAACTCGCTCAAAGGCGTTGAACGGATTGCAGCAACCAGATCTTTTATCTCCCTCTTTCACATGATTTTTTATTTCTCTCTCATTCTAGTAGATGACATTATAGAATATGGCCGCCAATATCATCCAATCACGTAAGAGTATTTCAGTCATAAACGTCAGAGCGTTTTACAACCATCAAATTCGATGGTTGTTCGGTTGTAACTCGCGCCGACACTCAAAGGTCTTGAACGGGCCGGTTGTTTCACCCGGTTGTCACGCTCGAAGGCATTGAACGGGGTTAGAGTGAAAAGTTGTACTTCGCGCGAAGGCCCTGAACGCGCCTCTGCAAGAATTTGTAAATGAACATAAAAAGAGAAAGATTGGCAGTTGTTCATTTGTCAAGCATGAAGAAAATTACTGGGAGGAAAAATATATATACATTCACAGACACAGATTGTGACATATTTCTTAAAAAATAAAAGACCTCTTCAATGAAGAAATAATAAAGTGCATAGAAAACTAAACCACAAATCATCAATACAGAAGTGCTCTTTAGTTCGAGCTTCGTTATAAACAATAACAGCTTCCATGTGCTATAAAGTCAGCCAGTGCATAACACATGATGGTTCTTTTGTTGGGAAGATTTTTGGTGGGAAATCTTGCAGACACCTACGAGTATAATGAAATGTGGATAAAAGTTGAAACAGATAACAGATTTGGGTTGAAAGGAGATGTTTCAGGTTTGTATGGAGTCCCGGCCATGAGTATGTACAGTGGTTTTTATGCTAGGGAAATAAAAATAAAACATTACTTTGCAATTAATTTTTGTTATTTTTTTGTTGTTTTCGTGTACATTATACTTTTTGATGATCAATGACAGTTTTATAACATCAATATAATGGCAACACAGTAACGTAAAAAAAATAATTGGAAAAAAAAACTAACACACGACACTACAGAGTTTACAAACAATTCCGTATGAACAAATAATGAAAAAAGCGCGGGAACTTCACATAGTAAAGGCGGGCTCTTTAAAATATTTTATTTGTAATTTTTTAATTGTAGTCAGTTACTTAATAAAACACAAACAAAAGAGGTATATAACATATAGGCATTAAATAATATTATAAGCAGATATGGGGAAGCGGAGTTCGAGAAAAAGAAAAAAAAAGGAGGATGAACCGGAGTCTGGTGATGCAGATAGGGAGACAGATGAGGTAAGGTTGGTAGAAACGGATATGTCCTCTTCGGACAGTGATGAAGAAATAAGCAATGCAGATAGGTACAAGCCTTATTATGTTACTGACTATATACGCAGATATCCGGAAGAAATTAGCGGCACTGAATTTGTGGTTTTTGTTGAGTCATCAGTCATCCAGAAACCAATTGGAACAAGAGATCTTCTTTCTTTGTCAACTTGTTTAAAGCGCTTTAACAAAGGCGTCAAATTTTTAAGAAATATCAATAAGTTTAAGATAGGTATTTATTTTGAAAAACCAGACTTGGCGAATGCCTTTTTAAATAATAATACCTTCTTGAAAGAATACAAATTCAAAGCCAGTATTCCTGCTGCTACAACTGAGGTGTCCGGAGTTATAAGAAATGTACCTACCATTATATCAAACAAGAGAATATTTACTATGATAACAAGTACAAAAAAAATAATAACAATAAAAAGAATAATGAAAAAAATAAATGTGACTGAGGGTTTTATATTACAACCTACAACTACAGTAATAGTGACATTTGCCACTTCCATTTTGCCAAATCATATAGATATTGGTGGTTGGAGACATGATGTGTCTCAATATATACCACCAGTTAAGCAATGTTACAAATGTTTGAGATACGGACATTTGGCAAAATATTGTAAAAATTCTGAAAAATGTAGTATATGTAAAGAAAATCATAACTATAAGACTTGTACAGTTTCTATCGAAAAAGCTACTTGCATTCATTGTGATGGCAATCATACTAGTGTGTCTCCAATATGCCCAGTTAAAAAACAGAAAATCATTGAAAATAGAAATAAATATAAGCCTGCTTCTTATGCAGATATTACAAATCCTTTAAATTTTCCCAAATTAGAAAGTAAGACAAAAAATAATGTAGATTTGTTTACACTGCTCAATACTGACAGCAAGTGTCTCTCATTATTAGTTGAAACCATAACTAAATGTGTTTCTTTGCATAATACTCAAAATACTTCTATAAATTCTAAAAGTGTTTTAGAGGTCTTAAAAAATACTTTTGGTAAGCAATCAAATCCCCACAATTCACCCCCAATCAATTGAATATCGTACAGTGGAATGCTCAAAGCTTATTAAGCAATCAACTTATTTTTACGAAATTTCTTTATGACCATTTTATTCATATCGCAATTATATGTGAAACATGGCTAAAGCCTCAGAAGCAGTTTAAAATCAAAGGTTATCATATTGAACGTAATGACTGTGGCAACAAGCATAATGGTGTTGCTATTTTAATCCATACATCACTAAAATATCAAAAAGTAACATCTTATTTTGACAACTCTCTTCAAACAATTGTAATACATTTAGAACTAAATCAGAACACTATTTCAATAGCCAGTATATATTGTCCAACAAATTGTATTCCCAGTTTCTCTAAAAATAAGTTTAAACATTTCTTGAATTCTCTCCATAGGCCGACGATTATAGCTGGTGACTTCAATGCTCATCACTCAATTTGGGGATGTCCGTTATCGGATTCCAGAGGTAAGGATATTCTTGAGTGTTTAGATGAATGCAATTTAGTCCTGTTGAATGATGGTCAGGTCACAACTGTCGGTTCTCATTCTTGGAGACCCAATGGTTTGGACTTGACTATGGTATCTCCTTCATTAGCTCTTCGCTGCGAATGGTCAGTACACGACGATCCATTGGGCAGTTATCATTTGCCAACATTTACTAAGATTACATTCAATAGTAGTTCACAATGTTTTAACTCTCAAAACAATTTTCAGGATGAAAATGATTTTAACAATCGCATTAATCATAGATTAGTTGATTGGAAGTTGTATTCTTCAATTGTTAATAAGGATTTAGATAATTTTCAATGTAACCCTATTAGTAATCCAATAGATTCATACAACTCTTTTTGTCAAATCATTTTGACAGCTGCACAAAAGTCAATTCCCTCTCGTACCTCTCGGTCCGAATCACGTAACATTGCTACTCAAAACTTAAAATCAAAATATCGAACAGTTCCTTGGTGGAATAGTAATTGCGCTAAAGCTGTCCAGGAAAGCAAGCAAGCCTATCTTGATTTTAAGAATAATCCTTCTCAAGAAAAATATATTAATTTCAAAAGATTACAAGCTGCTAAAAAACTTACCATTAAGAGAGAAAGACTAAGTAGTTGGATAGAATTCTGTACAAAATTAAATCGATTGACACCAGTTTCAGTAGTATGGGGTAACATGAGAAAACTTACACATAAAACATATAAAAAGCAAAATAGTGATTTTTCGTGGGTCAGTGATTTTTTACGTAAATACACGCCTGACTTTGTGCAAAATAACAGGCCAATTGTGAAGGACAATAGTTTACCAGATAATCAGTCATTCCTCACTGATCCATTTTCTTTTGACGAATTAACTGCAGCTCTGAAATCTAGAAAAAACACTGCTTGTGGATTAGATAGTTTATCGTACAAGATGTTTCAGCTACTTAACACTGACAATCTTTATAAGCTTTTACAAATTTATAATATTTTATGGCAAGATTGCACAATTCCTCCTAATTGGAAAATGGACTGCTTGGTTCCTATTTTAAAACCTGGAAAAATTGCATCTCATCCCGATTCTTATCGTCCTATCGCTTTAACGTCTTGTGCTGGTAAATTATTTGAACAGCTAATCAAACAAAGATTGGAATTCTTCATAGAAAAGAACTCAATTTTACCTTTAAACCAGTTTGGGTTTAGGCGAGGACTTTCGGCTCAAGAAAGCTTAGCACATTTTTTTTTGGACGTCACTACAGCTCAAAAGAATATGGAGTATACAATAGCAGTGTTTTTTGATATAGAAGGTGCATTTAATAACGTTAATCATGGTATTTTGTTTGAATCTCTATTATCTTTCTTACCTGTAAAAATTGCTTATTGGATATATGCTTTTCTCACGGATAGAAAAGTGTATGTCAAAATAGATAATACATTTTTAGGCCCTAGATTTTCGAGCAAAGGTGTATGTCAAGGAGGCATCTTGAGTCCTATTCTGTATATTTTGTATATAAGAAAACTAAATTCCATTCTTAATAATAATTTAGTCAACAATCTTCAGTTTGCTGATGACCTTGTCATTTATTGTAAAGGTACTAATGTATTAGATATTCAATTAACATTAAATAATAATCTAGTGAAGCTGGCAGATTACTTCTCAGAACTTGATTTAAATGTTAGCCTTTTAAAAAGTAAAGTTGTAATATTTTGCCCAAAATACAGTTCTCTACCTCTAATTAATATTACATACAGCAATCATACTTTGCCTATTGATAATTCAGTTAAATTCTTGGGTGTTATTTTTCACGAAAATCTTACGTGGGATTTATATGTTGATTGCTTGGTGAGCAGAGCTTTAAAAGCCACTAATGTAATTAGGTCCGTTACTGGATTGAAATGGGGTGCTGATCCTAAAATTGTGTTAATGCTTTATAAAGCTTTGGTCAGAAGTCATTTTGAGTATGCTTTCTTTTGTTACGCTTCCGATCCAAAATACATAGATGTTATTGATAAAATACAGAATAAGAACTTACGATTAATACTAGGTGCTATGAACACTTCCCCAATAAATTCTATGCAGGTCGAATGTCATTTACCACCAATGGTTATTCGCTTTGAATTTTTAAAACTTAAATTTCTTTTTAAACTCTTATCACGTTCGAATAACGATCTTTTAAATAAATTAAATGTATGTTCCACTAACACTTTTCTTTCAAAGAATTTCTCACATTTTATAAGTTTAAAAGAACAATGTAATATATTTTGTAGTACTACTTTACATTGTTATAGTGGCTCATATGCTAGTAAATTCTGTGACATTCATATTGTCCTACATAAAGATTTTAAAGATAAATATGATGTTTACGAAAGTCTACAGGCTTATAATGATTATCGATCAGTTTATACAGATGGTTCAAAGACGAATGTAAGTGTTGCAGTAGCTATGTATGATACAGGTAGTAAAACTGGACATAGTTTTAAAATGTGCCAAAATGCCAGCATATTTTCTGCTGAGGCGAATGCTATAATTGTAGCTCTTAACTACATTCAACAGTTCAGCCAATACAAAAAATGGATTATTATTACTGACAGCATGAGTGTGTTGATGGCTTTGAGAAATCCTTCCTTTTCATCAGTCACAAATCATTTAATATATAATATCCGAGATCAGATACATCATTTAAAAATAAATTATCAAATAGACATTATATTATTTTGGACTCCAGCTCATATCGGTGTATATGGAAACGAGGAAGTAGATAAACTGGCCAAAACTATGAACACTAGACGTACCTATAAAAAACATACCAATTTCATATACTGATTGTACAGCTCTAATCAAGAAAGAAATATTGAAGCTATGGGAAGAACACTGGAATAGTACTTTGCTCATAAAAGGGAAGTGGTATCGAGAAATAAATAATAAAATAAAACAACCCTGGTTCAATAGACACAATTACATAAACAGAAGATTTTTTACTATTATTTGCCGTTTGCGAATTGGGCACGGTCGATTCAATGACCATTTGTACCGGCTAGGCATGACTTCTTCCCCATCGTGCAACTGGTGCAACACCACCTTACCTCAATCTCTGCATCACCTTTTTTACGAATGTCCAATTTTTGCCCTGCAAAGAAACATTTTATTAGAAGAAATTTCAAAAATAATGAAACACCAGCAAGATCTACCGCGCTCTTTACAAAAACTTCTTTCCATTGAAAAATGCTTTGAAGCAATTTATGAATATGTAACCTCTACGTTTGGCGATTTGTGAATTCAAAAGAAGAATGAATAACAATAGTTTATTGCATACAGACTAGGCTGTATGGTTGACGCCTTTGCCTTTCCCAAATGGGATAAACAAAATTAAAAAAAAAAACAATTCCGTATTCATAAACTTGAACTGAATTGAACGTAAATAGATACAATTATTTATATAATTAATCATTATCAATACCTATATCAACGGATTTCTTTATGAGCTTCCTGAAATATGACTAAACAGTTCTTGTGACTATTACGAATACGAAACAACCTTACGATATGTGAACGAAAAAGCAGCTTAAGCTTCTATTAAGTTTGAGTGCAAAACTGCAAAAGATCAAGTAATCACCCAACACTCAGAAAAGTGAACTTAGACCTATTTATACTGCATAACCAAAAGCCAATAACCAAACTTCCAAGTGAAGTAAGTGATCGCTAAAGAAGCATTATATTATATGGTACACAATAGGCAGATTGTGTTGATTATATTGAATGTTTTGTTAAAAGTGGCTTGCATGTCCTGTGTCATTGGGAAGGTTAAAAGTTGAAGTCGAGTGATTGCCTTTCAAGTGTAGTAGTGTTTATGATGAAATAGGACTAGTTATTCAAAACCACCTTAGCCAATATTATGTCTACAGAAAAGCAGCTTGTGCTTCTATTAAAAATTATAGCGCAAAACTGTAAAAGATCAAGTAATGATCCAGCACTCAGAAAAGTGTACTTAAATCTATTTTTAGTGCATAACTTGAACCCAATAACCAAAGTTCTAATTGAAGTATGTGAATGCTAAAGAAGCCTTATATTATAATAATATGGTACACAACAGGCAGATTGTGTAGATTATATTCAGTTTTGTTAAAAGTTGTTTGCATGTCCTGTGTTATTGGGAAGGTTTAAAGTTGAAGTCGAGTGATTGCCTTTTAAGTGTAGTAAAGTGTGTAAAGTGTTAGGGTTCAGTCTGATAAATAAAACACTGTTTTAAAAATGTTTATTCTATTTCATTTATTAATATTCCATCTAGAAATGATGCCGGCCCTTCTATGTTAGCTTGATGCCGAGCCCACCCAAAGTACCAAAATACTGTCACTCATCAAATCATTGCATATTATAATTGGAACATTTTGGATGAACATATATTTAGTAATTCTTTCAGTAAAAATACTTTGGAGGCAATTTTAAAGATAAGTATCTACCCCCTTAGATACTTAATTTTAAAATTGCCTCCAAAGTATTTTTACTGAAAGAATTACTAAATATATGTTCATCCAAAATGTTCCAATTATACTCTGACTGATGTTCGGCATAGACTAGCAGTTTTAGTAATAAATATTTTATTTGTTGTCAACTCTCTTTCTTAAATAATCTGGAACATTTAATCTTTCCGGTTGTAAACACCCAGGAATAAAACACTGGCTACTGGAATCAGGCGTGTGTGAACTCATCCAAATCAATATAATCTGTGGGTATATTGTCCTCCTGTGCCACATTGTGAGGAAGTATATTTTGTTGAGCTTGGGTCCAACACTCACTACTTGCAAGTGCATTATCTTCTATCTGTGAAATAAATGACATTCCTTAATAACTGACAACTTAACGAACTTAATGTTAGGCAAAGTGAATTTCAAAAGTATAGTATAAGTACAGTGTTTCTTTAGTTATTTGGCAATGTTAGTGTTTTGGTTAGACTAAATTAAACAGTGTTACCTCTCTAGGAAAAATCCTTGTGGCAATTTAATCTATCTCAAGTCCAGGTCGCAATAAATGTGTACGCCTTTGAATCAATGAAGACCTCCACCAAACACAATTATTCCTATTTTGATCTTATTGTAGTGGACTCTAGTTACCCTGTTCGTCTTGGACAGTCTATCAATGAGCATTCCGCTGAGCAGACACCCAGCATGCATAGCAAACTCTGCTATCTAAAGAAATACAAAAAACAAATTCAGATCAAAACAATATTCCATGAATTTTTAAATCACTCATGCATGCATGATTTTTTTAAAATTACCCCATACCTCTCTGGGAAAAATTCTTGATGCTATTACATTCCACTCAGAGCCATCTGGCAGAGCATGTGATCGCCATTGACTAGTGCTACTCCACAACATACACATACATTAATATTATGAGTTGGTGTAACTGACTGAATATTGACTTGATGTTGATTCAATTTTCATGTGTTGCTGCACAATTCATCTAACTCGGACCCAACGTGATATATGCATTATCTGGAATCTATTAATAGAAAAAAAACCTTATAAAATGAATATAATTTGCACAAATACATGATTAATATTTTGAGATACAGATTTGTTTGTAGGTACAGTAAGCTCCCATTCAAGCATACATTTACCCTACAAAAACCGCCACTATTACGAGCGACATAAGAACGGTCCAAAGGTCAAACAGCTTTATAAGGAGCTTACTGTACATGTGTGACATCTTGCAAAGAATTGCAGGCAATGCTATCATAAGTCAACTGACCACTATAGGATATATCCTTGAAGTGATTTCATTTCTCTCTGGGCCTTCTTAAAAGAGAATCGAGTTCTTCTCTGATATGATGACTGACCTGCACCAAACACAAACATATCTGTCATGATATACTGGTGCAGACTGCACTTCAGGCAATTGATGTGTGTGAGATGTTGTTGATACAGTCCGCAATTCTTGTAATACCGAATTAAAACAGTTTTCAGACAAAACACCAGCAAGATCGATCTAAAAATAAAAGAATGAAGCAATGTCATATTAAAAAAACAAGAACCATTTTTTCAGATACACTTTAATATTATACATATTGTGAAAAATTAAGGGTGATTAGTAAACACTAATTACCTCATGACCCATTTTTTGCTCTATGATGGAAACTAATTCTGCTCCAATATCAGTCAGAAGATAAATATGTTGGTTACCATTTTCATTGAAAAGGGAGTCACAATTCACACAGCGATTCATTATTGTGAGCCTGAAAATAAACACATGTAGTAGTTATCGTTAAACTCCCCACCAATATTAAACGTTAATATCTATTATGTACATGAACTAAAAAGAGTAATAAATATTTATTTCAAATCGCAATTAAATCGTTAATATAAAGTTAAATACGTTTTGAAACTATTGTGGTCAAGTATTTGTTAACTTTTTTACACATTTACTCACCGTTTTAGAAGCTAAAGGAAATGATGATAATCGTCAAAATCCAAGTCGCTAGAGCTATATCGTAGTTCGTTGAAATAATCCTTAAGCCGTGGTAAACAAGTTAGCAGCATACAAAAGTCCAAAATAATACTTCACTTCACTTCTTTAGACTATGGCAATCGGTCGCGATCACAACCATTACTGCCAAACTCAAGTTTTGGGGATAAAACACAGTTATTAGAGTTTACTGTTTTCAAAATGGCCAAAAGTATATTAATGAATTTGTTTTGAGTTACCTGAAAAAAGGACAAAACAAAACGTCACACAACGACAACGGACACAGCAATAACATATAGTACAGTACGGTTAAAGTTTAACATCAAAAGTGGAAATATATTTACAAAGGATTTTTAAAATGGGATAATTTAGCATGGTTAAAAGAGACTTGACATTTATAGGACGAGGAATAAATGGGGGTAGCATATCATATAAGGAAATGGGATTACGTGGACAATTAAAAAGAATATGATCAGTGGTTCCTTCCTCAGTGCCGCAATCACAAATTGGAGAGTCCCGAATATGAATTTTATAGAGATGGAGAGGAGTGCAAGAGTGTCCAAGTCTTAATCTACTTATAATTGAGGTGGTACGTTTGTCAACACAAGGGTAATTGGAAAACCATGGTTTTGATGGTATATCTGGTTGGATGTCACTGTAATATTTACCCTTAATATTTTTAGATATATCCCAGCATTTTTTCCAATCAGCCTTGAGGTGCACTCTAGCTAGTGAACAAAGGTCGTATAAATAGACTTTATAATGGTCGTAACAGCCCGTCAGAACCGCATCCTTGGCAGAGGCATCCACAGTATCATTACCTGTTATACCAGAGTGACTAGGAATCCAGGCAAGAGCAACAGAAAGGTTACTTTCATGACAGTCCAGCAGCAACTGTTTAGTTTGTAAGATAAGGGGAGATTTATTATTTCTTACAAAAAGGTTAGAGGACAATGCTTTAAGACAACTAAGAGAATCTGAGAATATTATTGATTTTCTAAATTTATGAGAAAGAATGATTTTATGGCTTCATATAACGCAACTGATTCACCTGTAAATATTGATGATAATGGAGGGCATTTAAAAGTTAAAAATACGTTATATTTTGGAAAAAAAACAGCAGCGCCAACACCATCGCTTGACTTAGAGGCATCCGTAAAAAATAGATTCCAGTCACTCCAGTTACTATCAATTTTTTCAAGTAGCGAAGCATTGGCACCCGGCGAGTTCTTATCTATATCTAAATCAAGAATAATATTTGGCTTGAAAAGAAGCGTCTCAAAGGAAACTGTTGTTAGAATAGTCGAATTTATTTGGTGAATATTAAAGTTTAGTTTAATTATTTTATCAAGGCTTTTTATTAAGCTAGGAAGAACTTTATTAGACCAGAAACTGTTTTGAGGAATAATTGAGGACAAATATTTAATCTTGGGTATCAAAGGGTGGTTTTTGTTTTGGAAGGCCTTATATAAATACTTGTCAGAGAGGAAGTTTCTGCGTAAGGAAAGTGGAGGGTCGACTGCTTCAACCTGTAGGGCATTGGTGGGTGATGATTTCATTGCGCCTAGTATTATGCGTAATGACTTGAACTGTATTCTGTCTAAAGCTAATGAAGACTCTTTGTTGCAGGGATCCAAGATTAAAGAGCCATATTCAAAAAGGCTGCGAACCACAGCATTGTAGAGTAGCTTCTGGGTACGGGGATGTGCTCCCCACCACACACCTGACAGACATCGTAATATATTAAGAGATTTCTCAGCTTTATTTTTAATATAATTGAGGTGATTTTTAAAAGATAATGTTTTATCCAATACTATTCCTAAAAATTTAAATTGAGTACTAATTGGAATTGATTGCTCACAAAATTTAATATCAATATTTGGGAAGATTCGTTTTCTAGTAAATATGACAGCGCAACTTTTGGAAACTGAAATGTCAAGGCCGTGGTTGAGTAGCCAGTCTTTCAAATAAGATAGAGCCTGGTTGAGTTTTCTAGCTGCATCTTCTAAAGAGTATGAAGCAGTATAGAGAACAATATCATCAGCATATTGCAGTATGCTACAGAAGGAGTCAACGGTTTTGTCCAGGTCACAAGTGTAGATGTTATACAAAGAAGGACTCAAAACTGAACCCTGCGGCAAGCCCTTCCATATCTGTCTTGGAGAGGAAAGAGCACCATGGGACCGTACTTGAACTGATCTTTCCATGAGTAAATTACATATGAAATGTGTAAGCCTCTCAGGAATACTCAGCTGTTGCATTTTCTGCCTGAGTAGTGGAAGAATTACATTGTCATATGCTGAGGAAATATCTAAGAATACGCCAACAAGAAATTGGTTTTTAGAGAGTGCGATCCTAATGTCAGTAGTGAGAATTGCCAGATTATCCATAGTGCTCATTCCTTTCCTAAAGCCAAACTGGGTATTGCTGAAAATATTATTACTCTCCACATACCAGACCAATCTTCTTTTAAGAAGATGTTCCATAATCTTACAAAGAGTGGAGGACAATGCTATTGGACGATAAGATTCTGCCTTTAATGGGTCTTTACCTGGTTTTAAAATAGGGATTATTAGCTGGGTTTTCCAAGAGTTAGGAACACTACCCGACTCAAAACATTTATTCAAAATGTCCAAGAACATCCGTTTGGTAAAAAGGCCAGCTTTGGAAATAAAAGAATACGGAATTCCATCTAAACCGGGGGAGGAATCCTTTAATTGTTCCAGTACTGAATGAAGTTCAGGCATAGTGAAAGGGTTGTTGAATGGATGGTGGGGGATTGTGGAAGGATATGGTGTTGGAAAACAATCGGCATTAGGGACATCAAATGGGGCCAATTTTCGCAGGAACTCTTCAATCCAGATGTTGTGGTCATTTGATTCTGCAGGAGCAGTAAAACAACCCCTAAAGCATTTTATGAATCTCCATATAATTGTAGATGGTGTACGAGGAGATAGACTTTGGCACAGATTAACCCAGGCTGACTTTTTCTTTTTTTTAAAGAATCGTTTAGTGATGGCTGTGACTTTCTTTAAATTAAGGTAATTCTCAATGGAAATATCATTGCAATATGTTGACTCTGCTTCTTTTCGACGCTTCTGCATCACAGTGCATTCAGAATCCCACCAAGGGGGAGAGACTTTACCACCCACTTTATTCTTTTTTAGTGGAATATTTTCATTGGCTGCTTTTTCCACAGAGGATAGGAATAAATCATATTCTTCTTGGAGACAGTTAGTGTTAGGTGACTTAGGTATGGATAAGATGTTAATATCAGAGTCTGTAGCATATGAATCCCAATTGGCTCCACTGAGTTTATATTTTTGAAGAGGAGGTATTGATCTGCGCTCAGGTGCAGGGAAGGGCAATGAAATTGATATGGCAAAATGGTCACTACCGAATGCTTCTGGCAAAACATTCCAGGAGCACTGGGAAAGGAGATCTGTGGAGCACAGGGTAAGGTCAACAGCACTAGGATTAGCCCCTGGAGCAGTGCATCTGGTAGGGGAGCCATCATTTAACAAACAAATGTTCATTGAGTCCATAAGGTCTACTAGGTCACAAGCTAGGGAGTCGTAATGAGGACCACCCCAGGAAGGATGGGAGAGGTTGAAATCACCCATTACCAGGAATAGTCTGGATAAATTGGAAAACAGATAATGTAAGTCTGAAATAGAAATTATATTAGGATTAGGGATATAAATAGATAAAATTATTCAATTAGAAACTTTCGCAGCAACTGCGTTAATACCTGGAGGAATATTTGGAATAGGAATGCGTGAGAAGGTTAGGTTCTTATTTACCAAGATAGCTGCTCCAGCGTACCCGTCATCCCTGTCGTCTCGGAGACAGGCATACCCAGGGACTCTAAAATGAGAGTCAGGGGCAAGCCATGTCTCAGAGATAGCAAAAAGGGCAGGTCTAAATCTGTTAATCATCTCACAGATATCATGCTTTTTCATTTTTATCATGGCGGATGCTACGTGCATTCCATTGTAATAGTTGGAATTTTATTAATAATATCCATTAGTTGGTTGAGTTTTTGAGCAACGTTGGGCGGTGGGGTGTTATTACTAAATTTATCCATAATATTTAGAATTGTTGTCAGTAGTGAATCAAGGATGTGGATAGATTGTGGAGTTATTGGGGAATCATTGACTGTACGAGATTGGGACCTAAACATTACCCCATTATTGGGTTCTGGGGGATTATAATAGTTAGATACAGATTTATGAAAATCCATATCATAACCTTTATTAGGTAAATGGTGTGATTGTTTAGGAGTGATTGGTGTACGGGGTGGGTGGGGCTGTGGATGAGGAGTAAGAGGGGAGAAAGGAGGGGGAGGTGGAGTACTTATAGAAGAGAGAGGACGGGGTGAGGCTCTATCTGTTTGAAGGGATTCCCTGAGTACATTGCTATACGATTGTCGCACTGATGGGAATCGGGCAGCTGCTTCAGCATATGATTCATTGTTTTGAGACATAGCAGTTTTGATTGATTTTTGCCTGGAGTGCTCTGGACAAGATCTATTGGTGGCAAAATGTCTTCCTGAGCAGTATAGGCAAGTGGCAGATTCTTCGGTGACAGAGCAGTCGATGCCCTGGTGAGAATTAGAGCAGCGATAACATCTGGGATGGGAACGGCACTGATCCTTTACATGTCCAAACCGACAGCAGTTATTACATTGAATAGTTGGTAATTCGTATAATTCAACTGGAAGAGCTGTATAAAAACAGAAAATTTTGGATGGAAGGGTTTGACCACTGAATGTAATTACGACTGTGCGAGTTGGAATCCACTCTGGGGCCCCATCTTTCAAAGTTTTCCTATTAAGGCGTCGTGCTTTAAGAATGTGGCCACAACCTACTGGTAATTCAACAGACTGAACAAATTCCTCCATCGACCACTCAGCAGGGACTCCCCGAACAACACCCATGCGGGTGATGTTGAAAGAGGGAATGACTGCTGAAAATTTTTTGGTAGCCGAGATTGGGTTAGATAAGAAAGAATTAGCATCGTCAGCGTTGGTGAAGTTTACAGCTATACGATTCCTACCGACATTTTTAATACCCTGCTGAACAATATTCTTTATATTTCCATTGACCAACAGTTTACCAAAAAGGATAGGATTAATTGTGGTACCAGCCTTTGGATGCGGTTCTGTTCGTGAAACATGTACCAGGAACGGACCTTTATTTGAGCTAGTGTACTTTTTTGTTTCTGACAAACTTGGATGTGTATAGGTGTGCTGTATTGATTGAGATGGAGTGACATTTTCAGAGGGATTGATTTTATTGGGAATTGCAGACGTATCTTCAATAATTGACCTTTTACGGTTAATGCGTGAGCCAGATTGAACATTTTTTATTGTCAATTCATCACTAGATATGAATACTTCCTCACCAATGGGTTGCGGCACTAAGTTTGGATCAGGAGGTTCAGGTGAGATCGACGACATCGCCGTCGATCTCACCAATGGAGTAAGAAGCACACAAAGAACTTACACAAACAGGAATACTTCACAAAGATGCCAAAGGTAACACAAAAACAACAAAAAGTTAACAAAGACTGATGAATAAAAAGAAATTTTGGAGTAAACTCAATTGAACGTATTTACACCTTGACAACCGAGTCTCCAAAATAATAAATAAAGCTAGGTCATCAAGTCAAGAAATATATCACTGACAGACTTGGCGCGTTCGCACTTGACCGACTATCGGTGACCGATTTATTGACGGTGGAAAATGAGACATGGATTTTTACGTTGCAACGCACGCAAACTACAAAAAGTCGGTCATAAAAATATCGGTGTATCGCAGCCACCCCGATTATCGATGAAAAATGGAACGTTCGTAAATGTATACGTTACCACACAAAAAATCGGTTACCGATTATCGGTCGTGTGTACTCGCGCTTATTCACAGAACACAGCCACAGATTACAGAAACAGTATGGCATCCTTTATTGCCAGGTTTGGTTTTATTTATTTGGATGCTATAAAATATTTTTGTACACGGTTTAACGGCTGAAAATATCAGGCAATGTAATTTGTAGTAGTTTTATTCATTTTTTTACATTTTTTAATGTACTGTACATGTTCATAGCCGAAATTGAAACATCTCCTTTGCAAAATGTGACCTCATTTCCGATTAATACCCTGTAATAGTCTATTCAACAAAAGGTATCCATAAAATTTGATTAATACAAAATTGTCATGCTCTTTTACTGAAGAAAATATTAATTATCAAAGACGGAAAACTGTGAACAGTATGCTTAACTCAAGTATAGATGCAGATGTTTTGTGCTAAAGCAAAACTTATATACTTTTGTGTTGCTAGCAGTATGTAATTTTGAAAACACTCAAAAGGTGACAATATTAGCTTTAATAGGTATTTGTTCTAACAAACTGTATGTCAAAAAACTTATTGATCAAATAGTGCCATTTTGGAAACTATACTACATTTTTCCTAAATTATATGAAATATTTCCTAAATTATATCATAATAAATCACTTTACTATTATTTTGACTTTTATTACCCGCGACCTTAAGGCAATATATACAAATTAATAAATTTGATCTAACTCTATTCAACCTATTTGTACTTTTGGAACATATATATTTGAGTAACAATGATAAATATGAGCAACAAACCTATAAAATATTATAAATCTTTTAAGGTGTAACGGAAAAATAAAACACATGTAGGATTTCAAATTAAAATATTTTGATTCAACTTAAACCTTTACAAGTCATTATTGTCAAATAAACATAGAAAATTTTTTTAGTGAAGAACATAATGACTAATGTAGTACAAAAATTTATTATGTCATCTTTAGATGTTAGTTATGAAAATATAAAGTAAAGAAAAAAAAATTATTTATATTATTTATTTAATAAGAAGGGTCTTGTAAATTAGGAAGAGCACAGGCTGACAACACAGCAATCACATTAATTATATTTGTATACGGCTTTAAAATGGATAACTTGCATATTCTTGCGTAAGCTGTTCTGAAATTTACCAGCCATGGTGGCCAGCAGGTTTAATCAGTGAAGATATAACATCTTTCAGTTTTACTAAACTGGACCTATTTACTTCTATGGTGCTTTGGTATATGAATACTTGAGTGATTTTGTTGACATAATGTTGTTCTAGTTGACGGGTCACTTTTTGATGTTGTGGCTCAGCATACACTGCTTTGTATTATGTTGCACAACTTTTACTGCTTTATCAATCTCGTTGTCAAGAGGAGAACAGGTTAGTACACAATAGTTCTTATTAAGTAACCACTGAAAGCAACAAATTTTAATTAGGTACTCAGTAAATTCAAGTAAAAGTTGTTTAGATAAATATATTCATTATGAAACTTTGATATTTTTGTTTGTATTACATACTTTTTAATTAATATTCAATTACATCATTATTCAATTGGACATAAGTACATATTCTTTTCTTTGATACATCATCTAGTGTCAGTGTATAACTTAGATTAAATCAAAAAGGCGTGAATGGTCAAGTTTTCTCTCAGTTTTCTGGTCAAGTTAAAATTTGGTTGGTCAGCTGCAGTCAGTTTTCATTCTAACTGAAAGATAAAAATTTAATTAATGATTTTACATACAACCTAAATACTTCTATTTTATTTAAGTTGAAACTGAAGTACCTACACAGATTGAGTTATTCAGTTATAGTACTTACATTAATGTGATTTTCGCAAAAATACATTTGAGTTTCAGTAGATAGTTACAGGATTTCTTTAAGCGAGTGTTAACCAAATATTTCGCATGTCTATATCACTGGGTACGTCTAATCCACAGATTTCCTGGAGTCTTTGAAGAGGTAATATATTCCTGTTCTATTGTCCCGTTCCATATACAGTTTTACTATATTTTGTGATATTTAATAGAAAGCATTGTTTTTGTGAGGTTATTTCGCCCCCGTGCTTTGTTTACTATAAGACTGACGTCATTACCAAAGATAATGAACAGACTATCATGGCTGACTGTGTTTTCGGTCCAAAATTGAAAATCTTAATTTAAAATAGATTTTTTGCACTTTTTAGCCACCGAAAAAAATATTATTCATGTGCTATGGTCTAATACAACAATTATGAACATTTTAAGCCCTACTTTAAAAAAGGGTCAACTAGCCTATTCTTCATTCAACCTTCGCCGCAGTCTAAAGTTATTTACACTTTTAAATAAAACTACACTTTTCGGATTTACTCGAGTATATTTCGTTTTAAAATATTTTACTATTATTTATTTAAGCTATTATGTAAACATCTTTACAAATATAAGAAAAAATATTAGGAATCATCATCCACACGCGTCCACTGCTAGACATAGGCCTCTCCAAGTGCTCGCCACTGAGCACGATCCGCGACCATTCGCTTCCAGCTTTTGCCAGCTAGGTACCTTGCGAAGATCGTCGCTCGATTGAGAATAAAGCGGGCAATAATCATTGTTTTTTTTTTATCTCTGCAGTTTATTTAAAATCCAATATTTACACATTTACTAAATATTTGTGAAGATTTAGAAAATGTATAATATTAAATTTTAAATAAACATTTTCTAAAATTAGATTTCAATAGCACCGTTATTGTCATCGAATAAAGGACTTCGGCTTACAGAGATAAAATTCACTACAATACAGGTAAAAATTCACTTGGGCTGGGTAAGTTCAAGAATTGAACTACTGATACCGCACTCAATATGGTGCTAAAAGCCCAAAGTTGGTAAGCTTGCTCACAATGTGGAAAAAAGATCTGGCAAAGAACGCAAGATGCCGATGTAGATAGCTGGTTATTCTTAGTTGCCCGTGTTGCCACCCCCAACCTCGCCCCCGCTGGCGGCAACTTGGAAATACCGCAGGACAAGACCAATTTGTAGATCTCTGAGGAAGATTATGTTCTGTCAAGTACCTATATAATTAATTAGAAACACCTGTTCGGTGCATAGAGCTATATCTACATCCTATGTGTTCTTGTTAAATATTCAGACAAAGTAGAGATATGACTTATTTCATTTGGATTAAGCCAGATTACTAGCTATGGCACAAAATTGCTAATAAATCACAAACATTTTCTAGAGGCTGTCTACTCCTCGCCACTCACCAGCTGTTTTTGGGTGTGGTAAACACGTATTAAATTGCTTACGTACAAACTCATATGCCTTTGAACTTAAAAAGTGTAAGCACAGCGCGAATTTCCTTAAAGGTTCAGAATACTTTCTTTTGTCAACTCCTAAAAATCTTTTCAGAAAATCTCTATTGGTTCCTCCTACAGTATCTAAAATGTCCAACTACTAATTTTGCATCATTAACTTACACTTCAAATCACTTTACACATTTTCAAGTGTGACTACTTTTTTTCCCAATCGTCTAAGCGATTGACGCACTGGCCGTAGTTTTTTATTTGATGACCTCGCTGATTGTTTCAAACCCAGCATTTGAAGCCGCATTTTTCTCCTTCGGGGCGTATTCAAATTCGAACCGAAATCCAACACCGATGCGTCCTGAAACAATATGTATACAGGTTAAAAATAAAAGGAGGTTCCCCGAAGAAAATCTGTTAAATACAGACAAACAAGCAAATGGAAAGTCTCACTTCAAAAGAATTACCTTTGTTATCTAAAATGCTCAAAATTTTATAGTTAAATATGTCAATATTAATGTAACACAGAAACTAATATGTGAGTTCCCTTTCACGTAACAAATTACCTACGAATCAAGGAAAAATAGTCGTAGCGTAACTGGTATCATTATAACCCGGCAAAATGTTATACGCGTTGGCTGTATACGTGGCCATATTGTATGGCGACATTCCTAGCTTGTTAGGTTAACAATAACCTTACTACTTAGTTTGAAATTTCATGTTTAATCCCATAATATGATTGAGAACCATAGTAGAAGGATAAAATATTGCAATATAACTTGTATTTATAATTTAAAAAATAGTTTTGGCGCTTTTTATTGACACAATTTAGGTCTTATCTGTAAAAGGTTATATTTTCCTGTTTTCTAGCACTATCACTATTACAAACTAAAACGGAGCAGTGCACCATGATTTAAATGTTCAAATAGTTCACAATTACACTAATTAAAGTGTTAAATAATTACACAGTAAGCTATAATTCACAGAACAAATTTCTTCCACGTATTTGTTTAGCACCAGACGCCACCCAGACGCTGGTGATAAACAATCCCCACTACCAGTTTCACCTATATACGGTAACAAGGACAAAAAAAAATGATGCCATCTTCTTCTTTCCTTTGGCAATGTGTATAAGTTTATCTCTTTTCCTCATGTTTGACGGCTTTTATAGCCCATCTATTTCATTCTATATCTATGGTCGATTCGGATTTTTCGTTATAAATGTCTGTGTGAGGCTGTGGAAAACAGTCTTTTAGCCGGAATTATGCATGGAATTATTATTCAAACAGGAATGAGCTCTTCAAAATATTGTTGTTCAAATTTGGACTTTATTTCTATGTGAATAAAGACTAAACACTTGGAAGTGCAAAAGTGTGCCGAGAGAGATAGCACTAACTGTACCATAGATATAGAATGAAATAGATGGGCTATAAAAGCCGTCAAACATGAGGAAAAGAGATAAACTTATACACATTGCCAAAGGAAAGAAGAAGATGCCATCATTTTTTTTTGTCCTTGTCACCGTATATAGGTGAAACTGGTAGTGGGGATTGTTTATCACCAGCGTCTGGTGCTAAACAAATACGTGGAAGAAATTTGTTCTGTGAATTATAGCTTACTGTGTAATTATTTAACACTTTAATTAGTGTAATTGTGAACTATTTGAACATTTAAATCATGGTGCACTGCTCCGTTTTAGGTTGTAATAGTGATAGTGCTAGAAAACAGGAAAATATAACCTTTTACAGGTAAGACCTAAATTGTGTCAATAAAAAGCTCCAAAACTATTTTTTAAATTATAAATACAAGTTATATTGCAATATTTTATCATTCTACTATGGTTCTCAATCATATTATGGGATTAAACATGAAATTTCAAACAAAGTAGTAAGGTTACTGTTAACCTAACAAGCTAGGAATGTCGCCATACAATATGGCCACGTATACAGCCAACGCGTATAACATTTTGCCGGGTTATAATGATACCAGTTACGCTACGACTATTTTTCCTTGATTCGTAGGTAATTTGTTACGTGAAAGGGAACTCACATATTAGTTTCTGTGTTACATTAATATTGTCATATTTAAGTATAAAATTTTGAGCATTTTAGATAACAAAGTTAATTCTTTTGAAGTGAGACTTTCCATTTGCTTGTTTGTCTGTATTTAACAGATTTCCTTCGGAGATAACTACTCGAAACCAGTTGGGTTAAAGCTACTGGTCGATTGAATTGGCAGCCAACCAAGCATACCCGAATGTGTTCTAAGCATTTTGAACAACAGTGGATTCAGAAAAACAAAAAAGGCACTTTTCTTAGGAGTGGTGCTATTCCTAAACTTTTTTTACAGATCAGTAACTTATACATATTATATCTACAAGGTACATACCCTATCAAGCCAAAACCTAAATTTATTTTTCACAAACCCAACTATTTTTATGGGGGATTTCGAATTTTATTTTACAGTTTTGGATTAACATGGGTAGGGTAGGTACCAAATCCTTTTCTACTATTTTGATATCATCATCATCATCACCACAGCTCATATACGTCCCCACCGAGGGGTTCGAGCCTACCCTATGTTAGGGTGATTAGGCCTTAGTCAACCACGCTGGCCCAGTGCGGATTGGTCGACTTCACATACATCATTGAATTTCTTCGCAGATGTATGCAGGTTGCCTCACGATGTTTTCCTTCACCGTAGGAGCGTCGGATAAATGTACATATGAAATTCGAAACGAAAAACACATTGGTACATGGCGGGTCTCGAACCCTGACCACCCGATTGGAAGGCAAGTGCCGAGTCCACAGCGCCACCGACGCTCCGACCAAACAAATTATTAATGGCCAAACATATTATTAATGGTTTGATTTTGGTCATTTTCTATTAATATAACAAGTCTGACCATTAGTACAGATACAGTTTAAAAATTTATTAATTAATATTTTTACTGTTGTAAAATTAGAACCTGCTTTTATTTTTAACCTGTATACATATTGTTTCAGGACGCATCGGTGTTGGATTTCGGTTCAAATTTGAATACGCCCCGAAAGAGAAAAATGCGGCTTCAAATGCTGGGTTTGAAACAATCAGCGAGAAATTAAATAGACAATGTTTATTTTATATTATACATTTTCTAAATCTTCACAAATGTTTAGTAAATGTGTAAATATTGGATTTTAAATAAACTGCAGAGATAAAGAAAAAACAATGATTATTGCCCGCTGTATTCTTAATCGAGCGACGATCTTCGCAAGGTACCTAGCTGGCAAAAGCTGGAAGCGAGTGGTCGCGGATCGTGCTCAGTGGCGAGCACTTGGAGAGGCCTATGTCCAGCAGTGGACGCGTGTGGATGATGATGATAATTCCTAATATTTTTTCTTATATTTGTAAAAAATGTTTACATAATAGCTTAAATAAATAATAGTAAAATGTTTTAAAACTAAATATACTCGAGTAAATCCGAAAAGTGTAGTTTTATTTAAAAGTGTAAATAACTTTAGACTGCGGCGAAGGTTGAATGAAGAATTCAATAAAAAAAAATCGCAACTTCCTCCCACTTTTATTTTTTGAGACATATTATTGAGCGAGGGGCGCTCATTAAAATGTTTTAAAAAAATACGTAGATCAATCAACCCTACTTTATGTTTATAGTGGTAAAAGCCACTATAAACATAAAGTAGGGTAAAACTTAAAGCAACACTGGTATACCCATCTACTTTAGGCAGGTATGACGTCATCTATGTCTGTCCCTTACGGGTATACGGTCACGTCCATAGATATAGAATGAAATAGATGGGCTATAAAAGCCGTCAAACATGAGGAAAAGAGATAAACTTATACACATTGCCAAAGGAAAGAAGAAGATGGCATCATTTTTTTTGTCCTTGTTACCGTATATAGGTGAAACTGGTAGTGGGGATTGTTTATCACCAGCGTCTGGTGCTAAACAAATACGTGGAAGAAATTTGTTCTGTGAATTATAGCTTACTGTGTAATTATTTAACACTTTAATTAGTGTAATTGTGAACTATTTGAACATTTAAATCATGGTGCACTGCTCCGTTTTAGTTTGTAATAGTGATAGTGCTAGAAAACAGGAAAATATAACCTTTTACAGGTAAGACCTAAATTGTGTCAATAAAAAGCGCCAAAACTATTTTTTAAATTATAGATACAAGTTATATTGCAATATTTTATCCTTCTACTATGGTTCTCAATCATATTATGGGATTAAACATGAAATTTCAAACTAAGTAGTAAGGTTATTGTTAACCTAACAAGCTAGGAATGTCGCCATACAATATGGCCACGTATACAGCCAACGCGTATAACATTTTGCCGGGTTATAATGATACCAGTTACGCTACGACTATTTTTCCTTGATTCGTAGGTAATTTGTTACGTGAAAGGGAACTCACATATTAGTTTCTGTGTTACATTAATATTGACATATTTAAGTATAAAATTTTCAGCATTTTAGATAACAAAGGTAATTCTTTTGAAGTGAGACTTTCCATTTGCTTGTTTGTCTGTATTTAACAGATTTCCTTCGGGGAACCTCCTTTTATTTTTAACCTGTATACATATTGTTTCAGGACGCATCGGTGTTGGATTTCGGTTCACATTTGAATACGCCCCGAAAGAGAAAAATGCGGCTTCAAATGCTGGGTTTGAAACAATCAGCGAGGTCATCAAATAAAAAACTACGGCCAGTGCATCAACCGCTTAGACGATTGGGAAAAAAAGTAGTCTAATTTTAGAAAATGTTTATTTAAAATTTAATATTATACATTTTCTAAATCTTCACAAATATTTAGTAAATGTGTAAATATTGGATTTTAAATAAACTGCAGAGATAAAGAAAAAACAATGATTATTGCCCGCTGTATTCTTAATCGAGCGACGATCTTCGCAAGGTACCTAGCTGGCAAAAGCTGGAAGCGAATGGTCGCGGATCGTGCTCAGTGGCGAGCACTTAGAGAGGCCTATGTCTAGCAGTGGACGCGTGTGGATGATGATTCCTAATATTTTTTCTTATATTTGTAAAGATGTTTACATAATAGCTTAAATAAATAATAGTAAAATGTTTTAAAACGAAATATACTCGAGTAAATCCGAAAAGTGTAGTTTTATTTAAAAGTGTAAATAACTTTAGACTGCGGCGAAGGTTGAATGAAGAATTCAATAAAAAAAATCGCAACTTCCTCCCACTTTTATTTTTTGAGACATATTATTGAGCGAGGGGCGCTCATTAAAATGTCTCAAAAAAAATACGTAGATCAATCAACCCTACTTTATGTTTATAGTGGTAAAAGCCACTATAAAAATAAAGTAGGGTAAAACTTAAAGCAACACTGGTATACCCATCTACTTTAGGCAGGTATGACGTCATCTATGTCTGTCCCTTACGGGTATACGGTCACGTCCTATCTATTCATTCTTTATCTAAGGTCACGTCCTATCTATTCATTCTTTATCTAAGAACTGTACCTATTATCCCTTTCCCACAGTGTTGCTACTGATGTATATTTTATAATTTAGTAGTTTTGATACAACTATTGGTAGATGAAGATTTTTTATTATTGTTTATTTTAATTACTTTTAACGCCCAAAAACCCACATTGTTTTTTTTTGTAATAATTATAACATGAAATAAATTAAATTATCGTGTTAGCCTACTATTAATAATTATAACACTATGATTTTACGTCCAGGAAATATTCTAGTGGTAGTATTCAAAAATATTATATTGCAACGATTCTATGTCAATGTCAGTAATTTTCGTTGTCATTGTAGTAGGGTGACCACACGGTATGTACCTAACATAAATATTATCGCAATTTTTAAAAATTTTTAATAAAAGTAATTTATATTACTTATTTATTGCTTACACGAGCTTACACGATGCGATATTAAGTTATTAGGAAAAAGAATTAGCATTAACATTCTGTTCAAGATATTGGCGAAACCACAAAAGTTTTCAATATTGTTGAAACAATTCGACTCACACTGATGTGTTTTTAATTCTTTTCTTCTTAAAATATTACTCATTCTTTTACTAAGTATGTATTTAAATATCACAGAGAGATTTTAGTGTCGACTCATATTTAACAAGTTGACATATTTGACTATCTGTTATGTGGCGGTGGGTTCAACATAATATACCGATTGGAAAGACCCATCTATTGAAAGACAATCATTGACATTCATTATTATTTAAATAATTATAATATTAATAAAACCTATCTTGTATTGAAAAGCAGATATAAAATTCTTTTGCGCAACCCATTTTGAAATAATAGAATAGAATATAATATTTCTTTGTTGTACAACACCAACCAGCTTAAAGTCAACGTATAAACACTAATTGTACAAAGGGCGACCTTGTCGCTAAAAGCGATCTCTTCCTTAACAATTATGCATAGTGATTATTAAGCATATTATGATTTTCAAAAGCATCTTTCAGGTTAAATGTTATTGTTTTTAAGAGAAAATCCCTATTTTGTAGAATTTGTGGTCACAAATTTACGAAAGAGACAAACGGTACAGTTATTTATCTCTCGCTCGGCACGCTTTGTTAAGCAAGAGCTCATTCCTGTTTGAGTAATAATTCCATGGAATTATGATAAACAAGACAGTTCAATGGTAACATAATGTGTTGCCAGCTAATACTCGTAAGTTTTAGTGTCTCATTCATTCTATTTGGTGAATAAATTGTCGGTCTTGTCTGATATAAAAAGGAATTTGCCATTTGGTTAGAATAGTAGAAAACCTTCAGAAAATCCTCTAGATAAATTTCGTGATATCAAAACCTCCAAAATACCTCAAAGACCAGCAAAAACCCCTAGGATTTAGGGAAATCCTCTGAATTTGGCAACACTGTACTACGTTAACCACTGACTCAGATAAAGTACTTAATCTGAGACCACCTTAGACAAAAAAAACTAATGGACTCGCTGTGTCTTAGCTATGGTACGAATAAACTTGCGTCCAGTCCGCCATTACTAAGCACCCGTGTTGTTGTTGTAGAATCTGTCAGTGAGCGTTGTTTGTGAGTGAATTGAAAAAAACAGTGATGTGACATTTCTTATTCATGTATCGATAATTATCTCATATATATCTAATACTATATTTATTCTTGAAGTTATTAACTATACTTATTTAAGTAGTCATTTGGTGTTTTCAACAGACTTTAAAAAAGGAGGTTATTAAAATACCAATCTGTGGGTACAGAGCACACACATCCTATTTATACAACACAATGATACTTAGGTATACGTCTATTTGTTTGTAGATTACCTACAGTAGAAGAAAGGCGAAATTCTTGGCTTGAAGCTATTGGTGTTGAAAATATTCATACAGCAAGGAAACATATTTTTGTTTGCTCTCTTCATTTTGAAGAATCTTGTTTTAACCGAACAATGAATGTTATGAAACTACGTGAAAATTCTTTGCCATCACGTAGGTTACTGGTGAGTTCTTAATATTAATTTTGTCGTAAATAACAACCAGCATTTTTTTATTGTTTTACTTATTTCCACCGAGGTTGGTCTCTGGTGATATACTAATAAAATTCCTTTTCTATCATGTTATAGCCACCAGCCAGACAGAAGTCCAATTTCCAGAAAGATCGTTTGACGAATCCAACTGGACTAGATAGCGCTTGGGAAGCTACACAACATATTCTCGACCCATTCTACCGCAGTGTCTCAAGACGATAATCGATTCGTGCATGTTGCCAGTGATGTTCGGAAGCGTTCGGAACTAAGACGTGGCCGCTTACAATGTAGCTCTTAAGAAGGCTAGAGGGTACTCAAAGGGAAATAGAGAGGGCTATGGTTGGAGTTTTTCTATGTGATCCAATTAGAAATGACAAGATCCTTAGAAGAACTAAAGTAACCGAAATACCCCAAGGAATTACGAATCTCAAGTGGCAGTGGGCAGGGCACATAGCTCGCACGACTGACGACAGCTGGGGCGGAAAGGTATTCGAGTGGCGCCTACTTACCTGGAGACGCAGCTTCGGTAAGTTCCCTACAAAGTGTAACGAAGATCTGTGGGAAGCCGCTGGATACGGAAAGCGCAAGACCGATTGGTTTGGAGATTTTTAGGGGAGGTCTAATGATTTTGAAAAAAAAAACAACAATTCTTTACAATTTTGTTTCTCAAATGTTGAATTTGCCTGGTTTATTTGTCTCTTATAATCACCGACTGCACTTTCTTTAATATTGAATAGAGAAGTCAATATGAATAGTATTTCCATAAATTTGCCCTTACAATCAAGAAAATGAAATAACAAACAAGAAAAATTTGTTTGTAACAGTGTTGTTTTATTTAATACCATGGACTTGATAGCCTTAAAGCATCCAAGGACCCCTTGATTGAATTTGCTACAAGCCCCTAGCTGGCTTAATCCGGCACTGTATTCGATAGACATCGATATCGATCAAATTCAAGTCTACGTATAGTAGCGTCCCTAGTTCTTTCCGCCATCTTAGAGCACCACCAAGTTTAGGTATGCACGTTTTTTTTGTAGGTATTTCACGTCTATTGGTTTCCTTTGTCTAAGGAGACCACTGATTATTGTCCACAATTTTTTTTTATAATATTTATGGCTTGGCTTCTAGGTCTTTGAGCCATTTCTTCATTCTTCTTTTCAGATGCTTGTTAATGTTAATTATAAACACCCAAAAGTCATTTTAATGTATTTAAATAGCGGCTGGTAAGTTTCTTGATGTTTTAGTAAGTCTGACAAGCGGCGGGAGGAACTATCTTCACTGAATGCACTTATATCACTAATTTCACTTGCTAAAGATAAACGGTCCACTGCATAGATCTGAGAGTCAAATATCAAATGGCTGACATCGCAGAACTCAGAATCACAATCGGCCCGTTCCAGATAAGTATTTTCAGCCATAAATACCAACATTTTTAGCATCTCTGCGTTCCATTAGCCGGTGATGCTAGTTTTTCTTGCTGGTTGTCATGCGTTTCATTTAAGCATTTTTAGCACGAAATGCTAGCATCAAATACCCATGCTAATAGATGGGTCCTCTGATACCACCTTTTGACAGCTTTCAAATTTGACATTTGGAATCTTTTTTCATGAATCAAAAAGGATTTTCAGCGGATTTAAAAAAATTACTGAAAGATATTTGTAGTATTAGCCAATTCTGATTTATAATATAAAAATTTTAAGTGGCTGGACTAATTAAGTGAGGTGTCAAAATTCAGCACGAAAAATCAGTACCTTGCGTTCAAATTTGCTTTCAAATTTGACATTTGGAATCTTTTTTCATGAATCAAAAAGGATTTTCAGCGGATTTAAAAAAATTACTGAAAGATATTTGTAGTATTAGCCAATTCTGATTTATAATATAAAAATTTTAAGTGGCTGGACTAATTAAGTGAGGTGTCAAAATTCAGCACGAAAAATCAGTACCTTGCGTTTCATTTGTAACAATTAGCGCGGCTAAAAATGTCAACATTTCTTAAAAGAAACGCAAAACGAGGCTAACATTAGATGTTAGCCTCAGAAAGTAGCAGTGCTTTATCTGGAACGCAGGGAATGTAAACACTGGGCATCGGCAGTTTGATTAATGCTGTGAATCCACCGAACCACCGGATCACTACATAGGCCTATTAGGCCGCCGCCACTCGTCCTTAGCGGACAATAAAATTTTGGCACACTCACAAGCGGACGTTCGCAACCAACATTATTTGGTGCGCCGCGCAAAACTAGTTGAATTATATATTTTCTAGAAGAAAAGCGCCGCCCGGTAACCTCTCTCAATTTCATTACGTATTCGACTCGACTGACATGTCACATGC
This sequence comes from Schoenobius gigantellus, assembly GCA_963935595.1. Lineage (NCBI taxonomy): Eukaryota > Metazoa > Arthropoda > Insecta > Lepidoptera > Crambidae > Schoenobius > Schoenobius gigantellus. Next base: position 10,404,343 of record OZ012556.1, on the reverse strand, counting down.
GGCCGGCCGCCACAGGCTCTCACATGCACAGACTATATGCAGTGTTGCCACTCGCTCTTCCTCGAGCGTAAACATCCCCCGCTCCGGACAGTCCCGGACTGTCCGCCAAATCAGTATAAGGGGAGGCGAGAAAGAGTAGTGACCGCGCGCTTCAAAACAGAATCCCCAACTAGGACCTCGGCAAACCTGCCCCCCTATTCTGTAACTTCGGTTGCTAACTAGAACTGTCATTTTTGAAAGGAACTTAACATCCATTACTGCTATCATGAACGCTGCCGTAACACATAAGATCACTAAACCCGTAATGGATATAAAGTGGCTTTCAAAAATGACAGTTCTAGTTACCAACCGTAGTTAGCGAATAGGCCTGCTGGGCACACCATCAGACCCTAGAGTAAGTTGGACAATACGTCCGCGACGCCAACGTAGGGGTGGCAGGTTTGGGTCCTTCACTAACACGAGGTCTCCAACCCTCGGTGGGTTTGTCTTATCTGACCACTTAACGCGCTGTTGCAAAATGTGTAAGTATTCAAGGTGCCAGCGGCGCCAGAAGCTCTGGGTAAGCTGCTGGAGCAACTCAAACCGCGAAAGGCGGCCTGGATTGATATCTCTATAAGGATACTCGGGCAGGGCGTTAAGTGGTCTGCCTATCAAGAAATGGCCCGGCGTGAGGGCCTGCAAATCGTTCGCGTCGGTAGACAACGGACATAACGGTCGCGAGTTGAGAACCGCCTCAATCTTATGAAACACCGTCGCGAGTTCCTCGAACGTGAGAATAGTCTCCCCAATAACGCGGCGAAGGTGAGTCTTGGCGGCCTTTACAACAGATTCAAAAATCTCTCCCCAGTGAAGGCAAGACGGCGACCCTACCACAGAGTGTGGTCAATAAGCTGAGAGGCTTCGCTGCCACGTGATGCACAGTCAGCAGGGTTTATTTCACCTGGCACGTGGCGCCAAATCAACGGGGCCTTCGAGGCCTGTATTTGGGATACCCGATTGGCCACAAATACCTCCAGGGAGTGGACGGAGTTCTTAATCCAACACAGGACAACCTGACTGTCAGACCAAGCAAAGAGCGACTCAAAGTCCACACTACGTCCCAGGGTGTCAACAACGTGGTTCATCAAACGAACCAGAAGAGTAGCTCCAGGCAATTCTAACTTCGGAATCGTTAATCGAGTCCGAAGTGGAGCAACCTTACTCTTAGCAATTAGCAAGTGGAGCTTAACAGCTCCTCTATCATCGACCGTCCGGATATATACGACGGCTGCGTATCCACTCTCAGACGCGTCACAAATGCCATGAAGGCTGGCCGTAAACCGTCCCTTAGGCAGTATATGTCTAGGGATACTAACACGGTTAATGTCGGGGAGAGACGACATGAAGGACTCCCAATCTCGCAGCAAACGGCCCGAGAGGGGCTCATCCCACGACACTTCGGCTGACCAAAGTTCCTGTAGGAAGCACTTCATCCAAAACACTACAGGACTAATCCAGCCATTTAGGTCAAAGGTACGAGCTACTGTAGACAAAACCAACCGTTTCGTCCAGACCTTGGGGCTTGGCAACTCCAATCGATAGGTGAACGTGTCCTGGACAGGTCTGTATTGCACTCCCAAAACAGATAGTAAATCTGGAGTGTTGGCATTCTTAAAGATATGAGGCTCCTGCTGGTGGTCGTCTGGCAAGTCACACAAAAGCTGAGGTGAGTTGGACATCCACTTCCTCAATTCATAACCACCAGCCCCGAGAAGAGCAATTAGTTCATCTCGTAAAATCAAGGCTTCCTCGACACTAGAGGAGCCCGTACAAATGTCATCCACAAATGCATCCTCCTTGAGAACCAAGGATGCGCGAGGGTATCGTAACCGTTCACGTTCAGCGAGTTCCACAAGTGAGCGAATTGCCACAAAGGGGCTCGAACGCAAACCGTATGTGTTGGTGTTCAGCTCGTAGACTAGCATGGGATCTCTGGGATCCTCCCTCCATAATATGAGCTGATATCGTCTATCCGGGTTATTCACAGTCTGCCGAAACATCATCCGGATATCGGTCACAAAGACGACGGCATGGCGACGCAAGTTGGTCAATACATCACCCACCTCGTGGCGCAACTTCGGTCCAGCATGCAGACATTGATTCAGCGTAACTCCGGTAGACGTGGGAGCTGACCCATCAAAAACAACGCGTATCTTCCCAGTGTGTAGTGCTTTTTCTTGCTAAATTGTAGAAATATAGGGAAATCTTAAAGTTGAAAGAAAAAAAACAAACATTCCTTTAGTCCCATACAAAATAAAAAGCTTTATTCTTGTAGGTACATAATTCACTTATGCATATGGTACTTAAGTAAATAAACTCCCTTAATGCAAAGCACTTAACTAATTGTTTAATCAATACAAGCCAAGGGCAGGATGGTTCAGGTTTGTTTGATTAATCTCGGCAGGTAAAAATCAGGTACAAATTGGGTACAAAACTATGAAATTGAGGGGCAATAATGTATTGTACAGAAATTAAACATTGATTTATTATTAGTATTTAATCACTCCAAACATCACATAAATTATTCATCACGTTCACAGACGACTATGTTCCCTATTGCTAGACCATAAACTATGCATACCATACACCTTTCCCCTTAAGATGGAACATACCTACAATATATAAAAAATAATAATAAATAACATATTATTCTAACTTAATCTCTAAATCTAACAGGAGTTTGAATTTTTGATCTGTTTCTTAATCTACTCTTAATGTTATTAGAATGTGCCAAATGATTAGATAAATTATTTTGTGTCTCAACATGTACAGTTCTTTCTATATTGCAATCATTTTCATATATAGGATTTGATGTATCATAGTTTTCATCATTGTATTTATAATCTAAAATATCTTTACAATTAAAACCGCAATTACACTTTTGTGATATATATTTATGATTTAAGTTTCCCTTCCATAATTTTATGAATTTACTATTTCTTCTTATTAATTGTCCATCATTAGTTTTAATAACATAGCTACGTGGTTCCACACATTCTTTAACAACCTTACCAGGTTTCCATATTTTTTTATCACAATCATATAACATAACTTTATCATTAAGATTCAACTTTCTTAATACTTTACAATTCTTATCATAATAATTTTTTTGTAAGTTCTTTCTATGTACTTGATAGCCGAAGACATTTTTGTTTAATTTAGGTTTTAATTGATTAACAGTGCAGGGAATCTTAGTTTTAATACTTTTATTTAATAACAATTGTGCTGGAGAATAACCCAAATCTTGCAAAACTGTATTTCTGTAATTCATTAAAGCCAAACTTACATCTGTTTTACTTTCCAGACATTTTTTTAAGAAACTTTTGCAAATAGCAACACCTTTTTCTGCTAAGCCATTTGATTGTGGGTACCTTGGGCTTGAAAATATACATTCAAAATCCCAATCCTTGGCAAAATCTAAGAACAACCTACTATTAAAAGGCATATTATCTGCCTGCAATTTTTGGGGAATTCCAAATCTCCCAAAAATAGATTTTAATACATTTATTACAGTTGCTGCTTCTTTACTAGGCAATGATGCTAATTCAATCCAGTTACTGTAAGAATCTATAAGTGCAAGATAATCTTTATTATTGTAAGAAAATATATCACATGCTACTCTTTGCCACGCTCTTTGAGGGATCGGATGTTGTAACAAAGGTTCTCTTGTATTACAATTACTAAATTTGACACATGAATAACAATTTTGTATAAAATTTTCTATATCCTGTGACATACCTTTCCAATAAAGACATTCACGAGCTCTACGTTTACATTTATTTATACCTAAATGGCCCTCATGAATCAAACTTAACATACTTTTTTGTAATGAAACTGGTACAATAATTTTATTATTTAACACTAATAATCCTGCATGAATTTTAATCATATCTTTCAGTTTATAATAATGTTTTAATTCTGATGACAATTTGTTCCTATCAGGCCATTCATTTAAGGTAAAATTTTTTAGTTCTGATAAAATACTGTCATTGTCTATAGCTTTTTTAAATTCAAAAATCTTAGCTTCACTGATAGGTAATTTTATGCCCAAGCTATGAACAATGCTTAAATTTGTGTTTCCTGCACTTGAATTTTCCTCATTCAAATAGGCTCGTGACAAAAAGTCAGCTATGTATAATTGAGCACCTGGAACATAACCCACAATTAAGTCATAGTTTAGTATTTTCAATAGCAATCTTTGTAATCTAGGAGATACATCACATAAATTCTTTTTGAAAATCGATTCTAATGGTCTATGATCACTTTGTATTTTTATTTTTCTACCATAAATGAAATAGTGGAATTTATCAATACCAAAAGCAATGGCCAACAACTCTTTTTCAATTTGGGAATACATTTGTTCTGTTTTAGTCAAACTCCTAGATACAAATCCTATAGGATGATTGTCCTGTAACAGACATGCTCCTAAACCATCTTTACTAGCGTCACATTGAATAACAATTTCTTTTTTAGGATCAAAATATTGCAAAACTGGTGCTTTCACTATTAGTTTTTTAAGATTGTTAAGGGCATTTTCATGTACATTAGACCAGGACCACAATATATCTTTACATGTTAAATTCCTTAATGGTGCTGTTATTTTAGACATGTTTGGTATAAATTTAGACAAAAATTTTGCCATTCCCAAAAATCTCAATAGTTCTGTTTTGTTTTCAGGGGTCTTAAAATTATTGATAGCTTTAACAAATGATTGATCTGGACTTATTCCAACACTAGAAAAAGTTTGACCCATGTATTTCACTGAAAGTTGCCTAAATTGTATCTTTTTTTTATTGAATTTAACATTAAAATTTCTAGCCACATTAAGTACATTTGCTAAATTTTTATCGTGTTCTGCTATGCTGGACCCTCCAATTATCAAATCATCACTATATATACCTACCCCTGGTAAGTCTCCGAACAATTCATAGTTCATTTTTTGATACACTTCTGGGGCCGAGGTCAATCCCTGTGCTAACCTCAAGAATTTGTAGCGTCCAAAGGGTGTGTTAAAAGTTGTTAATGCTGAACTCTCATCATGCAATTCCACTTGCATATACCCGTCTTTCATGTCCATCACAGTAAAATATTTATTTCCTGACAATTTTGCTGCAATCGATTCCGCTGTTGGTATTGGGAAGTGTTCTCGTTTGATTGCCTCGTTTAATTTACTTGGATCTATACATAAACGCAAGTCTCCATTTTTCTTTTTAGCAATCACTAATGAATTGACCCAATCAGTAGGGCCCTCCACTTTTGCGATAATTTTCAAATCTTCTAATTCCTTTAATTTTTCTTTTAATTTATCCTGAATAGCCAATGGAACCGTTCTTGACCTATGTATATAAGGTACACAATCATCCTTTAGTTGTATTTTGTATTTCTTAGGATATTTTCCTAAACCCTCAAATATATCTGAATATGAGGATAATAAATCTTCTTTTGTAACTATTGAGTTTATGCATTTTATTATTTGTAGTTGTAAACAACTTTGTAATCCTAATATAGGCGAAGAATTTAAATCTACAATGTAAAATGATACATTGTATTTTTGACCATTGTAATTACACTGAATTTCAGCTGTGCCCAATGGCCTAATTTCATGTCCTCCATATGCTAACAAAACAGTATTTGTTGGTTCTAACTGCTGTTTACTTAAAGTTTTGTATATATTGTGTGGTAAAATATTAGACTCAGCCCCTGTGTCAATTTTAAAACTGATGTTTAATTCATTATTTATATTAATTATTTTATACCATGCTTTTGCCTTCTTACCCTTATGGTCATTACTTTTTTTTAAAGAGAAAATTTGAATATTTTGCCTATCTTCTTCATCATGCTCACTATCATCATTTTCTAAAATTTCATTACATTTTTTTTCATTAGTCTTATTTCTTCTCATAGAAAAACATACTCTCTTAAAATGTCCCAATCGTCCACATTTTTCACATTTCTTATTAAACGCTGGGCATGCATTTATTTTATGAGAGGTATAGCCACACTTATAACAATTCTTTATTATTTTTGAACATTCAGTATTTTTGTTAAATTGAACAGCATCTATGGAGGCACTATGCAATTCCTGCATCTGTGTTGAAGTAGACTCTGCCGCCTTGCCAATATTAATAGCCATTTGTAATGTCAAATTTGACTCTCTTAAAAACCTCTCCTGTAGAGTTTTACACTGCACACCTAGCACAATCCTATCTCTCACCATGTCATCTTGTTCTTTATATTCACAAGACTTACAGGCACTTTTTAATTCCATTACAAAATTGTCAAATGATTGTGAAGGTTTTTGAACAATCTTATTAAATTTATATCTTTCAAATATTACGTTTTTCTTAGGACTAAAAAATCTTGAAAAACTGTCTATTACCTGAATTAATTTTTCTTCATTATTTTTTTCAAAATTGTTATAGATTTCTAAACAACCTGGTCCAATAGTAGAAGAGCAATGTTTCTTTTGTCTTCTTTTTCGCTTAAACCTGACGAAATTAAATAAATATGAAACTGCTGCTCGAATCTCAACCATTCTTGGTACAAATTTTGAGACGTTAAATTTATTTCTTCCGGTAATCTGAGAGGAATATTTTGACTCTCCATATTTAAGGTATTTGTTACACACTGTTAAATTAATCACACCTGACACCATGTATTGTACAGAAATTAAACATTGATTTATTATTAGTATTTAATCACTCCAAACATCATATAAATTATTCATCACGTTCACAGACGACTAACTATGTTCCCTATTGCTAGACCATAAACTATGCATACCATACAAATAAAGTACACCAACAAATAGTTATAGGTTTCCTCTTTTTTTTTAAAGAAATTAGTAGCCTTCCCCGGAGCGGTTGTTAGTAGATCATACCTTCGATGCTAAGTTTCTGCGATCACGGGTCAGAGATATAAAATTCCAGTTTCTTAGATTATTCTCTGTTTCTAATATTACTTGTGTAATTCCACAGAATTCCTCCTTGATACTAGGTTAGTTTGTCTAGCTAAGCAGCGGAGCCCTACGGCCTCCGGGAACTGCCCTGGAGATTCATAGCACAGTGTTAGGTTAAAAACATAATTAAATATGCCTATAATCTTAGGGTCAGTGGGTCTAACACTGAGTTGTGAAGGAATCCCAGTCAATACATTTGAATTTCATGTAATAAACATTGCAAGTTAATTCCAAACATAATTTTCAATGAATTGTCAAAGTTTCTTATTGGTTAGTTAATAAAAGGGACATATGGAGGGGAGAGCACCTATTTTGTGTATAATTATTGCTATTAATAAAAAGAAAACAGCTTAATTTGTGAGTTATTTGCCAAAGAAGGATGTGAAACTTAATATTGTGAAAATTTAGAATTTAACATGAAACTCGCAAGTGTTACTCAATATATCCCTTAATCCCACTAAGATACCGCTTACTATCAGGGTTTTTTAATGAAATAGGGGATGAAAAAGGCGAATTTTGGAAATGTAATATGTTTGATTTAATAATCAATTTACCCACAAATAAAAATAAAATTAACAAAATCTGTTTTAAATCATGAAATATAATAAGTTAATTAGATACCTTATTGATTTTTTGCACTTATTGATACAATAAATCCATTTAATTTAATGAATCGCGTGCCGGCGAGTAAATATAGTATTTTTTCCTTAGCTTTACTCTTCAAGCTGAAAACAAAAAGAACTGACTTTTGAAGTCTCACTGTAGCTTTTCAAATTAAATTCACACGGAAAACGGGAGAAATACCTATTGATTTTATTCGCAGAAATGAATATAAATACTTTATGATCTTCGAATCAATAACAAATTCCTTCGGTCGATGTCTCACAGACTAACCAGTTCGGACTTTCGGAGATCATAACATAGACGAAAGACGCGTTCAAAGACTAGGGTGAAAAATGGGCGCGTTCGTTCACCGAATGTTAAGCGTCGTATTGGCGACGGAACCTGCCCTAAAACCAAATTCATTTCATAACATGTGTGTCATGATGTGTTAAGTCAACATACGGATCTTTCGAAATTCTACAATATGCAATAAGTATTTCCAGCCAAAGTTATAGGTTTGGTTGGAAAACAAAACGTAATGTAAATTAACCATAAACAAACTGTGAATGCTTTCCAAATTCTATTCGACGAAACCATAATTATATGATCTGTAGCCTTAAGTGTACTTTATTACGATATGTCTCTAAAAATGATCAAAACAAACGGTCTAAATGTCAAATTCCGAATTTTGAGAAAATCAACCCACCTAAATGGAAGCACGGGATTTTGGGCGAAAAAAAACTATCTTTGTAAATAAGGCCAGGATAAACGCGAGATTTATTTTGTTTATGCAAAAAGTGAATAATGACCAAAGATAATTGCAAATGTCACTGACGTGACGTGAAACGACGTTGACGTTGACACTTGACATTGATATTGTGACATTAATTGACAAAGTTATTGTAATTATGATTTTAGTTGTGAAATTTGTGTTAAAACTACAGTGAAACCAAAGTGTTTTTGCAAAATTAGTGTTTTATGAAATTTTAAGAAAAAACGGTGTTACAGTATCCCCCCAACCACGAATTCACGTAGGGAATTCGTCTGACGCCCCGTCAGCCTCAAAACCGCCTAACCAATCAAACAGAATTATCATAAATAGAATCAATTTGGTACTTAAAAACTATTCATTCGTGATAAACTCTGTACCCAATTACGCCTAACGTTATTTTTTTTTATAAGTTTATTTATTTGTATAAGATAAAAAATAAAGCTTTAAATATAATCGTGTGTAAATAAAGAATATTTAACATGCATGCACCTTAAATCTACGTAAATCCATTAATATGGTATGTTAAAGATTGTAATAAAAACAACATTCACCAATAAGGTGACAAAATCTAGCGCACAACTACTGCTGCTAGCACCTACATGGTTGTAAAAAAAATATTCACCAATAAGGTGGCAAAATCTAGCGAAGCCACTTATGCTAGCACCTATATGGCTGTGATAAATAGTTAAAAGGCATTATATCCTATGCCCATCAAATATAAGTAAGTAATAAAGAAAAACTGTAGTGTCAGGACTGACGCCGAGATGGCGTTGTTAAATAAGTATATCTTGACACTAACAGAGTATAGCAAGTAATGTCAACAACCACCGGTAGATGTCGTTATTACAGACATTTTGACTCTAATCGTCAAATAATAAGTAAAAAAAACAATAAAAAGGAAATAATAAAAAAAAATGAGTTGCATGTGTCGTTGCCTCTGATCGTCGATATTGATTTTCCTATGTTTCCAGCTAGATGTAACTTCCTCCATTATAAGAATATAGCAAAGGCTTATTTCTAGAGTTGCAAACCGCTCCTGTGAGGAATTCAAAATTAATTTTGTTGATTAGAGTAGAATACATATAAAAAATAATGAACAAGACACGTTTATATTTGTGATCTTGTGTTAAATGCATCTATCTAATCACATAACAGTTATAATAAGTACATACTTGTTCTTTAATTCTGGTATCAGATACTAAAGAAGTAATATCCATTTTATATAATGGTAGTAATAATATATTTATATAATGGTATGAACTAAGACACGTATAATATTTGTGTTTTAGATTTTAATGTACTTATGTAATGGTAATATCAATTTTGAAGATGTTAGGTATATGGAAACTTAAGTATCAAGGCAAATCAATAAAAAACGACAGGAACAGACACATGCAAAAACGCCGCCAGATGTTATATGGCGCGTTATCCTACACTCGGGTTCTACGAAACGCCAGGAAGAATGGCGGGGTGGGTATTCTGTGACCGCCGCACCCGCGGTGCTTAAATGTTAAATGCTTATAAAAATATGGCTATTTTCATAAGAGTATAAAAATGAAAATTAAGTAGGTATTATGTTACTAGGTATGTAATTTAGTCACTCGAAGTATCTAAAGGAGATGTTTCAGGTTTGTATGGAGTCCCGGCTATGAGTATGTACAGTGGTTTTTATGCTAGGGAAATAAAAATAAAACATTACTTTGCAATTAATTTTTGTTAATTTTTTGTTGTTTTCGTGTACATTATACTTTTTGATGATCAATGACAGTTTTATAACATCAATATAATGGCAACACTGTAACAGAACGAGGGGAAAAAAATTGGAAAATAATAAAAAACTGACACACGACTGTGCAGACGACACTACAGAATTTATAAACAATTCCGTAATCTTAAAATGTGAATCGAATTGAACGTAAATAGATACAATTATTTATATAATTAATCATTATCAATACCTATATCAACGGATTTCTTTATGAGCTTCCTGAAATATGACTAAACAGTTCTTGTGACTATTTCGAATACGAAACCACCTTAGACGATATGTGAACGAAAAAGTAGCTTGAGCTTCTATTAAGTTTTAGTGCAAAACTGCAAAAGATCAAGTAATCACCCAACATTCAGAAAAGTGAACTTAGACCTATTTATACTGCATAACCAAAAGCCAATAACCAAACTTCCAAGTGAAGTAAGTGAACGCTAAAGAAGCATTATATTATATGGTACACAATAGGCAGATTGTGTTGATTATATTGAATGTTTTGTTAAAAGTGACATGCATGTCCTGTGTTATTGGGAAGGTTAAAAGTTGAAGTCGAGTGATTGCCTTTCAAGTGTAGTAAAAAGTGTTTATGATGAAATAGGACTAGTTATTCGAAACCACCGTAGGCAATATGTCTACAGAAAAGCAGCTTGTGCTTCTATTAAAAGTTATAGCTCAAAACTGTTAAAGATCAAGTAATCATCCAGCACTCAGAAAAGTGTACTTAAATCTATTTTTAGTGCATAACTTGAACCCAATAACCAAAGTTCTAAGTGAAGTATGTGAATGCTAAAGAAGCCTTATATTATAATAATATGGTACACAACAGGCAGATTGTGTTGATTATATTCAGTTTTGTTAAAAGTTGTTCTGTAGGTTTCGAAGGTGGGCGTATTCCCCGTGTTTGCTATTTCCAGACTCATTTCATTTAAGAACGCAGTGTATTGTTCCCCTCTCCGGTCTTCAGATTTACTGCCCCACCACGGGCTCCAGGCATTGACATCGCCCGCCACGATTAGGTCCCTCACATCGAGTTTTGTTATGAAATTTCTTACTCGGTGTAGATTATTTTCTATGTCTTCGTTCCCCTCGAAATAGACAGATATTAATCCAAGTCGCAAACCCACCGCTTCCAACCACACCGCCACCTCCGTCTCCGTGGCAAGCCCAGGATCTTGTATCACTTTGAGCCTGTCACCGAAGATGATGATGGCTGCCTTCACCGGTTTGGCGTCGCTGCCAGTGCTCTATATTATCTTGGTGCCGGAGTAATGTTTTACTGTTCTCCGGTTGCCTACATATGGCTCCTGTACGATGGCTATATCGACTTTGCGTTGTTCTGCGACCTGGAGCAACTCTGCCGTACTTCTATGTCAACGCATTAAAACTTATATACCTACAGGTTTGTACGGAAGCCTCGGTGCGGTAGTTAATGTATACTCTTTGTACTGGTTAAGTTTTTTCGACATAAGAGTACGCAAAGACGTGAACACTATATTCTTTTTTATTTTGTGGCAATTGGTCGTTGGAGTAGTAAACATTATCAATAATCATCTTTGTTTGGACCAACATTTCACTGCTGAAAAAGTATCCCTGGTCACAATTGGTCGTAATTGAGCATGTCTTGGATGATAGGTATTGAAAGATTGTGCAACTACACATCAATTGAAAAATTCTCTTCGTCTTAAAATATGTATTTACTTAGGTTATATGTCTTGAAATTGAAAGTTGAATTTGTGTTACATACACAGAACACATATACCCAAGGGAAGAATGACAACTACATAGAAAAACACGTTGGACAAATTTTGACTGTACTGCCATCTTACTGTGGCCCCACGCACTATCTACGCGGTAAAATTCAAAAGCAGTGTAATATTATTTTTTTATTGTAATCGTAATTTATGGAAACTAGATAATATGCAATGATTTTAATTATAAATCATTGCATATTATTTTCTAGTTTCCATAAATCACGTCAGAATTTGCAGAATAGTAAAGGTAAAAATTAAATAAAAGTATGATAGTTTTATTTATGTTTTATTGTGTTCATCTTCTTTTTTATTGCTAGTTTTGAAGCAGATTCTACATATTCTCGGTTGTTTAATGTACAATACCTTTTAATAGTTATGTGAAAAACACTATTTATAATAATTTTTACATTTATTGAGACATATTTCTCACACTGTTTCTAAAAGGTGAAATTTATATCCTCACGGAGGTTTTTTAATAACAATGTTTTTAAATCCAATATTGATGATGACATTAAAGAGAAATTATCGCATAGAGTAGCACAATCTTCAACACATTTAATTAAATTTCTTGATGCATAAATTAATTTCTTCTTAATGTCGACATACTCTTTACATTCTATGAATGAATGTACATTTTCTGTCAACTTTAATATCTTCTCAAACACACCACAAGTCACATTCAGTTTTTTTTTATAATAAACCCACATAATAAGCACAAGCTTGCATTTCAGCTGAGTCAGTCATGCTTGCTTCAAAAGTGTGGTCCACTGAAGCTAGCATATTGATCACAATATCAGGGGCTTCTAGGGGTTTTACTTGTTGGCTTGTGTGTGGTGTAGAAAACATGTCCTTGAAATTATTTATTATTGTATAACAAATGTCTGTTTCACAGTTTCCTGACTCTATGTGGGTTAGAAATTATAGATGTTTTCAATCCACCTATAAAATTGTGAGGCAGTAGGATTTCAATCCAGGCAATTTGCACAATTTGCCTGGATTGAGCCAAATAAATTTTCCACTGCATCCTGCTGTACCCGACGGGTTGACAGATATTTAATCCTGTTTTTCTTTAAGATTTTTAAATATTTGCAAAATACCTCTTAAAGTCCAGACCCACCCATCTTTCGAAGGTGGTGGGTGGTGGGCTCCGGCATCCAACAAACTACTTCCTCACAAAATTTTTCATTAGTTCAAAATGTTTGAAATGCGGCGAGTTCGTGGTTATGTTTGTTGAGTGTGGTTTGCCTCTCCTCAAAACAGCAGAGTCGCTATTTACGGCGACAATTTCCGCCGTTGTAATTGCACCTGCAGGCAGTTCCCCTGAAAATGTAATAAAAACTAAATAATGAAAATTGTCAAAACTATAGAAATATATAAACTAGGAATTCAGGCAATATTTTCCTAGGAGCCATCCGACAGTCCAACACTACAACTCAATCGACTTATTTCTTCTAGCTGTTTTCCTTATTTTGCATTGTTATTCACCCTCACAATGACAAATCTCACATTCCAACATCTGGATGAAATATTTGTATAAATAATACTTTCAGTTAAAATCAGCTGCTGTTTGTTAATTTTTTATGAACTTTGTAGGAAATGTTTAAGTATGTCAAGGTATTAAACTTAACTAGAAAAAATTAATCAGGCCTGCCCCATAGCATGATCAACAAAACACACTATGATCAAACAGTTTAGTGCTTTATCATTCATATTGATTTATTGTTTTATCATAATTATTGTGTTTCTGTGTTCATGCTATGGGGGCTGGGGTGGGAATCGAACCCACGGCTTTTCTTAATCAGAACTCTTTGCTCTGAGCTATAAATTTTAGTTTAGACATTTTTAGGTATTCATATCAAATCATTATAAATTTTCAGGTTCAGATTAATTGATATAACAATATAAATTATTACGTAGGTAAGTTTACCTTGGGATATTTTTGCAAACATGCCTGCAGCCACCGAATGATTCAAAACCTGAGCTGCCTGAGCTGACTAACTTTCATCTTTTCTTTGCAATTAGGGTTAAGGTGATCCTTCCTCAGTGATGGAGCCAACACGAAATTTGGATTTACATTATCTCAGTCATAAAAGTCTTGAATGTGACTCCACTTGGCAAGCCTGTAAAGAAATAGAACTATTTTTAGAAACCAAGGATTTTTTTCTTATATTATTTATTTATTTAACAATTTTTGTACACATAAAACTAGACAGCACAAACAACACATAAGACACAATGTACAAAGGATCTGCTTATTTCATAAATGAAATTTCTTCCAGCAGACCCGTAATTTTCTATTAATTGATATCTTTTAGACAAGTTTTTATTGTATATTGTTTAAATAATATCTAACTGGCTTATTCATATCTAACTGGAGTTCCAAATTTTTAATTTATAGTACAGTAAGGAGTAGAGTATGGATGCATTGGTGGTGCTGTGGACTCGGCACTATCCTTCTTATCGGGAGGTCCGTAGTTCGATCCTGCCATGTACCAATGTGTCTTTCGTTTTTCGAATTTCATATGTACATTTGTCGATGCTCCTATGGTGAAGGAAAACATCATGAGGCAACCTGCATTCATCTATAAAGAAATTCAAAGGTGTATATGAAGTCAACCAATCTGCACGAGGCCGGCATGGCTGACTCAGGCCTTACTACCCTAACCCTTGGGTAGCCTCGAGCCCCTCAGTGGGGACATATATTATGAGCTGTGATGATGATGATGATTGTAAGGAGTTGTAGTTTATAGTACAGTTTGCATAGCAATTGAAATTGATAATACAGACTTTATCCATAGTGCTCAGACTCGGACATTTGGATGGAGTGCAAGCACTATTGATAAAGTATGCTGTCTCAATTTGAAATGTAAAAAACTTGGCATTATCAATCAATAAATGAACCATAGTCACACCACTGAACTGTCTAAATAATCATTATTAATATGCAACAAGAGCACTCTACAGGCGGCATATAACTATAACAAGTCTTAGGATGGACTCCACTCCCAGGACTCAGCATCCACACATTGAATGCATAAAATGCTAGAAATATTTATTTTAACACAGATATAAACAGGTAGGATATATACAAAAGCTATTTTTATTCACCTTGTCAAAACCAATCATATCTGGAACAGCATGTTTGGATAATCTCTTCTCTTCAACATTAATAAAGTCAATAGTATATATAATCTTATAATCCTTTGCTCAGCATATAATTTACGTTGGAAGTCCACAGATGACCAACTGTCATTTGGAAAACAATACTTGGCCCACATTTCACATCTGAAAAAGAAAATATTATGAGCGAAAGTTCATTTATCATTATGATATTTAATCTACGGAATTTAGAGACTATTATAATTTTATTTTCTTGCATTAACGCTAATAGAACTCAAAGAATCTTTTTTATTGTGAACATAACCGCTACCGCTTTAACAGGGGTCTTTTCTGTCTTTTTTTTTTATTGTAGCATTTAGTCGTTAGAGAGGATAACAACCATTACTGCTAGTGTCAAGTGCCAGGATAGACAGTTTCATAAAATAATTTCGCGAATATTTAAGAGAAGTTTTCAACGTCGTTGTTTGACAACTGCGATGAAGGCTTGTTGAATAACAAAAAAAGGACGTGGCAATGTCAGAAGTATTTAAACTGGTCAATTTCAACACTTACCGTCGAATATTTGTTGTTCCTGGCTTTGGAAAGCGATATAGTATAATGTTTGCAATGGGTGTAATACAAAAGTTCGAAACACGCTATCTCGATGCACGTTAGCGCGACAAATCGCGACAAACCAAATCCCGATGCACGAAATCGCGACAAACTAAATTTCGATGCACGAAATCTCGACAAGTCAAATCTCGATCACTTACTGACGTCGAAACCAAATAAAATAATTGTCTTCAATTCGTGCGTGTTGCCAGTGATGACGTACGGAGCTGAGACGTGGCCGTTTACAATGGGTCTTATCAGAAGGCTTAACCCTACAGCGCATAGTGGCACACATGTGGCACATACCAAAAAGACCTCTATATTTCAATACGAATTACGTGGCATCATCTAGTAAAAAGTAAACTAACTATGAAGGATTGGTTAATCAAATTTAATACCAAAAATTTTGGTTAGATGTCTCTGAATGAATGTTTGATTACATTTTGTTCAAAACAAACGGTATTTTGAAAGTGGTCAACATGTGGCGATTAAAAAAGTCAAAAACCTGATAAATTTGAATGGTTTGGATACGAAATAATTAGTAGAGGTAAGTATATGTTTCTATTTGTTACTTTACTTGTTTTTTTTGTAGTTTCATAAATAAACAGTACATAGAAATACAACATTTTTGTATGTGACAGATGTGGTACACTGTGCGATAAGTGTCCTCGTAATAAGATGTATTCCTTGTAGATGAGCCGAAGGAAAAATTTGAATTGCGATGAAATTCAACACTTCCTTGAAATACCTTCCAGTAGTGAAGATGACCTGGAACTGTTTGATGAGGACAGCGATGATGACTTGATCAGAATCCAGGATTTGGTGATAAACGAAGTAGAGATATACTACAGGATGACTTCTTCGATGAAAACATGACCATACCTAGTCCAAGGCCAAGCAGTAGTATGCTAGTGATACATCCAACAAGCACTTCTTCTAACATAGCCATCGTTTCACCACAACCTAGTACTTCCAGGCAAGCAAATGCTAGATCCAGCCGAGTAACATCACGAGAATGGCCCATTCAAAAAGGAATGAACTACGCCAAGCTCTTCATGGGTATAGAATAGACAATTGGCTCAAATTTACACTGAGCTCAAGCAAATTTACACTGAGATCCCAGATTCGCCTACTGTTGGGTGCTCTAAGCGGACACTTCGGCACTAGGATCATGCTAACCAGGATTGGACACGCCAGTTCCAAAACCTGTAGGGCCTGTAAGGAGGGAGAAGAGAACATGGAGCACCTGCTGTGCCACTGTGACGCCCTAGCTTGCAGGAGACTAAGGCTGACGGGAATTTGATACCCAAAACCGGAGGATTACAGGAATATACCTCCGAAGGACATCGTCGAGCTCATGGGCATTATAGACTGGACTGTTGGTGGCGATGGCATTACAGACTAGACAACGGCACAACGGCACTACGGCAAAAGGTAGCACAAAAGATCCATGGTGGGTTGAAGTGTGAAGGCTCAATAATTGGTACATAAGAATATTCTATAATTCGCTAGCTGTGATGCTGATAAATAGCTGGCTTCTATATAAAAGAGTAGAGACGCAAAGACAAAACACAAAAATGATGAAGTTACGAGAATTTCGACTGGAGGTGGCCAAAGCATTGTGTTTGTGTGGTCCATCAATGATAAAGAAGAGAGGAAGACCCTCATCATTCGTATCTGACATGCTTGAAGAAAGAATGAAGAGAAAGCCAAAACTCAACGTACCACCTAAAGATGTCAGGATCGATGGAATTGAACATTTTCCTATTTGGTCTAACGTTAGGAAGCGATGTAAATGACCTGCTTGTAAGGGGAAATCTTCTGTAATTTGCTAGAAATGTAACTAGGCGCTCTGTCTCAATAAGGACAAGAACTGTTTTCTGCAATTCCACAAAATAGTTTCCGTAATTGTTGTTTTTTTTTTCTATACGTTTCTATTTTTCACAAAAAGTTCCTAATTTTTCTAAAAATTTCTAATTTTCACTATAACTTCCAATTTTTATAAGTACAAATACTTTGATTGTAAGGTTCTATAATCAAATACTAAATTATTTATGACTATGTTTTGTCGCGATTTCGTGCGTCGAATTTTCGTATTACACCCGTTTGCAATTGCATCATCTTGTGGTGAGATTCCACACTTGAGACATTTTCTCTTCAGGTTATCAGGCATGTTCCCTGACAAACTATTGTTCAAATTGACACGTTTTAGAGTCACTGTCTCAGGAAAAGCAATTAAATCTAAGTAACAACACGAAAAAGAACTCAAGTTTAACACAAAAATCAAAACAAGTCACTGTCTCCAAATGAGTCTATTTTTCATGTAAAAACACAAAAAGACACTATCAAGAAAAGTCGTTATCTCAAAAGCAAGCACACTTCGATATTATTGCGTAAATTCGCAATGGAGAAACAAAAGGAAAATAATTCATGCGCCAGAAATATAAATTCGGCCATATTTTTTGTGAATGTATGTTGCCAGTTCTAACATTGACTTTACATCCATTATCCATTTAATAAATAATCTTCAAACTCAAGTCTTTCTGGATAATTTTAAACAAAATATACTTAAAAATATTAACTTTAGTTAAATAACGCAAATTTATGTTTTAAAAGATGTTTATCATCAGAAAATATGGTTAACATCTATGAATCTTTTGTTATTATTTACTACCATTTTAGGATTTTTAGAAACATGTTTTTTGAGGTAACACTCGATGTATCCCTAGTAGGTATGTCTCATTGCGCCAATAGAAAAGTCGACCGCCCCTGGTTACATACATCGAGATCGAGATCTACTTCTTTTTTTAAAAATGGCAATCGGTCGCAAACACAACCATTTCTGCCAAACTCAAGTTTTGGATAAAATACTGCTTTTTGAGATTACTTTTTGAAAAGTGGCCGAAAGTGTCAAAATGAAATTGTTTTGAGTTACCTGAAAAAGGACAAAACAAGACGTCACAATAACAACAACAAGCACACAAATCATAACTTTGTGCGGTTAAAGTTTAATATTATGGGTGGACATATAATAACATAATAATTTGAGGATAGGGAAGTTTAGAATACAAAGTAAGGATTTAACATTTATAGGTCTAGGGATGGAATAGGGTAAAATGTCATACAGATAGAGATATAGAAAATGTTTATAATTTCTTTGTGTCAAATGCAGCGTTACCAATCTGTGGGGAATTCCCCAAACTGTGGGGATTTTTTGTCTAATAGGGAATATGCATGATTTTTTTTTATTTCATAAACTAATCAATTACATCTTTATAACATAGAAAAAAATATAAATAGGTTTCAAAATAGTCAAGTTATTGTTCAAAGTGAAATTTAAAACATCGAATAAATTTGAGCCGTTCAAACGCCACCATTTTTTTTTGCGCGTTTTGATGACGTCATTGGTTTTAGTTGTCATTGGTCTCGTGTTTGTTTACTATAGCGTTAGCGCGCCCACATACTTATTTTGTGACTTAATTTCAGTTAATTGTTATACAAATAATGGAAGAAGTTAAAAAACCTTTTTACAAGTATTGTATGGTACCGCAGTGCAAAAACAATATTAATAATACACCCCATAATAGTTATTTTCACTACAAATAACGGCGAACTTACGTTTACGACCTATTCTCAGACCTACTGAATATACACAAAGATCATGTATATGAATATACATAAAGATCGGTCAAGCAAGCCGTTTCGGAGGAGTTCGGTAACAAACACTGTGACACGAGAATTTTATATATTAGTAGATAGATTAAACTTTTAAGCAAATAACAACAATCAATAATCACGCAGAGAAAATTTTAGAAAAATGGCGCCAAATATGTCCTCGTACGTACACAGCAGTGACAAAGCAAATGCGTGCTATGCTTTGCTTGTCGTGTTTTTAAAAGCAAGGTCCGGCAGTGCTTTGCTTTTAGGCATGCTTTTACAATACAAAATCTGGTAGACCAGTCAGATTATTTAGCGCAATCTTAACTTAGCGTTCTAGAAAAAAGCAGGAAAAAAGCAAAAGTGTGTCATTCTAGACATTTGGTAAAGAAAAAGCATTAGTGCGTAATGGTGGTCATCCCGGACGCTAAACAGCCCTTTTGAGCAACTTTTTGAGCAACTTTATTAAAGTGTCTTTTCGTATTCCACGCGATGCGAAATTACGAAAAAAATGGTGTAAAATGATGAGAAGGGAAAATGTATCTCCATTATCGGTTGTATTTTGCTGTAAAGATCATTTTAACGTGTGCTATATTTATGTACAGCTTAGTGTGAATTAGCTATTGAGCAGTAGATGATTCGGTCTAAAACTAACCTAACTTGTACAAAAGTTCATTAAAAACTTATCTAAAGAGCTTGCTTATTCCTATTGCGGTTTTACGAAATTTTGATTTTTTTATTACAACAAAGTTAGCAAGTTAGTTTCAGTTTCGATTCGGCTATAACTTATTAGCAGAATTGGGCCGCTGATCTGAAACAAACAAGCACTTAAATACTGAAAGAAAATTTTTCATATAAATCGCAATATAAGTAGTAAGTATTTATTTCATTTTGACAAAAAGTATATAAACGTATCATACTTGAGTGAGCTTCAATAATATAATATTACGTGTAAATTATAATGATATAGACGTAAATTAGGAGTTTAGAAACAATTTTAATGACAAATGGTTATGTAGGTACTTAAGTAAAGGTTATGTTTTGTTGTAAGTATTATTTAAACATTTATGAATAAAAATCTATGTCCTGGACTTAAATATACCATTTAACATAAAAATTACCTTGCTGCTTTCAGTCCTTTGATCACTGCGCTCGAAAAATCGAGATTTGACGCAAAATATGCCGACATAATAAATGCATCTATTTTCGGTAGATTATCCGATTGTGCTTTGACAAAACCAGTTTCTGTCATCGTCCTAGATTGATTACACATATATATACTGTTATGCGCCACATCGCCTCAGCCAATCGCAAGCCAGCCCAAGCCAGCCAATCAGATCCAAGCACGTGTTGCCATGTGACAGCCAGCCCAAGCCAGCCAATCAGAGCCAAGCACGTGCAGCCATGTGCCAGCCAGCCCAAGCCAGCCAATCAGAGCCAACCCAAGCTAGCGCCTTACTATCGGAGAAACTATAAAATGCCGCGCCATCTCATATTTAGATCACTTCTCTGTTTTACTGTTGCTAAGACGGAACTCTGTCCGATTGTAAATCGAAATTAAACCAGTGTGATTCTGCAACGTCTACTTTTTATTTTATCCCGTTACAATACACAAGTAATCACACAGAAATACAGTTTTAAACAATTTTTCTCACAAACACATGAATATCGACGCCGATAAATCCATTGAGGCATTTGACGTAAATGACCACTGACGTCACATTCCGTTTCGACCAATGGTGGCGCGTTTTGTAAGTTTGAATTTCTCTCCCATAATTTTCACTTTTTATATAATATTTTTTGGGTTTAAATAACAACTAAATAAAAAAATACCTTTTAAGTATAATGTAAAAGACAATAAAGAATCTAGAAAAAAATATTTGATACAAATTTAAATTTTATGCATATTCCCTATTGGGTAATTTGTGGGGAGAGCGTTTATGTGGGGAAAATTCGGGGAATTTAGACATTTACGCTAGGACTTAACTAATTTATACATTATTTATACTTTAACTCAAGTTTAACTCAACTTATCCGGTTGGAAGGTTTTGGAATTTATTTTATAGCAGCATTTATGTCCATCAACCTTTATTGTTTATCGGGGAAGTCCCTGTTGTTTACTATAGCTTTGTAACGAATTATACCTATAGAGTACGTATGGCAGAGAACTTTTGAGCGTTATTTGGTGTTCGAGTTCACACATACTGCTTGTTGTGTATTGCTCACACTTGTTGTTTATGTAATATAATTAGAAAGATACAATGGATAAGTGGTAGTTAAAAAGTAAAAAAAAGAAAGTTAATAAGAACGACGATTATTTGAAGATATATTATGTTATAAAACCAATATTCAGTAGTCAGTTATATGTATAAGTACTAGATGCAAAGTTAACCTGACGTATTTCTCGATTGATATTTATTACAGTAAGTTTTATTTCGTGTTTATTTTTTATTTAATTTATTAATTTTAATTTCTTTGCTGAAAACTTGTGGGGAAAATGTGGGGATTATCAATTATGTTTTCCCCAAAATTGGGGATTTTCAGATAGGTTTTTGGGCAGAGGGCATAGATATAGAATGAAATAGATGGGCTATAAAAGCCGTCAAACATGAGGAAAAGAGATAAACTTATACACATTGCCTAAGGAAAGAAGAAGATGGCATCATTTTTTTTTGTCCTTGTTACCGTATATAGGTGAAACTGGTAGTGGGGATTGTTTATCAGCAGCGTCTGGTGCTAAACAAATACGTGGAAGAAATTTGTTGTGTGAATTATAGCTTACTGTGTAATTATTTAACACTTTAATTAGTGTAATTGTGAACTATTTGAACATTTAAATCATGGTGCACTGCTCCGTTTTAGTTTGTAATAGTGATAGTGCTAGAAAACAGGAAAATATAACCTTTTACAGGTAAGACCTAAATTGTGTCAATAAAAAGCGCCAAAACTATTTTTTAAATTATAAATACAAGTTATATTGCAATATTTTATCCTTCTACTATGGTTCTCAATCATATTATGGGATTAAACATGAAATTTCAAACTAAGTAGTAAGGTTATTGTTAACCTAACAAGCTAGGAATGTCGCCATACAATATGGCCACGTATACAGCCAACGCGTATAACATTTTGCCGGGTTATAATGATACCAGTTACGCTACGACTATTTTTCCTTGATTCGTAGGTAATTTGTTACGTGAAAGGGAACTCACATATTAGTTTCTGTGTTACATTAATATTGACATATTTAAGTATAAAATTTTTAGCATTTTAGATAACAAAGGTAATTCTTTTGAAGTGAGACTTTCCATTTGCTTGTTTGTCTGTATTTAACAGATTTCCTTCGGAGATAACTACTCGAAAACAGTTGGGTTAAAGCTACTGGTCGATTGAATTGGCAGCCAACCAAGCATACCCGAATGTGTTCTAAGCATTTTGAACAACAGTGGATTCAGAAAAACAAAAAAGGCACTTTTCTTAGGAGTGGTGCTATTCCTAAACTTTTTTTACAGATCAGTAACTTATACATATTATATCTACAAGGTACATACCCTATCAAGCCAAAACCTAAATTTATTTTTCACAAACCCAACTATTTTTATGGGGGATTTCGAAATTTATTTTACAGTTTTGGATTAACATGGGTAGGGTAGGTACCAAATTCTTTTCTACTATTTTGATATGGCCAAACATATTATTAATGGTTTGATTTTGGTCATTTTCTATTAATATAACAAATCTGACCATAAGTACAGATACAGTTTAAAAATTTATTAATTAATATTTTTAATGTTGTAAAATTAGAACCTGCTTTTATTTTTAACCTGTATACATATTTTTTCAGGACGCATCGGTGTTGGATTTCGGTTCAAATTTGAATACGCCCCGAAAGAGAAAAATGCGGCTTCAAATGCTGGGGTTGAAACAATCAGCGAGGTCATCAAATAAAAAACTACGGCCAGTGCGTCAATCGCTTAGACGATTGGGAAAAAAAGTAGTCACACTTGAAAATTTGTAAAGTGATTTGAAGTGTAAGTTAATGATGCAAAATTAGTAGTTGGACATTTTAGATACTGTAGGAGGAACCGATAGAGATTTTCTGAAAAGATTTTTAGGAGTTGACAAAAGAAAGTATTCTGAACCTTTAAGGAAATTCGCGCTGTGCTTACACTTTTTAAGTTCAAAGGCATATGAGTTTGTACGTAAGCAATTTAATACGTGTTTACCACACCCAAAAACAGCTGGTGAGTGGCGAGGAGTAGACAGCCTCTAGAAAATGTTTGTGATTTATTAGCAATTTTGTGCCATAGCTAGTAATCTGGCTTAATCCAAATGAAATAAGTCATATCTCTACTTTGTCTGAATATTTAACAAGAACACATAGGATGTAGATATAGCTCTATGCACCGAACAGGTGTTTCTAATTAATTATATAGGTACTTGACAGAACATAATCTTCCTTAGAGATCTACAAATTGGTCTTGTCCTGCGCTATTTCCAAGTTGCCGCCAGCGGGGGCGAGGTTGGGGGTGGCAACACGGGCAACTAAGAATAACCAGCTATCTACATCGGCATCTTGCGTTCTTTTCCAGATCTTTTTTCCACATTGTGAGCAAGCTTACCAACTTTGGGCTTTTAGCACCATATTGAGTGCGGTATCAGTAGTTCAATTCTTGAACTTACCCAGCCCAAGTGAATTTTTCCTGTATTGTAGTGAAAAGTCCTTTATTCGATGACAATAACGGTGCTATTGAAATCTAATTTTAGAAAATGTTTATTTAAAATTTAATATTATACATTTTCTAAATCTTCACAAATATTTAGTAAATGTGTAAATATTGGATTTTAAATAAACTGCAGAGATAAAGAAAAAACAATGATTATTGCCCGCTGTATTCTTAATCGAGCGACGATCTTCGCAAGGTACCTAGCTGGCAAAAGCTGGAAGCGAATGGTCGCGGATCGTGCTCAGTGGCGAGCACTTGGAGAAGCCTATGTCCAGCAGTGGACGCGTGTGGATGATGATGATGATTCCTAATATTTTTTCTTATATTTGTAAAGATGTTTACATAATAGCTTAAATAAATAATTAAGTAAAATATTTTAAAACGAAATATACTCGAGTAAATCCGAAAAGTGTAGTTTTATTTAAAAGTGTAAATAACTTTAGACTGCGGCGAAGGTTGAATGAAGAATTCAATAAAAAAAAAATCGCAACTTCCTCCCACTTTTATTTTTTGAGACATATTATTGAGCGAGGGGCGCTCATTAAAATGTCTCAAAAAAAATACGTAGATCAATCAACCCTACTTTATGTTTATAGTGGTAAAAGCCACTATAAACATAAAGTAGGGTAAAACTTAAAGCAACACTGGTATACCCATCTACTTTAGGCAGGTATGACGTCATCTATGTCTGTCCCTTACGGGTATACGGTCACGTCCTATCTATTCATTCTTTATCTAAGGCAGAGGGTAATCCAGACCGTGGAAGTCGGCAACGCTGGTCAAATGTCATTCAAGACGTTCTGACTCAGAAGGGCTGCGGTCCATAGATATAGAATGAAATAGATGGGCTATAAAAGCCGTCAAACATGAGGAAAAGAGATAAACTTATACACATTGCCAAAGGAAAGAAGAAGATGGCATCATTTTTTTTGTCCTTGTTACCGTATATAGGTGGAACTGGTAGTGGGGATTGTTTATCACCAGCTTCTGGTGCTAAACAAATACGTGGAAGAAATTTGTTGTGTGAATTATAGCTTACTGTGTAATTATTTAACACTTTAATTAGTGTAATTGTGAACTATTTGAACATTTAAATCATGGTGCACTGCTCCGTTTTAGGTTGTAATAGTGATAGTGCTAGAAAACAGGAAAATATAACCTTTTACAGGTAAGACCTAAATTGTGTCAATAAAAAGCTCCAAAACTATTTTTTAAATTATAAATACAAGTTATATTGCAATATTTTATCATTCTACTATGGTTCTCAATCATATTATGGGATTAAACATGAAATATCAAACTAAGTAGTAAGGTTACAAGTAGTAAGGTTACTGTTAACCTAACAAGCTAGGAATGTCGCCATACAATATGGCCACGTATACAGCCAACGCGTATAACATTTTGCCGGGTTATAATGATACCAGTTACGCTACGACTATTTTTCCTTGATTCGTAGGTAATTTGTTACGTGAAAGGGAACTCACATATTAGTTTCTGTGTTACATTAATATTGTCATATTTAAGTATAAAATTTTGAGCATTTTAGATAACAAAGTTAATTCTTTTGAAGTGAGACTTTCCATTTGCTTGTTTGTCTGTATTTAACAGATTTCCTTCGGAGATAACTACTCGAAAACAGTTGGGTTAAAGCTACTGGTCGATTGAATTGGCAGCCAACCAAGCATACCCGAATGTGTTCTAAGCATTTTGAACAACAGTGGATTCAGAAAAACAAAAAAGGCTCTATTCTTAGGAGTGGTGCTATTCCTAAACTTTTTTTACAGATCAGTAACTTATACATATTATATCTACAAGGTACATACCCTATCAAGCCAAAACCTAAATTTATTTTTCACAAACCCAACTATTTTTATGGGGGATTTCGAAATTTATTTTACAGTTTTGGATTAACATGGGTAGGGTAGGTACCAAATCCTTTTCTACTATTTTTATATGGCCTAACATATTATTAATGGTTTGATTTTGGTCATTTTCTATTAATATAACAAATCTGACCATAAGTACAGATACAGTTTAAAAATTTATTAATTAATATTTTTAATGTTGTAAAATTAGAACCTGCTTTTATTTTTAACCTGTATACATATTGTTTCAGGACGCATCGGTGTTGGATTTCGGTTCAAATTTGAATACGCCCCGAAAGAGAAAAATTCTGCGGCTTCAAATGCTGGGTTTGAAACAATCAGCGAGGTCATCAAATAAAAAACTACGGCCAGTGCGTCAATCGCTTAGACGATTGGGAAAAAAAGTAGTCACACTTGAGAATGTGTAAAGTGATTTGAAGTGTAAGTTAATGATGCAAAACTAGTAGTTAGACATTTTAGATACTGTAGGAGGAACCAATAGAGATTTTCTGAAAAGATTTTTAGGAGTTGACAAAAGAAAGTATTCTGAACTTTTAAGGAAATTCGCACTGTGCTTACACTTTTTAAGTTCAAAGGCATATGAGTTTGTACGTAAGCAATTTAATACGTGTTTACCACACCCAAAAACAGCTGGTAAGCTGGCAAAAGCTAGAAGCGAGTGGTCGCGAATCGTGCTCAGTGGCGATCACTTGGAGAGGCCTATGTCCAGCAGTGGACGCGTGTGGATGATGATGATGATTCCTAATATTTTTTCTTATATTTGTAAATATGTTTACATAATAGCTTAAATAAATAATAGTAAAATATTTTAAAACGAAATATACTCGAGTAAATCCGAAAAGTGTAGTTTTATTTAAAAGTGTAAATAACTTTAGACTGCGGCGAAGGTTGAATGAAGAATTCAATAAAAAAAATCGCAACTTCCTCCCACTTTTATTTTTTGAGACATATTATTGAGCGAGGGGCGCTCATTAAAATGTCTCAAAAAAAATACGTAGATCAATCAACCCTACTTTATGTTTATAGTGGTAAAAGCCACTATAAACATAAAGTAGGGTAAAACTTAAAGCAACACTGGTATACCCATCTACTTTAGGCAGGTATGAGGTCATCTATGTCTGTCCCTTACGGGTATACGGTCACGTCCTATCTATTCATTCTTTATCTAAGCTGCGGTCCGAAATGGACGCCATTTTGAAAGATATGTTGCTAGTTGATTGTTAGGAAAACGTTTTGTACATTTAAAACTAATGAAGAGACAACAAAAATAAATAGTAGGTTTTGCTTTTATTCTCTCCAGGATAATTTTAAAGTACTGTACAGTGTCATGTCCAGAGCTCCATACAAAACTGAAACATCTTTAACGCTGACTGGGGGCCGTGAGAAATTCACTCCTGTCAGGCGAAAATTACTCTTCAATAACTAATGCGTTCAGAAATACGAGCGGAGTAATTCCTCGGTTAACCTCGGTTTCACTCGGGTGGTTCTCGAACGCTGTCGGGTGAAATTCACTCTACCCCGAGTAAATATTACTCGTTTTCAAACGTACCCTAGCCCTGCGTTCCAGATAAAGCACTGCTACTTTCTGAGGCTAACATCTGATGTTAGCCTCGTTTTGCGTTTCTTTTAAGAAATGTTGACATTTTTAGCCGCGCTAATTGTTACAAATGAAACGCAAGGTACTGATTTTTCGTGCTGAATTTTGACACCTCACTTAATTAGTCCAGCCACTTAAATTTTTTTATAATATAATCAGAATTGGCTAATACTACAAATATCTTTCAATAATTTTTTTAAATCCGCTGAAAATCCTTTTTGATTCATGAAAAAAAGATTCCAAATGTCAAATTTGAAAGCTGTCAAAAAGTGGTATCAGAGGACCCATCTATTAATATGGGTATTTGATGCTAGCATTTCGTGTTAAAAATGCTTAAATGAAACGCATGACAACCAGCAAGAAAAACTAGCATCACCGGCTAATGGAACGCAGAGATGCTAAAAATGTTGGTATTTATGGCTAAAAATGCTTATCTGGAACGGGCCGTACGTAATATCTCTAGTAACTCTTTTAGTCTGTGGTTGTTTTCATGACAAGTTGACAAGGATTCTTTGGCGGTAATTTGAAAGAATCGAAGGGAAATTTTTCGCTCTGTTGAAATTTTTTAATTTTAAGCCAAATCATTTTGAGATTGAGTTTTTAAATAACAAATAGAGATATACTTAAAAACAAAATATGTTTTCCGAAGAGGCCGGGGGTGTAACTCCCCTGGCCACTTCTAAAATCCAGGGTGCTAGCTCGGGCAAGCGACCTAGGCCTTCGGAAGATGAACTTTACCAGGATGGAGGCGGCGGCGGTGAGGAAAGTTTTTATTTACCCTATTTCAAACCGAACTATAAAAGACTCTATCCCGAAAATTCTTTACAAGTGGATTTTAAAGTTTTTGTTGAAAGCACTGGAAAGGAGAGACTGGGCAACAAGAGCCCTATTTATTTAAACCATATTTTTTCGTCGGCTATTAAGGGTGTTGTGGCCATTAATAGAGTAAATGCCAATAAAATTGCTGTGGCCTTTAACACGGCAAATAATTTCATAACAAATACAGCTTTTTTGGAAAAATATAATATGAAAGCTTACATACCGGCTGCTCACATAGAAAAAACGGGTGTAATACGTTACGTTCCAATAAATATCTCAAACAAAGACCTGTATTCCAAACTTTCGTCACAATATGAGATTATTACAATCAGAAGTTTCATGAAGAAAGTTTCCAATGAAATGGTTCCGCTACAAACAGTCAGCATCACTTTTTTGTCAAATGTATTGCCAGACAGTGTACAATATGATCTTTTCTCATACAGAGTATTTGAATATATCCCTCCTCTGCAGCAATGCTATAAATGTGTAAAATTTAACCACTCGGCCAAAGTGTGTAATGGTAAACAAAGATGCAGCCTTTGCGCAGGAGACCATAGTTTTAAGGAATGTGATAAGCCAAATGATCTCTGCTGTGCTAATTGCAGTGGCCCTCACTTGGCAATATCCAAATCCTGTCCATTTAAATTAAAGAAAATAAATGAAAAGAAAGAAAGAGTTACTTATGCAACTGCTGCAAACTCTAAAATAAAACAAAACTACTCAGTAGACTTTCCAGCTCTTGTAAATAAAAACTCTGAGAATGTAAATAAAAGCTCTCCCACAACATTTGTAAATAAAACTGTCACACAAAAATCTCTCTCCACTGTAGAAATTAAAAACATATTAGCTACAGACGATAACTTAACAGCAGCTATAGTTCGCACATTAATAAATTTAGCTAATAATAAGGGTAATGATGTACCAGTTACTACTTCGTCAATAAAAGATTTACTTTTTAAAAATTTGTCTTGATAATGGATAATAATACAATCAATAATATTGAAAACTTAAGAATTGCTCAGATTAATGCTCAAAGTGTTTACAATAAAAAACCATTACTTATTCAATTTCTACAAAATAACAATATTGATATCTGTTTGCTCAATGAAACTTGGCTAAAAGATAATAAACCATTTTATATACCTAACTACAACCTTTACTTTAAAAATGCAAAAAATGAACATGGAGGCGTTGCCATTCTTATTAGGCCATATGTAAAACATAAAACTCTTTCTTTGAGTTTTTATGAAGACATACAATCAATAGGTATAAGTATATCGACCTCATCAGGAGACTTGTCTATTTTATGTGTTATTGCCCGCCCTCTGGTGGGCGTTTTAGGATTAATAAGCTGCGCAATTTAATTAATAATATTCCAAAACCTACTTTCATATGCATACTTTCTACTTAAATATGTTGATTTTAATGCATATCATATAGCATTTGGGTGCTCATCATCCAAAAGTCGAGGACGTCTGGTGTATGGTCTATTAGACGAGTTAGATTTATGTATGTTAAATGAAGGCAACTTCACTACCTTAAAATATCCAAATCGTCAGGCTTCTGCTATTGACGTAAGTTTTGTTAGTCCAATTATTGCACCTTTTTGTACTTGGACAGTTCACGATGATAACATGGGTAGTTACAATTTCCCAACAATTACTGACATTACGTTTTCAGTATGTCGTTATCAAATTAATACTGCAGTAGAAATTTTTTTATATAATAGAGCAGATTGGAATAAATATAATGAGCTTTCTAAAACATGTTTTAATAACATAAATATTAATCCTGTTAAGCCTATAGAATCCTATGTCTTATTTTACGAAATTCTTGATTCCCTTAAATTAGAGTGTATCCCAAAATTTATTAGATCTTCGGCTTATAAAACCAGGCCACCTACACCATGGTGGAATGATAAATGTCGAGATTGTGTAATAAAGTCATATGAAGCATTAAAATTGCACCGTCGTGATCCTACTATTGAAAACTTTACTGCATATAAAAGACTAGATGCTGTCAAGAAGAAAACTATAGCTACAGAAAAGAGAAATGGTTGGAAAAAAAATGTGTGACAGTTGTAAGGACCTTGATATTTAGGTAAAAGTTTCTTTGATTTACCATCATTATAGTTCATTGCGCGTTTAACTCGTACTAAGTCGCCTTCATTGAAAACTTTTGTAGTTTTTCTGTTTTTGTCAAATCTTTTCTTATGTTTGTCTTGTTGTTCTTTTATTTTCTGTCCGGCTTCTTGTCTCAATTCCAATAGTTTTTTTTTTTTTTTTTTTTTTTTTTTTATTAGAATGAGCGGCTATGTTTTGTCACTGCGACCTACGAGATCTATTGTGACCGCCACTATTACAGTTCTCCCACAAGCCCAGCATCTTCTAAAAAGTGCAGTATTTTCTTGGGGGAGAGGTGCTTGACCTCATCTGGTGACAGTAAGTGTTTGCCCAGGTGTAGGCTGCGTTTACGCATCAGTGGTCCACAGTTTGTGAGCAAGTGCATAGGTGTCTCTTCTGCCTCGTGGCAGACCCTGCACTCTCTGCACTCACTCAACCCCATGATGGACTTGTGCTTATTAAGGCGACAGTGTCCAGTGAGGGCTCTGACCAAAGTGCGTATGTTGTTCCTGCTTAATCCTCGGATCTGTTTGCAGGTACTACGGTCATAGGCTTTTATGAGTGCCTTAGAGTGTTTAAGTCCTGGCATATGCAGCCACGCATTGTAGGACTTATTGTCGTAATGGGTTTCAAGCGTTAGACGGGCGAGGCTTTTGGGTATACCACAGAATGGTTCAGGACCATATTGCGTTCCTTCGGCGCCAGCCCTGGCGAGCTCATCGGCACATTCGTTGCCAGTGATTCCCGCATGCCCTGGGACCCATCTAAGTATTACTCTGTTACTGTGTCCCAGAGTGTTTAGGCGGTTCATACAGTCATCCACTAGCTTTGAGGTCACGAGGTTACTGCTCAACGCCAGTAAAGCTGCTTGACTGTCTGAATTTATATATATTGTGCGGTTGACTTGGTTGATTGCAAGGTTGGTTTCCGCACATTCTGAGATGGCATAAACCTCCGCTTGGAAGATAGAGGCGAAGCTGCCCAAGCTTTGTGAGAACTTGTGCAGTGGCTGCTCTCTATATATACCAAAGCCCACTTTGGACCCCATCTTGGATCCATCGGTAAACCATACGGTGCTTCCTGTCTCATAGGTAACTTGCTTGTTTAGCCAGTCATCCCTAGAGAGAAGTTCCACTTTGTAGTTTCTATTGAAATTGCAACGTGGAGGCATGATATCAGAGTTCATGCTTAGTATTGGTGTCTCATTGACTAGGTCTAATAGAGACCTTTGTCGAAGGGACAGACATTTGAACCCGCCTTGGGCATTCATCCTGTACGCACACGCTATCGCCTCCTTGACAATAAACATGTCCAGGGGTGTGAGTCGCAGTAGCGCATTCAGGGCTGCCCCAGGCGTGGTGGAAATTGCGCCTGTAGCCATGAGACAGGCAGTTCTTTGTAGACTGCCTAACCTATTTGCAGCGGTTTTTTGTTTGGCTTTGTTGTACCACACCACTGAGCCGTACGTAATTATCGGGCGTATAATGGTTAAGTACAGCCATAGGACCGATCTGGGGCTTAGACCCCAGTTGGTCCCAACCATTCGACTGCAAGCCCCTAAGGCAATTTTTGCCTTATCTATTATGTTGGTAAGATGTGAGTTCCAAGTCAGTTTCTGGTCAAGAGTGACGCCCAGGTATTTGACCTCTGTAGAGAACTGCACATCCTTCCCGTTTAGCCGAGGCTTAACAAGCTTTTCAAGCCGTCTTCGCCTGGTAAATGGTATTATAACAGTTTTATCAGCATTCACTGAGAGGTTGTTTTCCCTACACCAGTTGTTTATGGTATTGAGGGCTTTCTGCATAATGTCAGATATTGTACTTTGGCAGAAGCCTCGTACCGTCACCACAAGGTCATCTGCGTATCCTTGGGTGTCGAAATTGAGGTCAGCCATGTTGTACAATAATTTGTCTACCGCAAGAGTCCACAGGAGGGGAGACAAGACACCTCCCTGCGGGCAGCCTCTTGTGGACAGAAGTTCAATTGATGATTTGTGTAGAGATATTTTAACTCCCCTGTTGGAGAGCATTGCCTCTACCCACCTGGTTGTAGTCGGGTCTACACTTTTGTTTTCCAATCCCCTGACTAACATTGTTATAGGTGCGTTGTCAAATGCGCCCTCTATATCTAAAAATGCACATAGTGCAATTTCCTTGTCCTCCAGCGCTTTTTCTATCCTGTCAGTCAAGCTGATCAGGGCCGTTTCGGTTGATTTGCCTCTACGGTAAGCGTGCTGGGTAGGATGAATAGGGTTTACAGTCAATACTGTTTCCCTAATGTGTATATCTATAACCTTTTCCATGACCTTCATAAGGAAGGATGAGAGGCTTATGGGCCTGTAGGACTTCGGTTGTGATCGGTCCTTCTTGCCCGCCTTAGGTATAAATATGACTTTAACTGTGGTCCACCTCTCTGGAATATATCCCCAGGCCAAACTTGCCCTGAAGATTTTGACCAGATGGGGAGTGAGGACGTTTGCTCCTTCTTTAAGTTGTGCGGGAAAGATGCCGTCCTCTCCACAAGATTTGTATGGTTTAAAGGAGTCAATAGCCCACCGTACCTGATTCGGTCTTATTATTATGGCCGCTCTACGCCAGTCCTCGTTATTTGGCCTGCGGAGGTTGCCAATTGTTCCCTGCGAGCAGGATTTGCTCACAGAGCCAGGAAAGTGGGTGGCCGCTAGTAACTCCAGTGTGTCGGTTTCACTTGACGTGAAGGTTCCATCGGGCTTTCTTAGTAGCCCGACTGGATTAGGCACAGCTTTTGAGAGCATTTTTTGGAGTCTTGCCGTGCGAGGCAGGCTTTGTACTTCCTCGCACAGCTTCCTCCAGGATGCTCTCTTTGCCTTCCTAATTTCAATGTTGTAACTGGTTAGGGCTTTTCGGTAGGTGTCCCATTCATTAGATTGTTTAGCCCTATTAAACAATCTTCTGGTTTCTGCCCTAAGCTTCTGCAGCTTAGTGTTCCACCATGGGACTCTGGTTGTAGAGGTTTTGTTTTTCGCAGGGCAACTACTTTCATAGGCTTTCTTGATTCCTATGGTAACAGTCTCCACTGCTAGCTCAATACCGTCTACTGTTCTAATATATTTAGGCATTACTTCAAGGTTTGACTTGAGCTGGTCTCTATATTCGTCCCAGTTGGTCTTCCTTGGGTCCCTAAATATTTCATTTTGACAAGAAATCGCAGCTTCTATGTCAAACCGGATATGCCTGTGGTCAGACATGGAGTTTTCGTCACTAACCTGCCAGTCAGCGATATGTCTAGCGAGATTCTTTGTGGCAAAGGTAATGTCCAGTACTTCCTGCCTGGTACGTGTAACAAAGGTCGGGATACATCCTAAGTTAAGTGTGATGAGTCCATTAGCGACAAGAAAGTCAAACAATAACTCACCTCTAGCGTTCACGCCTGTGCTTCCCCACGCAGTATGGTGGGCGTTGGCGTCGCATCCCACTAGGAGCTCTGCCCTATGCAGACGCGCATACTCCACCGCCCGTTCCAGATCCTCCGTGGGGTTAGGTTTCTCGCCCGGTAGATAGGCCGAGCACAAAATTACTCTGGGCCCGGTCCACCCGGCGAGATTTACATATCCTGCAACCAGATCATCACTGCAAAGCTCTGTAACAGGCAAAAGGTTAATATCTCTCCGAAATATTATACAGGCTCTGGGTCTATGGCCACCGGCATGTACTAAAATCTTACCTGCAGACGACAGCCCCAGAATATTGCCATTGGCTACCCATGGCTCTTGGATTAGAGCGAGATCCACCTTGTTGCCGGCGAAGCAACACTCCACCACCGCAGACGCAGCTGCAGCATGGTGGAGGTTGGCCTGTAGGATTCTCGCTCTGTTTACCATTGGGGTAGCCATTGCATTACTGTTTGGGGGGACGTGGCACATTGGCTGGAGGACGTGGTCGTCCTGCTGCACTGTTTGTGCCCCTCCCCGCAGTTTTCCCGCCTCTTGTACCGCTCCCTCCGCCCTTGGTAGACTTCAGCGGAGGCCGCAGGTTGGAAGGTGGTGGGGGTTTCCCAACCAGTCCTCTCCATGACCCCGGCACTCTCGCTGCCGTCTGTCCACTAGAAGTGGAAGGCGTGGGAGGCGGCACACTCGCGGCCCCCGTGCTGGCACCAGAAGACTTGGGTGGAGGCGGTTCACTCAGGTGCCCTTGGGAGGCTCCCTGAGTCTTCCCCTCTGCCACTTCGGTCTCCTGCTGCCGCACGGGCGCCCGGTTAGGCGTGTCTGTGTCAGAGCCACCTCGGATTCTGAAAACCACAGTTTTGAACCCGAGGGTGGCCCGACCATCGTTAGCCCGGAGGGCCTCCACAGAAGGGTCGTCGAGTGAGAAAGTCACAAGTGACCCTCCCACCCCGTCCCTCCTGTGGAGGACCTTCCAGAGCTCTGTGTTGAGGCCTTCATTTTGTGCCCTCAGCAACACCAGCGCTTCGTCAGTTGTCTCCGCCTCGCTGGAGGGCACAAAAGTAGTCCCAACATGAGGCTTAGGCAGCTCCGACTCAGGAATGGTCCTGAGATCTGCCTCAGGCCACGGCTTTAAGTTTGGGATTACACCCACAAGCCAGTCCAGGGTCGCCTGTCCCTCGTAAGTGACTAGGACCCAGCCTGGCTTGTGTGTGAAGCCCATAAATTTTGGTCCCGAACCCTTTTTATCCATCCCCGCAAAATTGCTGGTGATGGACTTAAGGAGAGCACGATGTACAAGCCGCATCTGCTCCTCACTCATGGGTTCCGAATTTCGGATCCCCACGCGAGAGGAGCCCGCTACGGCACTGTACCTCGGCCTCGGTTCGGCGCCCTGGTCCGTCCGGGATGTTTTTTTCGGTTGGACCTGAGGGGATTCTTCTTCAGAGCGAGCACGTTTTTGCGGCTTCGGTCTCTGAAGTTGAGGTTGTTCGGCCTCGATTTGGTTCCAGGGCTTACGGCATAGGTCAAAGGCATCCTGTTTGCCCAAGTCCGATGCCCGGAGCTTCCTGAACCTTTTTCGGGCCGCACCACTAAGCGATTTCCACTTAGATTTCTGAGAGGTCTTTGACAGAGTCCATGTATCAGCTGCCGAAGCGCCGGCCACGGGCTGTGTGTCT
This sequence comes from Schoenobius gigantellus, assembly GCA_963935595.1. NCBI lineage: Eukaryota > Metazoa > Arthropoda > Insecta > Lepidoptera > Crambidae > Schoenobius > Schoenobius gigantellus. Next base: position 10,368,832 of record OZ012556.1, on the reverse strand, counting down.
GAGACCTCCTCAGTGGGTTTGCTTGGGGCTTCTACCAACTTCATCTGTGTCCCTGCTGCCGAAGCGCTGTCCACAGATAAGGTTGTGAAGTCCTCCGCAATTTTGGTGAAGGGCGAACTAGCCGACCCAGCGCCAAACGGTTCTCCTTTCGGAGAGGAAATTGGAGTTCTCAAAAGGTCATTTTCATTGTCCATTTAAGTCCCACGAGTAGCTAGGGAAATATACGGTCATCCCCGGCAGAGCCCCGCTTGCCGGGGAAAGGGCTAATTACTGCTCCGGATCACCCTGGTCCCGTGCAGGCTCCGTTCACGACTGGGCTCCCTCCCAGCCACGCATTCATCGGCACGGATCGCATAACACCTTGAATTAGGGGAAGCGGATATTATGATAGGAGAAGGAGAAGGGAGAGGGTAAAGATTGGAAGTGGTGGAAGGAGTGATAGTTGGGGTGGACGGGAGAAAGGTATAGGTTATACCCCTGGCCTTGGGTTGGGCTTCAGGGCAGCCTTCTTTGTCCGGGATCACAAGTGTGACACCTCAGCCTCGTCACGGCTTGGTAACCTCGACGTGACCAAGGTTAGGCTATCCGCAACCCGCCCACCCGCTCGGTAGCATAGAAGGAATGCTTCCTACTGATGCAGAGCTGACAGGGCCATGACCCAATCACCTCTGAATCTAGGCCGAGTTCCAATAGTTCGTTACCAGATGTTACATTTAGTGTTTCATTAATTACGTCTTTCAGAATTGCTTCGGATGTGTTAATCAGTTTGAAGCCGAATAACAACTCCGAAGGACTTTTGTTTGTAGTGCTATTTACTATAGTATTTAAACCTATTTGTATATCTGGAACGTAACTATCCCAAGTTCTATCATCGTGACCATGTGTTTTTGTTGAAAGAGAATCTAATATCGTTCGGTTGTATCTTTCCTCTTGGCCATTTGCCCTAGGTGACGCCACGGCGTTTAGTATATGTTTTATACCTGTTGTTTTTATAAATTTCTTGAATACATGTGAGGTAAAACATGACCCTTGATCAGTTATAAGCCGTGTTGGAGTTCCAAAATGACTTATATGTTCTCGAAAAACTTTAATGGTCGTTAAAGCTTTCGTATTTCGCACTGGAGTTATGTTAATAAATTTGGTAAGCCCATCTATAATTACTAGGAGATACGAATTTCCTCTTTTGCTACGAACAAAAGGGCCCAAATGATCAGCGTGTACGGTATGAAATGGTATTTCTACCTTCGGTATGGGATGTAATTCCTATGCAGGCAGATACATATTTCTACGTAGTTTCGGAAACCAATAAAAGTCTTTAATACGCAAAAGGGTTTTTTCGAAGCCGAAATGTCCTACGTCATCGTGGTTCATTTTAAGGAGTTGCCACCTAACAGCCTTAGGAACAACCCAACGCAGATCATCGCCAAGCTTACGGTACACGAGGTTATTTTTTTGACAATAATTATTACAGATATCTACAACATTTTCTGATTCGGGATCGGTTAAGATACTTCGAATTGAATTTAACTCTTCATCTCCCATCTGAACTGTTGTAATCCAATCTTCTTTTTCTACGGATAGTATATCCAGAACATGACTTTCGGAGATGGCTGGGGAAACTGGGTTGCGACTTAACGCATCTACATGTGCCATGCGGAACCTCTGCCGGTATTCAAAGCAACAGTCGAATTCCTGGAGTTGTATCCACCAATGTGCTATTCTTGGAATTAAGTCGCGTTTAGTCATAGCAGTCCTCAATGCATTACAGTCTGTCAAAAATTTAAAGGGGACTCCCAATAGGTAAACTCGAAATTTAGCAAGAGATGATATAACTGCAAGAGTTTCGAGTTCGAATGAATGCAACTTTTGTTCGTCGGGTGTAGTCTTTCGACTAGAACGAAATGGGTCTCAGTAAACCCTCCGAATTTTTTTGCAGTAGGATGCCAGCAACCCCAATCTTACTAGCATCTGTATGTAATTCTGTGACTGCCGAAGGGTCATACAAAGCTAAAATTGGACGATCTACAAGAATATTTTTAAGGGTTTTGAATGCATTATCGTGTTTTGTGGTCCATGACCAAGTATAATTTTTTTAAGTAAATCAGTTAAGGGACTTGCTATTAGAGCAAAATTCTTTACAAAACGTCTGAAAAAGCTTGCTAGCCCTATAAACTGGCGCACTTCATGTTGGTTTTTTGGAAGAGGAAAATTTCTGACGGCGTCTGTTTTACGCAAGCCAGGTCGTATCCCATCAGATGATACTTCGAATCCGAGATAGTCAATTTTTTCATAAAAGAAAAAACATTTTGACAGTTTCAGGGTCAGCCCCCCTGAACGTAATAAGTCTAACACTTCTCTAAGTCTAGACATGCCTTCACTAAAGCTGTGAGTTGGTATCAAAATGTCGTCCATGTAAACCATCGCATATTTAATTTTTGCGTCTGCTAATATTTTATTAATTGCACGTTGAAAAATCGCTGGGGCGTTCACCAAGCCAAATGGCATTCTTAAATACTCAAATTGTCCGTCTGGAGTGACGAACGCAGTTTTATGTATAGAGTCCTCTTTTATTGGTACCTGATAATATCCCGATGCAAGGTCTAGAGTAATAAAGAACTTATGACCAGCAAGAAGATCCAATTGATCTTCAACTCTGGGTAAAGGATAATGATCTTTAATGTCTTGCGGTTCAAGGCCCTATAATCTATGCAAAGACGTTTTTCACCCGTTTTCTTTTTGACCAAAACAATTGGGCTTGCATAAGGTGAAGATGATTCACGAACTATATTGGCATCTATCATCTCTTGCACCATATCTCTCACTAAATTCCGTTCACTTAAAGGCATTCTATAAGGTCTATATACAATTGGGGTTGTATCAGTTAGATATATTTCCATCTCAGTAACAGTTGTATATCCAAGGTCTGTTAAGTTATCAGAGAAACATTCTTTATACTCTGTTAATTGGGACTGAAGTTCATGTTTCTGAGAGACAGTCAGAATATCACTACAATTGAATTGAGAACTACTTGTAATATCTTTAGAGATACGGTTAATCTCTCTAAAACAGGGGACGGGGATGGGCCGAGTGATCAATCCGTTACTTGCAAAATAATTGGCTTTGTTGCTAAATTCTGTATAAGAACCCTGCCCTTACCATCAGCGAGATTGTATTCACCAGGAAGCAAATAATACTCACCACCTTTTTTACCTCTAATAGAACCAGTAACATAAATTTTACCTGTGTAACGTTTATCACATGTTACTGGCACACTTTTTAGGTTTTCTTGTTCAATTGTAAGACATAACTTGTTGATGTTCGAAATCTCCTCAAATATAAGGTGTGTTGGTATTTTTGTGATAACGATACTTGGGTGTTCTGTAAAGTTATGACCAAGTAGTACCGGGTATTTTATTGAATCGTCAGGTAAAACATAAAGCTGTATAAGAAGAGTTATACCTTGTACATTAACATTTGCTTCAAAGCGTGCGATAGCCTGAAGGCAGCTGTTACCCAGGCCTTTTAGTATTGGTAGGTTATCAGTCTTATATTTGGTATTTAAGCCTTCTGTGTCAGAATATCGAATCAATGAACATTCACTACCATGATCTACATAGCAGTTTAATGGTTTCCCGTTTACTTCTATTATCATAGTAAATTTATCTTTTACAGATCCACAGCCCGTTGGTACTGGGAGGACATTATTTAAAGAGCTATTTAGACTAGTAGTGTTATCAAAATCATTGCTAATGAGATTATTATCTAAACTTACTTTTAAAATCTGTTTTTCCTTACTTTGCGTGTTACTATTTTCAGTTCGGTTCGATTTTATATAGGGACAAGCTATAATTTTATGACCAATTCGGTGACAGTTGTTACATTTTTCAATAGGCTTTGTACATAAAAAACTAGGGTGACCTTCTAAACCGCAATTAAAACATTTAAGTGGAGGCTTGTTCGTATTTTGAGAATTTTTATAAGTGCTATGTAAATTAATAGGTGGATGTCTTTTGTCCTGTCTATTCTTATTGTGATTTATTACATTTTCTCCTCTAGGATTACCAATTTTAATAGTTTTTAAATAACCAAGAACTCGTTCAGGGGAATCAAACTCGGCAGCTTGAGCTCCAAGTCTTATACTCCTATCCTCTATACCTTGTAATATACAGTCAACAGCATCTCTGCCGTTTATCTTACACCGATTTAATAAATTTAGTTTACTATAAAAGTACTTTTCTAATGGCTCTCCGAAACGGGCTTTTAAATTGAGCATTTCTGTCAACAATTCGGCATAGTTTTCACGAAAGGGAAAGAACTCTATTAATTTTACCTTCTACTGACCCCATGATAATGTTGATAAGTGTTGGTAAACTTTGGTACCATGACTTCGCTACACCTACAAGCTTGGGTAAGGCGTAATGAATAATCTCTCTTTCGTCCCAATTGTAAATTTCTGCGCATTCTTCAACCTTGGTCAACCAATCCGTAATAGTTTGGTTCCTAGATAAAGGATCAAAATCGGGAATCACATTATTAACGGTGTTAATCTTATGATTACCTAATCTTGATACATCTCTAAGGGCATCTACAAATTGACTAAGCATATCATTGGTTGAAACGGGTAGCGCGCGATCCGGACTACTATATATCATTTTTTGCAAAGGTTGAGGGGATAGACTTCGTTGGTTTATAGGTATCCCGTCGCGCGTTTTAGTAATTGAAGAAGGACTTCTCAATTGCTTAAGGCTTTGATGAGGGTACTTCCTATGATTCGGATCACTATTTTGATAGTGACAGCGGGAGCGTCGTTCTAACTCTTTGTTTAGTTGGGTGGTGGAATAGTGATTCAAATCGGATGAGTTGATATGCATAATCCCTTCATTACATTGACTATGGGTTAAATGGTATTGCATGCTAGGAGAACCCTCTTTCTGTTGATTGTATCTTGAATGAGAGGATTGGCTTAACTCATTGAGCTGAGTTCTATACCTATTGGGATATACTTTTTCGGATACATCTAATGGGACTTGATATCTGGGTCGGGAGCTTTGCCTGCAATCATTATCAAGTATAGGTGCAGATCGTGAGAGTGGCTCTAACTCAATATTTGAGGGTATACGGTTAAATCGTAAGCGTTGCTCTAGCTCATCGCTTGAAGACTCGCATCTAGTTGGCAAGCGTTGCTCTAACTCATCGCTTGGCAAGCGCTGCTCTAGCTCATCGCTTGGAGACTTACGTCGTCTTGTCGGCAAGCGTCTCCCTAGCTCATCGCTTGGAGATGTACGTCGTCTAATTTGCAAGCGTTGCTCTAGCTCATCGCTTGGGCTTAGGTATCTCGACGTTATTTGTTGTTCATTAACATTGTTTAAAAGTTGTTCTCTAATCATCAAGTCATCATCACTATCAAGATTTGATCGTAACGAGGCCTGTTGATTTAGTGTTTCGTGTGTGTTCAGTTGATTTACTGATATTTCGTTTGCGTCATTAAGTGATTCACTCATTCTTTAGCCAAAAATAAAGTCTTTAAGTTCAAAATAAATAGGTAGCAGGGGAGAAAAAAAAACGGTATGAAACGGAAGGTTATTATAACTATCTCAAAAATTGGAGTACATTACTGAGGATAACGGAAAAACTGGAAAGGCTTCAAGGCTTCTCAAAATACACTTTCCGGAGAGTAGCCTCGGACAAAGTATATAGAGTAACCCTGTCTGCTCTCAGTCAGTTATTTCCAATATCTAGCTATACAAGAATATCGAGAGGGTTGGGTTGATTCATTATTATTATAACTCATAAATTTAATCCTCGCAATACACTCCAAAGGGAAAAAAAATTTATCATGCAAGGTGTTTAAGAGCAAACAAAACAAAAAAATAGAAGATAGACTAATTTGACAATACACGTGGCTAACATAAAGGAAAAACAAAACTTATCAAATCCAGGGAGTAGCCCTGGCAATTTGATAAGGCCGCAGCCAATACTTGTGTCAATTATCCAGAGTGTAGCCCTGGCAATAAAGGCACAGGCATGTACCGGTTATTTTTAAACATAACGGAGAAAAAAAAACTTATCAAATCCAGGGAGTAGCCCCGGCAATTTGACAAGGCCGCAGTCAATACTTGTGTGGATTATCCAGAGTGTAGCCCTGGCAATAAAGGCACAAGCATGGACCGGTTAATATTTTAACTATTGCAGAGGGAAAATAAAACAACAATTTACACAGTTTCATAAAAAATGCGTTGTAAGCTCTTTTCAAAAATGTCACAATGAGTACTTACATTTTTGGCGTGGATGAGAGCAAACTTTTGCTCTCAGAAAATCCCAATTCTGAGTTGTTATGTAATCAAACGACGTTTCACAAAAATGTATGTATTTTCTTGAATTCACACAGTTAAATTACACTTAAATACACTTAACAAATGTTCACTTTAAAGTTCTGTTAATATACGTCCACTCCAGTCGAATATCTTGCACAGACTGCCGCTGCTAGCGCCATAATATGGCCGTTTTATAGCTCTCTTCACCGGAAATGGCACCACCGCGTGGTAAATTTGTAAGACAACATTCGTAATGTCTTACAATTATGAATGTTGTCCATCAAAACTAAAACAGCAACCAATATAGTTTAAATTAAGAATTACATAATAAATCAAAGTACAACAATAACTTAATATCGATTTAGAAATAGCAGGTAATATAATTTGAGTTAAAGTTACATGATTATTTCCATTTATATCAAATTGACAATTAACACATAAATAGTGAATCTTTTGGATTGAATATAATTAAAGATCTGTACGTATTTAATGATAAGTATTCATATTATAGTAGATTTATGAGACTATGAACTTAGACGTGTAACACTAACAAACCTTGGTATCAGCAAGGTGGCAGCAAGCCGGGAGTTTATATCTGTTATCAATAGACTGAGATTTGGCCACTCGAAAACACCTGCTCATTTAGCGAGATTAAAGATTAATCAAACTGCCGATGCCCAGTGTTTACATTGTGATTCTGAGTTCTGCGATGTCAGCCATTTGATATTTGACTGTCCGATCTATGCAGTGGACCGTTTAATTTTAGCAAGTGAAATTAGTGATATAAGTACATTCAGTGAAAATAGTTCCTTCCGCCGCTTGTCAGACTTACTAAAACATCAAGAAACTTACCAGCCGCTATTTAAATACATTAAAATGACTTTTGGGAGTTTATAATTAACATTAACAAGCATCTGACCCCCTAGACAAGATGCCTTTCGATAATCGCTAACGCAATAGCTAAATGGACAATGTATGAGATTTGACAATTGCGCTCGAAAGCTAAACGACAGCATATGTCAAATCGCATACATTTTCCTTCTAGCGATTGCGTTAGCGATTATCGAAAAACGTCTTGTCTAGGGGGGCTGAAAAGAATGAAAAAATGGCTCAAAGGCCTAGAAGCCAAGCCAAAAATAAATAAATAAAAAAAAACAAGTTGACAAGTTTGTGATAATAAAAACAATTCCAAATCCAAATTACCAAAACTCAGAACAAAACACTTACATACATAAACGTGTCTTTTTCGAACTCGACGTTGGCGGAATTGTCTATAAAGACAGAGCCCATATTATAAAAAAAAAAAAAAAAAAAAAAATTCCAAATCCAAACAAGAAAACATTTCTATAAAATTATGTTTGAAAATATTTGTCGTACCTGCGTGAAAAAAGATATTTCTTTGTTAAGTCTCTATCAACCTTTAGGTATTCAAGGAAATAGTAATGATATTCCAATATCAGAACTTTTATTTCAGTGCATAGGCATACAGGTAATTATTTCTATGCTCTACAAATGTTTCGTTCATTCGTTTTGTATCTTCTACAAATGAATAAATATATCAAAATTTAATAAATTTATTTTCTTTCGGATAACTACCGCGAAACTACCGGAAGCAAATATACATAAATACTAATTATAAAAATGTGAAAGTGATAACCCTTTTAGTTTATATGAAATTTGGTATGGAGTTAGTTTGCTTGTATAATTATGTAAACGCCCACAATATTAATTGTCGAAATACTATGTTAATATTGTGCGCGTTCAGACCCTACTTAATTATCCAAGGGAATAACGCAATGCGAAAGTTTAAAATGGAGATAGTTTGAATTGTGGGGAAGGATAAAACAGATAGAAAATAATCTACCCTGTTTACTAATTCTACCAACAAAGTTGTGGGCAAAAGCTAGTTTGCAAATATTTGCTTCTTAACAAGTAAAATAATATAAAAATATGGTACAACTTTCAGGTTTCAAGGACTGATGGCTTACCCCAGCATATATGTGAAGAATGTGTTAAATCACTTAGCTTTTTCAATACATTCCGGAAGCAAGTATTCGATGCTGAAAGTGAGCTGAAAAACTTAATTTTCAATTCACAAGCAAGTGAAATAAATTTACATAGCATAAAAGAGGAAAAAGACATTAAAAGCGAAGAGCTGTATGATTCTTATGATGAGTTAATATCTGATAGTGCTCCAAAACAAGAAATAGAAGAGATAACTTTTGAGTGTAATATTTGTCAAAAATCCTATAGTAGAGAGAAAACATACCTAAAACATATAGCCACTCACAGCCTTCCAGCTCTAACATGTAAATTCTGTGGCAAGACCTTTCACAAACAGACTGCTTTAGACAAGCATACCTCAAAGTGTTGTAAAGCAGACAACAAATGCAACATTTGTGAAAATAGATTCCCAGAGGAGCCACTACTTTTAGAACATATTAAAACACACTCTGAAGTTAAGGTCGAGACTGAATTTGATGATGTGGAACAAACCTTTAATTGTTCGGAATGTAATGTAGTTTTTACCAAGCGTAGATCTCTTGCAATGCATAAGAAGAAACACAACAGTAACAAAGTGTATCAATGTGATATTTGTAATGAGAATTTCAGGGTTAAGGCTCTTTTGCAAAGACATTTGAGTATACATACTGCAGACCGTCCATACTCTTGTAGCAAGTGTCCTAAGAGATATAATAGGCAAAACCAGCTAGTAGAGCACCTTAAAAAACATGAAACTGTCAAAACGAATGTGTGCTCGTATTGTAGTAAAGGTAAGAATATATTGTTCTGTAGTATGTGTGTAAAAATATTTGTGAGATGACATTCAATGGATGTTGTAAAAGATAACTTCGATAAATATCAGTAGTTTGAATGTTGCAACATGGAACATTAAAAAAATAACCTAATAAAAATGTTAAAAAATGACCAAATTATTTGTTTCTTTCAAGTTTCAATCTTGTTATAACATCAAATGACAACATCGAAAAAAGTAAATCAACAAACTAGTGTTTTATTCTGCACTGTAGCTCAATTCTTAGAATGAGATTCTCTCCCCATGCAGACTTTAATTCATATTATTTAATGATTAATTTCATATTTAATCAACACATAATTTTATATTCATAAATCTTGATTTTATTTAGTAACAATCTCTAAATTATAACATCAAAAAGGAATAATCGTCATTGTTGTTTCATTGTATATTTAAACAGTTAATGTTCAAAATCATTGGCATAATTAAAGTATAATTGAGTTACTTTTTTTAGCATTCTCACAGCTATGCAGCTTAAAGGACCATATACGCACACACACAGGAGAGACACCATTCCTGTGCTCTGAGTGTGGCAAGGGTTTCAATAACAGTTCTAACTTGCGTCAGCACATGATGAGGCATACAGGTGTAAAGCCATATGCATGCACAATGTGCCCTAAGACCTTCTGCACGAAAGGTAATTTTTTTAACTACAAACCATAATCAAATGTATGCACATCCAGGCCTGTCTCCATTAATGATATGGTCCGTTTAGGACCTTAAAGCACCTGATCCACATCCAAATTCTTGGTCTATTAAATTCTCATTACAGTTTTATACCATTTTTAAATTAAGTAGTGATTTTATCTATGACAGTAAGAGGTGTAAAGCATATTGATTGATGATTTAGTCATAAAGAAGGTATCAGTAGGCATAAAGAAATTGAATTTCATTGTTTCTAGTTATGCACTTGAAATTTCTGTACAAACTTTATTCATATTGTATTCTAGGGCACTGTGAAAATTAAACATAGTGGTCAGAAATCAAATAGATATATAAAGTTGTATATAAATTTACAGGTCAAATGAGATGCCACATGGCAACACACACAGGGCTGCATCCTTATGAATGTGAAAAGTGTGGCTCTGCATTCACTAAACCTAGCTCACTCAAGAAGCACATGCTGATTCACCTAGGTGTGCGTCCCTTTGCTTGCGACACTTGTGAAATGCGGTATGGTAACTACATTCCATATTATTATGTTAAGTTTACCTTAACTACAGTATTGATATGGTGAGCATATTCTGCATCCTCAGTTATTAACTTGCAAAATATCCATGTTATGAACTGTTTACAATAAACTGGCACCTGGCGCCATCTTGCGTCGCCTCGCGACTTTTCTTGGCCAAAGAGCGCGAGCCTTGCCGGCTGCGCACGGACTCTGTTTTATGTGTAAAGGAACGGTGGGCTTGACAGTTTGCTGTGACGCTTGGGTCAATGATATTAGCATAGAATTGTGGATTTGTGGATTTTGTTGTTTTTCGTTTGATAATTACGCGTGGAGTGTTAAAAGGCTGTTCAAAATAATTTGATTTCGCGTGGAGCATTCAATAGAATAAGTGTTTGGACCGTTTGTAATTGTGTGAAAAAGTGTCACATGTGAAATGGCAGATCGGCTATAAACTGGAACTTACTATTGGATCGTCGCCGAGGAACGTGAGATTCTTCAGATTCATGTCGGGGTGTGTGGTACCACAGGGTTAGTCTGGGTGATTAGGAATCGCAAGAAGGAAGTTGTGAATAAACACGTCAAGTTATGACCCGTGGCGGGTGATCTCCAGGGCAGACTCCATAAGGAACTGTAAGTTAGTATTATACCGGGTGTAGAATACAATAATATTCAAGGTTGTTGATTAACACAAAAAATGTTTTATGACTATTCTTTGTATTTTTATTGTATGCCTACTTTTGTTTTAATACGCTTAACTGTTAAGCTTATTAAATCGACAGTAGGCATATAATAAAAATGCAAAGAATAGTCATAAAACATTTTTTTTGATAATCAACAACCTTAAATATTATTGCGGTATTCTGTTACACCCGTATATATCAAAACAAATAAATAGGGACTCGAAGCCCAAATTGACTTCGAGTGGTAGCAGAGAATAGTTTAGGATCACCAATCCAAAACATGAACCATGAGCAATGTGGTTCTAAAGAATACAATTTCTATGGATTTTTACTATCTTTTATTGTATTCACTTTGGTAGATTTACTTAGTTGGTTATTTCTACTTACACTGCTGTTTGCTAGAATAATATTTGGGTTAGCATACCCTTGGTGAAAATAATATATACGGGTGAATTTTCTACACACCTGAGGCGCGTTCAGAGCCTTCGCGCGAAGTACAACTTTTCGCTCTAACCCCGTTCAATGCCTTCGAGCGTGACAACCGGGTGAAACAACCGGCCCGTTCAAGACCTTTGAGTGTCGGCGCGAGTTACAACCGAACAAGCATCGAATTTGATGGTTGTAAAACGCTCTGACATTTATGACTGAAATACTCTTACGTGATTGGATGATATTGGCGGCCATATTCTATAATGTCATCTACTTGAAAGAGAGAGAAATAAAAAATCATGTGAAAGAGGGAGATAAAAGATTTGGTTGCTGCAATCCGTTCAACGCCTTTGAGCGAGTTAAAAAAACAACCGCACAACTACACCCAGGGTTACGTTCCAAAACATCACCCGAGTGCACTCGGTCACCCGAAGTATGTCCTAAAACATTTCGGGTGCACTCGAGAGTGTTGGAGTGGCGTGTCCTAAAACGCTACGGAGTGCACTCGATCGAGTAGAATCTCACCCGCATAATATAGCAAGGTGTAATTTCACTCGATTGGATTTGGCGGGAAATTGTGTGGATTTTAAAGTTGTGTGTGATTGTGATTACAAAGATTTCATATTCACACACAATTTGTGCATCTCGGAGAGCGAGGATGCGCTTCGTAACGTCGACAATAAGTTAATTTTAAATTCCAAAGACTATAGGTATCGTAAGTGACACGATTGTAAAATTGGCCTTCATTTCCGCTGAAGCTAGGTAAGGCCGCGATTTAACAGAATTCATATTCTGTTGGTTTTAGCATTTTCGTAGATGAAACAGAGGAATGTAATCCATGCATTAAAGCGAACGGACGTGCCGATGAATTATATATTTTCTTATTTTTGTATATTTGGTTATGTAAACAAAGCAGACAACACTCTTGCCGTTCTAAAACAACCAACACTCCGACCACCCTAACCGACCACTCTCCCCCCACCACCTACTCACTCCGGGTGATGTTTTGGAACGTAGCCCATAGGCGCTGAACGCGCCTCTGTATTATTATACTAATCAATAGTGATGATTATAAAGACCAAATTCTCGAAATTAATGACATATTGCAAACTAAACTACTAAAATTTACAAAATACTATGTACAACCAGATTTTGTACAGTCAAGCTTTTGATAAATTTAAATTAAAAGGTGCATGTTAATGAAATTGATGTCTTGAAACAATCATTGGAAAACATTTTAAACTGAATTAACAATCTTGTAATGCTGAAGGCAACAGGTATAATCATTGAGATGTCATATCCAACTATGTATTGAAAATGATGGCAATCATTTTGAACTTTGGTTAATGTAAAATAAATTACATAGAATTTTCTTAAAAATGAGCCCTTTCCTTTAGCTTGCGATATGTCATTACTTTCTAGAATTTGGCCCTTACGAGCGACACTATTGTTTGGTGTAATTCCCAGCTAGAAAAATATTTTTTCAAAAATCTAATGATGCAGTTTTAGCCATTACCAAAATCTCTGAATATCTGAGACCTCTTGGAGTAATTCTTGCTAGGTGTCTGTAATAGTTTTGGATTTGGCCATCCAGGCACACTAAAAAAAATTCTGTATGTTGTGTCTTTTTCAGGTTCACATGCAAAGACCATCTGCAGCGCCATTCCAGAATCCACACGGGCGAGAAGCCTTACAAATGCAGCTACTGCGAGCGTGCATTCACACAGAGCAATGACCTGGTGAAGCACACGCGTCAGCACGTCGGCCAGAATACTTACCAGTCAGTAGTTTTTATACCACTCTTGTGGGAAAGTCATTATTATCTCAGGCAAAACAACTACTGCTGGGCAAAGCAGTTGCTGTTTTGGAGAGTCTTGGAGTGACTATCTCCCACCACACTGCCACATGCGGGTTGATTTTGGGAAACTGATACTGTGGACGGCTGAGGCTGGCCTGAGTTTGGTAACATGTTTTTCGGCATCCCTATTGGGGTAACAATGTATGGACAAATGGTGTCCAAGGGTGTAGACATATTCACACTTTGATTGTTGGCTTATTATTATTAATAATTTATAGCTAATGGATAGTCGAGCGTCGGTGGCGCTGTGGACTCGGCAGTTGCCTTCCAATCGGGAGGTCCGGTTTCGAAACCGCCATTTACCAATGTGTTTTTCGTTTCGAATTTCATATGTACATTTGTCTCTCTGACGTGTATGTGAAGTCGACCAATCCGCACTGGGCCAGCGTGGTTGACTAAGGCCTAATCACCCTAACATAGGGTAGGCTCGAGCCCCTCGGTGGGGACGTATATGGGCTGTGATGATGATGATGATGATGATTCTACTGTATATACTATTACCGTGACATTACATTGATTTGAAATGTTGTGCTTTACAAATACGCCTAAGTATATTTTGTACTGAGCTATGACATAGCAAGCCCCCAGTCAATTTTTTCTCTTTTTGAAAAAGTAAAAAGTATGTGTCCAATATTTACATAACTGACAGGCTATAGTATTTTTTCTTTTCATTACCTGTCTTTTTCTCATTTCGTAACCACCTTCATCCCAGTTAAAAACTGATGCATGAACAGTTTCTATTTGTGGACCAGTTCTGAAATTAAAGTTGTTTCACAGGTGCACAGTATGCGATATGAGGTTCCGTCTGCTGAGTGAGCTCAAGCAACACTATCCATCGCATTACGTAAACGGGCAGCCTCCCACAGCTCCTGTTCAAGCAGACCACGCGACCACTGCCCTCCCACAGAAGCCAAAGGACATGGGAGGCAGTGCACAAACCCAGTTCACCAATGAAAACATTGAACGCAAGATCACCATCACCATCAGCAACCTAGAAAAGAACGGCCTGGCTGGCGATATCACTATAAATATTGATCCAGAGCAGAGTTAAATACAGGTATATTGAAGCTTTAACATCGCCATAGTGATATTTTGAATTGAATGAATGCAATGTGGGGAGTATGTTTGGTCATTTATAAGTGAAATATGAGTGTTTTGGAAATTTGTGGGTAAATGGGGGATGGTAGAAATGGTGAAGTGCGTTATTTTTATTTATAATATAGCTATTATGTATGAATAACAGTTACAATTATTGACTCAGTGAGGGTATATTATTATTTAGTGAGAATGTATTGTGAGGTGAAGGAAAAAACGACAATCGTTACAAAGGCACCAGTAAGTGAAGATAATAACATAATAGTGGCGACGAGGAAAAATACGTGAAATTAATTGTTTAAAGTGATAAAATAAAGTGTTAAAGTGGTAGCAATGGGTATTAAGTTTGGTGAATTTGATATAAAAAATGGATGCTGGAAAAATTATATTGAAAGATTTACATATTGCTTAGAGGCAAACGAGATAACAGATGACTCTAAAAAAGCTAATTCGCTTGCGGTTTGTGGCCCTGATTTATAGGATTTAATTATTTTATTAATCGCCCCAGATCATGTAACTTACATGACTTTTTCATATATTAAGTTAAAGGCATGGACCTACAAAAAAATACGGACGTAGTGTGGCATTAAACAAATGTGAAGCATGCAAGGTAAGACAATTTCATGTGTTTGTACACTACCTACACTCACACAGATGTACCAGGTAACACAAAAAGCTGTCATTTTTCAACAAACAAGACACGCACACACACAAATGTGCTGTCATTTGCATGCTTCACTCGTGATTCAACAATGCTCCGTCCATCTTTTTTTCAGGTCTGTGGTTAAAAGTTGGATATACTAGATGTCAAAATGCAGGTAAAAAAAGGTACAATTAAATTGTATATATATTCAATTAACTACCCCTGGAGATTTGTATATAATGGTATTAGAACCTTTCACCCTATAGTTAGCCGTATTAGCATGACCTCAAAGGACTAAATTGAGATTTCTCATCATGGACATTTTATCAATTTGCTTACATTTGTCAATAAAAAAAAAGGAAATTAAGATTAATTTTACGTTTTTAGTCGAGGTTATAAGTGTTCATGTTATTGAAGTAAAGATGACAGTGTTTTTATACAAACTCCGTTAGTTTTAACACTACTTGAAGTTAGGAGAGTGTGTCGTGGCGATTTATACGTATCGTAATGCATACAATAGGTTACACGACATAAGAACAAAACGGAGTAATAACCTTAAGGAGTAACATAGGTTGTTCACGAAGTATCGTCTTATCTATACGTATTGAGAGCCATACTCGATGGAGCGGGTCATACGGCCCGCTTTACTCTCTGCACGGAAGCCGAGAAATTCTCAGTAACGACAGGAAACCTAGACGCATCTAGGCGGCATTACACCTGTCCCTTCCGTTCGGGGACCGCGAGAGCTGCCTTCAACAACACAACTCTTCATCAACACAACCACGGGGGCTCACCCCCTCACAGACCTCCAACCTCCCCTATAGTCTGCCCATGCCTCGCAACAACACTGACACTCCTGATCTCTCACACAACTAGGCGGTTTCATCGCCTGCATCACCAGATGCCTCACGTGGTCCAGACCACGTGCCCTTGACGCAACTCGTACGCCCCCAGGCTGCCCTTGACGCAACAGTGTACGCCCCCAGGCTCCCTTGACGCAACTCGTACGCCCCCAGGCTGCCCTTGACGCAACAGTGTACGCCCCCAGGCTCTCTTGACGCAACTCGTACGCCCCCAGGAAACGAGATCAGGAGAGGCCGAGCTCTCCGGCCACTGTTGGACACACAGAACAGAAACCTCTTCCAGTGTTCTGTGGTTGAACATATCAGATGGACCATACTTCATGAACTTGCACAATTCTTAACTAAGCCATCAGGCACTTACCATAATATATCCTTATATTATTCATAACCCCGCCACTTGGCCAGTTCACACTCTCACCTGCTGCACCTTTCTTCGCTCCCAGGTCTCGCCTTTCTCACCTGATCACTATGATGTTCAGAACCGAAGTGAACAAGTCACAAGAGAAAGCCACATGTCTGCCTTATAGGAAAAGCAGAATAGCATTCTTAAAATACCGACACAGTACAATACCATTATTACCACTGAGTCGACACAACGCTATTTATACTGACAAAGGAATTGGGAATGCTGCTGGTAGTATCGGTAACATTAATAATTCACATAATTAGATTCATAATTTATTTATTACCCATAACAATATTAGAAACATAATCATTGTATCAATTTATTCATTTCGTTTCTTACCGGAAGTAGACAGAGTATTCGCGGTACTCCGCGACACTCCCGACGGCAAAAAAGAAGAAGTTTGTAGTACAGTAAATGACGAGCCCATTGAGCATTTTTTTTTCATGCTCGAGGCTGCCTTCCTTCTGGCCCTCACAATATGGGTCTTCCTAATCATTAACTTCTGCTATATCTGATGAGTCATCCACACGTGTTATAGTAGTAGACAAACTTCTGCCGGTCTCTTCAAACAGCCTCCGCCATGCTTGATACATAACTAAAGAGATCAAAAATTGTTTTAATGCTTAACGTGTAGGCGACACCAGCTCAGTATCCCGTTTATACCCATTCATTTTTTTAACGAAATCAAGCTCGGAATGGGAAGTATTTCCTTCAACATATCACCAGTTGGTCAGATGAAGACAAGTTACATCCCTATACATTAGTCCTATACATTCATTTCAAGTTTCTTTTCCATGGCCTGCACCAGGAAAAATTAAATTGGAAACATCTTTAACTCCTCCTACTATATACTTATCTTACTAACTCATTCTTGTACTCTATGCATTGTGGGCAATTCACCAACTTTATATTCTTCACTAGATAACCAGATCTCCTCCAGTAGGACCTCCCCAAACAAAAGAAAGTTGATGTGGTCAAAATCTTGTTTTTTTTTTTTTTTTTAATATATTTGACATAATGTGCACTGTATAGGCTGCTGAGGTCTCAGAACAATAATCTGAGGCTGAGGTATAGGTACATCTTGTTTATAATAACCATGGATAGGTACATCTAACCACTGCTAAGCATTTCTAGATGGTCAAAAATAGAACTCATTTTGAGTTACCTATCTTTCTAGGAGTTCCTTATAGAGGACCATGTGTAGAAATCATTTTAATACATATTATTTTATGTAACCTAAAAAGATATTCATTCCAAAGAACTATAAGACTTTTTTTTTTGTGAGTTTGCACTTTCCTTAAAATTCTAAATACGTCGAGAAACGAGCAAATCAAAACAAGAAGAAATCCTGACCCAAACGGTTCGGAACTCGCGTCCTCAGCATACCGTGTCAAAGCCCTGATCAATGTGGCCACCGAAGACCCACCAGTCCGGGCGAAATCTCGACTGTGTTAAAAACCTTTACCACTTTAACTTTGTAAACCCAGACACTTAACTTTGTCAAGCCCAAACAGACTTTATTCATTGCTAACCACGAATTGTATGCTACAAATTCGCACAGTCCACACAAACCCCCACCGAGGGGCTCGAGTCCATCCCAACACAGGGCGTCCAGGTCTCACTCAACCACGCCGGGCCAGCGCGGGTCGGTCGACCTCACATACAACCCCGAATCTCTTTGCAGAAGCAAGTAGGCTCCCCACCGCAGGAGCGTCGGATGCACATACGAAAATCGAAAAGGCGAAGAAAATAAAACACTGTCACATGGCAGGATCGAACCCCGGATCCCCCGACCAGAAGGCCAGCGCCGAGTCCACAGCGCCACCAATGCCCAACACATCAATTCCACTATAAATTACGAACGTGGCATTTGTTACCTATTATTGTCATAAGATTTACACAAAACATATTGTATCAGTAAGAAAACGCTTAAAATTATTGAACTGGCAGTCCATAAAATCAATAAGTCATCCTCAGCACATTCACAGTTTAACAATGTATATTGTTAAACTGTGTCACATTTTAGTGGGATACCTACTATGGTCACAAATATAGTAACATCTGTGACCCCTCCTCCTTCATACCCACATCCATTATGATGCCAATTTATTGTGCCTTAGTGTTACCAAATCTTTTGGTATAGAAGAATCAATCCGACCTGCGTCGGGCGGTATACCATGTATATGCCAGAATAGATAACAGTACATACAGAAGTTTCACTCCTTTGATCTCCGAAAAAGTCGACACTTTAAATAACTGTCTTTGAGCATCAAGCCGAATCACCCCCCAATACTACGCGTTAGCGTATGTTATTCGTACTCTTACAGCCTCACGTCGCTACCAGCTTCGAGCGATAGGCTTGTTGCTGATGGTTAACAATTAAGCGCGCAAAACGTCACCACTCACTGTAAGTATGCACCGTACTATTATTTATTCTGTGCCAATACCAAGAGCGCGGCAGCACCGCCGCCTTTGCACTCTCAGTGTGCGCGGAACGGTAGGCACCTAGGCCTTACCGTGATCGCTCATAGCTACGCTAAAACAAACTAAAACAGAGACGCAGCTCATGAACTACGTGTTTTTGATTAAGGGGATTAAGTTCCATGACAATGGGAACTAATTATATAGTTATGACATTGCTAATATATTTAAAACAATGTCAAGTATCTTCTGCATTATAATTATTATCAATAAATATGAAATTTCACTTTTATCTTTTATTATATGATTATGCAATATAAAGTTATCATTACTACTAATCAACTTATCAATTAACATTTCTGCTGGATCATCATCAGCTTAAAAGTCTACTTCTCAGTTCATTACTTCATATTTAGACCATTAGGTTTACATGAAGCAAAAAAAAAATTACCAATTAACATACTCGTACATTATATGGTAACATTGTGAGTGTAACCTTAATCATAGGCAGCAACTACACAGGAAAATTAACAACAAAATACTAGAAGCAAACATTCAAATCATTTTAAATTCAAACTATAATACTATTTGTAATCCATCAAACATGCCTACTTGTAGCATCATTCGTACACTGCGAAAGATGCTATGTTCCGATGGTTATTCTAAATTTGAATTTACAATAGAAATGTATGAAGAAATGATGAATGGTGAAGCCAATTGCTTATTCATACTTACAAGGCATGTGGATTTGATTTTTTGTGTATAGCAGTGGTTCCCATCCTTTTCATTTCCAGGGACCTTTATGTACCTACAAAAAACCTCAATAAATTTTAAAGAATATTATTGTAAATAACTTAATAGTGTCGTGCCATTCATCTTTTACACATATTTGTAGGACTAATATTATTGCTCGAAGCAACCAGCAAATTATCATTATGTTCTCAGTCGATTCGGACCTTGTTCTGAGATTCCAGAGAGACCCACAAAGATCTGCTCCGAGGAGTAGGTAAGTTTGCATTTGCGGACCACTTTTCTCCGCGTACTACTGGCTGGGAACCACTGGTATAACGAAATAATATTTGACTGCATTAGTATCCAAATATGTAACAATCATTTATAAAGCCTTTGAATTCACAAATTCATTTCTTTGCCAATTAATTGTTACAGACTACACAATTCAGACTAAGAAAAAAGACTAGCGTTTGACTTTATTGCCAATGCTACGATTAATTACTTACCATTAAAAATTTGCAAAGTTTGATCTTTTATATACCTGTTAATTCTAATTTATTGTAAATTAGCACTCTTCCTTTCTTCAGTATCTGTCTACAGGCACCTACAGATGAAATTGCTCTATTGCTATAATTCTGCTTTTACAATGCAAATCAATTTTCAATGCAATTGACCCATATAAAATAGGTATAGAGATTGTCTTCGTTTATTTAATATTCTCCGTTTATTTAATAGCCGCTATTCCATCTAGCTGTTTGTTAGAGATCTTGTTCACTTTATTTCATCAGATCAGAGGAAGTATCTTTAATTTTGGCTTTTTTAGTTTACAATCAAGCATACTTTCTATACACGTTGTAAAAAACCTTTGCACCAAAGTGGTCTGGTACTTAATTCCATGACAAGCGAGTTACAATTTTACAAACAGAGCTTTTTTACTCCATTCGAAAGTATTCCACTTATGGAGTATTCTTACCAGTTGGTGCCCATGGGTATCTAACATATCAGAAGTGTACCTAATTATATTGTTAATATTTTGTATACATTTTATATGTGCACCTCATCATTTATCTAAAAATATACTATAGAAACCATCAGATATTTAGAGGCAAGCTATGTCTTTAAGCACTAAGAAACAGCAAGAATGGTCAAATTAAATCAAAATCAAATCAGTTTATTAATTCGTTATTACAGGTTACAATGGTTGGCATGTTTTGGTGCTAGCATTATTTCCATGGTGTTACCTACCAGTGAAACTCAACTAATTATGGTAGTTTAAAATAAAAAGGTCAAAGTTTATCTTCACAAAAACATGATATTAACTTGCAAATGTTAAGCAAATTTATACCACCACTAAACAGTGTCCATTTACTTAGCCACTTGGTGATGTTTTAAAATGTAAGTAAAATAATGTAACATGACCACACAAGGTCGAAATATTTTCAAGACTTAAGTGGCACTTAGTATCGAAATAACACAAGGAAGAAGAAATTCTTTGGAATAACTTGTAACATGTAGGTAATACAACAGTTACTTACCTATGTATGAGTGAATTCACTAGTTACAATGTACTGAAATGACTTGAAAATGGTATTTCATTTCCCCCTTTCCAATCATCCCATATATTTTTTTTTCTCAATCATTGTGGTTTTGAATTTTCTCATCCACAAACTGTAGGTATGTAATAATTTTCACAAGTATTTCGTAAAATAAAGCAGGTTATCACTTACCTACAATTCCTACAAACTAATATGAGTTTATATATCTTAATATACTCATATACTTTATGAAACCGATGCAAGCAATTCTTCCATTCCAATTATAGTAACCAAATAATAAACTTTTCTTTCTTTCTTTCTTTCAAATCAATAGAATGTTATTACTGGTCAGCCAATACCTAGTTCCACTAACTTCTAAGCACTATGAATTAATCACCATTGGATTAAATACACTATGGATAGGTCAATTAACAGTCGCTTCGCATTTTAGTAAAGAACACAAAATGCATAATAATACAATAAGTAAGTAAAAACCCACGAATTTAAAAGTTTTTTTTTAATGCTACATGGGCTTTAATTTTGCACTACCAACAAAACATAGTCTTCAAATTTGAGTCAACATTTTGGCTTATAATTGCTCTAGGTCACTAGCAATCGATGGTGAGCTTTCACAATGTGCCCACCTCAGCCGACTCTATTTCCCGTATATAAAACTACTCTTTGGACTATTTTCATTTGGCAAATAGGTGTCGGTAAAACTCCACAGTTAAAGAAATTCCTCTCTTCCCGCCTTTTTTTAGTAATTGAAATATACGATTAATTTGACCATTATGTCACAGCCTTAGGCCCCACAGAACACATATACCCAAGGTTAGGCCCTCAGATCAAATACTACTAGCGGAGCTTAGGCCACAATTTGATTATTTGTTTTTTTTTTCTTTTTAAAGGCCAGAGATAATATAAAAGGTATCAACGAACCACATAATTTTCCAAACGACCATTTTCAGACCATTATTTAGCTCGTCCACAAATCAACAATGATTTGCGTTATTTAATAAAGAAACTCAATCTTTATTATTTTTCCTCACAAGCGTGCTGAAAAGCGTCGCACAACACACGCGCGTACACTGGTTACCCACACTGGGCGCTATTACGCCCCGTGAGTTACAACCAACACACCGCACATATATATATATATATTATTCTAAAAATTTACTATTATAAAAATTTGTCGATACTACTGACTGGTACGCATAAGCGATTTGATCATTATTAAGCAAAGACCTTTGTGTATTGCGGATGTATACAAACGAAATAAAAAACAATTATTACTACACAAGTTCCCATTGGAAAGGTGGTAATAAAACTTGTGTAAAGGAACGTTATAAACATTAATAAAATTTACCGAAATACATTTTATAAAACACATCGGCACTAACTTTATCCACAAAAATATTGAAACGCGTTTTAGAACACACAGCATTTTTGTTTAAACGTAGGAATTCAAAGAACACCTTTGAATAAAGGACAAGAACGTAATTCCGTAACTGTAATAAACAAAGACACATTTAACATTTAACACAAATAAAGGAAGGTAGATACACATAGGAGTAAGGCAGACTGATAATTAATTTTATTTGATTGCTTCGGGTAGCCCGTTTAATATCCGAACCATAGTAATCAATGATTACTGGACTCATTTCAAAATTTGCATATTCAGATAATAGGTAGGTAAGCTATAAAGAACCTCGTAAGTAAACGTTAACTTAACGAAATAATTCTTGTAATATTACTCCAACCTCACAAATAACACGTGGGCGAATGTTACTCCCATCACCGGGAAATTAATAATCCAACATAACCTGTCGGGATTCTCGTAATTCAAGCCTTTTTATACTCGAATGATCCCAGCACCTCCACCATTTTATGTCGTGGCGATTTATACGTATCGTAACGCATACAATAGGTTACACGACATAAGAACAAAACGGATTAATAACCTTAAGGAGTAACATAGGTTGTTCACGAAGTATCGTCTTATCTATACGTATTGAGAGCCATACTCGATGGAGCGGGTCATACGGCCCGCTTTACTCTCTGCACGGAAGCCGAGAAATTCTCAGTAACGACAGGAAACCTAGACGCATCTAGGCGGCATTACACCTGTCCCTTCCGTTCGGGGACCGCGAGAGCTGCCTTCAACAACACAACTCTTCATCAACACAACCACGGGGGCTCACCCCCTCACAGACCTCCAACCTCCCCTATAGTCTGCCCATGCCTCGCAACATCACTGACACTCCTGATCTCTCACACAACTAGGCGGTTTCATCGCCTGCATCACCAGATGCCTCACGTGGTCCAGACCACGTGCCCTTGACGCAACTCGTACGCCCCCAGGCTCCCTTGACGCAATGGAGCTTTATATATATTTAGAGGGAATTTTTACTGTGTAACTGGCTGTTGCCCGCGATTGCGTCTGCGTCGAATTTAGTTATATCGCGAGTGCGATTATATTACAAGTACCCTAGTGAATTCATTAAAATTTGGGGTAAAATGTGGCTTATATCCTTTCCAAGGGCTTAAGATGTCTCTATGCCAAATTTCATTAAAGTTGGTACAGCGGTTAAGGTGTGAAAGTGTAACTTTCGCATTTATATCACTGAAGTAGGGTACCGTAAAACGGGGTGAATAGAAACAATTTGCAACTTTAAGGCAGAGATACACTACGTACGGTGGTAGCATTTCCCCGTCGGCAGTACCAGCCATCATAATTGATGTGGAAACTTTGCTATGATTTAGCACTCTTTCTGGGTACTTTGCTCCACGTCTCATCAGAACTTGTTTACGTCCAGGGTCATCTGTTAGATTCGTTTCATCATAGTTTATTATGTGAGACGGTGGTATCTCATTTAATGATTTAGTAAGTTCATTGTGATATTCTTTAATAGTTTGTGTTGATACTTCAGCTCTCACTCATTTTATATTTTCTCAAATTATCTTAGAAATGTCATTACGGTGTCTTTTAAGAAACCCGGCGACAAAGTCAGGACCGGCCATATTTTTTTTAAATCTTCTATGATTTACTCCTAGTATTCTTGTTGGAAGGGAGCGCTGTTGGTGCTATCGTGGTGCTTTGTGACGTCATTGAGACATGAGCTAAATTCCTCCGCTAGTTTATCAACTTCCATTGGAGTGGTTATGGGGAAGGCGGGAGAGTGTTTTTTTTTGTTTAAAAAAAAAACGTCGCCCCACACTAGGATTTTCTCCTGTGTCGTGGGTGCAGTTACAAACATAGAATATCACATGCACATACGCCCAGACCGGAACAAATTTCTGTAGGCCATACAAAACATCTGTCCCGTGCGGGAATCGAACCCGCGACCCGTTGCGCAGTAGGCGATCACTCGACCTCTGCGCTAACCGTGTGTTCAGACATATGTGCAGCAAATTTGGTACTGTCTTACTTCCTTTCTTCGGTGGTGGCGAGACTCTGATTGGTGGTTGAGACACTTGATCAGAACAGATTGATGGTCAGATATCAGATGGTGGTCCAAAACCTGCTGTGAGATGTTAGTGGACTTCAAGTTGTTGGCTACCAGAAGGTCGATCACATCGTGAGTGTGTGCCGGGTCGTAAGGGTAGTGGGTCGGGGTCTCTGGGCCTATTACTATATAGTCTTGTGCTTCTGAGTCGGCGAAAAGTCGGTTTCCATCTGGGCGGATTTGAGTCGAATTCCATGCGGTGTGTTTGCAGATGAAGTCACCAGCAATCAAGGTTGGGAGTGGCGAGTCAAGCAAGTTATGGATGTCATTTCTCTTTACGAGGACAGCCAAGCACCTGTAGGCTATTCCTCGTGGAGAGGTCTTATCCTTCCTTTAGACGTGATAGCCAGCGATTTTCAACCTGATAGATGGTTTCAGATTGGTTTCACTTATCAGGGCTATATCTGCCCTGTGTTCTGCAAGGACCTGTTTCAGTAGGACGGTTTTTGGTTTGGCAAGACCGTCGGCATTCCAATAAATAATGTTAAGGAGGTCAGTCATTGAAGGTGTGTCTCTTAGTATAATCGGGACTGGGTTTTGTCGCGACTCGATGGCCGAAAGCACTGCCTGCCTGAAGCATTATAATGTACTCCAAGATAGTCCCGTCGGTCTGTGGTCCAACTTTTACAGTTTTTGGCTTCGCCTTCGTCCCTCCGGGGAGGGCAGCGGCCACCGGCTCTACAGCGAGGACTGTTGTATGCTGTATAGCAGCAGGAGGCTCTGTTGGAATGGTCTTCTTGGATCGGCGCTTTTTTTTATTTTTGACCGGTTTTCCGCCGTCGTTTGCTGCTGCCATCAGCGATTGAGGGGCGTTGGCTTCTTCTTTCCCAATGGTAGCCACTGTTGGGAATTGGGTGGGATGGAAGGAGCGTGCAACAGTTCCTGCCTTCTTGTTGCGGGCTTTTGTAGACTGGGCAAATTGTATTGTTCGCCGTGTGCGGTCCTCCACAGTTCGCACAGGTGGGCGGTTCTTCTCTCGGCCTTCAGCGGTCTTTGGCCGCGTGTCCTTCACCACATCTGACGCAAGCTTGGGTGCGGCATCTGTGGCACTGGGCGGATCCTTTTCTGCCTCACCAGACTTCAATTTGGATCCCCGGCATGCCCAGCAACCCAGCAACGATCTCAAATATGCTGGGGGTGAGGCCAACGGTGCGATGATTTTGGGCGTAGAATATACATCCCGGGCGTCCACTTCTCGCCCTCACTTGGCGGACGTACTCTGCACTAATACAAAAAAAAAATATTACAGAGTAGAAAAGACATTTAATCCCAACAGAGAAACTTTTACAATAAACACAAAGTGATTCGGAGGATTTTGATGACTATTTTTATTTGGTTTTTCGTGTTGTTTTCATTATTTTCACATAGGTAGTTTCCAATATACAATGCGGGTGTACTGCAAACCATTTGCACAAACGAACTGTACGTAGTTAGAGTGGTTAGTGTTACTCTGCACGGTACTTTTTTATAATCTTTCAAGTCCAATATCTTCAAAAGGTATAAGAGTAGGACTTTTCTAATTAAGCCGCATATCATCCATTAAAATATGACGAGACTTTACCTAACTTTGCAGATTTTCTCTCAGACATATATTTTTTTGGGGTAGCATGGCATTCACATATCCTTCTACAGTGTTTGAAGTAATGTTTCCAATAAAATTATCACAACTAACATTTTTTCAGAGGCAATTGGTGACAAGATGTATCTTTTATTCAGTGATTCTACTGGCTGTAAACATAAAAAGTCAATTAGATATAAAAATACCTATTAATTAATAACTAAAATTATTAATAATAATACCTAATTTATAAACGTTAAATTTTTTTATCTCAATCAGTCGTACCACAGACTTAGCAGAGATGCTACGTATCAGACGGAAATCTTCGAATAAAAATTCTGGCAATACTCGACCTCAATTCTTAATTTTGACAACTTGTTTTGTGTTTCTCTCATATCTGAGACAGGCAAAGGCATAGCCATACAGCCATCGTCAACAATATTATGTCCTTTTCATACGGTAGGGGTTGATGGGTAATGGGTTGCTTGCCGGCGTCGTAGTATAAAAAAAAAGAATACATTATAGTAGGTAGGTACTTATTACAAAATAATATCAAATTTTATTTTATTGATTCTTCGGGGTGGATATTTGGACATATTAAATGAGACAAAGTATTTTTTAATATTTTTATTTCGTATTTTTGTTTTAAATTTCTGGTAAATTTTTAATTGCATCTCTGGCATACTTTTATTTTCGAGACGAATTACATCTTTCCCATTTAATATGTTATTTATCATTGTACACCAATTAAATATGTTTAGCCTTAAAAGAACAATTCGTCGATTTTTTATGACAGTCGCATGATAAATATTCAGTTGAATATTTGAAAGTTATAAGTTGTTTCATTTTTTTGATAATTCCTTTCTTCATGTGATTTTTTGCAAATATTCATTTCCTTCGTTTATTATACCTATTTCTAAACAGTCTTACTGCTTTTCTACCTGGATAGGTCAATTTATTTTCATTTTTTGATATAACTTTTTATTATCTCTGGGAAATCCATGTATGAATTTGTTGTTTACTAAGTATTTGAAATGTAATTCGAATTACATTGGGAGCAGTTAATATTTTTTAAAACTTTTCTGATGACCCAACCAGCTGTTTAAGCATGGCAATGTACGTACATTTAGTCTTTCTCGACTTGCTTCTATTAAAAATTTTTCTGCATTAAAATTTTGAGACACAGAGGATTCAGTCAACGTATGTAGCATTTTGTGGTCATTATTTGATAGATCATTATTTGCTAGGTCTTTATTTTTGAACAAAGCTTTCAATTTTAATAATTGTTCGCCTGAATCCTCTTCACAATTAAAACTACTGGAATGAAATTTTATTAATCTCATAATTAATAGTGACCTGAATGTGCATTTAAATGTATGGCAATCAGGGTTATTGTTGCGAAATTATACCTGACCAAAGAAATTTTCAATTGGATCTTTTTGAAATAGCGTAGGCGCATTATTTAATATTTTTAGATTGAAAAAATTCCAGATTCTTGTGTAACTTTTCAAAGTTGTTATCCAATTTTTTAAACGAGGTACTGATAGCTCCTCACCATTATCATCTACATTTTTTAGATTTTCTAAATCTTTAATAATCTGACGCCAGAACTGGTGTACGGAACAGTTGGTAACGGCACTCCTTGGAGGTTTTCTTTTATTTTTTTTACAATTTAATGTTGACCCACTGACAATCAAATATCTCATCAAAGAGTGATACAATTTCTGATGTGTTTTTTAAGTAGGGCTTGAAATTCTCCTTGAAGCTCCATTGGAGATCCAAAACCACGCCGAGATAGTTGAAGTGTGCCTCGACCTATTCGGTCGGTCTATTTTTTAATACCCGTAGGTTATAGAGGTCCACCCTGAACACATCAAGATGTGGTTGATCACGTTTTCACTTAATTCTTACGACTATTATATATTTTGCTTGCATTGTCTTTCAGACATTTTTGTTTGTCGCCCGAGGTCCCCGCTTTCCGCTCCTCTTAATACATGAAATAACCCCTGCGCCTTGAGTAGCACACGCAGCCGAAATTTTCTCCTACTTCTGTTCTGCGCCCATTCCAGCTTCACACACACTGAGCAAGAATTTAATATAATATATAATTTGGTTTAGGCGAAGAAAGGTTTCTTCGTCTAAACCAAAGTTATGGATTCGTCTTTTTTTCTTGTTATATATTACTTAACCTGTTAGTTCTTTTTCTTATCTAGATCATGTACATAATCAAATTTATTTTGGAAGAAAACACTTTTTTTTCGGAGGGGAATGCTTAACCGCACCGTATCCGCCGCTGGCTAGACGGCGAGTTAGAACACACTGCCATTTCATAAGCAAAATGGCGTCCGGATGGAAGAGATCCTATTAAAAAAAATTCTCTATGCTCGATTGAAAATTTTTCATTTTTGTAGACGGTGCTCCAATTCCAGACTTTCAATTTCGTGGAACTTCACCGCCAACCTTCAATAGGTAGGAAGCGTTTACTTCTTGTTTGACTTTATCGTCTCTCCTGAAGCGTTCGCCACTCAAGTGTTCCTAAACTTGGCGAGTGATGCACACAGCTTTAACTGCAAAAAATGTATTTTGTTGAACCCTTTCCCAAAGAAGTTGAATTGTCATTATATTGTTTTGTAGGATCCCGACCTCGAAGACATTTAAGATATGCAGTCAAGTTTTTTCCCCATTGATCATTAACTATCCTTGTATCAAAATATCCCCCATTAATTACATATACAAATTGTGTATCTAATTAATGGGCGATATTTTGACAATAATAATAATATAATAATATTTGTAGACAACAATAATATTTTTAATCATAGTAGATTGTATAATACAATTTAATATGATTACAAATATTATAGACAGGCCGTAGTTAGACTTACCAAATTTGTTTTGAATTCGACATAGTCAAGTAATTTTTCTGTGACACCTAAGTCATCTAAATTCGTAATTGGAAATTCGAATTCAGTTTTCAATGTTCCTGCGCTAGCATTATTGTTCGTTAATAAAGATAATATTAACTCGTTCTGAGTTTTGAGTTCGAGTTGAACGATAGCAAAGACACTGCTTTTTCTTCAAACTGTGAAAAATATAATTAAACTGAATCGCTGGTACTATAAGTACACAGTGTTTTGCACAATCAAACGACTAAAACACCCATTTGAGTTTGCGCATGCATTGAGTACCTATGGTTCCGCTTCAGTGTCATTCCTTATAACTCAAGTAATTATTAAACGAAGGGACTTTGCTATGGTGGGTTTCTTACTGCTTATCGATTATGAAAGTTAATTAAGGTTCGAAGCTAAGAGTTCTTGGATGGGTGACTGCCATTGGCGAAAGATTTCAGTGTTTCCGTGCTTTGGCAGTGTACATTAAATTGTTGGTCCCGGTTATTACCTTCTGATAGCAGTTATTAAGCCATGTTAGGGGCTTGTAGAGTTTCCAGTCACCAGATGGTTGCTACTTCCTTATTTGAAAAGAAGAATGTAGAATCAACCCTTTCGAGTTTGGCTTATTTTGCTTCGAAGATCCATTATTGAGAAGAGGTGATAGATCTTTTAAAAATGTTGAAAGATTGACATAAAATACAGTGTTTTTTTCTTGGATGCAGAAAATCTTTCCTAGTAAGATTGAGCCCTTCTTGAATAATAATTTATTTTAAATGATAAAACACAAAATACCAATTATCATTTTTATCGTTTCATTACAAATCAATAACATAATAAAATACTAAAACAAGTATATAGTTGAACTGATTTTGATGAAATTTGGTATAGAAATTGTAAAAGGTCATCCGTTCCTCCTCCAAAGCCGCCGAGGGGCATCTATTTTTTAAATCAATTGCAGTCATTACAGCTTACTCCAAAAGCGCTTGCAGATCGGAATGCTGCAACATACATCGTACTTACTCAAGCAGTGTCCTATTAAGATGTTCTGCAACACCATTCTGAGCAGGCGAATAAGGGAATATTACCTTCCTACTTTAAATAGTCAGAAAATTTTATACTACTAAGTATATTAACCCCCATTGTCCGATCGCTGGCATTTAATGGGAACACCCAATTGTTTGTCTACCATTGTTCTAAATTCTATAAAATAAGACAGCACTTGTGACTTACATTTCATTAAATATCCAAAGCTTTTCCGTGTGAAGTCGTCCGTAAACCTAACACAGGTATCTCGCACCTCCCTAGTTACAAATAGCAGTAGGCCGCACACATCCGCGTGGGCGAGCTCGAGTTGAGAACTTGCGAGCTTGGCTTCACCTTTGGGATAAGGCACGGCCGATATTTTCCCCAGAAGGCAAGCAGTGTAGTTCTTCAGTCTGAAACAAGTTGTTGTAACCTAGACATACCTGTCAAACTGAGATGCCGAAGTCGATAATGCCACAACTCCAATATTGTAACAGCATCTGCAATACTCGGTGCTCTCTGCCTATCTCGCAGTATTAAAGAGTGCGTCTTATTTTGCGAGTTAGGTACCAACAGACCTACACACTCTACCCTTTAATGTGTAAATACCATTAACAGAAGATTCCTTTGCCTGAGACTACAATCGTTATACGAAATATTACGACTAGCTTACTGACTGATATTAAATTGGTAGACAGTTTAGGTACAGTAACATTTTTGAGTTCTTTCCATGTTACCACATTCCAAACTTATGTCACCAACAAAACTTGATTTGAACTGTTAATTGTTTGCAGTGTACACAGTATAGTTACAGTCATTAGATTTTGTAATCAAGTCTACCTGTTTACATATGTGACATGAACTTCCAGACTTTATAAAGAAGTATGCAGGACCACTCCATGCAAGGGACGCGGTTGCAGTCCCCGTCTTGCCATCCTTCGTCTTGTCTCGATTCAGTTTAAAACATCGAGCCTTCATGTGTTAATGTTCCCCGCACTAATAGCATTGTAACTATGGGTTTCTTTTCCTATCAGCAGCAGGTGTTTGCTTGCGACTAGAGTAAAGAGCACAGCCGTTCTCACCATTGGCCATATTGTTATTATTCATATTCGACATACGATATTCTTCTTAAAGAAGTCGAGCGCGAACCGCCTCACTCGTAAGTGTGCCGGCCAAACTTCCAGTTTCAAGGTTTGTCAGTATTGTATTTGTACTCTTGAGGCAGACCCATAAGCAAGACCTCGGCGATTTTACTATCATCGTCACTGCGTCGTCCTATGTCTGAAAGTTGATGCACAACCGACATGACTTCATCAACATAATCCGTCATGGAATTAAATTAATCGAATTCAGTGCTGTGAAGTCTGCGAAGAAGCACAACCCGTCTGAACAGCCCTTTGTCTTCCAGTGTATTTTGGAAGTTGTCCCACATTTTGCAGTAGTGGCACTCCGCACGAACTGGAACACTGTCGGTGTTAGAGACCAATATATCCGTGCCAAAGCCCTTTGGTCCTAGGTTGTATCGGGGTCAGTGCCCTCAAGCTTTCAAGTAACCACTTTCTTTATAATAAATTTCCATGAAGCGTAGTTGCTGACGCCTCGGAGCGTCTCAACCATCATTCCATGGCCTCCATTGCTAACTGGCTGCTGCGTAGCCCTCGTCTCTTCGTCGTTATCGCCACTAGCTCGTGCCTGTCCCTCGGAAAAACGCTGCAGCCAAGGTTCCATTTTCGGGTGCCATCTTCCCTTCATTAGCTTTTTTTATTTTAGTTTGTATGTACATGTCTCTTTTTCTTAAAATAGTGACAAATAACTGAGTTAGTAGACTAATTTCTCTTTGACGATGAGTTTGACTTGGATACTAGTGCCTCCATTTAATACATTTTTGCGATGTTCTTTTTGTAGTAATGTGGCTTGCACTATAGGATTTCAGGCATTTCATCATCGATACTTTTCCTATGTTATCTTAATTGCTGCAAAGCATATTGACTTTTTCAATATATTCTGACATTGAAAAAATTGAAAATTGGATCTAATGCAATTGTTTCAATAAAGAGACTACGGTGCAGACCTTTGTCCTCAAAGGTTTACGCGAGCTTGTCTCATGGTTCCTACATATTGATATACTGAAGGTTGTATAGAAATGCAAATACGCGCAAGCGTAGGTACGTTTATCCTTCATCTCATCTATCTCGGTACCTTTAACTATACTCCACATGCTTTCCACGCTGAGTAGGTATCATCTTCGTAATAAATTGCCAGTAGAGATAATTCGAGGCGTTTTCCAGCCTTTCAGAGTGAGGTGGCATCGCCGTCATGGCCACGCCATCATTCCCAACATTAGGACCTCTTAATTTTGCACATGTGGCGACCCTGGCATTGTAATGTCTTGCCCTTTTATTACGTTTTATGATTATCTATTTTTTTTCGTTTTAAAAAATCTTTCTAATTTCTTTCATAAAACTGGACCGGTTAATCTGTTAGGCTGTGATCCCAAGGACACTCACTGGGGAGACAGACTTGATATAAAACGTAGTAATAACTTTCACCACTGCATATTTAAATAGCAAGGCGATTACAAAAGGATTTGTGGAAAACGCACTAGATTAATTTAGATATTTTAATAACTATAGACATCGGGCACCGGACGGCACGGCCATTAGAGAACGAGAGAGAGAGCGCGGGCGGAAGTCAGACAACTGTTTTTTTAGTAATTTTACGGCACAGTATCTCTAACACTTCCCCTTGCCATAAAACATAATAATTACGTATAAACTGCTGAGCCTGAGTCGACGTATTGTTGACGTTATTTATGCGTCTAAATCTGACGTACAATTATAGGCCCTAAATTGACTTGAAAATGATGTCTCTTTTTGCGACTTTGACCTCAATTCAGTTTTATTTTTAGGTTAAGGCTTGTTTCACACGTACCACAACCACATGACAACCACAACCACACCACAACTACAACACGTGATCGGGCGCATATTTCGTAATGAAAATGAATAGTACTGTGTAAAACTATTTTTATGCATTAAAGAAACACTGGGATGATTGTATTTATTTATTATCGGTAGCACTTACAATGATGCATCGTTATTAATTTAGCGACAAATCGAGAGAGCGATACACAGATTCATAATCGCTATTACTCTAATGGCAAAGCACAGACTAAATGCCTATAGTGAGGTTTGGCTCCAATTCGTTAATGTTGTTGGATTTCTTACATACTGCTATCCAATAGCCTTTTATTCCACATCCTTTGCACGTTGACTTAGCTGCTTCGCAGTCACTGAATTTGTGTTTTGGTTGCCTGCCACATTTTCTACAAGTGTTATTGTATTTCTTATTATTACTCGTTTCAGGTTTCGCAGGTTTCATGTCTTATTGACATAATTGATTTCAGGTGCTGCTGATATGTTTGTTTGCTTTAATGTGTCAATGTTGGCATCTACAATTTCAGCAGCAGCGGACTTTGTTTATCACCACTTCTAGTCTCGGCTCGGAATCGAGATTTTAAATCAATTTTGATAGCTGATTGTTTTTCATACCAGCTACAATACGGTCTCTGATCAATTCATCTTCTAATGCGCCATATTCACACTTGTTTGGCAAGTGTGTGCAAATTCGTAATAAAATCATCCGCAGTTTCATCAGGTCCTTGTGTCCTTTGTTTGAAACGTTCTCTGGCATATGTTTTTGTTTTTCTAGCAACATAATAAGAGTCAAATTTGCCTTTCACAATATTTTAGTTTTTAGCATCACCTTCTGACAATTTGAATGACTGGAAATAGTTATTTGTTATACATGAGTGCAAAGTTGCTTTTTAACCGCGTGCTCAACTTTGATGACCGAGCAAGCGAAGCATTCTAAAATTGAATCACGAGCGCAGCGAGTTATTCAAAAATTAGAATCCTGAGCGTTAGCGAAGGAATCAAAAGAGCACAAGGTGAAAAATCTTTGCACTCGAGTGCAACACGTAACTTTTTATCCCCCCTCAGCGAGGAAATGAAACAAAGCATATTAAAAACAAAAGTACACCAAGGAGGTTCAGAGTCTGAGTTTTTAACTAATTAAAAAAAGTTATTGTACCATAAATATAATTCGGCACCATGGAGATGGAAGTAAATAGGTTTAATGATGTTTTGAAATCACATACCTGGTGTACGCGATGTTCTAAATTCAAATTTACTTTAACCTCAAGCGGATAAAAATGGCTTTGGCGGTCAGATATCGAATAGCAAAAATACTCTTTCCGAGATGGGGGGATGAAAGTGTCATTGGCTTTGTTGCCCATTGTGTATAGAAGAGATTTAACTTGAGTTTCTTGTGGTAATGCTTTAAGTTTCGTCGTGTCACGATATTGTTCAAATCTAGTTATCCATGCTGGCCAGTCTATACCTTTGAAAGAAAATTGTGATGGCGGTGGGGTCGACATTCCATTATAAAATTGCAATCTATTTGTGGTTGTGTGGGTCTGACACTTTCGAGTTTTTGTGTTAACTCCACAATCAACTGCATTTGTTGTGTGACTTGTTGTTGCAAATTTGCCAGCATGTCGGCATTCTCCATCTTGAAATTTTTTTACTTGGTTGGCCTTGGCTGTTAGTAGTACGTACTCAATTGCGTGGATTCTTCGGTTTTTTTTTGTAAAAATCCGCGCTGTCACCATGTGTGAAACTCTTTTTATGCATTAAAGAAACACTGGGATGATTGTATTTATTTATTATCGGTAGCATTTACAATGATGCGTCGTTATTAATTGAGCGACAAATCGAGAGAGCGATAAACAGAGCTAATGGCAGAGCACAGACTAAATATCATATACATACAAGTACAATTTACACGTACCAAATTGTGAATGATACCGACCGCATCGCAACCACAACGCAACCACCAGCGACACCGCGAACTAGCGGCCGGCCACATCGCAGACACAACGTTGCGTCGACGCAACGACAGTGCGCGCCTGCGCTCTCCCCCCTCCCACGACGTCGTCGGACGTAACCACATCGCAACTACTAGCGACAACGCAACCACATCGACATTTTGTTGACACCACAACGCAACTGCAAAAAGCTGCAGCGACACTATTCACACGTAACCACTGCTTGACAACATTTTGTCGCTGCGATGTGGGGTGGTTGTGGTACGTGTGAATTAACCCTAAGTCGTCAGTCTGCTACTTGGAGTATCAAACTGCCATATTTGTTCTACTATTAAAAGTTATCTGACGATTGAAAAATTGACCCTAAAGCATGTGTTTTTAAAGCCATAAGAGGTTATTACAATCTAAACAAAGAAAACCATTGTGGGAAATGAGCAAAAAGATTAAAATTATACCAATAGAGAAGACATTTTATGAAAATTTTTTGGTCTCGTTTTGTGGCATGAATCAGGCGGGCAGGCATTTTACGGCAAGACAGGTCGGACGTCGTTTCACGCTACCGGGGATCGAGAGACCTAAAAGTATAAAATTAAAAGCAAATGTATGCTATACTCCGTCTATAACTATACACTTCTTTGGACAAAAAGAAATTTTAAACAAATAATTTTAACATTATCGGAATGTTTTTGTCAATACTTATCTACATCCTTAATTTCTATTGTATGAGGGTGTGTGCAACTGTGCCATTTCTGACTTTTTGAGAAACTGTCCATATGAGAATCTGCCCTTTAGAGAATCTGTCTTTTTGAGAATTTGTCTTTATGCAAATAAAGGTTGGTATGATTCATTTCATCACTTTTTTAATAGCGAGAAAGGAATTTTATTTGAAACTGTATTGTTGGCCGCGACCACAGGTCCCTTTCCGCACTGTTGTTGGCCGCGTCCCTTTCCGCACTGACAAGTAAGAATATTATCAGTTTATTCAACATTAGAAACATATTAATGTAATACATGGTGTAAAAAGACGTATACCAAAGCCCGCGTCTACGCATTCAGACCATTAAATGAAGCAATATAACGAAAAATCAATGATGTGAAACGAAATTAATTTTAAAGCTTAAAAAAAAACAACGACAATAAACACTACGCAATGTAACGCGTACCCGCGCCTGGCTTGCGCGTCCGGATATCGCGTCGTTGTTAGTGAGTCAGTGTGAGTGCGTGTAAACTGTAAAGCAAGACGAGTTTCCCGCGCAAAAGATTCTTTTTCAGTCATAAATTTTGTTAAGAAATACTATTTTTTCGTAAATGTTTCTTTGAACGAAAATTATCAAAATACATTTCGAAAAGTTTTGTATAAAAATCTCGAAAAAAAATTGTAACTTTAACCTTGAATATCTCGGCAACTATTAGTTTCACAACCATGGTCTAAAAGACAAAAACTATAGTGATGATGGGATACATGGGTTTCTGCTTCGTTATTGGTCTTTTTACACCCTGTATATATAAATCTCGTGTCACGTGTGTTTTGTTACGACACCTCCGAAACCGCTAGACCGATTTTATTTTTTTTTTATATTTGGTAGGTCTGAGAATAGGTCGCGGGCTATTTTTATACCCTTAGGTGATAAGGGTGGCGCTCTCTATAATTTTTCTTTTGAACAGTTATTATGGCGATACAAGTTCGCGGGCACAGCTAGTGTTAATATGAATTATGACGATAATTCATATTTACAATGGAATACTGTAAATAATAATTGTTGTGATGATGTTATTTTGTGGACATTTTAGTTTTAATGGTAGCTTACGTAAAAGCGTGTCTTTTGCGTCTGTTTTTAGTACCTAATACTACACAAAAGATTTTGAAATTTGTATTCTATACCAGTTGTAGTATATATCTGTGGTTTTGTTTCATGTTTTAATGTATACAAAAATGGCGTAGGAAATGTCTTTACGCATACAAAATGATTATTGACAAACATTTAAGCGTTAGGTAATTGTATGTAGCGAGTGTTTCAAAAGTCGTCCTGTTTTAATTGGTAATATCGGATATTAAAATGTAATCTAAAAATGTTAAGTAATCTGTCTGCTATACAGGATGTATTTTTGAGATGGGATTTAAAGGGCAGGTACATTAACCGTTATAGTTACAAGAAAACATTGTGAGGCAACCATCCATAACTTTTTAAGATATTCCGATCTGCATTCACAGATTTTGGAAAAAAGTTACAGTCAACAAAAAAATGCTGAGATAGCAAAAAAAAAAATGTTTATGCCTATCGATCCTATTTCATGTAGGGATCAAAAGACTATGGGACCATTTAAGGTATGAATACTAGAAACGACAGAAATCGCCAAAAACGTTTCCCATACATTTTGTACGGAAAATCCTCGGATCCTTTTTCTTAAAGTGATCTCTCTGTGAATCCTATTTCTTACTTTTAAGGGAAACTGTAATTTAAATAAATACTAAATTAAATCATTTAAACATGTATTTTTTGCTCAAAATGTCCGTCGTCTTCACGAATACATACGTTTACTCGCTTTTGTACTGAGGACGTAGCAGCTAATAATTTTCTTGGATGGATGTTATTCAAAGTCCTCGTCAATGCATCTTTCAGTTACTGAACACTGTCTTATTTCTTTTTGTAGATTTCGTTTTTTAGGTAGCCCCATAAAAAAAATCTAGTGGCGTTAGATCGGGGCTGCAAGGTGGCCACTTTATTAGACCAGGTGTCCCTATCCACTGTGTCCTGAATTGTCTGTTCAAATTGGAACGCGTACGGCGGCTGTTAAGGCCAAATGGTCATTTGCGTTTTTGGCCAAATGTGTCGAACCCGGTGGAGCGCCATCTTGTTAAAAATAAACTTAACAATTTCCCTTAAAAGTAAAAAATAGGATTCGTAGAGAGATCACCGTATGAAATAGTAGCTGAGTGAGGATTTTCCTTACAAAATGTATGGGAAAAGTTTTTGGCGATTTCTGTCGTTTCTAGTACTCATACTTTAAATGGTCCCATAGAGTATTTTGATCCCTACATGAAATAGGATCGATAGTCATAAAAATTTTTATTTGCTATCTCAGCATTTTTTTTGTTGACTAACTTTTTTCCAAAATCTGTGAATGCAGATCAGAATATCTTAAAAAGTTATGGATGGTTGCCTAACAATGTTTTCTTGTAACTATAACGGTTAATGTACCTGCCCTTTAAATCCCATCTCAAAAATCCATTCTGTATAGTCGTTATCTTAAACGTTTACTTAGTGGTACACCTCAAGTTTTATTATATTTATTTATGTGGCTTCAATTTATAGTGCTTTTAAATATGGTTTTCAATGTGGCTTATGAGTGCTTTGAATGCCTTATAATATAAATATATTTTAAAGATATGCAATTTTTTGCATTTTTTCGTAGGTTATTTATAAATATTAGAGGCTAATTGGCAATGCAACCTAGTTGGAGTTTACGTGTTTCATTGATTGCAGTAGGTATACAAAGACAAAGACGTCAAAATAACATGCTAGGCTTAATTGTGTAATTAGTTTATTAAATTACTCTTAGATCTCAAATGAAAACGACACTATGTTGTGAACACTTAAGTATCAGAATATATTAAACGTATTTAGATCTGTAAGAATATTGAATATATTATCAAGACATGATGTGCTGTCTTAAAAATCCTAATAAATGTTCTAGGTTAATATCGACTGAGAAAAATATTGTTTTCGTAATTTTTAATTTTGTTGACATCATTATTGGAAATTGTTCTACTTATTTGTTTTTGTTAAGTTTTTTACTATTAGTTGACGTAGATTGCGAGGATTTAAGTTTCATTAGAATATAACGATTTAAGTAATTCAATGTAGTAAAATTTAGTTAAATGTTTTACTTACCATTTTTATCGAAAATTTACTCGTAAGAATTTTTGTTTTAAAATTTCCTTACACTTATCCGTTTAACGTTAATAATGAAATAACATATACGTTTCGATAGTAAGGATCTTTAAGATCATGTTCACCATCACGATTATTGAAATTAAATTGAATTTTGTCTATTATCAATTTTTATACTTAATATAAATGGAAGGACAGACGCAATTTATATTGTCTTTGTCCTACCATTTCTTTTCCTAAACTTTCTTCCTTCTGTCTTGTCCTTCCAAAGACAAGACAGAATGAAGCAAGTTTATGAAAAACAATGTTTACCCTTAAGGTTGTCACTATAATTAAATAATTAATAAACAAGTGTTCCCTTACCTCGGTTGCTTAAACACTATTAAAATAACGAGAACAAGAGCAATAGCCATACCGGTCTCTGTCTCAATATTGTTTTAACCATGCTCTAGTTGATTATAATTGATTAATTTCATAGCAGAAAACAAATATAGAACAACATCGATTACAAAGGGTGGCAATTTTGGTGACAGTGAACAATAATTTGTAGAAGTATTTTTATTGAAGCAATTAGGATCTCTAGGTTTCCTACCAAAAATATCATAAAAAATTATAATATTTGCTTGGATAATATAAAAGCGCCTACTCCAAGTCACTATGACTCAATATTAATTAAAAATTATATGTAAAGTAAACAAAACCAATACTCATCAACATTACTCCTATTAATCACCAAATTATCTTCCAAATTGAGATTTTTTTTATGAACGGAAAATATGCTTTGTGAATTCAAATTCATTCAAAAATTAAAACAGAGTGGCCCGTTAATATTTGTAGTTCCTTTTGGCTAAGTCCGTTTGGTATGGACTAAGAAAAGAACTGAGTAAACATTTATATGTATATAGATCAAGTTGGTATGTCTATGAGCATGCTCAAAGTAGATAATTAAATTGTATCTGTCTACATCGTCAATGCATATGCATGGAAAAGAATTTATGAAAGGAAGAAGGGTAAAAAAGGATGACCTATTTGGATGTGATATAAGAAATGTGATGTAAGTACTCTAGTAGTACGATTAGATCTTGTAAAAATTGGATCAAAAAACATGTCTCAAAGTCGGATATCATAAGTCAATTGATTTGTAGGTTACAGTAAAAAAATATGAGTTATCTTAGTAAAGTACGACATAAAAGAGTAGAGACCGACTCTTTAAAGTAAATATAGTCCTTGCTGATTCTGTCCAGCCCCCCTAGACAAATGTCACACGCTAACTATTCCGCAGTCGTTCCGCAGAAAAAATGTATGGAAATGACATTAGCTTACGACAACCTCACGCGATTTTTTCCGCAGCTAATGTCATCTACATAATTATTTTTTCTGCGGAAAAGTTAGCATGTCGCATTTGTATAGGGGGGCACATGAAGCAAATTGTTTTTGCTTCATGGGGGGGCAGTACACGGGCTCCCGCTGTAGACTTGTGAACCATTGGCGTAGCTTTTTTGACGGGCAAAAGTAATCATGTGTAATCCTATTTGCATTAATGAATTTGAATTTAAATTTTTCATTCGTGCCAGGAATGAAAAATTTAAATTCAAATTCAAACGCTCGTCGCAAGTATGGAAACTGTAAAAATCATGTCTTCTTCTTCTGTGTCATCTTTGTGATTTTGGTGGTTCTTTAAGTAATAATATCACAAAAATATTGTAATCATCGTGTACAAACAATGTCATCCGTGGTCTAAATATTTCATAAAGTTTTGTAATAACTGTATTGTTATATAAAATAATATTGGCACCCCCGGCGAATGTCATCTCTTTTGTGTCGAACTGTAATTTGCAAATCATATACCTAAACATAACCAACTTCAATTGTCTGTAGGTAATTTTATAGAGAGCATTTCAACATGTACAAATTATTTTTAATATTACACTTTTCTTAGTTGTAGTGGATATTTGAATAGGTTATGTTATTTCAACGAATAATCTGAAATTCAAAATTTTATAAGTATAATATAGCGATATATTTTTTTTTGGTGTTTAATATTTATATGATATCGTAATGATATTGAATACTTTTAATTCATAAATCATTATTTAATATGTATGATACTATGGTTATCGATATGTTTCAAACTTAAAACGTTTGTACTTATTACTGTGGTGCATTATATTGATATTAAAGAAATAAAATTGTGTTTTATTACTATTTCTTGCTTTTAAAGTGATGGACTAATAAGTTAGAAGAGGGTTTTCTGTAATTGCTTCTGCTGATTTGCAGACAGCGAAAAATACTCAAACAGGTCTCGGGACCGATTTTGATAAAAAATAAAACTGCATCATTAGATTATTGAAAAGTTTATTTTCCTAGCCTAGAATCGAACCCGCTGGATTTGAAAAAATAAACATCCTGCGTTATTACACCAACCAATTGTGTCGCTTATTATAAGGACCAAATTCTGGGAAGTAACGATAGGTATATTACAAACTAAAGGAAAGTCTGTTGAATTTAAATTCATAAAACATATATCTAACTGTCATTTTATGGCCATATTTCATATACTATTTGATAACAAAATAATTTTTATTTAATGTTATGTTTGTGGTAAACTTCTAGTCGGTTACGGATACCGATTCCCCTCTTAATGGTCATCCAATATAAAGCTGGAGCCGAATGGTGCCCGCGTAGGTACATGGGGATGCAGCTTTAATCCTACAAGGTGGACCGATGAAGGTCGCGGAAAGTTGAGAGTCGCGTTAAAAACGGGCGACGTATGTTTAGCAGTTGGCAAGCCGACTAATCTATACTAATAATAGCTTTTTCCCGCGGCTTCGCTTGCGTTAAATTCGGGGTAACACGGAAGATTTCCAAAAAAAATAAGGTACTTTTCGTTGGTAACAAAGAGTCTGTGTAGGTACCGATTTTTAGGTTCCTACCTTGAAAACTGCGAAAAGTCCCATATAAAATTTCACCCCCTCTTTTATGGGGTTGGGGGCATATTTCCAAAAAAAAATGATGCACGATTTTTTTGTTAGTCACAAATAGTCCGCATACCAATTTTTAGCTTTCTACCTAGAAAATTGCGGAATGCTCCATACAAACTCCCACCCCCCATTTTAGGGAAGGGTTAGAAAGAGACAAAAAGTAGCCTTTGTCACTCTCCATCCCTTCAACTATCTCCACTTAAAAAATCATGTCAATTCGTCGCTCCGTTTTGCCGTGAAAGACGGACAAACAAACAGACACACACTTTCCCATTTATAATATTAATATGGATTATAAAGCTGAAGAGTTTGT
Source organism: Schoenobius gigantellus (assembly GCA_963935595.1). Classification (NCBI taxonomy): domain Eukaryota; kingdom Metazoa; phylum Arthropoda; class Insecta; order Lepidoptera; family Crambidae; genus Schoenobius; species Schoenobius gigantellus. The sequence continues at coordinate 10,326,817 of OZ012556.1, read as the reverse complement.
TTGATTGTTTGTTTGTTTGAACGCGCTAATCTCAGGAACCACTGATTCAAACATTGATTTACTCATTCGTTGCCCGTGGTATACCTATCCATTGATAGTAAATCAATGGATTCAAATTGAAAAATTCTTTTTGTGTTGGATAGTCCATTTATCGAGGAAGGCTTTAGGCTATACAACATCACGCTGCGACTAAAAGGAGCTGAGTATCAATGAAAAATGTTACAAAAACGGGAAATAAATGTATGGCGAAACGTAGTTCGCGGGCACAGCTAGTATTATTATGAGATAGTGCCTAATAAATGTATCCCACAGAGTGAACGTTGCCTGGCAGAAGTGGCGATCACTAACTGGTGTAATGTGTGATGCAGGCATGCCCATACGCACGAAAGGCAAAATCTATAAATCCGCAATAAAACCCGCGATGCTAAAGGAAACGCATGCCCATTGCAGAGGCTCCACGTAGCGGAAATGAAAATGCTAAGATGGTCCGGAGGGGTCACTAGGCTAGACCAGACTCGGAACGAGCACGTGCGAGGTAGTTTTAAAGTGGCCCCTATCCAGGACAAGCTAGCAGAAAGTCGACTAAGATGGTACGGCCACGTGATGAGAAGAGATGATGAACACGTGGTCCGTAAAGCGCTAGTTCTCCCGGAAGGCAAAAGAGGAAGAGGACGCCCCCCCCCCCTTACCTGGTGGACCAGCATGACAAAGCTTATTCAAAAAGCCCAACTACCCGACCCGACAACTCAAGACAGACCGTCTTGGCGCAAAATGATTAGGAGCGCCGACCCTACTTAAAGTGGGAAGTGGCAAAGAGAAAGAAGAGTGCCTATGTGTTTCTGCATTTCGACGTGAGAACGAGAAACCTATTCAAAAATGGTAATGCGAACAAAACAGCCCCTTTAGTAGTATTATCCCGTCTGGAGCCAGGCCTGGCGAATGATGAGATAATTACTTATATTGTATTCATTGCATTTTGAATCTAAGTGCGGTAGAAATAGGGCGTACCTCGTATAGTAGCAAACGTGACTGCATGGGGAGAAAGGGGCTTACAGTGGCGGCGCCACGCCAAACAATGTTACGGCCTGTTTGTCTCTCCACTTACTGACTCACCAACTTAGAATAGGCAGGTTTAATGTGTCGTAGGCTATATACCTTTTGTGCTGGAAGTACTTATGAATTAAGTAGTAGTATAGTATATAATCAGTGCTAACTTGTATCTATGCATCTAATTATACAAACATAATGCGTTATTTAATACACATAAGTAAGTGACATATTTGGTAATATAAATTTGAATACTCGTACTATTCTATCGTTTACGATATAGTCTATACCTACGAATGAAAGCTTAATTGTTAACAAATTAAACCTTTCAGAAAATAGTTGTTAAGGGATTCTTCGTCTATTTTTGGGCTGTTTTTGATTATTATCATTATTTTTTAAATTAATATTTATACCCAAATGGTTTATGTAAGTATTGTGTTTAAAGTGTTTCGTATAATAAGTAACGTGTTCCTTTATAGTAGATGCTTAATTTTCTTATTTTGTTACTAGCCGTTCATTTTTTTATTGCATGGTGTGGCTCTGCCTTTAAAGAAGTTTGTTTGTATTTATGTTTCTTGTTTTGTATGTAATTTAATGTGAGATACAATGTAACATTGTAAACATTTAACGAAGAGCGGCTCTACCACGCTATATATTTATCTACTATAATAATGTAGAAGAGTGTTGATCTCTGATATGTGTAATGTGTGATAATGGCGGGATAAAAACTGAGTAATCCATCCAAAACAATAATAATACGTGTGGCTGACCCCAGCTGGGCCACAAAAAAAACAGAAACGGTAGATAGACAAACTTTGAAACTTGTCCGACAAATTTCGACAAACTGCCGCCTATCTATATATCGTAAACAGATTTTCGCTTTGTCGTTTCGCTTTCGTGATCCGTGTGGCCCAACTGGGGTTAAGGCGCATAGTACTCCCAATGACCTTGCGTCGATCGTCCCGCACTGATTACATAGGAGTGAGTGAGTGAGAGTGAGGGGAATATTCAAGCAAACCTTTACGCGTAAGATGAATTATTTAAATAAAAAATTTATAAAGGCGAATAAGAAAAATCTAAAAAGACCATCCGCTAGAATATTGTTTACTTTATTTATTGAAATCGAAAGTATGTGATTTAACCTAATATTTACGAAGCGATTAGGTTTATAGTTTTAAAATCGAGGCATGTTTGGGTCACATTTTAACCAAGTTTTAATTAATTTATCAAAAAATTAAAAAGACCATCCTCTAAAGAATGCGTTGAATAATAACATATCTTTTTTAAAGATTTTTTTATTTAATATTTATGAAGAGAACCGGTTTTTTCTGCAGTGATTTTTTATGATTGACGTTACTATGCGCCTTAACGTTACCCCAGCTGAACCACACATATCTCTGAAACGCGCAAGCGACAAACTCAAACAATCTACACTCGCGAGCAAAAGTTTGGAATCAGTTACTTGAAATTGGTTGCGCGTTATCTTGAGTAGTTAATACTTTTTTAATAATCGTAAAAATGACATCATTTTAAAGGTTCAACTCTTTACTTTTAAACTGATACCGAATTCATTAAAAACAAGCCAGTATTTATGGGGCCATTCCGCATTAAGTAAAGGTGTATCGAAAAAGACGTGTTTCAATTGATTGATACGTCACGAGTTGCGACCTATTGACCCCCTATAAAAGCACCTGTTATCGGATTTTCTTTATCAGTCGACTTTCACACGTTGACCGGTACACATCTCCGCCACTTTTAACCCTTTACCTTGTACGACAATGGAGACAACACCTACAGAAGCAGCACAAATCATAGCCCTATTGCAAGAAGGGCTCAGCCAGCGGGTTGTCGCTCGTCGGCTCCACATAAGCCAATCCTGTGTTTCGAAAGTTTATAAGCGCTTTCGGGAGACTGGTGGCTTTATCCCGAGACCAAGATCTGGACATCGGAGAGGGATGACCGTTTTATCGTGTCAACCTCTCTCCGAAATCGGCATTTGACTGGTGTCGACGTCCAACAGGAGCTCCGAGATGTTCGTGGGGTAGCAGCCAGCGAGTGGACAGTTCGTCGACGACTCAAGCAAGCGAATCTGACTCCAAAAAGGCCTGCCACAGGCCCGAAACTCACGGCAGATCACCGACAAGCACGCCTTCAGTTTGCTTTTCATCTTGATTGGGAGGTTGAGCAATGGAGGCAAGTTCTGTTCTCCGACGAAAGCAGGATGTGTTTGCACGGTAGCGACAGAAGACGGACGGGTCTACAGGCGGCCTGGGGAGCGATTTGCACAGTGCTGTGTCGCTGAAACAGTGGCTTATGGGGGCGGCTCTTGTATGATGTGGGCCGGCATTTCCTTCGATGGTAAAACCGAGCTTGTTTTCGTGCCTGGCGCGGGACGAAGAGGCGGTCTAACTTCGGACCGGTACATTTCCGATATTCTCCTGAAACATGTCGTTCCCTATGCGGGATACATCGGTGATGACTTCCTCCTTATGCACGATAACGCTCGTTGTCACACTGCCCGTGTGACAACGGAATACCTCGAAGAAGTCGGTATTGCCACATTGGACTGGCCAGCGCTCAGCCCTGACTTGAATCCCATTGAGCACGTGTGGGATGAACTGAAGAGGAAGGTTTGTTCCAGAACTCCTGCTCCTTCATGTCTGAATGAGCTGAAATCAGCGTTGATTGAGGAGTGGGAAGGTATTCCACAAGAATCAATTCAGAAGCTGATCAGGTCTATGAAGAATCGTCTTGGAGCAGTTATTAGGGCGAGGGGAGGGAACACAAAATATTGACACTTATTTTTAAAGATAAATAAAATTTTTATTTAATAATTTTTGTTGTTTTATTCATTCATTATTTTTCCCTATTTCCTTGTTTTCCTACCTCCTTCACTTAATCCGGGATAACTCCACAATTACGGGCTCGATATGAATTAATTTTATATCGATTTAAAGTGGACAGTTGCACCTTTAACATGATGTCATTTTTATGATTATTAAAAATTTATTTAGTAAGCAAGATCACGCGGAACCAATTTCAAGTAACTGATTCCAAACTTTTGCTCGCGAGTGTATTATTCAGTTTTTTTTGTTGCCCATCTGGGGTCAGTCACACTAATAATACCTACCACATAATAAAATATTTGTCGTATTTTCCGAGCTGCCTTTCGTTTTCATCATACGATTTGGATAACAGACATCGTGAAAGTATGTGGAATTGTGAAGCTCATAAACGACGAGTAGCAAATCCTGCGACGTTGGTTACCTCCAACTGCCCTGCAAGGACTCGAGGGCCGATCGGTCATGATCAGGAAGGCCTACTCGCCGAACAGCCCCGTCGGGACATTCATCCGGGAAAGTTGCCTTGAATAACGAAGTTGTAACCGGTTCACGAAGGCCCGTCTCTTGCTACAGCTGTCTACCCTGGAGGGGAGCCGCAAGATGGCCCCCTTTGCTCTCGCTTCACAGCCCGCTACTCCGAGATGACGTTTCGCAAGATATAAATAATAAATATAAACTTTACCAAACACTCAAAAATATGCATTTGAAAACCAAGTAATCTTATAAGAAATATTTAAAGTTTAAACAACGAACGACAAACCGAAACCGCGATCATCTGTACATCTCTACACAAATGCGTATGCGAGACAAAATGATTAATTACTCTCTGCGATTCTCGCAAGTTGGTCAACGGCGAGCATTTGTGAGGCAATGATAAAGTGAAGCCTATAATATCGGTGCGGCCCTAGGCGGTTACTCTCCAACTCCGTTATTAAAGTTTCAGATTCGATGTTCGCTCTACAAAGTAGTGAGAGCACGCAAGTTACTCTTGCGGGGGTTGCACGCAGAAATGTAGGGCGATTTTCGTACTCGAAACTTTAAGAGTAGTCCTTCTGTACTGTGGAGGAGTCTGCGCGCCAATGTGCAGGGGCGGGCGGGCGGCGTCGCCTTATCACAGTGCGCAGACATCGGCCGTGGGCGGCGCACGAGGTAAGTGTGTACTATCTACTACACCAAAAGTATTTTGTGTCATTTACTCAAACATAGACAACATAAAGATTGAATGATGTAAAGTTCAAAACCTTGTAAGGATAACCGCAAAGTAAACTATGTGTATTTTATTTAACAAACGCTTTACTTCCAATTGATAGATGAGTTTGCTTTATTTATTGGTTTTCATTGAATTAATGAAGCTCGATTTTTCTGTGTCTACCCTACCTTAGTATGTGCTACGGATCTGTTGTATTTATTTCGGGGAATAGTTGTATTAAGTTGAAACGAATAGGGTAAATAAATATAAAAAAGGTCTCATTAAACCAAAAAAATTTCAGCAGTTGCATTCATTTGGTTTTCAAATAAGTTAAAAAAGTAGGCTATTGATTAATAGTTCGTTATTTATCAAACTGATTTCCTTGTGCTATCATCAATTTATCTAGATCTAACATTATGTAAATATATTTTGTATAATGAGGAAAATGTCGTACTAAGACATAAATAGACTTTCCATTTACCCGATTACATAAAGTTACCGGTAAGGAGTGATAATAAATATGTTGATTTAGGGTGTATAAATAAACTTTGTACTTGTTAGAGTTCATTGTTACGTTGACATTTTGGCAACGAAACTTTTTTTCTCGGGTATAATACTTTACTGCTTCTCTACCGAAAGAATTTTTTGCGGAAATCGTGAAGCGATGAATTTTATGAACTGACTGAATATTCCGTTGTTAAATTATGCCTTATTTTTTAACCGACTTCAAAAAAGGAGGAGGCTCTCAATTCGATGCTATGGTTTTTTGTGTGTTACACACAAAAAAAACCTTAGCATGCGATTACGCCGCCAATTGTCGACCGATTTTCAAAATACTTTTTGTATTCGATAGAGTATACTCCAAAGGTGGTCCCATGGTTACCAAAGTCAGGATCTGATGATGGGATCTCATAAAAATTGTTCCTTAAATTTTTAGGTGTGTCCAACGTGTTCTATGTGTATGTTACGCGATTACTCCGCCAATTGTGAACAGATTTTCAAAAATCTTTTTGTATTCGATAGAGTATACTCCTAGGGTAATCCCAAGGTCACCAAAGTCAGGATCTGATGATGGGATCCCATGAAAATCGAGGGAAACCCTAATTTATCTTCGGTGAACTGGTATTATATTAGGGTTTCTTTCACTAAAAGGATTTCATTCACAAAAAAGTTATAAATAAAAAATATTTTACAAAAAATAAAAACCGACTTCAAAAACACTAAAAGTTAAAAATAATATAAGAATAGGTACAACATCACATTTTATATTGAAGTCGGAGCCAAACGATAATCTCCGAGAAAGTCTTAAAATTTGTCACCGACTTCAATATAAAAGTGTGAGGTTGTCTGTACCTATTCTTATATTATTTTTTACTTTTCAGTTTTGTTATATTAATTAAGCATATCAGACGCATAATATTCGAATTTATGTACGAATTTTATTTGAAATGCGTAATTGCATTTTATTAGTAATACTTAGATATAATGATTTTACCAATTTTTGTGTCAGATATTTACATCTACTCCTAGACGTAGCTATATCGACTTAGGCATAACTGTCGGAAATGAGCAAGACCTATCAGCTAGATGTACTTGTAATAACTGCTCATAAAACTTAATTACTTAGTAGTATTTTTTTTATGATGTTGTTTTTATAACTACAGAACTACTTGATTTTGAATAAAATTGCAAATTTACTATCATAATAACTCTTTATTTTTTTCATAAATCATAGTTCTATTTAATAATAAAGCAATAAATATAATTAATTTGAAATAAAAAGTATGTACGTATATTTATTCTGATTCTTGAAAAATAATGACTCTCATATTCTTTACCGAAATACCAAAATCTTAAGTAATGGCGCGCAATATTGCGAATGTCCCCTGGCGCGGATGGCATTTCCCTCCCTTGAATAACGTCCCTTTTAGTCTAGTTAGGGAATAGGGAATGTTTGTCGGATCCTATTAAGACTTTATTTTCTATTAGTACTTATCAGTTGTATTTATTTCTTATTTACCATTGCGCATCATATGAATGAGTGAAAAATTTGAAATTAATATAGGTATTTCGTTATTTTTACAATGTCTAAATAAATTATTTTTCATTTCATTTAAAAAAATCGATAACTGTTGGGTATGAACAATTTCGGGATTTTCTGAGCTGTTCTGATTGTGATCTTTGGAAATAATAGATTGTGATCTGTCAAAAGGGATTTCTGTAGAGGTCTAATAGGTGGGAACGTATATGAGCTGTGGTGATGATGATGATGATCTAATAATGTGACCACGAAGTCACGGTAATAGTATATAAATGTACAGTACATCAAGATAAATCATGGGCATCGGAAATAATCGTCTAGCTTATCAAAGACAATATGCTAGATGACAAAAAATTTTTTTTTGCTTTAATAGAAGCTCATTCATATAATAAACAGAAAGAAAATATCGGTTTTCTAATAACTATAAAAACAATCAAGATATAAGGTATTAAAGATTTTTCTCTATCTATTTCTAGCAAAACGGCAATGTACATGGAGTTTATATGACCGTACTCAACAATAACGTCACGGTTGATGTCGGATCTCTCTGTCTAATCGCTTCCAAATTAACAATTTAAAATGCTTGTATCTAATGTATTTCTAAGCCGATTTTAATTCTAATTTCACAGGACTGCATCTTTTTCCACGGTATTTTAACATTTAATGACGAGACGTAATAATTAGAATTCAGTCATCATCCCAATTGTCAAAAAGTAATTTGGCCCTATAAATTATATACAATCACACGAGCAGCTCTACACAGACTGCCTACAATGTCGGTCATCTTCGGAAACACGAAGTTAACCGATGTTCTTTATTTATCTTGATGTAGGTACTGTATATGTCCCGTTATACAACAATCTAAAGAAGCTATACTTATCTTGGTCTCATTATACACAGACAGCCGACGGAACTGGGGTCCAGATATTAATTCATTATGTGAGGATAAGCAAGTCATTCTAAGTTTTATATAATTAAGTATAAAGTATTAATTAATCTATAAAATGATAAAATCCCCCTGTAGACTCATATCATTTGGCCTTACGAGCTATGGTAGAAACTTTCAAAAGTACCTACATAAATATATAATCTAAAATTAAGACCTTAAACGCATAGGTGCCCCGATTTAAAAAAAAACAAATCTTACCAATAAAAATAAATTTATAAGAACTACATTGAAATATTTAGTTTCTGTAAATATATAGGACCTATATAATAAAGTAAAATATTTAATTGTCGGCTCGGATTCTTGGAGCGTCGATGGCGCTGTGGACTCGGCACTTGCCCACCAATCGGGAGGTCCGGGGTTCGAGACCGCCATGTACCAATGTGTTTTTCGAATTTCATATGTACACTTGTCTGAGGCTCCTACGGTGAAGAAAAACAGCCAGCATACATCTGGTAAGAAATCCAAAGGTGTACATGTGAAATCGAGCAATCCGCACTGGGCCAGCGTGGTTGACTAAGGCCTAATCACCCTTACATAGGGTAGGCTCGAGCCGCTCGGTGGGGACGTATATGAGCTGTGATGATGATTTAATCCTCATGGAAAATATAATCCGGTCGCGGGTTCGATTCCCGTACGGGACAAATGTTTTGTATGGCCTACAGAAATTTGTTCCGGTCTGGGCGTATGTGCATGTGATATTCTATGTTTGTAACTGCACCCACGACACAGGAGAAATCCTAGAGTGGGGCGACGTTTTTTTTAAAAAAAAAATGAACAATGAATTATACGGTTAAGGACAGATTCCGATTTGGGTAGTCCTATAAAATTGAAAACCCAAATTAAAAAAATATCACAAAAGAAAGTAATGACTATCGGAAATATAATTTATATTATCGGAAGAAAAAATAACAATAGCTTATATTTTTCCACGTTTGTGAAATGTGTATCGATAAAAATATTATTGAATTCGGGTTTAGTTGTTCAATTTAGCTTATTTTTTTATTTGTTCATTTTCTTCATTAGTGCTAAGCCATCATAGTGGCATCACCACCAAGTGTTCAAGACTCTTTTTCGTGTCCGCAATTAAATGGCGGCGTGTGGAAAAGAATGAAACCATGCCAAATATAACATTTCAAAAGCGGGCTAGGCGGAACTGCAACGAGTTGATTTATCTACAGAGAATAATACTAATGTAGCACCTCGTTATAAGATAAAAACAATATAATCCTTATCCTTACTAATATTATTAATGCTAAAGTAACTCTGTCTGTCTGTGTGTTACGCAATCACGCCTAAAGTACTGAACCCATTTAGATGAAATTCGGTATAGACATAATTTGACTCTCAGGAAAGGACATAGGATAGCTTTTATTGCAAAAATCTCCCCTTAAAGGGGTGAAAAGGGGGTGGAAGTTTGTATGGGGTTACGAATTTGTGTTGATCTTTGAACGTCAAAAATAGTACATTGTTACCCCAGGGGTGAAAGTAACTTATTTAGTCCCTCGAACTATTGGTGCCCTCGCTACGCTCGGACGCCAAACACCGTCTCGGGACTAAATAAGTCTTTAACCCGAGGTAAACACTGTGCTTTTCATTACGAATACAAGGAAAGTAAAATTAAAACAATGAATTAGCTAAAGAAAAAACGTTACATAAATCAATAACTTCTGCTTTAGCACGCCTTCTCTTATAAAATCAGGCGTTAACTCCATACCTGAATGAGATGAACTCATTGTGTTAATTATTAACAGTTATACAAATATAATTAACAGTTAATACAAATCTCTGCTATATGAAAGTACTAGCTGTGCCAGCGAACTACGTTTCGCCGTATATTTTTCACCTGATTTTGCAACATTTGTCATTGATGCTCAGCTCCTATTAGTCGCAGCGTGATGTTATATAGCCTAAAGCCTTCCTCGATAAATGGACTATCCAACACAAAAAGAATTATTCAATTTCAATCAGTAGTTCCTGAGATTAGCGCGTTCAAGCAAACAAACAAACAAACAAACAAACTCTTCAGCTTTATAATATTAGTATAGATTAGCAAAACTCTACAAATGGAAAAAACAAATGAAGATCGCATTGCCGCTTTCCCGCTTATTCTGTTTTTTTTTCTGTGACCGGCCAGCTATTCAGCCATTATTTTTCATTTTCATAATTTAAAAAATGGTAAATATTTAGCCCAAATCTATGTTATTTTAAAGAAATAGTTGAAAATAAATTATAATAAAGTCATTTAAAAAATATATTCTTTAAATACTATGTTATTTCAATTTTACACCGCGCTGTAATTGAGTGGCTGTATAGAAAGTCGGAACATGGTTATATAAAAATGTGAAGAAAGAACTAGTATCTTTTTAAAATTTGACAGCAGCTGTAAGTTGAAAGTAATTCTCCCTAGGGCTGAAAAGTATTACTTTCAACCCGCTCCTCAGGCAACTTCAGACCTACTTTCAGAGTATGAGTAATGAAAACGCTATTAAAGTGTCAACTGTTCGTCCGTGACCAAACAATAAAAATCAGAAAAATGGTTTTCTTGACCTTGGTCAAATACGAAATATGTAACCAAGGGTCCCGTTAGGCTAACACAGCACCGCCTTGATGATAATGTAACAGTAACAAATCGATAGCTAACCTGAAGATAAGATCATTTGACCTTTTATAAGTAGTCCAAAGCCTCGATACCTTCGTCCTTGAATATTAAAAAGAAAACGAGCCAAATGCTGATACAGAGTAAGGCGCAATAATAAAATAAGCCTAAAGAGCCCTGTAGTAATGTAAACGATCAAACCGAACTAATAAATTTGTCAAACACGAAAATTTGACAAACATTTTTGATCGCTTACAAAACTTTAATAATAATTTATCTAAGCTAAATTTATTTTCAAAGAACTATATCATTTGATTGCTGTATACGTAAGTTAGTGAGCAGCTAGCGGAGTTCAGCTGAAGTTGCAGCGACAAAATCATTGTTAGTATAAGTAGGTAGCCGTGTTACTGAATAGAATAGAAGTAACATGACATCAAAGCTCAATCAGGCGTGGGATAATTGATCATGCACTTCATCAAATAAAAACCTTCAAAGGTTTATACCAATCAACACGAATATATATTATTATTACACACAGTAGAGACACCCTTTAAAAATAAGCCAGCTCATTCATTTTAGTAAAACACAATGCTACAGATTCACAGACACATTAGATAGAAACCCTCTTGCAAAATAGGCATTTTTGATTTTTTCTCTACATCTTAAGTGAATGTTACAAAAAGAGTTTTTTTTATATATACAACCTAGTTGGCAAACAAGCAAACTGTCCATCTGATAATAAGTGGTATACATGTGGCTCTTTTGAGGTTCGCAGCAAGACTGCAACCCCCACAAGAACCACAGAGTAAGTAGCTACGTTCGTTGTGACATAGGGCTAGTACGAACATTTGCGTCAAAGTATTCGTTGGTTGGTATATCGTAAATAATAATAATAAAATTATTTATTTGCTCCAAATTATATTAAAAATACAATGGGACGATTAACACATAAACAAGTTATTCGGAACAAATAGGCTTATGGCTCAGCATCTGACAGCTGAGTAATCAACTGTCGCTGATATTCTGCCACAACCTCACGCATACAGACATTACAAAGAAATGACAACAGCAAGTCAGACTCAAGCATGTCAAGTCAGTAAGTATTTATATATTGAGTCTAGTCAGTCAAGTACATCGTAAATCCTTAACAATTGTTCTACAAATTATACAATATTCTAGCCGCTTTGTACTGTTCTTCGAGGAACCATTGCTTGCACTTACGCTTGAAATTGTTCTCGGACATTAAAAAACCTTCCCGCAAGGGAGGGGGTAGATCGTTCCATATTTTTGAGGCGGCGAATACAAAACGTCCTCTCGTAGCACTTTTTCTATGTAAAGGCAGAGACAAAAAGTTACCAAGATCCCTTAAATTTGAACTACGCGTTCTAAATGTTAATTTTCTCCGCAGATATTGCGGTATATTTGTTTTAAATAAGGAATATAAAAAGCAAGCATACTTCATGTCTCTGACTCTGCCCATACACAGAATCCTGTTCTGAACTAAGTGTGGAGTAATATGATCCCTCCTTTTTATTGGAAAAAAAAATCGCATGCAAGCGTTCTGTACCCTTTGGATCTGATTTTCAGACTTCTTTAACAAACAAGGACCATACACAGCATCACAGTATTGAAGATGTGACAATACTAAAGTGTTGCACAGTTGTAGTTTGACATTAGCACATAAGTATCGATGCAATCTATATAAAACCTGCAGCGCACCAAAACACTGACCGACCTTACGCCCAACATGATTTTCAAACCGTAGATTTTCATCCATGTACAGACCCAGATTACGAACACAATTTTCGCGAGGTACAGGTACGTCATTTATTTTTACATTAACTTGTACACTTCTGATGGATTCCACTTGATTTCTAGTGCCTAATATAATTTGGACACTTTTGGCCGCATTTAGCATTAACGAATGTTTACGAGACCACTCAGCAATAGTTCCTAGATCTTTATTAAATTTGGACACGGCCGATGATACATCTGTTTCAGTGGGGGTTGTATGAATATACAGCTGTGTGTCGTCGGCATAAAGGTGGTAGTGACAGTGAGAAATTACTTCAGTGATACTAGAAGTATATACGGCAAATAATGTAGGGCCCAGAATGGAGCCTTGAATTACACCTCTCGTAATAGATCGTGGATTTGAAATGTCCATACTGCCATCGTCTTGTGCACATCGTACCCTATGCGATCGACCCGAGAAATAGGCCTCAAACCATTTACAATGACCATTTAAATGACGTCATCGTGAAATATTTGTATGAGAATTTTAGTTGAAATTTAGACTGAAACGGGCCTTGGAACGTAATTTTCTTAGGTGCTCATTTCTTGTAAAGAATCAGTTTCGCCGAGTATTAACAAGAGCAAAAAGTTGTAAAAAAATTACCTATTATTAGCCTATTAAACGCTCAAAAGGTAATCACAAGTTCAATGTTCTGGAAATATTTTGTCTGAGCGGTTGAAGGAAGCAGCATCGTTAAACGCGAATATGATATCCACCCGTAAAAATATTAATCCCCTGTGATCACATTTCCCGGGGCACCCTAAACATTTGTACTTATATTCCAGCAAAATCCTGTTGCCGGATAATATCACAGAATATTTCACAGTCCCGTTAGCTGAACCCAGAACGACCTTTTAGCTAACGAACCGTGGCTAACTTTATAAGGAGAGGACCTTTGGTTTATCTACTTTTACTTATCAAAATGCAATATCGAAAGAAAGAATTTTCGTGCATAATTTTATTGAATATCCTAATCCATACTAAATGGGAAAGTGTATGTGTGTGTTTGTTTATTTGGCCGTCTTTCACGGCAAAACGGAGCGACAAATTGGCGTGATTTTTTAAGTGGTGATAGTTGAAGGGATGGAGAGTGAAATTGGCTACTTTTTGTCTCTTTCTAACCCCCCACTTTTCTAAAATTGGGGGTGGAAGTTTGTATGGAGCATTCCGCAATTTTCAAGGTAGAAAGCTAAAAATCGGTATGCGGACTATTTGTAACCAACAAAAAAATCGTGCATCATTTTTTTTTGAAATCTACCCTCAACCCCTTAAAAGAGGGGGTGAAATTTTATATGAGACTTTTCGCAGTTTTCAAAGTCGGAAGCTAAAAATCGGTACACAGACTCTTTGTTACCAACACGGACCTGGTTACCAACGAAAAATACCTGCCTTTTTTTTAAATCTTCCGTGTTACCCCGAATTTAACGCGAGCCAAGCCGCGGGCAAAAGCTAGTACTCACATACATGTATTTATTAGGCTAGACGCAGCGAGTGTATGTAGGTACTTCGCGTGCCAATAGATAGGACAATACTAGACTTTTTTTATTCAACTAAGTTGGCAATCAAATAGGCTGTCCACCTGATGGCTACAGTCACCTATAGTCTTAGACCATTTAGTACTAAATGGTCTAAGCCTATAGTAGGTACATATTTATGGTTTCTGTAAAAACTTTCTGCAAATCTACAACCCCCCAGTGTACGCTGCCAACTTGTGACATAAGATGTCAAGACACAGTACTCGGTAATTAAACCGGAACACAGCAATGCAAGCACTGCTGCTTGGCAGCATCACAGATAATAAATACTACATTAAGGCCATTGAGCAGTAAATAAATAGGTAAGATAAAGGTAGGGTTGCCAACTTTTTTGAATCATATTTTAAAAACTCTTACCTCTAAGGCGCAAGCCAGACAGAGGCGGCGCGGCGCGCATCAGTCGCACCCGGTGGCGCACTCGCAGCGCGCTGCAGGCGCGCCCGTGGGCGCGAACAGCGCTTGTATGCTACGGTGCGCCAGCGAGTGAGTACGTTGGTGCCATTAAAGAGTTTGATTTTGATCGAACAACATTTCTTCCTCTGATGACGAAGACATGTTAGCCCTGGTGCAACTCGCCAATTTGCAAAGGAGAAGAAGAAGGAGAAGAAGAAGGAGAAGAAACTTCCGGTCCCGCGCAAAACTCACTATAGACTGAGGTACGCGGCTGCGCGCCAGCAGTGCGACGGCCGGCGCGCCCGTCGTTGCAACCGTAGCGCGCCATCTGGAAGCTTGTCGAATGATCATTCATACTAATTGTATGAAAACGGACGGGCATAAAACAGATAGAAGCGGTGCGCCGATGGCGCGCCACAGGTGCGCCTCGCCCGCGCCGTTTCTATCTGGCCCACGCCTAAAAATATAGCAGATGACAAAAAATGTATAATTTATAAAATCATTACATTCCACTATTCCATATTCAAATTGAAAAATACTATCAATTCTGCTTATATAATTTAATTAAAATTTGCTGGATTGTGCTCATCTCATCAACTATTTTTTAGTAAATGCAGAAGTTGCTGTTATTGGAAGAAGAAATTAAATTATAATCTTTAAAATATTATGCAATTCTGACTCCATTCTTTTCTGGCTCAATTTGAAATAGATAATTAGAAAATATTAATAGTTTCGCCTACTATATTTTTTTTTGGAAAGATAGTATTTGACCAACCAGTATAGTAGGATAAGGGTTGGCAACCCTAGATAGAGGTACCCATGCAGACGTGTGTTAGTCGCCATCATTGGCGATGACCTCTCCCTCCAGCACGTGGTCTGTGCCATGCTGGAGGGAGAGAGGAAGTGGGACGCGGTAAACTCCTTCTGCGTGGACGTGATGGCGCAGAAGTAGTCGGCGGAGAGGGCCAGGGAGGAGGATCCCACGGCCGATCTGTGCCGCCGTAGAAGGATGGGGCGGAGGAGACGGAATTACGCCCGCCTTCTTCCTCCTGACGGCAACCAGCGGGGCCCTGGGTTGGGAAGCCCGGGCCCTGCATTGCATCGGTTGCCGCCAGTCGCTGATCCCCTGGATGCTCCAGGGGATCACCGGCCTCCCCCCTTTGGGGGGGTGAGAGGGGCTCGCCCTAGGCGAGCAGACGCCGACGAGGTCGTGGATGTGTTCATCCGAGTTCCCATGACCTTGTCAGGCAGCGACGCGTCCCCTCTCGGCGTGTCCTCTCCTGATGAGGAGGACACGGCGATAATGGACGTGCTCGCGCCAAGGCGTGTGTGATGGACATCGGTGGGTTTTAGTCGGTAGGCCGCGGTTCCTGGCTGGCACTCTGCCCCCAGGGGCCGCGGAGAGGCCGACATAGCCCCGCGCCTTCCCAAGCGCGGGGTATGCGTAACGCATTTCCCACCGTAAAAAAAAAGGTACCCATGCAGACGACTTTGGTACCTACAGACCCTGCGTTCCAGATAAGCATTTTTAGCCATAAATATCAACATTTTTAGCATCTCTGCGTTTCATTAGCCGGTGATGCTAGTTTTTCTTGCTGGTTGTCATGCGTTTCATTTAAGCATTTATAACACGAAATGCTAGCATCAAATATCCATGCTAATAGATGGGTCCTCTGATACCACTTTTTGACAGCTTTCAAAGACATTTGGAAACATTTTTACATGAATCAAAAAGGATTTTCAGCGGATTTAAAAAAATATTTAAAGATATTTATAGTATTAGCCAATTTTGATTTATATTATTAAAAATTTTAAGTGGATGGACTAAGTAGGGGTGGTGTCAAAATTCAACACGAAAAATCAGTACCTTGCGTTTCATTTGTAACAATTTGCGCGGCTAAAAATGTCAACATTTCTTATAAGAAACGCAAGACGAGGCTAACATCAGATGTTAGCCTCAGAAAGTAGCAGTGCTTTATCTGAAACGCAGGGAGAGACTCTATCTGGTGAATTCCTTGAAGGATACTGACAGGGCCGGATTTAAAGGTCTGGGCGCCTCGGGGCAACAAAGGAGTGGAGGCCCCTTGGCCCCAAATTATTTTCCAAACAAAATAAACAAGTGCTTATCAGGGCCATTTGAGATTTTGATATTTTACTGATTGCCTGATTGGAGTGAACAAATACTTATATATCGATGATTTCTGTTAATATTTAATGTAAGCATGTTTGTACGAAGTCTCTATTGTGGGGGCCCCACTTTTGTGGAGGCCCCGGGGCTGTAGCCCCGGTTGCCCTCCCCTAAATCCGGGATACAGATACAATTAGTCTGGTTTTAGTGGCTGACTATCTGGGAGTTGTCGAGTTTCGGAAGGGTATAGTCAGTTTAAGGGGCGGTAGTTCATTACTGAAAATTAAGTACTTATACCTAATACGAAAAGGGCGTTTGACCTTGCCTAGTAAGTGAATAGTTAAATAATATTTATCTTCTTCTAACAAATGACAAATAAGTCATGATAGGAAGAGAAAAATTATACAATGGTTAGGCAGTAGGTAACTTAGTAAACGTTTAGTAAACGGAATGTAGTCTGAAACGTCCCCAAATACGAGTACAGTACCTAACCAGTTGTTAGTTAAAAGTAAAATTATGAAAAAAAACCTTTTTTATATTTAACCTATGGCCACCTTCCAGCTCCAGCATTAGATCAGCTCCATATCATTATAATATCACATTGTCACGCGATATGTATTGCTTAAAAATTTCAGCTCAATCGGAAACCGGGAAATGGGTCAAAAACTTGCAAGATTTCATTGCAGATACCGGACAGGTGAAAGTAAATAAAAGCTTGTAAAAAGTAAAAAATAGCCTCCATGGTACAAATATACGCCCATTGACGTATACGTCAATGTATACGCCATACACTTAATACACTAATGAAAAAAAAATTTGTATTACAATTACTTACTCTATATAAATAGGTCGATTAAAATAATATTTCCCATACAAGCTATAATACCATCTCCACTTAATGGTAGTTATATGTACATGCAACAACCGTTTTAATATACGAGTAGGTATCTGGCATCTGAAAGGATCGTAAATTCCCGGGTGATCTGAGGGCCGCGCCAGTGACCTTGACCCGGTGATCCGTCGTTATTAAACGATCTCCTCGCGGAGATATCTCCCCCAATACAATTCCTTTATCGGCGAATTCTTTACGGACTTGAGACGAATTTAGTCATTTATCGGGTGTACATCCAAAAATATTGGCATGAACTATGCCATGCGATGAAAAAGAGGATTTTTTGATAAGAATGAAAGGTTTCAGCATTAGCGTATTCGGGGGGCTGGTACATGATTTGTGTGAAGTCATCAGTGTTTTAGCGTCCTTCATAGAATTTTAAAACGGTATATATCTTAACATCCTGGGTAGTTTTCCAATTACAAAGCATAATGCGACTCAGTGGCGCACAATGCCGAATTATGCTGATGCTTAATTGGAACGTGAATTAGTTTTCAAATGCACCAGCAGAGTGCGCTAAGTTCAGTGTTGAAAAAAAGAAATATTCATAGAGTTAGCAATAACCTCATTAATGTGTAAATAATGTGGTATACATAATAATTGGTTGAAAACTATTTACGGTTATTTTAAGTAATTTGGATATTGATTATTTCATTACCATTTTTTTGTTTTGAGTAATTTTTGTACTTTCATCCATACTTATATTTATTTTTTAACACAGTTTGAATTAACTTTGATTATTTCAAAAAAACTACAATGAAACGAAAGCTTTAAAAATTTTTCAACAATAAATAATATTACTAACGATTATATATAAATAAAACATTTCGATCAATGCCAACTTAAAGAAAAAACACTTGTTAATTTTCTGTCACTGAGTTGGTATCGATTGCACGCATCACACGAAAACATTGCTTTTGAGAGTGCTCGATTGTGCGAAGTGTTGCTGTAGTTGGAACATTCAACGTTAAGCATTATGCCGCATAATGCGCTCTAGTGCGGTAATTGGAAAACTACCCTGGGGTGCGCACTAGAGCATACTGGGGTGGGCACGCACATATACGCCTATGGGTTTGAGTGACTAAGTAAGTAATTATTGTTGAAAAAAATATTTAACTGTATTGTATTGGCTATAATGTGTAGTACATATAGGTTTTTCAAGAAAAATGTAGCTGAGGGCTGAGGAGAGGCTTTACTTACGAAAAAGTATGAAAAATCTGTGTTCTGTTATCTTACCTGTTAGTTAGTCGTTTGTTACCCTCCAAACGGGTGACCAGATCGAGGGTATGATATCTTCCAGCCGGAGTCAACCGGCCGAGCTACCCCCTTCCCAGCTGCTCAGGGTAGTTGGGGCACTCCTAGGAAGGCGCGCCTCCTTCTACCCAACCGCCTGCGGCCTCCAGCAGGCGTAGCTGCTAGGCCAGCTGGAGGGCGCAAGCCCTTGTACGGCGCGTTATTTATAGAAAATAATGACTAAGCCTCGCCCCGTCTTGCTTAATTGTTAAATGAGAGAGCGAAAAGAAATGCGTTACTTGTCTTTTGTCCCGTTTCTCGACGGGCTTAGCTATTACGAGTTAAGTGTTTATGGTGGGTATCTGAAACATTGATTAGATAACACATGAACGATCGAATAGTGGGCCGGTGAAGAACTGCTCAATCGCGACTCGTGCAGTTCCTTTCCATAGTGAGTGATTAGCTGTCGGCACGTAAACATGCCGAAAAGCGCATTCAAAAGTTGTGGTAACAATAGCCAGAAACGACAGAAAAAAGACGGGATTTCATATTTGCGTGGGTAAACTAAAAAAACACATCTTATCATGTATTCAAATATTTGATTTATACGTAAAAACCAATCAAAAACAATTATTTTAATCATAAACATGTCGCTTCGCGTCAGTGTCAGTACATCACAATCGTCTCGCTCGCACGGGCGTCGTATCACGATGTGTTATCTCATTCATGCGTTGGAGCGACAATGCAATAAGCAATTTCAAGCATTATGTTTGAGAGTATAAAGCTGATATTTTCTTGTAGCAATTACTAAAACGTCGTTAGATCTGTGGCTAGGTATGAAATGATGTAACTGCCCACGGTTGTACTTAAAATAATTACCGTAATGCAGAATAGGTGTAAGGGGTCCCGAACTTTATCTAACGGAACCCAAGTCAACCTCACCTGCACGCGGTGCACCCTGCTGTTCAACAGACGAGGCTCTGGCGCACCCCACCAACCCGCACTGGGCCAGCGTGGTGGGAGAAGGCCCAAAACCCCCTCAAAATGAATAATCGAACTAACCAAAGGCCCCAAGTGCCCGGCGGACCCGAAGGCCGTGCCGGCGGTGACGGTCGTCGACCCGGCGCTGGGACCTGGGGTGCAAAGAATCCCCGGGCGGCGAAAACCCCCCATCAAACGACCTTGGCCCTGGCAACGTACAACGCGCGTACACTGCGGACCGAGGAGAAGCTGCTGGAACTGGAGAGGGAACCGAGCAGGATCCGTTGGAGTATTGTAGGACTATCCGAAGTCCGAAGAGAGGGTGAGGATACGATGGTCCTTAAATCCGGCAACCTGCTCTATTTCCGGGAGGGCGAAGAACTGTCCCAAGGTGGTGTCGGGTTTATAGTCCACAAGTCTCTCGTGAACAACGTGGTACAGATCGGAAGTGTGTCGAATAGGGTGGCGTACCTTATACTCAGCATCACCGAACGGTATTCGCTGAAGGTCATACAGGTCTACGCCCCGACCTCGACCCACCCCGACGAGGAAGTGGAAGCTATGTATGAGGATATTTCTCGGGCAATACATGCTTCCAAGACTCACTACACCGTTGTCATGGGAGACTTCAACGCAAGGATAGGCAAGCGGGGCGATAATGAGTTGAAAGTGGGGCAATTTGGAGCTGGAATCCGGAATTTTCGAGGTCAAATGCTAGCCGACTACATGGAGAGAGAGGGACTCTATATGATGAACTCTTTCTTCAAAAAACGGCTGCATCGAAAATGGACCTGGAAAAGTGCGGATGGCGTGACAAAAAATGAGATTGACTTCATCATGTCGACTAAGACCCGCATATTCAATGACGTCTCAGTGATCAATTCGTTTAACACGGGGAGCGATCACCGAATGTTACGAGGCGCATTGAATCTTAATATAAAAGCGGAAAGGTATCGACTGGTGAAGTCTGCGCTCCGTCCCGAAGCCATCCAGATCCAAAACCCCGAGCGCTTTCAACTCGAATTACAAAATCGCTTCGATTGCCTGGAGGACTGCACGGATGTGGACACTTATAATGACAGGGTTGTGGAAGCTGTGCTTACGGTGGGTGCAAAGTTTTGCAAACCCAGCCGTACTAAGCAACGAAGTAAGATCTCGGAGCCGACAGCTAAACTGATTGAGGAAAGGCGTGGAATGGGTCGGCAGTCTTCTGAAGATGCTCGTCGGCGACTCAACAAACAGACCTCTAAGTGCCTGACTCGCGACATACGCCGATTTAATACGGAACGTATTAAAGAGGCCATTGAGCAGAACAAGGGCTCCAAAGTGTTCGCAAGAGATCTGTCACTCGGTCAGAGTCTGCTGACGAAGCTGAAGACAGAGGACGGCAGAGTCATTACATCCCGACCTGAGCTTATGGGCGAGATCGAATGCTTCTATGGACAGCTTTACGCAACATCACAGGCACCTGTTATTCCGGCTACAGACCCTAGAGTCAAATTGACCCGGCACTATACCGAAGATATCCCGGACGTCAGCCTGTACGAGATTAGTGTGGCTCTTAAACAGCTTAAAAACAACAAGGCACCGGGTGATGATGGAGTTACAGCCGAACTTCTAAAAGCGGGTGGACTACCAGTCCGGAAAGCGCTGCAGCGGCTATTCAACTCCGTCATACTCGAGGGTAAAACGCCTAAAGCATGGCACAGGGGCGTGGTGGCACTTTCCTTCAAAAAGGGCGACAGGGCCCAGTTGAAGAACTATAGACCCATCACGCTCCTGAGTCATGTTTATAAGCTATTCTCGAGGGTCATCACGAATCGTCTCGCACGCAGATTCGACGACTTCCAGCCTCCCGAACAAGCCGGATTCCGAAAAGGCTATAGTACCATAGACCACATCCATACGCTGCGGCAGGTTATACAGAAGACCGAGGAGTATAATCTGCCACTATGCTTGGCGTTTGTGGACTATGAGAAAGCTTTTGATTCTGTCGAGACCTGGGCCGTACTTAGATCACTCCAGAGGTGCCAAATAGACTATCGGTACATCCAAGTGTTGCAGTCATTGTACGAAAACGCCACCATGTCAGTCCGCCTTCAGGAACAAAACTTGAAACCAGTACGACTTCAGCGTGGTGTGAGACAGGGTGACGTTATATCGCCGAAACTGTTCACAGCTGCGTTGGAGGATGTATTTAAGCTTTTGGACTGGAGGGGACTCGGCATCAACATAAACGGCGAGTATATGACTCACCTTCGTTTTGCTGATGATATCGTAGTCATGGCTGAGACCGTGGAGGATCTAGGCACAATGCTCGAAGACCTCTGTAGAGTTTCCCAACAAGTGGGTCTTAAAATGAACATGGACAAGACTAAAATAATGTCGAATTCCCGTGTAGTACCCACTCCTGTGAATGTTGGAGGCTCTACGCTGGAAGTTGTTGACGAATATGTTTACCTGGGGCAAATAGTCCAGCTCGGTAAGTCCAACTTCTAGAAAGAGGTAAATCGGCGAATCCAACTCGGCTGGGCAGCGTTCGGGAAGCTACGCAGCATATTCTCGGCCCATCTACCGCAGTGTCTCAAGACGAAAGTCTTCAATTCGTGCGTGTTGCCAGTGATGACATACGGAACTGAGATGTGGCCGCTTACAATGGGTCTCATCAGAAGGCTCAAAGTCACCCAAAGGGCAATGGAGCGGGCTATGCTCGGGGTTTCTCTATGTGATCACATCAGAAATGATGAGATCCGTAGAAGAACTAGAGTTACCGACATAGCCCAAAGAATTGCAAACCTTAAGTGGCAGTGGGCAGGACACATCGCTCGTAGGACTGACGGCCGTTGGGGCGGAAAGGTCCTCGAGTGGCGGCCGCGTACCGGGAGACGCAGTGTTGGTAGGCCCCCCACAAGGTGGACCGACGATCTGGTGAAGGTCGCGGGAAGCCGCTGGATGCGGGAGGCGCAGGACCGATCGGTATGGAGATCCTTGGGGGAGGCCTATGTCCAACAGTGGGCGTCTATTGGCTGATATGATGAATGCAGAATAAGGTTGAATTCGATAAATACGGTACTTTCTTTATGGAAATTTTCATTCGGGCGTGCATATTCAAGTATATATCAGCGAGTACAAATGTATAGTCGATTAGGTGACAGATTTCAAGCGCGTTTTTGTATGAAGCGCTCTATCTACGTTTGGTAGTAAATCAATGATCTGAAACCATAGTTTCGTCTCCACATTCTCTAGCAGGCGTAGCAAAGCCGGTGAACAAAATGGGACAAGAGACAAGTACCTAATTGTCTCTTGTCTCGTAATATTTCGGCACTAACATCATTTCTTTCCGTTATGTTCTTCATTTTCACAATACTTTATTACCTTTCTTTTTTCAATATAAATAATATATTGACGTTACTTACATTATAATTAATGCTTAGGAACTTATTATAATCTCGATTGACTGGCTTCAACCTCGAATGACAAAACGATAATAGTCCGATTTTTTGGAAAGATTGATGTTATTGGTGAATGCTCAGACCCACTGTCTGTAAATGCTGGTGTCCCCCAAGGATGTGTGCTTTTACCTACACTATTCCTTCTGCATATCAATGATATGCTGCAAATCAGCAGCATTCATTGTTATGCAGACGACAGCACGAAAGACACCTTCTATAACGGCCGTGCGAACTCTTCTCGGGAAAACGTCATTGAGTGCCGGAATAAACTTGTGTCTGAAATCGAAACTTCATTAGAGAAAGTTTCTAACTGGGGTCGTCTTAATTTAGTCCATTTCAACCCCTCAAAGATACAGGTTTGCGCGTTCACCGCAAAGAAAATACCATTTGTCGTATCTCCTCGCTTTCAGGGCATTCCCCTAACTGCCTCAGCCAATATTGGGATCCTTGGTGTCGACATATCGAGCGAAGTCCAGTTCCGTGGCCACTTAGAGGGTAAAGCTAAATTAGCTTCTAAGAAGCTTGGTGTGCTCAACAGATCTAGACAGTATTTCACTCCGGCGCACCGCCTTCAGCTTTACAAGGCGCAGGTTCGGCCTCATATGGAATACTGTTCTCATCTTTGGGCTGGGGCACCCCAATACCAACTTCTCCCACTGGACCGCATTCAACGGAGAGCGACTCGAATCGTCGACTGCCAGGAAATTTCAAATCGGCTTGATACCTTGGCGCTGCGTAGAGATGTCGCTTCGCTATGCATCTTCTATCGTATTTATTACGGGGAATGCTCCGAGGAATTGTTCGGACTTATACCTGCCGCCTCTTTCCGCCATCGTTCCACGCGGCAAAAATCCATGCCCATCACTTAGATGGTTGGCAGTCCACAACTGTGCGTTTCTCTCGAAGTTTCCTGCCTCGCACAGTCAAACTTTGGAACGAATTGTCGCCTGCGGTACTTCCGTACCGATACGACCTTCAAACTTTCAAAAAAAGAGCGTATTCCCACCTCAAAGGCCGGCAATGCACTTGTAACTCCTCTGGGGTTGCGGGTGTCCATGGGCGACGGTAATTACTTACCATCAGGTGATACGTCTGCTCCCTTGCCCCCTATCCCATAAAATAATTTTTTTTTTTATTATGAATTCAAAACATTTCAAACATGATTTTATTTGTTTCGAAAATGAAATTTTGAAAATAAAATCGATAAGTAGTTGATTTTTATTTTGGGAGTATCGTTACTCTAAAAGAACACCAATTTTAAAATTTCTATGGCCTCAAATGTCATCATTTATTCCTATTGCTTGTCAATTACACCTCGTAAGCGTAATTTTTCGCGGAAAATAACTGATTTGGAAAATTGAGCTGGGCACGTGGATACCTAGTATTATATATAATGGGAGAACGCCGAACCATTATAATTAGGTACCTCGAAAGTTTCGTGGAAAATATCAACTGACTCGTTATTTTCGGATTAAATTACTCTCAGGCTTGGTTCAGTCAGAGTCTCTGGAGTGGATGCTTTCCTAACAATTTATAATTAAGAAAGTACATAACTAAGCGTCGCGTCGCGGAGGGTCACGCTCCATACAAGGGCGGTCATAAATAGTTAAAGTCCTGTTACTATCAATACATTGTATTATTTTAGTGACTTATAGTTGTAAAAGTGTTTTAGGAAAATTAAAATGAAAGAAGTACATGTATTTACGGAATAAAAAACGTTTACTTCAGTAAAAAACAAATATAAACAATAACATACTTTTACCTAAATTTATCATGAACAAACACTTAAAAATTGGAATGTAAAACATATATTTTAAATAAAATAAGAGTCAAAACATTGATAACATTATTTAATTATAATAAAATAATAGAAATAAATAAATTAAAATTAATTAAATACAAAAAAAAACAAAACAACTAACAAAATACAAATAAATTATTCTTATTCTAACAATATTAAACATGTAACAATTCTATTACACTTTGTGACAGAGTATTTTTCTTTTTAGGGGGAAGTTTCCGAAGACTTGTAATATCTGAATGTAATAATAGTCGTTGTATTAAATCTTGATTGGTAACTTCACGTGACATTTTTCGAGTGTGACTTCGTCTATAAATTTTGATATACTTATTTGTCGCTTCAGCAGCTTCTTCGGAAAGTTCTCCTATAGATAACAATGCATAACTTATAATATCTGATCCATGTACGAGCACCTTGTGGACAGAAGCAGGAAGACTATACCACGGATATTCCTCGACCAGGCTGTATGCTGTTTGTAATGCATAGTCTTTAAACTTGCATTCATTAATTTTATGTCCAGAAGATAACGTTTGTAATATTACACAACAACGATCTATGAGATCCTTATTCAAACCTGTAATTTCAGCAGATACAGCTGATTCCAAAAAAAACTTCCTGGCCGTGTTTCCGTCGTTAGACGTCCCGCTTCCTATTACACCTAATCGTTCCCTAAACTGGGACTGTACATATTGTTTTTTATTTGATAACAATTGTTTATCACTATCTAGCCTAACTTGCCATTTTTTTATGTCTAATCTATATGAAAGATGAATAAAATATTCGAAGAAACGTATCCAAGAATGTAGTGGTGATAATCCAAATTGGTATCTACTCTCTATTACAGGTTTTTGTAAACATTCGTCTATTTTATTCATCTCTTTAGGGGTAGCATTACATATATAACATCTACTTGTAGATGTTTCACTTAAAGCACTACAAATTTTACATCTACCATTGAAAGCTGCAACTTATGAGAAACGACCAATTCACGATTGTCGATCTGAATAAAAGTAGGTTGCAAACTTTCAATTTTATCCTTAAAATAAGCTTCCTCTTGCAAAGACACTGCTGTGCTTTCTTTCAAAAATTGAAATCGAATAGGACGGCAGTACCTAGTGGAAGAGGGTCGAGGATTTTTCCATAAAATTTTACAATTATCTTCAGCTAATTTTACAATAATTTGAAGGGGTACATAAGATGTTACAAACAAACTACTATCTTCTAAAGTTGAATCTGAAAAAAATTGTTTGTATTCACTATGTCCAGTGCTGCCATCGAATCCCCATTTCCCAAGTAAAGAGATATTAGACAAACAATCATCAGGAATCTGATCTAAGACCTCTTTTTGAGATTCAAGGATTCGAGAAGCTGTGTGATCAAAAAGACTTTGTAATTCAACTTCAGCTGAAGACTCGGAATCAGTTATATTAGAAGGGTAACATCTCTGTTTCGCTTTAGTAATTTGTTGGTAACATGGTAATACATTAGGAGAAATCTTACTATTAACAAAGTTTTTAATTAATAAATACTGATGTTTTGTCAACTGAGCATCAGTCACAAGTGACAAGACATCATCAGTGCTAACTCTAGATAGACACGAATCGAATGAACAGTCTGAAACATCAAGCAATGCACTCACAGTAGAATCATCAGACTTTGACAAATCAGCTACTCTCCGACGTTTAGTCCTTTTACTACATTGCGTAAAAGGTTTTCGAGGACGACCACGTGAATGACACGGCGACGTTTCAGACGGAGTACATTGCTTATTGTTTTTCACAAGTTGAATTTTTTCAATAACATTAAACCAATCGGAATTCTTATATAAAAGCTTGGTTTTATCCCTATTACATTTTTTCCAGAATCGAGCAATAGCTTTACATAAATTATTAACAATTTTCTCTAAATAATGAATATCAATGTTCTCAGCATCGTCGTTCAGAGTAGTCAACAAACTTTGTAGGACTTGACGACACTTTTCCGAGTCATTATCGGTATTGACAGTTAGCCATATTTCAAGAATATGCATTCTTGAAAACGAGCATATATATAAATTACCTAAAACAAAAAAAAAACGGTTAAAATTCAGTCACAAAACCTACACAAAGCACTAAGACTAAATAAACTAATTTCGTAGCAAATGCTACGAGATAATCTGGCAACCGTAGCACCCTTGTCATCGCCAAAAGGGCAGATAAGGGCAGCCAAGTTTTAATTTTCCTAAGATAAGAAAGTCTAAAGATTATGGTGCAATATACCTCCATAGTCGGAGCGAGTGGGAACATATTTAAAAGTTTATTCAAACTTTGAATATTAAAATATAATACTCCAAGAAAAGTCGCCTCGTAGCAATGACATACTAAAGAAAATATATACTAAGATACAATTAAAATAAAAATATTAATTATCACATACCCTGTTCTTGGATATCCATTTCAGAAAAAACTCACACAGCACTCACAGGTCCCGCAATGACAACAAATGACGTCACGCTTTTTAATGACTCACTGATAACAGTATTTACGATTGGCGATGCGCTCTCTTTGAATGCACAATAGATAATGAAGGCGCACTCTAATTACTGACCTATTTATAGTTTCAGAAGGTACCGCAACTATCCAATGTAACGACAAGGAATAAAATGTAAAACAAGAAAGCAGGTTTTTAAGATTTATGACCTATGGATGTCCCACAGTGTCGGTGGCGTTGTTGACTCGGCACTTGCCTTCCAATCGGGGGGTCCGGGATTCAAGATCGCCATGTCCCAATGTGTTTTTCGTTTTTTCGAATCTTATATGTACTTTTGTCTGACGCTCCTACAGTGAAGGAAAACATCGTGAGGTAACCTGCAAACATCTGTGAAGAAATTCAATGGTGTATGTGACGTCGACCAATCCGCACTGGGTCAGAGTGGTTGACTAAGGCCTAATCACCCTAACATAGGGTAGGCTCGAGCCCCTCAGTGGGGACGTATATGGGCTGTGATGATGATAGTGGTGATGATATTTTTTATGACCAGGTGATCATTGTTTGGCACCGACTTCAATATAAAACTGTGAAGTTGTATGTATTCTTATATAATTTATTACTTTTTGATGTTTTTGACGTCATACGGACTTCAAAAACATCAAAAAGTAATAACGTTTTTGAGTCAGTTTTATTTTCTGTAAAAAAATATTTCAATCTTTTTAGTAAATTTAATACGTATGAGTAGGTATGTATTATAATATGAGTCAAGGCAAACACCAGAATAACTTAAATTAAAACGTCTTTTGCTCTAAACAGTATTGAAAGAATTACCCCTGAACTCCTTATCTACTAGAAACCTTTCATCATCAGCTCAGTAATATGATATGATGAGTAGGTACCAGATGCAAATACCTGAATATCGTCAGAAAAAAAACATGAAAAACGATGGATGTTCTTATGAAATATAAAGGTTTCCCTCGGTTTTCATGTGATCCCATCATCATGGTGAAAATGGGACCACCTCGGAAGTATACTCTTTTAATTACAAAAAGAATTTTGAAAATCGACTCACAAATGGCAGCTTAATCGGTGAACATACATAAAAAAAATAGATACAGTCGAACATAGAAACTCCTCTTTTTTCGAGATCGGTTAAAAACCTAGTGTTGTTGGTATTCTTATATTACTTTTGACTTTTTTTGTTTTTGAACTCGGTTTTTATTTTTTATGCAAATTTATTTGCAGAGATGACGTGCTACGTAAGAATAACGCCGGAAATGGGCGAGGCGGTGTTGCAGCACCTCCGCGACAGCTTCTTCGCGGACGAGCCACTCAACAAGGCGGTGCAGCTGTGCCAGCGCGGTCAGCCGCACGCCGCGCTCGAGAGGCTCTGTACCGCCACCATGGCCGACGGGCTGTCTATCGCTGTGTTGGAAGATGATATGGTGAGCTCCATCACTGGCTCGGTCGAATTGGATCGGCTGGATACAACAATCTGGGCAGATAGATTAGCTAGTATGTTTCTCTTATGTTTCTAATAAATATACTCCATGTCTTACATCCATTCATATGAAGGGACTTCGCGCACTTTCAGGCCACTACTACGATCAGTAGTCGGTAGTATGCGACTAGGTGAAATATAGGTGGTCGCGTACCTAACCGTAGTGACCAACAGCCGCAAACGCCTTCACTACTGGTCGTGGTGGATTCCTATAATTGGATATGAGTATTATTAAAGCATAAATCGTTTCTGATTTATTAACTAATTGCCAAAGCTCAGCACGGAGAGTTTGTCAGTACTCTTGTACTCTTATGCTTGGATTGGAGGTTGGAACACACTGGCAAATCTGATAGGAATGGTCAGTGGGTAGCAGGGACAAAAACACGGTAGGGACCATTCCTGTTTGTCTTGCAACGTATGGCATGAAAAAGATATTGAATGTAAATAGATACCTATTCCTTAATAATCACTCGTTAAACCTATCGTTTCAGGTGCTCGGTGTGGCTCTTAACGGGATATTATGACCCGGAGACATTGAGGAGTCTATTGAGAAGATCCAGCAATCATCAGACGCGAAGTTCAACAAGATATTCACGATACTGTACACAGTGAGCCGAGACCTGGACCTATTTGACACCTTCGATGTGGACCGTATCCTTGAGTGTAGAATCATCTCAGTGTCAGACAAGGCCCGGGGCCGCGGGCTGGCGAAGGAGCTGATGAAGCGAAGCATACAGCTTGCTAGAGAAGAAAACTTTAAGGTTTGTTTGAAAATTACTGAAGTGCATATTACCCATGACATCTTTTTTTGCCAATATCTCAGCAGTATCTTTTTCACTGGAAAATGTGTTACACATACTTTACATCTGGGACAGCGTGTAACTGACTGACACGCTGCATATTGGCACATAGTTAATGTCAACCTATCAACTACTGTTTCTTACGGCCTACAGCATCTTGGCCCGAGCACAATTATCATTCCCGTGCCCCCCTAATCAGAGGAAAACAGGTTGAGGAGACATGGGTCTCTACCAGACACCTACACAATCGTAAACACTCCAATTAAATATGATATAGCTTAAATGTTATGATAATTTAAGGTGACGGCTTCATTAATTTAGAAAAAAACAAAATTATTACAATACGGAAAACATGGAATAAAAATTAAACAACAATAATATGAATACTGAATACTTGACGTGACTGAATTTGACGATATCATTTTATTTTATTTTTTTATTTTACAAAAAGCAAAACATAGAAACAGCCAAAGCCTTTCTTTAATTATAAATCGGTCTAGTGTTAGTGAAGTAAACAGAGGACCACGAAACGTCTATTTTGTATACTTTATATATGGGTTTTTGGCTTGCTAGATAGCTCGTTTATTCGGGCGTAGCCGCGACAGCAATATATTTTACACATAGCTATTTGTGAATTCACTGGACATTAGTGTTTCCTCTTAATACAAAAGCTGTTGCTGGTAGCTTAATCCATTGCGATGAGGCCCGAATCGGCCCATGGCCTTTGATAAATGGTTAGTATATTAATAAATTTGACGGCTTTTTCCAGCTGTTCAAGGTGGACGCGACTGGCGCTTTTTCCCAGCGCATATGCAGCACCCTGGGCTTACGCGAGCTGCGCAAGGTGCGCTACGCTGAGTACTGCGATTCTTTAGGCAAACCCGTGTTCTGCGTGCCGCCACCCCATGATGCACTCTCCGTCATGGTTCTGGAGCTACCGTAAATGTACTGCCAAAAAAGAGTTGAGAAAAATAAGGCCTCTATTGCTCGTGATAATAAAAACAATCCTCAAAAAACAATGATATAATTATAATCGGAAGTAGTAACAATCTCATACGTAAACTTGCAGTAACTCCTATATCACGATTTCTTTAACAAAACTAATAAATAACGCGACAAGTACATTAAAGGATTACTTACTTAAATTAATTGTGTCAGATCACTTTTCAATAAAAGTTATATAAAGAGTGAATATTTTCGATTTTTTCGCACGCATGACAAATTAGCAAAAACAGAGTAAATAGACGTCATTTATTCAATTCGTTTTATATCAATTTGTTAGAGTTTGAAAAGATAAAATTGAATGTTGGTTTATCTCTATTATTCTTAATTAAGCTAAAAGCGTTGCTATATAAAATACGATCATTCGTTCGAGAGATATCGAGTAATCAGAGTTATCGATATTGTTGACACGGCTATATAACAAAGACAATCTACGGAACCACATATTATAAAATGTAAAATTAAAAAGACCTTTTATTTGCTATTACAAATATAATTTAAGGACAATACTTATTTCCGTAGTCTGTGATTAGATTCAACCCTGAATTTGGATGTAGGTACACCTGAATTCCCTCTATTGAGGCAGTACCTGCTGTTAATGAAACAATAATAATATGTTTCAAATTAGGTTTTAAAAAAATTATTTTACATTTGACTAAAGAGAAATCAGGAAACGTCCAGAGACGTTACGTTACGGTAAAAATAATTAAAACAATAAAGAAAGGAATAATTAAATCCAAATGACTCCGTACTTTAATCATCACTTACTTTTAACACTAGGCTACAAAGATCCGCGCACAGTATTGATGGTTGTATGTATAAAATTCTATTTGTATGAAGCTTACCAATATTTAATACATCTTCTAGATGCGTAACAATATTTGTATTTGCATAAGGTGTATAAAAGTTATTTATTTTGTATAGTGCTTTTTCCTAGCTAAAACAGAGTTAGAGTTTATATTATCTACAAATATTAAAATATAAGCTTATGATAATAATGCTGCGTCAAAGCTCAAAGTACTTAGATGATGATTGGTGTATAGTGTATATCGAATTCGTATATAAACTTTATGTAACCAATATAGTGTTTAGCACTATATTAGCGGAATTTTAGAATCATACATTCGTTAATATGCAAAATGAATAATATTTTTAATTTTTGTTTTAGCTTAAAATAAACTTTTTAATTATTTAAAAAAAGCTCCATTTGACTAAAAACATCGGTTGTAATATACCTATCTCCGTAAAGGTAAAATCATTGACATCTTAGAGTAATGATTGGCAATACAGTAAGTCAATCGCAGTTGTTAAATGCGCATAAACTAATGTTTAAAATTTGTGGCACAAAACCTAGATATTAAGCTTATTTTTTTATTGCATTCGTCCACCAGTATTACTAAATCAATTGTCACGAAAAAATGTCTGAGACTTGAAGCATAATAAAGTCACATAGATGTATAAAAATGCATATTCTGCCTATAATTACGTTGCTATGTTAAAAAAAGAAAACTTGCTTAAAAAAACGTGCCAAAAATACATATATCAATGTGTATTTCAATGTGTCATTAAATCCAAATTCGTTTGTCATTGTATGAATCCGTGGACATTTATTATTGTAGTCACTCCATTTATGTAAGTATACGAAAACATTAAATGTAACTTATCATTTAGTTTTGTAAGAGCTACCTTTAGAGCATTAACTTGGATGTGATTTGAATTACTATCATTGTATTTAAAGGAGGAATCATTTTTATCAGAATTAATGTTGTAATGTCACATGCCTGAAAAAATGATGGCACATTGAACTGACTCTTTGGTGAAGCCAACGATCCAAACCTCGCTTATTATACCTACATTATACATAGCCAGCTACTCATAGTAGTAACAATATGATCGGCATTGAGGGAGCATCACAGGAAAAAGCAGTGGAAGTGATATGAAAATATTACAATAAGGAACGATGACGTCAAATTCTCATTCAAAAAGCATATAGGTAGCCGAATATTACACCAGTAACAAGTATTTCTTCTAGTCTGTCGTATTTTTAGACAACAAGGAATTTATTTTAATTCGGCGTAGAAAGAAAAAGTTTATGTATATGTATCTTCCACTATCTTTTGTGATCCGTGGGAGCACGGTACACGTCACATCACGATCTTCCACTGTTTTATGTGTTCCGTGGGGAGCATGACAGATGCCACATCACATCACGATTCACGATATTCCATTGTTTTATGTGTTCCGTGGGGAGCACAGTAGACGTCATATCAAAAGATCTGCAAATTGTATGAAAATGGCATTAGCTTATAATAGGCCCTACTCACGATGCAATCTAACTTGCGATCTGTTGCTGCAACATGTTGCAGTCGCGGTTGCACGTGCTCTACTCACCTATGCAACTTCGCTTGCAATTTCATTTTGCGAACAAACACCTTAACGTCACAACGTGTACACGCCTACGTACCTAGATTTCAAAAACCGGCCAAGTGCGAGTCTGACTCGCGCACGAAGGGTTCCCTACAATTACCTATACAAAAAACGGCAAAACCTAATCAAGATTGTTGTATGGGAGCTCCCCTTAAATATTTATTTTAATTTTATTATTTATTTTTAAAGTGAATATACAACTAAATATTCGGTGAATATTTCATTTCATGCGTCTACCTGTTGCCGTTATTAATATCGAGCAAGAAACGGCAAAATAATCACATCTTTTGTATGGGGCTCCCTTTAAAATTTTTGCGACGACAGAAATACATTATCTGTGAAAATTTCAACTATCTAGCTAGGTCATGAGATACAGCCTAGTGACAGACAAGCGGACGAACGGACAGACAGACGGACAGCGCAGTCTTACTATTTGCTTTAGCTCTTGCTTCTACAATTTAAACACCTGTGAGGAGAAGAAAGAAAAAACAGTTTTGGGTAAAAAAATAGTTACAGCTACAAAATAAAATATCGCAAATGAACGTTATGTTTCATTTGGAACCAGATGATTTCTCATATTTTCTCTGCGGATCATTTTTATTACTTTGAATTCTAAACGCTACCTACACTACAGAGGTGTGGCTGACTAAGCGGCACACATGCGACTGAGCCAAGTTGCATGCAACCGCGCTATTCACGTCGCAATATGTTGCAGCAATCAGTCGGTCGCTAGCGCGGGCGATGCGACCTGCGATAAATTGCATGCAACCTGCAACCTGCCTATTCACGTCGCAATCTGCTGCATTGCAACAGATCGCAGCAACAAATTGCTAGCGAAATTGCATCGTGAGTAGGGCCTATTAGACAACCTCACGCTTTTTTTTCCGCACCTAATGTCATTTCTTTACATTTTTGCGGAAAGACTGCGGACAGTTAAGCGTGTAGCTTTTGGCTAGCTTGGCCCACAGGACAGATCCTCAACACTTAATATAATTTATTAAGTACCTATTGTAGCATTTTAAGTACAATGCGCATTTAACAGTAGGTACTTTACACACGATTCACGGGTAAATTGTTATCTAGATTTCCCGCTTATCTTGAAATCCTGTTATATGTTATGTTCAAGCAAGTGCGATGATAATATGAAGTAAAACATATTTTTTACCAATAAATGCTAGGCGGTTGGCCTGACCATCACCTAAAACCTAGTTTCAACTAAAGTTATTAACATTTTAATATCTATCTCCATTTTGCAACGAATTAGGTAGGTACGCTACGAGGGTGTGGGACAAAACGACGTCCGTCCAGCATTGCGCGTCCTCTGCGTGGTTGTACTTGAGTGAGTGGCCGCCGGCCTGTATAATGGCCGGTATACACTTTGTTTAGTCAAGTGCTTAGTGTTTAGTGTTTAGTAGATTGTTTAGTGTTAAGTGATTAGTAGGTGCTGTCCCTACATTGTTTAGTAAACAGTGTTTAGTTTATTTGTTCATTATATGGACTTAACACTAAACAGATCTGTCCAGACGTGTTAAGTGAGTGTTAAGTGTTAAGTGAGGGGTGAAGGCGGGAGAGCGGGAGGGGCGACTCGCAGAAAAAATAGAACGCGCTCCTATTCGCTAAACACTAAACACTTAACACTAAACAGAAGCTGTCCGAACGTGTTTTTTACTAAACACTTAACACTAAACAAGCCACTCGCACTAAACACTAAACAATGTGTGTACCGGCCATAAGATAACCGAAAGGTGGCGATTGGAGGCAAGTGATGAATCTGGCATGTACGCGGCGATTGCTTGCCGGGCAAATTACGCCAGTACATGTGAACGAAACGTACATGGCTGTAACTGAACACCTCAATAACATTTAAGGGTATGTATCCATCAGAAGTAGAGATTCTGTAGGAAAAATATTAGGGCTAACAAACCTACTTTTTTCCCATACAAACTAAATAAATTATTTTTTGGTATTAAGTGCCGACAACCCTACGTAAGCGTACGAGGAATACTACGCTCACGTCATACAAACTAAATAAATTATTTCTTGGTATTACGTGCCGACAGCCCTACGTAAGCGTAGAAGGAATACTACGCTCACGTCTGTCACGTGTCATTTTGTTTAAATTTCTTTTGTGTTAAGAGCTGATTATGATTGTCACTTGAAAGTTTTTGCTTTCAGTTTAAAATCAAATAACTCTGAAAGTATTGGGGTTCCAGGTCTCAGACAAGCACTGAAGGTCCATTTAGTATCTAACTTATATGCCCCTTAAATATTATTGGGGTGTTCAGTTACACCCGGTATATACCCACCGGCTATCCGACACCGGCTACTAAGCAACCGGAACGTATAAAAAGGCACTAAGGGACCTCGCGGACTAGATGACCGCGAACAGACGTATACCGACCCAGCTTGCAACCGTTGGCATGTCCACGTCACGCGGGCCAAGTGCGACTTTTCATGTGGTTCTTTCTTAGAGTATTTAGCCTAGGCTTAATGCTCTAAGGGTTCTTTATTTAAGGCGCATAGTAAGGTCAAACATAAAAAATCACTGCAGTAAAAACCGGTTCTCTTCATAAATATTGAATAAAAAAATCTTTAAAAAAGATATGTTATTATTCAACGCATTCTTTAGATGATGGTCTTTTTAATTTTTTTATAAATTAATTAAAACTTGGTTAAAATGTGACCCAAACATGCCTCGATTTTTAAACTTTAAACCTAATCGCGTCGTAAATATTAGGTTAAATCATATACTTTCGATTTCAATAAATAAAGTGAACAATATTCTAGGGGATGGTCTTTTTAGATTTTTCTTATTCACCTTAATTAATTTTTTATTGAAATAATTCATCTTACGCGTAAAGGTTTGCTTAAATATTATTCCCCTCACTCTCGCTCACTCACTCCTATGTAATCAGTGCGGGACGATCGACGCAAGGTCATTGGGACCACTATGCGCCTTAACCTATTTGTGGTCGCGGTCGGCTAGGGCGTGAGGTCTCTTAATTATCACCATCACTTGAGTCCATATACGTCCCACTGTTGGACACGGATCTCTCCTTAGACGAAGAGAAACTGGCCTAGCACACCACGCTGGCCAGACTGGTTGGTTTAGGGTAGAGATTTGAGATATATCCATCTTTACGCCCGCCGAGGTGTAATCGCGGTAAACTCCCTTAGTCGATTGTATCCACGAGAAGAGAGTGAACAGCGACACATTTATTCTAAATTCGTCGCCGACAAGTTTAAGGTGTCAGTTACACCTGTATTGTCATACATAAATATCCATCCATCCACCCATCAATAAATATCCGCCGATCACAATAATTATTGCACTTGTAACCTCCGCCTCAGAAATTGTCAATAAGCACCAGAAAAATTGGGATTTCTACTGTCGTTAATGACCACTCACTCATCCGAATAAATATGAAGAAATAGTGCGTTAAATGTGTTTATTTAAATGATAATTACTTTATCCAAATAACAATACAGAGAAAAACTTGTTACCAAATGTTTAATTACACGATTTAAGGTGAAATATACAGTATTTTACCTTTTATTACGTTATGTATTTGACCATTTATATTATGTCTATAAAAAGTACCTTATTTAATATTATTAAATAAATGCTTCTTGTTAATAAATAGATATATTATTTGTGTCGTATTATACAATGTTTCTATGTGTAGTGAATGTTGTTGATCAGTATTATATTTACAAAATGTATATTATTGTAACTATTGTTGTTTTGTAGAACATTTACACTATTTACTATAATGATAATCCTTTAGGTGTGAAATGTTTGGTAATTTGTAGATTGGTCGGAAATATAATTAAAACCTATTCGATGTTAGTGGAATGTAGACACTGTTGAAATTGTATCCAAAAATACAATAATTTTATGTCAAACTGATTTTTATTTAACATGATAGATAATGTTCATACATATTTATTAACTACATAATAATAACGAATCGACAATTGCAAGCAATAACATTTATCAGAATCAAAAGCCTATAGTTTCATATGGGGTACATATTAATAGGTACAATTTAATTTTTCATTCTTAAGTTTACTCTCTCCGTAAAGACAATAAAACTACGCTTTTATTCCGGTGCGATATATTTTTTTAAACATTTTAGTTTTCCTCTAATGACCAGGCTACATACTTTGTCTTGCATGTGCAGTCAATTATTATAATTCGACTAGTTAGATGCCGTCGCTGGGGTCACTTTGTATCTTTGGGCAATAAGCTAGCTAAGCAGTGTCCTCCTTTCGCACCCGGACACCATATACGTCAGTACCTGCTGAATGCGACCCGATATAGGTAGGTATCTATGCGGTATCTAAGGTCCACATTTAAAGTACCATAATGACGGAGGGAAACTGAAAGACTAATGGTCAATTTCACCGACCTTATATTAGCTAAGGGAACTTCTAAGAAAACTGCTGTCACTTTTTGTCTTTAATGAAAAGAATGTGACAGCGTTACGCCTAAGAGTAACCTAAGCTAAGACAATTTTTGTTAATTTAGTAATAAGTTAGTAGCTTTCGAACTTTTTCGCTGAAGTCGAGGTAGCCCTGGCGTGTGCCCTTTAGCTCGCCTCATATTAGTAGTCCTTTTTAGATTTTTCCAAACTCTATCGACCTTAAGGCGCATAGTAGGGTCAATCATAAGAAAATCACTGCAGAAAAAACCGGTTCTCTTCATAAATATTATATAAAAAAATCTTTAAAAAGATATGTTATTATTCAATGCATTCTTCAGAGAATGGTCTTTTTAATTTTTTGATAAATTAATTAAAACTTGAAAAAAAATGTGACCCAAACATGCCTCGATTTTAAAACTTTAAACCTAATCGCGTCGTTAATATTAGGTTAAATCATATACTTTCGATTTCAATAAATAAAGTGAACAATATTCTAGCGGATGGTCTTTTTAGATTTTTCTTATTCTCCTTTATTAATTTTAATAGAAATAATTTATCTTATGCGTAAAGGTTTGCTTAATTAAATATTCCCCTCACTCTCACTCACTCACAACTATGTAATCAGTGCGGGACGATCGAGCAAGGTCATTAGGACCACTATGCGCCTTAACTTTCAACATACAATTGTTTTTTAGCCTGACACCTATTTTCGTAAGTACGCTTATAATAGTTTAGTATATAAATTGAAAGCCCCAATTTTAAATTATCTCTTGTTAATTGCACTAAAAATTATTGGCACAGGATTCTTTTGGCTTTATGATGAGTAGGTACCTACTCTAAAGTATTGTAAACCCTAATTTATTTATTATTTGGAAGACCAACAGCACATAAAACATACAATTGACAATAAATAGATACAGATGGCTAATGACAGGTCTCCACGTTTATACCTAATCAAGAAATTAAATAATTTTACGTGTGGACAAGATAATGAATTATTATGTTCTGCTAATGATGAAAGAAAATTGACAATTAATATCGCGAGTGCAACAAATCCCTTTTTATGCTTTAGAAAAGAAATCTTGGCTTAATAACCGCCGCGCTGTTGTTATACTAGAATAGAATATGTTGTTAATTGATGTAATTTGTTTGGATCATTTAAATAAATTTATTATAAAGCCGTAACTCGCGGCCTGATTTGGTTGGAGCCGATCGTCCGACCGCGTGATGGCTCCTCTGGTCTTGCGATGGCTGTCACGATAGACGTGGAGGCTTTAGCCGCTGTGGCAATATATCTGTTTATTATATTATTATCCATTTATTTAAAAATATTCTTAAATTTAAGTTTTTTACAATAATTATATCTATATAAAACAAAATATTATAAAAAACTTAAACCTAGTATGCCGCCAACAGCGAGGCAAGGCCCAAGCTGCCGGTGGTTAGGGCTGCAGAGAGAGGAATCTCCGAACAATACGTGCCGTGTCGAGAATCACTGCTTTCTGTATCCGACCCTTGATCCATTCCTCAAGCGAGAGCCTCTTAAGATGTCGGTCGAGACTCTTCGCTATCAAGCCATTCGCCGAAACAACTATCGGAACAATGATCGTCGAATCAACATCCCACATGGCGGTTACCTCGTGAGCCAAGTCAAGGTACTTGCTGACTTTGTCCTTCTCAGTTTTCACGAGATTCTCGTCATGAGGAATAGTGATATCGATGAGCACTGCTTGGCGTTGGGACCGGTCGACCACCACGATATCAGGCTTATTGCAAACAATAGTCCTGTCCGTGATGATAGAGCGGTCCCAATAGAGCAACGCACGACCATTTTCAAGGACTGGCACTGGTACGTACTTATAGTACGGCGTCTCAGACTCGACAAGGCCGTATCGAATGGCAAGTTGCTGGTGGATGATCCTGGCCACTAGGTTGTGCCTGTGCAAATACTCGCCGTTAGCAAGATGAGAACAACCAGAGATAATATGCCTGAGTGACTCTCCGGGACGGCGGCATGCCCGACAGATGTCGACTGTACCGTCCTTCAGGGTATATTTTCTATAGTTGTTCGTCATCATTACTTCGTCTGCAATTGCACAGGCAAAACCCTCGGTTTCCCCGAAAAGGTCACCGAAGCGCAGCCAGTTTACCGAGGCGGTTAGGTCTACATCAGGCCCAGTCAAGGCCCGATAAAACCTCCCATGTAGCTCCTTGCCCCTCCATACTTCCTTGCGGTCTTCGACGGTGAGTACCGATGGTTTGCGCCAGTTCTCGATTGCCATGGAGAGAGGGGTAAGTCCTTTGTCAACTGCCACAACATCACTATGCATCCCGCATTCGTTGTTAAGGAAGTAATTCCTGAGGCTGCACACTTCACGGTTGTGGAGGTTCTTGGCATTTAGAAAGCCACGACCACCCCATTTCCGTGCAATGTACAGTCTCATAACAGACGAGCGCGGGTGGAGCATGCGATGTGTTGTGAGTAGTTGGCGGACTCTCCTGTCCAAAGCGTCCAGCTCAGTCTGAGTCCATCTCAGTATGCCAAAGGAGTATATCAATAGAGGCATCACCCAACCGTTGAAGGCACGCACCTTATTGCCGCCAGACAAGAGACTGTTAAGTACCTTTGTTAGGCGACAGAAGAAGCGTACCTTCACCGATTTCTTGACGTCCTCCGCCGATATCCCTAAGGACTGTGAAATACCAAGATATTTGTATGAGTCGGCATCGGAAAGAGATCTGAGTGTCATTGTATCGGAAAGTTGTACATTCGGTGAGTTTACAACTTTCCCCCGCTGCACATGCAAGATCGCACACTTATCTACACCAAACTCCATTCTGATAGCGTTGCTGAAAATCTGTGTAATTTTCAGCAACTCCGTCAGATCTCGTTGTTTCGGTGCAAATAACTTGAGATCATCCATGTACAGCAGGTGACTAATGACTTCACCCTGTCTCCGGAGCCGACAGCCTAGACTTGAGTCCTTCAACAAAGTGCTGAGAGGGTTCAATGCTAGGCAAAACCACAAGGGACTCAAACTGTCACCCTGGAAAATACCTCTCTCTATTTTAATCAAGTTTTGCGGATCAAAGGGACCGTCGCCGTCGCATGGTTGACGAAGAGCTGTGGTCCATTGCCGCATACAGTTACTTAAAAAGGATTTCAGAGTTGTATTTATTTTATACAGCTCTAAAATCCTCTCCAGCCACGAGTGCGGCACCGAATCATAGGCCTTCTTGTAGTCAATCCATGCAGCAGAAAGGGATCCCCTGCTCCGCCGAACTTGTTGGCTAATGGTCATGTCTATGAGGAGGAGCTCCTTTGTACCACGGGACCCAGCCTTACATCCATTCTGAGTAGAGGCCAAAATATTATTTGACACAATGTGTGTGTTAATTTTTGTGGTCAGAATGGACGTAAGGAGCTTGTAGATGGTGGGTAAGCATGTGATAGGTCTATAATTCTTTGGATCCGTGGTACTTCCGGTCTTGTGGAGCAAGAAGGTAGTACCGGTGGTCATGAAAGTGGGAAGGGAGCCATGCTCTAGGGTTTCTTGAAACTGTGTAGCCAAACGGGGATGCGAACTACGAAACCACTTTATCCAGAAGTTGTGCAATCCGTCAGGCCCTGTAATGCTTTTTCTTGTTGAATTGTAGAAATATAGGGAAATCTTAAAGTTAAAGAAAAAAAACCAAACTTATTCCTTCAGTCCGATACAAAATGAAAAGCTTTATTCTTGTAGGTACACAATTATAATTCACTTATGCATAATGTTACTGAAGTTAACAAAATCCCTCAATGCAAAGCACTTAACTAAATGTTTAATTAATACAAGCCAAGGGCAGGATGGTTCAGGTTTGTTTGATCAATCTCGGCAGGTAAAAATCAGGTACAAATTGGGTACAAAACTACAAAATGAGGGGCAATAAAGTACACGAACAAATAGTTATAGGTTTCCTTTTTTTTCTAAATAAATTAGTAGCCTTCCCCGGAGCGGTTGTTAGTAGATCATACCTTCGATGCTAAGTCTCTGCGATCACGGGTCAGAGATATAAAATTCCAGTCTCTTAGATTATTCTCTGTTTCTAATATTACTTGTGTAATTCCACAAAATTCCTCCTTGATATTAGGTTATTAGGTAGGTTAGTTGCAGCGGAGCCCTACGGCCTCCGGGAACTGCCCTGGAGATTCATAGCACAGTGTTATGTTAAAAATATAATTAAATATGCCTATAATCTTAGGGTCAGTGGGTCTAACACTGAGTTCTGAAGGAATCCCAGTCAATACATTTGAATTTCATGTAATAAACATTGCAAGTTAATTCCAAACATAATTTTCAATGAATTGTCAAAGTTTTGTTATTGGGTAGTTAATAAAAAGGACATATGGAGGGAAGAGCACCTATTTTGTGTATAATTACTGCTATTAATAAAAAGAAAACAGCTTAATTTGTGAGTTATTTGCCAAAGAAGGATGTGAAACTTAATATTGTGAAAATTTAGAATTTAACAGGAAATTCGCAAGTGATACTCAATATATGCCTTAATCCCACTAAGATGCCGCTTACTATCAGGTTTTTTTAATGAAATAGGGGATGAAAAAGGCGAATTTTGGAAATGTAATATGTTTGATTTAATAATCAATTTACCCACAAATAAAAATAAAATTAACAAAATCTGCTTTAAATC
Organism: Schoenobius gigantellus; assembly: GCA_963935595.1. Taxonomy (NCBI): domain Eukaryota; kingdom Metazoa; phylum Arthropoda; class Insecta; order Lepidoptera; family Crambidae; genus Schoenobius; species Schoenobius gigantellus. The sequence goes on along the minus strand of OZ012556.1, from coordinate 10,284,627 downwards.
ATGAAATATAATAAGTTAATTAGATACCTTATTGTGGGCGGAGTATTATCTATCGATATAATTTATTTATTCAACTAATTCAATGAATCGCGCGCCGGCGATTAAAAATATGATTGAGCTTTTACTCTTCAAGCTGAAAACAAAAATAACTGACTTGACTTTTGAAGTCTTACTGTACTTTTCAAATTAAATTCACACGGAAAACGGGAGAAATACCTATGGATTTTATTCGCAGAAATTAAGATTTAAAATGCTGTTCGCAGATCATAGGTACATAGTCAATAACAAATTACTTCGGTCGATGTCTCACAGACTAGTTATCCAGTTCCGAGATCATAGCATAGACGCGTTCACAGACTACGGTGAGATAGGGCGCGTTCCATTCACGCACAGATTTGCATTTATGCAGCTACTAGAACCGAGGTCCGTTTGCCGAATGTTAAGCGTCGTATTGGCGACGAAACCAAATTCATTTCATAACACTCGTAAGATTCTTAACTTGTTTCAAGATGTGTCGAGTCAACATACGGATCTTTCGAAATTCTACAACCTGCAATAAGTATTTCCAGCCAAGGTTATAAGTTTGGTTGAAAAACAAAACGTAATGTAAAATAAACCATAAACAAACTGTGAATGCTTTCCAAATTCTATTCGACGAAACCATAATTATATGATCTATAAGTTTAAGTGTATTTTATTAAAATATGTCTATAGAAATGATCAAAACAAACGGTCTAAATGTCAAATTCCGAATTTTGAGAAAATCAACCCACCTAAATGGAAGCACGGGATTTTGGGCGAAAAAAAACTATCTTTGTAAATAAGGCCAGGATAAACGCGAGATTTATTTTGTTTATGCAAAAATTGAATAATGACCAAAGATAATTGCAAATGTCACTGACGTGACGTGAAACGACGTTGACGTTGACACTTGACATTGATATTGTGAAATTAATTGACAAAGTTATTGTAATTATGATTTTAGTTGTGAAATTTGTGTTAAAACTACAGTGAAACCAAAATGTTTTTGCAAAATTAGTGTTTTATGAAATTTTAAGAAAAAACGGTGTTACAGCCCTGGACATTTCCAGTTTTGGGCCGAACGGATGGCACAACTAACGTCTACGGGGTCTATGATAATAGGCCCCATTGGCTCAATAGATTCACATTCCCGTTCGATTACACGCATCCAATCACCCTCTACATGATCGACGGGCTGCGACCAGATGTCACGCCAGAAACTGACCATAGCATTGGCATCAGGCAGCCGCCCGTCAACCACACGATGGTCGGTTCCCTCCCACTTTCGATATACCTTCTTCTGATCACTTTGAAAGAGGCGATTCTGCAAGTATCTATCCACACGTACTCTGTAGCGACGAATACGGTTAGCCCACGCATAGACTTTCTGCATCAGATAGTCTATGCGTTCCGTGACATTCGCCATATAATCTTTAGGCCGGATTCCGGTTCCGGCATAGGCCTGTGTCACAAAACGCATAACTCGGGGTCAGATGTTACCCCGGCTGAAGCAGATAAGCTTGCCAATGAGAACCCTGAATGAGTTGATACGCTTTTCTATTCTCGCTTGCCATGCTGGTACCGCAGGCCGCGGTGCTCGATCAGCTTCCGGGAACCTTACTCGGGCAACACGGCATGCGGCGAGGGCACCGCAGTACAGAATAGAATGCGTATCAACCAAATCTTCGCTAGTCCGTAGGTACGGAGCTAGCAAAGCATTTAGTGTTCCCAACAGCGCTAGATTACGTCTATTTGTCGGCAAACGTGGTATTCGCGGCCTAGAGTTTGGTGCGAATCGATATTCACGAATCACGTCCTCCAAAGCGGCCTCCAGTTGCTCTTTCACTTGTGTACTTACGTTCATACTAGCGTCATCCCCTTCATCAACTTCGGGGTCAACCTGCGTCGCTATTGTCGCCTCCGAATACAGCATTGTATCTGCACTCGGAGCAACGGGCGCGGCAGACGGGCCTCGCGTCGAAGAATGGGCGGCGGCAGTAGGGAGCGTCTCCAAGCGAAGCCGATCAAGTGCAGATTGATCCAACAGCATACACCGGTGGATCGCCCGCACCTGATCCGACAGTCGTTGGGCGGACACGGCGACGGTCGGTTCAAGGGCCTGAAACATAAGCAGCATTCGGTTCCGATACGCAGTCAGGCAGGTTCCTCCCTCTGTAGCCCCGTAATAGGCGCGCATGCAGTTCTCATTCATTGTTTGAGTCCATCGCATGCGTCGCACTACACCACCGGTAGCGGGGGCCTGTTGTGGAGCGGATTGCCCCAAAGGTCCCAAGCGTGCCGGCAGTGGGGGACGTCCTCGTCGCGCAGGTGGTCGTGGCGGCGGCGTCCTGGGTCCACTCGCGTCGCTCGACGAGCTGTTTGCTTCTAAGTCTGTTTCTAGCAACACGCTCGGAGCTGACGGAGGGGATCGTGCAGATGGTGGTCGTGCGCTTTGATCCGCTCTTGCCGTCCTCGATCTTGTGATCATTGCTATCTGTTATCCTATATATATGTTTCCTTTACATTTTGCATCCAAAATAATTGTTTAATATTTTGACATCGGGTGTCATGTCAAACTTGCCCATGTTGATTGAATTTTCGTAGTGTTTTAGTAAAACCATAATTGATTTTTCCGGAAAATTTTGACGATTTGTGATATTGCAACAATTTGAAATGTTTGATCTAACGTGGTATGTTAAACATTACTGTAAAAATAAAATATTTTATCGGGAGAGACGGAGTGACGTGTATTCGTGACAGCGGTCTTTTTTTTTTATTATTATATTATTATCATTAGGTATAACGGTGTAAACTATCTGTTAACTCTCTCGATATATCTCATGTGGGTAGTAGATGAAATTTTTATACGTACAGTCAGCAACGAAAGTCCATGAACACATCCAAATTTTCAAAACACCTGCACACTATAAAGGTTCATATGTATCTGAACAGGCTGTTGGACAAATCCCTGTAGACATTTGGGAATACCAAAAGTCGATGTACATTATTTTTACAAAAGTTGCTGAACATGTTTAAGTACATAATTAGCATGATCTGTAAAATATCAAAATTTGCTGAACAAGTCTGACTACATAAATCCACTGATATGTATACTACTCAAAACTTGCTGGACATATTTAATAACATAATTAGCCTGATCTGTAAAATAACAAAATTTGCTGAACATGACTGATTATATAAATCCGCTGATATGTGTATAAATTTGTCGCCGGACCGGGGTCCAAAAGAAACGTTCTGAGAAACTTAAACAGGAGGTCGAGTTAATGTTTATAAGTATTTCTGTTTTTTCTATAGAACAAAAAAAAGGGACTGCAGAGACCACCTACCACCAGGCAGTATACTGGAGAAGGAAACATCATTTTCTGGGAGACCTCATCCATCCGAGCGGGTGCTGATAGAATATGAATGTGTAGAGGATACATCCGTAGAGACCATACGGAAGCACAAAATCCACGACCCACAAACATACACAGATGGCAGTAAAATTGATGAGGGGATTGGAGCCGCCGTCTTATGGTATGCTCTGCATAGGGCGATAGAGATGGTCCGGAGAGAGGGTGTCACCTCAGCAACAATACTGAGTGTTACCTGTAACCCTGTCCACGATAGTGTCCCTCACGCGGTGATTGCCATTACCAGACACACGGTATCCTGCACCTACTTCTACCGGGAGTTGAAGGAGGACGACGCAATTAGACGTCTCATTGCCCTTCCCAGCATAGCAACAGATGAAGTGGTCATGGAGTATAATAAAAAAATGGTGCTCAGGGCCCTATCAAGTGGAGCGACCTTGGTGTAACTAAAAAATAATAATAAAAAAAAACAGGCGTAACATAGGCCAAATATATTAACTGACTAAATCTTGTTAGGAGTACTGGCATAATAATTATAATGATGCAAAAATTGTGAAATAGTCCATAGATAAAGAAAAATGTATAATATTATTAAGATGTACACGGTGTTTCATAATAACCAATAAATAATCAATGCGTTATCTAAAACTAATTATTAAATTGTGTTTACCCTAATGTCATTCAACCCAACATTTTCATGTAAATCGTACACATGATGATGATACTAAGATGATGATGATATGGATACGTATTTCTGAGAATACGATATCTAGGAAATAAAATTTAAAAAAACTTTTGAAATTATGTTATAGACGTAAGTTGGTGGAATGATTGAATTCAGTCGTGTTGTTATCAAATATTTCAGTGATTGTCATCAGTCTTAATTCGAAAACTAGTCCGGTCATGATCTAACAAATCACTTTTAAACGATACTACGTCCAGCAACTTTTGGAAGTTTACTGTCCAGCCACTTTTGAAAATATAATGTCCGGCCACTTTTGGAAATATACTGTCCAGCAACTTTTGGAAGAGTACTATCCAGCTACTTTTGGAAATATACTGTATAGCTACTTTTGGTAATTTATAATGTAAATGGAATTTTGTTTGTAACTATGATCAGTAACTTATGTACAATTCATGTGTCTAGTATCTTTTGTAACGTTATTTTGTTCGGCAAGTTTCGTTGCTGACTGTACCTATTTTAAAAAAAAATTAACAAAAAATAAAAACCTACTTCAAAAACACTGAAAATTTAAAAATAATAAAAGAATAGCTACAGACAACATCACACTTCTATATTGAAATCGGTGCCAAACGATGATCTAGAAAGTGTTAAAATTTGTCACCGACTTCAAGATAGAAGTGTGATGTTGTCTGTAGCTATTCTTTTATTATTTTGAACTTTTCAGTGTTTTTGAAGTCGTTTTTTATTTTTTGTAAAAAAAAAATTTTTTTAACTTCTTAGTGAATGAAATCTTTTTAGTGAAAGAAACCCTAATTTAATACCCTTGGAGTATACTCTATTAAGTACAAAAAGAATTTTGGAAATCGGTTTAAAAATAACGGAGTTATGAGGTAACAAACATAAAACAAAATGAAAATTACATTGTCCATGTTAACAAAAATGCACAGAAAATAAAAACGACTCAGCCAAACTATATTAAATATTTATGAGACCAAATGGCAACTATTCCGCATCGGACATAGATAAAAAAAACATACCGACCGAATTGAGAACCTCCTTTATTTTGAAGTCGGTTAAAAATTTGATCTACCACCCACATGAGATGGCCCATGGTGTAGCGCTAGCATATTTATTATTAGCTTGTCGGATATATAGGGACTCGAAAAAAGTAGGTATCGAAACTTCGATTTACTTATTTATTGTTGATTCATTTTTATTTTCTACACCTGCTTGGAAATTTGATTCTTACTTGCGCTAAAACGGGTCAGGAAATTCAACTTATTATCATACAAAAAAACGGGCGGAAAAGTTGTATGAAAATCAATTGCCGTTTTGACACAACAGCCGCACAGCGTTCCTCGAGCGCATTGTCAATAGCACAGTCAATAATATCTCCTGCATTGCCTCAAACGCCACAAACCAACATCAATCTCCCTAACAAAAGCAGGGGGGTTTCACTTCGCAGTTTAGGTACGTTTGGCCGGGCGGTATGTGGCAAAAGCTTGCCGCTCGGCTCGCATGCTGGCCGCGTCGCACGTAATAATTGAGGTCATTTTTGTAACGATAACTGAAAATCGGCGAGTGGGAACCCTGCGCTCTTATCGCCAAACCGGTATCGGGTCAGCGACGCGTAACGGAATAGGAACACTCGTGTCATGCAATAAATTTCAATTTCCCATGCAGTCAGATGAAGGTCGTAAGAGTAGGTACATTTTCATACCTAAACTTGACTTTTCTTCGAGAGTGATCCTTCTGTACTTTAGTACTATTATTTATTCTGTGGCAAAAGTAACAAGTAAAGTGTAACAAACATCTTTTATACACTTGCTGTTCCCGCGAACTTCCTTTCGCCAGTAAAATACTGTTACGCCGATGGTATAAGAAACTTCCGGCGTGGTTTCATTGGCCTTAGAAGCGTTTTCAGCAGCCTAAAAACGCAGTTCAGCGCGTTTCAGGAGGTGCTCTATCACATACTAGAATATCGAACTTTTACTTGGGCCGTTTTTCAGGCGCCTGAAACATGTTTTCAGTCCGTTTCAGGCTACCCTCTATCCTTAACCTGAAAACCCGTTTTCAGGCGTATTCAGGACCCCTTATGGGCTATTGAAGCACACTTCCATATATTAGGCGTGGGCCAGATAGAAAAGGCGCGGGCGAGGCGCACCTGTGGCGCGCCATCGGCGCACCGCTTCTATCTGTTTTGTGCCCGTCCGTTTTCATACAATTAGTATGAAAGATCATTCGACAAGCTTCTAGATGGCGCGCTACGGTTGCAAAGACGAGCACAGCTGGCGCGCAGCCTCGTACCTCAGTCTATAGTGAGTTTTGCGCGGGACCGGAAGTTTCTTCTCCTTCTTCTTCTCCTTTGCAAATTGGCGAGTTGCACCAGGGCTAACATGTCTTCGTCGTCAGAGGAAGACATGTTGTTCGATCAAAACAAGGTGACGGATAAGCGAAGGAACAGAAATATTTGTGTAGTTCCTATTGTACGCACAACCTCCGCTAGACATCAAAAGAAGTGGTTGTCTGCATTTCTCTATAATAAATTAAATTAATATATACTCATTATTACGTTATGAAGTAAAGTCGAAAATTAAAAGCTTTATATCGACTCTTGATCAGACAGAAAGCCTCTTGACAAATAGAGATTAACATTCACAGCTAACTTAATTATCCACATCTCGTTACAATTTGATGCACATCATTTTTCTCCCTTACACATGCAATTGCACACGCTCACACACACACACACTCACACATACTCACCTATACACACACATACACACACACACACGAACATACGCACGCACATACACACACACACACACACACACCACACGATAATAGAATGTTTTTTTAGCATTATATTACATTATTATTATTTTGTTACTTTGATATTATTTTATATAGCTTCTCATGTTACTTTACTCTTGTATAACTATGGAGGGGGACACTGACTACTGAAATACAGACAAATAGTCTAGCTCGGTGGTCAGGGACTTCTTAATATTTGTACTAAATGTATGTTAATAAAGAGTTATTTTTTTTATTATTATTATTATACTAGCCGTGCCCGCGACTTCGTTCGCGTGGATGTCCGAAAATAACAATATCGTGATGTCATATAGCCTAAAGCCTTCCTCGATAAATGGACTATTCAACACAAAAAGATTTTTTTCAATTCGAACCAGTAGTTTCTGAGATTAGCGCGTTCAAACAAACCAACTCTTCAGCTTAATTTAAAAAAAAAAAAAAATATAGATAAGCGCGTGGGCGAATGCGGACGGACAGTTCTTTTCAAGTGAGCAAACCAAGCGGATCAAGCGATACAAAGCGACTTGGTGCGATCATCTGCGACTTGGAAGCGCTTTATAGTGAAGAATTCTGTGTGATCAGTGTTAAGTAACGTTTTACAGTAAAGAGTTTTGTGTCCATAGTGCTTTATAGTGGTTTTCAGTTTTTAGTAAAGTGGTTTTATTAGTGCTTAATTAAATCTTATTTCTAATTGTCGGTGTTTCGCGAATTTTCTATACAACACCTACCCCGCAAACGTAACAATACTAATATTACTAATAAAAAATGGAGGTTGGTGAAAATTTAAGGTTATAAGTTTTTTTTTTCCCAAATCCTAAAAAATGGAGAATGTCATATCACCTACGGATATAAAAAATTGCCTACGATCTATTCTCAAACCTTCCCAACATATACAAAAAAAATCATAAAAATCGGTCAAGCCGTTTCGAAGGAGTTCGATAACAAACTTTTGTTTTTAATTTTCTTGTAGGTGTAGTACGTATGTATAAAGCACTATGCATCACTGAAGAAAGGTGCGATTCCCAACTCGTTATGTATTAATGCTACGCCCTCGTTGGTAATCGCACACTTTGTCCCCTCGGGGAACAACGATGTTCTTCTTATTTTATTTTTGATGCTAGGAAAGAAGGCTTGAAACAAATGACTAAAATATCTAAACAGAGGAATAAAATATTACTATATTGTTTTATAAGGACTGAATAGCAACAATTTTCGTTCGAGCGCCAATAGTTCTAGATTGAAAAGGGTATGATCGCCTGAATTCAACACTTGACATTTCATTTTGAATATGAGGAAAGTAACACAAGGAATTCTAAAAATATATTTGTATTCGATAACGTGACCTTTTTTTCACACACAATAATATCTAAGCGCAATAATGCCATGGCATTTGTATACAATGTTACTTTTTAATGTGTATTTGTGACTGTTAAATCAGTTTCAAATAAAATACTTCCATAAAGAAAATAGATGAAGTAAGCATACCTATTTAGTTTATTCATAAAGTTTTCAACGTGATTATTTATTTATTAGTATCGACCACGTATCGACGACGTGTGGCTGTAAGTATATGTTTTTTGTCATTGCCTAAAATAAAATGTTTTTCCTTTTTACCTATACATTTGATGTAGCTGTAATGGTCTATAGCCGCGTATGACAGATAGTGGTCATGAGTACAATTTTCAGCTTAGGTAAACACTGACCTACTTTCAGAATATGCGTATTAAAACAGATTTCCCGCGCGCGTCCAAAACGCGTTTTCGGTGACGGTGCGGCTGACGCTGGTTTACCATACGAGCAGGATACGTCTGCCAACTGGACCGACAAAGAAGAATTTCATTCTGAACGTAAAATACTACAAAATTTCGTCCGTGCGTCGAATAAAGAAGGAGAAATTGATACCAGTAGACCTACTCTTGAACCATTTTCAATCGATTGAGATTGTGATATTTTGTACTCTTGATTTTCCACATTGGCACAAAGTTGTAAACGTATTGTGGTGATTTTGAGTGAACCAAACTCAGTGCTATCTAATTTTCTCAAAATACGGATCCAATTTGTCGCTAGTGTTGCTAAATAAGCGTACGAAAAATCACAATCTCAATGCCGATCGATTGGATTTGCTTCAAGAGTAACCCCACAGGGGACCGCTTGAACTTCTCCAATTTGTGAAAAACTATAGTTCAGACACTTCCGTACCTAACATTACCTAATACTTGAACGGCTTCAGAACTTAGCAAATCGCTTTATTTTTTGCTTACGTTTTGATCACGTGTCTGAATGCCGCAAGCAACTCAAATAGTTACCTATTCGTCAACGGAGAAATATGCATATCCTCTGCCTTATCTTCAAAGCTCTAAATTGTCCTATGTCCTCAGTTTCCTCAATACATACGTTCTCGTTACCACTTTCTTCCTTCTGTTCCTGTCCCAAGAGGTCATGCGTTACCAATAAAGTCCTAAAAGTTCCCCACTTTAACACAACCTTCTTCTGTAAGTCTTTTACAGTACAGGCTGCCAAGTTGTGGAATGGGCTGCCTGTTTCAGTTCGCGAGAGACGTTCTGTCCAATCTTTCTTTGTCATCCTTATCAGTATAATAAGTAAGTGTATGTATAAATATATGTGTGTTTCTGGGTCTCAATTACGTTGTTTTGGCACTCCGAAAAATTAGAACCAAGGCACAAAATATCATCAAGATAAATGACTGACTTGAAACAACGGTTTCTCAAATACCCTACAACTACCATAATAGTTTTTGTGAAAGTTCTTGGTGCAGCAGAGAGACCATAGGGCATTGCATTAAATTCATAAGTAATTGTCTGTAAGTTATCATTTTCGAATTAAAATCTCAAAAATTTTTATGCTTGGGATTAATCGGGACTAACAAATATGATTCTTTTAGGTCTATTGTTGCCATGAAATAACCCTGGGAGATTAAGGAGGCGACCATTCTGTAATCTTCCATTTTAAAATGTGATTTTTCAACGTATTTATTTAAAGATTTTAAATTTAAAATAAACCGGCTATCGCCATTAGATTTTGGTGCTAAAAATATATCAGATACATATTGATTTCGAGATTCGGAAATAGCTCCGAGATCGAGTAATTTTTGAATGGCCTTAGACATTTTAATTTTTTCTCCGGTAGCCATTCTCGATGTCTGTTCTCGACCATTTTTACTTTTTTGCAAAAAGGTATCGCATAACCATTTCGAATCCAATTTAATACAAATTTGTTCTTGGTAATATTACACCAACAACTATAAAAATGCTGTAATCTACCAGCATGTACCTTTATGTCCGAAGACCTGCACGAGGTTTGTTCCACACTCTCGACGGATTGAAGTTGATCTGATGCGTCGAGGAGGTGGGTTTCTGATTCGTGTAGAGAGCCTTCTTGATACCTGCACGCCCCCCCCCCCTGCTCCTTATCGAGCAAAAGGGGGCCTCTTCAGTTTCCCTGAAGTCTAGTTGAACGAGAACTTGATGGCGCCGAAGTTGCCTTGTTGTCGGGTTTCTCAATTTGAGAACCTTGTTTCTCGATAGCTTTTGAAGCTTTAATTTAATCTGGTAAGACAGTGCCAAAAAGTGTCTCATCACGCTCTGTGTCTTGAATTAGGTTAAGAAAAACTTTAGTCCATGTTTTGTAATAAGACGGTTAAGCTTTATTTTATTACAATGCTTCTACTTTGTGAAATTTGCACTATAAAATTTTTGACATAAAAAAGGGGGTAATTGTACGAGTAACATGCTTTACTCGCCAACTTTTTCTTCGCAATCCGATGAATCCAAATAGACTATAACACGACTACGTCGTTTGCTTTCTTTATGTTAAAGCTTTTTAATTTTATTGAAGTAATACGCGATTTGTTCTTCAGCACTTTGTTTCGGCATTTTGCTTATTAGGAAAGCGTATACGTTTGGTTGCGCGCACAATAAAAGAATGAAGCAAAAGTAGCGTGGTGTACCGCTGAAAGGCTGTTTGCCTTAAAAAGTTGCCACTAAACGGATCGATTTTGTTTTTTAATTTATCGATATTTGTATTGTAAAATCTTAAGCGTGCGAATGTTTGCTCAAACAATAGAAGGACTACGTATTAGACTGATATATGTATTTTATCTGAAATACATATAAATTAAATCTATATCTTCGAATAAAGTGACGAAATAATAATAATAATTTCGGAATCGGGATCCCAGTCTGCGCCCATATATTCCTATGGTAGTCGACCGTTTGAGGCACCATGAGTGTCTTCAAAGAAGTGCAGGTCGCTTCTCAAGACACATTACCCAGAATGAGATCATCTGCCAGGCTCTTGCGTCATTCAAGGTGCCGGCTCTGTAAGAGCCTACAGGTATGCTGATAAATGACGGATAGAGTCCGAACATGATAGTTTTGGTTCTGTGGAGTATGGGGCATCATCTCATCTGCAATTTTCGGCAAGAATAATAATTTTGCGTCAGTCTATTTGCTAAAGCATTCATAATCACTTCTCCCCACGTGGTTTAGTTGGTCGCAAATTAAGCTATTTACAATCCCAACTATTAGTAGCTCCATAGATCAGAATGATTAACCTAATCAGTCAGTAACTATATCACATAAAACTTTATTAGTGTAATGATTGGAAATTAATACAGTACCTAAGTCAACACAATACAAAACCTTTGTACAGCTCTAACGACGTTTACAAAAATTACATGTATCACGACAACCAACACGTCTCAAACATTATCGGCAAAACGAAAACCTACCCTAAACAAACTCTGTTGCATATTTAAGGTGAGCAGCTCAAGTTCAATACGCAAACTGTAATACCAATCACAATTATGACAGTTGTCTCCTGAACACGGGAACTTGAGAAACGCGTAGGCGGACACAAGACTGCGCGGATACCTTTTGATAAATTAGTTCCCGTAGGTAGGCTCGCAACGTAATGATACAGTCTTTGACAAATGAATATCACGTTTTTGGATGTCGTATTAAGGTTAATTGTGAGTAGGGCTTGTTTTGAAGGCACGTACACTATTTAACCTTTCCATGGTTTGAAGAAAGGATAAAATTTGTCATTTGTTTATAATGGTTTGTTATAAATTGTGCACAGCAGCTCATGACATAACCCACCTACATACTGAGGGTGTCTCATAAATAATGTCGGTTTTCAAAGTTCACTTTGTTAATAAAAAACATACAAAAGAAACAAATTATAGAGTATAGCTCATCGTATTCTAAGGGTTCAACCCAACGTTCACCAAGCTGCTTAAGATCTTGGTAAAACCACTCTTTGGGCTTAGATGCATTAAAAATTTAAAACGACTCAACATTTTTCCATGAAAAAAATTCGCCGTGAGTCTAAATAAATAGTAATCTAACGCTGTAAGGTCCGGACTAAATATTGGGTGTGGTAGAAATTCAACACCATGTTTTTTGATCTTATCCCGCGCAACTAACCCAGCATGTGGTCTAGTACTATCTTCGATTAACTAAGTCTGCATATTTCTGCGATATTCATTCGCGTGAGCTGTCCATTAAATATCTCGGCATTGATAGTGTAACTATCTGGAACGATTTCAAAGCACACTAAACCTTCAAAGTTACCCTCTTCAACTGGAATCGTCCTCTCTTTGCGATGGGTTCTGGTAATTGTCCTTTGCCCAACCACTGTTTTTAATGTTTGAGCTGTTAACATAAACTCATTTTTCATCGCAAGTAGCAATATGCGCTTAATAAAGCGATTATCTTTTGGCAGAGCAAGGAGCTCTTTAGACACCTCTACTCAACATTTCGCTTGAATCTCAGTTAATTCGTGTGATTCGACAACTTTAATAAAAAAAATCACCTTGATTTCTATAAAAAAAGTATTATCTGATGATTTTCAGTGGCGACTTATGGTGTCTTTGAAAGATCCAACGGAGTCCGACAATCGAAATTACGTTCCACGAAAACATTAATTCTTGACATATCTGGTCACACTACGACTACAGTATGCGTAAAGCCGGGTCCGCAGCGCCAATTTTTTAACAAAACATGTTAACAAAACATGTTAGCAAAACATGTTAAGAAAAACAGCCAGTCCGCTGCGCCAATTTTCTAATAAAAAATGTTAACAAAACATGTAAGCCCAACATGGCGCCTGTTTTTAAAATGTTTTTTCATTATTTATCAAGAACTAAAAATTTATGATAGGTTCGGTATAATCTATTAATGTAACATCCCACACCACCGGTCTCTCTCTTAATAGTTGTATTAAAAACAAAATATTGTCTTTATTTCACTCAAAAATAAACCAAAGAGAATTGTTATCAACTTCAAGCTATACGTGTTCCTCTAGTGAGCGCTAACAAAAAATGCTTAGCTTCCCCTCCCCGCAGGCGAACGCGGGGGATGCTATCCATTCGTCGCGGAAAACATGTTATCGTATTTTTCTAACAAAACTGTTAAACCACGCCCCTAATCGGTTAACTAAACAATGTTTTCGTGTTTACAAACACGAAAACATGGCGCAGCGGACCCGGCTTAAGAGGTGACAAATCCTTAAATATTTTTAAAAGTTTTTAAAAATGTATCATTAGATTCTTACGGCCTTACAAATAAAAACTTATACCGAGGATAATCCTCGGAATAATTTATTCTGTGTTTTGTCTTGTTTTAGCACATGTCAGATGTAATATGTCAAACTAAGACAAAACACGGAATAACTATTCCGAGGTTATTCCTAGGAATAAGTTTTTTATTTGTAAGGCCGTTAATGTTTTTACTGTTCATTATGGTACGCGTATATTTTGTTTTCAATGTTTAACCGACTTCAAAAAAGGAGGAGGTTATCAATTCGACCCACATGTTGTTTTTTTTTGTGTGTATGGTACGTGATTACGCCGTCAACTGTGGATCGATTTTCTAAATTCTTTTTGTATTCGATAGAGTATACTCTGGGGGTGATTCCAAGGTTACCAAAGTCAGGATCTGTTGATGGAATCCTAGTAAAATCGAGAGAAACCGTAAAATTTTATAGGTATTTTCAACGTGTTTTGTGTGTATGTTACGCGATTACTCCGCCAATTATTTTTGTAATTAATAAAGTATACTCCTGGGGTGGTCCCGAAGTCACCAAAGTCAGGATCTGACTATGGGATCCCATGAAAATCGAGGGAAAGCCTCAAATTTTATGGGTACGTCCAACATGTTTAATGTTTGTTTCGAAGCTATTCACGTATTGTATTTGCGCCTGGTAGTCACGAACCGAGCTGATGATGGAAGGATCCTTAGCTTTTGGACTTGACCTGACCTGACCTGACCATGTAAATAAATTATGCCAAATTTTAAGACTTTCTAGATCATTGTTTGGCACCGACTTCAATATAGAAGTGTGATGTTGGCTGTATCTATTCTTACATTATTTTTAACTTTTCAGTGTTTTTGAAGTCGGTTTTTTTTTTGTAGGTTTATTATACTTAATTTTTTTGTTGGAATGGGTCGGTCTCAGGTTGTCTAGATAGCACTAAGACTACATTACACTAATGACTACATCATAATAATGAATACATCATTTGGCATTAATAACCTAGATTTAAGTTATTTCTTTGCACTACCCTAAACATTATGTAAAGAAATAAGAGACAGTCTTATTTATTTCTTTCAATGGTTGCCTGGAAGAGATTGCTTACCAAGCAATAAGGACGCCAGTTATATCTTCTAGTATATTTCTGTGTTCCTGACTACTTAAATTGTTGTTTTGTGTGCGATAAAGAATATTATTATTGTACATGTACATCCTCAATCTAATTCCAATTCCCATCAACCAGCCCTTGGCCGGCGCCGATGGGATTACACAATTGAAATGGTAACAGTTTTATGAATAGAAAAGGAAAACATAACAAAAATAAAGGTTGTAAAAAAGTCGAATAACCAAATTATCTTTATCATCAAAGCTGTGATAAAGAGCAATTTGTTCACTAAACTTGCCTAGTAAGTCTGTTATTGAGTATCCAGGCTGTATGTGAATAACAATCGGTCTATATTGAAATCAGTCTTACAATAACATTATTAACTGTGCTCAACGACTCGAGTTTATTCTTCTTGCTATTTTTATCTTTAACGTCGCCGTAACTTGCTTCAATCAACAATACGGTAAAAATAAGTTTATTCGCGATAAAGTAAATAAACTACAACACAGAAAATTAAACTTTCGGGCTCATAAATAAAACTCATTTAATGTGATATTCTCAGCCCAAAAAGTTTGTTATCTACAAATAGAAATCTATTTCTTAGGGCTTTGCAGAGGTGCTCACAAAGAGGCCACGTATCATATTATTTTAGATTAGCTACGAAATTCTACGTGCTACGAAACAGCGCTACGTGCTACGACACTTAATGTAATCGCTACGATTTTATTGAAACTTTTGAATATATTGTTTCCTAATAGGGAAGATGCAAATCTAATATTTATGAACGATTTGTAATTAAAATGTTATAAAAACCTAAAATAAGAATGATGGCAACGTTTTTATTCTAGTTAATACTATTTTTCATGTAAAATTGCGGATGAAAAATACGCGAAACGGAACGCATCTTGATCTATCTACCAATCAGCGACTAGTGACGTCACTCATGTTTTATGTCCCGTCAGATGTAAAGGTAAACATTTTTTTACGAAAATTATTTACATTTTTATGTAAAAAATGGTAGTTGGTTGTATAAAAATAGACCCCAGAAACCTACCGAGAGTTAGTGTCGACATAGTAGTAACTTTTTAACCGACTTCAATAAAGGAGGAGGTTATCAATTCGGTTGTATTTTTTTTTATGTTTGTTACCTCATAGCTCCGTCATTTTTAAACCGATTTCCAAAATTCTTTTTGTATTTGATAGAGTATACTGCAAGGGTGGTCCCATGGTCACCAAAGTCAGGATCGGATGATGGGATCCCATAGAAAATGGAGGAAAACACTAATTTAGGGTTTCTTTCACTAAAAAGATTTCATTCACTAAAAAGTTAAAATATTTTTTTTTTTACAAAAAATAGAACCGACTTCAAAAACACTGAAAACTTAAAAATAATCTTCTTTGATATTGAAGTCGGTGACAAATTTTAACACTTTCTAGGAGATCATCGTTTGGCGCCGACTTCAATATAAAAGAAGATTATTTTTAAGTTTTCAGTGTTTTTGAAGTCGGTTCTATTTTTTTTTATGTATGTTCACCGATTACTCCGTCATTTGTAGACCGATTTTCAAAATTCTTTTTGTAATCGAAAGAGTATACTCCGGAGGTGGTCCCATTGTCACCATGTCAGGATCTGATGATGGGATCCCATAAAAATCGAGGGAAACCCTTGAATTTCATAGGCATGTCCAACGTGTTTCATGTTTTTGCTGAAGATGTTCAGGTATTTGCATCTGATTGTCATCAATCATGTTACTGAGCTGACGATGGAAGGTTTCTGGTAGGTTAGGAGTTCGGAAATAATTCTTTCAGTACTGTTTAGAGCGAAAGACGTTTTATTTTAAGTTGTTCTGGTGTTTGCCTTGGCTCAAATTCTAAAACGCATGTATTATAAACTAAAAAGTTTGAAAAATTTTTTTTTTACAATATAATAAAACCGACTTCAAAAACACCAAAAAGTCAAATAATTTTAGAATAAGCAAAGATCACCTGGAAAGTCTTAAAAAATGAAAAGAACAATTAATATACCTACTTAGTTTCTTTGGTATGTATTCTAAAATTATTTATGACTTTTTGGTGTTTTTGAAGTCGGTTTTTATTGAAAGTGCTGAGTTTTCGAGTGCAGAAATGAAAGGAACTAAACTTTTCCGGTAGGTAAAGTATTAATTACAGTAAAGTTTTAGTGTTTCATTAAGAGCACAAAGTACGAAAAGACGTGATTGTAACACGATAACCTTTATCGTGTTACAATCATTTTTTCAACTTTGGTTCAGAAGGTCCAGTTAAAAACAATTTATTTGGGAACTTCTTTGAAGTCGATGGACACATTCGTATAAAACATGAATCCAAACATCTTTTTTCAGAGCAATAATTGCATTTTCTGACTATCTTATATCTTATAGTGATGGATAGTCCATTTAAAATAAGTAATTTGAAACAAATGGAAACTTTCCCTATGATATTTGAATTGAATGTTAGTGACAGACAGGAGTGATGTCATCAGAACTGTAGGCCCGTTTTAGCGCGAAATTTTAAACTGTTAGTTTCAGACGGAATTTTATTACAATAAAATTTTTATCATACTTGTGATCTATTCTACATGGGATTCTTTACAATAAACGCAAAAATAAAAATATTGCATGTTCCCTATTCAATCGAAGCTTTGTGATTCAAACATTCAAATGGTCAATATCAAGTAATATCTTGAATAAAAATTAAGAAATGAATTTTGAAAATTTTTGTGCAAAAGGGAAATTTAGAGAGAGAAGCATGAAACTTTGTTTTTTAATCGGATTCAAAAAGGAGACTGTATCACTGAGTGATACTGAATAATACGATTGAGTTTCTTGACTGTTCTTATCGAGAAGGCTTTCCCAATTTCTGAACAAGTGTAGAGTAAACTTTTTGTCATTTTGTTGTTATTTGTATTCGCAAACATCTTCATTTTAGTGAGGGTGTATGAGTGCATATAAGGATTAAGTCATTTATTTAACAATTTTCGTACACATAAAATTAGACAGCACAAACAATATAGAAGACAAAATATACTTAGGATCTGCTTATTTCAAAAATGAAATTTCTTCCAGCAGACCCGCGAAAGACGAAATTGTAATATATTTTATTTTTTTGGTCAATTAATTGATTTTTAATTATTTTTTGGTTAGTTATTTTTTGTGTTTCTGTTTGACGTCAATAAGTGCAGTAAACGTCTATATTGAATAAAGATTATTGAATTTAAATGATTTTTTTTGTATGTTTAACCGATTTCTTCGCCAACTGTGAATCAATTTCCTGAATTCTTTTTATTTTTATTTATTTATAATAAGGCAAGTTTAGCCCATAGATATACACCTTACAAACATAAATATAAAACAATTTTGTTACCGTAAGTTCTACCTATTCGTACCTATTCTATATTATTGCGTGAGTAAAATTAAATTTAATATTTGGCTTGTCATGCACCATGTCGGTGGTGTTCGATATCCGTCCCCGGAAACGGACTTCTGACCGAAAGGAGTTATGTACAGGCGATACATAACTCCTTTCGGCCAGAAGTCCTTCAAAAAGCTGTCCGGCGCACGTCCAGCGCAGTGTTCGGACTCGCACCACAAATGTTTGGTTTTTGTTTTTAGGGTTCCGTACCTCAAAAGGAAGAAATGCAACCCTTATAGGATCACTTTATTGTTAGTCTGTCCGTCCGGCTGACTCTTATGATCCTATTTCACAGGAGCAGGAGGCTTACTCTTGAACCGATGGATCGTCATTGGTATTGAGATTTTTCGTACGCTTTAATAGCAACACTGGCGCCTAATTGGATCCGTATTTTGAGAAAATAAAATTATATTGAGTTTGGTTCACCCAAAATCCGCGCAATACGGGTTCAATTTGAAGCCAATGCGCAAAAATAAGCGTACGAAAAATCACAATCTCAATGCCGATCGATCGAAATACTGGTAGAGATGTCAAAATGAAATTTATATCAAGAAGTCTGTAGTCTCTTTCCGCTGCGAAAAAATCAAACGTTGCCTACGTTTGATGTTTTGAATGCTAACGTGATCAAAAGATATAACCATTTATGTCGAATATTTTGCGCTTTCACAGGGAAATTTAAACCTATAGGGTATCTTTCCCGTTATACCAGAATCATGAAATTTGGCAAAAAAACAAGGTCACAGAACATCATGTTAAGGAAAAAATCTGAAATCTGTCAATATTTACATAGTTAGGAACTTACACAAGTTTATTTTTTAATAACCAAAAAGATTTTGTGTGCTTGTTAGGACAAGCAAACTGAACAACTTTCACTATGGGACCAACTTTGAAATCGCAAAAAAATCAGCTGTTCCATACAAATCTTCAACATTCACCGAACCTAGATGATGAATAGATTTTTTTTGGTAATAAAAAAATGACCTTGTATACATAGATAAGTGTATCGTGTAAGGAACCCTCGGTGCGCGAGTCCAATTCGCACTCGCAAAACATCAAGATAACTAAGAAGTCCAACTTTTTCAACAGCTTATACCGATACATCGTTTTATCATATCGTGTTTCGATGGTCTTGCTAGGGGGGGGTGGGGCTGACTACAATACGATGTATAAGAATTATTATATGCTCATAAAGAATAACGACCGGGTGCCAGTAAACCGCAGCCAAACTTGGCGGGGGGGGGGGGACGTAAGCAAGGAATAATGAAATAAACCGGCGCCGCGCAGTCGGACAAATAATAGTGCAAGTCTGGGACGATGCCAACCATTGATTGAAACGCACGTCCCCCTCTCATTGTCCCACTCCCTTTATGGTGGTGGCGCGTAACTAGCAACTTGGCCCCTGAAATTCGCGATCGCTATGTAGCGTCTCCGATTAAGAATCGAGAGCGAAGGGAAAAACGCACTCAGCACTCGTCTTCACTGATGTTTTTACGACGGATATTAAGACGCAGCGAGACTTCATGAAATTTACCATGTTGGTCTTTATTTTGCACATTTTGGGTACTATTACTCATTATTTATAAAGAAAAATCATAATCACAAATATAGAAGCTATGTTATTAAAACTTACTTATTATAGGTGACAATCTCTTGGCAAATGTCGAGCTAAATTTACTGTAAGTAATAAAAATAAAGTCTTTTTTCCTTAAGAAATTACAGCAAATTTAAATATGTTAAATTTAACTATGTTAAATAACTACCCTAATGATTTTTATGAAATAAATTTCAGCTCTACATCTGCCATTAGATTCTGGTGTCCTATACCTAGCCGCGAAACAAAGCGGGTCAAATATGTAAAAATAGCTGCCATTGATTTTTTTTATTGTAGGTAATTAAAAGAGGATGAGCATATTACTCTTTCAGTATATTATATAGCATATAAAATTAGATATGTGATTATTAATCACATATCCCGATCGTATTAAGTTACGTACCACGGCAGTTCGGTCAATGGGCCACTTTTAATAATAAGAACACCAACTTAAACTATTAACCCGAAATCGAAGAAGCGTGTGGGATTAACTTAGGGATTATCTGACAGTAGGTACATACAAGAGCTTACTAGTGCAACCACACGATAACTGTTAAGGCCTTAGTCAACACGCGATTGCTCTCTTTTACCTAATTCAACACTATTGCACGCAGGTAGCGCAGGACTGATCAGCTTGAAGATTCTTGCGGGAGGCCGATGCCCAACTGTGGGGCATCTTTTGACTGATCATCTCTACCACTATGACCACTTCAATTCATTGGCCCCACGTTGGGCGCCACTGTAACTTGAATTTGAAACTATCTATTGTAGATAGGCTGAAATAAGTTCAGGGTTGTGGGTAATTAATGCAATTTATTTATTGTATACCTGTTGGTAATGTGTGGAGGCGCCCTCAAAAAACATATCTACACATTTCCCCAGGTATACAATGAATAACTTACATTAATTACCCACAACCCTGAACTTATTTCAGCTTATCTACAATAGTCTCAAATTCAAGTTAAAAACTGCCTAATTTCAATGCTGGTCACAGATATCTATCTAGTAAAGGATAAATTGGCCTACATCACACTGACGGGCTAGTGTATAGGGCTTTGTTTTCAGTTTTCCATCTCTTTGCTGGAAGATAACTGTGACCTCCCTTAGTCGGCACTTACGGTATCCGAGGGAGAAAAGGAAGCGGCGACACGTATATTTTAAATATGCCACCATACTGATGCATACAAGTGTATTCTTAATCTGCCGCTCATGGATGCATTGCACATTTCCATATTTTCACAATATTATGGTCACCATACCACTATCTTCTGTACTGTAGGCAACAGTTTCATTGGTTGCTATGAATATGGCTTCATATCATATAATAAATAAGTCATGTTATAATCCGTGATAACTGGTAGTAGCTAAATTAGAAGAAAAGTGCTCAAATTTTTTAAATTGGTCAAATAAATTGTAGAGTGTTTTTTTTTATGTGAGTGCATTTTCTTTACGAGGACTGTGAAGTGCCAATTCATGAATCAAGTAAGTATTTTCAAAAATGCAGTTTATTGCAGAGTTGAAATTCTGAGACAAGTGCCTACATTTGTTTTTGAAATATTGTTTTGGGTGATGACGTTTTCACCCCCCTTAACCTCTCCGAAGTAAGACAATTTTAGTTTCCCTAGATTTAAATGAATTTTTATCTTAATATTCTTTTTTAGTATTTCATTTTAGTTTATTTTAATAAAACATAAATACTCGAAGAGGTTTTAACTCAAAAATACGAGTAAGTATTAAGATGCTAATAACGTTTATCATAAGCAACGTTTACTTGAAATAAAAACGTGCGGACCTAGTTTTTTCATTATATCTACAACATTTCGAAATCGGACTCTGTTTATAGGGAGGAAAACGTTATCGCTTTTTAACATAGCGTTAAAAAACAGCTTTAAAATCCTCTTTAAAAAATAAAATTTGCAAGTTTGCCTTATTTTTAACCAGTTTTAAAAAAATCTGTATAGATTTCTAAACTGGATGTTGATACGTAGTTACAACAGTGAATAAATACTTAACAAAGAAAAGGAGATCAATAAGTCTAACGGCCGGTTGCACCAAATTTACGTTTTACGATTTCGTAACAGTAACAATATAAATACGTAAGAATAACACCATAATCTAGTTTCAATTGTCGTTTTATTTTATCCTTTACGTTCAAAAAGGTCAAATGTACGGCTTGAATCATATATTTTAATAGTGAAACGACCCATTTTAGGTATTAAGTTGTTACTTTTTACGAAATCGTATAACGTAAAACTTGGTGCAACCGGCTGAAAGAATTTCGTCAGGACTGGTAAGAGCTCGGTGGCCTAGTTAGTCAAGGCGTCAATACGATATGTCTAAGACATAATAATAATAATAATAATAAACCCTTTATTGTACAAAAATTGTATGACAATGGGATACAAATGTAAAAAAATATATATGTACAAATACGCGGCTTTATTGTTAAAAAGCAATCTCTTCCAGGCAACCTTAAGACAGGGAAATAAGAAAAAGGACAATCAAGGGGAAGGGTGCAGAAATAGGAATAAATATTGCTTGTGTGATAGGAAAGGGACACAAATAACAGTATAGCGGTTAAGGATTTGTGGATAGGAAGTGACTACGAACTAAAGATTTGAAAGAATCTAGCGTACGAGCTCTCTTAATACTCTCAGGGAGGGAGTTCCATAGCCGGACGGCTTGAGAAGGAAACGAGTACGTCAGAAATTGAGTCGTGCGAGGCGGAATGTCCAGGAATAAAATGTAATTAGATCCCAAATTACGACTCGACGAAGTGGACCGAAAAGAGAAATGAGACTTAAGATAAGGTGAAGACATATTTGTATATGAGACGAAGTTTTTTTCTTTATTGATTCCTCATCATTTTTCAATTTGTGGAGTGGTATTATTTAAAAAGCACATTTACAGCAAAAGCCAATAGAAATGTACACAACTAAGGAAATCAAAGGAAAGTGTCCAAAACATTCAACAATATCAATATGTTTGGAATATAGAATTCTTTTAGCCACACGTCTGTGTGAACAAATTCCTATTTATTTGTATTTGTTAACATTACAATACAAATTAATCTACTTGACCGTCTCAATTACTCACAGTGTATTATATATTTCTTTATTGAACAAACACAAAATTAAACATAAACTTAAAACATTAAATAAGATAGAAGAGGAAACGTTAATATAAAAAGTGAACTTATCCCGTTTTCACTTCAACATCATGGAAATTTACCAGAAAATGTCAACCAGATAATACATTCACAAAATTTTCCACAAATTTAATAATAGCCAAATTAGTAGCAGTGAAGCGATTTTTCCAATAACTTTATTGCCGTGGCGTGTACAAAGTTTCGCGTCTCTTCAATGAGCTATCTCGTTAAGGCGAATTCACACCACCCACACCTTGAATTGAGCACAATGTTCCAACTTCATATTGAAGTTGTGAAGTACCACCGAAAGCGCGGCAATAATGCATTGTTACTGTATTAAAGGGCTAAATGAAATGCTTTTATTTTTATTTATTTTTATCATTTCAGTCAAGAGACGCCCACTAGGCCTCCCCCGGGATCTCCAAACCGATCGGTCCTCGCAACCTCACCTCTCGCATCCAGCGGCTTCCCGCGACCTTCACCTGACCAGTCGGTCCACCTTGTAGAGGGCCCTCGAACGCTACGTTCGCTACTTTTTTTTTCATTTTCGATTTTGTTTTTTTTTCTTTTTATGTCGTTATTTTTTATTTTTATTTAATTACATTATTGTTACTGGCTTCGCAGTAAACTGGCTTTTTGACCCTGTCAGAATAACAGCGCTTCCTTATCACTTCGCCCACCTGTGTGTGACTTGAAAGCTTTGCGCTGAGACAGGGTCCTTTGTTGACCTTGCATACTTTCTAAGATTATCTTATTTAATTATTGATTTTGTTTTTTATTTCGTTGTTTTATATTCATTCGTCCTTATTGTATTGTGTGCATGTCCAATAAATGGCTTTTCTTTCTTCTTTCTTTCTACGTCTCCCGGTACGCTACGCGGCCACCACTCAAGAACCTTTCTGTTCCAGCGGCCGTCAGTCCTGCGAGCTATGTGTCGCCCACTGCCACTTGTGGTTTGCAATTCTTTGGGCAATGTCCGCGATTCTTGGCCTTCTTCTCTACGGATATATTTATACATACTTATTATACATACATCTATACTTACTAATATTATAAATCTGAAGAATTTGTTTGATTGTTTATTTGTACCCTTTTGTGATGAGTAATAAAGCATTATTATTATTATTATTATTGTTTGGTTAAACGCGCTAATCTCTGGAACTACTGGTCCGAATTGAAAAATTGTTTTTGTGTTGGATAGTCCATTTATCAAGGAAGGCTATAGGCTATATTATATCACGCTATGACCAATCATCGTCATCATCATAGGCGGCGGGGACGTATATGCAACACAAAAACAATCCTACACTAACTAGTTAGGGCGATTAGGCCTTAGTCAAACTACGCTGGCCCAGTGCGGATTGGTTGACTTCACAAACACCTTTGAATTACTTCGCAGATGTATGCAGGTTCCTCGCGATGTTTTCCTTCACCGTAGGAGCGTCAGATAAATGTATGTACATATGAAATTCGTGAAACGAAAAACGTCAGAATGAGACCTGAGAACTTAAGGAGTCTAAGTGTTAAGATGTTTGAGACCCCCAAATGTACAAATTACTATGGGGAGAGGATGTGGGAATACATGTTGCCGAGTATACTAAATACCCTTCCGGAGGACTTTATCAAAAAAAAAATTAATGGCAATGAAAGGAGCTGCAGAGGGCTACTTCATTCTTATTATCTGTGGCAGTAACAAGTGTGATCTGGTGCATTAACATTTCTTTTTTCCTTTTTTGTTGTGTTTGAGTGAGTGTGCGAATTCCATCGCGCCGAATATAAACCCATACGGGGTTAACGCTGGGGCGATGTTTTTTATGTTCATTATTGTTACCATTTTTTTTAATAAAGAGAAAAAAAATATATTGGTACATGGCGGAATCGATCGCGGGCCTCCCGATTCTACTCGGAGCACAGTCCAGTGCCGAGGCCACAGCGCCACCGACGCTCTGGCTCTGACTTATGACCAATAGGAGAGGAGAATCAATGAAAAATAGTGCTAAAATGGGAAAAATATAGAAGATATAACTATAACTAAAAAAAAAAAAGAACGCGTTGTCTTTCACGGCGAAACGTAGTTCGCAGGCATAGCTATAGAAACGAAAACATGCAGACAAATGGAAATGTTTACTAAGGTAACACAAAAATCCTAATAAAAATACTCCAAGTATATTTGGTTGTTTAATGACTTATTTCTTTGTAAACAATGTTGTAAACATAATGCGAAACTTTCAAACGTCATCCCGTAACAATGAATACTGGAAAGCATTTGAAACGTCGAGCAAAATAATTATAAAATGTTTGAAACCAAATAAAATATGCGCACGAAAATCCGAAAAGTGTTCTTTCATTTAAATGTGTACTAGGTACTTGTGTAAATAAAAGACAGTATTACAATTAAGAGAAACATATAGTACTCACCTGCTCACAAATAACATATGATGATTACCTATAGTTAAATATAGAATACATTGATGAAAGTCAAAACCTATTATGGTTTTGACTGTACACCTGACACTACCTACTTAAATAGTGTCAAAAATTGGTAATTTCAGCTGACGAGAAAATCTATCGAACTGCATAAACAGTAAAAGATTAAGAAATAAACTACTTTTGTTGGACTGTATTTAAAGCAGGTGGGATATGCATACTCCTTACATATAGCATTTGTTTGAAAAGGTCTGTTTGAAAATACACTGAAGTGCAAAAATAAGTAAGTAACTTGAATAACTCAAAACCTTCAGACTTAAAATAAAAAGATAGTTTCTATTTAGTATAGGAAATTCATTTTCAGCAACTGCCTTTGAAGTTGTGGCTGAGAAAAGAGGTTTCGTACAGTGTAGGCCGTGTAAAATGTGCCTCAAAAGAACGTCAACGTCACCAAAAAGGCAATAGAGCCGGCTATGCATAGAATTTCTCTACGTGGATGATCAAAAAATGATGAGACTTACAATCAGGTCTCGAAAAGCCGCCTATGTGAGGGCAGCAAATGGTTTGGAGGTCGTTGGAGAATGGGCGTCTCTTCAGGCTGAAATAAGCATGATGACGTAGTGTTTATAGATCTAACAAGAAGTCTAACTGGGGAAAGTGCCTGCACCTCACAGGAGATGGTAGCCAACATCAGCGGCCTGCCGCTTAACTTATAGCGATGCGCGATGGCGATAACGAGCACTGGCTATCGTTTTAATTTCACGGAATTTGCTATGATAGGCGGTACGAGTTCACAAGATGACGTCATAAATAAGAGCTAAAACGATAGCGGGTGAGCTAAGTAAGCAGTAGGTTAGCAAATTGTATAACTGCACTTGATTAGCCTCGACAGAGGCAGTCAGACTGTATAAGGGCAGCGCTGCCTTATCTGGGGCCCTACCACGATCGCTTAAGTTAGAGCAAGATTAAAACAGTATTAAAACAAAGACAAGGATATTGAAGCGTATAGTGCTATCTCGCTCTCATTGCGGATTTAATACTTCAGTGATTGTATTGACGTCCGCTGTGCTGCAAGCGAGGGCTTTAAGCCGGCAATTTGGCATTGCGCAAGTGATGTTTGACGCACCGTCGACTGCGGTAACTGCTTAAGGTTAGGTGACCGTACAAATACATGAGAACATTATTTCAATTTAAGAGTAACCAGAATCACAAATCACAACGAACTGTCGATCTATGCTTTTAGTTTAACAAAATTTTATTTTTGCTAAATTAATAAATTATTTCAGCGTGTGACTGTTTATTTACCCGCTAGTGTACACGAAAGTGGCAGCGTATTCCCCCAGGGTTGGCACTGATTCACCAGGCTGGGTATATAAGACGGCGGCACTCCGAGCCGGCGTCAGTCGCGGCTGCGGACGTGGTGTGTGCGCGACAGACATCATGACAAACTCTTTACGTGACGCCCGGAACGGGAACTTTCCCGTGAGAGGTAAGTTTACGATAGGAATAAATCAGTCGTTTAGGCTAAAGGGCACAGTGAAAAGGAATTTCTAAGCAAATTTTATTTTTATGTTGAGTATTTTTGGAAACGATTAAGGTTCATAAATTGATAGTGGCCTCGGTAATTGAGCAAAAATTCAGTTAATACTTCTGTTTCAGAATAATAGCAAAAGTTAAAATACAATGAAGACACGACTTAGTTTAGTTACTTTAATAACTTTAAAATACGAAAAGAAAGGTTCTCTTCTATAAGAGTTCGACCAATTACGTGTTGTTTAAAAGTATAAAAACTAATTTTCGTTCATTTCATATACCACAAAATTGGGTGAAGTATGAAAAACTTATAAGTAAGCTTTGTTAGTAGCTATAAACTTTAAAAAATTGTCTGAATAAATGCGAGCAGCAAAATACTTTTTCAATATCGACCTTCACACCACACTACACTTTTTGACGTCAAACACAAACAGAAAAAATAAAACTGAAAATATTTATGTCTATTGAAATTATGTTAATTTAACAATTAGTTAATTAATCCTTGTATATGCATAATAGAATGTCTGCAGACACCAGTAGAAAAGAAAAAAAAATTGTCGCTGCTTATTTCGATATTATAGTTACGTGGAGTTCAATTGACCAGAAAATTTTTGCGATTTAGTCCAATCTTTACCTAGATTTGGTTGGGAGAGAATCATATGACAATCTATTTTGACAAATAAATAAATAATATATATGTAATTTTGGTCATTAAAAGACTTTCACATTTTCTGAGAACGTCTTCAAAGAGAACAGTTAAACAATGTCTATTTGAAAACAAATTAACATGTTTTTTTTTCATTTACTATCCAACATCACAATGTGTATTATAATTTTTTATCTATTTAGCAGTTACTTGCGCTAGTTTGCTTATATGTAACAGTTGTACTTACAAAATAACGCTTTTATATGTATAGTTATTCCTATGTGCTATAATAGGTATAGAGAGTTTGCATATTATATTATTAATTAATATATAACTTGTTGACAGCAATATGTATAAAAATAATAGAAAACATAATGTGACATGCTAATTACCGTGGATACATGATAATTGCATAGAAAAACATCCACTAACAAGTTATAAGTCAAGAGTGGTCTAAATTGGAACATACGGGGCTTTCCCGCGCTCGCAAATTAATGTTTTAAGCTATGTAGATTGTTCTAGAATATCTAAGTATATTGCAGGTTAGGCGTATTAGACAAAAATTATCAGATTAGATATTTTGTTCTGAATGTTTGTATCTGCACTGCAGATGTTACGTGTAAGTCCTGCTGTGATTTAAGTACTAACAGCATAGTTTTTGTTACAACTCATTGTTTTTTAACGTAAAAAGAATATTTTTTATTTAGTTTAGGTACAATTTAGATTAACATATCGTTTAAAGGCAAAACAGTTTTAAACGATGAATAATGAAGTCTATAATAAATAACATTTTAATACCTACGTCAGACGAGACGGGTACATATATTAAAATTTAAATGTGTATTTTTAGCACTTGTATTTCCAACATAAACAACTAATAACACGATAGTGACTTCTTCAAACGTCAATTAGACACCAATTTCGTAGAGTTCACTTTATAATTATGAATACAGTGAAATGTCTGAACATAACAGTTCGTCAATGTTTAAATACTGGTATAGTGAATTCCAGGAATATACAAACCAAGCTTTGCTCCCGCAACTTCACTGTGTTTTGTCGAAAAAAATAATTTCCCAAAAAAATAATTTAGAAAATTTTAATACAAGAGATAATCCACATATCCAAAGCAGAAAGTTTTAAAGAAAGTTCTGCTTTACAACGTTCAGAACTTACCTGGTTTTTGCGTAACCTATGCGCAATCCAATAATTCATAAAAAAAAGGAATTAATTTGGATAATTTCAACCCAAATTCTATTCTACTATAATCTACGGTTCCACTTACGTTAATATCCGTGTTAACGTCTGCATCGCAATGAATGTTATTTAAAGCGCAAAAATAACGCCTAAAAAGGATATCCACATCTTAAGGAGTTTGTTTTTTTGAGACGAGTGTGTATAACCAATATACGCACGTATATCGTACGACGTTTTCAACACACTTTCGAAGAAAAAGCTATACTATACTATACTAATATTATAAAGAGGAAAGATTTGATTGTTTGTTTGTTTGTTTGTATTGAATAGGCTTCGAAACTACTGAACCGATTTTGATGAAAGTTGGTATAGGGATAGTTCAAGACCAGGGGAAGGCTATAGGGTATTTTTCCTACGGGAAAATATAAAATTCCCACGGGAAAACAAAAATAACGCGGACGAAGTCGCGAGCGGAAAGCTAGTACCTAATAAACTGAATGTTTTGATTTAATAGGACAAATCATAGTTAATTTAAAACTAAAAAAATCATGTAGTTCGTTGATGTCTTTTATATTACCTCTAGCTTTTATAAAATATAGTACATTACTGGCGCGGCCCACAAGGGCAGTATTGCCGGACTCTGTGATGCGTACCTCGGCTATAACACACGCACGCGTGTTTTATGAGCTGCTCTATGTATCTAAAATCTAAAACCAGTCAAATTAGATCCACTTTACGAGCAAGTATGTTAAAAAGATTATTAAACATCACGAGTGCTTTTCACTTTACATAATCGAACAAGTGCGGTAATCTAAACACGACAAATTCTAATTTGTTCAAGATTGCAAAGTAAATGTATGTTCAGTACGCATTATTAAATTTGTCGCTTAATACACTTTTTTTTTAACACAACTTTATGCGGCTGCCAATTGGAAACAAATGAACAGCCTACTACTGGTTACTTAAATATTAAATTAACAACGACATTTAAAAAAAACAATAACTATAACTAAAATAAATTATTAAAAATTCACACAAACTTGTTTTTTAAAAACTAAAATATTCGGTTTATTTAGTTTTGAATTTTGGCTGTTTGGATCTTTTTTGTTGGCTGTATGAAGAGTTTAGCCATGCCCGGACAGCGCGCGAAAAAAAAAGGCGCGCGACATTTTCCCGCTATTGACATTTTTTGCCTTTTTGTTGTAATTGATTAGCTACAAATATGTCGAGTCCAAGTGAAGAAGAATCCATATTATTAACTACGCCGGAAATAATTATGGAGGCGCAAAGCGCGGGTAATAGTTTGCTGCCGCCAAAGTCAAAGGATATAAATACTTAGCGGCATACGATACTTTCATGCAGTGGAAGATTGATAAAAAAGCGCAGTCATTTTCAGAAAAATATTAATACCACAAGATCTTTTATTTTCCTCACAAGTGTGTTGAAAAACGTCGCATGATACACGCGCGCATTGGTCATTACGTACTCTGCTTTCTTGTCGCGCTCGCCTGCGGCTCGCGCACAATATCGCCGCGTACGCCATAACCGACATAGCGCGCTCGTATCATAATGTACTATTATCATTGCCTAAATATAGTGAAAACAATAATTTAAATGAAACTTTGCCACCACAATTTTTAGCGCGAACGCACACGAAATTTTATGTACGTTATCGTGTACATTTACGAACGTTTTTTACAAATAATCGGGTTGTCCGGAATTCACCGATTTCTTTGGCCGAATGTTTGTAGTTCGTGGGCGTTGCAACATAGAATTCTACTATGTTTCATTTTCCACCGTCAAAAAACCAGTCAAAGATAGTCGGTCGTGTGTGTTCGCGCTTAATCAGATGAAAGGAAAAGAGTAGTTTCAGTTAGTCAATCAATCGTTGTAGGTATTCCTAATGCTACGCCTCCAACTGCGTCCTAACGCGTTAACAAACGTAGTAATTTCGACATTATACAGAGTGGCACATTTCAATATGAGCAAGTCTGTAACGATAAGAATAAGACAAACTTACAATAGTTATTTGTTATACATGAGTGCAAAGTTGCTTTTTAACCGTGTGCTCAACTTTGATGACCGAGCAAGCGAAGGATTCTAAAATTAAATCACGAGCGCAGCGAGTGATTCAAAAATTGGAATCCTGAGCGTTAGCGAGGGAATCAAAAGAGCACAAGGTGAAAAATCTTTGCACTCGAGTGCAACACGTAACCTTTCATCCCCCCTCAGCGAGGAAATAAAACAAAGCAAATTAAAAACAAAAGTACCAGCAAGGAGGTTCAGAGTCTGAGTTTTAACCAAATTTAAAAAAAGTTGTATGATAAATTCGGCACCATGGAGATGGAAGTAAATAGGTTTAATGATGTTTTGAAATCACATACCTAGTGCACGCGATGTTCTAAATTCAAATTTACTTTAACCTCAAGCGGATAAAAACGGCTTTGGCGATCAGATATCGAATAGCAAAAATACTCTTTCCGAGATGGGGGGATGAAAAGATCTGTTCTTAGGAACCATGTCATTAATTTTATTTACAAAAAAACTGCATACATAAACTTAAAAAAACTTGTACTCAGTTCGGGAATCGAACCCGGTCGTATTGAAAAATAAAGTTTACATCATTTCTATTGGGATATCGATTGTGTAGGCTTATTAAGCAGTAAATGTTACTATGAAACATGATAACACACAAAATTTGGCTCGTGAATAAAATATAACCTTGTCTAACCAACAAGTTAGCGCGTTAATTGGTATGTGGCATTTTAATGATATTAGACATTCATTTCACACTCTGTACATTAGGTTCATTCGGTAATGCCGGCAACCAGCAGGGTCCAGACCCGGGAACCTGGAGCCCTGCATTGCACCGGTCGCCGCCAGTCGTGGATCCCCCGGATGCCCCAGGGGATCTTCCGCCTTCCCACCCTGGGGGGGTGAGAGGGGCTCGCCCTAGGCGAGCAGACGCCGATGAGGTTGTGGAAGTGTTCGCAAGAGTACCCACCCTGTCCGGCTACGACGCGTCCCTCCTCGACGTGATGACGATCCTCCTTGTCTGATGACGAGGAGGATGCGGCGGTGATGGGCGTGCTCGCGCCAAGGCGTCTCTGAGGGTCATCGTTGGGTTTTAGTCGGTAGGCCGCGGATGCTGCTGCAGTAGCCGCGGACAGTCCGACATAACCTCGCGTTCTCCCAAACGCGAGGTATGCGTAACGCATTTCCCAACGGAAAAAAAGTTCATTCGGTAACTTTAAACATTCGGTGGCGCTGTGGACTCGGCAATTGCCTTCCAATCGGGAGATCTGGGGTTAGAGACCGCCATGTACCAATGTGTTTTTCGTTTTCGAATTTCATATGTACCTACATTTGTGCACCTGCATACATCTGCTAAGAAATTTAATGGTGTATGTGAAGTCGACCAATCCACACTGGGCCAGCGTGGTTGACTAAGGCCTAATCACCCTAACTTAGGGTAGACTCGAGCCCCTTGGTGGGGGCGTATAGGAGCTGTTATGATGATGATGAAACATTCATAACTTTTGTACCAAAACTCCGCAGTAGAGACAGATATAGGCGTTATTTGTAACGCGTTCAACAACTAATATTACGATAACATTGATGCAAGTAAGGAACATGAATTTGAATAAATCGTAAAGTATTGCACCTTAGGAAAAATAAGCTTGTTTAAACAATGCCTACCTACACTTCGTCCATTCGAAATTCCTGAACACATGCTAAGTAAAACACGTATGCTCCAACCAGGTCAGGTCAGACCCGGTGTCGCGATTGTCGATTATTTTAGTGCCTAAATTTAGCCTTATTGCCTAATTCATAGGCTGTTTGCCTGTTTTTAACCGACTTCTAAAAAAGGAGGAGGTTTCTCAATTCGACCGTATATATGCTTCTTTTTATGTTTGTTCGCGGATAACCTCGGCATTTTTCGTCGTTTATGAACCGATTTTGATGATTCTTTTTATATTTAATAGAGGATACTCCAAGAGTGGTCCCATGGTCACCAAATTTAGAATCTGATGATTGGATCCCATAAAAATCGGGGGAAACCCTTAAAGTTTGAGGTGTGTCCAACGTGTTTTGTGTGTATGTTACGCGATTACTCCGCCAATTGTGGACCGATTTTCAAAATTCCTTTTGTATTCGATAGAGTATACTCCTGGGGTGGTCCAAAGATCACTAAATTCAGGATCTGATGATGGGATCTCATTAAAATCGAGGCAAACCCTAATGGAACCCTAATAATATAAGTATAAACCTAATAATATAAGTGAAAGGAACCCTAATTAAATTAGGATTCCTTTTACTAAAAAGATTTCATTCACAAAAAAGGTTAAATTAAACATGACAATTACAAATTTTAAGACTTTCTAGGAGATCATTGTTTGGCACCTATTTAAATATAGAAGTGTGATGTTGTTTGTACCTATTCTGATATTACTTTAAACTTTTCAGTGTTTTTGAAGTCGGTTGTTATTTCTTGTAAAATATTTTTTTCTCTCCGGCTACAGCACGCGCAAAAACCAAAATGTACAAAGTGCTAGATCGTGCAATTGCCGAAAAAGGATACAAATGTGTGAATGTTATTTTTACTCTTCAAAGGTAATGTCAACGATAAACTTGCCGTTCATTTATCAGGTTACATCTTGTTATTTATGTAGAATTCATTAGCGCGCTCTACGTTCTCGCGATCTTTGTTTTAATGTGAAATTTGTGAGATGTTCAAGAAACGCTTAGCGACTGAAAACGAGCGGTGTGTACAGCACCCTTGTGCATAAGGCATATGTATTTAAGAAAATGGACATTTTGATAGCTTTTGTTATATATTATATTGCTTTTGTATTATATTATTTTGTTATATGATAGAAAATCTATTCTAAAATTATGTGAACATTGAAGAAAAATCAGCCCTTAATAGAACTAGGGCCCACGCAAAAGCGATATAATGATATTGTTATAATATGGCACTACGGATTTTATGAAAACTCTTACCTACTTATGTTATACTATTTATTGTTGTACAATCAATAAAAGTTATACAAGCATATTAAATAACATATCATTTAACGTAACTGTTAAATTTTCTTGTGATTCCATAAGTAGTTATTTTAGGATAAGTTTGACACAAACAGCTCATTTAGGATTAAAGGTTAATAACAAAGTAAATTATGCGTATTCTAAATAGTTATTGAGAAATAAACATTACACAAACGAAACAATACACAAGTAAACGTACAATTCGTTTAAAAGCGCACGTTATAAAATATATAGAGTCTACTGAAAACAAACTGTCTTAGTCAGCTCGTGCGTGAGCGAACGAAAGGCTTAATACAAATTTTAAAGAGGCCTATAAGAATCGATAGTGGGCTATTGCATAACACTGCATGTCCGACTGGCGCGGTGGTCGGCCAGTCAATAATTCAACTGACGACAATGGCTAATTTTACACCATGCCTTACCCTTGGCAGCCCTATCAATACTAGTCTTGCTTGCGGGAACTTTCGGGAGCGCTTTAATACCGTTGAGTGCCTGCGTTATGTTTGGAAATGAGGTTTGTTTATGGATTCTATTATATAAGCAAGAGATCTAACATAACAAGCTAATATAATTATAGTTATAGGTATACGTTCCGCAGCTGAATGGCGGTCTTTAGACGGTCTCTATTCAAAATAAGTAGATGTTTGTTTCCAAATTTTACACATCCTGTCAAATTCTGAACGATTGCATTTTTTACGACATCTAGATGAATGATAATGTGGAATGATAAATCCCTATTCATATATCCGATACCACAACTGAACAATAAAAATTGAGTCCCAGTGATGACAAATTCTGCTTAACTTCTGGTAAAAGTCCCTCCGTCGCTGAATGTATTTTTTCGAGTCGAATCGATTTTTCAAGCGCTATAGATATTCGTCAGGCAGATTATATGGTTCAATATTCTATCTATCAAAGAAATTAGGCGTTACTTACCTAGATGATTCGTTAGGTTCCGTCTGTATACAAAAGCTGTTATTAGTGTTTTTCATGTTATGGTGCCATTGCCATTACTATTGAATAATTTATTAATCGGATACAGTTTGACGGCTGACAGATTTGTGAAATGATCAGTGCAGTGAGCGAGTCGCACGCAGGAGATGTAATGTGTCGAACGCTTTGATCGTGGGCGTCCGCTCGGATCACGGCGTTGGGCTGCCCTCTACGACTACCGGATTCCACTATCACGTTAGGGTTAGGTTGGGGATCATTTTTTATGCCATATCGGTGCCGGTTTTCGTAGCGATAAACAGTTAGGTGCTGCCAAAACCTAGTACAGGCGGTCTGACTGCTCATTACATTGCTCATTATAACCTTATTTTTTCTTTACAGGGAATCCTGGCTGATCGAAGATCGAGGAAAACAAAGTAGCAGTTCACCGATGGATAAATCAGTAGATTTGAAAGCCTTTATTATTAAAGTTCTGTCTAGTGCTGGCGATTTCGATATATCTTTCAAAAACTACAATTCGCCAATAGGATGTTTTGGAAAGAATGCAGATCTGCATACGGCTACCGCATACGCTACTCTTCTTGCCCACTCGACTTTCATGTTTTAAGCGGTCGTGTGTGTGCGAAGACTGTGTAAGCGCAGTCCTCAGCCAAGGACGCAAACCGTGCGCACTCTGCCACTCTGTCGGAGCTCGCAATTTTCTGTTTACTATTTGAATATATCGCTATCGTAGCATTTTAATTTTAATGGGTCATTTCGCTAGTAGATAGGGAATTAGGAATCACGTAGGGATCTATGCAAACTCGGAGCTCTGCAACAGCGCCAAAATAACATTTTCGTTCGACAGGCGAGACCTTAAACGGTCAACGGCTGATCGAGTTCCGACTCGGCCAGGAGGGCGAGTCCGAGCAGGGCGAGGGCCTGGCCGTGGCGTCGGCGGAGCTGATGGTGCGCGCGGAGACGTCGCCGCGCGCGCGCCGGCTGCGGTACACGCTGTGGGCGTTCACGGTGCACGCCAACGGCAGCGTGGGCGCGCTGGCCGGCGCCACGCGGCGCGACCCCGCGCGCGGCTGGCAGCGGCTGGACGTGACGGGCGCGGCGCGGGCGTGGGCCCGGCGCGGCCACGGCGGCGGTGACGGCGGCGACGGCGGCGGCGAGCGCGGGCCGCTGCGGCTGCTGCTGGACTGCAGCGGGTGCCGCGGCCGCGTGCGCCTGAGGCTGGCCGGCCACCAGGCGGCGCGCCCGCTGCTCAGGCTGCGCCTGGCGCCGCCGCCCGCGCGCCGCCGCCGCGCGCTCGACTGCGACGCCGCCGCCCGCGGACGCTGCTGCCGCGAGACATTCTACGTGAGCTTCCGCGAGCTCGGCTGGGACGACTGGATCGTCGCGCCCGAGGGCTACTACGCGAACTACTGTCGCGGCGCGTGCGGGCCCTTCCTCAACTACCACTCGCAGGTGGTGGAGGCGGCGCGGCTCGAGCGCGCCGCGTGCTGCGCGCCCGTGCGCTTCTCCGCGCTGTCGCTCATCTACTTCGGCGCCGACTCCAACATCATCAAGCGCGACCTGCCCGAGATGGTGGTCGAGGAGTGCGACTGCCCGTAGCGGCGCCCTGTACATAGCCTGCCGCTCCGCCCGCGTCGTTCCGCCGCTCTCCCGCCGCGAATGCCGCGGCTCGCTTCTGCCGCTCTCGAATCCGATTTAATCCGAATCGATTATAAATAATATTTTCGACTTGTGTAATATTTTGTTCCTCGCATTCGAAAGACTATATCCTAAATCGATAAATGAACTGTCTACACCGGACCGGTCGCGTCACCGCGTCGCCCGCTGCGCGTCCGTTGTTGCTTTAAGCGTAGTGCTGTGTGGGCACGTCCGTCACCCGGATATACGAAGCAGGCCACTTAAATAAATATACTTATTTATACTTATGTTATCCTATAGATAGTGTTGTTGGGCATGTTAGGGTGGGTTCGGACGTGGTGAGCCGGCGCTTGGCCCGGCGACGTGAAGCTGTGTGTAGATAGCCTAAATAAATAATTTAATACGCCGTTTTCTTTCACCCCGTTTGGTGATCGCTTGTAATTATTGTAAACTGTATTATAATAATTATTATAATTATAATAATAAATCAACTTTTTCATAATTATTATGACTTCTTTTATTTATTTTTCAAATTCCCATCAAATACAAAATTCTAAATATTCGAAACAAGAATGCAAGATAAGTATTTAACAATTAGGTAATTTATTGTATGTGCACGCAACCCAACTATATTATAATTACCTAAGCAATATAATTATATAAGTAGGTAGGTACCTACCTATGCAAATAAAAGTGGAAGAGAAAAAAAAGACTCTACATACACTTGTTCGGAACCCGGAACACGACCAATGTAGAGAAACTCGAAAAGTGTAACATTTTATGTAGGTACTCCTCTTTTAAATTTCGAATGTCACAATAATTGTTTATCACGTGCAAGATTTGATTTTATCAGAAAATGCAAGACGAAATTTGTAAAGACTTTATCATTACTCATACTCTGAAAGTAGGTCTGAAGTTGCCTGAGGAACGGGTTGAAGTAATATTTTTCAGCGCTAGGGAGAATCACTTTCAAGAAACTGACAGCTGCTGTCAAATTTTAAAAACAGAAACTAGTTCTTTATTCACATTTTTATTGAACCATGTTCCGACTTTCTATACAGCCACTCAATTACAGCGCGGTGTAAAACCCCCTTTTTCACCCCTGGGGTAACAATGTACTATTGTTAAACGCCAAATTATAATAATGTTTTAAGAATTGACAGATCACCAATTACTGCACTACCTAATAGTAGGTCGCGAACAAAGTGCAACACAGATGCGCCCAATGGAAATAATTTCATAAATTTTATGAAATGTGACGATAATAACATACTCTTCATTTAGTGTCTAATAATAGAAGGCATTCTCGGAGCTTTTAGAATATTCATCAAAATCAAACTGAATACAGAACGCGTTTATTTAGATAAGTTACAAGCGTCACTGAATGGGTCTACCATTTTACTGATTGGAACACTTTCCAAATCAAATTGAAAACTGACTCATTTATTCAGATTAAACGTTAAATAATGTTATTTTTTATTCAGGAAACCAAAGTTATTGTATAAATAAGAAGGAAATTTCTTAATGTGTCAGCAGGCACTACGTGTCAGAAGTGAAAATGATATAAATGTAATAAAAACAAAAAAAAACAAAAAACCGAATAAACAATATCTTTTTTTATTATAATTAAGGCTGCCATGGTTTTTTTTCTATAATTTCACATGATTCGTTAGTTTAAATTAGCACGTTAAACTTAATGTTTCATAAACGAATCACTGAATCGAAAAATGGTGTTCACACGCCCACAATATTTTTGAAAGATCTATTCAACGACATCCCACACCATGAGATAGACGAAAAAAAATGTAATCCCCACTTTACATGTATAGGGGAGGTACTTACCCTACAAAACATTTTTATTTTCTGTTGATGTGATTTATTATATGAATGTAAACCCATGCCAAATTACAACTTTATAGGCAGACGGAAATGATGAAACAATAAAGGTTCCTTGTTGACTACGGAGCCCTAAAAAGATATACTAATTATTTCCAATAACTGTAGTTATTGGAAATAATCAATATATTATTATAGAATATAAGTTCTATGAACGAGCAGTCGCCTTACTAAATCATATTTTAGGGTATAATAGGGAACGTAAAGACCCAGAGCATACTGCCACTATTTAAAAAGAACTTTGCCCTTGGATCGCAATGAATTGCCAGGGGACATGTAATGGCAACCTATCATCGCTTAATCAATTAATTAGCGTCTTTATTGTGCATAACCAGTTCAATAAATAGTGAGCAAAGGTGGATTTATCTCTAAGAGATAATCACTTTCAGTCAATCCGTAAGCGCTTTAGAGATAATTGTAAAATTAATTTTCGGATTCCCCCTACATTTCTTTACAAACAACTATTTGTGTGAGGAATTAGAAAATTTATTTTACAATTTCGAATTTTCAATCATGCCAAAACATTCATATGACTATGAATAACATGGGTAGGTTTTTTATACAACTAAGTTGGCAAACAAGGAAACTGCCCACCTGAAGGTAAGTAGTAACAGTCATCTATGCTCTTGTGAGATTCGCAGCAAATCTGCAACCCCCACAAAAAACCACAGTGTATGTAGGTACGTTGCCAACTTGTGACATAAGATGTAAAGTCACGGTACACAGTAATTTCACTGCCATATCTTACCCTTCAAACCGGAATACAGCAATGCAAGCACTGCTGCTTTGCGGTAGAAATAGGTAAGACGAAGGTACCCAAGCAGACGACCCTGGTATAGAGTCTCCCTCCGGTGAGGTTTCAGTTTGATAGGATATGTATGTACCACAACTTCCAAACACTTTGTATAGGAGGCCTTTATCACAGACATTAATCAAACTAGAATCCCGCCAACCCTTCCATCTGTAAACTACTTGGTTATAATCCAATGGCAAAGCAGCGCCTAAAGCGTTAGATAACTATCATTATTTCGTTCTCATTTATTTTCTAGTTTTTAAAGCTCTACAATTAGGCATTTATCTAAATCTCGGCTGTCAATGACGGTTTAAAATTAGGAGCATAGTGAAGTACCTACACTCAAGGCAACGAAGTTAAATTCACGTCAGTGCGGCAAATACAAGGGAAATTTGCGTTACCCCTTGCTCTACCCAAAAAAGAAAACAATTATTTAGGTATTTTTTTTAAAGTGTTATTAATGACACTGATTCTACCTTTAAATTACATGTGAAGGTAACCAGCAACCTCGAAGGTCTTGTTGTATCAATATTGTAATGTCTCTTAACTACCGGTTAAGATCGATTGATAGATGTTGGTACATTTTTTTACATACGACAAGGAAGCTCCTTCGTTCATCTCATCTAATGGTAAGTGACGATAAGGCGGAAGGTGGAAGCGACTAGCGAGTTTCACCTTGACTCCTCAATAACTTGAGAACTAGCTATGTTATTTACCTCTAATTGTCGGAACATAACAATGCTATTATAGTACATTGCGATATAAGTGCGGTATGTTGGTTATAACTTTTAACGTTGGTTATAACACGAGGCGGAATTTCAGCCCGAGCTGAAAGCGAGGGCGTAATAGAGCCGAGTGTGTATAATTGTATGTCCAATATACGCACGTATATCGTACGACCTTTTTAACATCCTAGTGAGGAAAAATACTTAATAAACTGAATTTTTGGCATAAATAACACAAATCATTGTCAATTTGTAGACAAAAGTAAATAATGTTATGAAAATAATAGTTTGAAAAATCAAGTAGTTCATTGATGTCTTTTATATTACCTCTAGCTTTTAAAAAATATAGGTACATTACTGGCGCGGCCGGCAAGTGCAACATTGCCGGACTCTGTGATGCGTGCCTCGGCCATAATACACGCGTGTTTTATGAGCTGCTTTATTATGTATCTAAAACCGGTAAAATTAGATCCACTTTACGAGTAAGCGTGTTGAAAACATTGTTATTGTGGCGACAAATTTAGGTAAGACGGTTGTAGCTAGCCAGGTGGACTCAAAAGCTCTACCATCAACCAAAACGAGCAGAAAAGCTTCTGCCCCCATGAGGGATTGAACCCCGGGCCTCCCGATCAAGTCAGATCAGAGGCGGTGAATTTGAACATTGATTTGAAATGTCGCATGATATCATAGTACGTGGCTAAATCTTCTAAGTGTGACGTAGCGATGGTAGTTTTTTAACTGGCTTAAAAAAAGGAGGAGTCATTGATTTACTACCAAACGTATGGTAGTAAATCAATGGGAGGAGTTCTCAATTCGATGCGAATGTTGTTTTTTTGTGTATGTTACGCCATTACTCCGCTAATTGTAAACCGATTCCAGGAAAATCGAGGAAACCCTTAAATTTTATAGGTACTTCCAATGTGTTTCATGTTTTTTCCGCAGATATTTAGGTACCTAAGTATTTGCGTCTGGTATACTTGCGAACCGAGCTAATGATAGAAAGATCCTTAGCTTTTAGGAGTTAGAGGTTAGTTTTTTTTAATACAATAGGCACATATTATTAACTCTTTGTCGCATTCTTTAAAGGATAATCTCCTAGAAATTAATAAAATTTGGCACCGACTTCCATATATAAATGTGATTTTGTCTGTGTTGTAAATGTGATTCTTATATTATTTTTAACTTTTCAATGTTTTTGAAGTCGGTTTTTATTCCTTGTAATTTTTTTCTGTTTTTTCATACTCAGTCCGCAGTCCGCACTCCTATTCATCACAGAAAACCTTTGTAGTGTGTCATATTTCAAGAAGCTGTAAAGAATACTGCCGACAGAGGTTTACTATACATATTATATCTGGTGTCCCACGGCAATTTCACAAGGAGGGCAAGATAAAAAAATTCTAAACATGTTAAAAATCTGTGAATGCATCACAGATTTTTTAATAATCGTCTGTCTGCGCCGGGTAAATGAAAAATCCCAGTGAAATGAAAAATATTACCATATTGTAAAATTTCAGTTATCCTCTATCCTGTTAAAATTTATTTGTTAATTAATTTTTAAGGGGAAATATACAAATTATATTCCTTATAACTCCAAGATTAACATGAAATATAAAAAAGCCAATAAAGTCTCGCAAATACTTAGTTCTATTTTCTTAAAAACAACACCGCAAAACTGAAGTATTAGGCCTTATATAAGCAAACACATACGTACAGTACATACACACGTACACACATGACTTGACTCCAATTCCAAGATCCCTCTTGGGATCTGCACACAACTCAATAAAAATATAAATAGGCACTTTTAATCAAGTTATATAAGGAGCTAAAAAAAGATTATTTTTATACTTTTTAAAGTGATTTTTTGGGTCAAATCCTTAATTTAATTTTTATTTCATTCTTTTTAAATTTCTAATTAATTCTAATAGATACTAATTGATTCAAAACGCAGCTAATAAAAAATAGCTACCTCGTCTTGGCAAAGTGCTTGTAGCTCTTGAACTGCTAATCCGATTTTCATAAAACATACCTAAGAACCACCGTGGTGAACAAGACTTTCGATTAAAAAAACCGCACTCAAATCGGTTCATTAATTCAGGAGCTACGGTGCCACAGACAGACACACAGATAAACACACAGACAGACAGGTCAAACATATAACACCCCTCTTTTTGCGTCGGGGGTTAAAAAAAGAACATCAGATGCGTGAGAGTAACGATTGTTGTATGGCTTACTAGGTAGCACGTGAAATGAAATTGTTGCTTGCATAGTTTGTAAAATTAGTAAATTAACTGAATAATGGAGACAGCCCTGAAGAACCTGAAAACAATTTTGGCAGTAGCGTACTCCACGCAGTTAGAACGCGTTTCGTTCGGCCGCGGGCTGGCTGATGAGGCAAGCGGCGCGGCGCCGGCATGTCGCAAGAGTCCGACGCGGGCGGTGCGATGGATCGATGGGCGCCCCAGACGCTTGGGCGCCACTCGCAGCTTCCTGCGCCTGTTTGTATGTAGTTGACGATACCGGGAGACTATGATTGAAGGAATTAACTTGACCCTTAAAACCATAGCAGATTTGGGTGATGCCAATCTGGTCAAGTTTGATGCTGTCAAAACGCATACGTGTCTTTTTAGATCAAAACTTTTTTCAAGTTTCAGGGGTGTAGCTGTTCAAATTTCAGATCATATTGATTTGCTGAGAGAAATCATCATCATCATCATTATCACAGCTCATATACGTCCCCATCCCCACCGAGGGGCACGAGCCTTCCCTAACTAATTACGTTAAGGCGATTAGGCCTTAGTCGAACCACGCTGGCCCAGTGCGGGTTGGTTGACTTTACATACAACTTCGCAGGTGTATGCAGGTTTCCTCACTATGTTTTGCTTCACCTTAGAAGCGTCAGATAAATATACATATGAAATATGAAATTCGTGAAACAAAAAACACATTGGTACATGGCAGGATTGATCGCGGGCCCCCCGATTCTACTTGGGGCACAGTCCAGTTCCGAGGCCACAGCGCGACCGATGATGCTCACAGTGCCACTAACGCTGAGAGAAATTACTTTCATCTAACCTCACCTCAATTTCGGTCGATTCATCCATTTTTTTATTTATTTATAACTCCGCACCAGTTGTTGAATCTACGATCAGATACAGTTTGGAGCCTATATGGAATAGATACTGCTACCATCTGTGGAATAGTTTAGCATGTCAGCTGGCGGCTTTGGCTTCAATAGTCATTCTTATTGTGTCAAATTTCAAATTCAAATTCAAATTCAAAAATCTTTATTCAACATAGGCCTTTACAGACACTTATTGACGTCAAAACAAAGCAAAACAATCTAATTTAATGAAATCATATTAACCTTGTATGTGCATACATCCTGAATATACTCAAGATGTCTGCAAATACAAGTAGGAATGAAAAAAAAAAAAAAGTTGACTCTACACCTGTTCGGAAATTGGGAGAGCCTTCTCGAGAAGAACAGGCAAGAAACTCGAAAGGTCAAAATTTTTTATCTCCTCTTTTAAATCGCCATTTACAATTTTGATTTTGTTACAGGGTCGTCCATTGGAAGCTGACCTCAATGCAAAAGTTTGAGCTCAACTTCCATTACAAGAAGAGATGTGTTAATTCACATTATATAAGCTATTTCTGAGAGAAGCGCGTGAACCTAGCCTACAAATTGCTCTCACTGAATGTTTCTTTGAAACAAAAACGCAGTACATTGTTAAATATTAGAAATGAGAGTTCAAACCCAAGCTTTTTTGTCCGTCATGTAATCAGACACTTTATAATATGCTTTTTTAATAAGTACATCTTTGATTGCAACTTTAAATTTGTTTAAGCTGAGTTCTTGTATACAACTTGGGATTTTATTGTAGAAACGTATACACAGGCCTCTAAAAGAATTATTGATTTTTTGGAGCCTGGTATTTGTATCGTACCATCGTATCGTACCACAATAAGAATGACTAGCGAAGTAAAACTTGTGCCCTTGTAAAACCAGCTGCTGAGCCCTAAGCACAGGTTACAATTCGAAGAATGTGCGCAGGAATTACACAACATGATTCCCCCAGCTCGCTTCCACCATCGGAACTCCAGCGCACGGCTGGGTATCATCCATATTCTTTAGCAGTGCCTACTACACCCAAAAACATTGGTCACATTATCCCCCCCCCCCCCCTCCCTAATGTCCCAGAAATGCATAATTTCGATTCAACTTTTCGCGGCACACGCGCGATAAAGTTTATGTACTAAAAATTCAGCCTAGTTTTAAATAATTTTTTGCTTACTTAACTAACCTTACATATTTAACCCTAGCTCCTAATGCGAACCTTGTCAGAACCCCCACCCCCCTCTCCAATGAAATCCTGGATCCGCCCCTGCAGTAACATGCCAACTACTTACAGTAGCGCACCATCGTATACCGGCCGGCGCCCGCCGGCTTGTCTGAGACGGCTGTAAACATTGTCGACGGAAGCGGTCCATCGCATTAAAGCTTTCTCGAATTCGGCCTAATACAAATAAACGCCAACTAAATGCGGCCAAATTACCAAATATTTTTTGCTGTCTATAAAAGACTCAAGTCAATTTATCCATCTCATCGAAACCTAGCCTTCTCATCTCAGCTTATCCAAACTCTTCATTCACAGAAGAACTATAACTTCTAGGGGCAGTTCATGTTCCTGCCCTCTTACCATGGATCATGCTGAGGCCACTGATAATGTTTCACATTGTTATCTAACATATTGTAACGCCAACTAACAGATAAAGATTGCTGCTGATAAGTTTTGTTTATATTTTGTTACAGTGGACTTTATCTGCCTGCCTCAGATCTCTCTTTGAGATGAGTGAATCCAATTTTTTACAGATTAATTCCTGAGACTACCAGCAGGCTTATTCGCTAACTACGATTGGTAACTAGAACTGTCATTTTTGGTCAAGGTACGACAATCACTATGTTAATATTGTGCGCGTCCGGACTCTACATAATTATCCAAGTAGAACTGTCATATTTGAAAGAAACTTTATATCCATTACTAGTTTAGTGATCTTATGTGTTACGTCGGCGTTCTAGTTAGCAACCGAAGTTGGAGAATAGGCCTGCAGGAACTTCATTAGCATGTGGTGAAACAGGCCCGTAAAGCAACTTCCTACATTGGTATAATTTTTTGTAAATTACTTTGTAAATCTCTAC
Organism: Schoenobius gigantellus; assembly: GCA_963935595.1. NCBI lineage: Eukaryota > Metazoa > Arthropoda > Insecta > Lepidoptera > Crambidae > Schoenobius > Schoenobius gigantellus. The sequence goes on along the minus strand of OZ012556.1, from coordinate 10,239,850 downwards.
ATTAATCGGCGGATCAATGAAAATGAGAGTATACACATACAGGCAGCTGGATATTGTCATGACATATGCAAACACGTAGAAGAGGAAAGAGTAGTCGACTCTACATGAACTCTAATATAGCTAATATTCCATTGAAGATATTGATAGTGCAGTGGCGTGTGCGCTCAACGTTTGATTGCTAATCAAGGGTTTGTGTTTTGATTTCTGTATCTCTATTTCATTTTAATATACTTTTTACTAGCTTCTGCCAGCGTCTTTGTCTGCATCCATAGAGAGCTCATTAAAATTGGGGATAAAATGTAGCCTATATTATTCCCAAGGGCTTAAGCTATCCCTATATAAAATATCATTAAAATTAGTTCAGTGGTGTAGGTGTGAAAGCGTAACAAACAAACAAACTCACTTTCGAATTTATAATATTAGTATGATACTCGTAATATGTTTTTGATTTTTTTTTATATTTACTATCACAGTTAATATATATTAACTATATTATTATATTATGTATATTAATTTTAGATTTTCAGCCTTGCTCTGCCCACATTATTAGTATACTTTGGCGTACTTTACTTTTGATGATAAATACATTTACAATACGGGAGTAGTTTCCTAGAAATAAGTTCGCATTTTAGTATGGAATTGGGCATCTGTACTAGTATACAGGGTGTCTCAGAAACAATGGATAAACCTTTAACTGTTGATAGGTTTCGTCGAGACCTCTCTAATCTCAAATTTTGACTTTAGTAAAAATATCTCGGTTTTCAAGATATTTGATAGTTTATGATTTTTTTTAAAAATGCCACTTTTGGTTGGTTTTTAATGTGCCATTTTTACAAATACGGACTTTTTCTGATTCAGTTTTTTTTAGCTTCTAACGGAATAGTTCAGCTATCAATAACAGTGGTTAAAATTGAGCTAGCTAATCACGAAGTGCTTGGAAAAAACATTAAACAAGAAATTATTTTTCTTCGTGTTTGGTCAGCTACCATGTAAAAAAAATGTATGACGCTCATCGTGCCCATTATCTTAAAAAAATGCTTAATTATTCTAGTTTCAAAAAAGGTATGATAACCTTTAAAATTTCATACCATTTGCTATTCAAGCAGTAATAAAAGTTCAGAGATACATTAAGCATAAGTTTACCTGTTTATTAAGCATAAGTTGACCTAAGTAATAGTTTTTCAATTTAATTATTTAACTAAAAATGCAACGTTATCAAACATAAAAATATTGATGTGATTTCATGTCTCTATTATCAATTAACAAATAAGTAATCTTAATCCTATCTAATCATCACATGTAGCAACTGACTGATGTGACCTTAAAAGACAGCTCTACTCGCTCGGCTCGTTTAGAAAGTAAACACTGTCTCTTTCATTTCTCAACATTATTACGTCGTTTTTCTCTCTCTCGCATTGTACAGTTCATTCATTCGTGCCGTATATGTGAGATTATACGCGCGTACGCATTTTGCCAACGGTTTTATAGTGGAAACAGTTTTTGCAAATAAAAAAGATGTTTGACAAATTATTGAAACATGGTTGTGTCTAGTTCAAAAATGGAGAGTGATGATACTAACAAAAACGTAAGTTTTAACATTTAGAAAAAAAGGATGTCTTGAGATGATATTTCGCATTTGACTTACTTATCTATCCTTTTCTCTAAAACGGTTTTAACTTAAATGCTTTCAACTACATCAAAATGTTACAGAATTTCTAAATTTTACTATTACTCGTACCTATTCGGTACTTAGTTCTTTTTTAAATTAAAAAGCAAGCAAAAATAAAGTTTTCCTATAAAACATAAGCACCTAAATGAATAGCAAATCGACAATTAAAGATATCATTGCTTAAATTGCTATGATTTCAAATAAATTTTGCCCTTGGAAGGAAAGCCTACACAAAACAATTCCGAGGACTACACTTTTCCGTGTGAAAGTTCCTGACCTGTTTTCACTGATAACATAACTTTTAAAAGCTAGAAAATTAGATAGCTGAAGCTGCCGAAATTCCCAAATATTTGAATTAAACTTTATACATAAAAGTTACAATATTCCGAAGATCATAATGTACCTACGCTTGTGTAGTGAGTAGCAATAATTTTGGAAGGAAATTAAGGCTATCTTGCGAATAACAACAATTTATGATAAAGTACAAATTTTAGAAACTTATCTAGAGGGTGTAACTGAACACCTCAATAACATTTAAGGGTATGTATCCATCAGAAGTAGAGATTCTGTAGGAAAAATATTAGGGCTAACAAACCTACTTTTTTTCCATACAAACTAAATAAATTATTTTTTGGTATTAAGTGCCGACAGCCCTACGTAAGCGTACGAGGAATACTACGCTCACGTCTGTCACGTGTCATTTTGTGTTTAAATTTCTTTTGTGTTAAGGGCTGATTATGGTTGTCACTTGAAAGTGTTTGCTTTCATTTTAAAATCAAATAACTCTGAAAGTATTGGGGTTCTAGGTCTCAGACAAGCACCGAAGGTCCATTTAGTATGTAACTTATATGCCCCTTAAATGTTATTGGGGTGTTCAGTTACACCCGGTATACTTACTTACTTACTTACTAATATTATAAAGCTGCGAAGAGTTTGTGTGATTGTTTGTTTGGTTTGTTGAACGCACTAATCTCTGGAACTATCCGAATCGAAAAAACTATTTTTGTGTTGGATAGTCCATTTATCGAGGAAGACTTTAGTTAGGCTATGTAATATTACGCTACGAGCAATAAGAGAGGAGAATCAATAAAAAAAATTCGCTAAAACGAATAAAAAATATAGAAGATACGAAACTAAGAACGCGTTGAAGTCTTTTAGGGCGAAACGTAGTTCTCGGGCACAGCTAGTACAATATACAGATGACACCAAGGACCTACATACAAAAAGTAGGAACTTGTTCACTTTAAACAAATCTTTATAGTTATAACCTGTATATAACTCTGGTTTAAAAATGAATCGCCGTTGATTAGTCTCGTTAAATCTCAAAAACGGTACGATTAGAATATTTTTTTTTCTTTTGTTCGCTTTAATATAGGAAGGAAATAGTCTGTTTACGCCGATACGGGGCTTATAGGAAGCTATACATACGTGTAGATAATATTAAATATCAAAAGTTGTCGTAACATAACGGCTAGGTACGTACGTACCTATATTTGTTTGATTTTTTGTAAGTCAATTGATGTGAACAAGTAAATTTGTTGTATATACAGCTCCATTTTGTATAAGGTTGCCTGGCAAAATTGCAGCAATAAGGCCGCCTTTTTTGTTGTGCATAATTATATTTTTTTTATAAAGTACTAGCTGTGCCGGCGAACTACGTTTCGCCATAATAACGGCGAACTTACGTTTCGCCATAATAAAAAATAGTTTACGACCTATTCTCAGACCCACTGAATATACACAAAAAATTTCATAAAGATCGGTCAAGCCGTTTCAGAGGAGTTCGGTAACAAACACTGTGACGCGAGAATTTTATATATTAGAAGACTAGCTGTGCCGGCGAACTACGTTTCGCCATAATAAAAAATAGTTTACGACCTATTCTCAGACCCACTGAATATACACAAAAAAATTCATAAAGATCGGTCAAGCCGTTTCGGAGGAGTTCGGTAACAAACACTGTGACGCGAGAATTTTATATATTAGAAGACTAGCTGTGCCGGCGAACTACGTTTCGCCATAATAAAAAATAGTTTACGACCTATTCTCAGACCCACTGAATATACACAAAAAAATTCATAAAGATCGGTCAAGCCGTTTCGGAGGAGTTCGGTAACAAACACTGTGACGCGAGAATTTTATATATTAGAAGACTAGCTGTGCCGGCGAACTACGTTTCGCCATAATAAAAAATAGTTTACGACCTATTCTCAGACCCACTGAATATACACAAAAAAATTCATAAAGATCGGTCAAGCCGTTTCGGAGGAGTTCGGTAACAAACACTGTGACACGAGAATTTTATATATTAGTTTTATATATTTTTTAATTAGTTCTTTATATATCTTTTGATAAGACATTTAATTTTACAGAATACATCGCATTCTTCTAAAAATAAGGACTCTGCAAATTCAGATAGTTTAAGCCAAAACACTAATGATGACAACAAGACAAAAGCTCCTGGAAATATCAACATTTTCCTAGTCGTGTGCATTCTCGGAGTCTCCTTAGGTTTATTTCTAGAAATATTGAATGCAAGCCATAGAAACAAAAGTGTATGCCCTAAAGAGTGCTCAGGGAAGCCTAAATATTGGGTGTACTCGGCTCACAGTGACGTTGACAACAGAAACGGTTTGTTGAAACACGTACACTTAGTGCTGGAGAGAAGCGGGTTTGAGAAGAGCTCTAATACTTCACAGTGGACTTTGCTCTGGTCACACGACTACCCTTTTAGGGCGCTGTTTCCGAACCTGCACAAGCTGAAGCCCCACCAAAGAGTCAACCACTACCCCGGCACCGGTTTCATTACCAACAAAGTGGACCTGGCGACATCGCAATCCAAATTCATACCAAAGGCGTTCAAACTGCCGCAAAGTAAGTCGGACTTTTTGGAGTACGCTGCGAAAAATAAACACGCGCTATTCCTCGAGAAACACAATCAGCACAGAGGTGTGTTTCTGAGGAACGTGACTGAAATAGACCTGTCCAGCGGGGAGAGTTTCGTGCAGGAGTACGTGCAAAAGCCGTACTTGGTGGACGGACATAAGTTCGATATTGGCGTGTACGTTGTTGTAACCTCCGTGAATCCGTTGAGGGTGTATTGGTACACTGGTGACGTATTGTTCAGGTGAGTCTGATTAGATCATAATTATTCTAATATAGAAAATTGAGTAAATAGATTCAAGAAGAATTTCACTTCGGACTGGATTCAAATCTGCACCTTAATCATATCGTAGTGAGGCCATGCATGACCTTTTGGCCACCGAGAACCTATTAAACCTATTAAATCGAAATTTCAACTATATTGCCCTCTTTTTACCTTGTTAAGCCAAAATAGACTTTATGCACTGTTTTTTTTACATACGAAAAGGAAGTTCTTGACCTTCATCTCACCTGATGGTAACGATAAATAAGGGCGAAGGTGGAAGCGAGCTTCACCTGGAGTCCTGAACAACTAAGGAACTGGTTATCTTATACCTCTAGAACACAACAATGCTATAATAGTATATTACGATTTAAGTGCGGTGTGTTGGTTATTAGGACTAACGAGACGGGATTTCAGCCCGAGCCGAAGGCGAGGGTGTAATAAGTGTGTATAACCAATATACGCAAGTATATCGTACGACCTTTTTCGACAAACTTATGAGGAAAAATACTTAATAAACTAAATTTTTGGAATAAATAACACAAATCATTGTCAAAACTAAATAATGGTATGAAAAATCGTGTAGTTCGTTGATGTCCTTTATATTACCTCTAGCTTTTAAAAAATATAGTACATTACTGCGCGGCCGGCAAGTGCAGCATTGTCGGACTCTGTGATGCGTGCCTCGGCTATAATACACGCGTGTTTTATGAGCTGCTTTATGTATCTAAAACCGGTAGAATTAGATCCACTTCACCAGCAAGTGTGTTGAAAACATTGTTATTATGGCAACCAACTTAGGTAAGACGGTTGTAGCTAGCCAGACGGACTCAGAAGCCTTACCACCAATTAAACCGAGCAGAAAAATTTCAGCCCCATGGGAAATTGAACCCCGGACCTTCCGATCAAAATACGGTGGTCTCAACCACAAGACCACGGAGGCGGTTAAAATAGCTACGTATCAACATTATTCAGCATCAGCAATACAAAGTCACAAATACAACATTGTAAGTAGTATGCTTAATTCTTAATCAATTAAAAAAGTGAGTTATTTTTTATTAATGTTTTAAATTATTCAACTATCGTGTCTTGAAGCGTACCTTAAATTATCCGGGGTGATAGGAAAATGTAACCGTCTAAGTATAGGTACTTCAAAAGCGCCAAACAAGTTTAAAAATCACATTTAAAAATCTACCGCCGCGTTCAGAATGTAGTTCTTACAGAGAAGGAGAGTCTAAAAGGTTTTCAAGAACTAAAAATACGTGAATCTACGCAAAAATAAGCAAAGTTAGTGTTATTTTTTTCAAAAGTATTTGCCCAAAAAAATCCATTTTCTCAAAAAAAAATGGTTTTAAATTCTTTTTTTAAAAAAGGTTTTAAAAAAGGTTTTCAATTAAGAACTAAAGCAGAGTTAGTAACACTGCTGTCAATGGCTAGTCGACAGGCGTGTGTATGTGTAGTCCCACTCCCTGCTGAATGCGGGGCATACCCACTTAACCAACTTCAATGTCCATCTTGTCCATAGTCAGGGTGATGCGGGATCTGAGTAACCCCAACTCTCCGAACCACCCCGGGACAGCCCGGCCAGCTACGGGCCGGGTAGCTAATTATATGCGATTGTTCCCAACGAGTCACACTGTAACCTGTAACACTGACTCGTTGGGAGAACTTTGTAAAATGATTCCCAACTAGTCACACTGTAACACGTTGGAAGATCTTTCTTAAATAATTCCCAACCAGTCACACCACACTGTGACACGTTGGAAGACCTTTCTTAAATCATTCCCAGTCACACTCTAGACTCGTTAGGCCAACCTTCTGATAGGTATACTGTTACATGTTCATTTTATTTTGGACTCTATTTATATAGGTGAAACCTTTTGTCCAATCTTTGACTCAAAGATTCGATCCTATTCTTTTAAAATGTAATATTCCTGTTAATCTTGATAGCCTATAAAGCTATACTCTGACCTTTTGATTAGGTACCTATTAAAATATTTATCCCTTTCTAACAGGGAAATAAAAATGAAACCGACAAACGCACTATAACTATTATTGACTTGCCGCTGTCATAAATCATATTGTTTTGTTAAATAGAACAGGTGTTTTATTGCTCTCGATTTGTTTACGTATTTCCTTAATGTTTTTTTGAAAGTCGCCGAAAAAGCAGCCGAAAGGGTGTGACAGTCCGAGCTTCTTTGTCTGTTAATATAATAGAACACTTAATCTTATTTTTGCGCAGACGCTCAACCCAAAGTATAATATTCTCTACCCACGCAAAATTAAGGATTATATTTGTAGGTAAGCTCGTACTGTACGAACATAAATATGAATCATCAGGAACCAACCCTGTTAAAGCTCGTAAAGAAAGGGATGCAAATATGTGTAGGTTAAGTTATACATTTAGGTGAACGCTTATCAGTGCATGCCTCGCTGCATACCATGGAGGAACCCGCGTCTACTTCGGCAAAACAAAAAACACAGGATTACAAGTTTATTAAAAAGAATGGTGGGACTGTTGCCTTCCTGTTATTAAAGCATTAAGTATAGCAGTGTAGCTGATTATTTAGTGAATTTAGGGCTAAGATGTAACAGTAATCAGTATTCCCCTAGATCATACAAAAAATATACCTAAGATTAGATTGGCCTAACGATTCACAGTGTGACGGGTTGGGAATAATTTCGAAAAGGTCTCCCAACGTGGCACAGTGTGACTGGTTGGAAATTATTTTAAGAAAGGTCTCCCAACATGTCACATGTGTAACTGGTTGGGAATTATTTTACAAAGTTCTCCCAACGAGTCACAGTGTAACTCGTTGGGAACAAAGGATTATATGCCTAAGGCCACGACCATAATGCTCCAAGTGAATTCGCTTTGCGCTGCTATGCAAATCTATAGATATCTCAATTGCCCATAGGTACTGCCCAGCAAAATACTACCCTTTCGATCCGACAAATTTAGACAAATACGTAATAGGGGATGATTACCTTCCAACGTGGGAGGTCCCGTCCCTGGCACACCCTTACACAGCCCTGGGCTTCGGGATGAAGAATGCTTTTGATATCTACGTCAAGTCTAAGGTAAGAGAGAAGTTATTTATATTTTTCACCGATTTCAAAAAATATGGAGGTCCGTTATTTTTCGTTTCGTTTTTTATGTATAAAAAATAGTTTTATGTATCACATATCGTGCCAAATAAAATATAGTGCCAAAAACTAATCTTGAAACATCCTTATTAGTGTTTTAATTTTATATAGAAGTAGAAGTTAATACAAGTTTATTTTTTAGTTATTACAAAAATTTTGTGTGCTTGTTCAGACAAGCAAACTGAACAACTTTCACTATGGCACCAACTTTGAAATCGCAAAAGCTGTTCCATACGGCTCTCTATTTCTAGGCATAAAAATTATTGTCATAAAATCATATTCCATAATTTCGATTGAAATAATCGTCAAGACGCATAATAATTAGGAAGCAGAATGGTAATAAGCATAATATTGTGTGGCAGAAAATCATTTGTCATAAGTATTAAAACCCATAAACTCGAAACACAGAACAACTTGACGCATAATTTTTCAAAGCATAAATAATGTTTAGCATATTAATCACAACGAACAATACGATTACGCAGAATTTCTCTAGGCATAAACTTGCGCGCAAGCATGCAGCAATGTATCATGCAGTATGCATGCAAGCATGCATGCAACATGCAAGCAAGTATGCTGCAATGTATCATGCAGTATGCATGCAACATGCAAGTAAGCATGCAGCGATGTATCATGCCGTATGCATGCAAGCATGCATACAACATGCAAGCAAGCATGCAACGTGCAAGCAAACATGCAACATGCAAGCAAGTATGCACAATGCAAGCAAGCATGTACCACGCAAGCAAGCATGCACATGCATGGTTTCTGTCACGGCTCCGACGCTGCGGGGCTCCGGCGGTCCCACGCGAGCTTATCGTCGCAGATTGGTACAATCTGCGACGATAAGCTAATAAGTTAAAACCACCTGCTCCTCAACAACGGTACAACACTAATAAGTTAAAACCACCTGCTCCTCAGCTCACGGGCCGCCTCACCCCTCCGCGCCTACGCGGGTTTGAATAACACTCTAGGGGTAGGACAAACAAGACTACGTGGAGTCGGTTTTGCAGCGATTCGTTTCTGTCACTAGTAGCATGAATAAATTACTTTTTCAAATAAAAAAATCAATATATACCGGGTATAACTGAACACCCCAATAATATTTAAGGGGCATATAAGTTAGATACTAAATGGACCTTCGGTGCTTGTCTGAGATCTGGAATCCCTATACTTTCAGAGTTATTTGATTTTAAACTGAAAGCAAAAACTTTTAAGTGACAACCATAATCAGCTCTTAACAGAAAAGAAATTTAAACACAAAATGACACGTGACAGACGTGAGCGTAGTATTCCTCCTACGCTTACGTAAGGCTGTCGGCACTTAATACCAAAAAAATATTTATTTAGTTTGTATGACGTGAGCGTAGTATTCCTCGTACGCTTACGTAGGGTTGTCGGCACTTAATACTGAAAAATAATTTATTTAGTTTGTATGGGGAAAAAAAAGTAGGTTTGTTCGCCCTAATATTTTTTCTACAGCATCTCTACTTCTGATGGATACATACCCTTAAATGTTATTGGGGTATTCAATTACACCCTGTATACTATGCAAAAATTATATCAAATGAAAATATAGAAGATTCGAGTATCATATTTGAATAAAATAATATATGAAATGTTATTATAAAAAGTTAAGTAAAACAGAGTAAACATTATATCCTTTAAAATAACATCATTTCTAATTATAAATAAATGCCCCAAAATATTAGAGATATCATTAATTATGACACTTAAAATTATGGCAAAAAATTTTAGGACTACCAATATTATGTCATAAGAAATTAGGGATTTCATTAATTATGCTTCATAAAATTATGCCTTTGGATAATTGTGCCTTATACAAATTATGCAATGAAATAATTATGTGACGTTAATGTTATGCTTTTCGATTATTATGCTTAGTGATTTATGCCAAGCGTCTTTACGACAAACAACATTATGCCTAATGAAAGGTCCCCGTTCCATACATTTAGGTTCAGTGAATGTTGAACATTTGTATGGAACAGCTGATTTTTTTTTTGCGATTTCGAAGTTGGTCCCATATAGGGGTGTATAGGGGTGTATAGTCAGATAAAAGCTGCAGTACAAAGTGCAAAATATTTTATCTGTTATTGTTTTCACATTATGAGTCTCGTTACATCTGCTATATCGACATATTTTTTTATTGTTAAGTGTCTGATAGAATTCGCGTTGCTACAGGAATTTTCCTCTGAAAAGCCCCTAAGCTTTTGCTTAGCCGGGGTTCAAACCTCTTACCTCTATGTATAAATTAGAGAAAAAGAAGAATTAAACTAATGTTTGTTAAGGTTCATATTTACAATGATTTTTTTATATCTGAACATTACTCTTTAATTATTCCAAACGGATTCATGTGGATGCTGTTAATTTATGCTAGTTTCTTTTTGCGCTAATATTTCTACTTATATTGATTTCAGGGCGACGATCCATCGCGTATTTGGAAACAAGTACAAGAAGCCATTGCTGAAGTGTTTGTAGCGAAAGAGAAACATATAGTCGAAGCAGTGAGTTAATTTCAAAGCCAGTAAAGATAATGAAATTAACTAAGTATTTTCGAGTGACCATAGCTGGGCATTAACTCATTAATCCGTTAATCGTTAATTAACGAAGTTAACATTTCTATTAACGGATTAACTTTTAAGTTAACTTTAAAAAATGTTAACGGACTCGTTAACTTCCGTTAGTCCGTTAATCATTAATCCAGTAGGTACCTACTATTTACCAAAAAGATACCGCACAGGCACCACGCCGTGTCGCGAAAAACGTGTTCTGACAAGTACGTTCGTCTTTTTTCCACCGGCAAGAGCCTCACTCTCACGGCGCCTCCAGACTCACGCCGAGAACCCCCGAGAACACCCGCAGCTTCTCGTTCTCGGGCTCGCCTGTTCTCCGATCGGTGTCGGTTTTTTTGCCCGCTCCAAAGGGTTAAGGCGCCTCCAGACTCACGCCGAGAAACCCCGAGAAGCGTGAATGTGATGGGTTTCTCGGCTTCTCGTTCTCGGGCTCGCCTGTTCTCCGATCGGTGTCGGTTTTTTTTGCCCGCTTCAAAGGGTTTCTCGGGCGAGAAAAGAGAACACTATCACATTCTCGTTTGTTCTCAGTGCGGCTGCGACCGTGGCGTAGATCGCATGTTATCTCGTGACAATTATTCTATAAAAAAAATACTTTGTGGTGTCTGATGCATATCAGTATCATTTAGATAACTTCACAGTTATTGTTTTTGTATACTCTTTCATTTAACATAGTCTCTCATCTGTGCTATCAGTGCTTAACAAAATAATTTGTGATAAATATCATTAAGAAAATAATTTTAATTGTTTTGAGATATTTCGTTAGTCTTTTTAGTTCAGTAATTTTAGACATACGAGTAAAAAATGTGGAAAAATGAAACAGAGTTAAAGTTTAAATAATATTTTCACACAGAGCCCATTTTGTGGGAAGCAAAACGTTTTCTATAAAAAAGTACTTTGTCAATAACCACCATCGTTTGAGCCTTTTTTTCTTAATATTATTTTTAATTTTCGTGTTAACGAGATTATAATGTGCTAACGCACACAATACCAAGGCAGTAGCACTGTCGTACATTCCGGATCACGACCGAAAATGTAAATGAGAAGATCGCTGAGTGTGGATACCTTCTCGGTTCTCGCGCAAGTTCTCGCCGAGACTTCTCGCGTGAGTCTGGAGCCGGTATCAGACGAGAACTTCAACGTACTAAATACCTACTAATGTTCATGAAGGGGAATATCCACATTGTGCCAGATAATTAAATTACACACTTTTATTTTTTATATACACGATTATTTTTATATCACCCTGGAAAATTTTAGGGACGCTTCAGAACACATCCATTAATATATAAAAAATATTTTTTAAAAATATTAAAATCTCTACAAATGCTGCTCTCAACTAGCGCAGCATTTTTTGGATTTTTTAGAAAATTAATATAAAATTAAGTACTTAAGTGAGTTATTTTTTTTCTTCATATTTAAATTATTCTAATACCGCGTCCCTTAAATTTTCCAGGGTGATAAAAAATAACCGTGTATTTTATACTTACACCGTCTTTTTTTTAATCTAACCTATTAACTTCCAGAACCCAAAATAACAGTTTTGTAAGCAGATCACTAACGCAACGATATAAAAAATGCAATTTTAATCACGTGTTAGTTAACGGATTAACGATTAACGTTAACTTGCGTTAAATCTTCCGAAATGTAACGTTTTAACGTTTAACGAAGTTAATTTTTTTAGTAACGGATTTACGATTATCGAAGTTAACTACTTGATTAACGGTGCCCAGCTATGCGAGTGACCAATGGTATTTAAGTACCTATACGTATAATATTTGACGACATGGTTAGCGCAGAGTGATCTCCTACTACGCAAAGGGTCGCGGGTTCGATTCCCGTACGGGACAAATATTTTGTATGGCCTACAGAAATTTGTTTCGGTCTGAGGCCTAACCATGATCGCTTATAGCAAGGTTAAAACAATACCGAAACAGAGACACCGCTCTTGCTGCGTATAGCGCTATCCCGCTCTCAGTGCGGTTTTAATATTGTTTTTGGTGATCATGGTTAGGGGGCAGGGCGTATGTGCATGTGATATTCTATGTTTGTAATGTTATGTCTTATATGAATTTGTGAAATTAGACTTCATGTTTTTTTGTAATGCGACATGCGATAGATGGACCTAAAATTTAATTTCTTTGAAAATGACATACACAGTCGTAAAATAATTCGCAATAGGTAAGAATTAATTAGCCACCGGCTGCCGAACGGTGAGGAAATTAGTTTTCCCCGTTCGATTCGGGGCGCGGGTTCTTCCTCGTACGAAATCGGTCTACTACACCACGCTGGCAAGAGGAATTAGTGTAGGGTTTTATTTCGAGGTTGCCATCTCTTCCCAATTGTAAATTCTTGAAATATTGTACCAAAACATTGATCTAGTGGAGCGGTAGAGGCCTGCGTGCACGGTTGGCCCCGTGCACGCCGCCGTAAGGCCCTCCGTCTGGGGATTGCCCTGGTGTTCTCGGGCAATCCCCCCTTGGCGATAGCCCGACCGGTGGGTCGGGCTTGCCCGGGCGCGTGGGTAGTGGAGTCGCAGTGTGGACCTTACCTAGCGCGCCCATAAGGGCAGGGAGAACACCGGGGGGTTTTAGTGGGTAGGCTTGGCACTGTGCCGAGAGAGCCCCACACACGCTCGCTGTCTAGCCAACGGCGGGTACGGTGCGGTTACGCATTTCCCCCCGAGAAAAAAAAAAGAAAAAAAAAAAAAAAAGGCTGTCAGGTCCCGCCCGCCCTTTCGAAAATGACGCAACACCTAACATTACCCAGCCAATAAGCCGTAAACGCCGAAAACAAATGAATATTCGGACTTTATCCAAAGACATGAATAATTCTAAGTATACCCAGGTGAACCTAAATTTGCATATTCTTCGAGCATTACCCGTAACATTATATATCAATCAAAAACAACTAAGTTGGCAAACAAGCATATACTTGCCACCTGGTAACAGCATGTCGATTCTATAAAATACAAACAAAATCCCGCATCTCACTTCGACGTTCACACTCACTTCGCTTTAGGTCTTGAATGACATTCAGATGAATTCGAGTTCAAGAGCGAAGTGTGCGTCGAAGTGATGACGGATTTCCGTTACAGAATGCCGATTCAAACGTCATGTCATACAAAATCTCACGTTTTCGTGATTCGTTTTGCGGCCACGCTCGCACGAGTGGCGCTGGTGTAGAAACGAGATCAGAATGATTTTACAGAATACCTATTCATGAACTCACCGCGGATTCAGATTCGAATTTTACTTATAGTTCTTATAGAATCGCTCTGTCACCTATAGTACATGTCGCTCTTCTGACATTCGCATCAAATCTGCAACCCCCACAAGAACCACAGTGTATGTTGCCAACATGTGACATAAGATGTAAAATCGTCACTGCCAGATCTTACCCTTCAATCCGGAACATAGCAATGCAAACACTACTGCTTTGCGGCAGAAATAGGTAAGACGGAGGCACCCAAGCAGGCGACCCTGGTTGGTACTAATAAGTTCACCAATAACTTTCTGTGTTTACAGCTAAAGCAGTATCCTTCCGAAGACAACTTTTTTGAGATGATGCGGTTCGACTTAGTAGTTGACGAATACCTGAGAGTATACCTGCTGGAGGCCAACATGTCCCCCAACCTGAGCTCCGCACACTACCCGCCCAACCAATTGCTGTACGAGCAGGTGCTTTATAGCCTGTTTTCGATAACGGGACTTGGATGTCACCCCAGCAAGGACCCAATTGAAAGGTACAAATAATGGAGTGATCAGTAACATTTTCATAATTCTAAATCTAAAACAACTTTGCAGTTTATACGATGTTTCATACTCTGCATTATCTCTAAAAACACGAACACATTGTATATTCTCAGTAGTCAGAAGCCTCCTAAAATAGCAATTTCATTTAAAACATTCATACCCATTTCACCCCAGCCCCTCCGAAGAGATATTCTAAAATAATTTTAAACATATCATTTTAAAATGATATGAGCAGTCAGCTAAATGCCAATTTTCATAATTCAAGTTGACGAAGATCCATACAAACCTCCGCGTTTTTGGTACTCGCCCTAATATAAGAGATACTAGCTGTGCCAGCGAACTACGTTTCGCCGTATATTTTTTACCCGTTTTTGCAACATTTGTCATTGATGCTCAGCTCCTATTAGTCGTAGCGTGATGTTATATAGCCTAAAGCCTTCCTGGATAAATGGACTATCCAACACAAAAAGAATTTTTCAATTTGAATCAGTATTTCCTGAGATTAGCGCGTTCAAGCAAACAAACAAACAAACTCTTCAGCTTTATAATATTAGTAAAGTATAGATTACGGCGAGTACCAACCAACACCAACGCACATGCCCACCCCAGAATGGTCTAGTGCCCACCCCAGGATGTTAGGCTACCAATTCAAAATTCAACGATGAACGCCAAAATACTGATAACTTTACACAAAATCATGGGCCAGACCCCCCCCCCCCCTGGGAAAAAAAATTTGATATGCCAACGCATTGTACGTGTGTATCTATCTGGAATCGAGTCGAATTACCAACTACGCTATTATTAACTTTAAAAATTGCTGTTTTTATCCCCTTTTTAATCCTTCCCCAAATGAAAGTAAGTCCAAAAAAGTGAAGACGCGCTCTCCATAGTCTAGATTTAGATAATGCATATTTTCATAATTCTTATTCATAATAACAAAGTTCCTTACGAATGTCGACATGTCCTTTTTCGTAAGAGAGCAATTCCAAAAATACTTTCACTTTCTAGCTTTTTAGACAATTAAAAGCTTAACTAATAGCTCTATGTAAGTTATTAATTAAGCTTTGATTTATTTTATTGCTACAATTAGAAAAATACGATTTTTCTTTAACAACTATCATTCCCATTTTCACCCCCCAAAGAGATGTTAAACAATCGAAATTGTGAATTTGTAACAGATCATTTTTAATTGTCATCAATAGCCTAAATACAATTTTTCATCCTTCTATATCAAAAAATTATGTAAGTCCATCCCCAATTACCACCACCTTAAGTTCCCAAAAATCCGTTCAAAGTTGTTGTCTCCGACATATAATTTACCTGCGTCCCCTCACAAGTCATGTAATTTTTAGGGTTCCGTAGTAAACACGGAACCCTTATAGTTTCGCCATGTCTGCCTGTCTGTCTGTCTGTCTGCCCGCGGTTTTACTCAGAGACTATTAGTACTAGAAAGCTGCAATTTGGTATGGGTATGTATATTAATCATGCCATAAAAGTTGCGGAAAAAAACATTGAAAAAAAAATTTTTTTAGGGTAGCTCCCATACAAGTAAAGTGGGAGTAAATTTTTTTTTCTCAACTAACCCATCGTGTGGGATATTGTTGAATAGGTCTTTAAAAAATAATGTAAGGTTCAGAACACTATTTTTCGATTTAGGGATCCGTTTCTGAAATATTTGGTTTTAAAGTGCAAATTTTTGTTAGAGGTAAGTGTCCCCCCCTCTATCTGGTAAACGGTTATATATGGACACGTGAAAAAAATTACAACAGTAGTATATGTATAACGAAGTTTAAAGGAAAACTATCTAAAAAAGTTGAGTACTATAACTACAAACTTAAAAGTTATAGACGACTAACTTATAAAATGTACTCGGAAAAGTAAAATTTCATTGAAAATTAGTACTGAATATAAATTTACGAACCACGTGAAGTTAAGGAAAACAACTTTGCGCGAGGCCGGAACGCACATGACCGGTACCTATATTTGTAAATAACTATTCCTAAACCCTGAACGTTTGCGTTGAACCCTTAAAACTTGTGCTTCAAATTCCTTTTGCAGTTCGGAAGTAAAATACTTATAGTCTGATTTTTTAAAGGTATCTATTGCTCTTCAAATTCCAAGCTTCCATAAGAGTTCCAACAGCTGCGAATATTACGGCTGTAGATAAAGCTACCGACTAAAAAAAAACAAAGCGCAAAGATCACCTCAAATTAGGAACAAACAAGCAACAGAAAGTTAAAGGGGAGTATCTAGATATAGCCTGCGTTTAATTTAAATTGCTAAACGTTTGTTATTCCGCAAAGAACGCTAAAGTCGAATTCCGCCTAAATTAGATTATAACGTAACGAAACAGTTCAGTGTTACGCATCACTGAGATCTTAAATTATTCATTACAATATAATTACAATAAAGTAGTAATACGAATAAAGTAGTCGAGGAAATCGATATTTTTTTTTGTATATTAAAATTTGATATAATGTCCTAGTGTTGTCTAACGACAAGTTTCAATATCTTGTCTATCTCTGGATTTGTCTACTGGGGATAGAATTTTGACGTATTTTGCATGGAGCTGATGTCAAAATATCTATCGCTAGTAACGAAATGCACAGATAGATAGAATATTGAGACCGACCATAAGTAGGTATTCAACTGGTAGACTCGCGATGACCCCGCAACCACCCATGGCCATACTAACGTGATCTACATATCTTGGATTGTCCCGACGTAAAATGAGGTAGAGCTCGACTAAGCTGAATGTCGCGCCCCACTATTTAATTAGTTCATTTAATTGTCTGAGTGCAAGTATTAATAACTACACATCTGTGTGAGAGCGTTGACTATACCGTGAACTAGGGATCTCAATGGTTGACTAGTCGTACTATAAATCCGACAACCTTGAAACTGTGTGTATGGTATGAAGCAGCACTGGCGCGCTCGCCGCATTGTATGAAATAAGACATTTGCTCTGTCGCGCGCGGTCATACAATGTTATGACTAGTTGGACAACAAATCCGTTTTATTCTAGCCGGCAACCTAAATGCTAAGCCGGCAACCGAATGACCACACGCAGAGAAATTGGTGACAAACAGAACTACTGAATCGAATTGTTAAATTAGGTTACAACTTTTCTAGTGTGAAATACTTGGTCCTTGTTATCTCTACGACTTAATATTCACTTTTACTAATCGTATGTTTCATTATATTATTTGATTAATGTAGCTCACAAAAAAACATTATTGAACTAAACCATCAATAATTATTGCATCCTTAACAATAATTATGTTAATATGTATTTAATGTATTGTATGTACTAAGAAACAGGGATTCGCAGTTACTAAATGATCTAGTTCCGGTTAATGATGTACCATGTTACTGATGGACTACGAGTGTGTCTGTAATCAAAACAATAATCTTTTTATTACAACTACATTATTGTTTGCAGTACGTGTCGTTCTAAGTGTCGTATAATATTCGTTTAGTTTGGTTTACTTTTGAAATAGTGTTATGGCTTAACAAGAATATTATAGTAAAAACCACCCCGGAAACAGTAAACGGTACAATGTATGTATTAATCCGTGCTATTCTGTTAGCGTGTTTCAAAATATTTAAAATAGTAATGTTACAATAACAATCGAGGTGGTATTCATAGCTAAGTATCTTGTTCTGTTTATTTAAACTGTGTTTTTGTAAACAATCGAAAAACTTGCATGACAAAACGATCAGTATTCTCGTATTACTCCTAGCGGAGCAGCCGCCCGCCATTGTGAACTGTGTTTTCGACCGCGCTGAGCGCTCACTCAACTCAACGTAGTATTGCTAATTATTTGAGAGTTTGCTTATTAAATTTGTGTGATGTCTGATGACATAGATGGAGATATCCTACAGTGATTGCAGCAGTGGGGTTTACCTCAATATATTGATACTTTTGAAGGTAAGTTGGTACCTTGGTATAACAATCTTCTTGTTTTGTGGTATTCAAAGCTATTATTCAATTTAATTAAGTAGGTAAGTGGGTACATTAATGACTTTATAAGTTTACAGTCAAAGTTTTGAAGTTATTCGTGGAATTTCATTTTAATAAGGAAACGCGATAAATTATTAGCTAGTAGGTAGATACTTTCTTTGACTGACACAGTCATATTCATATCTGAATCAGTTTGGCACACAGGTCACCGAATGTGTCAGCTCAGCTCCAAAATAGGCGAAATGGATAACTAGTCAATAGGCTTGTTTTATAAAACCTAGGTTACCAAGTATTGAACCAAAACATCAATAATTATTGCATCTTTAACAATAATTATGTTAATATGTATTTAATGTATTGTATGTACTAAGAAACAGGGATTCGCAGTTACTAAATGATCTAGTTCCGGTTAATGATGTACCATGTTACTGATGGACTAGGTCAAAAATTATGCTTTTTGCGCTGGGACTTTCTTGCATGCGTGATAATAATTTTTATATATTTTTTATGATTTTTCAGTAAATAATAAAACAATATCGACACTGTCGATGCTCGGCAGTAGTCTAGTTAGAGAACTAATCCCTCCAATTGGAGATCGGGCCAAATTTTTAAAAAACTTGGACAATTGGAACAAATTAACTAACTCAGAATGCCCAGAAATACCAATTACCAGCAGCAGCCCTGTAAGTATCTCCTATTTTTAACAGAATTTTTTTCACCTGTAACTATGTACCTATGTAAGTAATGTAATGTGATGATTTATAAATAAATGTCATTTTTCTATGTACTTGATATTTTTATTTTTGATTCCAGGAAACCTAAACCTGTCTATGGAGCCGTAGCGCGTGTGACGTCTTAACAAAAATGCCGATAATCTCAATTTCCATGATTCTAACACCTGTTAAACTTAGTATTAAGTTTATTAACTCTATGTTTGACTTATTTTTATTATGATACTAGATAATCGGAGTCTTTGGATATTGTTATGAAAAAGGCATTATTTTATAAATTTTTAAAGACGTCACACTTACTGATGGCTCTATGGACTGTGTTTAGATGGAGCGCCTGCAATCCAGTGGACTGACAGCTACAACAACGGATCCCTTTCAGGCTTTTAATGGAGAAAATATACTTTTATTTACTTATACTAAGACAAATAAAATTGTATTTTTGTCTACTAAAAGCCTGAGAGTACCCGTTAGTACTGTAAGTGCACTAGATTGCAGGCTTCATCTAAACCAGTAGGTACTGCATACGAAATAGTAGCTGTAATAATACCTAGGATGCTAGCATTACAATGTGTATTGTACTTGTTACAAAAATCATAAAGCTAGCGTTGCAATACGAATATTTATTATTAAAGTTCACGTCGTTATGTTACACAAATTCATTAGTAGATACAGCAAAGTATTTAGTAAACCCAAAAAAACAAGTGTGTATGTTTACCAGATTGCATAGTAGTCCTTACAATAGATCAAGTAATGTCTACTTGACGTATAGTTACAATTACATTGGTATTGTAACAGGCGCGATATTTACCTTGTAGTGAGTATTATATTGTTTGGTCAGTTACACTAAACATCTAGTTGTCATTAATAAACCGATAGGTAAAAATAATAACAGAATGGTTTTTGTAAAGTCAACTCGCGAGTCTTGCTATCACGGTTGCAAACAGAAGTTCTAGTTACAGTAGCGTTTTTTCTCGTAAAGGTAGCCAGATATTTCTCTGCGTGCAATTGCAAAGAAATTTCCATGTAAAGTTCGTTTACATTTTTAACCCTTAACTGGTATCGGGGGTCAAAATACACCACAGTGCAACATATTTTTTTAACATAAATTTGTAGTTTTATAACCTACACTCCGGCGCATCGAGCTAATCTCATTTCGTCGCGGGGTGGGTGCGGCGGGCGACGGACGATGGTCGTTCTAATATTACTGGGAACAGAGATACGTATGTACAAAAATCACCCCCGACACCAAGACATTTTGGTTGTCATTTTGTTATTATTTTATTGATCTCATATAATGTTCCTATATTTGTTATAATGATTATATAAGAAAATAGTACCAAGAGTTATTTATCTATAATTGTTAGATTTTTATAGAACTTAAGTCTACTAAACTCGACTCTTAAAAATATTGTTAAAAAATGAGATGTTATGAAAGGTTTAAAAATAAGTTCCTTTTGTGTTTAAAAGTGTTTATAAGTGTTTAAAAGTTGTTTGATACATAGATTAATAGTTGTTTATTAAATAAAATAATAATTACCAAAAAAAATTAACTATTCATATTTTAATAACTTAATTCATCACAGGGGTCACATTTCACCCCCGATACCAACTAAGTCTGTTTCCTTGATGCCACTGAGGAAGTTTTGAACAAACTGGAACGCACGTAGAAGACCTGTATAAGGTTCATATTTAACCTAAGGAAATACGATCATGTTTCTGAGTAGGTACCGGAAAAAACTGAATTGGCTTCCTATCAGACTCCGTCGAAATGATCGTATTCTTAGTCTCCTACTCTCCTACACAATATTCTTCACAATCCGTCCTATCCTGTTTATCTGAA
The DNA here is from genome assembly GCA_963935595.1 of Schoenobius gigantellus. Lineage (NCBI taxonomy): Eukaryota > Metazoa > Arthropoda > Insecta > Lepidoptera > Crambidae > Schoenobius > Schoenobius gigantellus. The sequence goes on along the minus strand of OZ012556.1, from coordinate 10,219,008 downwards.
TAAACACATATCTGAATTGGCTTCCTATCAGACTCCGTCGAAATGATCGTATTCTTAGTCTCCTTCTCTCCTACACAATATTCTTCACAATCCGTCCTATCCTGTTTATCTACGCGAACGATTCTCCTCTGCACGTCCTCCTAATGCTCATTGTCGATCCCATATTCGCTCCCTGCTTTTTTCCCGTCCCATAATAGCGGCTTTTTCTCCCACTCCTTCACTGTGCATGCAGTTAGACTGTGGAATTCTCTACCGGCCAACATTCGCGACTGTCAAACTTTACATCTATTTAAGAAACGAGTAAAAGCTTATTATCTTTTAACAATGTAGTTTATTAGTTTATTTTATATCCGTATTTTTTAGTATATTCTATTTTATTAATTTAATTAAAGTAGGTATTTTATTATTATTACCTTTGTTTGTGTTTACACACACAACTACCATATTAAATCCATACTAATATTATAAATGCGAAAGTGTGTGTGTGTGTTTGTTTGTCCGTCTTTCACGGCAAAACGGAGCGACGGATTGAAGTAATTTTTTTAAGTAGAGATAGTTGAACGGATGGAGAGTGACATAGGCTACTTTTTGTCTCTTTCTAACCCCCCACTTCCCTAAAATGGGGGGTGGAAGTTTGTATGGAGCATTCCGCAATTTTCAAGGTAGAAAGCTAAAAATTGGTATGCGAACTACTTGTGACAAACAAAAAAATCGTTCATCATTTTTTTTTGGAAATATGCCCCCAACCCCTTAAAAGAGGGGGTGAAATTTTATATGGGACTTTTTGCAGTTTTCAAGGTAGGAAGCTAAAAATCGGTACACAGACTCTTTGTTACCAACGAAAAAACCTGCCTTATTTTTTTTTTAATCTTCGGTGTTACCTCGAATTTAACGCGAGCGAAGCCGCGGGCAAAAGCTAGTACTTTTATATTAGTGACGGGGCTGCTGGAAGACATTCATGTGCCTTTGTACAGTGTTTCCATGTGTATATGTTCTTGATGCTGTTTTTTGTGTGTACATAAATTGTAAAATAAATAATAAATAAGTTGCCCTTTTTGGCGAATCCAGTTAAGGGTGCTTGAGTGCGTAAGTTCGGTAGTGGGGCGCGTCACTTCAGCCCTAAGAGCATAGAACTCTCGAAACTCGATAAACAAAATTTGACAGCTAAGATACTCGACAAAAATCGATAAATTTGACAGATATTACTAGGGAGTGAAAAGGACAGATGCTTTTGTCGATCAACAAGTCCATGCTCGCAGGGCAGCTTAGACAAGCTCTGCATTGATTTGACCCTGGAAAAGCACGGCACCAGTAAGTTACAAAATTGTAATGGGGGTGTCACATAATGTTTGTATGTGTGTGTATGTATATAACGTATGTGCATGGTTGTGTGGGTGTGTATATGTGTAAATTATAGACAGGCATGTAGGATAGGATAGTTTTATTTTAGACTAGCTGTGCCCGCGACTTCGTCTGCATGGAAAAGAGGCGTGAAGAAGCACCTTGCAGGTCGGCATGGTGAGGGTGGCTAGTGCAGCGTTTAACCTCTCTCCCGCACTAGCTATCTTCGCATTTGGACTCTACTTCCACTTACCACCAAGTGGAATGGAGTCATTTGCTTGGCCTTCTATAAAAAAAATAGTAACTTTTGGAAAAAAGTAGTGTATCCCATGTTATACCTTATATAATTAGCTATCTATTAGTGAAAGTCCCGTCAAAATCGGTCCAGCCGTTCCGGAGATTAGCGGGAACAAACAGACAGACAACAAAATTTTAAATTGTGTTTTTGTTATTGGTACCCGATATACTCATACGTATGTACATTCATACCCATTTAGTAAAAACTTGATATTTTGACATTACAAACAGACACTTCAATTTTATTTATTTGTATAGATGTGTAGATGATGCGCAACTCGCCCTAGATATGAGTAGAGTAGTCGGATTTAAATAATACATATAAGATCAATAAGAAAACAAAGTATAATAAGGGCACGGACCACGAGTCTGTGGTGTATAAAATATTTAATACAATTGTATGACCTCGCCAAAGAAACTCCCGCAGAAAGATATGTGTACTAAACTATCAATCTAAGTGTAGATTTTTAAAGTGAAACTTTTTACATCGCCTCAAATTTTCGTCCATCTATCGAATGTAGCATTACACAAAACCATCTTAATTTCACTACTTCTAGGTCAGGATTGGCCTGTGTGTTTGATCTTCGACTTCAAATCTGTGTGGCAGTAGTTCGATCCTGGTGTAGAGCGTTATTTTATTGTTTCATAATTTTGTTTTTTTTTTTAATTGCTTTTTTATTTATTTCATTATTTTTTTTTCATTATTTACTTTCTTGTTTTTTATTAATTAGTTTTGTTTATTTATAATTTTCTTTTCAGAAGAAAAAGATTTAAGATGAAAACGCGATTTTAATAGGTATACCTTAGATCAAATATTTTTTTGAAAATTTAAGTGCCTACGATCCGAAAAAAGTTTCACTTTCATCGTGGTTTCATAAAAACACAATGATTTTTTCTCGTCAGAATATTTTTATTTTTACTTCTAAATAAAAATATGGTGTTGTGTATATTTTTATATTATTTTTGTTATTTTTGAAGTCGGTTTTTATTAGGGTTCCGTAGCCAAATGGCAAAAAACGAACCCCTTATAGATTCGTCATGTCTGTCTGTCCGTCCGTATGTCACAGCCACTTTTCTCCGAAACTATAAGAACTACACTGTTGAAACTTGGTAAGTAGATGTACATATTCTGTGAACCGCATTAAGATTTTGACACAAAAATAGAAAAAAGCAATAAATTTTGGGGGCTCCCATACATAGAACTGAAACTCAATTTTTTTTCATCAAACCCATACGTGTGGGGTATCTATGGATAGGTCTTCAAAAATCATATTGAGGTTTCTAATATCATTTTTTTCTAAACTGAATAGTTTGCGCGAGAGACACGTCCAAAGTGGTAAAATGTGTATGTCCCCCCCCCCCCCCCCCCCCGTAACTTCTCAAATAAGAGAATGATAAAAGTAAAAAAAATATATGATGTACATTACCTTACCATGCAAACTTCCACCGAAAATAGATTTGAACGAGATCTAGTAAGTAGTTTTTTTAATACGTCATAAATCCGTCGCTTGGCCGGTTTTTTAATCTTATTTAGTTAATTAAATTAAAATATTAATAAGGGTTCCTATACGCTCCCATAATATTTTAAGAAGAACTAACCTCTCTAACCCCTTAAACTCAATAATCCTCCCATCATCAATTAGACTGTTGATGAAATTCTTCCTTCCTTCGATTTTCCTTGGACCCCATCACCAAATCCTGCCTGGAAGCAATCGCGATAAATAAATGCAGTTGGATTGGAATTGAACTACGACTGAACTACAATTTTTGTGACATTTCGTATCACAGTAATGATTTGACAGGAGATTGAATTGATCAACCCGATTGAAGTTGGAACGCAACCGCTGTTCGACGACACGATTAGCGCAGAGGTCGAGTGATCGCCTACTGCGCAACGGGTCGTGGATTCGATTCCCGTACGGAACAAATATTTTGTATGGCCTACAGAAATTTGTCCCGGTCTGGGCGTATGTTGCATGTGATATTCTATGTTTGTAACTGCACCTACGACACAGGAGAAAATCCTAGAGTGGAGCGACTTTTTTTTTTTTTAAATACAAAGCTCATGCGACGCTACTTTTTTTGGATTGAAGTTTGGCTTTTGTCAGTGTTGAGTATTTTTCTGTTTTCTCTTTCTGTGTGTGTGTGTGTTATCTCTAGAGTTCCTAATGCGATCCAGCTTCGCTTGCGTTTCAACTCACATGTAGAAATTAGCGCGATAGCAATTTTGTCCAAGTTGAAATGTAATTAGAACTGGATTGGCATTGAACCTTAGCGGTCCGCTCGAACTGTAAATTAGCGCGATTGGCCCCCAGGATAACAATAGGACCAATTAAAAAGTATTCCTACGTTCTCAATCGAAAAAATAATTTTTAAATCGGTTAATAAATGATACGAGTTCTGAGGTAACAATCATAAAAAACATACAGACGAATTGAGAACCTTCCCCTTTAATGAAGTCAATCAAAAATCGATTGTAAGCAACATAAAAAGCTGCTTTTGCTCCATCTTTTTTATTTGAAATAATAATAATAGGACATTATCTAACTTCGCAGGTGAATGCAGGTTTCCTCACGATGTTTTCCTTCACCGTAGCGTAGGAGCGTAAGACAAATGTGCATATGAAATTTGTGAAACGTAAAACGTTTATGTGAAGTCAACCAATCCGCACTGGGCCAGCGTGGTTTAACTAAGGCCTAATCGCCCTAACTAGTTAGGGCAGGCTCGTGCCCCTCGGTGGGAACATATATGAGCTGTGATGATGATGATTATCTAACTTACTTCTTGACTGCAGTGTCCAGGCAGCAAGTATGGTGTCATCCCAAAAGAACATAGCAGTTTGGGGATCGGAATGCAGTACGGTATGCCGGGATAATTGTAACGCTGTCGACATCTGTAGCCTGTGCAAGCCATGTCTCATCCTCAAAATGAAGAACAGCCTATTACGAGCTCATAAGGAGTTTCTTCACAGGGGTGATTTCCGGAGGCTCTTTCCACCACCTATGGTAAGATCCAAAATGAAATATTGAGCGTAAATATACGCGTTCACTAAACGATAAGGTAAATCTAGATTTGGACCTAAGTACTTAGAAACAATTACAAAGGAAGTAAAGGGCTCCGTCCGAATAACATCTAAAAGGACCCAAGTTAACCCCACTTGCACGTAGTTATTTAATCTTAACCGCCTAAGCGGTCTAGTCATTAAGGTCACCGGGTATTGATCAGGATGTCCGGGATTCGATTCCCCATTGGGGCAGAAATTTTTCTGCTCGGTTTGGTTGTTGGTAGGGCTTCTGAGCCCGCCTAAGACTAGCTATCACAGTCTTATCTAATACGGTATTAATTAGTAATATAATAATTACTTATTGTCGCCATAATAACAATGTCAAGGACATTGTCACGGTAATTACTATTACCGTGGCATTGTTGTGTGTTGTAAGCATATTATATGTATCAGGGGTCCGCAGTAGGTCAGTCTGTAAACATGTTTAAGTACTAGAAAAGTGTGTGGTAAACTCGACGTAAACATGACAAGCGCCTTGCCTTGTCGAAGACAATCTCACAATTTAACGTTCTCATTGAGGCCATACAGCAGCACCTTTCTCATTAACTTAGTAGTAAGTGTAATGAAAATACCCAATAAAAGTATTTTTATTAATATAAGATATGGCTTATTTTTTCATTTCCAAGAATAGATTTAGAATAGATTGATTTTGAAAAGGGTCCGTGGAATTGCTTAAATTGTCAAAGTAGTCCGTGACTGCAAAAAGTTTAAGAAACCCTGCCCTAGAGTCCTTGACTTCAGACACACACAAGTTGAAACCGTATTTCATGCAACGAAGTCCGAGGGATATTCTGGTGACCGGTATGCCGCACATCACCCGTACTGTCATCCGCATAACAATGTTGTTCTCAATTGACAACATTATCATTGATATGCAGAATGAACAGGGCTGGGGAGAGCATCGAACCTTAGTGTGGAACGCCAGCGTTTATGGGCATTGCTTTGGAGCAGCAGCCGTCGACGACGACTTTAATGCTCCTACCATCCAAGCAACTGGCTATCCATTTGCAAGGTTCTTCTGGGATTCTATAAGATGGTAGCTTCGTGAGAAGAGCTCTATGCCAGACCCCATCAAACGCCTTAGCGATTCGAGTCCGACAGCAAGAACCTCACCTTTGCCCTCCAAAGATTTCGCCCAATGGTAAGTCAGGTAAACTAAAAGATCACCAGCTGAACGATCGTGACGGAAGCCGTAGTCAGTTGCTAATCAACTGGTGCTCTTCTAGCCTACCGTAGAAGGCGGGAGTTGATGACCCGCTTCATAATCTTGGAGAGCAACGACGTATTCGCTATTGGCCTCATTGGCATATATAGAGGGCGGGGGCTGCGTGGCCCGTGCCCACCCCAGAATGTTAGGCTACCCTTTCAAAATTCAAGGATGTACGACAAATAGTGATTAACTTCAAACAAAAATCAAGGGTCAGGCCCACCCCAAAAGAAAACTCTAGATACGCCAATGATTGGCGTGTGTTGAAATATATTTTTATATTAGATTATGTAATATAATTATATTATCTTTATTGTGCGTGATGTGCTTTAGTTAATCTCCGCACTAACGCACCTTTACCGCCTTTCATATCAGGGAAACAAGGTTCAAAAAGGATGACCGATCCGACCCGTCAAATTACAGGCTGATGTTGCTAGATGTATAAGTACTTGACAGGTCGTCTGATGACGAATGGGACAGTAAATTTGATCATATAGGTATGTGTTGCGTCGAGAAGAAAATAGCGTAAATTCTGGGAAGAGGACCATATAACAAGAAAATAGCGCTAGACAGAACATACTGTTGTTTATCTTAAGATAAATATCGCCGTCTTAAGCACCACTGCTGGGACACCATCCGGCCCACTCGACTTATGGACGTTCAAGAGCGTAAGCTCCCGCCTGACCGCACATTGTGTAATGGGCATTTCAGCCAATGAACTTTACACCGAGCTATGGTGGATGGTGAGGCTCCCCCATCATCCATAGTCGAGATGGAGGCCCCAAAAAAACATTAGGTATTGGAATACAGACAACATTTTTACAGTTTACATTAAGTAAGTATATTTCCATATTGAAGTCGGTGCCAAAAGATGATCTCCTAGTCTTAAAATTTAGCACAGACTTCGAACTCGAACGGTACTGAAATTAAAAGAATTCAAAACTACAAACAAAGTACCTACTTACAAATATTCAACGGCAATACTTTTTTAAGTATAATATCATTAAGGCAACCAGTAAATGGTATTTTTATAAAGTTTACTGTCTGTGTACTACAGGCTATTAGTTTACTATCTAACTACTTAATTAGGAGGATGAGTTTCGCATTTTGCTGCGATAATGCAGCGTCATTTTCGTTCTATTTTTCATCGCGCAGCTTGATTTATTTTCTACCATGTGAAGTTTAATTTGTCTACACTTGTTATAAGTAGGTACATAAAAAGTAACCAACCGATCGAAAATAGAATGCTGTATTTTTATATGGCCTTTTCAAATCAACTTACTTATCACCACAGATAATACTACAGTGATTCTTACACATTCATAGAATACCTACATTAGAATAGGTATTAAATATTTATAAAATTAATTTGTGCATTAGGTACCTGCAGACCATAATATCTAATAAAGTACATACCTACATTAATTAAATTTTATAGTGTAATACATAGAAGCAATAAACCCACAATAAAGTGATTCTTATTTATTCTGATTGTTACAGGAGCCTAACTCGCCAATTAAGGAAGTACCTAATTTGACAAAAACAAATGGACTACAATATTTATGGTACCAAGGAAAATGCAATGAAGATGTCCGGTGGTGTAATTAAAATACCAAGTTCATTTTATTAAAATCTAACAAATAACATTTTTTTCCTTTAATTATTTCCCATGAAATATCACTGCACCATAGATTGTAACAAGCCCAAAATGTAACTTCCTAAGTCTTCGTCCTGGTTTGTCCAGGATACATAAATGCTTTTGGTGGTCTCCTCTCCTTCAACTTTAATCAAGACCGACTCCACAGATATATTGGCCTCTGAAATAGTTATGGTCCACCCTTCTAATTTTTCAGCTAACAAAGCCTTTAGTTTCTCTGCTACATGGAGAGCGGAACCTTCATCGTCTAAACGAACTGTACTCGTAAAACGTATAACATGTCTACTGACTCCAATTTCATCACATACCTCATCAATATCTAATAAAGATAGTCTGTTATCCTTAACACATAAAATCCCATTAACAACTCTACGTCTCTTTGGGTCAGGAGGCAAGGCATTATACCTGACAGCCTCTGCTTTTAATAATCTTAAAGATACATCCACTGGGACCTTTGTAGGAGTGTTAATAACACATGTTTCACCATTTGCAGGCATATAACAATTGACCTTAAATTCCTTTTCTATTTTGTCTTTTAAAAATTCCATTTTTTGTGCTTCTCCATGCACGAGCAAAACATTTTTTGGTTCACAGTACTGTATGAGTTGCATGATACCCTTAGCATCAGCATGAGCTGAAAATGACATATATTCTACTGACATCTTTACATCCACTACTTGTCGATTTTCAAATTCAACTTTCTTGGCTCCATTCAAAATTTTATGGCCAACAGTACCCTGCACACAAAAACCTGGCATGATCACCATGTTTTGCTCATAAGGAGCCCACTTTTTGAAAATATTCAGTGATAAACCAGCATGCAACATGCCTGGTGTTGCAAATACTACCATTGCACCAGGATTGTCAATATAAGTTTTATCAAATGGCTTGATATGCTTAAAATCAAACATATTTCGCTGCACAAATGTTTTCCTTATTTTCTGATTGGTCCAAGTTATAAACATTTTGTAGTAATTATTTGCTTTCTCTGTCAGACCCAAAGCGAAATAGACAGGATATTTCAGATTCATTCTCTCCCAGTAAGTTTCTAATAAAATACACAGTTCTTGTGCTCTACCAAGTGCAAAAACTGGAATGAGTACTTTTCCACCTTTCTCTACACATTCATGAACCTTCTTGAGAAAATCTCTCTCACGGCATCTTTTGGAATCTCTAATAGTTGTGGCATATGTAGATTCTGTTATTAGTAAATCCGGTCGACACTTATCAATCCAAGCTGCTCCTAAGTGTCGATCTGGAGTCATGTTATAATCACCAGTGTAAACAACAGACTGTGTGCCAACTCTGATCCAGAACATAGCTGCTCCCAAAACATGACCAGCATAATATGCTTTTATTTCAAGCTCATTATCAACCATTACAGACTGGTGTAATGTCACAGCAGTGACTTTTTTTATGCAATCTTTTATCATTTGTGAGGTGAAAAAGTTAGATTCTCCTTTTCTCTCCACAGCAACTTTACGCATATCCTCTAGCAAAATTGGAGCTATAGCTTTAGTAGGGTGCGTCATGTAAATAGGCCCTGTATAACCAATCATCTCGGACATGTATGGCAATGCCCCACAATGATCGAGGTGGAAATGCGATATAATTACACAATCTATCTGGCTTGTAATGGGGCCTTCGGGAACTATGTACGAAAAATCGGGAAAACGCCTTTCATCATTATAACCCATATGCATACCACAATCTAACATAATGTTTTTGCCACCCATTGAAAGCAAAATACAACTTCGACCAACATCTTGTCCAGCTCCAAGAGGAGTAATCTTAATATCGGGCATTTTTTATCCTGGAAATATTGAGTGTAAGCTTTCTACGATCACGAAACAAAAATTTCAGTGCAGATTTAAGTACTACTGAAGATTTTCTAAGTGATTGTTTTTTTATATTTTTTTTACACAATTTATATAAAAATTCAACATTTCAAAATCTTTTTAGAACAACTAAAAGGTAATAATTATCATTAGCTATTTATTTTCGTAGTAGGTACAGTAAGCTCCGCTTCAATCTATACTACTTGACCTTTGGTTTGCACCGATCTTTATGTTCTTCGTAGTAAGAATGATTTTCGTAGTGCAAATGTTAAGCTTGACGTGGCACATATTGTACCTTTTTTTTTTGTTGGCACAGACTACATAAACCAATGGACGCGCTATGTATTAACTATAGGCGTGTTCGGGTAGCCTGGTGGTGGCGTTTTTAGCATTATCAAAAAAATTGGCGTTGATGTAAAGCGTTCGGTTAGAATGTTATGAAATTTTTGCCATTTTTGCTCCACACCCTAACCGAACGCTACATTATCAATATGTCAAAGTCATAAGCTATTATTTATAACCTAAATTTATTTTCAGTTTCCAGATTCTGGATGTATTATGATGTAATAAGCTCGCTTCATGATTAACGATCATTAATTTCCATAAATAATGAAAATAAAATTTATTTCGTTAAAACTTATTCAATCGTGTCAAAAATTTTACGTTTGTTAAACGTCAAAAATCTTAAATGTCAAAAACTGCCACTTTTGACCCTCTTCGATAGCCGGGGCGAAATTGGCAGTTCACAATGCCATTTTTGACATTTTTTCAGCTATCCGAACGGTTGACGTAAACAGATAAAAAAAAATGCAACTTTTGTTCACATTTCTTCTAACCGAACGCTCATTGTGTCAATTTTGTCATTTTTAACAGTTATTTTTGCCACCTCGATGCCATCCGAACGCGCCTTATGGCACGATGGATTCGTAATAGTGACAGATTGGTATAAGTTTAGCGTATATCTGAATTTGTAAAGATTTGTGATAATCTGGCACACGAAACATGAGCTTGGAAAAAAGCGGCAAATTAAAAAATTCTAGCTCTGTACAGTATTATCTACAGAAGGTAAAATACATTTTGATACTTGAAATATTCTAATATTTTTTTATTTATGTAGTAATTTAGAATGTTAAATTTGTGAAAGGATTGTCTTTTTTTCCTTTTTTTTCCTACTATATTCTACTGAATATAGTAGGAAAAAAAGGAGTTGATACTTTTTTAAATTAAATATTAGGTAATGTTTAGTTTCAATGAACTTCCAACAATGAACCTTTTATAAGAAATCGCTGTATTTGGATTTCATGAATGTTAAAATTACTTAATATCTGTAATATTTCGACAGAAATTAAGAAAAAAATATCATGAAATTGTTTATTACAAAGTATCAAAATCACCATGTTGAACTAAACTACATGAGGACATTGTATCAGTGTTGCTACTTGAAAAAAATGTCAGGTTCATGTTTCGTGTGTCAGATTCTAGCAATTTTGGTGCAACCGGCCGTTAGTCTGTGATTTTGCGGTTCGTTTAGTTTATACTCTGTTTAGTCTGTGTTTAATTTACGTGTTGTCTTGTGTGTGTGTTACATACTCTTTGGTGTGGCCGACAGTGGTTTATTTATTTACTATTATCAAAAGATATGAAAAAGTTAACACTTCAAATGTACTAGAGTAGGTAATCCGGCATTCGATAAGTACCGTACTAATTACCAGTTTATTGATTTATCTTTCTGCTAAACTGATTCTGAGTACTAGTGATAAAAGATAAACTGTGTGCTGCCGGTTTGCAGGTTGTGAACGATATAAACGAGTTTCGTGAAACAACGACCTCATATTATTTCCGAGTTATATTTGATAATTTTTAGAATGTCCGGTGAAGCATCTGGGTCGGGTAATATGAAAATTGCTTTAATTACCGGAATAACTGGACAGGTAAAGTATGTTTTGTTTATAAGTATAGAAAAGAAAATACCTGATATTATATATTCTTATGAAAGTGTACCAATCATCATTATCTCGGCCACAATATTACATGAATATCCTATTCCTAGAATGGAAATATCTGAGAAGTCTCACTGAAGTAGTACACGTTTTTTTTTAAACCGGTAAAGCCTCTTTTCTTGATTGACAGGGTGCAATACAAGCAGGTGAGGTTGGCCAGGGTCCTCCCCAATGTTGCATTCCTTTATCTATAGAGAAGTTCTCATCTATAGACGCGCGCACAGCCGTAACCGCTAATGGTAGAAACGTGAAAATTGGACAGTTGTTTTAATTCAAAATATGGACGCAGACTAAGGGATGTTAAAAAAATTTATCCCTGAAGGGATGAAGTAGGGGTTGCAAGTTTGTATGGATTTTTTAAAAATTCGCAATGATTTTATAAAACTTGAGATAAATACTCTTAAAAACATTTCATTGAACATGTGTTTCATGGTTTATTGGAATTCACCCCCTTAGGGTGCAAAATAGGAGTGCAAAGTTTCTATGGAGAATATTTAAAATCTGTTCAATTTTCTATGAAATTTATTATTATTTTAAGGGAAAATATAAAATTCCCACCGGAAAACAATAACGCAGGCGAAGCTGCAATTGGAAAGCTAGTCAGAGAATATACTCAAATGCATCATGCTGCTTAGATGGGTTGATATTAGTAAAAGTGATAATCTGACATCAATAATAACACTTTATTAACCTATTGACTAGTGTTTTTCTGTACATTTCAGGATGGATCATATCTTGCAGAATTTCTCATTGAAAAAGGATATGAAGTACATGGTATTTTAAGACGTTCATCTTCATTTAATACAGGCCGCATACAACACTTGTATGGACAGCCTGCATGCCACACAGGAGGTCGGATGCACCTTCACTATGGAGATTTGACTGATACGACTTGTCTTATTAGTATAATTACAAAGGTTATTACATTATATTATCATTTTATTTAAAACTATCTGTGCCCGCGACTTCGTCCGCGTGGAATAGTAACTTTCATTGAAGTTGGTAAAAAGTAGCCTATGTTATACCTTATATAATTAGCTATCTATTAGTGAAAGTCCTGTCAAAATCGGTCCAGTCGTTCTGGAGATTAGTGGGAACAAACAGACAAAAAAACTTTAATTTTTTTTGTTATTAGTACCTGATATACATTCATTTAGTAAAAACTTGTTATTTTGTCATTACAAACAGACACTTCAATTTTATTTATTTGTATTGATGACAGCCTTGTTCTAGTCAGTCTCAAGTGCAACTTCTAGTCAGAATGCTCGGGATTAGGGCATGGAATATGGGAACGATTTTCAAATCGGTATTGATACCAGTATTGAAATTTCAATACCTGGTATACTGAAATTTCAGTATTTTATCGGTATTTTTTTAAATACTGCTAGTTACTATTTAAATGATTCCAATAACGATTGGTAAGTCTAGTTTGGTTAGAGTGATTAAAGCAGTTTTCTACACTTTATGGCAGAAACACTGAAAATATTTAATAACTCCCTAGAAACCTCAAAATGAGTTATTAAAATAAAGGGGATTAAGAACACTAAAGAAAATACAATATGGTATTAGAATTATTTATATTGTTACAGTGGCATAAATCATCATCATCATCATCATCAACAACAGTTCATATACCTCCCCACCGAGGGGCTCGAGCCTACCCTAAACTAGGGCGATATAGGGCGATAGGGTGGCATAAATATCACAATCAAATAGGTATTAAAATCAGTCTTATTCCCTATCTAAAGTCTATTCAAGATAAGAAGGTTTCGGTGACAGGTCAAAGTGTTCCGTTTCGTGCATACTAGTTTACATGATTAAAAATATTGTTTTAATTAAAAAATATGACATCTCCCTCGGTTATTTTTATCAACAATGCAACAATCAATTCCACATTAAATAGAAACATGAATATCAGTCCAGTTAAATAACTTTCGAACCAGTAGTTCCTGAGATTAGCGCGTTCAACCAGACAAACAAACAATCAAATAAACTCTTCAGCTTTATAATATTAGTAAAGTAAGTATATAAGAAACCATTTAACAATAATTTCTAATATCTCTTATGTGACTAAGAGAGATATATGACTATATTGTTGCTTATACTATAAATATGAACTATTGTTGAAACAAAATTTCTTTATTTATTCAACATACATAACAGGTTACAGTTATAAAGAAACATTTATAAAATCTTATTCATTGGAAGACTAACCATAACCTACAACATGCATCATACAAAAAGTATACATGTATAACACAATTAGCAACAAACACAGGGAACACATGGAACTTTGCTGCTCGACTAAATTTAACATAAGCCCATTAATCAGGCAGAACAACTGAAAGCAGTATCATTAAACACCCCCTAATTACTAGCTATACACGGTTATTTTTTTATCACCCTGGAAAATTTAAGAGACGCTTCACTTCAGGACACATCCATTAAATAATCATATAAAAAATAAAAAAATGATATAAAAAAAGAAAATCTCTAAAAATGCTGCTCTCAACTAGTGCAGCATTTTTTGGATATTTTATTAAATTTATATAAAATTAAGGAGCTGAGTTGTTTTTTATTTATTCTACTACCATGTCACGAAGCGTCCCTTAAATTTTCCTGGGTGATAAAAAAAGTAATCCTGTATATGCATGCAGTATCGTGCGTACTTAATTTTCACTATGAACCATAGAAATCGAGCATTCTGCATAGTCTTTTAACATCCTTGCGAAAATATTATTTTTAAATACCGAAGTAACGGTATATTATCCTTAAATACCGGTATCAAAATACCGAAAAATATTTGCGGTACGCCGTATACATGTCCTACTCGGGATCAATCCCTAGGTTGAGTAGAAAGTGACAATAGGCGTGCCCCATATAATATGAGTCTAAAAATTATTGAAGTGTGGGTCTTTAATACATCTTTGTCTAATCTCTCATTGAGAAAATGCGAACTGATATATTAACTGCAATGCAAGTCACATATAACATGAATTTGTAAGTTTGCTTTATCATTATCAAATTTTCACAATATATGTCTCAATTGGTTGTTAAGTATATGTTTTTTTAACAGAGAAGACTGATATCTAACCTGTAATAGCGAAAACACAACAGTGTTGTCAGGTGGGCGCATTCTGAGCCTTGGGCACCAAACCAAACAGAAAAACTTATGCCCCTGACAGGAATCAAACCCTGAACTTCCAGATCATACTGGGTTAGTCTAAAAAGGTGTATCAAGCTGAAAGGGTGAGAAAGAACACATACCACTTTTGTTCTATAGCAAAAATCATTAAAAATGCAATCAATTAAGATGAATGTTTATATCCTGCCTATTTGAAATATCTTTATATTGATTTCATGATTTTCCAACTATTACTTCAATAAAACTTTAAGGGCACAACACAATTTCAGACCTGTCCATTTTGTAAAGGTGGTAAGATACCAATCGTTAATAAGTGAATGAAACCTTAATAACCTATTGTATGTTTTGTCTAAAATTAGACCCGGCCCAAAGAAATATACAATCTGGGTGCTCAGTCTCATGTGAAAGTCTCATTTGAACTAAGTGAGTACACAGCGCAAGTTGATGCCCTGGGAACGCTAAGGTTGCTGGAAGCGGTTCGAGCAGCAGGTTTGGAGAAAGAAACCAAGATATATCAGGCATCCACCTCTGAACTTTACGGAAAAGTGGCAGAGGTGCCACAAAATGAGAAGACTCCATTTTATCCTCGGTCACCTTATGGTAAGTAAAAAAGAGTACCTATTGATAGAAAATGAAATGTCAGATGTCTTGGCTTCATCCAAATATGTATGTGATAGTAAGAAATGTGATCTCATCTGCAATAATGAGATTCTGGCACAAATACAAAATAAATATTTTTTGACAAAAAATGTCATTCTGTTAGGTCCAGTGGTTCATTAGTGCAGTCTATTCACCCATTTCTTTAAACAGACACCAAAAAATGTAGTAGTACAATATGTCAACCCAGTATTGAAATACAACTTACATTCTCTTTTTTTACCAAGTCATTTTTTAAAAATGTATTTAATGACCTTGGGTATTAAGTTAGTAACTACACAATCGCCCTCAAAGGAACTTTGGGGGGCTGTGTCTCCTTTTCAAAGACCTTCATAATGCCAAACATCCATCTCTTTCTCTCAGCAAACGTTTTTCTTTCTCTTATTCTGGTGTGCTCATACTAAATCTCTTCTCAACTTCACGCCCCATAATATTTTTTTTCCTTTACTTTTTACACAGTCAGATTGTTGTATGTACTTCCGCACAATTTTTTTTATGCCCCTAGGACCTAGATGATAAGGGTGGCCCTCCTGAATTTTTGGTGTGTTAAGCTATATTAAAGCGACTCTGTAATTTTACTAAAAACTACTCAGTGGAACTACCAAGCAGAGAGGCGTGGGTCATGGGGTATATGGTGTCAGACCGAGCTTTAACAAAAGCATTAATCTTGTTCAGCACGCTACTATATTCCAGGCGGAGGTGTACGCCATCATAGAATGTGTAGAAGCTAATCGCCAACGAAACTACAAAAACCAAACCATTTATATCTTTTCAGATAGCCAAGCAGCTCTTAACGCTATTCAATCGAATGTTATATATTCGAAACTGGTGACAGACTGCGTAAATAAACTAAATGACCTGGGACAACAGAACAGAGTTATTCTGAAATGGGTACCAGGACATTCAGGTGTTGTCGGTAATGAAAAGGCTGATGAACTTGCAAGGGCTGGAGCGGAGGGTCAACAGATAGGTCCAGAACCTTTCTGTGGCTCAAATCGAGAGCACTCTATCCAGAGTCTCCGATTGGGGGCGGGACAATTTAGTCCGATTTAACCCCTCTAAGACACAAGTCTGTGCGTTCACCGCTAAGAAAACCCCATTTACTGTGGCCCCATAATTCCAGAACACACCCTTGACCATCTCAAAGAGTTTAGGGATCCTTGGTGTCGACATCTCCAGCGACGTCTAATTTCGAAGTCACTTAGATGACAAGGTCAAGTTGGCGTCCAAAAAACTAGGTGTGCTTAACAGATCCAAGTGGTACTTCTCTTCAAGGCAAAGACTGTTGCTGTATAAATCACAGGTCAGGCCTCATATGGAGTACTGCTGTCATCTGTGGGCGGGAGCACCTCGATACCAACTTGGACCTTTTGATTCGGTCCAAAGACGAGCTGAGCGAATTGTTGACGATCCCAAACTCACAAGCGGTATTGAGCCTTTAAGTCTGAGGAGAGACTTTGCCTCATTATGTGTGTTCTACCGCTTGTACAACGGGTTGTGTTCTGAAGAATTGTTCGACATGATGCCAACGGCCACCTTTTATCATCGCACCGCTCGCCATCGGCAGGGTTTTCATCCTCACACGCTGGAGCCTAAGTGGTCACGCACAGTGCGGTTTGAGAGAAATTTCCTCCCACACTCGCTCCGGTTGTGGAACGAGGTCCCTGCCGAGGTTTTCCCCGGGGAATACAGTATGGGGTTCTTCAAGAAGGGAGTAAATAGGTTTTTAAAGGGTCGGCAAAGCGTTTGTGATGCCCCTGGTGTTGCAGGCGTCCATAGACTACGGTAACTGCTTACCCTCAGGCGGGCCGTAAGTTTGTTTGCCGGCATCGTAGTATAAAAATGCAACTCCTTAAGGAAAACCTTCTAAGCGAATCAAAAAAATACTGGCTAAACCAACCAGGATTAGTACACGCTAAAACCTTGATAGAAGGATACTCGCAAAAACGAACTACTGAACTTTTATAGTTCAGTAGGACGAACACCGGTGCGATTGTTCGGGCCTTAAGAGGAAATCGTACAGTCCGTTTTTCCATACAAATGTAGTCCCCTGTTTCCATCCTGGATAATGGCACCAGTTGCTCTATTTTTTCCAACAAAATTAATTGCCACTATAAGCATGTTCTTATGTTTTTCTTTTTTTATTAAGTTAATTATTAAAAAAGATTTTAAACCTTCAAAAACCTAAAAAATCGACCTAATTTTCTGCTGTATTCAAACGTCCAGCAAACAAATTGAACAAGATTATATGAAAAAAACAAAACATACAAAACATAGAAAAAGCCTTGCTTTAATTTTTAACGGAAAAAGTAATTAAATCGGTCAATTTTTCGCGGAGAAAACAGGGGACTACGAAACGTATATTTTGTGTACTTTTCATAGGTATTTTCGGTCCCCGCTGCAGTTGTCCCTATCGCGCTCAGTTCAGTTGTTCGGACACACAGCGCGACAGCAATACATTTTACAAATACCTAATTTTGAATTCTCTCGACCTTGGTGTTTCCTCTTAACTGGTTGGCGGCGAGTCACAATAGATCTTTTAGGTCGCAGTGACTACAGCCTCATTGAAGTTGCATAGCCCCAACAATACGAATAATAAATAATATATTAAAGCGAAACATAGTGTACGGGGCTTGACCCAGATTTTCCCAAAGTGTGTGCTGCAGCACCCTGGAGTGCCACGGAGAGAGATCACGGGTGCCGCGAGGCGCCCCTGATATCTAAAAAGCTAAATTCCAGAAAAGGTAGGTACAACATAAATAATAGAAGAAAATGACTAGGGTGCCATGAGAAAATTCAAATTTTCTAAGTGTGCCACAACTTGAAAAAGTTTGAAAACCCCTCGCTTAGCCGATTTTTATGAATTTTTTGTGTATATTCGTTACTTGTCTGAGAATAGGTTGTAGGCTATTTTTTATATCCCTAGCCTAGTTGATAAGGGTGGCCATCTCCAGAATTTTGTTTTATGATTTGGCTTAAAAAATACTTATACTAACCCTAAATTTTCCCCTTCTCCCATCAACCCGCGCGCAGTAGTTCGTGGGCGCAGCTAGTACTATACATTTAGGTATTTCTTTGGATTTATTACTCTCTGGATGACGTAGGATTTGTACAGGTCCCTGTCATCAATTTTTTTTTAAACTAAACCTCTTTGTAGTAACGCCATAATTGAGTTAGATAAGAAGCAGTGGTATTATCATTAATCTACAAAAATCTTATGGCTGCACTTATGTTGCTTTAAAATAAACATTTTTTAAAAATTTTAAGTAAAAACTAACACTAAAATTATGAAATATTACAAAATACATTGAACGTTGAGTGTTTTTGTCTAATTTTTCTTAACAAATAATAAGAAAAACTTCTTATAATGCAATGTTATGCCTTTCTTTAAATAATGTGATGCCGTTAGAGCATATTTTCTTGATGACTGTAGTGTACATTAGCATAAACAACAATTACCATAGAATCTGAAGACAATGGTATTCCTCAATACTGCTCGCTCACGACACCAAACAATTGAAATTCTCACGAATGCTATTCAGTAATAACATGGGCTGGGCATTCCTGAGCATGAGAAATTTCCTTTTTTTTGAAGGACCTACGCTGTTAGCCGCAGATGGCTTACAGCTTCATCTTAATTATTTATAAGAAGGCGAGAACTTCGGTAGATTTCTATCGGCGCGAACTTCGGTCACATTGTATTAACATATCTTAGCGTTTGTCCCGGCTTCGCCCTAAACGCTATCGTGTTAGGATCTAGGGTCTTCGGCATCCTTAGTGGAAAATCCATTAGCACGTATGTCAGCTTTTACGACGCCAAGCTAGTGTTTTTTGATCCGACCTCTATTACTGGTACCTTGGGAGGTGACATGTCCAGATTGGCGAAGCATTTTTGTTACCTACATAATTTTTCCGTTTAATAGTTTATCGGCAATATCGCGGACATGAAGGCTACCGTGAATGTGCGCGTTCCAGACGCTATCGTTTCGTGTAACACTGAACAATCATCGCAGCATCTTAATCTCGTAACACGTTGCTCCTGCTTGTGCCCCCAGTAGGGCCACGCTAAGCAGCTGTATAAAAGAACCTAAGAGCATATAGCTTAAATATGGAGATGGTACGCAACAAATCGCAGTACACATTTAGCGGGAGGCGAAGTAAACACGCATGGCACACTACGAAAATCTGAAATTCAATTACGGATACGTACACCATGAAAATATTACCTCACAATAAAGAAACACACACCACGACAAATTAACGTAAACCTATCTACGCAATCGCCCGCAAATCCCGTATACTGTGTTTGAGCTACGTACCATTGTATTTCTCTATCGTAACGGCATAAAAATAATTCAAAATTGTACAATAAAACAAGCTAATGTATATGTTATACTTACATGTGATAGGAAACGGCGTGGTCTCGAAGATTTGAGTTACTGAATCGCTTTTTGCAAGAGGGAAATGCACAATTTACCATTTTTTACGAGCTCTTGAAACGACACCAAATGGCAGCGGCCGCGCGTAAACTAGTGTTATAACGTCCATGGTCATATGGTCAACTTACTTTGGCAGAGGGGTTCGCCCAGCCTTGCCATCTCCGTAGGCTGAATGCTCTAAGAAAAGAACAGGTCTAATGATGGTCTTATAGACTTGTCCCTTCAGCTTGCCGGCGTTTCAGGGGTACAATTACAAATGACACCTGTCGCCTCCCGTCATTTACCCCAAGCCGCAGATATTCGAGCTTTGACCTCGTTGTCGATGTCGCCGAACACGCTGAGCACAGATCCCAGATATTTGACTTGGTCTGTGCGCTCGACGACATCTTCGCCAATGCAAACGGCCATGCGGAATCTATTGTAGCAGGGCACGGAATCTGTACTGTAGCAGGCCACGGAATCTGTACTGTAGCAGGGCACGGATCTGTACTGTAGCAAGACACGGAATCTGTACTGTAGTAGGCCACGTACCCTCTCTTCGCCACATTTAAGACCGCCGTTTTCTAGTGAATCCTTCCATTTGTTAACCTGCTGCACCAATCGTCTTTTGTCAGCGTCTTCCAGCGCGATGTCATCAGCATACATGTGTAACCAAGGAGACGCTCGTGATAGTCTCTGATGCTGTTTGACAGGGGCGTTCTATTAACATACATAGTATAAAAAATAAATAATTGAAGAAAAGACTTCATCTCTTCGTTTGTTCTTTTATTGATGTAATGTTTATGTTTATAATAAAAAATGCAAAGTCAAACATATAAAAATAGTTATTCTTTCAATCTTTTTAGTGAATTCAATATCAGCTCACCGAAGTAACTTGAAAGAATACAACTGAAGGTCAATATGTGCTTTTTGTATTGAAAATCTAACCTCAAACTGCTTAAAGTCAAGAATCCTTGCATCATCAGCTCGGCTAATGACTACGAGACGCAAAAACTTGAATAGCTTCAGAAAAAAAACATGAAACACGTTGGATGTGCCAATAAAATTTAAAGGTTTCCCTCGATTTTTCTGGGACCCCATCATCAGATCTTGACATGAGGTGACAATGGGGCCAATCGAGAAAAGGGTGTGTGTTGGCATGAGTATGGATTGTATGATTTAATTTTAATTAAATTTCAGCATGCGCGAAGCTGTACGGCTACTGGATAGTGGTGAACTATCGCGAAGCGTACGGCATGTTCGCCTGCAACGGCCTGCTGTTCAACCACGAGAGTCCGCGCCGCGGCGAAAACTTCGTCACCAGGAAGATCTCCAGGGGCGTCGCCAAGATCACCCTCGGTCTCATGCCCCTCCTCGAACTGGGCAACCTGGACAGTAAAAGAGATTGGGGGCACGCGAAGGATTATGTCGAGGTAAGTATCCATTCCAAACAATACCAGGAATGTTGTTCTTGAAAGTATTAAATACTTTATGTATTATAATTTAATTCATGACCCTTAACTTCCCTAATAACTTCGCGAACGTTTTTCCTTCTCGCACCCTAGTTCGCCCTTTAGATCTCACCTTAAGAGCCTACGCGCAGCGCACTTGCATTTTTTAATCGACCGATAGTTTAATCGGTATCGTTCGACGACCGTGATCAAACTATCGGTCAGTGATTATAAAACTACATGTATAAGTTAGGAGCAAACAAGAAATGGTTCCTAAAACAATTACTGTGCCTGTAACAATCGGCCAACCTTTCGACGAATGCGCATATTCACATACAGCGCAATACCACATCACATACTGAGTGCCTAGTGCGAGTTTTATCGAGCTATAATCGATCGTACGCATCGAACGCGTTAACGCGAATTTGTATGGAATTAGAGCAGCGCCATCTAGTAGCTGATATAGAATGAGACAGCTTCATCTAGCCAGTGACTACTAGATGGCACTGCTCTAATTCCATACAAATTCGCGTTTACGCGTTCGATGCGTGTTTTTTTTTTTTTTTTTATTCTTTACTAAATTACAATACAATTTTGTTTATAAAGGTACAACATAAACTCCTTCGAGTTTTTCTGTGTACCAGTGAGCCGTTATTATTACTTATTATGAATATATGTGATCGAGTGTGATCGAGTAAAGCTCGATAAAACTCGCACTCCGCACACTGATACTGATTGTGCAGTCCACCGGTAGTTGGTCGATAGTGTCAAAACGGGCAGTCTTATTAAATTGTCCTTGACTTAATTGTCTCTGACAGCGAGTGGTGTGAAAATTCCACGGACGACCACTACACAAAAAGGAACCAGCGCAATCTTTATATAGGTATAGTAAGGTTGAATTTAGTGCGCGAGCTTGCATACCCCTTAATGCAAATTACGAAATCGTCCGATTGTTGTTCGATAGTTTGGATGAATAGGGACTGTAAATAGGTACCTACTGGACAGTCATTTTCGATAGTTTATTTCGTGCGATTTTTAATCTTTAAATGCGCGCACTGCCATTTAGCTCTGTAGATACTTAAAACGATAAAACTTTCAGTCGACTAAAAATCGTTAGTGCGCGCAGGCTCCCAGACTCCTTGAAGTCCCTCCTTGAAATCCCTCCCCATAAAACTTCCTTCTATTCCTTCTCCTGTGCAAGTCAGTCTTCCACATAGTGTTCCATTCTGCATGTCGCTCCATAGAGTTGTTACAGATTCGCGAAATTTTCTCAAAAGATCAAATACCGGGTTATTTTTCCATCAGGAGCCAAATTTTGTATGCTTGTTTATACATGCAGAATAAACAACTTTTACTATGGGACCAAACTCGAAATCGCGAGAAAATAAATCTGCTGTTCCATATATTTACTACATCAGTGGATGTTGAACATTTGTATGGAACAGCTGATTTTTTTCGCGACTTCGAGATTGGTCCCATAGTAAAAGTTGATCATTTTGCTTGTCTGAACAAGCACACAAAATTTGGCTCCTGCTGGAAAAATAACCCGGCATACTACGGCCATCTGTAGCAAGTCAAAATCCAACGTCACGCCTCAGGCGATGTGGCTGATGCTGCAACGGGAGGAGCCGGAGGACTTCGTGGTGGCGACGGGGGAGGCGCATAGCGTTCGCGAGTTCGTCGAGAAGGCGTTCGCGTGCGTCGGAAGGGCGATAGTGTGGCGCGGCGCCGGCAGCGACGAGACGGGCCACGACGCCCAGACCGACCAGCTGCTGGTCAAGGTCAACCCGAAGTACTTCAGGCCGACGGAAGTGGTCAGTGCTTACTAGACTTGTGTAGAGTATATCACTGAGAAGAAAAGTGAGATATATATCTTTTGGAGCTGCTGATATATATCACTCTTTTATATCACTAGCTCAGTTGAGTAATTCATGCTAGAGAAACTAGATCAGTAACTCACGTGTTTCTTTATTTTGTCAATGAGATAATGAATGTGTGCTCCGTGTCTATCAAGTATTAAATCTATCAATGTTTTATTAACTTATTTATTATTTGGAGTTTAGCATTCATAAAGAGGTTTATAATTAATTTGTATTCATATGTACTTCGAATAATTTTCTTGTTATTGTTTTGAATATGAATAAATCAGTTACCTGATTTCCCTTCATACTTGACAGGCTTAGGACTGTCAACCTGTTAAAAGCTATAAGTCATTTGTAAGCTTGGTTGGCGGTTTTTTACAGTTTGCTGTCCCTCTTTGACTTGCCGAGTGAAAGAGAAGAGTTACCGAACCGAGTTACTGATTCAATGCCATTTCAATTCAATGTTCTCAGACATCTCAGACGAGTGAAAAAGTTACTGAGATAAAGGTATATTTTAAACTGAAGTGATATACTGATACAATCACTCCTTGCGTCCGATATACAGGTTGTCCCAAAAAATAGTGTCAAGCGTAAGTCCAGAGTTAGAGCACCTCTTGGAGTACCCGAATCACCCCCATGTATGTTCCGCGATTATTCGTAGTTTTCGAGTAATATTTTTTTTCTGACTTTTTGAAAATTTTGATCCAAAGAACTTAAAAATTTTAAATAAAAAAAAGTAGAACATATTTTAATGTTTTTCTTTTTGCCACTGAATCATCTTTAGTGCTTCTTTTATGTCTAAAATAATCAGCTTCTTAACTTTAGTGGAAATTTAGAAAACAGTAGTGTAAAGTCAAAATTTGAATGTTAGTGAATAATTACTTAAAAATTCATCTTTAAATTAAAAATCTAAACAGGCGAATTCATGGTTTCTAAGTATGTGTAAAAACTTTTCTAGACTCTGCTTTCATAATCATTTAAAAAAAGAAGTACTTAATAGGGCTACTTTGGCTTAAATCGGCCATCAAAGACAGCGAGGTGAAAATTTCATAAAATTTACCAAATTCCTATCAGATGATAAAAAAAATATCTGGTCTTTTTATAATTTCTAAGGTTCAGATTAATTACAATTTAGCAAAAATTAACTACATGAAACCCATATTTAAATATTTTTCTCGCGGATCACATCGGTTGTAGTGTTGGATGTAACGCAGTACTTACCTGCTAAAAAATTGCCCGAGTGAGAGGATATGAAAGAGACCGCATTATTGCTATCTCTCTCACTCTCATTGGCGAAATGGATAACTGTAACTGAGGAATGCTATTCTTTGTGACAAGGGGATGAGGCGGGGGGTGTAGTCCGAGCGCCTATTGTGTTCTGGCGCCAGTCGTTTGCCTGCTTTTGTTTGCGCCTTATGTACGATACGCTCATTTGTGATTATTTGACGAACTTTGCTTTCTTTACGGACCTTGAGTGCGATTACGATTTGGTTTTGTGTGAATACGGGATTTTGACAAATTTGGCATTCTTAACGGACTTTTCAAGCTCTTCATTTTGTGATGTCTTTTTCATCGCAAGAATATGCTCTTATGCATTACTTTTATGGATATGCAAGAGGAAATGCTTCTGAAGCAGCCAGGTTGTTCCGGCAGCAAGTACAAAATGGAGGTGGACCTCAGCCTGAAACTTGGCCTGATCATCGCATGATTTTAAGAGTACATAACTCTTACATGGAAGGACGCCTACCAGGTAGAAGATCGGGGCGCCCATCTGAAATGAGTGACCCAGATACTGTCCAATCAGTGGTCGAAGAAGTGGTGAGAGATCCATCAGTTAGTGTAAGAACAATAGAACGTCGAATCGGAATTCCGAAATCACAAGCACATCGAATACTTCATCAAGAGCGTTTTCACCCATATCACATCCAGAAAGTTCAGCAGCTCAAGCCCGCAGACTACCCGAGAAGGGTGGCATTTTGTCAGGAAATGTTACGGAGACAAGCTGAAAACGAAAATTTCTTTAAAAATATTCTATGGACTGATGAATCACATTT
The DNA here is from genome assembly GCA_963935595.1 of Schoenobius gigantellus. Lineage (NCBI taxonomy): Eukaryota > Metazoa > Arthropoda > Insecta > Lepidoptera > Crambidae > Schoenobius > Schoenobius gigantellus. The sequence goes on along the minus strand of OZ012556.1, from coordinate 10,194,017 downwards.
TAAGCGATGTGGGGTGTTTAATGCGCATAACTACCATTCGTGGAGTATTGAAAATCCACACCTCACAAGGGAATCTAATTTCCAAGAACAATTTAGTATCAATTTGTGGTCAGGCATCCTAAACGGACAGCTGATTGGTCCGTTCGAACTACCGCACCGACTGAACAGCGAGGCCTACTTGCAATTTCTACGACGTGATCTCGGCGTCTTATTAGAAGATGTAGACCTATTAACGCGGAGAAATATGATTTTTCAAAACGACGGCGCTCCATGCCATTTTGCTAGAAATGTTAGACGACATTTGTCTGAAACATTTCAGACAAATGTCACAACTCTCAGATATTTGGGTATAATAATAGATCAACATCTTAAATGGGACCACCATATTAAATCTTTAGTAGCTAGAACCAGAAAACTAATATATGTCTTCAAAAATTTGAATAGAATAGCTGATGAAAAAACTCTCAAGGTAGTATATTTGAGCTTAGTCCAGTCTATTTTATCTTACTGTATAATTGGGTCGGGCGGCGCTGGTAAGACCATACTTTTACCACTCGAAAGAGCTCAGAGAGCAGTCCTGAAGGTAATGATAAGAAAACCTTTTCGTTATGCTACCACCCAGCTCTATTCTGATACCTCGGTGCTCACTGTAAGACAGCTCTTTTTAATGCGCACCATACTTCGAAAACACTCGCAACTACCATTTGATCCCATGATTCAGAGCAATAAACGCAGATCGGACATTGTCTGCAGAACACCACTGCACAGGACTGCTCTGGCAAAGCGGCATTATACTGTCATAAGTTGCATACTTTACAACAAAATAAATAAAATTATATTTATTTACCCTTGTATAAAAAAGGAACTAAAAAGTAAATTACACAATATGCTCTTAAATTTAACATACTCCGAAACAGAAAAACTCTTACCAAAAAGCTTATAAATAAAATCTGGAGATAATTACATAATTATACAACATACATACTTAATAGCATCATATATGACGTACACATAAACACACACACGCACACAAACACACAAATACACACATGCATACACGCACACAGGCACGCACGCACTCCCTTACAATCTGCTGCTTTGTATAACAATTATTTATCTCTTCTATATTTAATATCAATATTATTCTATCTGGCGGTTTGAGAGGCTAAAACGTAGTAATAGATACTGTATCTTGTCTAGATATTCATGTTTTCGTAATTTGTCTATTACACGAATTCCCAAAAAACAGACTTCGTCTTGTTTGGGAATTACTATTTTCATTTCTAAAATTACACATTTATCGTCTAGTGCCTATGTTTAAAAAAAATATAATATTATTGATCCGGAGCAGAAGTGCTCCGTTTCTCACTTGAACCCGCTACTGGAATACTCAACTCTCGAGATACAGGCTAGTACCTAGTTCGTGGTTGGGTGGCTAGTGGTGGGTCAAGTTAATTTAAGTAAATTCCACTTTTGTGATTCTAGCATAAGAGACGAGACAATAAAGTTATTATTATTATATTATTATTATTATTATTTCCAGGCAGATGGATCGGTCGTGGAGGGCCCATTGCGTGGCCGCCCCGGTCCCCCGACTTGAACCCCATAGATTTTTTCGTCTGGGGATACTACAAGGAATTAGTATACGCCAAGGACAACACAGTGTTAAGAACAAAATTAAGACAAGCGGAAGAAACAATAAAAAACACAGAATTGCATTTATAAATTTAAAAGAAAACTTTTTTAGACGATGTAGAATATGTATTGAGCACGAAGGTCGTCATTTTGAAAACTTTCTTTAAGCGATCGAATAATAAATACTTTGAAAATAATGTTTTGTTTCATTTATTAAGTTATAATAAACCTTCAAAGGTTATTAAAGATGGCAGCAGGAACAGTTATTTTTGACCTTCAAATAATAAATTTTTAGCTTTTCTACAATCATTTTTGATTTATTAACAAATAATTGTGGAATTTAAAAAAATAATTATTCAGAAGTCGAGTTTTATGAAATTTTCACCTTGCTGTCTTTGATGGCCGATTTAAGCCAAAGTAGCCCTATTAAGTACTTTTTTTAAAATTATTATGAAAGCAGAGAGTCTAGAGAAGTTTTTACACATACTTAGAAACCATGAATTCGCCTGTTTAGATTTTTAATTTAAAGATGAATTTTTAAGTAATTATTCACTAACATTCAAATTTTGACTTTACACTACTGTTTTCTAAATTTCCACTAAAGTTACGAAGCTGATTATTTTAGACATAACAGAAGCACTAAAGATGATTCAGTGGCAAAAAGAAAAACATTAAAATATGTTCTACTTTTTTTTATTTAAAATTTTTAAGTTCTTTGGATCAAAATTTTCAAAAAGTCAGAAAAAAAATATTACTCGAAAACTACGAATAATCGCGGAACATACATGGGGGTGATTCGGGTACTCCAAGAGGTGCTCTAACTCTGGACTTACGCTTGACACTATTTTTTGGGACACCCTGTATATCTTTTGCATCAATGACTCCTGAGTTACACAACTCTAGTGCTTACATCTAAAAGTTATGCTAAACTCCGTTATGGTGTAATACCCACTCTGGTGAAGGTTGGCAGCTCTATGCGGAAGTATTCACCTGGGGCAAATAATCCAGCTCGGTAAGTCGCAACTTCCAGAAGAAGATCTAGTGACGAATTTACACAATGAAAAATTTCGTCGCATGGAGTTATTCATAAGTACAGTAATATGCTACGTCACCCAATCTATCACTAAGCAGTTTCCGTCTTATTTCATCCAATCGACTACGTACGGCCCTTCCCCCAGTCAGGTGCATTTAGATGTCCCTCTACTTTTCATGTCATACTAGTACTATCGTAAACTGCTCGTTTTTGCTTTAAGTATCTCCACGTCGTCCTATTGCTATTTACTCTCATAATATATCTTCGTTTCAAACTATATTCAGTACCGTTTCATTCCCTATGCGTTCATTTAATTTGATCACCGGCCTATCTGAGCTCATGCATTTCGCGATGCAGGATCTGCTGCTTGGCGATCCTTCTAAAGCCAAGCAGAAGTTGGGATGGTCCCCTCGCGTCAGCTTCGACCAGCTGGTGCGAGACATGGTGGACGCAGATCTGGAGCTGATGAAGAAGAATCCTGAGGCGTAGGTTCAGGTAAGCATTAACGTTTTAATCACAACAATAAAATTCTTGGCCTGCATATAACCTGATGGTAATTCATTATGAGGGCAAGGAATTAAGGTAAATAAAACTGTATTCTTTAACTATAAACGATACTATCATCATACCTCCAGTTATGCACTACAGATAAGGTTCGAATGGTTGTAGCTTACCAGGCAGAAACAATAACCTGACCGTTAAATTGCAATTAAAATTTAAAGGAAAGTACACTTTTCAGATTTATACTCATATTTGGTTTTAAACTATTTAATTATTTAGTCCGACGTTTCGAATCATCATCATCACAGCCCATATACGTCCCCACCAAGGGGCTCGAGCCTACCCTATATTAGGGTGATTAGGCCTTAGTCAACCACGCTGGCCCAGTGCGGATTGGTCGACTTCACATAAATCATTGAATTTCTTCGCAGATGTATGCAGGTTGCCTCACGATGTTTTCCTTCACCGTAGGAGCGTCAGACAAATGTACATATGAAATTCGAAACGAAAAACACATTGGTACATGGCGGGTCTCGAACCCCGTCCCCCCGATTGGAAGGCAAGTGCCGAGTCCACTGCGCCACCGACGCTCTTTCGAATACTTTGCAACGTTTCGAATACTTTGCAACATTTGTGATCACAAGATAACTAAAGCTGGTGGGTGTTATAGAGTAAGATCAACATCAGATTTTTGTTGGTACTACAGTAGTAAAATAAAAATCTGATCATCACATAATCTCATATATTTATGTGGTCTATTCCACGGTATCCATAGTTTGGGCAGTCTGTGGACGGGCTTAGGATTTTATTTTTTTGCGCCCCAAGAAGTAGGAACACTCCAACCATAATAACAAATCCTTTTGAGGTAGGAGCCTCAAGACATTCGGACTAACCAGGCTGCATAATATCCAATAATTATGTTAATAATATGTACTACATGAACTGCTGGATTTCAATCAGCTCATTTTTCCTTGCAGATAACAAAAAAGCAAACTAAGTTTGCAGGCGAAGATAACGTCGACAGCACAATGTATGCGCAAGCGCATATTTGGAATACTACACATAAATTCACGATCTGCATAATAATAATTATTATTATATTTTCTATAATTATTATGCAGTTCGTGAATTTTATCAATATCTAATGTATCAGTCAAAGTTTATTTTATATACATCTTTACACTTTTGTTTAAATATTGAAAACAATCATAATAACATACAATGTTAGTCGATTAAGGACTGTTTTTATAATTGGCGCTTTTTATATAAATTCTATGCAAAAGCTGACACTCTACCAAATGGGTTCCTTGGGATAATGTTAGTCTTAACGCCAGCGATATAATACACATAAAAAATAACAGTGGCAACATCTGCGGAGTTAACTCTAAAATGTATAAATGTCTAAGGCCACTGGCCAGATACCAATTAGGTACTGTGCTGAGCTGTTGGAATCATATACGTATATGAGGTCTAAATTATTGCGTTTATTAACGCGTTACATACAACATAGGTTGTCCCTGAGCATCATATAACAGTTACCGACGGTAAAAAGTCCGCTCTTGCACACCAAATGTTTGCTTTTTACGTCGGCTTTTGTCAATTTAGAACACATTGATGAAATTTAAGCCTTTAATTTTTAATAATTTATAATAATTTTGTAGCCTATGTTCATCAGGGATAAGTAGGATTCTAAATGTGAAAGGATTTTTCAAATCGGTCCAGTGGTTTCGGAGCCTATTCATTGCAAACAAACAATCAAATCTTTTCTTTTTATAATATTAGTAGAGACTAGTAAAAATAACTAGCAGTAACAGCGATATGTAGGCGGGCCCGGGTGATATGGCAACACAGCCACACCTCGTTCATCTTTATCTGTTTTACATACATATTGTAATTTTTGGGATACGGCATCGCGTAGCTACTGGCACACATACATAAAACGCGTTCTTTGCGGATGTATCAAGTCTGCTTGCTTTTTTGCTTATACTATGGTTTTACATTCGGTGTGCGGAATATTTTGAGCGTGCCATAACAATCGCATGCGGAAATCACATTCATTCGAAATTACCGGAGGGAGACTCTGTACCGGGGTCGTCTGCATGGGTATCTCCATCTTACCTATTTCTGCCGCAAAGCAGCAGTGCTTGCATTGCTGCGTTCCGGTTTGAAGGGTAAGATATGGCATTGAAATTACTGGGTACTGTGACTTTACATCCTAAGTCACGAGTTGGCAACGTACACTGTGGTTCTTGTGGGGGTTGCAGATTTACTGCGAATCTCACTGGAGCCACATGTATTATAGGTGACTGTTACCACTTACCATCAGGTGGGCAGTTTGCTTGTTTGCCAGCTTAGTAGCAATAAAAAAAATCATGTTTCTCTTGCATCTGCGGTGTTCGACTGATGAATTTTATTGGTTAACTTTGGAGCTTACGGAGACAACCTACATCGATGGGGAACTTGTATTAGCCGCTAATTTGTCTAGTATTAGTGGAGTTCTAGCACACGGTCGACAGAGTTAAAACTTATAAAAAAAAACCTTTAGGAGACATTTGAGAAACCGTTGCTTTCTTTGCAAATCGCGGCGCCGGTAGCTGTGATAAAGGTGTTAGCTTCGCGGCGGAAGTCATTAGCAATGAGTTGGTACGTCTGTTTTATGACAGCTGTGTTCACAATCCTTTATTTGAATTTAGAATAGAATAAGTCATACATAAGTATTATGTACATATTTATATGCTCCAAAGTTTGCGCAGAGAAATGTATACTTATACGACTACAAAAACTATGCAGGCTGGGATATTATTTTAATCTGTGCAATAATTAAAAGTTAAAATAATATAAAGAATTTTATTAAATAGATATTATGCCCGTTTCCTTTAGCTCCTACTTTTAAGTTTAATAATTTTAAATAGGTTTAATTTCGAGTGAGTGTGAATGTAGTGGGAGCTTTATTTGATTTTCGTATTGTTTCGTATTATGAGTTGATAATACATTTCAGTGACAATTATGAATAGTGTTCCCTTTGTTATCCTTTTCAATTGTACTGTACGTGTTATCACCTTGTCAAATTTATGTTTTCTAACTAAAGAAAAACATATAATGCCATGTGTTCATACGTAGTTATGTGAAAATCGTGTAAATATTTCAGTATTATATATATTATGAAATTATAAAATAATGTACATTAGTCAATGTACAATAATGTAATTAGTATTTGTGCTAGGTTCTTAAAAGCTTTTGTTCTCACGAATATATATATTAGCCCTTTTTCACGAGATTCGTACTTCAAACATCTAATTTACGAATTTAAGTCCATTCTAAAATTTGAAATTACAATATACCTACATCGCGCCATACTTCTGGTACGCTCTGAACATAGCAACGATTCTTTGCATTGTCGAAATATACGTATAATTTAATTATGTTGTCTGTCTACATACGTTATAAGTGGTGGGTGAATGTCAAATCACTTAATAAGTTTTAGCACGATAAAATTTAACTTAGTATATTTTATGTGCATGAGAAAAGGCGCGAAGCAACTTCAGAGCGGACTAGGAGTTTGGCGCGATCTGTTCGGGTACTACCTATGATTTTCTATAATTTAACCCAGAGTTTTTGTATAAAATGCGGAATAACATTCATAATGTATATTATTTGTCGATGTAAGATATTGTAATTTTATGTATTTATGTATTAGGGTAGGTAAAACGTAATTTACACATCACATTTGTTAAATATTTGCTATGTTAAGTATTTGTTATACCAACATATAAATTGATTCGGCTGGAATAAATCTATGATATTTAGTGGATACCACATACCCACTGAGTTAATGTAAGCACGAATTTGTGATGACATTTAAAAACATTCCACTGTAAACGGCCATAAAATAAAGAATGTAAATGTTAAATTGTATATTGTTTTATTTCTGAATAATTAACCTTTCGCGATGTACGGACGACAGCACATCGAGGTAAACACTGTGGCCGTTGTAATAAGTACTAGGATTTTGCAACAGAAACGTTTAGTCTGATCTGCAGGCGTGTGTATAAGTAAAATATTGTAGAGGCAATGAAAATATTGTTGTGTGAAGAAAGAATTTCTGTACAGGTTGAAGTCTGCCAACCCGCACTTGGCCAGCGTGGTTGACCAAGGCCTAATCGCCCTAGTTTTTTTCCAGGACCCATGGTTTTGTATGAAGTTATCGTATTTTGGATTCCATCATTGAATTTTGAATCGGTAGCCTAACATCCTAGGGGGCACTAGACCATTCTGGCGTGGGCACGGCCCACCCGGCCCCCCCTCTATATACGCCTATGATTGCTGGTGAGGAATGAAGAATTTAATAATGGGGGTACAGTTGCAGATGGTCAGCTTCAGCTTTAAAAAGGTTTAACATTTTCTAGTTATACACTCATCAACTTTATCTAAGGATATTTTATTTACATTTAATGTATGTAGTATCAGCGATAATTTTAAAAATACTGACAATATCTGTGAAATTTATTCAATGAAATGACGAAAGTTTATAATTAAAGCAATACATTGAAAAAATGCACATAAGTTGTTAATATTTATAATATGTTGGCTTATACTACTTGAAAAAAGGATAAATAAAATATCCTTAGATAAAGTTGATGAGTGTATAATACTATATCAATATGTGTATCATAAAATACTAAAAATAAATGAAGCGGATCATATAATCGTGATTGAACTTCACTTGAGAAGTTCGTTTAATCATCTATTATCTAAAAATTCTTTAACAGAATAAAATAATTGACTAATTTACCATTCATATATAATTCAATTTAAAATCTATTTAATGTTAAATATTGCAAATTTTTTCGTTACTTATATAAAGAATGTAATGCGACCGTTTCCGAAAAAAAATAACACAATACTACTTGGAAATTGAACAACTTTCTCCAAGGAGAATATTATTCCAAAGACTCAAAAAAATGTCCTAAATAGTTAAATATTATTTTGTATGGAGAGCGCGAAAATTTGCCGTTTTCCTTGGGGAAAGATGTTCAGTTTCACAAGTAGAATAATTGTGCTCTTTTTTTCGGAAACGGCTGCATTACATCCTAAATAGAGATTCACATAAGGTACCGGTGGCAATTAAAGCCCACCTAAAAGAATATTGCTTTAAATCTGAGTATAATGCGTATAGGATGTAAAAAAAATATTGTTTACATAGCTTGTACATGTTGCTGTAATAAATGGCGTCAAACAATTAAGCAAAGCATATTTTTTAATAATAAAATACACTTTCTAAAAACCCTTCTCAGGGGCCTTATTATACTACGGTAGTATATTAAAGCCCATATAAAAATTTGCTTTATTTTTACAGTAAATCCCCCTAAATTTGCCTAGAAATCAGTTAAAATAAAAGTAAATTGTTGTTTTTTACTTATTTAATCATTTTCCTTTATTTATTAAACGTGGGCCTCATTGCCCTCTTAATATTAATCGTAGACAATTTAGTTTCAAGGAACTAGTGGTCCTAATTAAGGTACTTAGTACAATCACAACATGTTCTGTAACTTTGAAAACTTAAATAATCAGTTCTTTTCTTATTAAACAAAACAATATAATTACTTTTATATTAATTTTTAAGATTTAAAATCAGACTTTAATTAAAGGTACCTAACTCAGTTCTTTAGTATCACAATCATATTCCTAGAATCAAAAAATAGACTCTCAAAACAAACAAAAAAATATCTTTATATGATTTCGGAGAGTTCGTCTTGGAATGTTGTAACGTTCGGCTGCAGCTCGTTGCGTCAGCTGCCCTCGTTCTATTGCCGCCAAAGCGGCCCGTAAATTGTCTTCTGTCCACTGAGCTCTCTTTGGAGGCATTTTAAGCAAAAGCTATAACAATGTTACACATATATTGACAGTAAAATTCACATAGTACATGACCTAGTAGACCTAGAACACAAAAAAATCCAATCTGCTACTCAAATATTAAGAGGCCAATAAGGCCCAAGTACCGTTATAATGGACCTTATTAACCTCATGCCACGTTTTTACAAAATAACCTAAAAATCTATCCATATCCATTGTATTGTACAAGACATACTTAAGATAATAAATACAGCGTTATTAGTCAATTATTGAATTAAACATAAAAATACTTACAGTTTCTTGGTATGAAAATTATAAAATTGCACAGTAGCCGGTCACTTCATTAACGCATCGCACGTGACTGGCAAGATGGCGGCGCTAGCGACTGCGGACCAATACGGAAACATTCACATCTTAGATAAAGGATGGAATAGATAGGACGTGACCGTATACCCGTAAGGGACAGACATAGATGACGTCATACCTGCCTAAAGTAGATGGGTATTCAAATTCAAAAATCTTTATTCAACATAGGCCTTTACAGACACTTATTGACGTCAAAACAAAGCAAAACAATCTAATTTAATGAAATCATATTAACCTTGTATGTGCATACATCCTGAATATACTCAAGATGTCTGCAAATACAAGTAGGAATGAAAAAAAAAAAGGTGACTCTACACCTGTTCGGAAATTGGGAGAGCCTTCTCGAGAAGAACAGGCAAGAAACTCGAAAGGTCAAAATTTTTTATCTCCTCTTTTAAATCGCCATTTACAATTTTGATTTTGTTACAGGGTCGTCAATTGGAAGCTGACCTCAAAGCAAAAGTTTGAGCTCAACAGTGCGTGAACTTATAAATTGCTTTCACTGAATGTTTCTTTGAAACAAAACGCAGTACATTGTTAAATATTAGAAATGAGAGTTCAAACCCAAGCTTTTTTGTCCGTCATGTAATCAGACACTTTATAATATGCTTTTTTAATAAGTACATCTTTGATTGCAACTTTAAATTTGTTTAAGCTGAGTTCTTGTATACAACTTACGATTTTATTGTAGAAACGTATACACAGGCCTCTAAAAGAATTATTGATTTTTTGGAGCCTGGTATTTGGTAAAGCTAACATATTCCTTTGTCTAGTATTAACAGAATGAATATCACTATTTTTACAAAACAAATGAATATTTTTACGAACATAATATATATTAGATTCTCATAAATATGTTGCGACGCTACTGTCATAATACCAATTTCTTTAAACTTTTCTCGCAAAGAATCTCTCATTTTAAGGTTATAGATAGCTCGAATAGCCCTTTTCTGGAGCACAAAAACGATCTGAATGTCGGCAGCATTTCCCCACAACAAAATGCCATATGACATCAAACTATGAAAGTAAGAAAAATATACAAGTCTTGCTGTATCAACATCAGTCAACTGACGTATTTTCCATACAGCGTGAGCTGCGGAACTAAGTCTCTGACAATTTAAAAAGGTATACCAATGTTGGTTTAGGTTTTACCCTACTTTATGTTTATAGTGGTAAAAAGGTTGGTTGATCTACGTATTTTTATTGAGACATTTTAATGAGCGCCCTTCGCTCAACAATATGTCTCAAAAAATAAAAGTGGGAGGAAGTTGCGAATTTTTTTATTATATTCTTCATTCAACCTTCGCAGTCTAAAGTTATTTACACTTTTGAATAAAACTACACTTTTCGGATTTACTCGAGTATATTTAGTTTTAAAACATTTTACTTAATTATTTAAGCTATTATGTAAACATCTTTACAAATATAAGAAAAAATATTAGGAATCATCATCATCAGCCCACACGCGTCCACTGCTGGACATAGGCCTCTCCAAGTGCTCGCCACTGAGTACGATCCGCGACTACTCACTTTCAGCTTTTGCCAGCTAGGTACCTTGCGAAGATCGACGCTCGATTAAGAATACAGCGGGCAATATCATTGTTTTTTCTTTATCTCTGCAATTTATTTAAAATCAAATATTTACACATTTACTAAATATTTGTGAAGATTTAGAAAATGTATAAATATTAAATTTTAAATAAACATTTTCTAAAATTAGATTTCAATAACTCCGTTATTGTCATCGAATAAAGCGTATTAGCAATGAATTCGCGTATTTAAATATTTTTTACAAATACATTTCATCAAAAGCGGGTAGTGATTATGCGTAAACTCTTCAGTAAAAAAATTGATTTAACAATTTTTCTAAGCATTGGTGCAAAAGGGAATGCATAGTAATTTTATTTCCAAAAGGTTTATTTCTACGATATGTTTTTTCAGCAACTTCGCACGTGGTAACTACTTCATTGACTGCAGACTATTATATATGGTTCAGAGGCAATCAGTGATTCCACACATTTGTGACATTTTATTTCTCGCTGCATTTTATGTATGTATTTAATAATATTTTCAGAAAATCTCTATTGGTTTCTCCTACAGTATCTAAAATGTCCAACCGCTCATTTTGCATCATTAACTTACACTTCAAATCACTTAACACATTTTCAAGTTTGGCTACTTTTTTTCCCAATCGTCTAAGCGATTCACGCACTGCCCGTAGTTTTTTACTTGATGACCTCGCTGATTGTTTCAAAGGCAGCATTTGAAGCCGCATATTTCTCTTTCGGGGCGTATTCAAATTTGAACCGGAATCCAACACCGATGCGTCCTGAAACAATATGTATACAGGTTAAAAATAAAATCAGGTGCTAATTTTACAACATTAAAAATAATAATTAAGAAATTTGTAAACTGTATCTGTACTAATGGTCAGACTTGTTATATAAATAGGAAATGTCCAAAATCAAACCATTAATAATATTTTTGGCCATTTTAAGATAGTAGAAAAGAATTTGGTACATACTCTTATAAAAATTTTGGTGTCATTAATCCAAAACTGTAAAATTAATTTTGAAATCCCTTATACCAATAGTTGGGTCTGTGAAAAATAAATATAGGTTTCGGCTTGATAGGGATTTACTTTGTAGATATAATATGTATAAGTTACTGACCTGTAAAAAAAGTTAGGAATAGCACCACTCCCAAGAAAAGTGCCTTTTTTGTTTTTCTGAATCCACTGTTGTTCAAAATGCTTAGAACACATTCGGGTATGCTTGGTTGGCTGCCAATTCAATCGACCAGTAGCTTTAACCCAACTGTTTCGAGTAATTATCTCCGAAGGAAATCTGTTAAATACAGACAAACAAGCAAATAGAAAGTTTCACTTCAAAAGAATTACCTTTGTTATCTAAAATGCTCAAAATTTTATACTTAAATATGTCAATATTAATGTAACACAGAAACTAATATGCGAGCTCCCTTTAATGTAACAAATTACCTACGAATCAAGGAAAAATGGTCGTAGCGTAACTGGTATCATTATAACCCGGCAAAATGTTATACGCGTTGGTTGTATACGTGACCTTATTGAATGGCGACATTCTTAACTTATTAGGTTTACCTTATAATTAGTTTGAAAGGAGATTGGGAAACAAATGTATGGAGTCTGGGCCCACCCTCAATAGTAACATGTGATATACCATTTTAAAGGGCTTTTTAAGCAAAACATTTTTTATTAATACAACTCTGGTCAAATGTTAGTACTTTCGGAGATATGACGTCTTCAAGTCGTCTCAGTCAAACTTATTATTTATGGAGTTTTATAAGGTACAATGGTAATAATACACGTATTTCACTTTAAACAAGATTTATTCGTCGTCCTGTACATCGATAACAATTACATCGTTAAAAAAAGCCGCGGGGGCCACGAATGGTTGATATCTCCCAACTCCTAGGTACCAAATCAAAGATATGATATGAGCGCAAGTTCCTACAGTTCGCCGTCCGGTCAAGCAAGTGCAATAATATTGTGTTATCGCGTTTCTTCCAACTTGGTTTCGATCAATTAATATATAGCAATAATATGTTTTTGCTCTTACGTGGCGTGACTGTATCCTTCCACGCAGCAACCACACATTTTCTGCGGTTATATTATATTCCATTAGGTCGTGCAATTCGTTTTCTCTGTAGATTTCTATTATGTATAAACCGTCTCGAAGATGTTCAGCACAATATGACTTCGCTAACTTCATATGATAGGAACCCAAAGCAAGAAACATGATGTCGTCTTCTGTTATTTGAGGAAAATCCTGAACTTGTAGAGTTGCATCCATTCGTTCGAAGTTCACTCTGCGTCTGTTCATATTATTACCTTCCACATAGTTAAATAAGAGGTTGTCGACTTCGAGCCTTTCATTAATCAAACTCAGGAAAACATCTGCTTCTCTGTGGTCGTCTATAGGCATATGAAAATGATTTAGAATTGCAGATGCTATTTTAAAATCGGTAATCATGTTATGGAGGGTTTTATTAAAATAGTTTTGGCGCAGATGCTTGAAATCGCGCTTAAAGCGACCATTAACAATTTCTACCGGCCAACGGCATATAGTCACCAATCGCGATTTATTAGCCTGCTCGGTGATTAATTGAGTTGCTCGTCGATCTTTGGATGGTGGCATATGCGCTTCATAACCACATGATTGTAGATCTCCTATACAGTCCCGAAAGCCTCTGTCTAATATGAAGACATCATTTTATTCTAAAAACCAATGTAACGGTTGATCCACTCTTTTGACAACATTGCTCATAATTGTAGCGTCCGATTCGGTTGCTGCAAACGGTCCCCAAACATCCAAAATGTACCCATCTGTGCATACAATGATGAATGGCTTTAGGAGATTTCTGAATTTATGTAGACTATATGATTGTCTTTGAAAGAGGAAGTTGGAACTCTTCTGAATATATATATATATATATATATATGTTCCATCACATATAAGGATAGCCTGAGTATTTTCTTCATTGCCGAATATTCCCTTTGGAAGAAATAGGTTTCTCTGTATCACTTCATTTCTTGTCATGTGATGTAAGCCTAGGTGCTAAGAAACATACTCGTTTAAAAGACATTCCCGTGCAATCTTCAATAAGTTTTCGAGTGTGCGTCGCGCCATAGCGAAAAGAGTTGCCAACCTTTCATTTGGTTCTCCAGTTCTCAGCTTGCATAAATAAATGGCTAAGGCTGTTTTTGGGCGCTTGCAGCTTTCAACCAAAGATGGAGTCTGTTCGAGGATCGATCGGAATTGATTTCTATCACGACCAATCCAAAAATGCATTTCATCATTGCTTAAAGCATTTTCATCTTCAAAGTCTAACCTATGTGGCCGGCAGGCAGCTCTTATTAACATGTCACATAGATTTGTCATTTGATCTGCATTAAAATCATGGGAAACATTACAGAAATCTAATAACGTATCCCAATCATTTCCTCGAAGATGATGTTGGCAAATACGGGCATGTTCAGGTACATACAGTTTATACTCGCAAAGCAAAAATGTTTTTATCATCTCCGGAATACGATGACGGTCTCCATTTTGACAATTGTTAAATAAACAATGTCTAGCAGTATTTGGTGCTCTAAAATATTGATTCATATGTGGTGGTGCCCCAAGTAGACTCCACCACGTCGGCGTTTCACCGACTTGTATTGCTGAATTTTATTCACCGAATACCAGCTCTTAGAAAATTGGTATTACTTACCTTGGTTCCAATTGTCTCCGTCCGTCTCCTCCGTAGCCGGTGGACTTCCTGAGCTAGCTCGAAGGAAGTCGCGGCTCCTGAAGTTCTGCAGTGGATCCACCGGTGGAGACCGGAGCACTACAAATGCCTATTAGGCCACCACGACTCACACACGCGATTTTGACACAAAGCGGGCACTCTTTTGCACAACACAAAGCGGGCTTTCGCACCCCGATATTAGGTGCGCCGCGCAAATCACTATTTGCTTAAATATTGTGTATTATATTTTATTCCGGCCCGCACATAACCTCTAGCATGTCATGACATTTCGACTCGACTCAACTGACATATCACATGCGGCCGGCCGCCAAAAAAGCTGTCACTGCACAGACTACAATGCAGTGTGCCACTCGCTCTTCCTCGAGCGTGAACATCCCCCCGCTCCGGACAGTCCCGGACTGTCCGCCAAATCAGTCTAAGGGGAGGCGAGAAAGAGTAGCGACCGCGCGCTTCAAAACAGAATCCCCAACTAGGACCTCGGCAAACCTGGGCACACCATCAGACCCTAGAGTAAGTTGGACAATGCGTCCGCGACGCCAACGTAAGGGTGGCAGGTTTGGGTCCTTCACTAACACGAGGTCTCCAACCCTCGGTGGGTTTGTCTTATCTGACCACTTAACGCGCTGTTGCAAAATGTGTAAGTATTCAAGGTGCCAGCGGCGCCAGAAGCTCTGGGTAAGCTGCTGGAGCAACTCAAACCGCGAAAGGCGTCCTGGATTGACATCTCTATAAGGATACTCGGGCAGGGCGTTAAGTGGTCTGCCTATCAAGAAATGGCCCGGCGTGAGGGCCTGCAAATCGTTCGCGTCGGTAGACAACGGACATAACGGACGCGAGTTGAGAACCGCCTCAATCTTATGAAACACCGTCGCGAGTTCCTCAAACGTGAGAATAGTCTCCCCAATAACGCGGCGAAGGTGAGTCTTGGCGGCCTTTACAACAGATTCAAAAATCCCTCCCCAGTGAGGGCAAGACGGCGGGGAGTATCGCCATGTTACCCCCCTACGGGAGAGTGTGGATCCGATCTCAATATTATTTTTATCTAAAAATTCACAAACTTCTCTTATATGTCTATCAGTGCCCTTGAAGTTCGTCCCACAATCGGACCGAATTAGAGAAGGCAGTCCCCGGCGGGAGACAAATCTGCCTAACGCTGCTAAGAAAGCGTCCATGGTGAGTGCACTCACCACCTCCAAATGAACGGCTTTAGTGGCCAAACAAACAAACACACACAAATAAGCCTTTTCAGTCTTAGCATTACGGAGTCGCGACGTTTTTATAGTGAACGGTCCCGCGAAATCAGTTCCAACTCCTAAGAAGGTCATCGATTCATTCACACGATCAGCAGGCAAATCACCCATTTGGGGCTGCATCGTCTCGGGGCGTAAACGATAGCAGGGCAGACATCGAAAGATAACAGATCGGATTATTCTTCGCGCTGACGAAATCCAAAACTCCCGTTGGAGGAGCGCGGTCAATGCATTACATCCGGCATGAGCATTCTTCACATGGCGATCAATGATCAACAATCGCACCAATGGTCCGTCCTTGGGGAGCAACAGGGGGTGACGTGATCTATAAGGCAAGTTAGCGTGCCTCAATCGGCCTCCTACACGCAACAATCCTTTATCATCCAGAAAGGGAGTCAAACGCACCAAGGGTCCCTTCAATTTGGACGTCCCGGTACGGAAAACCTTAAGTTCCGGTTCAAACGCTCTAGACTGGGTCATACGCACCCAATGCAGAAGAGCATCTTGGCGCTCCTGCGGTGAGAGGACCGGACACAAATCTTTGTCCTGAGGCCGTCGACAATTTCGAATAAATCTTCTTATCCAAGCGGTCACGCCGAGCAACTTGTCCAGAGAACTGTAGCGGTCTAATAAAAATTCCCGCTCTGGAGCCGCCATAGTCTCGACAGCGTGAACACGCAAGCCCGGATTTGGTACCTTCACCACAGCTGGTGTGGAAGGCCAAGACGGTTGTAACAACCAGTCGGGACCCCACCACAGAGTGTGGTCAATAAGCTGAGGGGCTTCGCTGCCACGTGATGCACAGTCAGCAGGGTTTATTTCACCTGGCACGTGGCGCCAAATCAACGTGGCCTTCGAGGCCTGTATTTGGGATACCCGATTGGCCACAAATACTTCCAGGGAGTGGACGGAGTTCTTAATCCAACACAGGACAACCTGACTGTCGGACCAAGCAAAGAGCGACTCAAAGTCCACACTACGTCCCAGGGTGTCAACAACGTGGTTCATCAACCGAACCAGAAGAGTAGCTCCAGACAATTCTAACTTCGGAATCGTTAATCGAGTCCGAAGTGGAGCAACCTTACTCTTAGCAATTAGCAAGTGGAGCTTAACAGCTCCTCTATCATCAACCGTCCGGATATATACGACGGCTGCGTATCCACTCTCAGACGCGTCACAAAAGCCATGAAGGCTGGCCGTAAACCGTCCCTTAGGCAGTATATGTCTAGGGATACTAACACGGTTAATGTCGGGGAGAGACAACATGAAGGACTCCCAATCTCGCAGCAAACGGCCCGAGAGGGGCTCATCCCACGACACTTCGGCTGACCAAAGTTCCTGTAGGAAGCATTTCATCCAAAACACTATGGGACTAATCCAGCCATTTGGGTCAAAGGTACGAGCTACTGTAGACAAAACCAACCGTTTCGTCCAGACCTTGGGGCTTGGCAGCTCCAATCGATAGGTGAACGTGTCCTGGACAGGTCTGTATTGCACTCCCAAAACAGACAGTAAATCTGGAGTGTTGGCATTCTCAAAAATATGAGGCTCCTGCTGGTGGTCGTCTGGCAAGTCACACAAAAGCTGAGGTGAGTTGGACATCCACTTCCTCAGTTCAAAACCACCAGCCCCGAGAAGAGCAATTAGTTCATCTCGCAAAATCAAGGCTTCCTCGACACTAGAGGAGCCTGTACAAATATCATCAACAAATGCATCCTCCTTGAGAACCAAGGATGCGCGAGGGTATCGTAATCGTTCACGTTCAGCGAGTTCCACAAGTGAGCGAATTGCCACAAAGGGGCTCGAACGCAAACCGTATGTATTGGTGTTCAGCTCGTAGACCAGCATGGGATCCCTGGGATCCTCCCTCCATAATATGAGCTGATATCGCCTATCGTCCGGGTGAATCACAGTCTGCCGAAACATCATCCGGATATCGGTCACAAAGACGACGGCATGGCGACGGAAGTTGGTCAATACATCACCCACCTCGTGGTGCAACTTCGGTCCAGCATGCAGACATTGATTCAGCGACACTCCGGTAGACGTAGGAGCTGACCCATCAAAAACAACGCGTATCTTCCCGGTAGAAGGTTTCAAAACCGCGTGGTGAGGAAGAAAATTATGTTCCTCGTTTCGCCAGTCCAGTCGCGAGACCGACATGTGCCCCAGTTGCTCATATTCTCGCATGAAGTCGACATACTTCTGTTTGAGGTCGGAGTTCCTACTCATACGACGCTCCATGGACAGCAGCCGCTTCTCGGCCAACGGCCGGGAGCTGCCAAGTGAGGGGCGAACTGACAAAAAGGGCAAACGAGTGATCAGCCGTCCCGAGTGAAGGCGACCTGTATTGTTCTGGTAGAACAACTCACACTCCTCGTCCAAGGGGTTCACTCGCTTCACGGTAGGTGGCTCTTCCACCTCCCAAAACCGTTGAAGGACATCCGATAAGGTGGAGCTAACAGTTATGTAACTGTCCACCGATGGAGATGGTGGGTTATGCCTAACTGGTCCCATCACTACAAACCCAAGCGATGTAGATAAGGCTACCAGCCCACCCTTCTGTAACTCTCTCCTCTTCCCACAATACACGCGGCCTAGAACATCGGCACCGAGCAATAAGTGAATCGGACCGGTTCGGTGGAAGGAAGGGTCAGCCAAGGTCAATCCTGATGTCGCATCAACGACAGCGCGCGAAACGTGCTGTTGCGGAAGCTGACCAACAACCTTCTCATAAACAATCGCGGTAGCGCCAATTTTGGGCGCTGAAGAGAAGTGGGGGGAGAAGGAGAACAAAACCTGACCGATCGGATCCGGGATCCGCAGGTCTCCGATTCCTCGTACCGATTCAAGGTATGGAGATGTGTTCAAACTCAACTGCCGGACCAGCCAGCTGGAGGCAATGCAACCCTGAGCTCCCGTATCCAAAAGGGCGCGAACTAAAACAAAGGTGCCCCTCGGGCCCCACACCTGTACGGAGGCTGTTGGTAACAGCACCTGCTCCTGTGGGGGGGTTGCAGCCGACAGTTGGTTTAGTGAAAATCCTCCCGCATTCCCCGCAACGGGGGGGAAGGGGGGTCCGAAGAAAAATGCGTGCGCGGCGGAGGAATAGGGCGCTCAAGGCGCTCGAGCGGGTCCCAATCCGGCACGTACTGGCCCCGATCAAAGCGGCATCGGGGGGCCGGGCGGTGCCCATGATGGGCGAAAGTTGGGGGAGCCCGCGATAAACGAGGTCTCTCCATCAGAGGGGGAGAGAAGCGTATCGGCTCCCGGCGTGGCTCCCTAATTACCGCGGCCCAATCCCGCGGTGGCGCCTCATAAGCGGCGCGTCGATCCCCCCCGCCCGTAGGGGGGGTGGGGCGCCCAATCCTCTCACTGGAGGGGGGGCGCCTGTCCAATCTCCGCGGAGGGGTGGCACGCCCCTCCGATCTCCTCGGAGAGGTGAGTGACCTAGGAGGGCCCCGCCCGTGTGCGAGTCCCTCTCTCTCACCACCTCACGAGTGTCTCTATTGTTGAAGCACAAAAGGGGGTGATGGGCCCCTCCACAACAGTGGCAATCTCGGGGGTGGGGGCAAGCCGATGCCATATGGGCCCCCAGGCAGCGGTAGCACCAATTCCGCTGCTTGGCCATATTCCTACGCCCCTCGGTGCGTAGGCCAACAAATTTGGGACAGGCCGGCAAACGATGGCCATCCCGCTTGCAACACTTGCAAGGCAACGGCCTCTCCCTGTGTGGAGAGTTCTGCCGCACTGCAGTATACTGCTTGTACGGGCGGCGCTCTCTCCGTGGCGCTGCCCGGGTCGCCTCATAGCGACCTGTACTCGGTCCCGGTATAGGAGCCAGATCCAAGTGGTCGGTCATCCGACACTCATCCTCCAAAAATCTGAGGAGATCCGAGAAGGGGGGGAGGTACGAGGCACTATTGCCCTCGTACCTTTGTTCGAAGCGTCCCTTCATCTCCATGGGAAGCTTATCGAGGATGAGGTGGAGCAAAATAAAGGACCACTGGTCCACCGGTAGATCAAGTCGTTTGAGCGCGTTAATAGCGCTCAGCAGCGGGTTCAAAATCTCCTTCCTCAATGAGGAGACCCGCGATACTCGTGGCAGCCCTAAAATGGCAGCCACATGTGTGTCCGCTAGCAAGCGAACATTCTGATACCGGGCGGTCAACAACGCCCTTGCAATATCATAACTGTCATCGTTGACAGGTAGATGCTGGACAAGCACACCAGCCTCTCCACGTAAGGCAGAGAGCAAATAGGCCAATTTCTGGCTAGGGAACAGGTCCTCCCTCGAGTGGACCAAGCTATCAAAGAGGTTAATGAACCCCATCCAAGCAGCCAAGTTCCCATCAAAGGTTGGGATGTCTAAAGTGGGCAGTCTGCCCAGCAAGCCGGCCGGGGTAGGCTTGACCTCCCCGGGCGTGCACGACTCACCCCTCCGGGCGAATAGGATAGCCTGAGCCTTGTTTATGATCACATCCGCCTGTTCAAAACACTGATCATAATCAGCATTAAATTGGTCGACTGCCCGCAACTCAGAGGCACCCTCGGCTGGGTGGTCGAGCAAATATTGTTGATGAACAACAAAAAGCTGCTCCAATTCCTTCAAGCGAGCAGGTACTCCCTCATGCCGAATTAACAAGGCCTGTTCTCGGTCTGGTCGGTCTACCAAAGCAACGGCACTAGCAAACCATCTCAAGATCTTTTGTGCACCCGCGCGGGCACCACTAAGCGGGCTGACTGGCGGGACCATTTTGCACCAAAATTAATATACTCTATAATAATACACAGACAAACAGACCGACAACCGCAGACAATAAAACAGATCGGGAGGAACTTCAAAGGCAGAACAAAATATATAAACAAACCAAAATCAAGTGTAAATGCTAGAACTTAACTAGAACAACAAAGGCATTTAACAACAGAATTTTTCAAACAAATTAAATTCAAGCATTAAGTCAATAACTTAACAAACATAATATTCAAAGGCAAACAAAACAAAATCAAATGTAAATGCTAAAACTTAACACAGCAATATAGTGTATTACAACAACAGCAAAGTCATTTAGCAGCAAAATCTGTTAAACAAATTAAATTCAAGTATAAGTTTACAACTTAACAAACAAAATATTCAAGGGCAAAACAAAGATATGAAAAAACAAACCAAAATCAAATATAGGTAAATGCTAGAACTTAACTAGAACAACAAAAGACATTTAACCCCAATTTTTCATATACAATGACAATTAGTTAAGGAGATCGGTCCACAAATGAGCTGGTAGTCGGTTTAAAATCAGCAATCAAAACCAATTAATATGTATTGCCCGTTTGGACAACCAACAAGATTACAATATTAATTGTACAATACTAATCAAATACTCAAATCTAAGAACCACTCAAATCTAAAAACCACGCTCTGCTACCAAGAGATGGTGGTGCCCCAAGTAGACTCCACCACGTCGGCGTTTCACCGACTTGTATTGCTGAATTTTATTCACCGAATACCAGCTCTTAGAAAATTGGTATTACTTACCTTGGTTCCAATTGTCTCCGTCCGTCTCCTCCGTAGCCGGTGGACTTCCTGAGCTAGCTCGAAGGAAGTCGCGGCTCCTGAAGTTCTGCAGTGGATCCACCGGTGGAGACCGGAGCACTACAAATGCCTATTAGGCCACCACGACTCACACACGCGATTTTGACACAAAGCGGGCACTCTTTTGCACAACACAAAGCGGGCTTTCGCACCCCGATATTAGGTGCGCCGCGCAAATCACTATTTGCTTGAATATTGTGTATTATATTTTATTCCGGCCCGCACATAACCTCTAAGCATGTCATGACATTTCGACTCGACTCAACTGACATATCACATGCGGCCGGCCGCCAAAAAAGCTGTCACTGCACAGACTACAATGCAGTGTGCCACTCGCTCTTCCTCGAGCGTGAACAATATGAATGACAGAGTCTGGCTCTGCGGCACGTTCCGGCTGAACGGCAGGAACCGGCTGAACGGTACGATCTGGATGAACGGCAGGATCTAGCTGAACAGCAGAAGCTGGCTCAACAGCAGGAGCTGGCTGAGCGGCAAGCTCAACATGGATTCTCTGCCAGCATCGATGACATACAGCTCGCGTATTGTTGAATTCAAACTGAAAATACAAAAGCTACCTGTATGTTCTGTATCGATCGTGTTCAGTTTACGAGATGCTTTCGACTTGTATTTTGTTTGAAACGAACTATATGGTACTAGTATTACGTATTTTGTGCTGTAGATACTTTACTATACTACTACACTTCGGCTGCTAAAAACTGGCTACCAAACAGCACTGGCGTTAGCGCTAGAACTTAGGGTGTGTACCCTATGTTCTAGCGCTAACGCCAGTGCTGAGTCACGTGATTCAGCACTGGCGTTGAGACGCTAGAACACGTTTCATTAACTAACAAACACACGTGTGTGTTTTTAGCAGCCAAAGACATCAATGGTATTTCTTTTGTTACTAACCTCTAATATCGCATTTTGTTGTATGAGTCTTGCAAAATCCGGCCGTGTTTGCGGAAGATCTTCAGTCAAAATATGACGCTGATATCTATTATGATATAACCCGCGTCTACACACAACACAGTTACGATGTTGTTCCATTTTCCACAAAATCAATCGCGATGCAGTTCAGTAGTCCATTAAACAAAACCGGGGTCAACGATTTAAACAACAACAGTCAGTGTCAAAGGAATAGCCGGGTCAAAAGTCGGTATACAAAACAGATAACGGGCGTTCGAAACAAAACGCACAACACAAAACACTCTGGCGATGACTAGCGCTAGCGCATCACTGGCCGTCCGCCATTTGCAAATGCGCCCGGGCCGACGGCGGCGCGGCGGGTAGAGGGTGCAGGTAGGGAGATAAGCAATGATTATAAACAATACGGTTCGAGTCTGGGTAATGTTTATACTATAATGAAGTAAACTACGATAATTGATTACTTAGATTGGAATCACTTTTATGGCAGTGTAACTCCGAAAGTACTGACTTTTAACCTTAGATGTAATACTAAGTTTTATTCGGCATAAAAATACCTATTCATTCATGAGTATCTCACTTCTATTGAGAGGTGGGCCCACCATTACCCATTGTCCTTTCATGTTTAATCCCATAATATGATTGAGAACCATAGTAGAAGGATGAAATATTGCAATATAACTTGTATTTATAATTTAAAAAATAGTTTTGGCGCTTAATATTGACACAATTTAGGTCTTACCTGTAAAGGTTATATTTTCCTGTTTTCTAGCACTATCACTATTACAACCTAAAGCGGAGCAGTGCACCATGATTTAAATGTTCAAATAGTTCACAATTACACTAATTAAACTGTTAAATAATTGCACAGTGAGCTATACTTCACACCACAGAACACAGAAAGAGGTTAGAAGGGCTATGTGGGCGGGGCACGCGTAGCCACAACTATGACTAAATGCTCATAGTTGTGGCCCCGCAACGCGAACGCGTTGTTTAATCACTGACGGACAACTACAGTGAGTGTATCGTGAAGCGCGGCGCTATAAATATAAAAAAATGCCTTCTTGTGCTATAATTACTTGTAAAACAAGAAGTCAGGTGTCAAGTGTAGCTAAAGAAGGAATTTCTTTTCATCGGTAAGTAGTAAATTAATCATAATGACCATATTCCATAGATCATAATGTCAAAATCCACCAAAACTGATCATAACGATAAGTTACATAATATTTTTCTAAAAAATATACATTACCCGCAATGTACGCCCGCGATTCTTGCCATATTACTTAGAGCGCGTAATGTAGTACACTGCTTTCGGTAGTGACGCATTTGGCTTAATGAGCATTAACGCAGTAGTCGCAGTACAAGGGATAGTGCCGTGCTAATCAAAAAACGCACGCATTACATTTTATCGATAAATGTATATTTTAAAATATTTGTATAAAGTAAAAATAACATATTATTTGTCACTTAAAATGCCATAATAATTATTATTACTTATCGATAATACAGAATGTTTGGCGAAGCTAACACCTACCCTTTCTAACATCCTATTCATATAAGTACGGCGATGTAATCAAAGATTAAAATTGTAAAATTAATTTCAATTTTCACGATACAATTAGTTCAATTAGTAAAAAAATTATGGGCAAATTCTAAACTAATTTTACAACTTAGAATTTTTAATATCACCATAATATTTATATGACTATTTTAGCATAGGTAGGTAGGCCATGCAAGACATGAAGATTTGAGTACTTTAAAAAACACAAATTTACAGGTAAATATTTATTTACAAATATTTACTTCTCCATCCAACTAAAATATCCTAACAGCTAAACTACCGCACGTCCGTTTGTCAGATTATCCATTCTAGTTTATGCTTTCAGACCGGTGCATTATAGTATTATAGTTTTTCTTTTATTTTACGTCTAACCTACAACATTTTTGAGCTAAAAAGCTTTAATTTTGTTACATAGAAACAAAATGTTACTTGAATATTATTAATTATAAACGTATAATGAAAGTAATAATTATTTTTTGGTTTTCTAAATATTTCAAATGGTTAAATTGCTGGCAATATTTAACATCGATATGAATTGATATTCATAAGGCAACCGTATTAGTCTCTAAGCAACCTGGTTTTAAAATATTAATTAATATTCTACCACCTTAGGCCGTTCTTTACCATGATGACTTTACATTTGACGACACGGTTAGCGCACAGAGTTCGAGTGATCGCCTACTACGCAACTGGTCGCGGGTTCGGTTCCCAAATATTTTTAACCGACTTCAAAAAAGGAGGAGGTTATCAATTCGGTTGTATTTTTTTAAATGTTTGTTACCTCATAACTCCGTCATTTGTAAACCGATGTCCAAAATTATTTTTGTATTCGATAGAGTATAGAGCAAGGGTTGTCTCATGGTCACCAAAGTCAGGATCTGATGATGGGATCCCATAGAAAATCGAGGAAAACACTAAAAACACTTCTTTCACTAAAAAGATTTCATTCACTGAAAAGTTAAAAAAATATATTTTACAAAAAATAAAAAACGACTTCAAAAACACTGAAAGCTTAAAAATAATATAAGAATAGGTACAGACAACATCACACTTCTATATTGAAGTCGGTGACAAATTTTAACACTTTCTAGGAGATTATCGTTCGGCGCCGACTTCAATATAGAAGTGTGATGTTGTCTATATGTTTAATAATTCTATGTTTGTAACTTTGATGACACGGTTAGCGCAGAGGTCGAATGATCGCCTACTGCGCAACGGGTCGCGGGTTCGATTCCCGTACGGGACAAATATTTTGTATGGCCTACAGAATTTTTTTCCGGTCTGGGCATATGTACATGTGATATTCTATGTTCGTAACTGCACCCACAACATAGGAGAAAATCTTAGTGTGGGGCGACGTTTTCAAAAAGAAAAAAACTGCATCTACGACACAGTTGAAAATCCTAGTGTGGGCCGACGTATTTATATAAAAACACTTTCATTACTGAGTGACTGACAGATTACGCACAGCCGTAATTAAAAGGCACAAAAAGCGGAAATTTGACATGTATGTTGGAAATTCGGGGGGTAAAACTAAAAAAGAATAGTTTGTATGGAATCTCTATGACATTTGCAGCGGGCAAAAGCAAATATTTTATAAAGTTTCACAAAATTCCGCTGATCAGATATTTTCTTTTAATACAATGAAGTGATCTTTACATAAATCGAACGGAAATTTATGTTAATTATTTTTTACTTTTTTATAATCAACTCACGCATGACCATAAATGTTACGAAATTTAAAAGATTCCTAAAATACTGTTTTACTGTTCATAATCATATATAATACATAGGCTCGAATAAAACTCTATTATTTACCTACATGTATAATGTGCTGTTGATTCTACCTTCTAAAGCTTTGATGTAGGTAAGGCGTTGTACATAAAGAGGGTAACATTAAGTATTTAAAGGAATTCAGCAATAAAGTTTTATAGGAAACATTATTTTGAATCTATGAATCGTTGCATATTTACTTGAAGAAATTATCATACTGGCTTATTAACACTGCACTGTGCTATATGGCCGCGGCAATAAAATATAAACATTTGGGAAATAAATATTTACCACTTTTCTTTCAGCATTTTTTGTATGCATTTGATTTAACATTTCGTCTTTGACTTCTTTTATTAGCGATTTTTACACATAAAATGACTTAAAAAAAAAAGAACGAAAAACATATTTTTTCACACATAAAATAATTTAGGAAGAAGGATTAAAATAGTTTTCTCCTTTATAATACCTAATCCATTATTTACACTATTCACCATATTACTACACTAATCTATAATAATAATGAAAGTTAACAAAATAAACGCAAACTGCAAAATTAAAATTCGATCGTAAAGAAACACGTAATATATTTTTTTGCGCCCGCGACACGAAGCGACATGACCATACCCTGAGACGACTTGGCGAGTACTGTCTTATATGGAGCGCGATTGCAACCAAGCCAAATTATAGAATTTTCGTCATTTTCCTAAATATTTTATATGACATCAAAAAATCTGTCTTCACAGTTCACTAGATAATAACGAACTACATGTTTTGGTATAACTTTTATACTGTTTTATGTATATTTCGCTTTCAAATCGTGGTTTTAGTTTTTGATTTAGACCTATGTTTGGATTTTTTTTCTATCGAGTGAAATGGAGTAAATCGTGTTTCTGCCTTCACAGTTCACTAGATTATATCTTCAAGTTTAAGGTGTGTGAATTTCAGAATTGTGGGTTCTAATATTATCCAGATCTAGACGTTCTAAGATCGGCAAATTTGGGAAATCCTCGCCTTAAGATTCCATAGATTTACCCGCGACGCGAGCAATATGTATTCCTATAATTTCTTATTATTACTTAACCAAATTGGTATCGTCTAGTACTATTATTTATTTTGTATACATTGTTTATAGCCGTCGTATAGTGATATTATACTAGTAAAGAGATTAAAGCATAACTTTAAGATTTAAAAAGTTACAATCTGCATCTATGCACTATGAGAGTTTAGTGCAATAATAATAAATACTTCCTTAGGTAATTCTCAACTATATTGAATAAACTCTAGAATGAATGTGTCGCCGCTACCTATCTTCCCGTGGATATCGAAAAAAACGACTCAAATATATATTTCAAATTACACTAAACTAGTGTAATTTGAAATATAGTTTATAGTTAATTCTGAACTATGAATAAACTCTTTAATACATGTATCGCCGCTACTTAGGTATCTTCCCGTGGATGTCGTAAGAGACGACAAAAAAGTTTAATGCATTTTTTTTACTTTGTAGACATTTTTATATAATATGGCGAACTTAGGTAGGTATTCGATGTCTGTACTTTAATTCACCTACGAGCACCGATCACCTACCTGACATAGCTACCTAACATACTCGTATGTAAATGTTAGTTAGGTATATGGATATTTCTTGTAAATAAATTACATTATAATCGCATTTAAATTATTTTTCTTTTTAGACAACCCTTATACATTTGCGAGTGACAGCGTAATGGCCGGTACACACTTTGTTTAGTGTTTAGTGCGAGTGGCTTGTTTAATGTTAAATGTTTAGTAAAAAACACGTTCGGACAGCTTCTGTTTAGTGTTAAGTGTTTAGTGTTAAGTGTTTAGTGTTTAGCGAATAGGAACGCGTTCTATTTTTTCTGCGAGTTGCCCCTCCCGCTCTCCCGCCTTCACCCCTCACTTAACACTAAACACTCACTAAACACGTCTGGACAGGTCTGTTTAGTGTTTAGTCCATATAATGAACAAATAAACTAAACACCGTTTACTAAACAGTGTATGGACAGCACCTACTAATCACTTAACACTAAACAGTCTACTAAACACTAAACACTAAGCACTTAACTAAACAAAGTGTATACCGGCTATTATAGCCGAGGATATATCCACGAGGATGCCTAGTTCCTCGTAGTCCTACTGCGAAGTTAAATTATTTAATATTGTAAGGTACCTGAGGTAAATAAGGCCCAGGGGGTAATAAGGCCCACATTTCAAATTTCGCGGAAAAACATTTCTATGACACTTCACTGTTTACGCACACGTGTACAATGTCGATGTGAATCATATAGAATGGAATAGATGGGCTAAAAAAGCCGTCAAACATGAGGAAAAGAGATAAACTTATACACATTGCCAAAGGAAAGAAGAAGACGGCATATTTTTTTTTGTCTTTGTCACCGTATATAGGTGAAACTGGTAGTGGGGATTGTTTATCACCAGCGTCTGGTGCTAAACAAATACGATATTTATATGCTAATAACTTATATTCTGAGCAATATTTCTTCAAAATCAAAACGTACAAACCTAGTTTTTCATTATCAAGATTTCCAAAAATTATGAAAATTGGACTATGTTTAGAGGGAGAAAAGCGTTATCGCTTTTTGTATGAAAATTTACAGCTTCACAATCCTCTTAATTCCTTATTCTATTTTGCGGTCGAGAAACATCCGTATACAGAACAAGTGTGCACCATTATAAATAATGTAATAAACAATTCACGTAAAAAACCAATGCAAATTTCGCTCGCGTATCACACAGTCACACAGTCGTTTCCTTCAACCCTCAGCGTTCGAGTAAACAAACTCGGCGAGTTTGTAGGCCACGGACCGCGCCGCCCGCTTCCCCGTGAGTTACCCGCCGTTGCTCTGCGCAAACACGTTCGTTTCGTAACTGTATGATTGTTAAACTGTGGTTTGGCCGATTACCACGATCAAGTCTATTTATATATCTTGTACATTGATTGATTTACTACGTTAGGTAGTAAATCAATGATCCTGTATATTTATTAAAAAATAATTAAGTATTTACTACTTTTTTTGCAATTTCAAATAAATGTATACAGTGTGGAAAATATCAATGGGCCCTGAAGGGAAATTACTTTAAATCCATAAGATAAATTATTTTACTTAAAGGAAACATTCTATTATTTTTAGAAAGTAATAAAACTGCATTGTAATATTTTCCAAATTTCACTTGCCTCACCCGGGAATCGAACCCGTTTATAATTCAAAACTATACTAGGGCCCGTATTAATAAACCGCACTCAGCTCTGAGATAGAACTTGAGCGCAAGCTTAAGATACTGTGCTAATTAATATATCATACTTGAGTTCACACTTGAGTACAAAGTATCAGCTGAGTAGCGACGTATTAATAAAACGATTTCAGGACTCAAGTGCACTCTCAAGCCCTGCGTTCCAGATAAAGCACTGCTACTTTCTGAGGCTAACATATGATGTTAGCCTCGTTTTGCGTTTCTTTTAAGAAATGTTGACATTTTTAGCCGCGCTAATTGTTACAAATGAAACGCAAGGTACTGATTTTTCGTGCTGAATTTTGACACCTCACTTAATTAGTCCAGCCACTTAAAATTTTTTATAATATAAATCAGAATTGGCTAATACTACAAATATCTTTCAATAATTTTTTTAAATCCGCTAAAAATCCTTTTTGATTCATGAAAAAAAGATTCCAAATGTCAAATTTGAAAGCTGTCAAAAAGTGGTATCAGAGGACCCATCTAATAGCATGGGTATTTGATGCTAGCATTTCGTGTTAAAAATGCTTAAATGAAACGCATGACAACCAGCAAGAAAAACTAGCATCACCGGCTAATGGAACGCAGAGATGCTAAAAATGTTGGTATTTATGGCTAAAAATGCTTATCTGGAACGGGCCGAAGATGCTACTTAAGTTCCTGTTTTCTGAGTGTGGTCGAACCATGACTTAAGTGCGCGTTTTGGCGGTTTATTTACATGTCATTTGGACATTGGGTATTTTACTATGGAACATTTACCCATGGCGAACAAAAATAAAATTTGGTTAGATGTAAGTATAGGTAATTACCTACATCTAGATTATAATGGGATAGTTTGCATATCTGTGGGTCGTGGGGTTAACACGAAAATTACCATGAAAGTATAAAAACATAGTAGGAATAGTATTTTTTTACTTGTTTTCTTGCAAAAATCAAAAAGATATAAAGGTAAGATAAAGGAAAAAAAATTTTTTCGATTCATTTTTATTCTGCTGCATCCAAACACAAGGCACAGGGAGATAACAGTAGTTAAACAGATCACACAACGGATGACAAAGTGACAGCTTTTAGCTTTTCGCGCCGGTCGTCGTGTCGATCTCGCGCCCACTCATAACCAGAAACTCATATAAGTACTTATAACTGGAATAATGTGGCGACCGTCACTCAATTTGATTCAATCTAGTGCGCCAACACTATGAATGAAAAATTTTTTTGATGCGTTCCGTTACTCTTTTTTTTGTACATACGACAGGGAAGCTCTTGGCTTTCATCTCACCTGATGGTAAGCGAAGGAAGCGAGCTTCACCTGGACTCCTCAACAACTAAGGAACTGGCTATCTTATCTCTAATTGTCGGAACACAACAATGCTATTAACATTGTTATTATGGCGAAGAACTTAGATAAGACGGCGCGGGCGGTAGCTAACCAGGCGGGCTCAGAAGCACTACCACCGACCAAACCGTAAAGAAAAACTTCTGCCCCCATGGGGAATTAAACCCCAGACCTCCCGAGCAACATCTGGACCACGGAGGCGGTTAAAGTTTTTTGTTATTTTTTTATTAAGTCCTAAAAGTAGGTAGGTTTAAATAGATATTTATTTATTTATTATTATTATTCTGGCAACGCTGTCAACTGACGCAAGCGCACGTGACACAATTCGTTTCATGTATGAGACTATGCGAGAGAGAGAGAGACAGAGGGAGAGGGAGTGAGACGAACAAAACATTCCGACCCTCAGAACAATCACTACTGAGTTCCGACCGCATTACAGGTATTATTCAGTTGGACATTTTTGTCAAATACTAACTAAGCGCTCGCAGCTTCGCCCGCGTTATTTTTGTTTTCCCGTGGGAATTTTATATTTTTACTTGGGAAAAATGATTTTGTAGTCTATGTTCATTAGGAATAATGTAGAATTCTAAATGTGAAATAATTTTTCAAATCGGTCGAGTAGTTTCGGAGCCTATTCAATGCAAACAAACAAACAAATATTTTCTCTTAATATAACGAGTAGTAAAAATTAACGAAATACTCGCATGATATAAACACTGATGATTTCCGTTCCCATTGATCTGAATTGAAATAACTACAGAAAATTAAAGCTGAATAAAAGCAGCAGGATCACAGAATAGATAATAGTGCAGGATCTAAAAGTACTTATTTTGGTTTTTTTTCGCGACTTTTCAAAAACCGGGTAAAAATGCCCAATGTCCATCACGTTTGACGACTTTTGTTGTTTGGTTAAAATGGACATTGAAAATATTATCGACGAAATCGATCACTATGACAAAATAGATTATTAGGTATGAGTATATCTTTCAGATAAAGGGGCATCGAAATCCAAAAAAATATATAAGAAATACTCGGAATACTTTGAAATACGGAATGAAGACTTTTTGAAACGATATAGATTTCACCAAAACCTTCCATCATCAGCTCAGTAACATGACATGATGACTACCATACGCAAATAACTGAATATCTTTAATAAAACCGGCCAAGTGCGTGTCGGGCCACGCGCAGTGTAGGGTTCCGTAGTTGCAAATGCCAACTTTGAGTTCACAGTCACACCTCACAACACTTTGCAACAGATTACTAAATACGTTGCTATTAAATAAGGCATTATTATTATTATTAAAGCTGCAATGATTTTATATTTCCTTAACTTCACATGGTTCGTAAATTTATATTCAGTACCTACTAATTTTCAATGAATTTTGCTTTTTCGAGTACATTTTATAAGTTAGTCGTCTATAACTTTTTAGTTTGTACTTAGTACTCAACTCTGATAGTTTTCCTTTAAGCTTCGTTATATATACTACTGTTGTAATTTTTTTCACGTGTCCATATATAACCGTTTACCAGATAGAGGGGGGAGGGGGACACTTACCTCTAACAAAAATGTGCATTTTAAAACCAAATATTTCAGAAACGGATCCGTCAATCGAAAAATGTTATTCTGAACCTTACATTATTTTTTAAAGACCTATTCAACAATACCCCACACGATGGGTTAGTTGAAAAAATGTACTTCCACTTTACTTGTATGGGAGCTACCCTAAAAAAAATATTTTCAATGTTTTTTTCCACCACTTTTTTGGCATGATTAATATATACATACCCATACCAAATTACAGCTTTCTAGTACTAATAGTCTCTGAGTAAAAGCGCGGACAGACAGACAGACAGACATGGTGAAACTATTAGGGTTCCTTGTTTACTACGGAACCCTAAAAAGACAAAACACGTTGGACGTGGCATTCAAATTTAAGGGTTTCCCTAGATTTGCCCGGGATTCCATCATCAGATCATGACATGGTGACAATGGGACCACCTCGGGAGTGTACTATTTCGATTACAGAAGGAATTTTGAAAATCGGTCCTCAAATGGCGGAGTAATCGATGAACATACATAAAAAATAAGAAAATAGATACAGTCGAACATAGAACCTCCTCCTTTTTGAAGTCGGTTAAAAATTACGTTTACTTGAGATCACGCTCTTAAGAGCGCGATCTTGATATTATATCTCAAGTGATACGCTGTTGATGTAGGTTTATTAATTAGCGACTATCTTAAGTGCGTGATCACATCTTGAGAGTGACTCGGCTGAGTTCGCACTTGAGAGCAGTTTTGGGATCGCTTTATTAATACGGGCCTAGGTGTGTTCGCCGATTACTTGAAGACGCCTGGACCGATTTAGGAAAATCTTTTTTTATTTGAAAGGGTATATTTACTTTTCAATTCAAATAATACTTTCAAAGGGTATACCTACTATTGAAAATTGTCCTATAGACAATTTTCAATAGTTCTTTCAAGGGTACAACTACAAACAAAAGGAACTAATGAGAACAAACGGTTTGAATCAGTCGCAGAATACCTGAGCACAATACAGTTAACTTGTGACACAAGATGTCAAATCTAGTGCCTAGTAATTTACCTATCCTCCCCTTCAAACCGGAACACAGCAATGCAAGCACCGCTGCTTAGTGACAGAAACAGGTAAGATCGAGACACCCGTGCCGAAGACTGGTACAGTCTCTCTATTTAAATTGCAATTTTTTACAAAATCAATATACTTTATTCAAATGGGATTACATTATCACTTTTGCACGTCAAAGCTACGCCATTGGTTCATAAGTCTTCAGAGACAGCCCTTTTAAGGGACACAGCGAATCATTTGCGCAAAGCACTGCTGCTTTGCGCAAATGATTCGAAAATCAGTAGTAGTGACTCTGTAATCAAATGTATGCACTAGGCATCAATAGAACTGAACGCTAAGGGGCATATAGGTTAATTAGGTGCGGGCCAGACAGAGGCGGCGCGGCACGCCTCGGTCGCCCCATCGAACGCCCGCAATACAACCGTGGCATGATTTCCAATGTTCTTCCATACAAAACGTAGGAGTGGCGCGCCCGATGCGCGCCGCGCCGCCTCTGTCTGTCTTGCGCCTGAGATGGACTTAGAATGTTTGTCTTAGATCTGGAAACCTAATACTTTCCGTGTTAATCGACTTTAAACAAAAAGGAAAATCTTTCAAGGTGTGTCTGACCCAAGCTGAACCACAAAAAAAAACTGGAAAATAGATTGTTTGGGTGTCCCGTTGTAATATCTAGAGTTTGTCAGCAAGTTTCATTGTTGGTCGCGATTCAGAGATATGTGTAACCAGAGATATGCGTAACCGTAACCAGCTGGGGTAACGTCACACGGATCTCGAAAACGAAAAGACATAGCGAAAATCTGTTTGCTCATATAGGTACCTGAATAGGTGGCAGTTTGTTGAAGTTTGTCGGACGAGTATCAGTGCTCATAGGGCTCGCGTTTAAAGGAGGTTGTCGCGAGCCCGACGAACACTGCAACTTGTCCGACAAACTGCCACCTATCTATTTAGCAAACAGATTTTCGTTGTCTTTTCGTTTTCGAGATCCGTGTGGCTCAGTTGGAGTAACGTTGGTAACGTTAGCTAACCAGCTTGGCCACACGGATCTCTGAAACGCGCAATCGACAAACTCTGAAACTTACCGACAAACACTGGAAATTAAAGCAGCATACTCAAACAATCTATTCTCCACAGTTTTTTCGTGGCTCAGCTGGGGTCAGCCGCACTCTTTCAAGTGACAATGTATGTATAGTCCAGCTGGCTGTGGAATTAACACAAAAGAAGAAACAAGGTAGGTACGCCGGTAGGAATGCCGACCAATGATTAATTTATTTAGTTTGTGTGGAAAAAAGTAGCTTGATAAGCCTAAGTACATATTGTTCCTACAGAGAATCTCCCCCAGCCAGCACAAACCTTCTGAGTGTGTTTTTTTTAACAGCAGTCATAGAAACTAATTACTGAATAAGACTACCGTAATTAGCTGATTTGGCGCTTACTCAGACGTTATTCAAGCAATTTGGGCACAAAATTATACTGCTAATAGATGTGTAATAGCAATATAACAGATGAATAAGTTTTGAATAATTGTACAAAAAGCTGAGTATCTTCCGCATAATAGTAGATTAGTAGCTAAGGGCTGTAAGGCATCAATTGCAGCCCGAGATAATTAGGGATATTATATTTCGAGGGTGCAATTGGTGCTTACACCCGAGCAAACTACTCTGCTTTACATCTCGATTGTGAGGTAAGTAGGTCCTTATTACCCCCAAATAGGGCTTGTAGGTGACCAATAAGCGCTCTAGGGTAATAATGTAGCTTGGAAAGCCCTAGGGCGGTAAGTAATTAAAAAACACCACTATTTCAAAGAGTTCGCGTACATCTAACCATCATACTGGCAATAAATTACTTACAGCCCTTGGGCTTTTCTAGCTACATTATTATCCTAGAGCGCTATTTGGTCACCTACAAGTCCCATTTGGGGGTAATAAGGACCTACTTACCGAACATGAGAGATGTTAAAGCATTTTGTTCTTTTAAGCAAGTATTACAGCTCTGTTAGCCAGATAATGAATGAATGATGAATGAACTTTATGCTTATGTCCTTCAAAGCTCAGATATTCAGATGATACACAGCGTTTAGCTTATTTCAGTATATTTTACCACGAAGTTAAACAAATTAAATTGAAATCCGAACACAAAGTGCACGCGTTGGTTTATTGAGTGACAGAAATATAAATGGCCAAATTATTATGTCATAATGGTTTTGCCATTATTGAATGCTTAAAGTAAGAAATTGTAGTTGCGCATGCAACTTTACCATGTAGGATATGTATACATTTCGTGTAAAATTTTCACGCGCTACCTTTGCTTTGTTTTTACTAGTGAAATATTTTTTATGTTGTATGCAATTTAAGGGTTCAAAAATAACCTTGTAATACTTTTTACAAGAATATTATACCGATTTCGTAATTATAATTGAGTATTTGAGTATAAAATTCCACATCCGGTAACCCCATCATAATAGGTTATGTTATTCATTATGGCGACGCTCATTCTGAATAAAATCTGCTAGCTCAGCGAGCTCGTCTAATGTCTGCTTATCAGACCTTATGTGTCCACTTATTCAGTTGTTCTCTGGTTAAAAGTGGTCTGCGCATAACATATTTTCGATAACTGTTTTATAATCACACACATTCGTACTATATGTTTCAGTCGTTTGTGTATTGGAACATATAGTTTTTAATTTTTCATACTCGCGCAAGCACTTTCATCGTATGCATCCTGTTCTTTTTCTATTTTTCCATGAATTGGGGATGTTTTTAGCACTTTTTTTGATAGGCGGCATTTTACACAACACATATAAGCACGCGCTGCAACCGAAATGTCAAACTACTAGCAGCTTAAATGCTGACTAATGTTCTAGAATAGTTCTTCTAGCTTAAAAAATGTCTACTTTTCGTGAATACCCAGCAAACTTCTGCATAAGAATCTGTTACTTTTGTTTTTACCACAGTTAGCTGCACATGACGGTAATTTCGTACTTAAAACGCGCATAAGTAGTTATAACAGCTACCTTAATTTCGGTTAAGTTACTATATGCTTCATAACAGAAACGACACCTACTTTATACAACAGCTGTGTAACTGTCCAGATATGGTATTTATTACAGCTAAAAGTGAACAGAACATAAATTATCTAGTACTATGCTTGATAATGGAATCTTATACCAGTGTTATACAAAAGGTTACACAAACTCTTGAGTAACAGGTCTATTTATGATGACTATTCAGCTTTAAGAAATAAAATCGGCAAATCACACAACTAACTAAGCTAATAGCATTATGATAGCAAAAAAAAACTTTATTACAGAACTTGGCAATACACACAGCTTCTATACATATATAATAAAGCTTAACCCTGCATAAGGTTAAATTGTTGGCCAGTTATCTAACTTGTGTGCTGCCTGGGACTTCTGGTGGATATACCCTTAAATATTATTTCATTGTCCCGTCACACTTGTATAAGAAATTTAAAGAAATACGTATTGTCACCAAATGAATGACAGTATATGTATGAAAAAAAAACGCGAAGTTAAAAACAAAAATGTTTTAATTTGTACAGATCAAATGCTTACACAATCAAACATTAACATAAAATTAATATTGGCGGGTTGTAGGCGCTCTGGCGCTGTTAAGAGCCCATTCGCACGAGCGCTTTACTAACGTGCGTTAAAAAAGCATTCAAATAGGACAAAAAATGCACTCCGATGTTCACGCGGCAGCGCTATTATAACGCGACGCTTTTTTACTGAGCGGCGTTGTATTTTCAACGCTGGGCGTTGAGCGTGGGGGGTATCGTATCGTATAGCGAACGGTATAAAAGAGCTAACACCACATATTAGATAATAGTTACCTAACGCCAGGATTTAACGCAACGCTTTTTTAACGCTCGTGCGAATGAGGGCTTACTGTTATTCGTGTTATTCCGAGATAAAGATATTTCTTCAATCACTAATACCATTACTGTCTAATTCATAGAACAGAAAAGATTTTTTCTGGTCCGTGATTTAAAACATATGATTAGCAAGTTTCATTGATAGTTAGTTGCTATAAGACAAAACAATAAATTTAACAATTTTAGAGGCGTTTTTTCAATCCTCAGATAATTTTTATCCAGAGAATATCTTTGATAAGTTGATAGGTAATCTATAGAAAATCTGACAAAACGTCAACATTATTTGCTGAATAAATAATATCTGGCGATTGAAAAATCGGCCCTTAGAAACATAAAACTAAATGAACATAAACTAATTCATTACCAACTATGGTACAAACTACAAACAAGCGTATCGCCCAACAATATACAACAAAACAGTAATAATTAAAGAAGTATTTATACAAACATACAGTATACATAAAATCTTTGTCTATGACTCTCTTTAAAATGCCCCCGTCTTTAATGTGATTTTAAACCCGACCAAAGTCTTATATCAGACTTTTAACTTTTTACACACTTTTAAGTTATGTTTAATAATAAAAAAAGGGAAATACATATTTAAAAAAGAAATTAAAGGGTATTTGGTCATCGTGAACAATAACAGAAAATTGTTTTGCGTACGTCTTGTCAGCGAAAAAGTTTAATAGCACTTACTTCTACTTAAAAGCAGATTAATACATAAAAAAGTAGAGTTACGGCTAATCGCACGCTGCAGTGCGTCCAATGGCCTGTTGTCACATTCTTTTCATTTGAAACAAAAAGTGACAGCATTCTACATAGGATTGTTCCAAGCTAAGACATGGTTGGTGCAGTTAGCCATCATGGTTTTTAAGCTAATACAAGCACTGCACAAGCATACACGTCACGTTCTCCACAAAATGGGTAAGTTCTGTCGGACCTGCCGGTTAATTGCTTCACTTTTATCGCAACACTGCGACCACTTTCATAATCTTACAGTTGACAAGAAACAATAAGATAACGCATTTTATATGTTCATATGTCTAACATCAAGCGAAAAAGGAGATCCGGACACAGATATAGAGTATATTTATACAAGGTGCGTTCCGAATGATATCGATGTAAGCGCGCTAAAAGTCGTTTTGAATCATCGTGAGCGTGCTCACAGCATCCAACCTGACATCATCGCTAACGTCATTACATTCGCCATCTTGCGTTTACGGCGACCTTGCCTCGGATCGTAATCGTTGTGAGTGTTCTGTCATACGACTGTCAAGTGTCAATGTCAGCGATTGAAAACGACAACATTTATTGTGTAGGATAAGAAAATAATACAGTAGTCGACTAATTTTTCTGTTATCTACCTAAATGCCCATTAAAAATGGTTAATTGCAAAAGTGACGTGCTATTGCTGAAAATTAATT
This sequence comes from Schoenobius gigantellus, assembly GCA_963935595.1. Classification (NCBI taxonomy): domain Eukaryota; kingdom Metazoa; phylum Arthropoda; class Insecta; order Lepidoptera; family Crambidae; genus Schoenobius; species Schoenobius gigantellus. The sequence goes on along the minus strand of OZ012556.1, from coordinate 10,155,700 downwards.
GTCAAGCTAATGGACGTTAACGTCTAAGGAAACGTCAGCATCGTAAGCGCGCAAACTATTGTTCCGAATAGCTAACAGTCATTTAACGATGTTAGCGCGATATCCCATTCGGAATTCTTAAGGTAGAAACAAACTATTATGTCGTGTTGTGGCGCGACGCCTTTTGTCGTGACGGTGGGTGTGCACACTAGTAGAGTGTGTTGTGTCGCGTCAGAACGCGTTATGCCGTTTTTTTCTCAACAGTGTCAATCGAAGCTTTGCAGCGCTTGCACGTTCACAATGTTTTCTTTCGATTCTGAGAGTGATTTATTTATTTAATATAATATCTTTTATATAAATAAAAATGGATCGCCAAATGTGTTGCTAAGCGTAAAACTCGAGAACTGGCTGGACCGATTCGGTTAATTTCTTTTTCATATTTTTCTTAAGGCACAAGAAAGGATCTTATGGAGAGAAAAACATAAAAAAATGCGTGGAAAATAGTAAAAACAACACTTTTCTTTTCCCAAACAAATCACAGAGTAAATAACTTTTGACAGAGGAAAGTCTGTCCGGGCAGCTAGTTTAAAATAAATATTTGTTTACTTACAGAGAGCCTATTTTCTAACTTCGGTTGTAACGAGAACTATCTTTTCTGAAAGAAACTTAATATCTATTAAGTACTGCTATTATGAACGCCGCCCGCCGTCATATATGTAATCACCTAAATAGTAATGGATATAAAGTTTCTTTAAAGAAGCTGTAGTTAGCAAGTACGCCTGTAGGTTTATTTGATATTCCTGTACTATCTTTCCAGGCAGCAGCTCTGCTAGTAGATTACCTAGTCTTTATATTCTTTGCACTTTGTATCATACAACAGGTTTCGTTGACGCACAAGTTCTATTAATCCGAAGTAATTTTGATTCAAACGAGCGTCCGCCAGCTCAGATACCAACACAATGTTAGATTAGAAACACACTACTGTGTTGTGTGTGTACAGTCGAGCGGTCCGCGCCACGACAGATGCCGCCACAACACACCACACTGTAATAATGTGTTTCTAGCCATATTAAATGTATGAAACCGATACGCTTCTGACGCGTCACAACACACCACGACACAATAGTTTGTTTCTACCTTTACGGGCGTTTAGACTGTCCTCATAGCTATAAGCTGATTCGGAACGCACCATAACTAATAAATACCATTCGCAGTAATACAGATTTTGAATTCCGGCTTCTGATTGGTGAGCCCCTATAATTACGATCGGCGCAATAGAAGCATTCCCTTTTTTCTATCCAATACATTAAAGACAAAGATGCATATCCGAGACGATTTCGCTTTACGATATTGCTCAAACGAGTCTTGAATATGAAAATGAATAATTTGCATAAAAATAACAATGTACAGATTCCGGAATTTTTCAATACAAATACAAAAATAATTTAAACATATTACTATTTAAATATTATACATCACTGTTAAAATTTTTCAATAAATATACTGGTATCATTTTAATATTTAATACATACCCATTAAATACCTATACCTTACAGTACAATATAATTCACCCAAAAAAGTCAACTTTACATAAAAGTCCGATATTGTGGTTAACATAACCGAATTAGGGTCTATTTTTGATGTACAAGCAAAGCTTTAAGTAAGTAAAGTGGTTTTGATGAGAATTTGAACGAACAACACATGATTTGAGTAGCGCTATTCATCTAACCGGCGAAATGTTGCTTGAGGCTTACGGTGCGTATAGACTTGAACTTTTCATGTTACATTGAACCATTCTATGTCTCACCGTTTCACGAACCGAACTTTGAGAACAGCACTTGGCATTTTGTCACAACCTTATTTTAGAAAGCAATCGTCATTTTTGCTGTAACATTTTATCGAGCGAGATTCGCAGGTCCCGATAACGTATACACAAGATTGAAAAAAAAATTAGTAAATATAGTAACAGGCAAACGCAGCATTCGTGGAAACGTTGCATCACATGGAAATTTGTAAGTGATTTTTTAACTAAGCTTTTGCCTCTATTATACCATTCGTGTACGAACATTACATGGAAAAGAAAAAAAAATGTTCATGTCAAAACTCACCTTAATGTATTTTTTTAAATAGCCAGAAAATACTTGTAGCTTTTAGTCATTTAATAACGAAACCATAGACGTAACTAATCAAAGCTTTACTTGTACTATCCTTAGGCCCAGAACGTTTTTACCCGCCACCCGCCACGGACGGCTGAAGAGAACGGCCGTTCCCAAACATTCTGTAACAGAGCATAATAATATGCACGCTGTGGACGACGTCCGTCAGGGGTGGCGGGTGAAAACGACAGAGGTTTTAATCTCGGAATAGGAGGTCAGGTCCCACAGTCACGCGTCATAAATTCATCCACTGTCCCCGTCTATTGTCACTTTTTCGTCACGGTCAATGTCAACGCGAGTAAATAATAAACTCGATTTTGAGGTACAACGGTTACGAATAATTAACCACGATTTTATACAGCTACAACTTTAAAATTTTCACCACACAGAATTCAACTGGCCTACATTCACAGTTTATTGGCGGCGAGGTCGGCGCGCTGCTTCAAGACTCCACCCAGTATGAACTCGGTGGATACTAAGGCAGCCCCGCGCCGCTTGAGGGCGGACCACATCGCGCGATCTTTCACGCAGGAAACGCACACCCACCGCTCTCCCCCCTCCCTCCATTCCCCACCAGAGCACTCTACGATCACTGCAACATGCACAAGATTCTAAGATCCGGCTCGAAGGACCATGTATTAATTCCCTCAATATCTGACAAATATCAGAATACGATCATCACATTAGGCATATCATTATTATGTGTGTAAGTTAACACATTTTGAAGATGCGTTTACCAATTCTTTCTATAGTAATCATATTGTATGTTGAAATTCTATACCGATTGTAGAACTGTCTGACAGCGGATAATAGATTGCCAGGATACTTACATTTCATTTCAGATGTAGTGGGCATCACACTGGGAGTGGAAGACACATTAAAGCCCTCGAGGAAATTGCGCTTCCCGAGCAGCACCGTCTCCAAATTAAACTGGAATCTTTTTTCGGCCGCTTCGTCTTTCAAAATGTAAAGCCAGGGATCTAAAAGAAAAAGAAATTGACGTGAAAACAATATGAAATACTGTATATGGAAAGAAAATCTAAGTAATTTTTATAACAATTACTTAGATTTTCTTTGCATGCGAAAATTTTTCTCCGTGTTTTTATTGAATTACAACAGTTTTCATGTGTGCTTCATTTTGACGACTCTTTAACCAGAGACAAACTGACTATCGAAAGACCATATTATTGAATGGTAACGATAGGCGCACTCAAAGCCCTACCGTCAACTTAACTAATTAGTAACATTTCCAATCCCATGCTTTTTCTTTCAAATTACAGCCTGACAGAGGTGGTTAAAGAAACTATAGCATCGATCTACAATCCAATTCACTTGTTATAACTAGATCCTAGAGACAATTACTTAGATTTTCTTTGCATGCGAAAACTTTTCTCCATGTTTTTATTGAATTACAACTTACAACAGTATGTTAACATACAATTATAGGTATGTATGTATGTTATGCTATAGGTATGTTAACATACAATTATATCTAATCTTGTGTGTCTAATTCTTTATCATCTTATTACTCTAAGCCACATATTAGAAAGTACTGTACATTAAATAATACCCACCTACAATAAAGTTGGAATCAACGCAGGCTTGTACCCAATTAGGCCCGACGATTGGTCGCCCTAATCCCACAGCGCAGAGCAACTTAAAGGTCCTCTTAATTTGCATTGTAAGCACCACCGTACTATCTGCTACTTCGGACACTACAACGGCACCTGTACATTCATTCAGATCATTGTATTTGCTACGAGTAGGTAAATAATATATTATAATGCAAGGCATATTTCTTCATGAAGTGTGAATTCAAAAGTGTATAATAACTTATAAACAACACATTAGGTGTGATTACAAAGTTTGAAACATACCTAATTTTTCCAGTTTAGCTCTAACTTCTTCACACGGGAATGCTGTAAATAATACATGTTGTGTCCGAACCACGCGAGCAGGCGTTGGAGTTCTAGATTTTTTATTATCAACAAGAGATCTCGTTCTTTTAGGTTTCGGATGCTCTAAGTCAATCGTTGCTGAGCGCTTCAAGCTTTTTGGTGAACCTGGAACTGATTCGCAGGACACATTATAAACTGCACTTTGTTCGTGTTTGTTTGTGTTTTTTACTAAGGATTTACTATTGTCTTTGATCAAGTCTGCAGGTTTTTCTTCTTTCTTATTTCTTGTGGTTCGTACTCTATTACTGCGTCGTACGTCTAGAACATTGTCCTCTGTTAAATCTATCACTAATTGCGTTTTGCTGCCATTGTCGTCATTTTGTGAATCAGTTTTATCTTTTTTAATTACGATCTCTTTATTCTTAATATTGCGTCTGTTTCTAGTCACCCGTGTATTTTTATTTGTATCGTTAATTTCGCTAGAGTCTGTTTTTACACTGCTATCAATCTTTTTAGTTGATGATAATTTCGTTTTATTTTTAGATTCATCTGTTTTTTTCGATTCTCGCTTAGCCTGTTTTTTACTATTGTTGCGCTTGATTGAGTCGTGTATTTGCTCATTTACCTTTTCTTCTGTGTCTGCATTATTAGATATGGTGTCTGCATTGTTGGGTTTGTGGCGTGTATTGGTAACCACCTGATTTGGTTTAATTTCTTCAACTCTCACCGAATTTTCTGTATTTTGTTTCAGTTCTGTTTTATTTTCTGCATGGTCAATTACATTTTTTATTTTACCCTTACTTTTATTTTTCAATCTCGTAATATTTTCACTAATAATATCTTTGTCAATATCTTCTTCTTGCTCAGACAAAAACTTCGGCTTTAAAAAGTTTTTGGATGTTTTCTTATCTTCTTCATTATTAATTTGAAATTTTAATGTTGGTTTTCTAACTCTAGTGATTACTCTTGTAGGCAACAAATCAACATCAAACTTCTTTGTAAGGTCTATTTTTGTATCTTTTTTTGATTTTTTATTTTTACGAAAAAGAATAGGAGTGCATTGTTCTTCTGAATCATTTTCTGGTTCGGATTCTGAAGAAGATTCAGTAACAAGAGGCCTTGTTTTGCGAGAAACATTAGTTTTGATTTCCTGGCTATCTGGTAAGTCAATATCCATAAGTTTCACAGGCCGCACTTTTTTTGGTGTGCTTTCAATATCTGAAAGATCACTAGAAGAAGTTTTTTTAATAGTATCCACAGGTGTTTCTACTCCAATTACGTTTCGGATTTGTTGACTACTTAAACTAGCAACAAATTTATCAACTTTATCATCTCCGTCACTGCTTTCAAATGATTTGTCAAGTGCGTAATTCTTCGGTGATGATTTTCTTATTTCGAAGTTTTTTTCGGAGCAAGGGCCAAAATCGGAGTAATCTAATTTGATACATTTATCACTTTGTATCTCACGTTGTTGGACCTTTTCTGGGCGCCAGTCTTTCTGACTGCACAGATCGTCTACGATATCTTGCGTAGACTCGTAGTAATTTTCATTCAGATCGTTTTCACTTGAAACCGTAGTTATTTCTTTTGTTTCAGTCGGCTTTATCTCTTTTGCCTTTTTTGGTTTAACCGGGGACAAGAAAGGAATTTTAAACGGACTATCAACATTTTTATTAACTCTTAATTCCGAGTTGAATGACTTATCTACTATATCTTCTTCGATCACTTGTGTGAGAAGATCATGATAATTATTGTCTTTGTCACCCTTTTTCTCCGATTTCCCTTCATCTGAGATAGTAAGAACTTGAGTTGGCATATCTGAAATGTCATTATTATCAAAATGTTCATTTGACTGTTCTGTTATTGATTTACCTTTATGACTCGTAATTTGAATTTCACCAATAGCTTGAGTCGCCATTTCTTCAAAACATACAGTTGATTTCGTTTTTTTTGAAGAATGATTTGGATTTATATCAAGCAAATCTTCACAATCAGTAAGATCGTCATCATCACCCTTTTTGTTCTCAATTTTTTGTGTTGGTAACATATCTATATCTTCACAATCAGTGGAACTATCGGAATGAATGGCAATATCATTTCGTATAGTTACAGGTTTAGCGACTTTTATTTCGTCATTCAAAGAGCTATTTTGCGATTTGTTTTCATGTGAATTTTGGCCTTCTAAAATATTCCCTTCGGGAATCATCAATGGCTGCGAAAACGAGTCATCATCTATGTTTATTTCTGGTTCTTCAAAAAGAATTTCTTCATCAGATACATTCAAATTTTTGCAGGAATATTTTGTGGTCGTTTTGACCAAATCTTTTGTGAAATCTGGTTCATCGTTTTCTAATAAAAATGGTTGGGTTTCAGCAGTAAAAATATCTTCATTTTTCTTATTGCATGTGAACAAATTAACTTGCATTTCATGCTGCTTAACTATTTTACAGACTTCAGGTTTATTTTCCTTATTTGATATACCCTTCTGTGAAGGCGACTTGTTACAGATTACGCCTTCATTTTCATCACTTGTACCTGTTATGATTTGAGTATCTATTTCATGAATATTTCTATTATTTTGCAAAAGTGTATCATTAACGATTGTAGGTTGTGTTTCCATATCATAAATACTTCTTAATTCACAAGATTTTTCTTTTATGGATTGTTCTATTCTATTTACATCACATGTGTTATTTTTAGCAAACTTAGGGCTTTTAGGAAACTCTTGTGTGTCTATTTCATTAATACTTTTATTAATTGATAAGCATGTACTAATGACAAGTGGGGGCTGAGTTTCCATATCATAAATACTAGTATGTTTCGTTGTATCACAGGGTTTATCACTTACGATTGTATCGATGTTAAGTGCGGTCTTTTTCGTTCCAACAGCATTTCGACTATTAATTAGCTGTTGTGTCTCCATGTTATATATATTAACATCATTATTTATTGGTGATACAAAATTCTGTGTCTCCATTTCATGAATGTCATTGGTATCTTTTACAATTTTAGGAGCCACTTTTTCATGTGCGATTGAATCATTTAAATCATTGTTTGAATCATTTAATTGGGATAAGTTTAAGGAAATAGACTTTTTACTTGAGCTCCAATATATATTGTCAATTTTTTTGCTTCCAATTGGCTGTATCGATATTACTTTGGACGAAGGCTTAACAAAATTAATGTTAGATTTATGACAGCTTTCTCCCTTGGGTTGTGAGGGTGCAATAAAGGAATCATCCTGAAAATAATTTAAATTTATTATAAAAAATAGGGCATTTGTCTTTTGAGCAAATGTACTTAATTGGCAATTTGGCACCGAAGGGCGGCCCCCGAGGAGCATCCATTACTATCTTACTTACTTTGTCACTAACATCAGGTGATTCGGGAATAGTAGTGATTGGAATTTTATTTAGTTTCGATACATATCGTGAGGTTATGGGTGTATCCGGAATATCAAGCGCTTGTGTCATTGGCAAATCAGTATCTTCTTCTAGCAATCTAAACACACCAAAAACATCACCGAATTGCACCATGTCACCATTTGAGATTGGCTGAGGTATATATGGTTGCAGTATTTTCTGGAAAAAGACACCTTAATTAAAAGTTGAAAACGAATAATAACAGCAATAGTAGTAGCACTCTGGATAGTGACGGGGAAAATTCGCATATACTAGTGTTACTATCATACTACAAAGAAATAGCCAGTAGAAAGCTTCCGGTGTCCATAGCTTTAGATTGATGTACATTGTTTACAAAAATCAAAGTTTGAGATATTAATTTTTTTCTAAGCTGATTATTTTTATTCCAATTTCTGAATAATTTTACTCCTAATCACCGCAAAAGGCAAAACTAAGTAATACATTATTACCCTGGGAAACTCGAGAGCAGTAATGTTGTATGAAATTTCATTAATGACCTGTAGTTTTTTTTCTCTTATTTACCAAGAAGTCACAAATAGATTCATACAAAATGTAGACATTTTTTCAAAGAGGTTTAGTGGCTGTATAATAATAATAATGTCCTCCTAACCGATATTCGGTTACGGCGGCCAATTTCAACAGTGACTGCGCAAACGCAAATGCACTCTGTTCCTTCACACGCCCCGGCCGACACGACCGGGGCGAGATCAGGTGCAGGACCCACTGTTTAACGTGCCTTCCGAAACACAGAGGAGCTTGAGATGTTTCGTATTTTTGTCACCGATCATAGAACTGATCACAGCCGTTGCTTAACCATAGCAATCGTTCGCATAGCGCGCGCGCCAATGCGCCACCAAGCTGTATATCACTCAAATACTACACATGCGCAAAACAAGTTAGATAGGACCGTACAAAGCCAATTTTGGCAGACCCTGTACCAGGGTCGTCTGTTTGGGTACCTCCGTCTTCCCTATTTCGGCTGCAAAGCAGCAGTGCTTGCATTGTTGTGTTCCGGTTTAATGGGTAAGATATGGCAGTGAAATTACTCAGTACCATGACTTTACATCTGATATTACAAGTTGACAACATATACTGTGGTTCTTGTGGTTTCAGTTTTGCTGTGAATCTCACAAATTTATTATATGTGACTATTATCAGTTACCATCAGATAGGCAGTTTGCTTGTTTGCCAACTTAGTTGTATAAAAAAAAGCATAGGGCAATAAATAATTATAAAACAGCCTATCTAAATGTCAGAATATGGCATAGGAACAAGCAGAGAAACGAAATTATTTATTAGGTAACTACAATGAAATATTCGTAATAGTAGTAAGTTTAAATAGTAATTTCGTACTTACATCCATCCATTTAGTTTTATTAGCCGAGTCCAGGTCCATGATCATAAACTCTTTATGATTCAGAATATTTATTACGGCATGTTGCCTGGATATGGACTGAAAAAAATTAAAAGGACTTTTTATCAATTAAGTCTCATGTTTCATTTATTGTATGGACTCTATCTAACAGCAAGTCGTAAGGCATTATTAGTGCAGTTCATACAGGAATAAAAATCAAAGCAAAAGCAGAACTGATTAGCAAATATTGATATTTTTTTCATTTAACCAATGTTTGGTAACATTGATGAATGAATGAATGAGCTGAACATTCTTTGATTTATTTCGTTAGTTGAAATCATCGATTTGTGCCTTTCATCTTTTGTCCGATAATTTAAGATGCTGCCACTGCCTTTTAGCTCCAATGCCTGACCATTTACATGAGAAGATACTCTTTTTTTGCATGCCACGCTAAACTTTGAAACTTCCTACTTGTTTTTACAATATGGGATTAGCCTTATAACTATAAACAATTAATTTTCAGATCCATTAATTTTCAGATCCTGGTTTGGTTTGTGGATGTTTGCTACTTACGTATGATTGCATCTTACTCCGAAAAATTTCAAGAATCTCTATGTTGCAATTAACAACCTATACCATAACTCCATATCTTATTATATCTATGCCATATCTTATTTCGATCTCTGACGTAGCATTCATAAAAAGAATCGCATTTGGTTTCAATTTGTTCTTATTTCTTTCTCCAGTCTTTGGCCGAAATGCATGGCCAAGTAACTACATATTACGCGTCTACAGTTTGACGAACTTCTCGATTCATTTTACTTTTTTTTTGCGAAAAATCTCTGACGGCGAGCCGGCAAACTGGGGTTACTAGACCTACCCACCTACTGACCGTCAGAAAATCGTCTATTACTAGCCGACAAACCACTCTGTCCACCTTGTTGGACGGTTAGTACCTTTTCTCTTTGCTGACAACCTGGTTGGTGGGTTGAAACTTTTTTCCTATCTGACAACCTAGTTTATCAGTAGGAGTTATTATTTTTTAACTAACAACCTAGTTGGTCGGTTAATTTTGTTTTTCCTTATTGACTTTTAGTTATTTATTCATCATCATCATTTTAGCCAAGAGACGACTGTTGGACATAGGCCTCCCCCAGATCTCCATACCGATCGGTCCTGCGCCTCTCGCATCCAGCGGCTGCCCATCACCTTAACCAGATCGTCGGTCCACCCTGTGGGGGGCCTACCAACGCTGCGTCTTCCGGTACTCGCTCACCACTCAGGGACCTTTCCGTCTTTATTTTGACTTGCGCAATTTCCCACTGAGCAGGGAAGACAGCATATCTTGAAAAGACATTGGAATTAACTGGAATGAAAATCAAACCTCTTCTAGATCGAGCTTGCACTACACCTGTTAGGGTTGGCTGGCAGAGATCTCTACTAGAGATAAGCCCACCTATGTACACTATTTAATTTCACAAAAAATTTAATTGTTTAACAAAGGATTTATACATATTCTTCAGTAAGTGTGCTTCAATTTTTATAGCTTTATACTGGTGCAGTATTAGAATTTCTTTCCAAACATATTTGAAGTAGTGTCACAAGACACTTGTGGACTTCGGGGTTTTGCTGGGTAGTGATTGGATGTTTTTTGTGTTTCACATATACTCAAGTAACGTTTCCCTTGTCACTATAAATTTTTATGGGTAGTTTATGTGTTTAAAATGAATTAAGGTTCTACATAACCTTCCACAATAAAAAGTCAAGTATTTTTCAATCAGGGGTTCCCAAACTTTTCCAAGTCATGGCACTAGAAAATTTGAATTTTCTCATGGCACCCTAGTCATTTTTTTCTATTTCTTTGTTGTACCTTTTTTGGAATTTTGCTTTTTAGCGCAGATATCAGGACGCTTTGCGGCACCCCTGATCTCTATCCATGGTACCTGATGGTACCGCGGGACCCACTTCCAGAACCTCACTTTGGCTAAATATTAATTATGAAACATCTAAATAAGCAAACTTCCACATATACAATATTGTATAACACCAATAGTTGATTTGAAGGATAATATTATACTATCACAAAGTAAAAGAGAATATTTGTGTGATACATTAAATAGAAGGATAAAATTATACTACTCAGAGTGTGGAAAAATAAAGATATGACAAATGTGCTGCTGCAGGGATTCATTTCAAATAAAAAAAATACTGCATATTATTGTCTCAATACATACGTTTAAGTTCAGAACAATAGTGCATGTTGTTGGGTCTCTGCCTATTTTGTTAGGACCTTTCTTGATTGGATATTTTTCACCACATATACCCAAAAACCCAATCTGAAAAAATAATTTCTTTAGAGAACTATATATTATCACATATACACAGTGTTTCAAAATAACCAATAAATATTCAATTCTTTATCGAAAACTCATTATTAAAATGTGTTTACACGTAATGTCATTCAACCCAAAATTTTCATGTAAATCATAGTATCATCATCATGTCTATGATTTACATGAAAATTTTGGGTAAGAGATCCTTACGTATCATTGGATCCTTACGTATCATTGGCTAATTTTTACGTTAAGAAGTTCTTAACTGTCATTGGCTGATAATTTCAAATATTCGTAATCGCACAAAAGAACTAGTTGACCTTGAACTGATAAGAACCCGTGCCGTCACAGGAAGGGCTGGATGCATTCTTTGTTTCTTTATTACCTAGTTATTTGTTTACCTCCGTGACAAAAACATCAAATTGTGGATTGTAATCTACTTTGCGGTAAATTATTTAAAAAAAGTGATTGTGTGTGGCTGAAAAGTGCATCGGGTAAGTTTCTTTAAATGTAAATTAATCTAATAATATCAAATCAATTTATTTTCGTCATAATTTGTTGCAGTTTTTTTTAATTATGTAACGTTATATTTTATACCTGAATTATAATTTTCTATAAAACTAATTTAATTTTAAAATGGGTAATGTAGGGGGGCAGTGTTGTCCGCGTCCGTAGGATTTACCACCTTCTCCTAGGCCCACCCTACACGTGCCCCCTGGGTGGTGCTAAATGGACAACAACGCCGAGCCACAGGCGGCGGTAAATAACCTGCCCTCAGGCTTTCACAAGCCTTGAAGGACTAAATCCCTTCAGAAAGCGTGACAATGGCACCTTGGGAAAGTGTCATTCGTATATCCCAACTCTTTTTTTAATGGATATGAACGATAACGAAACTGATTTGTCTTGCCCTCCGGCTGACCCCCGGCGCTTGCAGGTACCCGGGCTTGCAAGTGGTAAATATGTAACCGAAGACTATGCGGGAGCGGGCGACCAGGCTTCCGTACTAGTGAATGCGACTGGCAGCACTAACAAAAAGCTCATACAGCAGGCATTCCACCCCAGCCTATTTATATCAAGACCTCGATCTTCATCATTAGGAGGCATCCCTAGCACAGCTAGGAATAACAAGGAAAGTGATCCTTCAGATGAACCACCAGTGGCCATTATCATAGATGAAAATGTAAGTAATTACCCTCCAACTTGGCAAAGAATTCCCACCCAACGCAATCCTAAAAGGAAAAAGCTATCTAATAGCCCACCACACATCGAAAGACAGCATAACCCACCAAAACACTCACTTGGATCTTCAAATCGATACAGTGGGCTGTATCGATTTGAAGATCCAATCCAACCTGTAGACCAGGCTGATGAACATGCAGCTAGCCCAACACCCACTCAGAGGCAAAAACCAACTAAGAGAGATAGCAAACCACCTCCAATCATCCTGTATGGCATTGAAGATCTGTCAAAGTTGACAGAATTCCTGAACAACTCAGCGCCAAATAGCAGTTATTCTTATAAAATAATTAACAGAGACCAGTTAAGAATAATGACACAGACACCTGAAGCCTATAAAGACTTGATTGACATAGTACCATTGATTTACCTACTACCAAACGTAGATAGAGTGCTTCATACAAAAACGCGCTTGAAATCTGTCACCTAATCGACTATACATTTGTACTCGCTGATATATAGTTGAACGATATGCCCGCCCGAATTAAAATTACCATAAAGAAAGTTCCGAATTTACCGAATCCAACCTTATTCTACATTATTATCATTACCGCAACTTTTGAATGAGCACTTCGGCATGTTGACGTGCCGACAGCTATGGAAAAGAACTGCACGAATCGCTATTGGGCAGTTCTTCACCGGCCGACTTTTCGAACGTTCATGCGTTATCTACGTTTGGTAGTAAATCAATGCATAATACGCAAGAACGGATTAATAGGACATACCTTCACACAGAAAGAAAAGAGATGTTGCAGACTTGTTATTAAGAACCTACACCATACAACTCCAAAGGCAGCCATTATCGAAGAAATAGAAAAAACAGGCAATATAGTCAAAGGAGAAGTAATATGCGCAATATCCAGGAAAAATAAAAAAACACTCAATATGTTCTTTGTTAATACAGAGCCAGGTCCCAACAATGGAGAAGCAAAACGCATCCAATACATATACCACACTAAAGTTAGGATATAAGATCCCCGGAAAACAAATGATATCCCACAATGCACAAGGTGCCAACAATACGGGCACACAAAGAATAACTGTATGCGTCCTTACCGCTGCGTCAAATGTGCCGAGGGACATAGGACCATAGATTGTCCAAAAAAGGACAGGAATACACCTGCTAAATGCACCTTGTGCCTTGGATACCACCCAGCTAACTATAAGGGCTGCCACATCTACAAGGAAATACGAGCAAGAAAAATTGTACAGCCACCTTATAGGAAAAGAGTTATGGCAGATATGCAGCACACAAAAACAAAATCAGTTCCTCCTCAAATAGACGATTTTCCTCAGCTAAAACCTAGTAGCTACGCTAGGAAGCATCCAATAAGTCCCTGTGCCACGGAGCCAAGAAACACTGGATACTGGGACAAGAAACCAGAGAACTCACAATCTCAGTCAACAAACCTGTTACACCAAGTAATAATGAAACAGTCAGAAAAAATAGACATACTAATACAACAGATAGGTACCTTAATGGAACTTCTGACGACACTAGTAGCCCAATGTAAAAAATAAAATTTCTACGCATTGCCGCATGGAACATTACAGGCTTGTCGCCTAACAAGCATGAAGTAGAATTGTTTATGAATCACAACTAAATAGATATCCTCTTAATCTCCGAATCGCACATGACGGACGAAAAGGTCATTACAATTAAAGACTACAACGTTTATTGCACCAACCATCCAGATGGAACGTCACATGCAGGTACTTCAATTGTAATTAAAGAAAACGTTAAACATCATGTTCTTTCACAGTTCAGACATATACATTTACTAGCTACTATTATATCAATAGATGACTGGCTAGGGCCACTCAATGTTGCAGCTGTGTATTGCCCTCCGAGACATAGGATTGACGAATCTATGTTCAGCGATTTTTTCCGGCTGCTTGGCAATAGATTCATTGGTGGAGGAGATTGGAATGCCAAGAACACCTTCTGGGGCTCACGGCTGACTACGACCAGGGGTAGAGAACTGAAGAAGAGTATAGACAGCAACTCTTTTAATATACTAACTACAGGGGAACCTACCTACTGGCCCACAGATCCTAATAAAACACCAGACCTCATAGATTTCTTCATTACGAATGGAATATCAGGGCTCTACACAAAGACAGAATCTTGCCTGGATGGCTCTTCAGACCACACACCAGTGATATGCACGTTGAGCACCACTGTCATCTTTCAAGAGCCCCGTGACACCTTGTACAACAGGAAAACTGACTGGGTGGCTTTCCGGGACTTTATACAGGAACGCGCCGACTTGAATATATCCCTTAAAACAGAGGAGGATATAGAAAATGCTGCCTGGTACACCACCAACCTAAATCAAACAGCTGCTTGAATGTCGACACCACATATAGAACATAAACCGCAAAATCAGGACTACACACTGGTCATACAGAAGAAGATAGCTGAAAAAAGAAAGATAAGACGACAATGGCAAACAGGTAGGAACTCCCATGTTAAAAGAGCCCTAAATAGAGCACAAAAAGATCTAAAACAGATGCTCAAAGACCATGACAACATCACTCTCCAAGATAAATTAAAGACCTTATCACCACACAAAGCGGAGGACTACTCTCTCTGGAAAATGACGAAGACATTAAAAAGACCTAAGCAACACATACCGCCATTAAAACAGCCAAACGGCAACTGGTCAAGAAGGCCTGAGGAGAAAGCAGAGCATTTTGCTCAATACTTAAAAGAAGTTTTCAAACCAAATGATCCCATATATTCGGAGGACGAAATTGAAAACATTCTGAATAGCGACCAGCAGATGTCCTTGCCACTACGACTCTGTACTCCAGCAGAAGTTAAGAGGACTATTCAGACCCTAAAAAATAAAAGGCGCCTGGTTTTGACTTAATAACATCTGAAATCCTTAAACACTTACCAAGGAAAGGTATTGTCCTATTGACCATACTATTCAATGCAGTGCTGAGACTACATTATTTCCCACTCATATGGAAAGTGTCAATAATAAATATGGTTGCCAAACCAGGAAAGCCCACAACTGAGGTTACCTCATATAGACCAATAAGCCTTCTGCCCCTTATGTCAAAAGTGTTTGAGAAGCTGTTGCTGCAACGCTTGCTGCCCATACTAGAAGAACAAGAAACCATACCTGATCACCAATTCGGTTTTAGAGCACACCACGGGACAATTGAACAAATACATAGTGGTGCACACTATCCGCCAATCTTTGGAAAGAAAGGAATATTGTTCAGCCGCATTCCTTGATATACAGCAGGCTTTCGACCGAGTATGGCATAAGGGCCTTCTGTGGAAACTAAAATGTTGCTTACCACACACGGCATACATGCTTCTTGGGTCCTATCTTCAAAATCGGACATTTCAGGTTCAGTGTGGAGATAGCCTTTCTTCTTTCCACCAAATAGAAGCTGGAGTTCCCCAGGGCTCCGTTCTGGGACCTATGCTTTACACAGTTTATACTGCTGATCTACCCACTTCCAAAGAGGTGGTTACTGCGACTTATGCTGACGACACTGCCATTTTATCGTGCGACAAAAATCATATAGCTGCATCTCTGAAACTCCAACAACATTTTAAAAAGATAGAGATCTGGCTGAAAAAGTGGAGGATCAGAGCTAGTGCTGCAAAGTCAGTTCACATTACCTTCTCTCTGAGGAAAGATACCTGTCCACCAGTAAAACTAGACAATAGTGTTTTACCACAAAATAATACTGTCAAGTACCTGGGTATGCACCTAGATAGGCGACTTACCTGGCGTGAACATATAAAAGCCAAAAGAGATCAAGTAAATAAAAAACTAGCAGATATGTATTGGCTTGTAGGTAGACAATCAACACTTAGCCTAGAGAATAAACTCCTAATCTACAAATATATTTTAAAGCCTGTGTGGGTGTATGGGATAGAGCTATGGGGTTCGGCCAGTCAGTCAAATGTGGAAATACTGCAGCGATTCCAAAATAAAGCCTTGAAGACATTGAGCAGTGCACCTTGGTTTACGAGGAATAATGAAGTCCATGACTACCTACAAATCCCACTTATTAGGGAAGACATAGACAGGTCCTGCAAAATGAACAAAAAAAGACTCGAGCGACACCAAAACTTACTCGCAGTCACTCTCCTGGACTCCTCAGATTCGATATTCCGGCTGAAGAGAAAGAGAATTGCCTCAATCTGATATTAATAAACATTGAGTTGATGCATCAGGGGGTGCGAAAAACTCGAACTGCCACTTCCAAAAGCACATCAACAGATCTGATTATAGCCCCACATATGGCTGATCCAGATAGACAAAAAAAAAAAATGGGTAATGTAATTGAAAAAAAAGTCACTTTATTTGAAGTTCTATGCATGTCATTTAAAATTTAAAACGTTTATTTTTAAGCTCTCTATTTTTCAAAGGTTGTTTGAAAGAAATTGCTTGTCAGCATTAAATCTGCTTTTTGTACTCTAGTATTTGTTTCATAATTGTCTACTCAGTAATGTATTTTATGTACAATAACGAGTTTTATTATTAATTTTTGGCACTCATCCTGACCATCCCTTGAAGTTTCACCAATAAATTATGTATATCAAACACTAAATTTATATCACAATAATGTTATATTAGAATATTAACAATTTTCAACATACGATTAAAGAAAGTTGAAAATTGTAGCATTTTTTGCACAAATGAATTAAATTCCGTATTTTTTATTGTATTACAAGAGTTCCCGTAATAAGCTTTCTAATTAAATATTTTTTATATTTGTCTCCCTTAGAATCGTCAAAATGAATGAAGTTCAGCTTTCAATGTCACGTGGCTATCCAACACTATTTATTGGAACTACGAAACGGGGTAGTCAAAAGATAATAAGGCATGGTTACGAGTACGATTTAAAAATAAACATTATAGATAGATCAATGTTTTGGCGTTGTTCAAACAGAATATCATGCTTGGCGACGTTAAAGACCTCTACAGACCTAAAAGCTATAATACGCGAAACAAACCACTCCCACACCCGATATCACCTGAAGATACTGATGTAAAAATACAGATACATAAGTGCATAAAGGCTGTTGAAAAAAAATTGTGTGATCCAATTCATTAAGTGATTAAACTTTTTAATGATGGTGTATCATCATTTTTTAGTTCTATCACTTTTTTACTCGACTGTACTTAACCACGCAAATTTCTATTCATTTGTTGAACGGGCCGAAACGACCAATAGTATCGTCCGCGGGCCGGACATCGTGTGGGACGAAACGACCAAGGAGCCCTTCTGTCGTCGTGAACCCGGATGTGACTAGCGAAGACCTACTCAGAACATACCTACTAATAATACTCTAATAATACATATGAATTTTAATGTGTACAAATCGAGGAAGTCTAAAACCTTTAATACATATGAATATTATAAATACGAAAGTGAATTTGTTTGTTACACTTTCAAACCACTGAACTAATTTTAATGATATTTGGTATAGGGATAACTTAAGCTCTTGGGAAGCTCATGAGCTACTATTTATCCCGAATTTTAATATGTTCCCTTGGAATACACAGATGAAGTCGCGGGTAGCAGCTAGTACAACATAATATTGATTATTACTATGTATGTTGCAGAACTAAGTTTATTTGCCAAGGCTTGAATATATGGGGCGCAATGTTACCATGGGTTGATGTTTAGTACCACTGTGCACAAATGAAGAAAGGTTCCCTTCTTCCTGACTCCCAGGGTGACGAAGTACATACTTCCTGAGATATGAGCATTTGAAATCTAACAAAACTTACCTCAAAATTTGCATAGTTTCCGTAAGCAAATTGGAAATGCGCGTCTCTGGCGCTGCGGGAAGTGCAGCTCCCGCCTGCCGTAACAAAACGCAGGCACCGAGGGAGGCGGAGCCGTTTAAATTACGAAAAGTTAAAGACTTAGGTTTAGTTTAGGCATTCCGAAACAGATAATTTTAGCTGGGTAAATAGCTGAATTGACTCAATCCCAGTTCCAAAACACATCCGAGGATTTTTATCAAGTTGTTTTGGAACAACTTTGCCGAGTCAATTAGATCCTAGAAACAGCAATTTATTTATCCTATGAAAATTAGGGGCGATAACAATTCTGTCATGGCTGTAACTAGAGTTGCCAACTGTCTCAATAAGAATCCGGGAGGTGAAATAAAATATTAAAGAATATCAAATGTTTTTATTTCGTAATATTTTTTTACACTGCGAGCAGCTTGTAAAGCTTTTTGATTAGACATAATGAAATCGTAAAATTCTTTACAGCTGTATTTGAAGTTTTTGCACACTTGTATTGCAGACTTTCCTTTTCCTCCTTCTACCCCCTTCCTCGCTCTTTCTTAAAATACAAAAGAATTGTTGTAGCAAGATTGCACATTGCAATTAACTCCGAATCCAGAGAGATGATAGCGACAGTGAGCGATCATAAAATGTATACTCTCTACCGAGAAATAGTCAGATACATAATATGAGAGAGAAAATCCACAGATAATGCGTTCTGCGACACTAGGTCATAATTCTTTGCGAAATCACTTTTCAAAACCGATTTTCAATCGGGCAAACTTTACCCAACAAAGGAAATTTTGTTTCGGAACGCAACCTCAGATCTCATTATCTCAAAAACTATGTGTTTCCTCACTAAATGAAAATATGCATTAGAATCACTATTTTTTTACAATACACTAGCAATTTAATGGCGCCTCTTCACAATGGCCCATGATGGCCAAGTATACACAATCACGATTGTGTAGAGGGCATGATTGTCTATGATCGGCCATCATCGCCGGTAATTGTGAGCAATCGGCGAATTGTCGGTACATCAAAGGAATGATGGCCCATGATGGCATACGCGTCCACACAATCGCCGATTACTCAGTACGTATTTGTCTCGAGTACAGTGTAGACTTCTCGGTAAATAAATTTTACTCATATGATGTTTCTTTTTTCACGCACATTAAGAAGATGATTATAAGAGCTAAGTAAAAATATTGCCGCTGCCGCGATAATCCCTTCGATGTCCATTTTTAACCGACTTCAAAAAAGGAGGAGATTCTCAATTTGATGCTTATGTTTTTTTTGTGTATGTTACGCGATTACGCTTACGATTAATTTTTGTAATTGTGGACCGATTTTCAAAATTATTTTTGTATTCGATAGAGTATACTCCAAGGGTAGTCCCATGGTCACCAAAGTTAGGATCTGATGATGGAATCCCATGAAAATCGAGGAAAACCCTTAAATTTTAAGGTTTGGCCAACGTATTTTATGTGTATGTTACGCGATTACTCCGCCAATTATGGACCGATTTTCATTTTTTTTTATTTGATAGAGAATACTCCTGGGGTGGTTCCAAGGTTACCAAAATCAGGATCTGATGATGGGATCCCAAGAAAATCGAGGAAAACGCTAATGTACTTAAAATTAGCGTTTACCTCGATTTTTTAAATTAAGGTTTCTTTCACTAATAAGATTGCATTCACTAAAAAATAAAAAATATTTAACAAAAAATAAAAACCGACTTCAAAAACACTGAAAAGTTAAAAATAATATAAGAATAGGTACGTACAAACAACATCACACTTCTATATTGAAGTCGGTGACAAATTTTAAGACTTTCGAGGAGATCATCGTTTGGCACCGACTTCAATATAGAAGTGTGATCTTGTTTGTACCTATTCTTATATTATTTTTAACTTTTCAGTGTTTTTGAAGTCGGTTTTTAGTTTTTGTAAAATATTTTTGATAGACGTCTTATCATAACAGTCAACAGTTAGTAAATGAATGTTCACGATTGTGTGGAGAGTTGCACGATCATGGCGGCAATGATGGACGATCATTTGATGGGCCATCATGGGCCATTGTGAAGAGGCGCCATCAGTTTAAACGAATTCGTGCACAGTGCAGCTAAACCGAAGCCGTCAACTTCCTTTACATTTGGCAAGGTGAGTTTTATACAGAAAGATGTCATAATTGGATGAAAAAGCAAGGTAAAAAGAGTTCAGTTACATTCGCAATTTCTCTCCAAGTCCTCGGTGGACTAGGGTTATGGGGCGTCAACAGGCTTTGAATGGCAACTTCAAATATTATCCAAGGTACAATGTTACTCATAATGTATTATTTTAAAAATTATTCGGTACCTGTTCTGGACAAATACTTTTGGTTTTATAGTCAACGAACTCTTGAGTGTTTTCAAGTCGCTGTGTACACTCCATATTTATTTCTCTCAGTACATGCACGGGAATTTACATCTCTTCCTCTTAATTTTAGTAAATCTTCTCAGTGTAATTTACAAATCTACAAAAAACAAAAAACATGTAATTGTAAAATGTAAACATGAAATCGATCACAGACTACATCACAGACTAATAGTAGTAGAGATGCCCTGCGGTCCGTAAAACGATAAAAGCGATAATATCGCGAATCCGACCAAATTAAATCGTCACAAAATATAAGGGCTATTGAATCAGTAGGTTATGTTGTGACTTTGGTCGGATTCGCGATATTATCACTTTTATCGTTTTACGGACCGCAGGGTAGGTAGATAGATAGTAGCAACCTCACCGTGCGTTTGCACCAATGACTAAACAAATACATGGACCGGCCCTACCTACAGAATCAGCGTGACTACCTACAAAATTTTGGCACATTAAATGGCTACCTTTACTAGTAATGTACTCAGTATTAGTTGTGCAATATCGATAAATTTAAGTTTAAACAAATTCATCAATCCACTTATCTACGACATATCTAGGGAAATAGATCTTAGCTGAACAGCCCTCCTAGACAAGATGCATTTCGATAATCGCTAACGCAATCGCTATTAGGAAAATATATGGGATTTTAAATAAGCCCTCACTTAGCTTTCGAGCGCAATTGTTAAATCTCATACATTGTCCATTTAGCGATTGCGTTAGCGATTATCGAAAGACATCTTGTCTAGGGGGGCTGCACATTACGGACCTAAATTGTAATAATTTGATCGAAAAGTCGTGTTTCAGAAATATTTAGGCAGTTTCAAATTGTGGAACTACGCAAATTCTAAGAAAAACTTATTAAAGATCACTATTTAACTTAAGCGGTACAAAGTTCGCCGAGTCAGCTAGTATGACTATAAAGTTACACCAATAGACGTGTATTTTCTTTGTATAAATAAGTGCGAGAAAATGTTATTGTAAAATAAATAGGAATAGTTTTTTTTTGGAAAAAAATATTTTAAGGAGGCGATAAGTACTTACTTTCAAGTAGGTAGGATAATTTGGGTGTAATTTAAATATTTTTTTTAGTTTTGTACGGTAGGTTACTAATCAAAGTTTATGACAAACTTTGTCGTAGGAACCTTATATGTTCAATTATTATGAAAAATGGAGGTTTTAAAAAACTAAAATTAATTGACAATGATAATAATTCATCAATTATTAAGCTTTCCAATTTTAATTAATAATTTTTTTTCTATTACTTTAGTCACTGCATGTGAGCTAGGCTTAGGCACGTAAGTCTGTCTGTTTAATATTATATATCGATAGACTAATTAAATTTTCTCTTTAGGTATCTTCACTATCGCCCATTAATAGTAGCAAAATTCACACGTTCGTTCGGCACTTAAAATGGCGGACTGGTCACGGTAGGCAATTTTTGTGACGTCACAGAAAATACATGCCACAGACGAAACAGTATGCATCTCTTTCTATTTCTATTACATAAAGACATGTTTTTTAAACATGTTTCTGTCAATGTTTATCAATGCGTTTCCATTGTCAACACCCCAACATGTTGCAAAACATGTATGAAGTCTTTAACAGCCGAAAGTGCGAACGCAATCGTTGACAAATTCATAAAAAACGTTGACAGACAACTAGTTTTGAAGCGATCCTAACGCAATCTGCAACAAATCTTATTATTTGTTCCGAATCCAACACGATTTTCGGTAGTGCGAACGCAAAAGCATACACAACAAATTTTGAGATTTGTATCATACAACAAGTATATCATTGTAAAACATTGCATGTTTTATGTTTCTCAGTGCAAACGCACGGTCAGAATAACAACTAAAGTTATTCTTCTAAGGTAGCAACCTTAGACAATAGAAACCAATAGACATGAAATACCTACGAAAAAAGCGTGCCAGCATTTGGGTTGGTGCTTTAAGATGGCGGAAAAAAACTAGGCACGCCGCATCCAAGATTCCACACTTTTTATGTTTTTCTTTATAGAATTCATTAAAAAAATCAATAAAAAACGTATAACTGTAAAATGCACTCACAAATAATGCACACCGACTGATATTTTAGCACAACAACAAACACGGTGCTTTGTAATGGCGGACTGAACTGGACGCAAAGGAGATGTCCTCTTTTTGTATGGAGGCTGGGTTTTGCTAACTAAATAAAACGAAACTATGCCTGTTATAAAGGTTTAATATTTAGTGTCCTAAAACCGTGAAAATCATAACTTTATACCCCTCCGTTTTGGAAATATTTTTACTTTTGTATATTTTAGTTGTGGCAACAGTTTTGTTTAATGATCGAAAGCTGTGTTATATTATCTGTAAAAAACATCTATTTGTAATCTATATTTGTAAATACCTCAGACTAAGGAAAAAAGAATAGACATGAAATACCTACGAAAAAAACGTGCATACCTAAATGTGAATCTGGCACAAAGATGGCGGCTTGCTTGCTCATGCGGCAGCCTAACACACTGCACTTACCCATAATAAATGCAGTATTATGCAAGTTCAACACTTTAAACAAGCACAATTTTCGCCTAATAACAAAATTTTCTTCAAAACACTGAAACAAACAAGTCGCGATGACAACTTATGTACTTGTTGTTCATTGTGAGTACTGTGACAAAATATGGCGACCGGCCGCAGTGAGGTATTCTGTGACGTCGCCAAGATAATGTTGCCCTTTTTGGTAATGATAAAACTACTGTTGTCCTTTTTTACTTATGATTATCCTCATAAGTTAAAAAGAGATGCCAATATGTCAGAAACTATGCCGTCGAAATACATCACATTCCTATAACTACGTTCGTTATGCCGAGTCCTCTTTTTTTCTATAGTCTGAAATTGCTCCCCCGAAAACGAATTGATGAGCAGAGTCCATTCCCCAAGCTATTTCTATTATTATTTACTTGGTGCGTTCCTTCTGTCAAATAAGATGCGTTCAGTTTCAAAACCGTTCAATAAGACCGGTGATCGCCGGGCGAAAGATACACGGCGATACCCAAAGTGAACGTAACCCTGGTGGTACCCTTGGGTTAAGGTAGAAACAAACTATTATTTACGATTATGTCGTGTTGTGGCGCGACGCTTTGTGTGTCGTGACGTAGTCGTGACGGTGGGTTTGCACCTTAGACTATAGATAAAATAATAAAATAAATAAAAATAAAAATATGTTTATTTCAATTCCTCAATCATTTGACAACATTGAATTTGGATAGCTCATTTTAAGTTTAAGAAAAACTTGTGTTAGGAGCTACCGCTCTTCCTAATACTATAGTTCAATAATACAGGATTGAGTACATAATAGGTAGCTATTCTAATATTAAGGTAAAATTTATCTAGCTTATAAGTATATATGTATTAGTGTGTATGTGTGTGTGTGTGTACGCATGTGTGTTTGTGTGTGTGTGTGTGTGTGTGTGTGTGTGTGTGTGTGGTGTGTTTGTGTGTGAGTGTTAGGTTATAGTCATTTAGGTTATAACTTCCAGAAGGGATTCAGTGTGCTCGTATGTTAACAGTATTAACCAGTCTTGTACGACTTTTTTACAGTCATGCAGATTCATTTGGTAAATATTAAGTTTATCGTTTATAAGATTGTATAACCGTGCTGATTGTGCGTTATATTGTCGCCTGGCAAAAACAGTTCTTACTGGTTTGTAATAGGCTACCACACCTTTCCTTCGTCGAAAGGAATCGAAATCCAATGGCTTTGTGTACCCTTAGCACAGAAATATATACAACGCCATCACAGAAATATATACAACGGAAAAACAAAAAGTAGTAAGCCCTAAAAAAAATGCTCAACTATTCAATGATTTTTATGCAGATCAAGCAAAGCGAATCAAACCCATTAATAATGGAAAAGGTTGCTCTATGTCTAACATGGAAAATTCATCGCAATCGATGTTTATGGAACCAGCTATACCAAGAGATATACTAACTGTAATCAATAGCCTAAAAAACACAAATAGTGTAGGTTATGACGGCATCCGGACAAATGTAATTAAAGCAGTGGCCAGTAAAGTTGCTCCTATTTTATGTCACATTATAAATGATAGTATTCAAAGCGGAATATTTCCTAGAAGGTTAAAAGTATCGATAATTAAACCGTTACATAAAAAAGGTGATAAGACAAATCTGAACAACTATAGACCAGTGGCTTTGGTTCCAATATTTTAAAAAAAATTTGAGAAAGTGATTTATGATAGACTTAATAATTACCTTGAAAAATATAATTTACTCTGCAAAGAACAAATGGGGTTCAGAAAAAATAAAACTATTAATATGGCTTTGTATAGCTTCCTCGAAAAAATCTTTCACAATCTGGACACCAATAAACCAGTCTCGGCAATGTACATGGATCTAACAAAAGCCTTCGATTTCGTAGATCATAAGACTCTTCTACAGAAGTTGCAGATGTATGGTATTAGAGGAAATGTACTGGACCTCAAACGCTCTTATCTAGAGGATAGAAAGCAAATTACACACATTAAAAGAATCAATATGCAGTCTAAAATTGAAGAAACATACTCGTCTGATATACGAACGGTCGCATACGGTGTACCTCAGGGCAGTGTCCTGGCGCCATTATTATTTTTGAGCTATATTAACGACTTCCCCAAAGCTATAAAACATCAAATGAACCTGTTTGCAGACGACAGCACAGTCGTTTTTAATGAAGGAAGGTACATTGACATTGAAAAGGATATGAACAATAGTCTGATATCTATTATTAACTGGTTACATAATAACAATTTGGAAATAAACTTATCAAAGACTAAAATTATGAATTTTCAACTGAGAATAAAAGAACATACCACACATGTCAGTTATAATGGACAAAATTTAGAGGAAACCAATTCCACAAAATTTTTAGGTTTATTTATTGATAACGACATGTCATGGAAGACGCAAATTGACCATATTTGTACTAAACTTCATCAGTTCGCGTATGCTCTATATATGCTTGCTAAAGTAGCTAATAATACGGCTCTTGTTGCAGCTTATCATGGCTATGTTGCTTCTACACTAAGATACGGCATTATGTTCTGGGGTAACGCTACTAATAAGCATGATGTATTTGTTGCACAAAAAAAGTGTCTTAGGGCAATGTGTAAGTTAAGGCGCACTGATTCATGTGAGCCGTACTTTAAAAAGCTTAAAATCATGACTGTGCCATCTCTCTATATTTATGAAGTAATTCTTTTTGTAAAACAAAATATACACCTATTTAATTCCGTAGAGAGTCAACGTCGCTCTAACACTCTCAAATTAATCACGTGTAGAACTACTTTTCTTCATAAAAGTATATACGCAAGGGCACCAAAACTGTATAATAAACTTCCAAAAGCAATTAGAGATTGTACCAAGTTTAATAAATTTAAGAATGAGCTGTCCAAACTGTTAATTGATAAAGCCTATTACTCCGTTGATGAATACCTTAATGAGAAATGGTAATTATGATAAATAATATAAATAATATAATTAATCATATAAATAATACAAAATGTTAGCTTAATGTTTTTTTATATAATGATCTAAAAATCTCATAATTATATGCCATCTAACAATATTGACATGAAATACTAAATGTAATAATAATCTTAATGTAGCGGAATAAATTCTATATACCTGACATAATATCAAATGACATTATTTTTTATAAGAGTACGGTTAATATTTTTTTTGTACATCATGTATTTTTTGTTTGACATGATTTGTATTCTTGTTTGATATAATCGGTATTGAGACGAAAGTAATTAAAAATAATCTATTATAGTCATAAAATTGTTTAATACATAAAAATAATGCTGTATTAATTAATATAAGTTAGTTATAATTGACATAATTTCATTAAAATTGACATAATTGTATACAAATGTTTAACTAGTAATATAAGCATGCGAATATATTATTAACAATAAGTTTGACTACTAGACACGATATCAAAAAAAAATTATAATTCGTAATTTGCTATAATATGTATTGATGTGATTGCATGTTAGTTTAGTGACGAAATATGGAGATACTATGTAACTATGTAACACCTGTAATACAAACCCATATTTGCAATCAAATAAATAAATATGAAATATGAAATAGCACTACATTCAGTATGTATAATTTACGCACTGTTAGAAGGTCTGCATATTGATATAGCTTCACTGTTGAAAATCTGCGTGGCTTAAAGTACATTATTTTCAACAGATATCTCTGAGCTCTTTCTAATTCCAACATTTTTGTTTTAGTAGCGCCACCCCACACTGGTATGCAATATTTTAAGACAGCCCTCTTAGACAAGATGCATTTCGATAATCGCTAACGAAATCGCTAGTAGGAAAATATATGGGATTTGAAATAAGCCCTCGCTTAGCTTTCGAGCGCAATTGTCAAATCTCATACATTGTCCATTTAGCGATTGCGTTAGCGATTATCGAAAGACATCTTGTCTAGGGGGGCTGACTGACTGAGTAAGTTGACGACACGGTTAGCGCAGAGGTCGAGTGATCGCCTACTGTGCAACGGGTCGCGGGTTCGATTCCCGTACGGGACAGATATTTTGTATGGCCTACAGAAATTTGTTCCGGTCTGGGTGTATGTGCATGTGATATTCTATGTTTGTAACTGCACTGTATGCTTTTTAAACAAAAAAAAAGAGAAATGTATATTTTATTCAAAAGAGCTTTATTAGTAACATGTCTTAAGGTTTTAAAGATCCAAATAAACTTACGTAGTCTGTTCGAGATTTGCTCCAAATGAGGGTGCCACGATAGCCTTTCGTCAACTATAACACCTAAATATTTAGTATTACAGACCTTATTTATTGTAGGACAGTTACAGTCAGAATTTCGACTATTACAATTGTGTAACTAAACTGAGAAGTCAGTGCTCGGTTGGGTTCGCTTGTCGATAGTGAAACAAATGTAATTACTCTTATTAACATTTAAAGTAAGTAGATTTAGATTAAGCCACGCCGCTACTAGTCTCAAGCCATTTTCTAAAGATTGACGTACAGCTTCCCATGAGCTTCCGGAGAATACAATGGCTGTATCATCGGCATAGCAAAATATATGGCCGTTTTCAATTGGAAGGTTGCACAAACTATTGATATATATTAAAAAGAGAGTTGGCCCAAGGACACTTCCTTGAGGGACTCCATAGCTCACATCTACTTCCTCGCTCACATATTGTCCGATTTTAACTTTTTGAATCCTACCAGAGAGATAGCTTTCGAAAAGTGTCAGTGTATTACCTCTAATTCCGATAGATTCCAGGCGTTGTACAAGGATTGGGACAGATACCGTGTCAAAGGCTTTCTTCAGGTCAAGAAAGACTGCAAGACACTTTTGACCCCGATCAACGTAAGATGTAATTAACGATGTTAAAGCTGTTACTGCGTCTTCAGTCGATAAACCTTTTCGAAAGCCATATTGTGCATTAGACAATATTTTCGCCTTACTTAAGTAACTTAGGAGTCTTTTATTTAATATTTTTTCCAATATTTTAGAAAAAACTGACAACACTGATATTGGGCGATAGTTACTGACATCCTTCCTGTCCCCACCCTTGTACACTGGAGTTATTACGGATTGTTTCAAAAGACTGGGAAATGAACCAATATTAAAACATAGATTAGCCAAGTGAGTTATGATTGGGACAATTATTTCTGATGATTGTTTCAAAAATGCAGTAGGTATATTGTCCCAGCCAGGTGCGCTATTTGAATCCAGACTCCTGAGTATTCCGTTTACTTCATCATTATCTGTCGGCAGGAGAACAAAAGATGACCTTTGTGAATTATTTATGTTTATTGGTTGTGCTGTTTGGTTAGTGACAATACTTTCCGCCAAAGTTTTACCAATATTAGCAAAGTAAGTATTAACACAATTAACCGACTCATTTGACAGAGGCCTAACATGGAGAAGATTAGTATTTGTAATTTTGGATGGCTTAAAATGAGTTACTTTAGCAATAGTTGTCCACATGATTTTAGAATTTTTGGATGATTCTGCTATCTGGTTTGTTTGATACTGACGTTTGCGCTTTTTTATCAGGCCTGAACAAAAATTGCGAAATCTTTTAAAGGTCAATTTTAATGTCTCGATGTATGGATCAATCTGCAGACTTCTTTGCATTTTGTTCCTTAGTCTAATACAACGTAATACCCCAACTGTGATCCAGGGCTTAAGTGTACGTTTGGATCTAGGAATAGTAGCAATTTCGGTATTTTCTGTTGGAGAATTCTTGATGTCATGGATTAAACGATTACTACTAGTACATTGGGATCTTGATATTGTAAGAGGTCTAGAGGATTAGTCAACATAAAACTTGAGTACGATTTGTCATAGTTAGTCACAGTTCTGGTTCTTTGATAATTGCAATCAATATGAGGTGTGTTAGAGATGTTCAAAAATATTATAGCATGATCAGTTATTGATGTGTTAAGGACGGCAATGAAAGCGTCATGTTTACTTTTATCAAGTTTCAAGTTAAAATGGTCAAGGCAATTATTCTCTCTAGTTGGCAGCAAATGACCTGGAAGAATACTATAGATTGACAGAGTATTTAGATAATATAATCTATTATTACGTTTGTAAGATGGTTCATTTGTTTTAGGAATTATGTTTATATTTATATCGCCTGTTAAGATTATATTCTTTTTTGTCTTAATAGTTTCTAAGTGTGTATCTAACGACTCAATAAAATTATTTGCATTTTGGTGAGGTGGTGAGCGATATATGCCTAATAAAAAAAAAATATGAAAAAAATAAAAAATAAAGCGATATATGCCTAATATGATTAAGTCGGATAATTTAATTTCGAGACAAGAAGCATGAGTTAAACCGATTTCTTTTACTTGGACTGTCTCTAAATAATTTTTTATATATGCAACAACACCATCGTTTTGGTTTAAGTGATGGGTTGAAGAGTAGGCTGTGTAGTTCGAAATAACAGGGATACTCTTGGTGTTATTGAGTCTACAATCAGTCAAAATTAATATAAATCAGTCAAATTTTAAATCAGTTAATGTAACTTGTAGGTCGTCAAAATTTTTAAAGATACTTCTAATATTTTATGTGACTATAGTTAACACGATGAATTAAGAGTAGTATTCTTCCACAGGTCCTGAACTGAGCACTTGACCGATCCTGCTATCTCGTTGTTGTCTATATCTTGTATGATTTTTATCAGACCACTATCCATTTTGAAAAAATTAAGTCCCGTTATTCTTTACACTATACTTGGGTGGTATTAGCAGTGTGAACCAGAGATAAGCTTGTAATTTGACTGAACAATGAGCGAAGAAACATCTATAAGTGGAGTTTATATGAAGAGGTAGTGTGTAGTAAATAAGCGTGTGCGAGTATTTGGGTTTATTATATGTATATATAATTTATAATTTTAAGTAGTATATGTGGTGTAGTGTAATGTGTTGTATTTTGATGTAATATCGTACGGAATTTAAAATATACAATAAGCAAACTAAAAGCTAGGTAGCAAACTTGTACATATATCAAAGCGTAAATACTTTCGCAAATAATGAAACAGTTTGAACTAAAACTACAAAGATTAAATATTAAAATCAAAGTATTATGATGTATCGCAATTTGTTGTGATATTGTATAGAATATAAATTCAAAACAAGTCACAATAAGCATACTAAAAGCCAAGTAGCATAATTGTTGTGCAAATATAAAGGCTTAAATATTTTTGCAAATAAAAATGAAGCAGTTACAGTAAAATTAAACGGTGAAAAGATACAAATATAGTGACTAAGAACGAATATAGCATGCTATACCTGTTACTATCTAGTCATGCTGCTTGCTGCAGCTGGTGGATTTGGTCTTCATGTTTAATAGTTATAACAGGTGAGTTTTCATCTCTTCTAACGAAGACACGGCCAAAGGACGTCCAACAGAACTTAAATTGCTTAGATTTGACTAAGTCCCTTGCTAGAAAGAACAGTCTAGAAGCTTTAGGGGTTAGATGCTCTGAAACTCTTCGTCAGTGGTAAAACCCAGATGCTTGGCTCGCAACTTTTCTTTATGTTTTATATTGAATACTTTGACATTTTTAAGAAGTCAGTTCTAAACATAGTTGAATTCATGTCGACAATTATAGAAGTGTTTTTATTGTCCGTTTTCCCCGCAGTTCTATAAATGTATCTTATATCAGATTGTTGAATTTCACAAACTATGTTTTTTGATAAGCAAGACACATATTTAATAATATCTTCCCTGGTTTCGTTACTCTTTTTTGGCACATTTTTTATTTCTATGCACGACTTACGATTACATCTTTGCGTATCCTCAATTTTTTCTTCCAAGGTTGCTATATATTCTCTATCTTTCTTACTCCGAGCCTCCAATAATTCAATTTTCTTTTTTAGTTCTTCGTTTTAACTACTTAGAAACGATATTGAGTTTTTTATGTTGCGATTTGTTTTTTGAATATCTTGAAGTACTGGGTTGATTTTCTTGAGCTCACTTTCTTGAGCCGACATCAAGGACTTGATCATAGTCTTCATTTCTTCCTTAAATGATTCCATATCCGATTCATCGTCTTCGCCTCTTCTTCTTTTCACTCTTTTTGCGATGAAGTTTTGCGGAGTAAAGGTTTCGCGCAAGTCGGACTCAGAAAGTGATTTATCCATAGTTAATTGGTACTTTAATATTTAGTTATTTAATACTTATATGTGGTAGGAATATAGTCAATTCAACACACGGCACACTTTTCGACTCAACTTGGGCCAACAAACATAAATATCATTAATCGCTGCAGTCCTACAATTAAAGCAAGTAGTCTCCGAGTTGGGTGACGTTACGCGTAGCAGTTTGAGTTGAGCGCACAATTGTTGTTCCTCAATTGGTGTTCTCTTCCTACATGCACTAGTTAAGTGATCCACGCCGAATTTAATATAAAAAAATAAATTTATTTAGACCAACAGAGTAACAGCTTAGACTATTACAAGAAAGTAATTGAATTAATTCAGTGCTACGGCTATACTTATACTAACTTATTCTATATGTCAGCATTACTGTCTTATGACGCATGACCTCAAAATATCTGATGACTATGTTCATTGGATTTGCTGATGCAGCGGAGATTAGGGGGTTGACCACCCTTAACTCCTCCCTCCCCAAGTGAGAAATTATCCGAGGCTGATGTAGAAGGCTTCGGAGAATTTCTTATACATAAGTTTGCTTTATATTTATATATTAATATTATTACAATTGCTATTACAATTAAAACATATAACAGGATTGTCCAAAGGCTAGTTTTGTTATACACTATTGATATTCCGTCTTCTAATTCACTTTCACTGAATTTAACACTATTTATAATGTCTCTAATATTGCTGAAGTCCACGTTCCTCAGGTCCAGTGACTTAGTTCTTCTCTGAATGTCTTGTTGCAATTCTGGAACTTGTACCACTGCCAGGTGTAGACTGGTGGTTGATGCGTTGGTGGGCTTGCTTATATACATCTGCCCTACGTGAGTTTCGCAGACTTTACTCGGTGTAATGATGAATGTTCCTTTGATGTTATATTTATGAACTTCTTCCTCGCAGTGCTCAGTGATTACTAAGTTATCTTTTGAAAACACTAGCTATTTTGTGTCATAAATCTTCTGTATTTTTGTGTCTTCTATTTTTATTTCATTCTCGTGGCATTCGCTGTAGTTATTCTTGATTAGCATAATTTGTTCTATACATATTTCATTTGTGTATTGTGCCAGATTATCTTCAGAACACAGGAACAAGTCTTCTTCCAGTTCTTCACATGGGTTCGTCACGGCCCTGTATTTTGATCTATTCACCAATAAATAAGGATACTTAGGAATAATTGTGGTGGTTTTGCGGGATTTTATAATTGGGACGGGGATCACTTTGTAATAAGCATATACTTCTAAATTAATCAAGTGTATTTCCATAACAAAAACTAACTTCTTTTCATAGATATAAGATTTTAGTGAAATAGTACGTTCTAACTTAACTAAATTATCTAATTTAACGGGATATATAGTATTTGCATGTTTTTCTATCACCTTAAGTTTTCCAAATAGTTCTGTAGTATTAACTATAGATTGATGTAGTATGTGTAATTTACTAAACGCAATAGCTGTTTCTAATTCCTGAATATTGTCATATATATTACGAAAGTTATTTAAGATTTGATAAAGACAGTTCATTAAGTGTATAGTATTTTTAGTTTTTATTTCAGTTTGTAGAAGTGTGTCTATTTCTTTTGTTTTAGATCCTAATGTTTTTATGTTGAAGTTAACTATTTCTGATGCATTAATTAATTTATCGAAAGCACCTTGTATGGTCGATATTTTACGCTCAACTAGATGTTCTCTATTTTTCAAAAATGTTATTTCTTTATTGTATCTAATCGCATCTTCTTCATCTAAGTTTCCTGAGATGATTTTAACTAATGATCCTAAAGGTGCGAGTATAGCTCTTTTTGATCTAAGATTATAAGGGGCGATTTGAACTATTTTATTATTTATTATACCCATTAAATATCTTATCTGATTTTCTAAAATATTTAAATTAATATCTAACGTATTTTCCTTACTAATATTTACTATCTTATAAAACTCTTCAGTATTGTAACTAATCTGTAAATAAAATGAATCTAAGTTAAGTGTTTTAAATATAGTCCAATAGTTATTCCTCATCGCTGCTTTCCCAATCTTCAGTGGAACGATGCCTGGATTCCGATTCAGGTTTTGAACTTCCAGGCTGCTCATTGGAGCCACAAGGAGCAGGAGTGTTAGACCGGACCTGCGGAGGGCGTTTAATATTTTTCATTGCTACTCTACTTTCTCTTTTATTTATCTTTACTGGGACTATATTATGCTTAGGTTCACCTATAACAACAGCTTTTTCATAACGCGGTAGTTGCTTAGCCTTCCTAGTTCTAGTGTTTTTCATATAAATTGTATCTCCCTTTTTTATAGGAGGTGGTTCCTCTCCTCCTTTTTTATCCCTAACTTTAACCTTTTCCGTTTGCAACTTTTCTGTAACATACTCATATAATACTTTTAATCGTTTCCTATGATCTATTAATAACTTTTGTAGTAAGTTTTTCTCTCTATCAATATTAAAAACATTACCTGCATCGGTTTGACCCAAAGCTAATTCAAACGGCGTAAAATCAGTAGCAGAATGAATTGTATTATTGTATGCCATTATCGCGTATGTCATTACTGAACATGCTTCTAAGTCACTTTTATCATATTTGGCTAAACGATATATTTCTATGATAGTTGAGTGAAATCTCTCCACAATTGCCATAGAATTAGGGTTATTCGGTGTGCTAATATGAAGTTCTATTTTATTCAGAGATAATAATTCTTTAAGCAGCTCATTATTAAATTCGCTACCAGAATCACTGTTTATTTTATTAGGCAATCCATACATACTAAAATATTTTATTAATGCTCTTACAACCTCAGGGGTACTTTTATTTGGAATTGGAATTGCTTGCCCTAATTTACTAAATGCATCTACAGCAGTTAAATAATGTTTTCCTTCTATATATAACAAATCTATAAATACTTCTTGAAACGGTGCAGTTTGACTTTGAGTTAATTGTATTTGCGGCTTAATAGGCTTCCTATCATACTTCATTTTACGACATTGCTCGCAACTGTTTATAAAAGCTGTAATTGTTTCTTTCATATTCGGCCACCAATAATGCCGTTTAAGTTTTGTTAATGTTTCTCGTATACCGCGATGGCATGTTTTGCCGTCGTGATATTTTTCTATGACGTTTCTCTGGTCTTCTTCCGACTCTGTTAAATTAACTACTCTTTCTGTACATTCTACCATTTTAACTAAATTTTTCTTAAACAATTTAATAATTACATTAGAAAAGGATTTTCTTAAAGACTGGTCTTCATAATATATAAAATATTTATGTTTAGGATCTATATATTCTTTAAGAAACTCTTTAACTTTTCGTTATTTAATGGCATATGTACTTCGAGTATATTCTGTTTATTATTAGATATATTTTTAACAAGGAGCTTATTTTTGTACCATGTATGAACTAATATCTGTCTAGTTTTAGTATCTATTGCCTCATTTAAGATAGGGATACCATCATATTCCCTGTTTGATACTGAGTTTGCTGTAACTCCATCGTCAGAATCAGACAAGTCTATTATTTCGGGCTTATCTTCTTCAGAATCTGATAAAATTATAGTTGATATAGAAGATTGTGTTTTATTTTTGTTTTTAACTACTTCATCTATTTCTTCAATAACATCTTGAAGCCCTTCGTCATCATCGCCTATGTTTACAAAAATTGAATCTATTTCGTCTTCTAATGCATTTACTTTAATACGAGATAAGGGCATCTGCGTTGGTATTTTGTGGGCCTTTTTTATGATGGATTTCAAAATTATATTCTTCTAATCTTAAACGCCAACGTGTAAGCTTACTGTTGGGTTCTTTTAAGGAACACAACCAAGCCAATGGTCTATGGTCAGTGTAAATTGTAAATTTGTTACCATAGAGATATGGTCTAAAGTGTTTGACTGCCCAGATAATGGCTAACAACTCTTTTTCTATGGTACTATATTTAACTTCAGTATCGCTCAAAGTTCTACTTGCATATGCTACTGGTTTGTCTGTGCCTATATTCCCTTGTGATAATACCGCGCCGATTGCAAAATTGGATGCATCGGTAGTCAAGATAAATGGCTTATCAAAATCAGGAAACTGTAATAAAGGTGCGTTGGTTAAAAGTTTTTTACAAGTTTCAAAGGCTTCCTTATATTCGTCATTAATAATTATTTTACGGCCCTTTTTTAAACAGTTGGTCAATGGTTTTGTTATTTTTGCAAAATCCTTAATAAATTTTCTATAATAACCTATCAATCCTAAAAAGCTCTTAATCTGAGTAGTTGTTTCTGGGATTGGGTATTTCAAAATGGCTTCGATCTTATCGTTATTGGGCTTTAAACCTTCGCTTGAGATGGTATGTCCTAAATATAGAACTTCTTTTCTAAGAAAATGCGATTTATCTAATTGCACTTTAAGATTCGTTTCTCTAAATCTTTCAAAAATTATTCTACGTTTCTGTATGTGTTCGGGAAGACTTTTAGAAAATATGATGACGTCATCAAGGTATACTAGGCAATGTAAGCCTTGCAGACCTCTCAGAACGTTATCCATAGCTCTCTGAAATGTAGCAGGAGCTGTTTTGAGCCCAAACGGCATTCTGTTAAACTCGTAATGTCCGAATGGTGTACTAAACGCGGTTTTAGGTTTATCCTCCTCCTGGACCTCTATTTGATGATAACCACTTGCTAGATCTAATGTAGTAAAATATGAGCTATTACCCAACGCATCAAAAAGGTCATTAATATTTGGTAGTGGATATTTGTCATCTATCGTTATTTCATTGAGGCGGCGATAATCTATTACCATACGCCATTTTTGTTGCCCAGACGCATCCATCTTTTTAGGAACTAGATGCACCGGAGCACTCCAAGGCGAGTATGACTCTTGGATAATGTTATCTTTAAGCATTTTTTCAACTTGTTTCCTAACCTCTATTGTTTGAGCTGGCGGTGCCCTACGAGCCTTAATGTTTATTGGATCTTCATTTTTAGATCTTATTTTATGTTTTACTTGATTCGTAAATGATAGTGGAATATCTTCACAATAAAAAATATCCTTATATTCTGTGCATATTTTTTTTTTTTTTTTTTTTTTTTATGGATGGCCCGGCAAATGACCTCCTCCCGCCTGATGTTAAGCGGTGAAAGAGGCCCAAATGAGTTGACAGATAGAGTAGGGACGACATCCACTCTCCTACCTGCCCGCCCCTTGCCGGCCCAAAAGATGCTTTTTCACGCCTCTTTTGAAGGAACCCATGTTGTAGGATGGAGGAAACACGTGCGCAGGTAGAGAATTCCATGTGTGGGATGAACGACAGAAGAAGGAATCTTGGAATTTCTTGGTACGGTGTGAAAAGGAGGACACAGTGTACGGATGACTCCGAAGGCCCTTACGCGTGTTTCTGTTAAGGAATGGAGAAGGAGGGATAAGGTTAAAGAGCTCCTCAGAGCATTCCCCATGGAACATTCGGTAAAAGGCGCTAAGAGAGGCGATGTCACGACGAAGTTGTAGAGGCTCGAGGGTGTTAGTTGCCTCTACATCGCCAATTATGCGAATAGCGCGACGCTGCAATCTGTCCAGAGCATCGAGGAGGTACTGAGCGGAGCCGTCCCAAAGGTGCGAGCAATATTCCACGCAAGACCTAACCTGAGTTTTATACAACAAGCATAGTTGGTCCGGCGCAAAATACCTACGCACCTTGTTCAGGACACCGAGTTTCCGTGAGGCAGTAGTTATGACGGATTCGATGTAGTCTCTGGGGTTCAGATCGCAGCGAATGTTCATTCCGAGCAAGGTGATGTTGCTCTGTGTGTGAAGGGTTGTGCCCTGAAGAGAAGGAAGGGGGAGGAAAGGTGACCTTTTCGCCGAGAACACGCACACCTGTGTTTTCTTAGCATTGAACTCAACAAGATTGTTGGAGCCCCATTCGGAGACGAGGTCCAGCGTCCTGTTGAGCTCAATGATAAGATTCTGCCTTTCCCTACCAATATCACCACGAGCAGCCCCCGAGGCTCCGTGATATCCCCCATGCACTGTACTGTCGTCTGCATAGCAATGTATAGCTCCCAAGGAAAGCATATCATTGATATGCAGAAGAAACAATGTGGGGGATAGAATATTCCTTTAATCGCCTTTTTTTCTTCTAAATTCATGTGCTCTAAACGCAATTTATTTAAATTTTGTATTAACAGTTTATCTATTTCATTATTACTATCTGTAAAATTAACATTAGTCTTTAATATACTATCGTTATATTCTTTAACAAGAAAAGGACTAATAACTACTAAGGTTTTATGCTCATTTGTGCAATTTTGAATCACTGTTGTAGCATAACCTTTGCAGCACCTAACTAACGCAGTGGGCATTCGAATCCCTTCTGCGAACTGCTTGAAGTCTAAGATAGCATCTCCATCTAACAAATTTACTGGTAGCCTAACTCTTACTTCGCTTCTCGCAGGTAACTCATAGTTTTCTCTCATAGGAGGTGAATATATAATAGGTATAACTGTATTTTTTAAATATAAAAATTGCTTTTCCATATCTATATTGGCATGTAATTGTCGAAGTAAATTAATACCAATTAGGCCATCATATCTGTCGTCTACCCTATACACATAAAATTTATGGTTTTCATTAGTTTTAAAAATTTCAGGCAACGGTATATTCACAGTAATATTATGTAGACTTGATGCATGAGTACTAACTACCTCAAACGGCTCATGTTTTTTATACTTAGAGTAATATTTTTCCGTTAAATAGGGACTAATAAATGATCTTGTACTACCGGTATCGATCATAAAAACAGCCTGTAATTCGGGAATAAATATGTGGGGTAGATTTAACCTTTTATTAAAATTAACTTTTATTCGCTCTCTATAGTAGAGGCCCTTATTAAAAAATTTTCAACACAAGAATTATTCTCCGGTTGTTCCTCGTAATGATGTGAGGTACTGGCATTACATATTGACTGTGGCTCATATTGGTCGGTGAAATTGATGCGTCTAGAACTCGCAGTTCGCATTGTGACGTCAGTGTTCGAATTTGACGCCGCTGTTTGTGCAGTATTCATATTACGGCTATTATTGCGAAACTGTTGCAATTGTGGAGGCGACCTTCGAGTATTTTGCCAATTGGAATTATTATTATAATTATAATTATTTGAGTTACTGTTAAATTGACGCGGATTTCTATATTGAAACGAATTGTTAGTTGAATGATTTGTTCTGTTAGGTACAAATGCACTTAAAGGTTGTTGGTTGAAGTTATGATTAGAAAAATTTTGGTTAAAATTAAAGGGTATCTTTTTATAATGAAATTGATTTTGATTCCTATATACAGTCTGGAAATTTTGTTCTTCCAAAACGACCTTTAACGCTTCTTCTAAGGTTGTGACGTTTTGCAACCGAACTAAACGAACTAAATGTGGTGGTAAATTATATAAAAATATGTTATAGCTTCTATGATTATAAATATGCTGTTTAGTGAGACGTAAGTTATCGTCATTGGTGCTTTCGTCGATTTTTGAAAACAAAACACTTCTAATATTTTGTATTCGATGACAAAAATCTAAATAACTTTCGCCTCTATATAATTTTGCGCTTTCAAGTGACATTGCGATACATTCTTCAGTACGTGGATCGCCAAATTGTTGCGTTAATAAATTTTTGAGCTGATCCCATGTTTGTATGGTATCTCTTTGGCCTACTATATTAGCGGCAGCCCCTGTTAGCCTTCCCGTTATAATATGAAATAAGTACTCATTTTGCACTTGATTTCCTTGAAAATTGCGTATAATGTATTCACATTTTTTAATAAAAAGGGGCAATATTTGACTATCTCCGTCAAATAAAGGGATAATATTAATTAGCTCCTGAGGAATTCTTACGAAGTCATCCATTATTGTGAAGCGTAAAAGAAAAAAAAAATCCTAAATTCTTATTCAAATTGTCAATTTAAATGTAAGTTTTAATGAAAAATAAAGTAAGTATAACTTATTACAAAAGATGCATAAAGGAAAGTTACGGGATGGTGAAAAAGATCTACTCACAGTACCACAACTACTCCCATGCTTTTTGAATTACTTTCAATGGTCCTGGTGCCTCTGCGCCTCTTCGGGTCCTCTTAACAAATTTGTTTGTTGGTATATCCCAATTTAACCGTAGAAACGGACGTATAGCGATTCGCGACTGGTTGAGACTTTATCAACTGATGCTAATCCCTTACGATTGGAATCCTACCAGCTGCGCCAGTTAAGTGATCCACGCCGAATTTAATATAAAAAAATAAATTTATTTAGACCAACAGAGTAACAGCTTAGACTATTACAAGAAAGTAATTGAATTAATTCAGTACTACGGCTATACTTATACTAACTTATTCTATAATGCTGACAGTAATGCTGACAGCATTACTGTCTTATGACGCATGACCTCAAAATATCTGATGACTATGTTCATTGGATTTGCTGATGCAGCGGAGATTAGGGGGTTGACCATCCTTAACTCACTCGTGTGTCTGCTACCTTTCGCGTTTTATGCACGCCTGGTGCTTTGCCGGTACCTCCCAACAGACGTCAGCGCAGCGCAGGCGCAAGCGTATTGGCCGGGCAGCGCTACGCCTCCCGGGGCGGGCAACGACTGGCGATGGGCGGGACGGAGCGGCGCAGCAATGCCTAACCACTCTCGACCACTAAGCGCTCGGAAGGAGCATGCAGTAGGTAGATAGTGAAACGTCGTTAGGTGATCACGAGATAGCGCAGCGATGACTCACCACAATCGGCTACCAGGAGCATGATTCCGACCAATATATAGATTGAAATATATAGTTTCAATATCTGATATTCAAAACCGATATATAGATACGATACATAACAGCGAAAATCCGATATTACCCATGCCTAAATAGACATGAAATACCTACGAAAAAAGCGTGCCAGCATTTGGGTTGGTGCTCTAAGATGGCGGAAAAAAACTAGCTCAGAAGAATAACTAAAGCATAGAAACCTAGCAAAAATAGCTACTGAACTTAAGAGGATTGTGAAGCTGTAAATTTTCATACAAAAAGCGATAACGCTTTTCTCCCTCTAAACATAGTCCAATTTTCATAATTTTTGGAAATCTTGTAGATATAATGAAAAACTAGGTTTGTACGTTTTGATTTTGAAGAAACATTGCTCAGAATATAAGTTATTAGCATCTAAATATCTATATTTTCGACTTAAAAACTACCTTGAGCATTTTTGTCTTTTTTTGACTAAATTATACTGAATTACAAAAAAAGCAAAACGTACAAACATAGATTAAGGTATACTGAATCGAATGAGACAAAAAGCGTCTAATTTCATAAAGGTTTAGGAGGGTAAAACAGTTATCGCCCGGAACAATATTTCAAACAGGAATAGGCTAGTTGACCCTTTTTTAAAGTAGGGCTTAAAATGTTCATAATTGTTGTATTAGACCATAGCACACGAATATTATTTTTTTCGATGGTTAAAAAGTGCAAAAAATCTATTTTAAATTAAGATTTTCAATTTTGGACCAAAAACACGGTCAGCCATGATAGTCTGTTGATTATCTGTGGCATACATCAAATGACGTCAGTCTTATAGTAAACAAAGCACCGAGGCGAAATAACCTCACAAAAACAATGCTTTCTATTAAATATCTATTAATACTATTATCTATAATATCTATAATAATCTATAAATAGCTATTAATACAAATAATTTACGATATTTACACATATAATAACGGAGATTTGGACGATTTTTTGCCAGTTTTAGGAAAGAATAGTGCAAATCGACGAGTTGTTGAATCAAATTTGACATTTCTTTGCTTACTATATGAGTAACGTCACGGCCCTGACCACAGGATATCAAAGCGTTTACGGCGTAAGATAAAAAAATATTATTTCTAGCATTTTCAAATTAAAATTTTACAGTAATCATTCATTATTATTTATTAAAATCGGTATATTGTGGAACCTTATGCCAAATACTGTTAGAAATAAACAATATTTTAATAAATTTTGATGAGTCAACTACCCTATTGTAGGCAATTTCGACCATTTCTTGCAACTCTCTCTATCGCACGATACGGGTCGGGGGCAGGGGTATAATGTAGTGATAGTGATGTGACATAATGTTATCGTAGTTATTGTCGCCTAGGGAGGAGAAAGTAATATCGATATATCGATCAATAGTGAAAGATATTACTCAAGCCGGAACTATTAATCTTCACAAATACCTTATACTTACATGAAAAAGTAAATATCATTTTGAATACGTTTATTGATTTTAGTGTTTTATTTTAAAGATTTTATTTCAATACAAATTTTCTTATTTAAGGGTTAGCAGCCTGTAGCCTGTTAACTTTACTGTAAATTCCCAAAACCAAAAAAGGAAAAAAATGTAAGTATGTAAGTAGTTGTTTGTTATAATAAATACGTGCCATAAAGAAACCAACTCAAAATAAATTCGTATTTTGTTTCTTGTGATAGGTATTTGTTATGCAATGTATGAAGTTGGAGCAGCTAAAAACGTGTAATAGACTATGCAAGTAGCGTTATTTTTAATATTATTTTATTTGAATTTTATTCCTCTAAAGCTGGGCTCTAAGGTTTTACTCGCGTTATGGAATCTACGATTGTATAAAAAATACAAACGACAAAGTACCTAAATAATATACGAGTATGTAGGGTAGGCATATATGGGAAGAAGGCTCTCTTCGTACGGTTTTGAAGTTTTTTTTTTCATTTTAACTATAAAATTTAAAGCAGCTGATTACATATACTAATAGGTATTTTTTAACCGACTTCAAAAAAGGAGTTTCTCAATTCGATGCGTATGTTTTTTTTTGTGTATGTTACGCGATTACGCCGCCAATTGCAGACCGATTTTCAAAATTCTTTTTGTATTCTCAAGATTATACTCCAATGGTGGTCCCACGGTTACCAAAGGTAGGATCTGATGATGGGATCCCATAAAATGGAGGGAAATCCTTAAATTTTTAGGTGCGTCCAACGTGTTTTTTTTTTATAAAAACGTCGCCCCACTATGATTTTCTCCTGTGTCGTGGCTGCAGTTACAAACATAGAATATCACATGCACATACGCCCAGACCGGAACAAATTTCTGTAGGCCATACAAAACATCTGTCCCGTGTGGGAATCGAACCCGCGACCTGTTGCGCAGTATACTCGACCTCAGCGCCAACCGTGTCAACCGTTTTATGTGTATGTTACGCGATTACTCCGCCAATTGTGGACCGATTTTCAAAATTCTTTTTGTATTCGGTAGAGTATACTCCTAGGGTGGTCCCTTTTTTTTTCTCGGGGGGAAATGCGTAACCGCACCGTACCCGCCGTGGGCATACGGCGGGCGTGTGTGGGGCTCTCCTGGCAGAATACCAGGCCTACCCACTAAAACCCCCCGGTGTTCTCCCTGCCCTTATGGGCACGCTAGGTAAGGTTCACAGTGCGACTCCACTACCCACCCT
This sequence comes from Schoenobius gigantellus, assembly GCA_963935595.1. Taxonomy (NCBI): domain Eukaryota; kingdom Metazoa; phylum Arthropoda; class Insecta; order Lepidoptera; family Crambidae; genus Schoenobius; species Schoenobius gigantellus. The sequence goes on along the minus strand of OZ012556.1, from coordinate 10,112,965 downwards.
AGGGTGGTCCCTAGGTCACCAAAGTCAGGTTCTGATGATGGGATCCTATGAAAATCGAGGGATACCCTAATTTAATTAGGGTTTCGTTCACTAAAAAGTTAAACAAAAAAAATATTTTACAAAAAATAAAACTTACTTCAAAAACACTGAAAAGTTAAAAATAATGTAGGAATAGGTACAGACAACATTACATTTCTATATTGAAGTCGGTGTCAAACGATGATCTCCTAGAAAGTCTTAAAATTTGGCACCGTCTTCAATAATGATGTGTGATGTTGTCTGTACCTATTCTTATATTATTTCTAACTTTTCAGTGTTTTTGTAGTCCGGACGAACCCGACGAATCGAACCCCACCGAACGGACCTCCCGATCAACATCCGGTGGCCTCAACCACTAGACCACGGAGGTGGTAAAAATTAGAATTCTAAGACTATTAGTATAACTACCCAAGATTAGTGTATAAAAATAAGAGCTATTTTTTATTTGATGCATAATTATTACTTTATATTTTTTAAATCCCTGCTCCTATTTAGTTTGTATGTAAAAGTATTAATTTATCTATCTAAAATACCTAATAGATTTTTTGTTATTTATTTTTAAGTTAACAAGAGGTCTGTTCTTGTTTAAACAATTGTAAATGTCATTTTATGTTTAGTGTTTATTTTTTTCATAAAAGGATCCATTATTGATTCACATCTCAAATGAAAATCAATTTAATTCAGTATAACACTCATCTTACAAAAAGTCATTTTCTTTAGACAGGTAAATGTACGATAGGTAAGTACTTTCTTAACAAATAACAGCTCAGTCCTATAAAGTAGGACTTGGTAGGAATACCAAGTAAGTGCCTACACTATAAATTTCAAAGGAATACTGAAATAATTTACGAAACTTATCTACTAAAATATTATAAAGAAAGAAGATTTGTATTTTTGTTTGTAATTAATAAACTCAAAAACTAGCTCACTGGGAAGTCTCGGCGTAATTATTGTTAAAATGATGTTTAGAAATAAAGCTTTTTTTATTTATTATATTTTTTATTTTTAAAAACTACTAGGCTTATTTAAAAAAAAAATTGACTAATAGAATGCTACCTTATCACTGAGTAATATAAGGTTATAAAATAATTTTTCATACAGGAAAACAAAATTCCCTCACGAAAAACGAAAATAACGAAGGCAAAGTTGCGAGCGGAAAGGCAGTCAGGAATACCTAAGCAACGCAAAACATTACAAACGGTAAAATAATGATCTCGAGTTCTCGCGCCGAGGAGTCGCGCGCTGCTGTCGTTGTGTGCGTGAGAATTTGCGCGTGTTGTATTTGTGGTGTAAACGCCAGACGGGAGGCCGAGCGGTGTGAAACAGATAGCATTTTAGAAAATACCTACTCGCGCCGCGCACGATTACTTCACAATCCTCTTAAGAGGATTGTGAAGCTGTAAATTTTCATACAAAAAGCGATAACGCTTTTCTCCCTCTAAACATAGTCCAATTTTCATAATTTTTGGAAATCTTGTAGATATAATGAAAAACTAGGTTTGTACGTTTTGATTTTGAAGAAATATTGCTCAGAATATAAGTTATTAGCATCTAAATATCTATATTTTCGACTTAAAAACTACCTTGAGAATTTTTGTCTTTTTTTGACTAAATTATACTGAATTACAAAAAAAACAAAACGTACAAACATAGATTAAGGTATACTGAATCTAATGACACCAAAAGCGTCTAATTTCATAAAGGTTTAGGGGGGTAAAACAGTTATCGCCCGAAACAATATTTCAAACAGGAATTGTAGGCAATTTCGACCATTTCTTGCAACTCTCTCTATCGCACGATACGGGTCGGGGGCAGGGGTACAATGTAGTGATAGTGATGTGACATAATGTTATTGTAGTTATTGTCGCCTAGGGAGGAGAAAGTAATATCGATATATCGATCAATAGTGAAAGTTATTACTCAAGTCGGAACTATTAATCTTCACAAATACCTTATACATGAAAAAGTAAATATCTTTTTGAATACGTTTATTGATTTTAGTGTTTTATTTTAAAGATTTTATTTCAATACAAATTTCCTTATTTAAGGGTTAGCAGCCTGTAGCCTGTTAACTTTACTGTAAATTCCCAAAACCAAAAATGGAAAAAAATGTAAGTATGTAAGTAGTTGTTTGTTATAATAAATATGTGCCATAAAGAAACCAACTCAAAATAAATTCGTATTTTGTTTCTTGTGATAGGTATTTGTTATGCAATTTATGAAGTTGGAGCAGCTAAAAACGTGTAATAGACTATGCAAGTAGCGTTATTTTTAATATTATTTTATTTGAATTTTATTCCTCTAAAGCTGGGCTCTAAGGTTTTACTCGCGTTATGGAATCTACGATTGTATAGAAAATACAAACGACAAAGTACCTAAATAATATACGAGTATGTAGGGTAGGCAGGGTAGGCATATATGGGAAGAAGGCACCCTTCGTACGGTTTTCGCTTCGTATTTTTTAACCGACTTCAAAAAAGAAGTTTCTCAATTCGATGCGTATGTTTTTTTTTGTGTATGTTACGCGATTACGCCGCCAATTGCAGATCGATTTTCAAAATTCTTTTTGTATTCTCAAGATTATACTCCAATGGTGGTCCCACGGTTACCAAAGTTAGGATCTGATGATGGGATCCCTTAAAAATGGAGGGAAATCCTTAAATTTTTAGGTGCGTCCAACGTGTTTTTTTTTTATAAAAACGTCGCCCCACACTAGGATTTTCTCCTCTGTCGTGGGTGCAGTTACAAACATAGAATATCACATGCACATACGCCCAGACCGGAACAAATTTCTGTAGGCCATACAAAACATCTGTCCCGTGCGGGAATCGAACCCGCGACCTGTTGCGCAGTAGGCGATCGCTCGACCTCTGGGCTAACCGTGTCAACCGTTTTGTGTGTATGTTACGCGATTACTCCGCCAATTGTAAACCGATTTTCAAAATTCTTTTTGTATTCGGTAGAGTATACTCCTAGGGTGGTCCCTAGGTCACCAAAGTCAGGTTCTGATGATGGGATCCTATGAAAATCGAGGGATACCCTAATTTAATTAGGGTTTCTTTCACTAAAAAGTTAAACAAAAAAAATATTTTACAAAAAATAAAAACTGACTTCAAAAACACTGAAAAGTTAAAAATAGTGTAAGAATACGTACAGAAAACATTACATTTCTATATTGAAGTCGGTGCCAAACGATGATCTCCTAGAAAGTCTTAAAATTTGGCACCGTCTTCAATAATGATGTGTGATGTTGTCTGTACCTATTCTTATATTATTTCTAACTTTTCAGTGTTTTTGTAGTCCGGACGAACCCGACGAATCGAACCCCGCCGGACGGACATCCCGATCAACATCCGGTGGCCTCAACCACTAGACCACGGAGGTGGTAAAAATTAGAATTCTAAGACTATTAGTATAACTACTAGGGTTGCCAACTTTTATTAGATGAAATAGAGTATATCTGATTTCAAAGGAGGAAAATAAAAAGTACGGTCTTGTAAAATAGAGTATCATTTGTTTCCAATTTTTGAAAAGCGCTTTTTGCAGGACATAACAATTTTTCATTGTTTTTAAAAGAATTGTACGACTCCAAACATTCTAACTCTGAAGTTCACATAGATCAGGAGCTCATTTTTGCATCATATATGCGTGACTGGCACTTGTATAGTAAATGTTGTTTAAAAAAGAGTATTTTAGCGTCCTCTATTAGTGTTATAGATTATAGAGTACGCCTGCATGATATAGAGTACAATACTCTATTTTAGAGTACGGTTGGCAATCCTAATAACTACCCAAGATTAGTGTATAAAAATGAGAGGTATTTTTTATTTGATGCATAATTATTACTTTATATTTTTTAAATCCCTGCTCCTATTTAGTTTATATGTAAAAGTATTAATTTATCTATCTAAAATAATAGATTTTTTGTTATTTATTTTTAAGTTAACAAGAGGTCTGTTCTTGTTTAAACAATTGTAAGGGCTTGTTTCACAATCTAAAAGTAGCTTACTTATTTGACAGATGATTTGACGGTTGTTATATGAAAAATATGTCAAAGAATCTGTCAAGTAAGCTATTCAAAACTTACTTATTGATTGTGAAACAGACCCTTAATATCATTTTATGTTTAGTGTTTATTTTTTTCATAAAAGGATCCATTATTGATTCATATCGCAAATGAAAATCATTTTAATTCAGTATAACACTCATCTTACAAAAAGTCTTTTTCTTTAGACAGGTAAATGTACGATAGATAGGTACTTTCATAACAAATAACAGCTCAGTCCTATAAAGTAGGGCTTGGTAGGGATACCAAGTAAGTGCCTACACTATAAATTTCAAAGGAATACTGAAATAATTTACGAAACTTATCTACTAAAATATTATAAAGAAAGAAGATTTGTATTTTTGTTTGTAATGAATAAACTCAAAAACTAGCTCACTAGGAAGTCTCGGCGTAATTATTGTTAAAATCATTTTTAGAAATAAAGCTATTTTTATTTATTATATTTTTTATTTTTAAAAACTACTAGGCTGATTTAAAAAAAATTTTGACTAATAAAATGCTACATTATCACTGAGTAATATAAGGTTATAAAATAATTTTTCATACGGGAAAACAAAATTCCCTGACGAAAAACGAAAATAACGAGGCAAAGATGCGAGCGGAAAGGCAGTCAGGAATACCTAAGAAACACAAAACATTACAAACGGTAAAATAATGATCTCGAGTTCTCGCGCCGAGGAGTCGCGCGCTGCTGTCGTTGTGTGCGTGAGAATTTGCGCGTGTTGTATTTGTGGTGTAAACGCCAGACGGGAGGCCGGGAGGTGTGAAACAGATAGCATTTTAGAAAATACCTACTCGCGCCGCGCACGATTACTTCACAATCCTCTTAATATATTTGACTCACTTTGACATTAGGCGCTGCTAATAGAAGTTAGACAGAGACACGTATATGCAAGATGTTTCGAAATTTTGTAGGTCGTCACTAATTCTCGCTTGTCAGTTCTTCTCCCAGTGATGTCGTGGTCATCACTCACCTAGTTTCAACGTCGATAATTATATTATGTAGGTATTTAATAGATCCCTAATACTAAAATGTCCTTATTACGAGAAATATAACATAAATAATTAAGGGTAGACTTTCTTAAAGTAACTTATCCAGCTAATAGCTGCTGTGTCTCTTTGGTATGGTCAGGCTGGCCGTTCATGAGACTAAAAGCGGAAAGTGCGAGTCGGACTCGCCCACCGAGGGTCCCGTATAAAATTGTAGGTTATACTTTAAATAGAGACTAAATTTTTTATGATTCAATTACAAATGTGGAGTTTGAGATTTTCCCTGACTTGTAGTGTAAGACTATATAACTTCACAAATTTCATAGTTCTAGCTAGATCAACGAAAAGTACCCTATACATTTTGATGCCCGTGAGAATGTCGAAATATACGTTTTTGGCGACATAAACGACCGTACCTTTTTTTGTTAACTTAGAAGTTTGATTTTTTTACATCTTCAAGGGACTAGAACTTGTTAGTGTAGAACTGAGTAATTATATGGTTTTAATGTCAACTCGATACCTTCACGCGTTTCCAAAATAGTCTTGACAGCCAAACGGACAATAAAGTGATCCTATAATGGTTCAGTGTTTCTTTTGAGGTACGGAACCCTAAAATTTGGACTATTTAAGTGACGGGTATTTCCCGTTATCTAAAATGTAGGAATTTTTCTATTGCAGATATTCACAAATTCTATGGGAAGGAAATCGAAGACACACTGCTTTTATTTCATCGCTTAGATTTAATTCATTTTTATCGCATCGCTTAGAGGTACTGAAGGTTAATCTTATATTTAATTTACTTACCCGAAAAGAACATCGGCCAAAACCCCATAGTAGCTGGACCTGATATTAAATAACCATGGGCATCATTACTTTTGTATTCGTTATAGACCTAACATTATTTGAATTAGTCCCATAGTTCAATAATTCATTAAAAACTTCAGGAATGGGAGATATTCTCTTTTTCCTTATTTTAGGTTGGCTGTGTCTATTCGGACCCGGAACTCTATAGAAGTCGATTGCTATTTGGACCCAGAGCATGAAATATGCAGTTTCATTAAAGATTCTGTGTGGTCACAATTTCTACCTTACCTAACCGACAGTTTTCAATTTTATCCTAGCTATTTTTCGATTAAGATTCTATCGGGTCCGAATAGTAATCAACTTCTATAGTCTAAGGATAGGGACCCGGGGTATGAATAGCCACTCCGTTTTAGGTTAGGAGTCCTAATAGGAGTAGGAGCAATATATTTTTTAATCCTGTTATGTTAAAATAATAAGAAACGTTACGTGAACATATAATATTTAATAGGATTTCATTAATATACGAGTATGTAACAATAAGGATGTTTAGAAATAAAACACTTTGATCTTCTAAAGATTTATTCAATGTAGTCTCTTATATTTATAACAACACTGTCTAAAAAACCTGCTGGTACCGCTATTGTATTATCTTGGTGCCTGGCCTGCCCAAGGTATCTTAGGCGTGGGCCAGATAGAAAAGGCGCGGGCGAGGCGCACCTGTGGCGCGCCATCGGCGCACCGCTTCTATCTGTTTTGTGCCCATCCGTTTTCATACAATTAGTATGAAAGATCATCCGACAAGCTTCCAGATGGCGCGCTACGGTTGCAAAGACGGGCGCGCCGGCCGTCGCACTGCTGGCGCGCAACCGCGTACCTCAGTCTATAGTGAGTTTTGCGCGAGACCGGAAGTTTCTTCTCCTTCTTCTTCTCCTTTGCAAATTGGCGAGTTGCACCAGGGCTAACATGTCTTCGTCGTCAGAGGAAGACATGTTGTTCGATCAAAATCAAACTCTTTAATGGCACCAACGTACTCACTCGCTGGCGCACCGTAGCATACAAGCGCTGTTCACGCCCACGGGCGCACCTGCAGCGCGCTGCGAGTGCGCCACCGGGTGCGACTGATGCGCGCCGCGCCGCCTCTGTCTGGCCTGCGCCTTAGACCACAGTCATAGTCATAACACGGGCACAGCATACAATTGTTTTCCAGTCTACCAAACAACTACAACAATATTCTGTGATAGCTTCCTTTCCAGACACAATATTTTCTATCAATACTTATATAAGATGGTCGTAAGAAGCAGATGATATCAGAGTTCGTGAAACAAAATAGGGGTCAAAACAGCACAAAGGAGAATCAAAAATCACACAGTACCTACATAGCGTTCCAGATAAAGCACTGCTACTTTCTGAGGCTAACATTTGATGTTAGCCTCGTTTTGCGTTTCTTAAAAGAAATGTTGACATTTTTAGCCGCGCTAATTGTTACAAATGAAAGGCAAGGTACTGATTTTTCGTGCTGAATTTTGACACCTCACCTACTTAGTCCAGCCACTTAAAATTTTTAATAATATAAATCAGAATTGGCTAATACTATAAATATCTTTCAATAAATTTTTTAAATCCGCTGAAAATCCTTTTTGATTCATGAAAAAAAGATTCCAAATGTCAAATTTGAAAGCTGTCAAATAGTGATATCAGAGGACCCATCTATTAGCATGGGTATTAGATGCTAGCATTTCGTGTTAAAAATGCTTAAATGAAACGCATGACAACCAACAAGAAAAACTAGCATCACCGGCTAATGAAACGCAGAGATGCTAAAAATGTTGGTATTTATGGCTAAAAATGCTTATCTGGAACGGGCCGAATATGTGACGTTACTAAACTACTCAATTTAGTGTTAGATAGATGTTATTTTCGTATTCTGACATGCTTCCTAAATCTAATTTTTCCTATAATTTTAAATATGTCAAACTAATTTTAGGAGGTGAACTTTTAGGTGCCGTCTAAATTTATCTTGTTACTTTTTAACGATTTTCTAACATTACCGAAGGCATTTTTTTTTGTGCAACTTGCCAAATGGATGATGAATTGGTTGTTATGGCATTAATAGAGTCTTCAGAAAGGTAAAATATTTGTTTTATATAAAAAATTAGATAAATACCTGCCTCTTAGTTTTAAAATATATTTGTAAAGTATCGACTTATTTATGTTATAGAATAGGAGAAGAAAAAGTAAAATTGAGGAAGTTGAGGGACAAATCAGACCCATTTACTATGCCCGAACGTAAATTTAGAAAAATATTTCGTTTTCCTCGCCAATCCGCTCGCAACTTGATAGAAGCTATAGACTGCACTGGAGTACAGATTGGCTCCTTACCGGAACATTTAAAGGCCAGCCTTTGGTCATGCAGAGCTGTCACTGTTGTCACTGATTTAATATTGCGCAAATTAACTCCACAAAAAAAATTTATTTCCTAAAACAGCAATAGAAAAGGACCTTGTCAAGGCAGAGTGAGCGAGCACCTACTTACATAGTAATAAAATATTTTGAAATAATTATTAAGAAATACATTAACATTCTCCGTCCTTTTTCTATTTAGGTTTCTACAAATGGAATGCCAAACACACTTGGAGCTGTTGATGGTACACATATTGGTCGAGGCCTGGAATGCAGCAAACTCCTTCTGTGTGGAGGTAATCACACAGAAGGAGGTGGCAGAACGGGCCAGAGAAGATGACCCAGCGGCAGATCCCTGCCGCCGCAGAAGAACGGGGCGGAGGAGACGGCAGTTCGCCCGCCTTCTTCCTCCTGACGGTGACCAGCGGGACGCGGGCCCGGGAAGCCCGAGTCCTGCATTGCACAGGCCACCGCCAGTCGTCGATACTCCTAATGCCCAGGAGCATCGCCGGCCTTCCCATTTTAGGGAGGTGAGAGGGGCTCGCCATAGGCGAGCAGACGCTGACGAGGTCATGGAAGTGTCCGAAAGGGTTCCCATGGCCTTGTCCGGCGACGGGGCGTCCCTCCCCGACGTATCCTCTTCGTCAGATGACGGGGAGGATGCGGCGGTGATGGACGTTCTCATGCCAAGGCGTTTGTGAGGGGGCATCGTTGGGTTTTAGTCGGTAGGCCGCGGTTTCTGGCTGGCGCTCTGCCCCCAGTGGCCGCGGAGAGTCCGACATAACCTCGCGCCTACCCAAGCGCGAGGTATGCGTAACGCATTTCCCAACGTTAAAAAAAAATGGTACACATATTGGTATTGTTGCTCCACCACTGACACACCCTACAGCACCAGGAAACTTATTATACAATAGGAAAGGCTTTTATAGCATCAATTGCCAAGTCGTGAGTTGTAATTTGTTTTTCCCAAGTAGTATAATAGTACTGACATTTAGATGATAGGTAGGCTATGTATGTATGTATTTACTCTTACAACAGAAATTTATATTCTATCTGCAGATAGAAGTATGCCTATCTAAGATTTGTTGCCTAGCAATTACTATTATTTGTCAATAAATAACAGCGGTTATTATGAAAAGAAAACAAAAATTACTAATGAAACAAAATACGCAATTTTAAAATTCAGAGGAAGTCACGAAGTACCTATCTATACAACTACAGACTACCACGTAATTTTTTTTATTTCATAGCATAGGCGCGAAGCCATCACAAAAGCAGAATAAATGTGGAATAATTTTTCTTTTGTGATAAAATGAATGATAAACAATAAAATTTCTTTTCTGTTATTTACAAATACGATCAAATCTTAAATTAATAATTTCTGATAGTAAAGTTAGTAGAATATAGCTGTTTATAATGTTTCTAAATATTCCCGTTTTTCTACAGCACTAGGTGTATTTATAATCTGTGTATTCAATTTAAGAAATTGTCAAGTACAGTTTAAATTAAGAGAGTCCGGCGTTTCAGAATACGAATTACCTAAAACTAATTTAAAATTATATGTTTAATTTTAGTTTTAGTTTTAGTGCAGGTAACTTCAGAATTACCCCCAATGTCAATTCTGTTGGCATTAATGGGGTGCCACACTAGAAGCTTGAAACAGATGGCGCTGTAAGCGACTGTACCTTGTTTACGTTTCGTGTCAAGTGTGTGGTTGCGATTTTCTGAGTTTTATTTGTGATTTCTTTCGAAATATGTACTCGCTGTTGACTATTCGTGAGCTCAAAACTGAGCTGCGAAGGAGGAATGCAGCAGTAAGTGGCAAAAAGGCTGATCTTATAGAAAGGTATGCTTTTAATTATTTTTAGGTTATGTTTCATATTTTAATACTTTTTACCAGCTTTTTACATTCCATTCTAATGTTATATATATATTTTTTTAAGATTGGAGGCCTATGATCGAAATGAAAACTTTGGTAGCGCCATGGATGTTGATGAGGACTGTTCATTCGTATGTCCACCCACCGAAACATTCAGAGATGTTAATGCTGATTCGCCGCTCCCAAACATAAGCAAACAAGAAATCCAAGAATATTTCCAAAGGTACGGTGAAACAAACATGTCGTTATGTCTCGAATAGCAATTTTATCGTAACTATGTCTAACAGAAACTCTTGATAAAAATGAAAAGTTTCATATGTTTCACTATCTTTCCGCTCGTAGCTTTGCCCGCGTTATCCTCGTTTTCCCGTGGGAATTCCATATTTTCCCGTAGGAAAATATTCTATAGCCTATGTTACTCAGCGATATTGTAGCATTCTATTAGTGAAAGAATTTTTCAAATCGGTCCTGTAGTTTTAGAGCCTATTCAATACAAACATACAAATCTTTCCTCTTTATAATATTAGTATAGATTAAAAATTAAGAAGTAAGCAATGTAAATTTGTTTGACCAGCCAACTTAAAGCAATATAAATTTGTTTGACCAGCTTAATTACCTATAATTGTTGAATGCAAGAAAACATTGATTTCATTGAGTATAGTTTAAATATGTAAAATGGACTACAAACATTTCCTTGTAGGGATTCTCATAACACAGTAAAATTATAAGCTTGTCTTTATACATGTAATTCAATTTTTATTATTTTATTTTGCAGATTTAACACCCGTCCAAAAGGACAATTACTTTATGAATCGAGACATCTTTTAACTGCTCGATACTCCTCTGATGGCACCTTCACATATGTTAAAGGTCAATGCAAAGCCACAATGAAGAAAGTTGCATATTTAGTGGATGTGAAAATCAGTCAAGAAGGGACAATAGAAGAGTGCCATTGCGAATGTGCAGCAGGAAGCGGCACCACAGCAAACTGCAAACATGTTGCTGTGTTGTTATTAAGTATCCATGATATTGTGAACAAGAAAATGATAAAACTCCACCCTGCTTGCACACAGCAGTTAATGATGTTCCAAAAACCCAAAAAAATGTTTTATAATTCACCTATTGCTGCTCAAAATTTGCCAACTAAGAGAGTTGCATGTAACTATAAACCATTGAAGGAAAGTGATATCATGGAAAACTATAATGACTATGTTAGAAATTTGGCTATTGGATATGGTGAATCTACAATGCCAATATTGCAAACATATGAACCTGCGAACCCACATGGTATTGAATGGGACCATTGCTACTCAAAAGATACTTGTGTTGATAAAATTTTGGAAACTCTTTTATTGAAAAAAATTACCATTGAAGAGATACAAGACATAGAACAAAAAACTAGATTGCAAGATGCCAGTATTCAATGGCATGAGTTAAGAACATGTAGAATTACTGCAAGCATGTTTTATGTTGTATGTCACAGCACCGAGAGGGGAAAAAATACATTGGTACAAAAAATAATGTCACCAAAGAAAATCAACACAAGGGCTGTTCTACATGGGAAGACTCAGGAGCCAGCTGCCTTAAAAAAGTATGAAGAATTATATGGGTTAACAGTGCAGCAATGTGATTTGATGATTGCCAAAGACTTTCCATTCCTCGCCGCTTCTCCAGATGGACTGCTCGGAGAAGAGACTGTAATAGAAATTAAATGCCCATTTGCTACAAGACACAATCATATAAATGAAGTCACTGTACCATATTTACAAAATATCTATGGAACCTGGCAGCTTAAGAAGACACACCCTTACTATGCACAAATCCAAGGACAACTCTACTGCACGGGTAGAATGTATTGTAATTTTATCGTTTACACATTCCTTGATATCAAGGTTATTTTTGTGTCTAGGGATGATCAGTATATCAATGAAATTCTTACAAGTCTAATTAACTTTTATGTTCATCATCTTGAGCCAGCTATATGTAATAAATATTATTATAGAAATTATTTGTCAATAATAAAAAATAAAACATAACCAATCAATGTTTGTCTTTTTTATTTTTCTTACTCATAATAGATTCTTTAAAGTTACAGCACATGAAACAAATAAAAAACATTTTACTTGCTATTGTGACATAACTATGGTCTAATTCGGATTTTAGTATCTTGTAGGTTTTAGTTAATCCTATAATCCTTTCTATGTGTACACGTTTGCTAGCTAGTTCTCTGTCTTTGAGAACAGTTAAACCAGGTAACTGTGATTTTCCTTTTAAAAAAGTTGGAATCTTGACAGTAATATTTCTGTGTGCGAACATGTCCTGCACTGTAAATCCCCTGTCAGCTAATATAGTGTCACCACTTTCACACTTTGAGATAAGATCACTTCGTTCAACTGTTTGACGATCACTTATAGATCCTGCATATGCTTGCGAACAATATGATAGTAATCCACCAGGTGTCGCCCCAACTAATACTTTTAAAGTATTGGCATGTTTGTAGCTACTCCAAGATGCTTGCTGTGAAGTGGGATTCTTGGATTTTTGTACAGCTATTTCAGTTCCATCCAGTATCACTCTTATATTTTCAACATATACTTTAAAATGATCAGGCATGTAATATTTTATCAACTCTTTATTTGGCCAAATATTTAATCTACTCCACAGTTGGTACATAAAATTTACCCAAGTTATAAAAATATTGGAAACTGTGGTTTCACAAATGTTAAAAAACTTGCTTAGTTCAAAGTTACACTTATTCTGCCTTAGTTTCATCAATGTCAAAAAGAACTGATCTTCTGCAGATAAATTGATGACATTACTTCGAAAGTATTTAATTTTGTGAACCATTGGACTAAGTGTGGCAAAAACAAATTTAAATTTTTTATAAGATTCAAAACCTGTGTAAAATAATATTGCCTTATCATCCTCAGTATACCGCTTTATTGACCCATACATGTGTTCATGATCAACCTGAGTACTTTTACATGAAAACTGAAGCACACTATTTACTGTGGATTCCGATTTTTCTATAACACTTGCAATTTCTTCCTCACATCCTACTTCTGGAGTAAAGCTATTTTTGACTTCTGTACTTGAAGCAACAGTTTGTGAAGTTGATGGTTGCAGATCTTGCTCTTGGAACAGCTTCCTTTGACATCTTTTTTCCAGACGATGTTGGCGTTCAAGTGATTTTGAATTTTTTGGTATTTCTTCAGTAAATGAAAATATGGATGGTATTGCACTTTTCTTCAGAAATCTAGCCAGTGGTTTTTCTTGACCTGAAATGAAATAGCACAAATGAAAGCATCAATAATGTGTCAGAAGTTAGAGTTTCAGCACTTCACACTATATTCAGCTTTTTCACATGGTATTTTACAGTTTTATTTGTTTACTCACCAGTGTATTTACTTTTCCCATAATAATCGCTTTCTTTAAAATGCGCTCCGCATAGTCGCGCTGTATCACTAGCTTTGAAATTTTTGATACGCAACGCATTTTCCCACTTTTTCCTTATTCTAGGGTCCTTGGGAAAGATGTGATTTCCTCTGTTTTTACATTTGAATGCACTACATTGTGGCATTTTGAAGTAATTTCCAAAAAACTGTGTTTGTTTACAAAAAATCGTACTATTTGACATTTAATCAAGGTACAGTCGCTCATGCGACACCTAGCGGGAGCAATTGTCAGTTTTTCTCCCCATTGGAATAGACTAAACTAAATTTAGTTTTAGTGCTGTCAAATCGTGTTTTTTGTTTGAAAATTTTATCAGAAAACACAATTTGACAGCACTAAAACCAAATTTAGTTTAGTTTAGTCGAATTAGTGCCAACAGAATTGCCACCATTTTTAATGTTGTTAAGTGTTATTTTTGGAAAAAATATCTTTTTTTCAATTAAGCGCGAAGATGTAGGTAGTTTTCCAATTACAGAGGCGCGTTCAGCGCCTCTGGGTGTAGTTGTCCGGTTGTTTTTTAACTCGCTCAAAGGCGTTGAACGGATTGCAGCAACCAAATCTTTTATCTCCCTCTTTCACATGATTTTTTATTTCTCTCTCTTTCTAGTAGATGACATTATAGAATATGGCCGCCAATATCATCCAATCACGTAAGAGTATTTCAGTCATAAACGTCAGAGCGTTTTACAACCATCAAATTCGATGGTTGTTCGGTTGTAACTCGCGCCGACACTCAAAGGTCTTGAACGGACCGGTTGTTTCACCCGGTTGTCACGCTCGAAGGCATTGAACGGGGTTAGAGCGAAAAGTTGTACTTCGCGCGAAGGCCCTGAACGCGCCTCTGCACTAGAGCGCATTATGCAGCATAATGCTTAACGTTGAATGTTCCAACTACAGCAACACTTCGCACAATCGAGCACTCTCAAAAGCAATGTTTTCGTGTGATGCGTGCAATCGATACCAACTCAGTGACAGAAAATTAACAAGTGTTTTTTCTTTAAGTTGGCATTGATCGAAATGTTTTATTTATATATAATCGTTAGTAATATTATTTATTGTTGAAAAATTTTTAAAGCTTTCGTTTCATTGTAGTTTTTTTGAAATAATCAAAGTTAATTCAAACTGTGTTAAAAAATAAATATAAGTATGGACGAAGGTACAAAAATTACTCAAAACAAAAAAATGGTAATGAAATAATCAAAATTACTTAAAATAACCGTAAATAGTTTTCAACCAATTATTATGTATACCACATGTATACCACATTATTTATACACATTAATGAGGTTACATATTGCTAACTCTATGAATATTTCTTTTTTTTCAACACTGAACTTAGCGCACTCTGCTGGTGCATTTGAAAACTAATTCACGTTCCAATTAAGCATCAGCATAATTCGGCATTGTGCGCCACTGAGTCGCATTATGCTCTGTAATTGGAAAACTACCGTAATGTTTATACGAGAATGTGAAACGGAACTTGACGTCATTTTCAAGATCTATCATCTATGGTGAAAACCGTTCAAAAACTATATTACGATTTCATATGCGAGAAAATTGATTTTACGAATTCATTATTTTCTCTGAAACTCGAAGTTCTTGAGGCTTAATAGTTACATTTTTAAAATGAACTCATAAAAGCATATCTTTTAACATACATTTGATTTATGCCCATAGTCAGGTTCTAATAATATTAATCAGAATTGGCTAATACTATAAATATCTTTCAATTATTTTTTTTAATCCGCTGAAAATCCTCTTTGATTCATGAAAAAAAGATTCCAAATGTCCAATTTCAAAGCAGTCGAAAAGTGGTATCAGAGGACCCATCTATTAGCATGGGTATTTGATGCTAGCTGTTGTAGAAACTCTTTTTCGTTCTTGTTATTTTATTAACTTATTATTGTCGTTGCTTTTGATATATATGTATGTCATGTCAGAATGGAAAATATATGAAAGATGATTCGATGTCTTGAAAAAATATAGTTTTATTTAAATACAATCAGGACAATTTAATTATAATATAACACAGCTACGAACCCGCGAACGTTCGTAACATATGGCGACCGTGACAGGACTTTAGAAATATATGCCCAACTACAATAGTACCAAAATTATTAATTCAAAGATGTTGGGAACGTAATTTAGACTGGGATAGTGAACTTCCAAAGGAGATTGCGAAGATAGCAAAGGAATGGCTGCAACACATTCAAGCTATCAATGACTGTCGTATTTCACGTCGTGTAAGCCACGCTCTATTAGAGCGAACTGATTGCCACAAAACTCTTCATGTTTTCAGCGACGCGAGCCAATCATCATATGCAGGCTGTGTGTTTCTACGAACAGAGTGCGATGGGATAGTAACAGTTCAGCTCGTGTTAGCAAAGGCCAGAGTCGCACCCATAAAAGCGGTCACAATACCAAGATTGGAACTAATAGCTGCATTAATGGCAACAAGACTGGCGTCAGAGGTGAAAAAAGCTCTACAATTAGACTGTAAAGAGTACTTTTGGACCGACTCCAGTATAGTTATTGCATGGATCAATCGAGTTAGTGGTTTAAACGTGTTTGTTTTCAATAGGGTCAAGGAGATACTCTCCCGGTCTAATGTTACAGATTGGCACCATGTACCTGGAGATATCAATCCAGCAGACCTTCCTTCACGAGGAGTTAACGCTTTGCAGTTATTGTGTAGCAGATGGTGGGAGGGTCCTGCGTGGTTACGAGAACCACCGGATCAATGGCCCTATTCTGAGATAACCCCTGATGAAGCAGAAGTTAATAAAGAAATTAAGAAAAGCTGTTTGACGATTCAGGATGAGTTCTTTTTGAATAAGATGACATATTTCAGTAAATATTCCAAGATCGTACGTACCGTTGGCTGGTGTCTAAGGTTTATTACCAACTGTCAGAAGAATAAACAAGCAAGATGTGATGTTTTAACTGGTGATGAATTCATAGCAGCGGAACGGGTATTATGTTTACTAATTCAGAAAGAAAATTTTAAAGATCTGGAGGCATTAAGGAGGAGTACAAAATTAGAGCTATTTTGTGACAATTATGGTTTAATTCGTGTGAAAACTAGGCTAACGCTAAGTGACAATCCTATTAACTATGTTTTTCCTATTTTATTACCAAAATATAATATAATTGTAAAGCGGTTAGTGGAGCAAGAACACGCCCGCCTTCATGTAGGCACACAGACGTTAATATCCACTTTACGCGAGAACTGGTGGATTAGGTATATCAGTAAGAGGACTAGTTAAAAAAGTAGTAGCGAGTTGTATAAAATGCAAACGTTTCAAAGCACAGGCATGCACCGTGCCACCAGCACCGCTTCCAGCTGGTCGTGTTCAGTGTGGGGAGCCATTTGATGTAATTGGTACTGATTTAGCAGGGCCAATATTTCTAAAGAATGACGAAAAACGGTGGATTGTGTTATTTACTTGCACGACGTATCGTGCGTTACATATAGAACTTGTGGACACACTGTCAACAGAAGATTTTATATTGTGTCTCAGAAGGTTTATTGCTAGGCGCGGTAGAGTGAAAGTTATTTATTGTGATAATGGCACAAATTTTAGAGGAACATGTAACCTACTTGACACCGTTGACTGGTCAGAGATAGCCGACAGAACATCCATTGAAAAAATAATATGGCGCTTCTTGCCACCTCAAGCGCCATGGTGGGGTGGTTGGTACGAACGGATGGTGCGTTCAATAAAAGATTTGCTAAAAAGGACTTTGGGAAAAAGAGCTCTATTAGAGAAGGAGTTAATCACAATTTTATACGAGGTAGAATCAGCGATCAATAGTCGTCCTTTAACCTATATCTTTGATAGCACTGAGAATTTAAGACCTTTGACGCCGTCTATGTTTCTGCAAGCGAATTGTTCCGACGCTACCGATCTTGAGCATGTAGACTCAAAGGTTTTATCCAATCGATATCGATACATTAAGCAGGTGAGTAACGAGATTAAACAACGGTTTCGAAAAGAATATTTATCGATATTGACGCAAAGATGCGATCGTGCGGCACACGGATTGAATATTGGTGATATCGTGTTAGTGGGGGTTGATGGAGTAAAAAGAGTTTTGTGGCCACTTGGGGTAGTGTTAGAAATATTTCCGGGAATAGATTACGAAGGCAGGGTAGCTAAGGTCAAATTAGCTCAAGGTGAGCGTATCAGACCTTTACAACGGCTTTATCCACTAGAACTCTCATCGGCAAATACTCTTCCAGTTCCACAAGCATTTACGTCTAACCACAACGATGACGATAGTTCTTCAACCGTGGTTGGCCCTTGTAATGTTGATAGCACAAGTGGTCTGCGCACTACACACACTGGTCGTCCGATTAAAGTACCACAACGTTTGGATTTGTAATTTTATATAATTTGGTAGTTTAGATACAAACTTTAATTAATAGACAAAGGCAGGTCTTTACGGTTAGTTTTATTTCTTGTTTTTGTGTTTTGTTGTAATGTCGATAAAATATGTCTTTAACCGGCATTGCAACGGGGCGGAGTATGTTGTAGAAACTCTTTTTCGTTCTTGTTATTTTATTAACTTATTATTGTCGTTACTTTTGATATATATGTATGTCATGTCAGAATGGAAAATATATGAAAGATGATTCGATGTCTTGAAAAAATATAGTTTTATTTAAATACAATCAGGACAATTTAATTATAATATAACACAGCTACGAACCCGCGAACGTTCGTAACACTAGCATTCTGTGTTAAAATGCTTAAATGAAACGCATAACAACCAGCAAGAAAAACTAGCATGACTGCTAATGAAACGCAGAGATGCTAAAAATGTTAATATTTACGGCTAAAAATGCTTACCTGGAACGCACCCTATAACAGTGGCCCTAGATAGACAAATGCCACACGCTAACTTTTCTGCTGTCGTTCCTCAGAAAAAATGTATGGAAATAACATTAGCTTACGACAACCTCACGCTATTTTTTCCGCTGCTAATGTCATCTCAATACATTTTTTCTGAGGAACTACTGCGGGAAAGTTAGCGTGTGGCATTTGTCTAGGGGGGCTGATCCAACGTTGGGGCCAACGTGTATAGCCGGCGTAATACAAAATGGTATATTATTTTATTATTCTGTGGTAATGATACATAATCTTCCGTCTGTGATGGTGTATTTTATTGAGATTTTAATCGTAGTATCTCTATTTAGTCTGTGATTTTTTTAATTAATATAATTTGTGAATTGCGGTCTGTTTTTCTGTCCTGATTAGCCACTCTAAAATACCATTTTTTACATATTTAAATTGCGAAAACAATGATTTAGGTGAACTTGTACTCTTTGATTACTTGTTGGTGAACTAAACCGTCGGCGTGCAGTTGCCGTGATTATTTGATGGTGTCATTCGAGTCATTGGCGAATTAGGCACTGAACACTGCACTGAGAAGTAGGCAGACTGTTCATAATCATATTTTATTTCTTGCCGGGAGTGTGATCCAGCGCAGAGAAGATACAGTATTAGCTAATAATTCTTTTTTAGTACCAGACTATAAGGATTGTTGTTTATTGCATACAACTGTATCACGCCCTGTAATGCTAGTGTTTGTTTAATTTATATACTTGACTACCGGTGTGCTACCTATTCATTTAATCGATTTCTTCCAACTAAATAGCTGTTTGCATGATCATTCAATTATGTCATAATAATAATTGTGGTGTTAGTGATTTGATCAAGACTTTGAAAAGTATGGAATCTGAAATGGAAAAAAAATCAGACAGTGCAGATATTGAAGACAACTTACCAAGTGACTTTTTTGATGATTTCAACAAGGAAGATTTCATGGATGGACTAAGTGTAGTAGATACGTGGAATGAAGATGAGAACAAAAGTAGTAAAATAGATACTGAAATACTTGACAGATATAAAGATCTACGTGATTTAATACGGGATTCGAAACATGACGAAACAAATAAAAGGTCATCAAGCAAGAATAATAATATTGAAGATCCCAAGAATTCCAAAGAGAGAAAACTTGATGAGCTAATCAAACCTGGAAGTCGTCGTGATCCTAATAAGACAAATGAAGCTATTAAACGGGATAAAGAGGTTAAAGTAAAGGAATATTTAGCAAAGCATCTGGAATCTGCTGATGATATCAGGCCTCCAGGTACCGAATTAGATGACTACTTTACCGAGTCACAGTACAAGGAAAGGAAAAGGACCCCAATTGAAGTGAATCACTCACGTCGCCCAAGAGAGTACCAGCAGAATCGACGAGAATCTCCATCAAGAGATCACTGGAATCAGCGGCGCAGTATGAGACACAGCCCAAGACGGAGTCCAAGACGCAGTCCAAGAAGAAGTCCATTTCGTGTTTCAAGACGCAGTCCACGGCGTCCCTATCATCGTCCAATGAATTATAGTCCTGGAAGACTTCACAGAAGACCAAGTCCACGGAAAAGTCCATATCATAAATATTCTCGACGTCATTCAAGATCACCAATTTCTCCAAAAATGAGAAGATCATATAATTCTAGAAGATCCCCCAGTCCTTTCACACTGCAGGCAGAGAACATTCCATATGCTCAGAGTCCTTTTGACATTCAGTCGTCTTCATATCATAATTATCCTCCAGTGCAACCATACCCTAGTGACTATCCTGCTGGTGGCCCTGATTACTCATATACCCAGGATCCACAATATTCTGGTTATATGGGACCGAATTATGACTATGCAGTGCAATCAGATATACATACAATGCCTGGGCCACAACCAGTCCCAGCTCCATTAGTCGACTCTATTCCTGCACATGAAGGTGTACCTCTACCTGCACCAAAAGCCGCACCTGCAATGGTTCCTCCACCAGCTCAAATGACTTCACCATCCCATTCAATGGATGCAATGAAACCCCATGACGCGTTGGCAAAGGTAAGTATAATTGTATTTCACAATTGCTCTGTAATACTCGAGAATTTTAATAAACCAGGAAATCTGAATAAATTGCAAAATCTTCTAATATAGACAATTCAAAGAGGGCATCTTTTAGGAAATATTGTGGTGATTCATTGCAGCTATAACTTATAACACCTGGGTAAAGTTTGAAACTACAAAGGGGCCTAACAAATTTGTTAACCAAATTTTATATATTTTTAAATTATGTTACAGTTAGTTGCTGAGGGCAAGCTTTCTCAGGAGGATTATATGAAGCTTGCGCCAAATAAAGGTAAGTTATGCATATGTTTAAATAATTTCATTTCTTACCTTATTGTACATGGTTTAGTTTTGTAGCAGATCAAAAAATAAACATTTCAGTTACAAATAATTACTATATCCATTATTCAGTCTCGTTCAAAATGGATTATAATAATTTTTAAACCTCAATGAAGCTATGCCGGCTAGACCAGCAAGGACTATCTTTTTTCTTCCCCTGTATTGTAACAGAGTCGTCAATTGGAAGTTGGTCTTAGAGCAATTAGTTTGAACTCAGCTTCCATTACAAGATTATAAGTATAACTTTCATTGAACATTATATATTTTTTCAATATCAGACTTTATTAACATCATTTTAAAAAAATCATTAGGTGTGGAGCTAACCTCCTGAACTGAATGATAAATAGTTTTATCATTCAGTAATTTTTAACTGTGTGGTACCCCTTCATAAGTAGTGTTGATGTTTTATGTTTGTAAGATGTTTTAAAAGGTAATATTTTACACTATGCCCCATGAAAGATTTAGAAACTTTTTGGAGCCTGCTTTCAAGTAATAAAAACTGAGCTTTGTTTCTTGTATTTAGATTATGTGTCATTATGCTTGCTAAAAGATTTAATAATAACAAATTAAATAGTTGACGATATACTGACAGGCAGTGGTCATAATACCAATCTCTTTAAAGCTATCTCTGAGAGAAGTGTGTGAACTTGTTTATGAATTGCTATCACAGCATATTTCTGTAAAAAAAAAATTGTTTCCATGTCAGCCTCATTACCCCACAAAATATAGGACATCATACTACGAAAATAACAAGGTAAACTGATCTGGCAGTGTCAATATCTGTTAGCACTTCTGTACGGCGTACGCAGCCGAACTAAGTTTCCCAAGAAGTGTTGAAAGCCTTATTCATTTTGGTGAGAGTAAAATAAAATCTTGAATACAATTTTCAAATATTCATTGTGAAATTCAGTATTCGGAAACTAAAAGAATAGAATACAGTATCAAAGCAAACCAGCCAAAAAGCTTTCATACATTACATAATATGTTTATTAAATTGTTTATCTAACTATCTTCTACCAAATTTCATCTAAATCGGTTCAGCGGTTATTGATTCCCCTTACAAACTTCCACCCTCCTTTTCTCCCCTTAAGGGGTGATTTCTGCGATAAAAGCTATCCTATGTCCGTCTCTTGGTTCTAAGCTACCTCCCCATCAATTTTCAGCCAAATCGGTTCAGCCGTTCTTGAGCTATAAATAGTGTAACTAACACGATTTTCTTTTATATACTCGTACATAGATAAATATAATATAAAGGAATAAAGGAAAATATCAACATTAACACTAATTTTACTCACCTTAAACAGTCATAAATAGAAAATATTAAGACATACAGCAGTACTTCAGATTCAGGCTTGGTATAGTTGGCGGCACGTAAGTTGGCAAGAACGGGGGATATTATTACTAATATTCGTTCGAATGGTGTGAACACTATGAATAATAATAATACTGAAATATTATTGGCCAGAATGAAAATTAAATGAAAAGTAGCCTAACAATTTTAGTTGCACGCAAGGGTACGCGCAAAATCAAAAAATCGACGCCAAAATCTTGCCAACTTAGGTGCCGGCAACTATAATTAAGTAAAATTATACTATGATGAAACAAACAGGAATTATCCTGATTAGATTTTTCCAGGTGTTTCACTTCCAGGTTATCAAAACCACAATCACGAATTTGAGCCATGGATTCAATAGACGTGTGAACGCGAGCATTGTCTTGGTGAAACAATACTTTCTTTCTCAGTAATCCGGGGCGTTTTTCTTTAATTTTTTCACGTATGAATAAATAAAAATAAAATGTGTACCTATTTATGTGTGAGGCCGCGACCTTTTCAGTCCACCCTCATATCATGTAATAAATTTAATGGTAATGGGGATTTCTTTGATTTAAAGTTTATTTCCTCTTATAAGAGCATTTAAATAACAACTTGCATTATAAATGTATTTCTACTTCTGAAATATTTTCGCTTTTGACATGTTAACTGTATTGCAGTATGTTTATTCTTCATCTCATCTGAGGAATGGACGATACGGCCTCATCTATTTTCCTTAACAACTTTGCAGGCTATCTTACATTACCTTTAATTATCGGAATATACGATGCCGATGTTATTATTAACATTGTTTTTATAGCGAAAAACTTAGGTAAGACGCTGGTAGCTAGACAGCAGGCTCTAAGTGTTCGCAAATTTATGTTTAATTTTTTACTCATGTTTATTTGTCATTACAGGTGTGGGCAACAATGTGGAGCCAAAGACTAGGGTCTTGGGTAGGTAGTTTTCATTTTGTAAAAAAAATAATTGGATCAGAATCATGAAACGATGCAATTATTTTTTAATATTTAAGACTTATTCAATAGTTTGTGATATATCTATTTTAATATTCTCTTGTAGTTGTGAACTATATTGGTCTTATTACAAAACCTGATTTAAACCCGGTCTAAAGTTAGTCTTGGTTTAAACGTAGTGCGCTTTCACTTGTGTCAATATACATAGATAGAGACAGCGTCAACTTAGTCCTGGTTTAAACCAGGACTAACGTTAGTCCATGTTTTGTAATAAGACGGTACTTATGTGTTTTTATGAAGGTTGATTGAACTTGAAAATTATACACATAGCTCGATGATTTTACTAGAGAATAGATGACATGTTTCAGAAACGAAATGTATGTTCCTGGTCGCTACTAAAGTTATCGAGCAGATATAAAGACATGCATGTATAATTTTTCTTACAGCTGTTTTTACCTATCACCCATCCCAATAAAATTCAGTTCAATCCTTCATTACATTTTAGTATGTCGTGGTGCAATCACATGTACCTAGTCGTTCTATTTGCTTAGCAGTTGTCAATTTCTTTTGCAGTGCTGAATCGCTGCCATGAGGCTTTAGGAAAACTGTCGAAATTATTGCTGCCGAATCGTTTAGTGATGAATAACAACATCCTCGGTCAAGAAACTAAATGCATAACGCCTAAATATTGTTCGCCTTTGAAGAGACAAGCTACCGTAGATTTCCACTTTACGAAGACTAATGCAACGGATGTACAACAAAATAAGCAGTTAGTCGACAGCATCATTACAACGATTGGACTCGACAACATCGTAAGCAGGCCGAAGAAGAAATTGCCGAAGGACATGAAGGACGCAGGGGTGCAGACCACTAGGCCGTACTGTGACATCTGTGAAATTCGCCAGTCGACGAGTCTCTTCGAAGCCTTCACATCAACAGAGCCGGAGTACTTCACTTCTTCAGTTCACACGCAGGTTGTCGACGAAGATCTTATCAGTTCCAAATCAATTTTCAACCCTACTGGCACTGCTTCGGACAGCGCTCCTATTTCAATTGCACATTTGACACCTGCACAGTTAGTCTCTCAATTAGCTGCGCGAGCTAAAACTTTAAAGCAGATTTCAGAACCTATGCAAATGTCCAATCAATTCAGTAGACGTAATCCACCAAATAATTATGATAATAGAGGTAATCAGTATCACAACAATTTCAGTTACCGATATTAAATAAAATATTATTTTATTTAATATTGGTAATTAAATATTGTTTTTTTATTACCTAATATATGTTAATTTGTATGTATGGATAGCTGCTGCCGCTGATCATATTTTAGAGGGATAACTATGTCACAAACATGTGAATAAAATAAGTTTGGTTAAAGAGCAAAATATTTTATTATTTTTTTCTCGATTTTTGTATTATGATTTATGATCGATGCTTTTTGTGTCATTTGATCGCAATTAAGTGAGCATCAAGAAAAAGCTATGCCACTGATCAATCGTACGAAGCGATCAGACTACGCCGCCTCAAGGAAATATAAGTAGGTACTTACATTATTACATACGTTTGCGTATTTTATCGTGACAATACCAGTGCCTTTAAAAGCCCTATATAGTCTAGTAATAATTTTAATATATTTGTTGCCTGTGGTTTGGTGCCTCCAAGGTAAAGGTTGTTGATGGAAACTGCGGTTTTGTGATCTCTATTCGATCAAGCTCAAACATTTCCTATACAACAGGGTTATAATAGTTCTTTGATAAGGGCACTAACTAACCCATTTCTTAATTAGGTTAAAGAATGACGAACTACACTTACGTTGTTGATAATGCTACCGTGATCTCTTTACGGCAGCATTACCGGTACACAAGGACAATGACAAAGCGTTCTGCAAATGAGTTTTTATTATTATTATTTTAATGTAATGTACTTACAAAAAGTGTATAACCGGACATATTGTGGTCATTTTCAACCAGTTGCTCTTAGTGATAAAGTTACAAGCAAAGGCAGCGGGTGTCATTCACTGGCAGATCGAAGAGTCAGCTTAAGTCTTCTGTGGCGGCTGCGGCGGAAAGAATTTTGGTTGATCGCAAGCTTCCACCGTTGGACAACCTGCAGGGGTTATTTCGATTAAGGTGAACACTATGAAATTAGTAAGTAGAGAAACAAAAGAATAATCGATATCTGGCAGAAAAGAAGACATCTAGGATACCGACGCGATGCCTTAGATACCAGTGCAGTATATGCAAGACGTCTTTATCTTCGATGGACCGTTGATATTATAGTAAACCTATTGCATTTTTTTAAAGACGAAAGGACTCTGCCTTAGCAAATTAATTTCATGTGATATTTTGGAAATTTGCCACAACCTAGAAAAGTTCAAAGTAAAAGTCTTAAATTGCCCTTCTATCGTTATTTGTAGATTATACGTTGGATGTGGAAATAATGAATCTTTTAATAACTACTAGTCGAAACAAAAAGCCCATAACTAAGACGCATAAACTGGGCTGATTCATTATTTTCTAACCCTCTTAAGCGATTCATTATTTTTGTCGTGGTCTATTGATGTTAGAAACATTCATAGTCATAAGAGTATGAAAATTGCATATTTTTTTCGTTTTCAAGCGGTAGTTTAACTTTGTATCTTGGTAGGGATG
Source organism: Schoenobius gigantellus (assembly GCA_963935595.1). Lineage (NCBI taxonomy): Eukaryota > Metazoa > Arthropoda > Insecta > Lepidoptera > Crambidae > Schoenobius > Schoenobius gigantellus. The sequence continues at coordinate 10,087,135 of OZ012556.1, read as the reverse complement.
TACCTACCAATTAGAGTTGCCAACCATCCCGTGTCAGGTTTAATTACGTTTTTTTTCTCGTTTCTGCACATTTGTAGGCAGGTCCCCCTTTTTTTGGCCAAGTCCCGCATAAAAATTTCTAATGTCCCGGGTAGCTGTGAATGGGAGTTGGCAACTCTACTACCAATCGACTTTTAACGTAGTAAGTAGTAGTCATATTTAGTACTTAATCAATGAAGTTTCATGGATAACTTGCTAAAATATATGATGGTCCTTATTTTGTTTCGAAGTACCTACACTAAGCGGCAGAAAATGTGGCCGAAGTGCTTTTTCAAATCTGTAAATAAGATATCTAATATTAATGGAATGTTTTGATGAGGGTAGATGGCTAAATATCGTTTTTATTTATCTAAGAAGGTAATTTGAGATTAAATCGTGTTTAAAATGACATTAAAAAAAAGAATGCTAGTACTCTTTTAAACTTAATTTCGACAGGACAATAATTCAAATAGAAATTAATAATATGTACATAAAAATCTTTTATACCATTCCCCCTTTAAAAACTTGTTTTATTCACTGAAAACAGTAAATAAAAAGCACTTTTAATCACTATTTTGGTGTTTGAATTTTGAACAGACCGATATATTGAACCACCATCTCAATGCTGTACAACCTACTTGCACAAATAATCTCTATACTTATTAAATGTCCATTTCCTCTTAAATCTTTCTTTTTCTTGTAGTCATTGGTATAAAGTATAGTATGCATCTCTTGAATAAAATAGATTTATAGCGAGGGCCATGAATGACTCGCGTCGCTCAGAATTCTAACAATAGAATCATCATGAATCACTCCCATGGCCCTCGCTTTAATTCCGTCTTTTATTTACTAGTTGCATAAAATACTATTATTACAGTTTTTTAAATGTTTGATTTAAGTATTTCGATTCTAGAAACGATTTCAACATGCCTCTTTCTTACTGCTGCTCAAGTAGCTCAGGCGGTTTTGTTAACCGAGCAAGGACGAACGCAACGTGAGGTGGCTTCAGTTCTAATTGTACCACGTACCACACTTAAATTTGCCCTAAAACGGTATCGTGAGACCGGTCTCTACAGATGGCGACTAGGAAATGGCTAGGAAAAGGTGTACCTCCGCCCATGATAATCGCTTTGTTCTACTGGAAGTGTTGACAAACCGCTTCCTTACCGCAGTAGAGATAAGGCGACGGCTTCAAGCAGCACGTGGTGTCATTGTAACGCACGACCAATAAGGCGAAGAATTTAGGAACGTGATTTGAGCGCAAAGAGACCAGCACGAGGGCCAGAACTTGAGAGGCACAACAGAGTTGCACGATTAAGATTTGCTCGCGAACACGTTAACTGGAGTCTCCCCAATGGAGTAAGTCCTTGTTTACTGACGAATATAGATTAGCATTAAGAGCACCAGATGGACGTGAGAGAGTATACAGGCGTCGTGGAGAACGGCTCCTTCCCATTATTACACGCCAGACGGTTAGTTAGCAACGTGGGTCCTGATAATGGCTTGGGGAGGAGTGTGTTCTGAAGCGCGTACGGAGCTCGTTATTGTCAATCAGTGCTTGACAGCAGCCAGGTATATTGAAGAAGTCCTGCTAGACCATGTTGTACCGTTTGTAGACTTCGTTGGCCGAGAAGATTTTTTATTATGCATGACAATGCTAGAGCCCATACTGCTGGCATCGTTGAGACGTACTTACGAGTAGCTGACGTGGGTATTCAAAAAATGCCTTGGCCTGCTCACAGCCCAGAAATGAACCCAATAGAACATGTCAGGGACATGTTAAAAAGACGTGTACGAGCACTTCCAAATCCCTTAGAGACCCTCCGTGAGCTAAAGTGGGAAGACATCCTTCAAATTAATATAAAAAAACATACTGCAAAGCATGCCAGAACGTATGTAAGCTGTCATTAATGCCAGAGGGGACACTACACGCTATTAATTGTTTTTATTGTTAACTAGCTCGCCCGCCCCGGCCTCGCACGGGTATCCTTAAAACCTTTTGACAATACAACAATGTAAGAAACCATAGATTTTTGGAATAACATAGTTGTTAATCTGTCAATTTCGTCACTTCTATATCACAATGTTTAAATTCATAATTTTTACTTTTATTGTAGAATTTTTTAAACATTTTCTTTTATACAAACCTTGTCTTGACAATAACGAACACAACAAAATAAGAATTAACCAATTTGGTGCAGTCGTATTAAAGCTATGCGCGTACATACATTTCGACGACTCCTTTTTTTTTATTTACTAGCTGACCCGGCGTACTTTGTATCGCCATGTTTTTCAACTAAATTACTGAAATGTTTGTTTAAATTATTGTAATTTTTATATTACACAAACCTTGTCCTAACAATAACGAATACATAACACCAAGAATCATCCAATTTGGTGCAGTCGTTCGAAAGTTATGGGCGTACATACATTTCGAAGATCCATTTTTATTTATATAGATACAGATTGGCAAAACTTACTGAGTTAACTTTATTACAAAAAAACTTGCTTTTTAGTAATTACTTATTTTTTATCAAATTTATGTCTTAGTTTAAGTCAATAAAATTAACAGGTCCCTGGAAATTTACTCCCATCAAAACATCCCATAAATAGCACTTCGTTTTTTAATAAATTTGTTATATATGCGCTTGGGGTCACTTTTTCTGCCGGTGAGTGTATTTATTGAGTATTTCTTCGTTATTTATCATTATCAAAAACACCTACGGCCTTATTAATAAAAATTTTACTCCTTGGAATATCGTCGGATTAGTTACTCCGTGTTTTGTCTTGTTTCCGCACGTCGGCTGTCACATGTCAAAATAAGACAAAACACGGAATAACTAAACCGAGGATGATCCAAGGAGTAAAATTTTTATTAATTTTACTCCTTGGAATTTTAGAACTTAATAGGGTGAAATAGAAAAAGTATAAAGGGTATGCATACTTAAATCGAAAAAAAAATCGCCTTTATAGGCTGGGACACCCTAATGAGTATAGCATAGCATCTATCTCTCGCTGTTTTTCCAATGCTGTGCCCAGCCCAGCCTGGTACGGCTGTCGGTGCTGACGTCAAAAATATATAATGTCATACTTTTGTCACCGGCTAGTGGAAAAGCGTGCTATAAAAAAATAACTTCATTTAAGTATTTTTGCTTCGCTGGCAGCCGTGCCGTTGCAGTGGAAATCGACCATTTATTTACCAACAAAATGGAACGGGCATCACACCAAAGACAAGACGGTAAGTTGCTATTTGTTATTTTTTCAGCTGAACTAATTAATGTGTAGGTACCTACCACTATTTGTTTTATTTATAGTTGGGCGACTCAAGTCAAGACCTTACCATAAATATATTAGGTCCTTACATATGAAATTGGCGTTTTGCCACTTGAAAATGATAATTCACTTGCTTTTTCCCAATTGTTTTTTTTCTTTGCGTCACTCAGTTTACAAAATGGTACGGTATAGTAATAATGGTATATACGAGTACAAGTTCCACCGTGGCACCAGTGCTGCAGAAACGGCTCGAAGGATTAATGATGTGTATGGCGACGGTGCCGCAAAAGAAGTAGAAACAGTGCGCTTTTGGTTCCAACGTTTTCGTTCTGGAAATTTCGACCTGCAGAACAAGCCCCTTGGACGGCCGGAGACCAAAGTTGATAATGAATAATTGAAAGCTATTGTGGAAGCGGATCCATCGCAAACCACGTCCGAATTAGCTGCAGGCTGCGGTGTTAGTGATGAAACTGTTTTAATCCACTTTAAGCAAATTGGGAAGGTGAAAAAGCCTCACGAATTGAGTGAAACAAATCAACAAACGCGCGTTGACTGCTGCGTTGCACTACGCAACCGGCACAATAATGAAGGGATTTTAAAATCGAATCATTACTTGTGATGAAAAGTGGGTCCTGTACGATAATCGGAAGCGCTCATCGCAATGGCTGAACCCTGCCGAACCAGCCAAACCATGCCCCAAGCGAAAATTAACTCCAAAAAAGTTACTTTTGAGCGTTTGGTGGACTAGTGCTGGTGTCGTTCACTACAGCTTTCTTAAATATGGCCAGACGATTACGGCAGATGTCTATTGTCAACAACTGCAAACCATGATGAAAAAGCTAGCTGCTAAACAACCGAGGCTGGTCAATCGCTCTAGGCCACTGCTGCTTCATGATAACGCTAGAGCACACACTGCACAACAGACGGCTACCAAATTAGAGGAGCTTCAATTGGAATGTCTAAGACATCCACCGTACCTACCGGACCTTGCTCTAACAGATTGCCATTTTTTTCGAAATTGGGACAATTTCTTGACAGGGAAAAAATTCAACTCCGATGGGGCAGTCCAAACCGCCTTCAAAGAATTTATTGATTCCCGTCCGAATGGTTTTTTTAGTAAAGGGACCGATGAACTACCTGTGAGATGAGAAAAGTGCATAGTAAGAGTACATACTTTGATTGAATAAAATTAAATATATTATATTAAAAAATCGACTTTATGTTCCTCCCATAAAGCGCCAATTTCATATGTAAGGACCCTAATACGTAACAATTTTGTTAGCGTAATAGAACTTGGAAGCTACGTTGCTATAATTAAATTAGATCCTTGTTCCGCCCCACGCCGATAGTGTTCGCCTTCGGTATCCGTCCTCGGAAACGCCTTTACACCACTCCCTTGCTAGATGTCCTCCTTCATGATGGTGTCCAGCGCGGTGCTCGGGACTCACACCACAAACTCTTTAAAACAGGCCTTGTGACGCGACTCCAGGAGCTGCGCGGAGGCAGCAGGCGGGTATAGCTGGTGGGGCGCCTGTGGCGACGAAGCAACTGCCAAGCCCAACTTGCAGCTCGACTCGACATCGGTGTTGACGTCACACATGCCTCGGGCTTTCGAGCCACTGTACTGTGTGATGTCCTTCAGTAAGACCGTAACGTCGACATGCAGGCCTAGCACGGCGCGTGAACTACAGAAGAAAAAGTCACTAGGTAATCCTCATCCTGTCGCGCTTCATTGTTATATGAGAGCGAGAAGAAACATGTTATTTGTCTCATGTCCTGTTTTGTCCACGGTTCGTGCTACGCCTGCTGGTCGAAAGTGATAGGAGGTAATTTGCGGAGATTTCTACGAAAGAGACATTGTGCGAAAGAGATATTTTGCGAAATGTACGTTGTGCGAAGGAGACATTATGAGAAAGCGACATATTACGACTGGTAGACGTTTTGCGAAAAAGCCCTCTCGCCACGACCGTAGGCATGCCATCAGGATCAGTTTCTTCAAGCAGATTTATAATGTCCTGCAGTCTCTTCTGTGTCCTATCACGCCGCAGCGACACCATCTGGTTAGGTTTGTTGAGGGACCGAAAGAAAAGGAACTTTCTTTTTCAAATTAGCGATAAAAAGACATTAAATCTTAGTTTTTATTTTTTTTTCGGTTATCACTTTTAAAAAAAGTCAATTCAAATGAGCTTTTACATCGAATATGAAACTCTTTTACAATACACAATATTTCAATGAAATTTCCTGTGCAGTTAAGAAGTTAAGGCGGTTTTTGCACCCGACTACTTATTTTTGCTGACGAGTGTAGTTTAACGTTTAGCAGGCTTATTTTACACACATCTTACAACAATTTTTTTCTCATATAAACCCTACTAAAATTATAAGTAAATAATTTTAATCCATAAATCTGAAATTCGGCCGGTCACTTGACATTTGTTAGCTGTGATGTCACGTTAAATCGCGTTGCGCTGCGCGTTGAATTGTATTTCCGAAGACCCCCTAGTTGGTAGGTCTTGCGCTGGGTCGTTCTGTGTTCATAGATAGAACAAACAAATCGAGCATTCCAATAATTACGGCCTTATTGGAAAAAATCAGAAATTTAAATCGTTAGATGCGCCTTGCGCTTCTAAAAAGTGACTACATTTTATGTCTGTGTGCGTTACATGACAAATTCACACAACAACGCGACGCGCCATAAAACTTTGACACCTAAAATCACTAACGGTGTATTCTGCAAAGGGTCAAACTAATTTGGTTTAAACGACAAAACAATGACACGTAAGTATATCGATCTCGCTCACGCACGTATTGTTCGGTCTCGCTCGTACAAACACGTACCGGACGCCATATTTAAGTAAGGCCTCGTTTACGGAGACGCGGGGCGTCGCGCGTCGCGTGTGGCGTGGCGTCTCGCGGCGCGTCCGACGTTTTTTCTGTTTACGGTGGGGCGGCGCGTGAAGCGGCATTCATAATTGCACGCGTAAACACAAACATATGGCAATATACGAATGTTGTTTATAGAGATGCGAGAAGGGAACACCGACGGACGCGGCGGTGCCATCCGCGGGTTCGGCCGTAAAAAACGCGCCATTTCAAGCAAAGGCGTGTAAAATCGCTTCTCCGTAAACGCACTCATACAACGCCATATGTTTGAATTCTGTGCGGGCCGCGCCGCGCAATGCCCCGCGTCTCCGTAAACGAGGCCTTGGTGATTTATTTGGGAATTTATGAAAATAATTAATAAATGGGTAGTTACGCATAAAATGTAATTCCCTTAGATTTGTTGGTATTCCTCGAGTTATTAAAACACAGGAAGGCATATTTTATTATTTTACACTTGAAATTAGGGAAAAGATAAAAATATATACAGGGAGGCAAAAAAGATCGCAAGAAGAACGATAGCTATTGAAAGGGAGAAAGCTAATCTAAATATTTATCAACGCTTAGAACTAGCCACCGATAATGAGATATACAAAATAGCCAAACATAGACATGATGATTGTAAAGATTTTAAAACCACAAAATACATTAAAAACCATGAAGGCACGTTACTTACAAACGATAAGGACATATGTAAGATATGGTGGGAGTACTATCAGGAACTCTTAAATGAAGAGTTCCCTAGGCAAGCAGAAGTAGAATCATCTCCGACGCAAGGACCTGTAAATGAAATAACAGTTATAGAAGTTAGAAGAGCCATATCCAAAATGAAAAACCATAAAGGTGTAGGTCCAGATAACATACCCGCTGCGTTCTGGAAATCTATAAAAGAGGATGGAGAGATATGGCTCTGTGAGCTGTTCGATAACATCCTGAATAGTGAAAAGATGCCAGATGCCTGGAGAGATAGCATACTAGTCCCGTTCTACAAGAACAAAGGAGATGTGCGTGAATGTGCAAATTGAGGTATAAAACTCACATCACACACCCTCAAAATTTGGGAACGAGTCCTAAGTGAACGCCTTAAAAACCTTATTAATCTAACAGAAAATCAGTTCGGTTTTACTTCGGGGAAGGGAACAATGGATGCCATCCATGCTATCAGACTGGTAATGGAAAAAGCTCGCGAGAACAAACAAAATCTGTGGATGGTATTTATAGAGTACAAGGCAGAGTACATGGTGTGCAACTTCAATCACAACGAACCTATATTACCAAGTGTGGAGGTCAAATTGGATGGCGTCGCCCTACCTAGGGTACACCAGTTTAAATACCTAGGATCAGTAATTACAGAGGATGGATCAATAACAGCCGACGTTATACACAGAACGGTGTCTGGGTGGAATAAGTGGCGGATGCTAACAGGAGTTCTCTGCGATCCCAAAATGCCAATAAGAACGAAAGGCAAGGTCTACATAACAGCTGTAAGACCTGCTCTACTATATGGCAGCGAAACGTGGGCCTCAAAGAAAATCCATGAGGAAAAACTTCATACCACTGAAATGCGCATGTTACGCTGGGCAGGTGGAGTAACTCTCCAAGACAAAGTGCGTAACGAAAGGGGGAGTTTCAAAGTAACGCCTATTACCGAGAAGATAACAGAGTCCAGGCTAAGGTGGTACGGACATGTTGTGCGCAGACCCGATGACCACGTGGTGAAAAATGCCTTTCCATGGCTATAAAAAAGAGAGGGAGAGGTAGACCACAAGCTACCTGGATGACAAATGTCCGGAAAGACATGTTAAAGCTTGGTCTAAAGGATGACGATGCTTACCAGCGAAATGAATGGCGCCGAATGATTAAGAAAGCCGACCCCGCGTAACGGGAAGAGACGAGGCCGAAGAAGAAGAAATTAGGGAAAAGAAATAATGCCTTTGACGTCCAACGCTCGGTGCTTTCTGCCACAGACTACGAATACGACGGGATGAGTGAGCTCACTCTTTTCAACGTTGACACATTTTCGAGCGCCTTATGTATGGGAAGGGCGCATCTAACGATTTAAATCTCTGGAAAAAATATTAAAACAATGTTATTGCTGGCACTTTCGATGTCCTTTCTAGGGTTCCGTACCTCAAAAGGAAAAACTGACCCACGACATAGGATCTCTTCGATGTCCGTTTGCCTGCCATGACTTTTTTTCTCGGAAATGCGTAGAGATATCAAACTGAAATTTATATCAAATATTCGGTGAAGCAAGGACTTACAGTAGAGTGTCCATTATCCGAATAAATTAGGGGACATGGGTGTTCGGAAAACCGGTTTTTTCGGATAATCGAACTGTATTGATTCAGCCATACATATTTTATATCACAAGATCGCGGTACCTACTTAACAAACTAGCTTTGCCGGCGCGGCAAAATATATAGTAGGGATTCGTAGTTTTATTTTTTCAGTCTAAGCAAACGTAAAAACCATTTTGGCATAAAAATAACGTTTAAATGATGGAGAACTTCGTACATAATCTTTACTTAGCACCCATATAACGAAAATATATTTTGTTATTATTGAAGTGTAGGATATTGTGTTAGGTACTTAAAATAAATATTTACATAAAATAAAACAAATAGGCCCGCGCAAGTTTTTGCCTAAAAATGCTTCGGGAGAGTAACTTTTACTTAGTTAAGGCGCTACTTCGCGAACAATTTCGATTGACTGTACCGCCACAAATATCAAACATACAGTTCTAAAATTCATATTGTGACATTTTTGAACATTTCATCTAAACATTCTTAAAGTCAGAAACATGATTAATAATATTTCACTCGATAGAAATAAAATCCAAAGATCACTGTTCAATATTTTAAAACTGCTGTGAATCAGAAAATCCAATAATAAATGACATATACAAGTTTTACTAATAGACGTGCATTTTTATGAACTCGACGCAGAATGCCCTAATTCATCAACGCGTTATGTCCTAAACGCGAAATGTCCTAAACGCAAAATGCCTTAAACGTAAAATGTCCTCAACTCAAAATGTCCTAAACGCAGAATGTCTTAAACGCGAAATGTCCTAAACGCAAAATGTCTTATAAAATATTATTCGTAACCTCATAATGTCCTAAACGCGAAATGTCTTATACGCAAAATGTTGTTAAGGGCCTGTGATGAGCGGTTTCCATATCTAGGTTGTAGGGTTACTCTACAAGGATCCAGCTATGTAAGTAGCACCGCAGTGTCAGGTATTATTAAAGTATTTTAACAAAAAAACGGTTACAGGTATTTTTAAAGTGTGTTTGATAGATAGAATTTGATCTCGAATCGCGAATCATTGAACGCAGAGAACTAAATGAAGAAGGTACAAAGATATTACAATATTTCAATGAAGTTCTTATCTATTAATGGCCACTAAAGAATATCCGCATTTCTTGATTATTTTATGCAAAGGCATTATAAGACTAGACCGACAAAGCAAACGAAATGCATGAAGTCTGCTTCAACGGCTGCTGCTGCTTCGGCTGTCTGTCTGGCAAGAAAAGTATCGAAAACACACTTTGTGGGACCGGAATCATATATCGGGATCACTTCCAAAACAGTGAGCATAAGCCTGGAAGCACAATCTCAAAGGAGGCACCAGGATGAAAGTGATAACCTAAAAGGACAGAGTCGCACCAAGCTCATCATGGGCGGGCAAGAAAAACTGTCTTGAATTTGCTACGAGCTCAGGCAGATCTCTGATTCGCCTTATGATAGGTGCACTGACCGAATACGTTGGCACTAGAGTCAGGATCAGGATGGGACACGCTAATACCAAAATCTGTTGAGCCTGTCAGGAAAAAGAGGAAAACATGTTTGTTTTTATTTTTGGTGCAGTGAAACTCACCTTTAACTACGAGGGAGATTTAACAAATATTTAGCTTACAAAAGAAAAACGAAAATTTTAAGAAAGTAGAGATTTATTTTTCAACATAGTCTCCTTTCAATTCAATACACTTGGCCCAGAGATGCTCCAACGAGCGGCGGCGTGCCGCCGTTGCCGGCGAGTGACTTTTTCAGATTTGGGAACAAGAAGAAGTCACAGGGAGCCAAATCTGGAGAATACGGTGGATGGGGCAGCAATTCGTAGTGCAATTCGACCAATTTGGCCATGACGACGGCGGAGGTGTGAGCCGGCGCGTTGTCGTGGTGGAACAGCACTTTGTTTTCTTTGCCAAATGCGGCCGTTTTTTTTCAATTCGGCGTCGAATCGGCCCAATAAGTCGGAATAGTAGAACCCCGTGATTGTTTTACCCTTCTCGAGGTAATCGATGTAGATCACACCATGTGAGTCTCAAAAAACACTGGCCATCACCTTTCCGGCCGATTGAACGTCTTCGCCTTCTTTGGAGCACGTTCGCCGGGTAAAGTCCACTGTTTCGACTGTTCCTTGGTCTCTGGTGTGTACCAGTGACCCCATGTTTCGTCGACGATCACAAAACGACGCAAGAACTCCGCCGGATTGCGTTGAAACAGCGCCAAACATGTCGCCGATGTGGTCTCACGGTTGCGCTTGTTGTCTGGTGTGAGCAAACTTTTTCATACCCAGTTCTTCGTGCAGAATATGATGCACTGTCCCTTCTGCGATGCCTACAGTCTCAGCTATCTCGCGAATCTTCAATCTGCCATCGGTCTGCCAACACGATATCGTGGATTTTTTTACGTTTTCCTTCGTAGTAGCCGTTTTCGGTGCACCTGGGCGTGGCTCATCAAAAACCGGCGTGCGGCCACGAGCAAACTCGTTGAACCAATTTTTGACGGTCGCCATCGAAGGAGAAGAGTCACCGTACACAGCATCCAAGCGCTCTTTGATTTCACTGCGCGTTTTCCCTTCCAAAAACAAGAATCTAATCACCGAACGATATTGTTCTTTTTCCACTTTTGTAAAACCGACCGACACGCTCGCTTCCAAAGGCTGTCAAAACAAAACAAATGAAGGGAAAAGATTGAAAACTTCTTAGTAGACTTTAAAAAGTATTTACTGCACGATAGTAAAACTCTTTTGTAACAACAGCGCCATCGGGCGGCGAGGCTAAGTAATAATTGAATGCCCCTCGTAATTGTAAAAGAAACACCCTTGTATTAATTTGAGTTCTTACTTTTGTATTCATTGAGTTAATAAACACTTCTGTATTTTTAATGTTTTTTTTTCTTGAGGTGAATAAAGATAAGGCGTTTCCCGTGGGATAAAGTAGAAAAATCACAAGTTTCAAGTAGAGTTAGTCAACCAGGATCCCCTAACCCGCGAGTTGATGGTTAAGTTGTATCTTGTATGTATCTTTCATAATAATACTATCAAAGATACAAATAAACAATCATTTTTACCGCGGGAAAATTGTTTCTCTTGAAATATTAGGTAGGTAGTCTTTTTTGGATATCCATGAATGAAATCACAAACTCACTTGCTGGGAGCAAAGGTTGGGCCGTAACAGGTATTAATGTAAAAGTGATCATATAGATAGGTCATTTTGCGTTTAGGTCAATTAGCGTTCTGCGTGTGACGAGCAAATCAACGGGTCATTTTGCGTTTAAATCATTGTACGTTTAGGTCATTTTGAGTATATGTCATTTTGCGTTTAAGACATTTTGAGAGTATGTCATTATACGTTTAGGACATTTTGCGTCGAGTCCATTTTTATTGTCTAGAAAATTGCAAAAGTACCTACCATTTTTTTATTCTGTACCCCAGTTCTCCAAAAATCGATTAAAACGTGTAAAAAGTAACGTTTTAGTTCGGTCACCGCGCGTAAGCGACATTAGAAGCTATGCATAAAGCAACTTTATTACTTTGCAATAAAGCAATCGCGGTGCACGAGTAGATTTTCTGGCAAACCTCGTCTTAAGAAAAAACCGCTTTATTATTATCTATACTAGTATTATAAAGAGGAAATATTTGATTGTCTGTTTGTTTCTATTGAATAGGCTTCGAAACTACTGAACCGATTTTGAAGAAAGTTAGTATAGGGATAGTTCGAGATCAGGGGAAGGACATAATAAACAACATTTCAGTTATTCGTTTAAGAGATCAAGTCAATGCCGGACTTGCGCTAAGCCAAAGAGGCGCGTGACTCTGCTGCTTTGTGAGCGACGCAGGTGTTGTGCGCCGCTTTACACCCCGAAAGCGTCCCGGCACTAGGTGCCCTGGGGCTGGGGCCCATTTTTAACGCGGAGAACATCCCTTCCCGCAGCCGCCTCCTCCTGGATGATGGGAGTCCCGATGACGTCTTCGGTGACCTCCATCTCCGTCTTGCGGTCTTGGGTTACCGGTTTGGCGCTACCCTCTTCCTTCTGCTGATATGTGCCTGGGGCAAAGCAGATCTTACCCCCAAGGCGGTGGTCATCCGGTTTCCCGGCCGCCGCACACAATGCACATTTGGGTTTCGACGTGTACGTCTTAGCCCTATGCCCTGCCTCTCCACACCGGTAGCAGAGCGTGCTTCGGTCCACCTCCGCCCTGCAATCTTCCTTCAGGTGCCCCGACTCGAAGCACCTCATTTCGCGCGGCTGAAGTAGCCTCACCTTCGCGGCGAACCATCCCATCAGCAGCCGCTTGGCAGAGGCTATTTTCTTGGCCGCTTCCACTGGGCAGCACACCCACGCCGTGCCCATGGTGTAGCGGCCCTGGCGGATTTCACCCACCCATCTTAACGAGTGCCTCTCAGTTCGTCCGGCTGAACGGACTCATCCAGTCCGGAGACCAACAATTCTACCATCCTGGTGGGTACGGTGACCCACGCAATGGTCGGATCCACCACTTTCCTTAGCGCGACGGCTAAGTCAACGGCGCTCGCTTCCTCCTCGCCCGCTAGGAATTTGGTCGCTCCAGTCAGAGACCTGCGGAACTGGACTCCCTCTATGGCTAGCTCCGCGAGGTTTACCTTAGCCCGAGCGACCGCAATCACCCGGGCATACGAGTGGCCATTCTCCTCGGCGCCAGGCTGCAGTGTGAGTACCACTGCCACCGTCTTTGGCGTGCACAATTTAGGCTGCCGAGGAGGTGCCTTCTTCTTCGAGGGCGGAGCGGGCTGCTTCGGCGTGGTGGTAGTTGCTGGTGTGCCGTCCTCCCTGCGACGTTGCCGTTGGCCGCGCCTCACCACCGTAGTCCAGACCTCCTCCGAGTTAGATGGGGCCGAAGGTAATGAGCGTGGCTCCTTTGCTGCGTATTTCTCCACAGCGGCTTTCTTTTTCCGTGCTGGTCTGCGCCTTTTGGAGAGGGAAGAGAGCACTTTTCGCGGAGTTCTGGGGCTTTGGGGACGGCAGATGTATCTAACTCAGTCGCCACAGGAGCGTATGCTGCCTTGGCTCTCCTCTCATGCGCCCCTCGCGCAGGCGCGGCTCGGGGTTCAGCCTAGGCTCTAACCCCTCGAGCCTGGCGTTGGCCGCGCAATCCATGTGCCCCATCAACCTATTTTCTAGCTCCACGATGTTTTCATTTTCTCCTCTAGCTCAACTATTTTCTTCTGTTCCTTCAGTTCCCCCTCGAGTCGAGAGTTTGCCTGTTGCAAGCGCATAGTCTCTTCTGAGACTGTACGCGCCGCCAGCACTTTCGCGTCCTCCCGAAGGCTCTTAACCGCCTGCTTTAATTTTTGTCATGAATAAGTCCTGGACAAGTTTATGAATCTAGGGTTAAAAATTCTTTAACACCGTAAACAATTTTTTTATTTTCTTTACAGAAAAATCTACAATTTTGAATTATTTCAACATTATTTGGTACTTTATCATAAATTTTTATCGACAACTAGTGCGCCCGGCAGACTTTGTCCTGTCCGATGACAACGCCACCTACCGGGTCCAACTGTACGTTTAAATCTTCCTTGGACCAATTCGAACGCACGCAAAAAATTTCATAAGAATCGGTCGAGCCGTTTCAGTTTTTGCGAGACTAACACACAGCGTTTCATTTTTTTTATATAAGAAGAAGAAGAAGAAGATGGTAGGTACCAGAACTGATCATATGCAATGAAGTGAAGTAAGGTTAATTTATATTTCTATCCAGAAATACTGCGCGTTAAATTGCGAGCAGTATGGTCCGATTCACAATTTTTCGACAATTTACAATCTCTAGAGAGCGATTATGAGCGAGACATATACACGGCAACTGACGTTTTATTATATTAATATTGTGTAATGTGATGTCACAGAACAGATACCATCATGGCGACCCGCGTTTTGTTTCTCGTAATCCACTAATTAATTTTAATAACAACAAGTATTTTGTCATCATTATCCACCTATAAGCTATCATATTTGCCATATTACTTAATGTATTGCGACAACTGTTAAAACACCAATTGTTTATATATTGAATACCTATTCGTTTTCTACCTTGAATAGTAGTAAAATTTCTTTTCCCACATTTTTGTCTTCGTCTTTGTCAAGGCATGCAGATAGATATTAAAATTTAACACAAGCAATTCATAAATATAGTTTTATAGTACTTAGACCAAGTACATAGGTATATTAATTTATTAGTTGTCCAAAAAGTCGTCCAGCCATTTTTCTAAATCTTCAGACGACTCGATTCCCGACATTCCTATACTAGGTCCTGCATTTAAAGTAGTAGTGACCGGAACTGAAAAAAAAACGTTATATTATTTTGTGATTTTTCTTTTGCTTATAATTAATAATATGTTTCGATGAATACCTGTTGAACTGTCTTTTACAGCATTGATCTCAGGAACTGAGTTTTCTTGTTCTATATTGTCGAGCAAATTATCAATAATGTCAATTTCATCGTTTGAATTTTTTGGATCTGCATATGTTAAAATAATTTCCTTTTTATCATAATTCTTTTGTACAGGGATCGTTGATGTTTCATGTATTTCCTTTGAAAAGTTTTCTATTATTGTGTCCTTCATAACTAAATTTTCTTCGATATCTAAATTACTAGATCTGTCTTTTTCATGGACATTAATAACATCACTTTCATCCTTTTCAGAATGAATTAATAAATCTTTTAATATATTTAATGTTTTATTTTGAGCTTCTAATTCTGGAGTTGTAAACGCTTGATCATTAACATATTTCTGTTTAGATCTATTAGCTTTATTGTTCATATTGACTGTTTCGGCTTCAGTGAAAAGATCTTTTGGAATATTATTGCGATCATAAAATGGCACCGTACATATTGCTAAAAATAATGCATCCATATTTATATCAAAATATTTATCATACGGAGAAGGTCCAATATCTTTATCCCAAGACTTCTCGTGTTTAAATTGGAAATGATTTCCCACTGACAGGGGTGCCGCTATCAGTTTCTGTAAATTAATAGTTATTTTAAATTAATGTCGAATTAAGATAGTAGGAAAAAACACCGTTTCACAACGTAGGGATTAAGGAGCTATGCCTACATTTTTTTACACTCATTAATGATTTAAAGACAAAATTTATGCAAACATTTAAAGTCGCTAGCGAATCGGCGAATACACAGATGTTTTGCTTAAATGTGGACAAGAAAGCTCAAGCTAAGGAAACGACGATACTGGAAGGTACAGTACAAGATCTCAAGATCCATAAAAAAGAACTAAACTGTTAACAGAAAACATCTATAAAATTACTATATAATACTTATAAAAGTTGACTTTCTTCTTCGCAATATTGGCGAAAGTCAATTGCCCAGTTACGTTATTTACAAACTAGGCATATCATGAAAGGTACGATTTGTTGTCCTATCACAATGTATATCTGAAAATAAGGCAGATCCGCATGAGAACCCATTCGGCAACATTCCTAATTACTTACTGGGTATTTCGTGAAATAAATGGCTTTAAGTGGCAAAAAATGTAGTTTTATTGAAAAACACACACAGACCGATTTACATAACCACCACAATAGATTATGAAGTTAATAGTTTTAGTTGCCAGATAACTTTTCTGTTACCGTAACTATTCTTATATCTTCTTATACAGTGTGTCCCCGGATAAGGTGCAGAAACGAAAATGGGTGAAACTAGACTACAATTTATCGATAAAAAAGAGATTTTTTTAAAATTAAATTGTATTTAATATTGATTTTTAATTTTTTTATTCTCTTTTTAAGACCTTTTGTGTTTGTAAAATTGTAACATTGTAACCACTGCGTGGATTTTGTTCAAATAAAAACAATAATGATGCCAAAAGATTAACACTGTATGGTAAATAAAAAAAAAGTACATAAAAGCAGTCAATAGGGAGAAAAACATTTTTTTTTCACTAATTTTGAACTTAAAGGTGTTAAATTTTGAGTTATGTTTATTTTTACCAAAAAATGCCCCCTTTAACA
This sequence comes from Schoenobius gigantellus, assembly GCA_963935595.1. NCBI lineage: Eukaryota > Metazoa > Arthropoda > Insecta > Lepidoptera > Crambidae > Schoenobius > Schoenobius gigantellus. The sequence goes on along the minus strand of OZ012556.1, from coordinate 10,070,668 downwards.
ATTTCTTTTTATTACCTCTTATTAATCCAGATCTTATAACCTTTTCAACAAAAAAAAAATCAACCCTACCACCGTAGGGGACAGTTTCCACAACCGTGCCATCTTCCAGGTAATCGAAGCTATTTTTTAAATCTGGTTGAAAGCACTCGGGGTTTTGGATCTGCATGGCTTCGTTACGGAGCGTAGACTTCACCAGTCGATACCTATCGGCTTTAATGTTAAGATTCAATGCGCCTCTTATACCATACGGCGATCTCTCCCCGTGTTGAACGAATTGATCAATGAGACGTCATTGAATATCCGAGTCGTTAGTCGACATGATGAAGTAAATCTCATATTTTGTCACGCCATCCCGACTTTTCCAGGTCCACTTTCGATGCAGCCGTTTTTTAAAGAAAGAGTTCATCATATAGATAGAGCATGTAATCAGCTAGCATTTGATCTCGGTAATTCCGGATTCTAGCTCCAAATTGCCCCACTTTCAGTCTTTTATATGCACCTACAGATGATGGCAACACAGGAATTTTGTCAAACCATTGTTTCTATTATTTATTGTCTATTACCCCTACTAGTGTAGAAGAGGGGGCTTTGTATAATGTCAGTTATTTTGCAAAAATCAAATCCCCTCTTTCTAAGAATACATTAGATGCCATAAAATTTTACGTGATCACTTAAAAAATTAAAAAAAAAACAAAACTCATAGTTGTTCAATTGTTAAGTTTATTTGTTACGATGCGATTAATAAACTACTTATTACAATCTTGTTTTATTAACTTAGGGCCATACTAATAACCATTGTATAAGCCTTGTATAGTTAAGCAGTGTTTTGGCTCTTTTCTTCGAATTTGAAATGCCATTCGAGTGAACGTGTCAAAACACTGTTTAACTAAATCAGGCTTATACAATGATTAATTATTAGTAAGGCCTTTATTATACAACTACAACTTATTATAATCTTGTTTTGAATGTTGCAATATCATATCTTTGAACATAAATCTATTGAAAATTATCGTGGTATGTGGAATGAGAGACTTGTTTGTTTGTTAATCTTCTTTAATATGGATGCAAAAATTACATTAGTATGTTCCTGACAAATAGCGCGAACCAAGAGAAAGAAAAAATTTGACAGCTATGCTAAGTACATACTATACAATCATAGATAATAAAATGAATGTTTTCTATTACAAGTTTGTTTTCATTGCTATGATATTTATTCTATAACAAAAATGTATCGAGAATTCGAGACTGAAAGCCTTATTACTGACAAACTCCAACAAACTCAAGACATTGTAGTGGCATACTCAAACAGGTGACACTTTGAAACGCATACCTACTGTTGATTGTCATAATTTCGATTAGCATACATCATATGGCATAAAAATCAAAGAGCATAATAATATTTGGCATAACATATCAATAGGCATAAACATTGTAATGCATAATTGTCGATAGGCATAATATAAAAAATCAATAATAAAATTGGTTGGCATAATTTTATTCGCATAATTTTACTATGCATAAATGTTAATATCCATAATTTTGTTCTGACATAATTTAACTATGCATAAGTCACTAAAGACAGGTTTATAAATAACTATTGTATCTATTGTTTCTTCTGCATATCAATGGCATGCTTTCCTTGGGAGCTATACACTGCTATGCAGACGACAGTACAGTGCATGGGGGATATCACGGAAGCTCGGGGGCTGCTCGTGGTGATATTGGTAGGGAAAGGCAGAATCTTATCATTTAGCTCAACAGGACGCTGGACCTCGTCTCCGAATGGGGCTCCAAGAATCTTGTTGAGTTCAATGTTAAGAAAACACAGGTGTGCGCGTTTTCGGCGAGAAGGTCACCTTTCCTCCCCCTTCCTTCTCTTCAGGGCACAACCCTTCACACACAGAGCAACATCACCTTGCTCGGAATGAACATTCGCTGCGATCTGAACCCCAGAGACTACATCGAATCCGTCATAACTACTGCCTCACGGAAACTCGGTGTCCTGAACAAGGTGCGTAGGTATTTAGCGCCGGACCAACTATGCTTGTTGTATAAAACTCAGGTTAGGTCTTGCGTAGAATATTGCTCGCACCTTTGGGACGGCTCCGCTCAGTACCTGCTCGATGCTCTGGACTGATTGCAGCGTCGCGCTATTCGCATTATTGGCGATGTAGAGGTAACTAACACCCTCGAGCCTCTACAACTTCGTCGTGACATCGCCTCTCTTAGCGCCTTTTACAGAATGTTCCATGAGGAATGCTCTGAGGAGCTCTTTAACTTTATCCCTCCCTCTCCATTCCTTAACAGAAACACGCGTAAGGGCCTTCGGAGTCATCCGTACTCTGTGTCCTCCTTTTCACACCATACCAAGAAATTCCAAAATTCCTTCTTCTGTCGTTCATCCCCCACTTGGAATTCTCTACCTGCGTTCTCTTTCACGTGGTCCGAAAATAACCTAAAGCCTTCCTCGATAAACGGACTATCCAACACAAAAAGAATTTTTCAATTCAAACCAGTAGTTCCTGAGATTAGCGCGTTCAAACAAACAAACAAACTCTTCAGCTTTATAATATTAGTGTATATAATAACTGTAATTAAAAAGGTATCCATAAAACTTCTTTGACATAATCTGGAATGTATTTTTCTCCATACGAGGATTACTCATTATTAAAATAACTTGTGTTATTTAAAACCGACTTAGTCAACCCCGACTCCGCGTAGTCTTGCCTGCCTTACCCCTAGTTTCATTGAGAACCGCGAATACACGGAGGGGTGAGGCGGCCCGTATGCTAAGGAGCAGGTGGTGAGCGAAAGCCATCTGCGACGATTAGCATGCGTGGGACCGCCAGTACCCCGCAGTACCGTAGCTATGACAGAAGCCATGCTTGCTGCATCTGCATGCCTGCTTGCATGCCTACTGCATATCTGCATGCTTGCTGCATGTCGGCATGCATACAATGATATAATATATTAATACTATGACGTGATTTCTTTAATCTTAAATAAGAGCTTTTCATTTAGTAAACTATTTCTTAATAAATAAGGTTTCAAAAGTAAATAATTTAAACATAAGAAAATGTGATAAGCGTAGTAAGTGTTTGCTTTTTAAAATTATGATGAATAACTTCGTTGTGAAATTATGGATTTTGCCAGTTTTGCTATTCAAATGTATGTCTTTGAAATATTATGCCTTTGAAGTATTATGGAATAACATAAATTATGGCTTTTGTTACTTATGCTTATTGAAATTATGCCTTTTCATGGTTATGCCTTAAATGTTTCGGCCTTATAATATTATGCGTTATGAAGTTATGATATTATGACTTATGGCAAGTGACGATTATGGCTATTAACATTATACATTTTTAGTTTATGACGAAAAACGTTATGCGTTTCAATAGGTAACCACTCAAATTATCTAATTTCCATAGTTTTTTTTGTGGCTCAGCTGGGGTCAGCCACACACCTAGATTCAATAAAAGGGCTAACTGGTAGTCGTTTTTTTTGTGCTTGTCGTTTGGCTAAGTAATAATATGTTCTCCATCGACACGACTGTACATGCAAACTATTAAAATTGTACTTTTGACATTGCGTAAGGCGGGTCTACGCGACGGGCCTCGCGACGTGGCGGGTCGCGTGCCCACGGAGCACGTAAGCAGTTTCGGCCCTTAGACGTTTTACTATATTAAACGAGAGTGCTTTACGAAATGCCACTAAGGCAAATACCAGAGGGATAACATAAATGGCAGAGGAAGGCTTGGTACTAGAGTCGTCTGCATCGGTACTGTCTGCCGTCAAGCAGTGGTGCTTGAATTGCTGTGTTCCGATTTGAAGACTAAGACAGGCAGTGAAATTACTGGATACGGTGACTTGAAATCTTATATCATAAAATAAGTTGGCAACGTACATTGGCTTCTTTGTAGGTAGGAGTTGCAGAATTTTGAAACTTACAGAAACCAAATGTACTATAGGCGACTGTAGCCAAGCCACTCACTATAAGCGGACCTATTTTCTAACTTCGGTTACTAACTGGAACTGTAAATATTGGAAGAAACTTAATATCCATAACTGTTATTATGAACACCGTAACACATATAATCACTAAACTAGTAATGAATATAGTTTCTTTCAAAAATGATAGTGCTAGTTAGTAAATACACCTGCAGGTGGGCAACCTGTTATTTATCTGTTTATTTTAACTTAGATGTAAAAATGGGCAATTCGCATTTGAGGAATTTTGCTTAGTCGTTTTGCAAGTTTAATTTCCTAATCACAACCGTTTACCAACATTGTTATTATAGAAACAAACATACGTATGCCGATAGAAGCTAGCAAGTCCTTCCACTAACGAAACCAAGCAGAAAAACCTGCCGCTATGGGAATTGAACTCCAGACCATTAGATAAATACCTAATTTATGGGTCATTACTCGTGGTCCCACTACTTTGCCCCACTGGTGGGACCACGAGGAAATGTGGTTTCGCGTGTTCTCACTGGCCAATAAGACAACGCGGAATATCATTAATCGTTCCTCGTTGATCCGTTCATTAGATCCTCTATTTCCTTATGGCCAAACTGATTTATCAAAATAATTTGGTCACAAGGAATTGTGCCAAACTCTTATTACTCCTTCCCTATTTGGGGTAGGTGGAGGGAGCGTACGTCGGCATGTGTAGGTATGTATAGCATAATAAGTAATAAGAGTTTGGCATTATTACGATTAATGGTATTCCGCGTGGTCTCATTGACCAGTGAGACCACGAGGAACACAATAATGTCATTAATTAATTCGTCAGTTTGTATCAATACAAGACTGTGCCGACTGTCTATACAGCAGTTGATACATAATGGCTCAATGTGTATCCAACACATTGACCCTTTGTAAGAGATATTGACTGAAAACAATCATAAGGCAGTTCGACTCACTTTCCTGGAGCTTTTATTGGACCACATTTGGTATTTGGAGTAACATTTTCCAAAACGATGACTCGGAAACTAGTGAATTGAATGTGTGCCGGTAGATAGATATAAGATAACCCATGTTTTGGGCTTCTTTAGATATTAATAAATATCAAGGCTACTGAGAAATTCCTAAAGGAACAATATCTTTTGTTTGGGGTGAGAATCGAACCCAGAACTTGGCGCTCAGCAACCATCAAGGCTGATGATGCTATCGGAAGTATTTCTTGAGAACAAAATGAAGTAAGCCTTAAGATTAGTTAAATTACTAGTTAGTTGATAAATAAACAATTGTTTACCTCATAATCAGCTCCTAAACTTTCCTGCTCATCTATTTCGGCATAGCTTTCAATAGGCATTTCATACTTGGACCAATTGCTTTGTATTTCTTTTTTCTTATACTTTGAGTTTTCTTCCTCCGTTATCTTGAGAATTTCATCAGTTTCCCTTTTCAAGTTCTTATAAAATTCTGGGCCTGGTTCTTCAGATTCAGGTTTGGATTTTTGTACGACTGACAGAAAAAGTAATGTTATGATTAGTTAGGTGCAGTATGTATGTACATACTTTTACCAGAGGGAGACTGTACCTAAGTCGTCTCCGGGGATACCATTTTCTTGCTGTGTTCCGGTTTGAAGGGTATGAGAAGCAGCAAAATTACTTGGTGATGTGTCCTGTACTGTGATCCTAGTACTCATTGGTAACAATTTGTCACCACCTGGGCAATCGCCATGTTAAAAATATTGTATTCTTCTTTGCTACATTTGTAGGGTATTTTTGTATAATAGGCTTGAAGATGTTTTATTTTGTTTTATGGGTAGTTTTTTACACACAACAGGGAAGCTCTCCACCTTCTTTATCCTTACCCTTATATTAAAAATATTTTACAAAAAATAAAAACTGAATTTTAAAACACCAAAAAACCCAAAAATAATATTAGAATGAACATCCACAACATCAATTTTTATTTTGAAGGGAGACTGTACCAGGGTCGTGTGCATGGGTACCTCCGTCTTACCTATTTCTGCCGCAAAGCAGCAGTGCTTGCATTGCCGTATTCCAGTTTGAAGGGTAAGATATGGCAGTAAAATTACTGGGTACCGTGACTTTACATCTAATGTCGCAAGTTGGCAACGTTCACTGTGTTTCTTGTGGGGGTTGCAGTTTTTCTGCGAATCTCACAAGAGCCACATGTATTATAGGTGACTGTTACCACTTACCATCAGGTGGACAGTTTGCTTGTTTGCCAACATAGTAGCAATAAAAAAAAGTTGGTGCCTTTAACCAACAATATCAATAGGTTCACCACAGCGAGACTCTGTCGGTGACCAAAGTCCTCTGCATGGGTAGGTATCAGGGGGGGTTTCACTGCGCAGTTTAGGTACGTTTGGCCGGTGTGTATGGCAAAGGTTGCCGCTCGGCTCGCAGGCTGGCCGCGTCGCACGTAATAATTTAGATTTTACTCGGTAATTTCTGTAACGATAACTGAATATCGGTGAGTGGGAACCCTCCGCTCTTATCGCTAAATCGGTATCTGGTCAGCGACGCGTAACGGAATTGGAACACTCGTGTTATGCAATAAATTTCAATTTCTCATGCAGTCAGATGAAGGTCGTAAGAGTAGGTATATTTTCATACCTAAACTTGGCTTTTCGAGAGTAATCCTTCTCTCCTTTAGTACTATTATTTATTCTGTGCCTCTATCTTACCTATTTCTGCCGCCAAGCACCGGTGCTTGCAGTCGTAAGACTTTCATTACCCTCGTCTCAATACCTACCTTTGCATTCCTCTGAATTAGTATCCAATTTCTGATCAAGTTTTCCAGCCTGGTGACGTTGGCGTGGTCGCCTTTGTTCTTTAGGATCATTTTTTCCCTTATGTCTGAAAAAAAATTGGTGGGTTAATATGTTTCTAACTATAACTAAGAAGAGCACTAGCAGATTAGCGATACGGCTGCCGTCACGGCCGTTCAGCTGGTGATCTTTTAGTTTACCTGACTCACCGTTGGGCAGAAACCTTGGAGGGCAAAGGCTCTCGCCGTTGGGACTCGATATCGCTAAGGCGTTTGATAGGGTCTGATATAGAGCTCTTCTCACGAAGCTATTATCATATGGAATCCCCGAGGGACCCTGCAAATGGATAGCCAGATTCTTGGATGGTAGGAGCAATAAAGTCGTCGTCGACGGCTGCTGCTCCGAGACCATGCCCATAAACGCTGGCATTCCACAAGGCTCGGTGCTCTCCCCAGCCCTGTTCATTCTGCATATCAATGACATATTGTCCATTGAGAACATACATTGTTATGCGGATGACAGTACGGGTGATGTGTGGTATACCAATCACCAGAATGTCCCTCGGAGTTCGTTGTATGATAGGCGGTTGCAACTTGTGTCTGAAGTCCAAGACTCTCTAGGGCGTCTCCGAATGGGGTGTCAAAAACTTAGTTAAGTCCAACCCCACGAAGACACAAGTGTGCGTTTACTGCGAAGAAGGACCATATAAGTTTGTTTGTTAACTATATAAGTTTGTTTTGTATTTTTCTTCTGTTTGAGTTTGATTTTAATTTTGTTTTTATAGAGTGCGGTTTTTTTTTTTGTTATTATGTTTACGTCGACCCCAAATGGTTCCTTCTGAAAACCAGCGCTTCTGTTACAATATGTAACAGAAGCATTTTGCTGAAATGGGACCATTTGCTGCTTTTTATTATTGTTAAACTGTATCATAGATTATGGCCGGCCAATAAACTTTCTTTCTTTCTTTCTAACTTTTCGTTATGTCCAATGATATTAGTTTCTAGTTAGGAGGATACAATTTCTTACTTCGTATTAAAAATCAAAATAAAGCCAGATTAAAAAATTCTAGTGATTAAGTAGATTTTTGACGTAAGTCTCGAAAGTCTCATTAATCCCGAGACTGGAGGTTGCAGTCTCGAGTCTCGAAAATATGAAAATATCGTCGAAATTATCGATATTTTCGAGACCGAGAGTCCCGGGAAGAAAGCCCTATTTGAGACCCATTGGGTGGGAACTGGGAGGCTAGAATTTGCTGGTACTACAACAGTTGTATTGTGGGTAAAAGAACTATGGGAACCTACGCTCATGTAAAGACAATTGTTTGGTACCTTGGATGGGCACGGTACCAGCAGAACATCACACCACCTGCATCTTTTCATGACAATGTGTTAGTGCGAGAGGATGCAGAATATGGAGCTGAATTAATAAATTAAAAGCTATTGTATTGTTTTATTTTACAACAATTACAAATCAAATTCTTGCAAAAGCACAAATGACAACACGCATCCGTAGTCATCTTATCTGTGAAGGCCTTCATTTTTCTTCATACATACACTAGCTTTCCGCTCGCAGCTTCGCCCGCTATATTATTGTTTTCCCGTGGGAATTTATATTTTCCTGTAGGAAAAATAATTTTGTAGCCTATTTAAGCCCGGATACTAAATTTCATAGTAATTGGAGCAGATTTTAAATATTTTCCATAGAAACTTTCAACCCTTATTTTGCACCCTAAGGGGGTGAATTCCAATAAACTATGAAACACATGTTCAATTAAATATTTTTTAGAGCATGAATCTCAAATTTTATCAAAATCGTTGCTAATTAGAAGATTTTTCCATACAAACTTGCAACCCCTTTTTTTTTACAAGAGAGAAAATACAGTCTTTACGGTATTCGACAAGGGAATTGAGCTGACTAGGCCACCCCAAGGATATGCAGGACTCGGGTAGAAGACCCACTACCGGCTAAAAACTCTCTAGATACTTCTACCTCCGTGGAGACACAATCGGGATCGGCGTTGGCCATTCCCCGATTGTGCCCCCTGGAGGGGAAACTTGCAACCCCTATTTCAACCCATTAGGGTTTAAAAAAATTAAAATCCCTTAGTGTGCGTCCGCATTTTGAATTAAAACAACTGTCCAAATTTCACGTTTCTACCATTAGCGGTTACGGATGTGCGTGCGTCTATAGTTGGGAACATCTCCTTTTATATTAGGTCCTTACATATGAAATTGGCGTTTTGACGTACTGGCCACTTTGATCTCAAATATCTCCTATATGGTTAGGAATTCCAAATTCAAATTTATACAGCTATTTACTCATACATTTGTGTTTCGAAAATTATAATTCACTTGTTTTTTCCTCAATTGTTTTTTTTTTTTTGCGTCACTCAGTTTACAAAATGGAAAACTTGAAATATCTCGTTATTTACGAGTACGAGTTCCACCGTGGCACCAGTTCTGCAGAAACGACTCAAAGGATTAATAATGTGTATGGCGACGGTGCCGCAAAAGAAAACACAGTGTGTTTTTGGTTCCAAATTTTTCGTTCTGGAAATTTCGACCTGCAGAACAAGCCCTGTCGACGGCCGGAGACCAAAGTTGATAATGAAGAATTAAAGGCTATTGTGGAAGCGGATCCATCGCAAACCACGTCCGAGTTAGCTGCAGGCTGCGGTGTTAGTGGTAAAACTGTTTTAATCCACTTGAAGCAGATTGGGAAGGTGAAAAAGCTTGAAAGGTGGGTACCTCACGAATTGAGTGAAGCAAATCAACAAACGCGCGTTGACTGCTGCGTTGCATTACTCAACCGGCACAATAATGAAGGGATTTTAAATCGAATCATTACTTGTGATGAAAAGTGGGTCCTGTACGATAATCGGAAGTGCTCATCGCAATGGCTGAACCCTGCCGAACCAGCCAAACCATGCCCCAAGCGAAAATTGACTCCAAAAAAGTTACTTGTGAGCGTTTGGTGGACTAGTGCTGGTGTCGTTCACTACAGCTTTCTTAAATCTGGCCAGACGATTACGGCAGATGTCTATTGTCAGCAACTGCAAACCATGATGGAAAAGCTAGTTGCTAAACAACCGAGGCTGGTCAATCGCTCTAGGCCACTGCTGCTTCATGATAACGCTAGACCACACACTGCACAACAGACGCCTACCAAATTAGAGGAGCTTCAATTGGAATGTCTAAGACATCCACCGTTCACTCCGGACCTTGCTCCAACAGATTACCATTTTTCGAAATTTGGATAACTTCTTGAAAGGGAAAAAATTCAACTCAACGCAAAATAAAACTTAGTTTTTAAGTAATTTTTCGGTTTAATAAAATTTATACGGGTTCATTAAGACCTCAAGATTGATTTAAAATTGTTTCCAAAAAAGGGTGTAATACCTATTATATGTAGATACAATAAATTTCCTAATACTTAAAATTTTTATTATTATTGTAACATTTTTGTGAAGAATCTTATTAAATTTAAAGTTAACGATATAAATCTAAATATTATTGATCAATAAATAAAATGCAATTGAAATATTTAAATAAGTCAATAATGAATACACATTCAATAAATAATATGTCATTTTAAATTGTCTATTTAATAATATTTATGTAACTTATCTGATGTAGATAGATTATTATTGTTAATCTTATTACGTTTTATGTCCAGAATTTTATCAAATTTAAAGTAATCGTATCAATTTTGGAATCGTATCAATAAATTACATTATTGAAATATTCAATTTAATTAATAACAATTACTTTTTTAATAAATAATAATTATGTCATTTGTGTAATGTTACCGTGCGTTTGCACTGACGAAACATCTACATAAAAACATGTTTTTTAAACATGTTTCTGTCAGTGTTTATGAATGCGTTTCCATTGTCGACACCCCAACATGTTGCAAACTTAGATCATTTAACCTATGGATGCGGTACGCAACAAATCGCAGTGTAAATTTTTCTGCCACTTTTCGCGGGAGGCGAGGTAAACACGCACGCACACTACGAAAATGTAGAATACACTTACAGAGACGTTGTTCTTATGTTTACGAACACACACTATGAAAATATTACCCTACAATGAAGAAGCACACACACATCGACAAATTAACGTGTATCTACGCAATCGCCCCACCACAAAGAATGAATGTCCCTAGTGATGTGACACAAAGAATGAGTAACTATTTGGGTCGTCGTGAGTGAATGATTGAAATGTAACCGTGCGTTTGCACTGAGAAATATAAAACATGCAATGTTTTACAACTTGTTGTATGATACAAATCTCAAAATTTGTTGTGTATGCTTTTGCATTCGCACTGCCGAAAATCGTGTTGGATTCGGAACAAATAATAAGATTTGTTGCAGATTGCGTTAGGATCGCCTCAAAACTTGTTGTATGTCAACGTTTTTTATGAATTTGTCAACGATTTCGTTCGCACTTTCGGCTGTTAAAGACTTCATACATGTTTTGCAACATGTTGGGGTGTTGACAATGGAATCGCATTCATAAACATTGACAGAAACATGTTTAAAAAACATGTCTTTATGTAGATACAATAATTAACACGGTTACAATAAATTGTATTTTTATAACTATACCCTGTTCGGCTAGAGTTGATAAAAATACAATGAAGACAGGGTTTCTTAAATTAGTGCAAAGCGAGGCCCGCTAATTATTATTAAAATGCTTTAATAGGTTTTTTGTGTCAAATACAGCAATTTTACTTGCTGTTTCGATCGACTGAAATAAATAAATCGATCGACTGAAATAAATATATATTTTCAGTCATAGGCTTTTCAGTCACAGTAAGCGCTCCGATGCGTAATCATAATTTTCATCAGCTCTCGGGGAACAGACTAGCTCTCTACTGAAACTAGCTCTCTGCTCACGACTTTGTCCGCGTTGATTTGATTTCTGATTTTTATAAGTTGTTGGTATCCCACAGGATCCTTATACTTTTTCAGCATACATTTTATCCTAGATGTTGACAAAAAAGTCATAAATAATAATAATATAAGACTACTTTCGACGTCACAGTTTTCTATTGAAGTCGATACCAAACAATGATCACCTTGAAACTCTTCAAAAATATAAGAACAACAGTTACTTAAAATTTGGCACCAACTTCGATATAAAACTGTGATGTCATAATGTAGTCTTGTTTTATTATTATTTATAGCTTTTTGGTGTTTTTGAAGTCGGTTTTATTTTTTATAATATGTAGTGATGTAGTATAGAGACTAGATTCCGACCCACCAGCGGATTTGCCCGCTAAGTTTTTAATTTTCCAATGATGTTGGAAATTTTATCCGACAATCCCAGAAGAATAGTGAATAAAGGGGTATCTCTTAAGGGTAATGTAATAAAGTAAGGTAAATAATAAATACACATATAATCAGTCAGACATTTATTGTGTCAAATACTATTCTACTATTCTACACTTCTACCTGCCTGAACACGTCAAAACAAGCTAGCGCGGGCGGCAGTGGGAGGGTGGGGGGATACCGGGAATGTATTAGATGTTTTACGTGAATATTGTTACTATACCAAGAACTGATTTCTGATTTTATTACATATCTGCATAGTTATAAACATGTTTAATAGGTAGGTACTTTTTCGTTTAGCTTTGCTCATATGGCAGCAATTTGCTATATCGTGCAAGTAAAAAGCACGAGATAGCAACTTACTGCCATACAAACAAAATTAGTATTTTAGAAAACCTTTCATTTGCGATAGGGCCCAACGTGTTATAACGCTTGGGACGATATCGGGCATTTTCCTTTATGTTGCACCAAAAAATGTCAGTTAAAGTTACTTCGTATATAACATTAATTCTAGCATTTTAGCTCAGTAGATATTTACTACTATGAAAGTTTTTATTTACATGCAGTAAGACATGTTATTCATTTGTCATACATAACGTGACGTTGAAAGTGTTTTTGTTTACAAACTTCAAAACGATGTTGCATTATTAAAATTTTCTCTGTATATTGCACGACAATCACTTGCTTTGTGCTCTTTACTAATGTAAAATAATAACTAAAAGTACAAAACATAGCTCATTTTTTGTACTTATGACCTTAACTACAACAAAATTTAGAGGACATTACATGACATTTTTCTAACTGGAGTATTAACTTACATTGCATTTTGTAAAATACCAATATAGATTATTTAATAGGCCTAAAATCAAGTGAGACGCAGTCGAAAAATTGGTTAGAGTAAGTAATTGTATAGGAAAAGTTTTTTAAAACTACAACGCAAAGTTGAAGCAAAATAATAAGTAATATTTTCTTGATATTTTTTTGTTCAATTAAATTCCACTTGAATTTCTATTTTAATCTTATACTACCTATAATCCATGCGCCGATATTAACATTATCTGGTTAAACAATAAATAAACTTCGGAGTGAATGATAAATAAAAATATGAATAAGCATCATTCACTCACGTTGTCCCAGCACTAAGCAAATGCCCGTGTCACAGAATATAACGCCCGTGTATTGTGTTGAGCTACCATCGTACCATTGTATTTTTCTATCGTAACGGTATAAAAATTACTTCCAAATTGTAAACAAATAAAACACGTTAATGTATATTTTATACTTACATGTGATACGCCATAATCTCGAAGATTTGAGAAGCTGGATCGCCTTTTGCAAGAGGAAACTGCACAATTAACCATTTTTTTGGAGCTCTTAGTGCGACACGAAAACGACACCAAATAGCAGCGGCCGCGCGTCAACTAGTTTTATATAACGTGTATGGTCATATGGTCAGCGTAAATTGGCAGAGGGGTTCGCCCAGCCTTGCCGTCTCCCTTATGAATGCTCTAAGGTTGCAAAACATGTATGAAGTCTTTAACAGCCGAAAGTGCGAACGCAATCGTTGACAAATTCATAAAAAACGTTGACAGACAACAAGTTTTGAGGCGATCCTAACGCAATCTGCAACAAATCTTATTATTTGTTCCGAATCCAACACGATTTTCGGCAGTGCGAACGCAAAAGCATACACAACAAATTTTGAGATTTGTATCATACAACAAGTTGTAAAACATTGCATGTTTTATGTTTCTCAGTGCAAACGCACGGTTAGTAGAACATTACACAAATGACATAATTATTAATCTTTTATTACGTGTCATTATTTTCCCTACACACTAATTCTCCATTAAATTCGATCCTTGTCCTCGAAAAACTCCTGCAGCATGTAATACGGTTTTTGATTTAAATAATTGTTTTTAACTTTTTAACCGACTTCAAAAATGGAGGTTGTCAATTCGATGCATATGTTTTTTTTGTGTGTATATTACGTGTCATTATTTTCCCTACACACTAATTCTCCATTAAATTCGATCCTTGTCCTCGAAAAACTCCTGCAGCATGTAATACGGTTTTTGATTTAAATAATTGTTTTTAACTTTTTAACCGACTTCAAAAATGGAGGTTGTCAATTCGATGCATATGTTTTTTTTGTGTGTATATTACGCCGCCAATTGTGGACCGATTTACAAAATTCTTTTTGTATTCGATAGAGTATACTCCAAGGGTGGTCCCAAGGTCACCAAAGTCAGGATCTGACGATGAGATCCCATGAAAATCGAGGGAAACCCTAATTTCCCTAATTTTGTATTAAATTAGGGATTCTTTCACTAAAAAGATTTCATTCACTAAAAAGTTAAAAAAATATATTTTCCAAAAAATAAAAACCGACTTCAAAAACACTGAAAAGTTAAAAATAATATAAGAATAGGTACAGACAACAGCACACTTCTATATTGAAGTCGGTGAGAATTTTTAAGACTTTCTAGGAGATCATCGTTTGGCACCGACTTCAATATAGAAGTGTGATGTTGTCTGTACGTTACCTATTCTTATATTATTTTTAACTTTTCAGTGTTTTTGATTTTTATTTTTTGTAAAATATTTTTTTCTTAAATAAGTAACGGTTTTTTTCTTTTCAGCGCGTATAATGTTAAGTACCTTATTAAATATTCTGGCACACATAGAGAGCGAGTCTATCTTTTGCCTTAAATTTATCGGTCGTGTATAGTTATCCTTCGTTTGCGTAAACATCTCAAAATGGCTTTTCACAAAATAACAAATCTGCATGATATATTAGAGTTAGAATACCGTATTTCACAAAGTACAGTCGGCAACTTCATTCCATTGAACACTGTTTTTGCAGAATTAATAGTCTCGATACCTCGGTACTATTCCCCCAGAGGACGACACCACATCTCAGCCAATTATGTGCATATATGCGTAGTAAGCTGTCATTGCAGTTTCGGTGTTCGTGGATTTTTTAAATTCCGTTAAGGCATATGTATATTGAACACTGTTTTTGCAGAATTAATAGTCTCGATACCTCGGTACTATTCCCCCAGAGGACGACACCACATCTCAGCCAATTATGTGCATATATGCGTAGTAAGCTGTCATTGCAGTTTCGGTGTTCGTGGATTTTTTAAATTCCGTTAAGGCATATGTATAACTACACTGACCTTCAAAAGTAAGTACTACACTTTTATAATTAAATTTTTCCCTAAACTACAAAAGATAAGGGATTCAAACAAAAAACATTTTCAGCTCATTTCGTCAGGATTCTCGGAAGTTATAGTTTTTTATATATTAGTCGTTTTAGGGTAAACTTACAAAAAACGTGCAAAAAATTACGTTCTTTACAATTGTGCCCTTATTTTTGACTCTCTATCAAACATATCACGATTAAATGTTTATATATTAAGTACTTTCACTGGCGCCAATAGTTTTTGGAACGAAAACATTACGTATTTATAAAAAACAAAACAAGCACCTAACGTCATTTCCAACTACGTGATTATTCACAGTTTGAGTTAAAATTTACAAAATTACAACGAACATGACGACCATGGTGCGTTTTTTAAATTACGGTATAACAACTAATAAACCCTGATTCTAGAGGGCTTAAGCTTTTCTTGGAGAAGTGTTTATTAAAGTAACAGTAAAACATTCAAAAATTGTTACAACATTTTCATCATTCCCGTAAATGTTCGTCAAACAGTAAATATTTCAGCTCCTGAAGGATGCTTAGTGTGTTGCCCCGGGCCGATGCCTTTCTTAGCTTTCTAGCGATCACCTGAATTAAGTTGACGCGTATTCGAAGAGCGATTATTAAAAAAATAATTAAATTACAAATTTCATAAAACGATTGTCACGCATGTCCATCATTTCCATAAGGACGGATTACAAGGTAAATAACAAATATAATTTATCTTTTACCATTCACATATTTGCTTATTATTGGCGTAAAATTTAACGAGTATCTTATTATAACCGTGATGCAATATCTTCGAACATAAATAGACCTGAAATCGAGAAAGTCATTTCCAGTAAAATCATTACCGGTAAAATATTCAGGACGGAAATGACGCGTGAGTACTGGTAATGACGACTGTTTATTTATTGTTGCTTTGGCGTAAGTTATATGTAAGATAGAGTCGATGGTTGCTCATTAACTTGCTTTATTAATTAATCATGTAAGACAGGGCGACGTTATATCGCTGAAACTGTTTAGAGGTGCGTTAGAAGATGCATTAAAGCTTTTGGATTGGAGTGGACTCAGCACCAACATAAACGGCAAGTGCATGACTCAGCTGCATTTCTCTGATGATATTGTTGTATGATTGAGAACGTAAAAGACATAGGCACTATTCTCAAAGACTTCTATAGTGTTTCCTAACAAGTGGGTTTCGAAATGAACATTTACACACTCCTAGTAGGACTTTCTATGTTTCGAGATGTGACACTAACACCATAAGCTATGTGTGACCTCGTGCATATCATCAAATAGGATAACGCACTAACAGCCTGTTGGTAACGAAAAAATGACATACAATCTTCATCTTCGACATCTGCCGTTTTGAGAATTGGGGTTTCAACAGATTTGCATTTGTCCATATCAAATCTTTGTAAAACACGGGTCGCATACGCTTTCTGGTGTTACAATATCGAGCCGTTGTGAAACGTTACTATTTCCATACAGAGAAAAAAGCTTGGATGTTTTACAGATATTTTGACACGTGCTCTCATTTTTTCTATGAAAATTAAAGTTTCTTTCTCATTAGTAGATGCTACAAGTCCTTCATCGACACAAAGAGCAAGTGCGATCTTTTCCTCTTCACGCCTTGTAATGAAAATAATGACCAAGATCAGACTCACTCTTTATAAAACCAATCTTCACTATGAAGTCTGCTATACATCTATACAAACAAAATGGAACTTTTTGTAGTCCATTCATTGCCATGTGGATGACAGTACGAGTGATGCGCGATATACCAGCTATCAGAAGGTCTCTCGGAGCTCTGTATTGGAGTGACGATTAGAACTTGTGTCTGAAGTTGAGGATTTTTTGGGGCGAGCCTCAGAATGGGGGAGATTGAATTTAGTTCAGCTCAACCCCACAAAGACACAAGTCTGCGCTCTCACTACCAAGAAGTTCCCCTTTTCTATAGCGCCTCAGTTCCAAGTTGTACCCCTTAAAATCTTAGACAATATCGGGATCCTCGGTGACGATATCTCCAGCAAAGTCCAGTTCGGGAGTCATTTGAAAGACATTTTGTTATCTAGCAAAAAACTGGGTGTCTTGAACGGAGCGAAGCGGTACTTCACGCCAAATCAACGTTTTGTGCTTTACAAAAGTCAAGTTCATCCGCATGTGGTGTACTGCTCACATTTCTGGGCAGGAGCCTCTAAATACCAACTTTTTGACTCTTTGCAAATACGGGCGGCTTGAATCATCGATGATACTGATCTGCTGGACTCATTAGAGTCCCTGGAGTCACGGAGGGACTTTGGATCTCTGTGTCTTCTATCGACTTTTCAAAGGTGAGTGCTCCGAGAAACTGTTTGACTTTGTTGGTACCAACGTCACCTTTTTATTTATTTTACCTGTTAGGAAGACCAACAGCTCAATCACAGAGTGGTTAACTTAATATATATAACATAAATCTAATTAAAGGTCCTCACATATAGAAACAATTAATACAGGTATATAACATAAAGCTAATTACAGGTCGTTACATATAGAAACAATTAATATACAAAGTTTGACACTGAAATAATAAACGCACACAGAAAATTACAATCATAAACCTAGACACAAATTAATTTTTAAAAAGCTTTGGCTCATTAGATTTTTCGCAGCTGCACATTTCGTTGCAAATAAATCAAGGTTAAGATTTTTGGACACCGCATTGAAATCTTAAGATTTTTGGACACCGCATTGAAATCACTAGCCACACGCCAAAGATATGAATTCTGCCTATAATTTGAATTAGTATTGGGAAGGAACAGAGGAGACTGAAATCGGAGAGGTTTGATAGGAACTTTTAGGGAGATATGTGACAAAAGCTCTGGACAGTCAATGGTTCCAGAGGTAATTTTAAGTAGAAACACAATATCAGATATTTCGCGACGTAGCTCTAGAGGAAGAAGATAGTGTTTTTTTACACAAATCAAGATAGTATTTGGAATCATACCGATCTTTGATACGAAAGCATAAGTATCAAATAAATTTTCTTTTGGACATTTTCGATTCGCAAAATATATGTTTTATACCTAGATTAACACCGTAGTACCACTCGGCATCGCAGTAGAGTTCATCCCTACTACCAAGAAGCAGTATCATCCGTTTTCAGCGCTCATTTTTACCACGTACGGTTCGGCTTTAGAATAAACTTCCTGCTGCTGTGTTTTCCGACCGCTATAATATGTCCATTTTCAAGCGAAGTTTAAGAAGAGTATTACATCCAATGTTGGCAGCGGCTTGGCTAAGTCCCTGATATTGGCAAAATCCATGGGTGGCGGTTACCACTTACCACCAGGTAAGTGCCACCAGGATGCGTCTGCTCTTCTGCCTGCTAAAGCAAAAAAAAATCGGAATATTCTTATTAATTTAAATATTTTTTAAAATTAATATTGAAAGCCTTTTTCAGTTACGCAGCCTTCTGGGTGCATCATAAACATGTCTTCACTTAAGGCTTCATATAATAAGGCTGTGGGTCAAATTGTACTACTAGCTTTACTTGTTTAGCAGCCATGCTTAAGACTGCCCTGATAGTACTGACTCTAGCAGCAGAACTGGACTACATGTTTCATTAAAGTCTAGATAGATAGATAGAAACACTTTATTTTGCACGATTTTTACAGAATACAAAACAATACATACACGAACAGCAAAATAGGCGGCCTTATCGCCGTAGGCGATCTCTGCCAGGCAACCTTTTACGTTGGAAAAAAACATACGTTTTAGGTTGGTGGTCAGAAAATAAATATATAACAAAAAATAATAATCATAATATAACGAGAATTAAAAAAAAAAAAATTTAGTACTAGAAAAAAAGTCTACATCTTTTTCTGCAAATTCAAGTTTACCTTTACATTGAATTTACATTTGCTCAGGATTGCTTTTCTATCTTGGTACAATTTTACTAGTTCCCAAGAGTCATTATTTTTTAGAGAGCTTATCTATTGACAGCTTCTTACCATTTTTCTGAGTCTTAACAAGCCATAGCCTTTTTTATGTACATGGTCCAAATTAAACCATGCTTCTAAGGCAATTATGTAATCACGGAATATAGCCAGGGGATTAAGGATTGTTCTATTTCTAAGTGTGTTTCTCTTTCAATTCCTTCTAGGGAAAAATCAGAAAGATCTTCAAATTGTTGCCCTTTTAAGCTCTTTCTCTGAGTGTAAGCCCTCCTATATTGATTCATTTGAATCTACTCTTTGATCTTCATAGATTTATGCTCTCACCTGCTTTGCGCTGGAGATATTTCATCCAGAATTTTGTTGTTTGCTCATTTCATGGCTCATTTCAGGTGATATCGATTTTTCATTGATGATTTCAATCTCATTTGGAAGGTTTAGCTCAAGATTCCTTTGTGGATGGGTCGTCGCCTTTTCTGGTGCGACTTCAACTTTTTCAGGTTTTCCAAGAGTAACGGGATTTTTTTAAGCGTCTGTAACCCTTATTAGTTTTTTTTTCATAATGTACCTTGACCCTTATCAGTTTGCATGACTTTTGTCCCAAATTCGATAGCCGTCATCTTTTTCATAACCACCTACAAGTACTAATGCGATTTCAAGCTTTCTGTTCAAGCTTTTACCGATTAGGTTTTGGAATATGTGTATAGCATGTGAAGACTAAGATTCTGAGTTGCTTAATCGACGGTTTCTTTCTATAGTTAATTTAATATTTCTCTTTTTTGCCTGTCCAGATAGTCTATTTCTACATATTGTTTTCAGTTCATTAGATAAGACTTGAACCAACTTGTTAAAACTATCGTGAGATACTTAAAGATAATTATCTACACAGCTATGTGAATGTGAATGAATGTGAATCCATTAATTAATTCGTAAACCATTGTCAATCAATTAGAATAATATGTAAAATAATATCAAAATAATAACAGATGTTGCAGCATTTTGAGTTGTAAATTATCAATTTAAAAATTTCCTGTCGTATGTACAAGTGATTATAAATTAACTTACTGTTTCTTTTTGGAGTCTTCTGGCATATTAATTCATTATATGGTAGGTATTTCTGTAATTAGTTTTTTCACTTAATTTGATTTCGACCGCACACACAAACACAAACAAAACGACAAATTATTTTGTCATCACAAACTAATTATAGATACTATTGTCATTGTCACAAAGTAGGTACAAGCTCAGAAGAATAACTAAAGCATAGAAAGAAACCTAGCAAAAATAGCTACTGAACTTAATATATTTGATTCACTTTGACATTAGGCGCTGCTAATAGAAGTTAGACAGAGACACGTATATGCAAGATGTTTCGAAATTTCTCGCTTGTCAGTTCTTCTCCCAGTGATGCGTGCTCATCACTCACCTAGTTTCAACGTCGATAATTATATTATGTAGGTATTTAATAGATCCCTAATACAAAAATGTTTTTATTACGAGAAAAATAACATAAATAATTAAGGGTAGATTTTCTTATGTAACTTATCCAGCTAATAGCTGCTGTGTCTCTTTGGTATGGTCAGGCTGGCCGTTCATGAGACTAAAAGCGGGAAGTGCGACTCGGACTCGCCACCGAGGGTCCCGTATAAAATTGTAGGTTATACTTTAAATAGAGACTAAATTTTTATGATTTATAATTACAAATGTGGAGTTTGAGATTTTCCCTGACTTGTAATGTAAGACTATATAACTTCACAAATTTCCTAGTTCTAGCTAGATCAACGAAAAGTACCCTATACATTTTGATGCCCGTGAGAATGTCGAAATATACGTTTTTGGCGACATAAACGGCCGTACCTTTTTTTGTTAACTTAGAAGTTTGATTTTTTCACATCTTCAAGGGACTAGAACTTGTTAGTGTAGAACTGAGTAATTATATGGTTTTAATTTCAACTCGATACCTTCACGCGTTTCCAAGATAGTCTTGACAGACAAACGGACAATAAAGTGATCCTATAATGGTTCAGTGTTTCTTTTGAGGTACGGAACCCTAAAATTTGGACTATTTAAGTGACGTGTATTTCCCGTTATCTAAAATGTTGGAATTTTTCTATTGCAGAGATTCACAAATTCTATGGGAAGGAAATCGAAGACACACTGCTTTTATTTCATCGCTTAGATTTAATTCATTTTTTATCGCATCGCTTAGAGGTACTTGAGATTAATCTCATATTTAATTTGATGATGAACCAATGAACCTTGAATAAATATCATCAAAATATTACTAGCCACGGGACGCACAAACAAATATTATACGAACAATTCAAATACCTAGTTCAAACTCGGATGGTCTATCTTCGATACAAGGTACTATAGAATTTAGCCGTGTTATATATTTTTAACCAATTTCAATTTTTAACCAAAATGACAATTCAATCAATTCATCTAGTGACCACCTTGTGATATGCCAAAAGACAAATATTACTCATCTCTTACACTTACACAGTTTTGTGCCGTATGATAGAAAGAGACAAATAACACATAATTAATTCTTATTTTAATGTTCCTTCTATGCTTTAGTTGTTATTCTGAGGGTACAAGTCAACCTCAGAAGAATAACTAAAGCATAGAAACCTAGCAAAAATAGCTACTGAACTTAATATATTTGACTCACTTTGACATTAGGAGCTGCTAATAGAAGTTAGACAGAGACACGTATATGCAAGATGTTTCGAAATTTTGTAGGTCGTCACTAATTCTCGCTTGTCAGTTCTTCTCCCAGTGATGTCGTGCTCATCACTCACCTAGTTTCAACGTCGATAATTATATTATGTAGGTATTTAATAGATCCCTAATACTAAAATGTCTTTATTACGAGAAATATAACATAAATAATTAAGGGTAGATTTTCATATGTAACTTATCCAGCTAATAGCTGCTGTGTCTCTTTGGTATGGTCAGGCTGGCCGTTCATGAGACTAAAAGCGGGAAGTGCGAGTCGGACTCGCCCACCGAGGGTCCCGTATAAAATTGTAGGTTATACTTTAAATAGAGACTAAATTTTTTATGATTTAATTACAAATGTGGAGTTTGAGATTTTCCCTGACTTGTAGTGTAAGACTATATAACTATGAGAACTAGAAGTTAATGAATAAAAGACTCATTGAATGAAATATAGTTTAGTTTATTAATATAAAGAAAACCTACGCTCGATCTACATACACCATTTCCGATAGCCATTGCACAAGAAGGGAAAACCACAGAGTAGTTATATACTTGACAGCTCAGTGTCACAGAGTATATAATAATTTAACACTCCCTCTCAATTTTAGTTTATATTAGTTTTAAATTAAATTAAAATTGGTACATATTTTTAAAGTTTGGTTATTTTAGAAACATTATGGCAACACTGGTAAGTAACATTTGACATTAGACATATGTGACATTTGACAGTCTGTAATTACATTGTAAACAAAATTAATTAAACAAATTTGCACGAAAATAACAATGTTTAGAAGTACACAAAGATTTCGTCATCACGTCCGATATATTTTCACTTGACATAACATAGTTTACGGTAATTATGTTGCGAGAAACAATGTCTTTGATAAAGTGAAACTTAATGTCAATATGTTTTGAATATTTAGTGTTCTCACTGTTCATTATCATTTTTAATAGCACTTTGATTGTCCACTTTTAGTTCAACACGGCACTGATCACTAAAGTCTTTTGTCAATCCGCACTGGGCCAGCGTGGTTGACTAAGGCCTAATCACCCTAATATAGGGTAGGCTCGAGCCCCTCGGTGGGGACGTATATGGGCTGTGATGATGATGATGATGATGATATTGAAGTCGGTACGAAACGATGATCTCTTATAAAGTCTTAAAATTGACACCGACTTCAAAATAGAAGTGTGATGTTGTCAGCACCTATTCTTATATTATTTTTACCTTTTCAGTGTTTTTGAAGTCGGTTTTTATTTTTAACCGACTTCAAAAAGGGAGGAGGTTCTTAATTCGATGCGAATGTTTTTTTTGTGTGTATGTTATGCGATTACGCCGCCAATTGTGGACTGATTTTCAACATTCTTTTTGTATTCTCTGATAACGAACACGCATGTTTACACATGCGTGTTCGTTATTCGCCTCGCGATTCGCGCGAATGTGTAAACGCGCTATTTCGCGCGAATCTCGAGGCGAATTGCTAGGCGAATAGCGAGGCGAATAACGATCATGCATGTGTAAACAGCTAGTTCGTTATTCGCCTCGCTATTCGCCTCGCGATTCGCGCGAATGTGTAAACGCGGTGTGAGAAGTCAACACAAATTGGCTGTGTTCCGTTTCGCGATTATAGTGACCATCAGCACTGTGAGCGCGCTCACAGGCGGCCCGTTTCGCGACCAGCGTTCACGTTGGATGTGATGACGTCATTGATTGCGTCACAAACAACGTTTACAGAGGCGCGTTCAGAGCCTCTGGGTGTAGTTGTCCGGTTGTTTTTTAACTCGCCCAAAGGCGTTGAACGGATTGCAGCAACAAAATCTTTTTTCTCCCTCTTTCACATGATTTTTTATTTCTCTCTCTTTCTAGTAGATGACATTATAGAATATGGCCGCCAATATCATCCAATCACGTAAGAGTATTTCAGTCATAAACGTCTGAGCGTTTTACAACCATCAAATTCGATGGTTATTCGGTTGTAACTCGCGCCGACACTCAAAGGTCTTGAACGGGCCGGTTGTTTCAACACTTTCAACCGGTTGTCACGCTCGAAGGCATTGAACGGGGTTAGAGCGAAAAGTTGTACTTCGCGCGAAGGCCCTGAACGCGCCTCTGCAATCCGTTCAACGCCTCTGAGCGAGTTAAAAAACAACCGGACAACTACACCCAGAGGCTCATTATTATTATTTATTAATTAATAATAGCCGTAACAGACGATCCGATTTAGTTGGAGCCAACCGCCCGACCCCGACCAAATTGGAACGTGTGTACGGCTGTCGGCCATACTTTGATACTTTGTGGCTTAATTGTAATAAAGTAATAGTTTAGTAAACTAAAATGACTCGACTGCTGTCCTGCCAAACCACAAGTAGAAAAATATGTATATGTATTGCATTTTTATTAACTTTTTAGTTGAAATCGCTTTATCCGTTCGGGAGCTATAATGCCACAGACAGACAGACAGACACACAGACAGACAGACACGTCAATCTTATAACACCCCTCTTTTTGCGTCGGGGGTTAAAAACAAATCCAAACGCATTCAAAGACTGCTAGATAATCACCTGTCTGGATCGGGAATCGCACCCGCCAAATTAAGAAAATGAATATCCTGTATTTTTATGATACCGATCGATAGAGTCGGATCACAGGAAAGAAATATCTCTAACAAAAATTACCTCACAAACTTAAGGACAACTATGAAATCTATCTGTACCTATTTATTTATTCTTTATAATTTTATAGACTTTATAAAATATAAACAAACGGTGTTCATTTATTTGTGTTTCGCAAAGACAAATTGTGTTTTTGTGTTGGCCAAAATAGTATTTTGTATCGATATCAGTATAGGTACATAATACTTTTTAGGGCATCCCTACTGTTGGATGCCAACCGAGTTGGACCGTCTGTAGGCGCGTCGGCTCCTCATTTGGTTGGATCACGTTGGATCCAACCAAATCGGATCGTCTGTTAGCACTTTTTATACCACGGCATTTTTAAAAGCGGCCAGTAACGTGTACAATACAAACGATTAAAACCTTTTTGTATTGTATCTTTTTAAAGATGAATGAAAATCAAAACCGTCCGTTTTTTTTGCAAATGAGTGTATTATGTCAACTAAATAGGTAAGACTTAATTCCACTTAACCGATTGCCATATATACAGGGTGTCCCAGAAGCCGACGTCAAACCGAAAGCAGGCGGTTAGACTAACTCATATATGTTATCAGAAAAATATAAAAAAAATCTAAGTCACCTATTTAAAAAAAATCTAACATTTAAAAAAATCGATATAATTTACATCCTGTGACGGTTTTTTCACTCTTGTTGCTACAAATCTTGACTTTTCTAAACATTTTCTTTTGTTTTGTAATCCTGAATAATGTTTCTGTATTCTCTAATCTAAAATTTAAAGCCAGCTGCTCCAAATTAGAAGAATATGCCATTTTTATCTAAATTAAATATTCAAAATTAATTTTTCGCATAGCTGTACTGAAAAAAAAATGTACTATGCGAGTTTGGCAAGTAATTGCAAAAGTTGGCGCATTCAATAAGGATTCCAAAATGGTATGATACTTGGTAGATAATTTCTACGATTGCAGACAATATTTTTTTTTCCAAAAACAGGCAGTTTTGAACAAATTTTTCTTACGTACTTAAAATTTATTCTAATGTACCCATGGTTTGCTTTAAGGCTGTAACTTTAACATTCTAGTTTGAGTGAGACCGGGAGAGTCATTTTACGAAGTGTGAGAGAGACAGATAGTGACGCTAACGTGACAGAGACGGCGAGTCTCACATCCACTTCGTAAAATGACTATTTTACGAAGTGGAAGTGAGACAGATAGTGACGCCAATTATTCGCTAACGCATAAACAATACACATCAGTACGTTTCGCTCCTTCGCTTACTGCGCATCTTTTTGTATTCGTTCGTGTTGATTTCGTGCTTACCACTTTCTGTTTCGTTTATTGGACTTGATTGCTTGTGATTTGGATTCGGACTGTTTAGTTTCTCTACCGACGACCTTTGCTTTGCTCCGGACTACTTATCGTTGATTGTGTAATTGTGTAGTGCCACCATGTCTGCGTACACGACACAAGAATACGCCAACATGCATTTAATTTATGGGGAATGTAGATGCAATGCCAATGCTGCAGCTAGACTTTATCGTGAGAGGTACCCAAATGCAGCTCGTTTTCCGGATCATCGAGTCTTTACAAATGTGCACCGATTACTCTTCTCAGAGGGCCGACTGCCGAACCAAGTACATAGTGAAAGAAGATTTCGTCCCCCTTACGAGGACGTTGTACTAGACATTGTCGAAGAAGATCGGAGTATTTCTGTACGTGAAATAGAGAGAAGCACAGGAGTACCCAAAAGTACAGCCCATCGGATTTTGCAAAGAAATCAGCTACACCCGTACCACGTACAGCGAGTACAAACTCTACAACCCCGGGACCATCAACCCCTTGTTGCTTTTTGTCAAACAATACTACAAAAACACAGAGAAGATCCGCGATTCTCGAAAAATTTTTGTGGTCAGATGAGTCGACATTTAAAAAAGATGGTTACATTAACCTACACAACTTACACGAGTGGCATATCGAAAATACTCATTTTATGAGGCAAGATAGATCACAATATCGATTTAAAGTGAATATGTGGACCGGAATTTTAAATGGACAAATAATAGATCCTTTTGAGCTGCCAGACGCCTTGACTGGTGAAGTTTATTTACATTTTTTACAAAATGATTTACCAAATCTACTGGAAGATGTGCCACTTAACATTCTAAGAGATATGTGGTTTCAACAAGATGGTTGCTCAGCTCACTCTGCCAACTCAGTAAGAGAATATCTCGATGAGGAATACCCAGGCAGATGGATAGGACGATCTGGTACTATCTCGTGGCCAGCCCGTTCCCCAGATTTAAATCTATTAGATTTCTTTTACTGGGGAGCGGTGAAAGAAAAAGTTTACGCAAAGCCAATCGAAACTGTGACTGACCTACGGCAAAGAATAATAGAAGCAAATGATTTTGTTAATAATGGAAGATTCGCCCGCTTGATAGCCCGATCTTTTTTAAGAAGATGTCGAGCCTGCATTAGAGCTGAAGGAAGACAGTTTGAACACCTGTTGTAAATCTTGACATTTAAATAAATTATGTTAAACAATTTTTGTGTATTTAATTTATTTCACTATCTGTCTCTTTCACACTTCGTAAAATGACTCTCCAGGTCTCACTTAAACTAGAATGTTAAAGTTACGGCCTTAAAGCAAACCATGGGTACATTAGAATAAATTTTAAGTACGTAAGAAAATTTTGTTTAAAACTGCCTGTTTTTGGAAAAAAAAATTGTCTGCAGTCGTAGAAATTATCTACCAAGTATCATACCATTTTGGAATCCTTATTGAATGCGCCAACTTTTGCAGTTACTTGCCAAACTCGCATACCTAGTACATTTTTTTTAGTACAGCTTGTTAAAGCTATGCGAAAAATTAATTTTGAATATTTAATTTAGATAAAAATAGCATATTCTTCTAATTTGGAGCAGCTGGCTTTAAATTTTAGATAAGAGTATACAGAAACATTATTCAGGATTACAAAACAAAAGAAAATGTTTAGAAAAGTCAATAATTGTAGCAACAACAGTGAAAAAACCGTCACAGGGTGTAAATTTTATCCATTTTTTTTAATGCTAGATTTTTTTTAAATAGGTGACTTAGATTTTTTTTATATTTTTATGATAACATATATGAGTTAGTCTATCACCTGCTTTCGGCTTGACGTCGGCTTCTGGGACACCCTGTATAAAGAAGTGAAGTGAAGTGAATTCCACTTAAATTAAGTAGGTTTATTTACAAGTTTAGTAGGCAACAGTTTATATACAAAATTATTCTATTATCTATTATCGGGTTTTTATTTCACAATTACTGAAGAAATAAACGAGGAAGGAATTCATGCAAGCAATATTATTATCATTTAATTACAAGTTGCAAGAACGCACATTGCTTGTTGTTGGCCGACCGAACCCGGCAGGGGTGACGTATTGTCGTATTGAGCATGCGCCGCACAGGGGCGGCTGCGCGCAGTCGCCACGCGCCCGTCCTCAAAACGACATGGCGTATCGCGTCCTTCAAGGACAGATTTGACAGGCCCGCGGAAAAAATATCTCGTGCCAGCTGATAACCAAAAACCTTTCGGAGCTTTATGAGAAACCGGCTCAATTTTATTATTCAGGAAAATAGTGCAGTGATTTTCAGTGTGTGTGTGTGTGTAATTGTGTAGTCATTGGAATACCGGCGTACCGATTAGCACGATTGTTTCCGTAAGGTAATGTAATACAAAACATTTAATAACGATGCTGAATAATCCTTTTGTTCTGTAATTTTCAAGTAAGCTAGGCATTATAATTATACTCAGCGCCTAAATCTACCTACTAAGCGCTTTTTAGGATTCAGTTTTAAAACGTCATTTTAAGAAGTTGGCATAGGTTACCTATGCCAACTTGGGTGGGCAACATATACCTATGATACCTACCTACCTATGATAGGTAGGCCCACCTGCACTCGGGGAATGGCTAAAGCCGATCCCGAGTGTGTCTCTACGGAGGTAGAAGTTGCTGGAGGGTGGTTTAGCCAGGTAAGGGGTTTATACCCGAGTCCAATGGCATATCCTTGGGGCGGCCTTGTCAGCCCCTTGTTGAATCGTAAAGAGATTCCCCCGCCTCAAAAAAAAAACAAAAGGTAGGTACCTACCTACTATTTTTGAAAATATTTTGTAAACAAGTAGGTAGCTAGTCAATTTGTGTTGGAGGCAAATGTGGTTTTATATCTGGCTTTGAACTAAAATTTGCTTCAGATGCCCAAACAAACCCACATTTATTTCACACGATACCTGCAATCAGCCCAGAAGGGACGAAACTAATGAAGTGCTAAGGAGTTAAGTCTCGCTGAAATTATTATGTTTAGTCAAAATTTTTGTAAATAAGAAAAGCCCTTCTTACATATTATTACCTAAGTACCTACTTTATTAGCAAATACGTAAGCAAAAGAATGTGTAGCAGATAGGTATTGTGGGAACCTACCTACGATGATTATACTAGAAATAGTGCCTATAATACTTTTACCTATGTAGGTAGGTACCCTTACCTACCCTACCCTACGAAGTAGCATAGCTTAATATGCTACTGCGTCCATTTTCATACATAATCGAGTTTCATAATTGTCTTTTACATGACGGACTTTTTGATATAAAATTCTACCTAAGTTCTACTTAGGCCTTCCTAGTAGGAACTTTGAAAAATGGTTAAGAACAATGAAAATCATAAAAAGAAGTAAGTAGGTAGGTAGGTACCTACCTATCTTCTGGCTTTGGTAACTGACTCAGGTATCAACGTAAAGCCCAAACTACTGGAGTTAGAAGCATGAAATTCGATTTAGGGGTTCGTTGGCTTATTTAGGCGCCCACTGAGGAAGGATTCTTCAAAATTGCAACAGGAACCTGAGAAATCCCTATCGAAAAAATAAGAAAACTACAGTGTTGTTGAGCTTTATTAAGGCGCATAGTAACGTCAATCACTGCAGAAAAAACCGATTTTCTTCATAAATATTGAATAAAAAAATCTTTAAAAAAGATATGTTATTATTCAACGCATTCTTTAGAGGATGGTCTTCTTAATTTTTTGATAAATTAATTAAAACTTGGTTAAAATGTGACCCAAACATGCCTCGATTTTAAAACTGTAAACCTAATCGCTTCGTAAATATCAGGTTAAATCATATACTTTCGATTTCAATAAATAAAGTGAACAATATTCTAGGGGATGGTCTTTTTAGATTTTTCTTATTCGCCTTTATTAATTTTTTATTGAAATAATTCATCTTACGCGTAAAGGTTTGCTTAAATATTACCCTCGCTCTCACTCACTCACTCCTATGTAATCAGTGCGGGACGATCGACGCAAGGTCATAGGGAGCACTATGCGCCTTAAAGCGAAACGGATTTGGCGGGTACAGGTAGTTGATTAATAAGTAGAGTACCTCTATCTACCTAGGTTTTTACGGAATTAAAAAAAGTATAAGTTGCGAAAATCGCCTTGAAAATAGGTATTATATGTATGTAGGAATGAAAACATTTCGCTGTGCAAGTAGGTTGTCGTTACCTGTGAAACTTGATCATGAAAATTATCCCACGTCTTTTTATTTAGGACAAGATAGCTATCAAAGTTGTAAAGAAACACCGAAGTAATTTATTTGAAAAGTATATGTAGGTATGCAACAACGACCCCTTGACTTTTCAGTATAGGTATCTACCTACTGAAATACAAAATTAGAAGACGACATAAAGTTCGGGGTTCCCGGAGCCCAATCGCCTGCGTGATTAGCGTTTTCATTCAATTGGGAACGAACTCTGCAGGTATGTGAACCGACTAGATAAAGGAAAGTCGTATATCCTGCGAAAAGTTCTTCGTCATCAATTTTCCATCCAAACTTACATACAAAAAATGTGTCAGTCACGATGGGTGTTTCCTTTTTTCGATTTTCTATAGATCCTACAGTTGTCCTACTTAGTCTGATTAGAACATCACTTGGATACACAAGATTACTCATAGGTTTTTGTTATGCTGATGCGGAAAGCAATGAGTTTAATGTAGGCAATTTTGATTTTGCCACGAGTAACAGGTAACTTTGTTACACCTAAGTAGTAATGTTGCATTTTCAACACTGTTCGCTCGCTATACGTAAGTTACCTATGTTGTAAAACAAGAATAAAATCGTACTTACTTAGAAATAGTTATCGCACACATTTCAAAATAGTAAAACAAGAATACCTACACTTGTTATTCAGTTAAAATATGTGTTTTACGTGCCTAACTCATTTTCGAAATTGCGATAACAGTTAAATCCACTGTAAGGGTATTTTATCAACAATAATGTCATGTCCTTCCTGGCATGTTTTTGTCAATTTATCCTCAGTGATAATATGCTCACTGTGTCGTTAAATCGAACCATTTGGCTGACCATAAACTTGATCGCTGTCCCCCTTTGCAACATTATTACAATCAACCTTGACCATGAGTCCATGAACTTCAATTCCCCGTAATATCAGACAAGGTCGGGGATAAGAGGAGCACCATTCGCGATTGGATACTGCTCTAGTCAAATTAATGTTAACTTAACGTTCCTTGTTTGTGCACTGTCTTCACAAGTATCCCCTTTAATTAAAACCGCAGTAATTGACAATGAACTACATTATTCTACTTCACGACCTTTTAATAAGGCGTAGTTTATGAGTCATTTAACGTACCTATACACTATATAATCCAATTTGTACCGATAGAGCTATAAAATCGTCTGCGAGAGCTGTACAGTTGTTTGTAGTCGTTACTGCTATTCTAATTATTTCTAGTTTCAACGTCATCCAGCTATAAAAGGATGTTGCATCTAAGGTTCTCTGTGCCTGTGCATTTATTAGCTTGGATTAATGCCAATCGATGCCACCTTACATAATAAATCGAGTAGAACTTATCTCCTAGGAGTTAACATCAAAATTGAATACTTATCCCGTAGGTCTATAACAGATTAGTCACTAGTCAGACCTCGTTTTTAACCAGTGTCCCTGAACTTTGAATGGTTTCAGATATTCCGGCCATGTTCCCCATAAATATTGGAATTCTTTATTGCGGCAGAGGCCGGTTCGCGAGGTCTTTGAACTTCAAAATTCCCCTCGGATGTTTAAGGGCGTCTTTAAATAGAACTGCACACACTGGCCGATTCGGGATGTGAGTCGTTCAAATCTAGGAATTACACGGATTAGCGTCTGCTGGTAATCCATTGTCTCTAGAATACATTTTGAAAAGGTAGGTATTTTTAGGAATAGGAACCAAGGGATGCGTGTGTGGCATTTTTGAGTCACTCGACATCACTATTGTTATTCATTTAATACGAAAGTACGCATACCTAATAATCTAATAGCGTAGGTAATCCTACTCAAAATTGTATGTTTGTAACGTGTTAATTTTACGAAAAAAAAATAAGTAGGTAAGTACTTAATTTTTTTAAGGTTAAACGGTTTTATCTATACCTACTTACTTGAACGCGCTAATCTCTGAAACTACTGGTCCGAATTGAAAAATTATTTTTCTGTTGGATAGTCCATTTATCAAGGAAGGCTTTAGGCTATATAACATCACGCTACGACTAATAGGAGTTAAGCATCAATGAAATATGTTTGAAAATTGGGATAAAAATTATTATGGCGAAACGTAGTTCGCGGGCACAGCCAGAGATTAAATATCTGCGCACAGCTAGTTGAAAATAAAGATGAAGATAACTCGATGGAGATATAATGTAGGTACTAAAAGCTAATAATTCAGTAGGTTCTAGGTACCAGTCATCACACCACTCTCCTCATCCATCTAGCTAGGTCATTGGTCAGACAAAAATGGGGTGTAGCTATAAATCCATACTAATATTATAAATGGGAAGTGTGTGTTTGTTTGTCCGTCTTTCACGGCAAAACGGAGCGACGAATTGACGTGATTTTTTAAGCCGAGATATTTGAAGGGATGGAGAGTGACATAGGCTACTTTTTGTCTCTTTCTAACCCTCCACTTCCCTAAAATGGGGGGTGGAAATTTTTATGGAGCATTCCGCAATTTTCAAGGTAGAAAGCTAAAAGTAAAAATTGGTATGCGGACTATTTGTGACTAACAAAATAATCGCGTATCATTTTTTTTAAATCTGCCTCCAACCCCTTTAAAGAGGAGGTGAAATTTTGTATGGGACTTTTCGCAGTTTAATTTCAAGGCAGGAAGCTAAAAATCGGTACACAGACTCTGTTACCAACGAAAAATACCTGCCTTATTTTTTTTTTTGGAAATCTTCCGTGTTACCCCGAATTTAACGCAAGCGAAGCCGCGGGCAAAAGCTAGTATCATTATAGAAATCCTATTTATAGCATTTTTATAATGATATACACGGTGTTTCATAATAACCAATAAATATTTTATCGTTATCTAAAACTAATTATTAAATAGTTTTTCCCGTAATGTTATTCAACCCAAAATTTTCATGTATATCATAGTATCATCTTCATGTCTATGATTTACATGAAAATTTTGGGTTGAATGACATTACGGGTAAACACAATTAATTAATTAGTTTTAGATAACGATAAAATATTTATTGGTTATTATGAAACAGCGTGTATATGAGCGGTTGACTGTTAGAATCTGAAAACCGTTAATTTTTACGGTTTTTACCATTTTACGGTTTTCAGATTTTCCCTTAAGTAACATGCTGTAAGACAATGTTTCTTGTCAATTTAATGATTCTTGGTCATTGGGGAACTACCCTGTAGGGGCTGTAGGTTTTGATTCCTTGCTTTGTGAAATTTCAAATAATGCGAAAATACATAAATATGGTCATATCCTTTGATCGCGTTGAGATTGACAAGTTTAATTTTTGTCAGCTGATAGAGACCGCAAACCCGAATATATTTCATAAAAAATTCTGAGCATTCCTGAGGAAAGGGTTTTGACAGATAGACAGACGAATAACGAAGTGGTTCTATACATATAAGGGTACCGTTATTTATCCGACTGCGCAACGCAAAGAAGGGGGTGTGTTCTTAAATTCATCGTTCAGTATGTATGTATGTTTTTCATACACGTGGACTGATTTCGATGATTCTCATGTCAATCGAAATTTTGACACTACATAGATGTGGCCAGCGTAATTTCTATGCGGCATTGTTAGTGACATGACCGTTAGACGTTAATAGCTTTTGTATCAAAATGTGGGCACATTGCTTAGCCATTATTTTAAGCATTCAATAAGGCGTATTAATTTACGCAGGTGGAGCCCTAGCATTAGGGCAAAAGTTATCGAAATGCCATTTTTGAGAATATTTTTAAGTTTAAATCTAAGTAGATTAATGGGTCACGACTGCTAGAATTTTATACTTATTAACCACTGGGCTATTTTTTCTTTAGTTATTACTCAATGTTTACTTTTTATGTAGGTACTCGGGTTTACTATTTTTTTCCCTGTTGAGATACGGAACCCCAAAAAATGGCAAAACTTTAATGTAATTTGCTACACGGTTATAATCCAAGTTATAACCCAATTCTGAATTCTATGCCGAGAAAGTCGCTAAGAAACAGGATTCCTTGAAAGTGACTTTTTTATTTCTTAGTCGTACAAATATAAACATCTAGAACTGTCTAGAAAGGATGACAAAGAACACTCAATGCTAATATTGAAGCGCACATTTGTGACAGCATGAGTAAGTGTCTAGTTTCACACCGACACACGGATCAATTTACCTTTGTTGCGTACCTATCACGGAAAATTCTATCTTACCAGTGTGCCTACTCTGTCGCAGTAGAACATCTATTAGTACGAATATGTTACTACATTATTCTTTTAACAAATTTATTCACAATGCAATCTATTTGGACGTCGGATCGGAAGTGACAGTATTTTATTAGCTCGCTCACGTTCCATATCCGTTTCCGTTATGTTGGGGGGTGTACTATTATTTCGGTAAAGACGTGTTGATTTCTCGCGCTGTACATAGTGATCCAAATAATGGGCAATTTTATTTTATAAGACGATTTATCGTCTTATAAAATAAAATTATTTATCGTATTATAAGATACAGCTACAATATTCCGCGCTGTTAATGAAATTTTTATTAACTACCTTAGATATTTTATTTATCGTTGCATTGATCATATAATCATGGAAGTATATAAATTAAATTGACGACTTTTTTAACAAAGAAAGTTTTTTGGGCCGTATTTGTATGCAACCTACGTTCACAATAATTTATTGCATGATACAACAAATTAAATAGAAACAAAAGCAATAGGCGTCCTTACTGCTACGCTGTCATCTCTTCCAATTAAAAATAACTGGTTTAGTATTCTTTTATGGACGATTGGTTGGCACTAACTTTTTGGTTTATCAGTCCTATAGGCGGGTGAAGTGGAATTCGATCTCGCGGTAGTGAGCGCTCCACATTCTCGCGAGAATCTCGCGAGAACGCGAGAACAACGCGAGAAGCGTGAATGTGGATCCGATTTGCATGTTCTCGCGTAGTTCTCCGACTTTTGTCGGTTTTTTGGCGCGAGACAAAGGCGCGAGAACTATATTGAGAACCTTGTACCAGGGTTGGAAAAAAATCATGATTTATTGAATAAATCCTAATTTATCATGATTTTTTTTTTGGTTTTAACGTTACTAATTTTAATAAGTAAGCAACTATTTTGCGGAAACGAAAGAGGAAGAGGAAAAATTAAATATTTACCCAGTTCTGAGGCAACTATTTGGAGCGATAGCCTCTTCAGCATCAGTGGAAAGTTTTTTTTTACATTTGGCATTAGTGTTGAGTAGGACATACAAGAGGCAGTACATTTGTCCCGTACATGGCGTCAAAATGTAAGAGCGGCTCAGCATTTCAAAATGTACTACTTCACATTTTCTGTCGCGGTAGTCGCAACCGAAAAATCTAGACAGAGAAAACGCAGCGTATGTGTCGAGCATTCTAATGGTATGCTTCACTTCAGTACTGCCGGTAGAGCGTCTACTCTTTCACCTGACTTATAAGTAGAAGAATGAGACAACAATAGGCTAAACGGAAAAAAGAATCGCAAATATTCTTTTTCAATTTTAATATGTATTTTTGAATACTTCGTTAAACTATTTTTTATTATCTATTTGTTTTATTGCTTATTAAAATCGTTAAATACTGCCTGGCTGCACAAAGAATGAATATTTGTTCTAATATTATGCATACAAAAATAATTTAGTCAGTGCTCACTGCTCAATAGATCAATCGCGTATCGTAGTAAGTATTACGTCAATCACACTTTTGTGAGGTACATATAAACGCATCAATACAAAGTGACATAATTACTCTGTACTTCAAATGTATCGCTATGCTTCAAGACGCCTCGCCTCTTTTGAAGTGGGACATTGTACTGGCTCAGTACAAAAAAGAGGCTACTCTTACAAACTCATATAAAATTTATGTCCTACACAACACTATTTGGCATTGTTCACTCGAAATTACGTAACAGACTAGGGACCAAAAACCTGGAAAATTAGTTTTTTTAATCAAGAATTACAATAATGACACTGAAATATGAAATATCTGATTTACTCGGACATTGTCGTCCATTCCGGATAACGACCGAGAATGTAAATGAGAAGATCGCTGAGTGTGGATACCTTCTCGGTTCTCGCGTAGATTCTTGCGAGACTCTCGCCGAGAATCTCGCGTGAATGTGGAGCGCTCATACGGAAACTCTACGGATAGCCTGCACAAAATCAGTAAACTTTTTTCAGTACGTAAGGTATGACATACTCAACTTGAAATTAAAATGTCATAAATCCTTACCGTTGATACCCTTAAGGTATCAACTCAAAGAAAAAAAAGAAATGATATTGTTGCCTGCTCACCTCCTGTACGTACTGCCATTGCTAGAAAACAATACCCATCCCAATCTGCATTTATATATAATAAAAAAAAATTAAATAAAATTTAAATATATCCTATGCAACTGTATATGTGCAAAAAGTGTCTGACCATGGTTAGCGACACTTATTTATGATGTTATCCACAAGGGAAGTAGCCGGTCATTCCCAACACTAGTGTCTGCGGATTACTAACTGGGAAGTCCCATCAATGTGTTGTTTTAAGATTACTGTAATAAACGCTTTATTATTATCATTATAGTTCTTCTTTGTACGAAACCACGGACCAACATAGTTTATTTTCTTAGTTGGTCCATGTTTGAGTTTAGTTTCCTCAATGTTTAAAATGTGCGTAATCTAACCTCTAAATTTTAAAACACTATTAATGTCATAAAAGCAAAAAAAAAATAATACTATAGCAGTTACTGTACGAAAACGCCTACCATCTGCGTTGGTGGATTTATTAAGCTTTTGACCTGGAGAGGACTCGGCGTCAACATAAACTGCGAGTAGATGACTCACCATTTGTTTTGCTGATGATGATACCTTAGTCATGTCTGAGACTGTGTATACAGTGTGTCTGGTCACCGGTGTCTGACCCGTTAAGGCGAAGCAATATGATCAATTTTATCAACAAATCTACCATAATAAGGCATTTTGCTCCTACTGTTTTGAAATGGCGGCTATTTTAATTTTTTTCACTGAGTACGGTTGGGTTCATTTATTTTGCCATATCAACCGATATAGAGGTCCTACAGGCACAAAAATAGGCAATAAGTTCACACTAAAAACTTTATCCAGAACTTTCATTTAAACTTAAAAAAAATACTTGTAACTTAAAAAGTGTGAAAAAATTTGGTTGTTTTTTAACTTTTTAATTGTTTTCTAAAAAACTAGCCTAATAACATAACTTTTTTACTTTTTAGATGCACTAAGGTATTACCTAAAAACTGATGTCAAGACCTAAGCTCTAAGTCAAATAGTTTAGGAGTTGAGACTATTTGAATATGATTTATTATGATGGATTTGTCGATAAAATTGATCATATTGCTTCGCCTTAACGGGTCGGACACCGGCGACCAGACACACTGTATAACTAAGACTTATATACACAGTCTCAGACATGACTAGGGTATCATCATAGCATAGCGCTCAAAGACCTATGTACAATTTCTCG
The DNA here is from genome assembly GCA_963935595.1 of Schoenobius gigantellus. NCBI lineage: Eukaryota > Metazoa > Arthropoda > Insecta > Lepidoptera > Crambidae > Schoenobius > Schoenobius gigantellus. The sequence goes on along the minus strand of OZ012556.1, from coordinate 10,033,051 downwards.
ACAAGTGGGTCTTAAAATGAACATGGACAAGACAAAGAAGTTGTTGAATGTTGACAAGTACGTTTACTTGGGGCAAAAAGTCTAGCTTAGTACCTAAGATCTCTTTTCAACATTCAGAAAGAGGTAAACCGACGAATCCAACTCGGCTGGGCAGGCAGTATATTCTCGGCTCGCAGTGTCTCAAGACGAAAGTCTTCAGTTCTTAGAAGTGATGTCAGTCATTCCTGATGACGATCAGAGCTCAGACGTGGCCGCTTACAATGGGGCCCATTATAGGAAGACTTATGGCCATTTTCACCAACCTCTTCTTAGCTTAGGTGACTCTTAGGTGGCATGCTGTCACGTTCTTTTCATTAAAGACAAAAAGTGACAGCATACGACTTAGGGGCTTCTTAAGCTAAGTTATGGTTGGTGAAATCGGTCATTAGTCACTCAAAACGCAATGGAGAGGGCTTTGCTCGGGATTCAGAAATGATGAGGTCCGTAGAAGAACTGAAGTTAAATTGTGGAAAGAATTGCGAAATTTTAGCGGCAGTGGGCAGGGCTTGCAGGACTGACGGCCATTGAGGCAGAAAGGTCCTCGAGTGGCGACCGCGTACCAGGAGACGTAGCATTGGTAGGCCCACAAGGTGGACCGACGGACGATCTGGTGAGGGAGCTGGAAGCGCGGGAAGTCGCTGGATGCGATGGGTTTGGAGATCCTTGGGAGAGGCATTTGTCCAACTGAAGGCGTTGTTTGGCTGAGATGTGAAAAAAGTCATTTTTAAGCAATCCTTTATTTTCAGTTAATTTCTTCATACCTATCTACCTATTAATTAATCGCCACTTTCTTATCGTAACAACTATAATAAATAACTTTTTAGATTTTCGGCTAATAATGATTGCGAAATGTTACATTAATATGTTACTTAATATTTGATGTGAATTGTGTTTTTTGGCTTGAGAAGTGTTCCTTTTGCTAACGTGCGCCTGACTTGCAAATGTACGCAATTGCGATGCACTGACGAAGCAGTTAAGGTTGTTTTCTTTTCTTTGTTTAAAATGTTTTTTTTAGCCTTTTTATTACGTAACACTTTCTTCTTTATTGTCTCTCTCATAGGATACAAACTAAATTAAGCATAATAACCATAAACAATCAATCAATCATGTGATTTTACAGATTAGGTATCACTTTATTGGTATAAGTTAATACGGCATTGCCGCTAATTTTACTACGGAATTCCTATTTTAGAAGAAAACATATTATATTTTATCATATATTTTTCTATTTTATAATGTTCGTTTATGTATCTTTATTCGAAAAAAGCATAGAGCGAGACCCTCTCCTTTTTAGGTTTCTATACCCCCAAGAAAAGGTTTAGTCGTTCTCGTCTGTTTGTGAAGACTTAAGGTTAGGTATCTAAACCTAGGATCTTATAATGAATTTAGGATTATATATTGAACCTAATCTTTTTTTACATATAGGTATATACAGGGTCATTTTGAATGAACCAACAACCTCCCAGGGGCTGATTCTAGTGCTCAGATGCAACAACTTTTTGTATGGGACCAACATCGAAATCGCAAAAAAAATCCACTTTCCCATACTAAAGTCTCAATCAGCTAACCTAGTTTGTATGGAGAAGTGTTTTTTTTTGAGATATCGATGTTGGTCCCATACAAAAAGTTGTTGCATCTGAGCACTAGAATCAGCCCCTAGGAGGTTGTTGGTTCATTCAAAATGATCCTGTATATACAGGGTGTCCCAAAAAATAGTGTCAAGCGAAAGTCCAGAGTTAGAGCACCTCTTGGAGTACCCGAATCACCCCCATGTATGTTCCGCGATTATTCGTAGTTTTAGAGTAATAATTTTTTTTCTGACTTTTTGAAAATTTCGATCTAAAGAACTTAAAATTTTTTAATAAAAAAAAGTTGAACATATTTTAATGTTTTTCTTTATGCCACTGAATTATCTTTAGTGCTTCTTTTATGTCTAAAATAATCAGCTTCGTAACTTTAGTGGAAATTTAGAAAACAGTAGTGTAAAGTCAAAATTTGAATGTTAGTGAATAACTACTTAAAAATTCATCTTTAAATTAAAAATCTAAACAGGCGAATTCATGGTTTCTAAGTATGTGTAAAAACTTCTCTAGACTCTCTGCTTTCATAAAAATTAAAAAAAAAGTACTTAATAGGGCTACTTTGGCTTAAATCGGCCATCAAAGACAGCAAGGTGAAAATTTCATAAAACTCGACTTCTGAATATTTTTTTTTTAAATTCCAATTATTTATTAATAAACCAAAAATGATTGTAGAAGAGCTAAAAATTTATTATTTGAAGGTCAAAAATAACTGTTCCTGCTGCCATCTTTAATAACCTTTGAAGGTTTATTATAACTTAATAAATGAAACAAAACATTATTTTCAAAGTATTTATTATTCGATCGCTTAAAGAAAGTTTTCAAAATGACGACCAATGACGACCTTCGTGCTCAATACATATTCTACATCGTCTAAAAAAGTTTTCTGTTAAATTTATAAATGCAATTCTGTTGTTTTTTATTGTTTCTTCCGCTTGTCTTAATTTTGTTCTTAACACTGTGACGTTTGTAATGTCCTTGGCGTATACTAATTCCTTGTAGTATCCCCAGACGAAAAAATCTATGGGGTTCAAGTCGGGGGACCGTGGCGGCCACGCAATGGGCCCTCCATGACCGATCCATCTGCCTGGAAATGTTTCAGACAAATGTTGTCTAACATTTCTAGCAAAATGGCATGGAGCGCCGTCGTTTTGAAAAATCATATTTCTCCGCGTTAATAGGTCTACATCTTCTAATAAGACGCCGAGATCACGTCGTAGAAATTGCAAGTAGGCCTCGCTGTTCAGTCGGTCCGGTAGTTCGAACGGACCAATCAGCTGTCCGTTTAGGATGCCTGACCACAAATTGATACTAAATTGTTCTTGGAAATTAGATTCCCTTGTGAGGTGTGGATTTTCAATACTCCACGAATGGTAGTTATGCGCATTAAACACCCCACATTAGGCATGGGTAATATCGGATTTTCGCTGTATTGTATCGTATCTATAAATCGGTTTTGAATATCAGATATTGAAACTATATATTTCAATATCTATATATTGGTCGGAATCTACGGTACTCTGAAACCTAGATATACCACACAATGTCACATTGTACACATATTTTTAAATATTTCGGTTTTGTGAATAAATTTTGAATGATATCTATGAAATTCGACCGTCAACACTGAGAATTTACGTTGCAAAACATAAGGTCTAAAACTAATTTGGCATTCATTGAAAGATTATAGGTAATAAATAAATAGTTTCAGAACACTTAAGTCAAAGTAATACCATACTTTTTTGCAAATAATTAACTTTAGATTAAACCTTATTTTGTTGCTAATAACGTTCAAACTAAAAAGATACGCTCATTCGTTCCGCCAACATAACAATATTTCTCGCTCGCTCCTGTATATATTGTTAAACTGTGGCTCAGTCGTATCTGATTTTCGAGTATCATAGATTTTTTGGGTATATGCGTATTGTTTATTACTTGGTTATGGCCGGTCGGTGAAGTCGTGCGATATCCAATATATAGTTTGTTCGCCGAGCGATATATAGATATTAGATTTTGTGCCGGTACATAGATATTGTATCTGTATACGATTTGTATCGCCCACTCCTACCCCACATCGCTTAAAATGTGATTCATCAGTCCATAGAATATTTTTAAAGAAATTTTCGTTTTCAGCTTGTCTCCGTAACATTTCCTGACAAAATGCCACCCTTCTCGGGTAGTCTGCGGGCTTGAGCTGCTGAACTTTCTGGATGTGATATGGGTGAAAACGCTCTTGATTAAGTATTCGATGTGCTTGTGATTTCGGAATTCCGATTCGACGTTCTATTGTTCTTACACTAACTGATGGATCTCTCACCACTTCTTCGACCACTGATTGGACAGTACTCACTCATTTCAGATGGGCGCCCCGATCTTCTACCTGGTAGGCGTCCTTCCATGTAAGAGTTATGTACTCTTAAAATCATGCGATGATCAGGCCAAGTTTCAGGCTGAGGTCCACCTCCATTTTGTACTTGCTGCCGGAACAACCTGGCTGCTTCAGAAGCATTTCCTCTTGCATATCCATAAAAGTAATGCATAAGAGCATATTCTTGCGATGAAAAAGACATCACAAAATGAAGAGCTTGAAAAGTCCGTTAAGAATGCCAAATTTGTCAAAATCCCGTATTCACACAAAACCAAATCGTAATCGCACTTAAGGTACGTAAAGAAAGCAAAGTTCGTCAAATAATCACAAATGAGCGTATCGTACGTAAGGCGCAAACAAAAGCAGGCAAACGACTGGCGCCAGAACACAATAGGCGCTCGGACTACACCCCCCGCCTCATCCCCTTGCCAATGAAAGTGAGAGAGATAGCAATAATGCGGTCTCTTTCATATCCTCTCACTCGGGCAATTTTTCAGCAGGTAAGTACTGCGTTATATCCAACACTACAACCGATGTGATCCGCGAGAAAAATATTTAAATATGGGTTTCATGTAGTTAATTTTTGCTAAATTGTAATTAATCTGAACCTTAGAAATTAAAGACCAGATATTTTTTTTTATCATCTGATAGGAATTTGGTAAATTTTATGAAATTTTCACCTCGCTGTCTTTGATGGCCGATTTAAGCTAAAGTAGCCCTATTAAGTACTTCTTTTTTTAAATGATTATGAAAGCAGAGAGTCTAGAGAAGTTTTTACACATACTTAGAAACCATGAATTCGCCTGTTTAGATTTTTAATTTAAAGATGAATTTTTAAGTAATTATTCACTAACATTCAAATTTTGACTTTACACTACTGTTTTCTAAATTTCCACTAAAGTTACGAAGCTGATTATTTTAGACATAAAAGAAGCACTAAAGATAATTCAGTGGCAAAAAGAAAAACATTAAAATATGTTCTACTTTTTTTTATTTAAAATTTTTAAGTTCTTTGGATCAAAATTTTCAAAAAGTCTGAAAAAAAATTATTACTCGAAAACTACGAATAATCGCGGAACATACATGGGGGTGATTCGGGTACTCCAAGAGGTGCTCTAACTCTGGACTTACGCTTGACACTATTTTTTGGGACACCCTGTATATTAGTTATTATACGTTTATTGTGTAAATAAGGAATAAGGTAAAATGACGCAAAAATAGTGCCTTGCTACGTTTCTTTTATTGAGAGAAAAATTTGGCTGTGGTTTTCAACCCCTAAAAGGATTTTGGCATTTGTGAATACTTACTACAGTACATGTTAATAATTCCTTATTGTGCTTAACATGACTGTGATGATCATTAAGGTATCATGTTTATTATTTTCGAAGTAAACTGAAACGGAATAATAATGAAGTCGATAAATTTATTACTTAATTTATTAACCATGCTATATTTAAATTTAAACCATTGATATCTCTATAATAAAATCATTTCATTCAAATTATGGTTTATTTCCATCTGATCCCGTAGATAGTTGACTTAATTCACCGAAGCGAAGCCAGCTTTGTATATTTTTATGATTCGTTAAAGAACAGTATTCGAGTTTAAATGTGACGAATCAATACTTACTTACTAATATTATAAAGCTGAAGAGTTTGTTTGTTTGTTTGCTTGAACGCGCTCATCTCAGGAACTATTGATTCAAATTGAAAAAATCTTTTTGTGTTGGATAGTCCATTTATCGAGGAAGGCTTTAGGCTATATAGCCCCTGTAGCACGTCCACCAAAACACGATATGATAAAGCGATTTATCGCGGTGAACTGTCAAAATACGACGAAACTCTATTGTATTTTGACAGTTCACCGCGATAAACCGCTTTATCATATCGTGTTTTGGTTGACGTGCTAGGGGGGTAGGATCACGCTACGATTACTAGGAGCTGAGCATCAATGAAAAATGTTTCAAAAACGGGGAAAAAAGTAGTATGGCGAAACGTAGTTCGCGGGCACAGCTAGTATAATGATAAAATTACAGAGTACGTGCGAGGGTTCGAAGGTATCAATTCATTGTATAATATTACGCACAAACTGTTGTCTGTTAAAAATTTTCGGTGATTCGATCCTCGAGCTGGCATTCCATCTTCAGAATCGGATTTAAAGGAATTTAGACTGTATGCGTTCGGCCTTAGCACGGTAATATTATTACCGTGGCCTTAGTTAGTGTTAGCAGCTGGCGCGATCGATAAGCGATACTTCGCTCGTGCCTTGGCGCGTGCCTGTTGCAGCTTGCAGCCAGCTGCCGGCGTCGTCGGTTGCGCCCGAACGCCTGAGATAATCCCGAGATAATATTTAATGTTCGCAACCCCAGCAAGTTTTATTTTATCGTGCGTGAATATCTATATCTCCATACACTGTGTAAACGTTAAATATGCTATGCTTTAAAAAAACTTAAAGCATAGATTGTACGGTAACGGTTGCGATTAATCTCCAATGACTTCTTTGCCTATATTCGTGGACGTGTGTGTCACTATATTTCATTCTTCAACAAAAATTACACATCACAGCACAGACAGATATGCAAACTGAAAAGACTACACGAAAAAAAGTTAATTCGCATCGCGACTGAATTGCTCTGAATTGCTGCAAAAATTCGCAGCTTCCGTCCATCTGTTGGAGAACAGTTTTCAAATCAATGTATCGTCACAATATTTGATGACGTAAAAAAGAAAAAAAAATAGGTGTGCAATATTCTTTACTCATCTGCCAGACGGACAATTAAAAAAATTATCCGCTACCCTTAATACATTATTGCGTACGTCCGATGTTTTATTTTACAACAATCGCTGTTAGGATGTGTGTGGGTGGGTACTTTTTCTTAAACTGTTTGGGGTGGCGTTTCGACTTTTCGAGTGTAGGTGGCGTTCTGAGTGTAGGTGGTATTCCGTCTGTAGGTGGAGCGGCGTATAGTCCTGCGCGTGGGCACGGTTATTAGTATACAGGATTGAAAGGACAAAGTAACAATCACAAATGATGTTTTGTTATATGCTGATTTATTCAACGACCCAGAGTTCATTGTCTTAGAAAGAAATCCGAATCGATTTTAATTTTACAATTATTTCGGCATCAGTACAAGACTGTGCCGAGTGCCTTTTATAAACTGTTCAAAAAGTTGTTCAACGCAATGATAATCAAGGATCAAAAAGTTGTCAAACTGATGATGAAGCTGATTGTCCGTTTGAGTAGGCTTTCTCCTGACCAAATTCCAATCGATCGACATTGAGATTGTCATTTTTTAACCGACTTCAAAAACGGAGGAGGTTATCAATTCGGTTGTATTTTTTTTATGTTTGTTACCTCATAACTCCGTCATTGTTAAACCGGAATCCAAAATTCTTGTTGTATTTGATAGAGTATACTGCAGGGGTGGTCCCATGGTCAAAGTCAGGATCTGATGATGGGATCCCATAGAAAATCGAGGAAAACACTAATTAGGGTTTCTTTCACAAAAATCTTTCAAAAAAGATCATCGTTTGGCGCCGACTACAATATAGAAGTCTGATGTTGTCTGTACCTATTCTTATATTATTTTTAAGTTTTCAGTGTTTTTGAAGTCGGTTTTATTTTTTGTAAAAAAAATTTGTACGCTTGATTTTCCACATTGGCGCTAATTAGACCATATTGTGCTGATTTTGAGTGAACCAAACTCGATGCTATTTAATTTTCTCAAAATACGGATCCAATTCGTCGTTATATTATGTTGCTCAATAAGCGTACAAAAAATCACAAATGATCTGAATTGGTTTAAAGAGTAAGCTCACAGACCAATAAAGTAGTAAGCCCATAGACAGACCAATAAAGTATTATAATATCAATTGTCGCCGTCCGTATCGGCACCGACCGATGAGGCACAAAAAGCTACCTTCTTAGAAAACTGTGTAATCTTACAAGAATTCAACGATGAATAATTGAACAGAGGAACACTCATCCCGCCCTTGGTCGGCTCGGCTGTTTACAGTCTAAAACAAATCTAGCCGGCTCTTCCAAGAATACGTGAGCAAAAGCTAATTACGACAGAAACGTGCTATATCTGAGGAACTAACAGGAAGGCAATGCTGTGATACCAGCGAACGTGAGCAACGCGCATATGATTATGACACTTAATCCATATGTGGAAACATTCATATTCGTTCGTATATGGTTTGTTTGTATGATTGTTCCTTGCGTATAAGGTTAGCAGTTCAACGAAAATGATCCTTATTCCTTTGCGGTCCGTAATCATATCATTGTGCTTTCTCTTGACGTGTGAGACGTTTTTGTAATAGGTACATACATGGGAAGCTATTCTGAGAGTCGTTCGAAAGTGGATGACTATAGGTATGATATAAAAATTTGTTGAAATGAAAAAAAAAATAATGAAAATTCACGCGCGCAAGCTCCTTTTAATGTAAGCTGCCAAATGAAGTCAAAGGAGTCCATTGGTTTCCATAAGTAGGTGAGGTTTTATAATTATATTTATATACAAACTATTTTGTTGTAAATTGTAGTACCCACCATGATGATACCAAAAAACAAAAAAAATTGTCGGTAGAAATGTTTAAAAGGTAACAACTTCCATCTTCGGCCTTATTATCATTTACCATCAGGTGAGATGAAGGCCAAGAGCTTCCCTATCATCATTAAAAAAATGTGCTTTTCGTTTTTCGAATTTCATAATGTAAGACCTACATTTGTCTGACGCTCTTACGGTGAAGGAAAACATCGTGAGACAACCTGCATACATCTGCAAAGAAATTCAAAGGTGTATGTGAAGTCGACCAATCCGCACTGGGCCAGCGTGGTTGACTAAGGCCTAAACACCCTAACTTAGGGTAGGCTTGCGCCCCTCAGTGGGGACGTATATGAGCTGTGATGATGATGATGATATTTTATTCACTGCGTTCGATACCGCTATGTAAACAAACCCACGGCTAATTTCCTGAACGCAGTGCGCTCTGCTGTCCAAGAAATACTGCTGGCTAACCATTTTTGAACCGCTGAAGAGCTTTTCATCAAATAAAGCTAATAAGTTCGCCGAGGACTACCCGAAACTGAACAAAATTTTAACTTTTGATTACTCTTTACTTTATTAAACTAAAATAGACGTTTAATTAAAGTTACTCGCAGTTTAATAATAGTTAGGTATCAACATCCAAATTAGAAATTTTACACATTTTCTAAATTAACTCACAGCAACATCTGTTGGCAAATTATGAACATACAAATAACTAGCTTTCCACTCGCGACTTCGCCCGCGTTATTTTTGTTTTCCCGTGGGAATTTTTTCCCCTAGGAAAATTACCCTATGTCCTTCCCCTGGTCTCGAACTATCCCTTTACCAACTTTCATCAAAATCGGTTCAGTAGTTTCGAAGCCTATTCAATACAAACAAACAAATCTTTCCTCTTTATAATATTAGTATACTCGTAGATTACAAACCATTTGATTTGATAACCGATATAAAAACTATCCTATCTTTAAAGTTAGACTAAATTATATTTAAAACAAGCAAAATTTCAGCAAAATCGGTTAATTAGTTTCCCAGACAAACATCATGACTCGGGATTTTTATAACAAGTAAATTTTTTTGTTACTAAAAAAAAATTGTGTGCTTGTTCAGACAAGCAAACTGAGCAACTTTCACTATGGGACCAACTTTGAAATCGCAAAAGAATCAGCTGTTCCATAGAAATGTTCAACATTCACTGAACATAGATGTATGGATCAGCTGATTTTTTTTTGCGATTTCAAAGTTGGTCCCATAAGGAGCGTCCCCACTACGAGCCGCTCGGCCGCGGAAGCCGCGAGGCTCGGCCTCACGAGCTTTACGAGGCTCATGGCCGATTTCACCAACCATTACTTAGCTTAGGAAGCCCCTAAGACGTATGCTGTCACTTTTTGTCTTTAATGAAAGAATGTGACAGCATGCTACTTAAGAGTCCCCTAAGCTAAGAAGAGGTTGGTGAAAATGGTCATCAGCCTCGCGGCTAGGCCTCGTATCGTAAGCCGCGCGGCCCTAGTAGTGGGGACGCTCCTATAGTGAAAGTTGTTCAGTTTGCTTGTCTGAACAAGCACACACAATTTTTTTAGTAACTAAAAATAACCTTGTATAGATAATGCGAAATAAATACTTTTTCTGTAATATTAGTAATATAGAGAAATTGTCTCCTGTCCGTAGTAGACGTTCTTGTCTAGTCATGTAACTTCAGTGGTCCGTATAAGTTCAGTTTAAATAAGTAATTTCATTCGAAGATCTCCAAATGATGATATTTTGAGTTTTAAACTAGTGCTTGTAAATAAAAGAGATTTTAATAATTTGTAGCTACATATTCCGAAAACGACAATTTTTATTAAAGAAAATCGTAGCAAAAAGATAAAGTATTATCTACACCTACACACCTCTCACCAATCATCATCATGTACCTACATACTTTTGTCGTGCTCCCTGTTGTCCCTGTATTATGCAGATTACTCGCCTTTGTCTCCCACACTCCAATCTGGGGGGCGACTGCTTGTCGAGTGCTTTATGTCTGGCGTGTACATTATATTTTTTTTATAAAACCACTATGTGATTTAAAACTTTGTTATATATAGGCTAGAAAAAAGTAGAGAAAATTATAAAGGGAACAAAAATGTTAGGTCGTTTTAGGATATTGATTTTTTCGAAAGAAGCTTAGCTGGAGTAGCTTAAGCATATTTAATGAGCGTCGGTGGCGCTGTGGACTCGGCACTTGCCTTCCAATCGGGGGGTCGGGGTTCGAGACCCGCCATGTACCAATGTGTTTTTCGTTTCGAATTTCATATGTACATTTGTCTGACGCTCCTACGGTGAAGGAAAACATCGTGAGGCAACCTGCATACATCTGCGAAGAAATTCAATGATGTATGTGAAGTCGACCAATCCGAACTGGGCCAGCGTGGTTGACTAAGGCCTAATCACCCTAACATAGGGTAGGCTCGAACCCCTCGGTGGGGGACGTATATGAGCTGTTATGATGATGATGAAGCATATTTAATGAAACTCTGCAGCTACTTACAATCTCAGAAATAAATTTCTAAATCTAATATAATCTAATAATAATAATAATGTCCTCCTATCCGATATTCGGTCACGGCGGCCAATCTCAACAGTCAATAGCCATCTGCGCAGGAGATATGCACGATATTACGCAAGTGCAGTCTCTGTTCCTTCATTCGCCTAGTCCGATGGGACGGTTAGCCGACACGACTGGGGCGAGATCAGGCGCAGGACCCACTGTTTAAACGTGCCTTCCGAAGCACGGAGGAGCTTGACATGTTTCGTATTTTGGTCATCCATCATAGGACTCACCACATCGAACGTTGCTTAACCTTAGCAATCGTTCGCTGAGCGCTCGCGCCAATGCGCCACCAAGCTCCACAAATGCACGTATCATTGTAATATAATCTAATTAATATAATATAATCTAAGCCGCAATCTAATATAATTTCTATAAGTACTATGCTTATACTTACTGATATCAAATTGATAATATAATTTTTTTATATTTACTCTAAAAGCGTTTGGCAAGGAACTGAGATTTCGTCGACAAAATGCGAAACAGGCCCAATGTGATCAAACTCGATATGGCCTGGCCAGAACAATGGCCGAATGTGTATTGTTCGTCGTGTGCTCTTAGTCTCAAGGTCATTGCGACACCTACACGAAATGTTGTTAGGGTAGACCCGGTTTGTCAGGTATAAGAGGAGAGCGACTTTAGGATCATGATGCTAAAGAAAATAAAGTAAAATGCCTAATAATGATTAATTAAAATTTTGTAAATTTGGCGTTTCCTTACAGTCATGTCGGAGTCAAAGCTAATGTAGAGAATTTATGACAAAATTACTCGCATGCATTTTGTGGAACATTTAATATTTGAATATTTTACAAAATATTGTTAAAACCACAATACTATTAAAAAACAACAATATTTTTTACTATCGGGTTGTCGGTGCCAATTTTTATCTGACCGACTTTATTTCATTTTCAAGACTATATGCTGTGCAGTATTTGTACAGTAAATTATCATTTGGTAGAGTTGAAAATATTTTTTTAGAACATAATTATTAGTTTTTATTAGAACATATTTCATTAAAAACATGTTTGGGAATTTATTACAAATCTTTTTTCTGCACATGTTATATCTTTGTAACCTAAAGTAAACTACTAATAACTTTAAAGAAAACGACTAACGGCTATTTTTGTTGAAAAAGAAAGTACCTACCACATGATTCAATTCAAAATGCACCATGCGTTTTGGTTTGAAACTTAAATTCGAGGTATTGTTGGTACCAGTGACAATGACTGATTGAATAGATTAGTTACTATTGGAATGATTTTTTGTGATTTAGTTGGACGATTGTGAAGGCGTCGAAGAACGTCAAAGAAAATCATGACGATGATCGTGCGACTGTGTGCGAATGCGTCTATTGCGTCTACAGAGTCGCACATCATTGAGTCGTTTCATGTTCGAAAACATTCAGTAGTACAAGTAATTTCTATTGTAATTGTTAAATATTTGTTTTTGTACAATAAAGAATCTAGTAGTGTTGACTTTCACGTGAGCCGGTTCGAACCGGAGTTGTGTTAGTATAAAACTTATAGATACTTTATTTATTATGAAATAAATAAGTTTCTCGCTCGTCTCGTATCACATGGACCCGCGGCCGTTGCGTCTCCGTTTGATGTCATTTGTCGAAGAGTTCCGCCCCTATATCGGCGCAGTCTATCGAACGCTTCGCATACTTGTTTCGAAACGAATTGCTATAATCGTTTGTCAAGAATGTATCATTCAAGGGCATATTTAAGATTGCCGAAGAAATTAGAATTATTGGCGTGGAAATGAGGATTAATTTGTGAACACTGTAGGCCATGTTTCAATGTAGGATTGTAATAATACCAGTGGGCTTACTCTTGAATCAATTCCGATCGATCGACATTGAGATTGTGATTTTTCGTTAGCTTATATTACCACATTGGCACCCAATTGGACCCGTATTGCGCGGATTCCGAGTGCACCAGACTCAATATTATAAATTTTTGTCAAAATACGGAAACAAATTTGCGTTAGTGTTGTTAATCAAGCGTACGAAAAGTCACAATTCCAATGTCGATCGATCGGAATTGGTTCGAGAGTGAGCCCACTGGTTTAAATATCGACAATTTGTAACTTTCCTTAAATGCCTGTATGTCATAGCCTGTTATTTGGTAAAATAAAATGATTTTTAATTATTATACGTATTTTGAAATGAATATCAAATCATTTCTGACATTATTTTGTATGTTACGTTCTATGAAAAAACTATTTAAAGCTCCAATATAATTATGTTTTTGTAGGGAATTCTTAGGAATAATGAAAAGTGTAATATATAAATATCAAACTATAATCAGTTCAAGTTTCTTTTAACGACGAAATAAGAGTCATTGCTTAAGTACTACTTACTTTGTGGTACTACCTTAAAAAGGCAGTGGGTGTGCTGGGTATACATAGGTACAGGATTCCATTTCACGCGGATGCAAATTACAAGGTTAGCCGGTACAGTTTGCAAAAAACATCCGAGAATATCTTTTATCTAATCAAGTGGCCAATGATATGCTATGCATGGAGGGGTAACTCCTAGAGTAAGGGTTTTCAAGGGGGTTGTTCCTATCCATGGCTAGCCAAGAAAGCCAAGCCACGAATCGGGAACCTTATTGCAACATGCAAGCTCATCCATTACATTTGAAAATGTAGTGTTACCGACTCCAAGAATATGCTGTTGCCGACTCTGCTGTTATCGACTCTGAGACTGCTGTTATCGACTCGGAGACTATGCTATCATGGCTAAAGCAGTGGACAAGACTTGGAGGAGCCGCACCGACACCGTGGGCTCACTTCTCCATTCTCTGCGGTGGCGAGTACTCGGTTATCACCAGAGATGATCTCTGGTTATCACGGAATTATCGCGCGGAATTATAATAATTAGTAGTGCTATTATTGTCTTCTTTATTTTGACGAGTAATTAAATAATTGCGTGGGTAGTGCGCCCACTAGTTTCCTTTTAAAAAATTAACCTAGCCTCTGATATTTAAGAGTAGTGTATTTTAATAGACAATAATAATACCTAGTTACTTTGATTTTGAACGGTTTTTTATATTTATATTTCGATAAATCTCAAATCATTATAGTAATTTATTATTTGCCCAAAGAGGGAGAGGGGTGCGGATTTTTTTATTTTTAGAAAGGGGGCGCGTAATAAATACGTTAGGAAACCCCTGTTCTAGAGGCTACAAGAGACTGCATCCTATAAGCAGTTTTTTTTAATGCAAAAGGTTCAGCATTGTCTTGACTGAATCAAACATTGGAGTGCTGCCTGTGCATATTGGCATCTTGTTTCACGGGCTTAATTTAACCCAATCATTACATATTTTATTTATATAATATTTATTATAATTCTTGAAATTTTATTTCTTATATTTATCAAAAGTTCACATAATAACAATTATGCATAACACGCACTAACGGCCCGGTTGCACCAATCTTATAGTTAAAAAATAAAGTGAGAATTAGTTGTTCCACTATTGAAATCGAAAGAAGTAACTTGGTGCAACCGGCTGCTAAGTCCTTAATTTCACTGGATTGACGTAAATTCATGAATAATACTTAGTTTCAAATACTAATTTACATTCATATCGAGTTTATCGCTCCCGATTTTGCGACGCGCTTTTGATAACAAGCGACAATTAAGTGTCATAAACTATTTGGTTGGATTGTAGAAATTAGCGACAGAAACTTGTTCCCAGGGCATGTTAATGCTTTTTATGCTGGGTAACTGCTTAGTAGGTTAGTGTTTGATTATTGAGTTGGTTGCTAACGATCGTTGCGCAATCCGCGTGCCTTGCTTGTGAGCGCCTCGGCGTTCCTCACGCAGATCATCTGCACTGAAATAAAAATAGATAAGTTGTTAAAACTATGTATAAGACTAGAGATTATCACCAAATACTTATGTCCATTCTTTGGACTGCACCACTGCACTTTCTTAGATGATTGTTTTAATATTTAATTTTAGATTAAACGTTTATAAATAACTAGCTGTGCCCGCAAACTACGTTTCGCCTTAATTTATTTTTTCCCGACATCTTTTTTTTCTTTCTTTTATTGCTAACGGTGGCAGACGAGCCAGTGGCCCACCTGATGTTAAGTGGTAACCACCGCTCATGGACATCTGCAATGCCAGGGGCACAGTTCTGTCACTGCCTACCTGGAGAGAAATGCTCTTCTTAAGCCTCGTTTGAAGAAGGACATATCGTAGCGCTGAGGAAACACCGCAGCTGGGAGTTCGTTCCAGAGCCTACACGTACGTGGAATGAATGAACGCTGAAACCGAACTGTACTAGACGAGATTGGTTCCAGGTAATATGGATGAACTCTACTGCGATGGCGGGTGGTGCGATGGTAAAAAGGTGAAGAGGGCACCATTGCAAACAGTTCCTCAGAGCACTCTCCGTTAAAGAGCCGATAGAGCACGCAGAGAGAACCAAAGTCTCTCCTTTGCTCCAGCGTCTCCATTGAGGCCGTGATATTGAGGTCACCAACGATGCGGAATGCACGCCTTTGCAGGGAGTCAAGAGGGTCGAGCTGATATTTGGGAGCTTCCGCCCAGAGGTGCGAACAGTACTCCATATGCGGCCGAATTTGTGCTTTATAGAGCATTAGCCGCTGGCTTGGAGTGAAGTACCGCTTGGCTCTGTTCAGGACGCCCAGCTTTTTGCTCGCCAATTTGGCTTTGTCCTCCAAATGACTCCCAGACTGCACTTTAGCAGAAATTTCCACACCGAGGATTCCAATACCATCGGACATACGAAGAGTAACTCCCTGGAACTGAGGCACTACGATAAATGGGTCCTTCTTCGCAGTGAATGCGCACACTTGTGTCTTCGTGGGGTTGAACTTAACCAAGTTCTTTGCACCCCATTCGGAGACTCGCCCTAGAGAGTCTTCGACTTCAGACACAAGTTGTAACCGCCTTTCTAGTAACGAACTCCGAGGGACATTCTGGTGGTCGGTATACCGTGCATCACCCGTACTGTCATCTGCATAGCAATGTATGTTCTCAATTGACAACATGTCATTGATATGCAGAATGAACAGGGTTGGGGAGAGCACCGAACCTTGTGGAACACCAGCGTTTATGGGCATGGTTTCGGAGCAGCAGCCGTCGACGACGACCTTAATGCTCCTACCATCCAGGAAGCTGGCTATCCATTTGCAGAGTCCCTCGGGGATTCCATATGATGGTAACTTCGTGAGAAGAGCTCTATGCCAGACCCTATCAAACGCCTTAGCGATATCGAGTCCAACGGCGAGAGCCTCACCTTTGCCCTCCAAGGTTTCCGCCCATCGGTGGGTCAGATAAACTAAAAGGTCACCAGCTGAACGGCCGTGACGGAAGCCGTATTGTCGGTCGCTAATCAGCTGGTGTTCTTCTAGGTACCGTAGGAGGCGGGAGTTGATGACCCGCTCCATAATCTTGGAGAGCAAGGACGTTATCGCTATTGGCCTGTAATTTGACGGGTCGGATCGGTCACCCTTTTTGGGAATTGGGTGGACGTGAGCAATCTTCCACGAAGATGGAACCCTATTGTTCTGATAGGAAAGACGGTAAAGGCGGTAAAGACGGTAAAGACGGTAAATCTTCAACAAATATCGTTAATGTACACAGAAATAAATACAAAAACTTAACATTATATAGTAAAACCTTCCTCGAGAATCATGCTATCGAGTGGTGAAAACCGTTTGAAAATCGGTGCAGTAGTTTTTGAGTTTATCGCGAACAGACAGACAGACAGACAGACGCGGCGGGGGACTTTGTTTTATTGTTTTATAATAATAAGGAAGTGAAATGGTTACTGTACACATGTGGAAATACCAAGGTGCATTACCTCAAGGACGATTTGGCTTGCATTAGTATAAGAAAAAATTATACCAAGATATTAGTGCAAGTAACAGTGCTGTTATCATTTGAATTAAGACGTTTACTGTCTATAGTTATATTTATAACGGCACGGTCACATTATCGCGAATATTCGTGTCCGTGTCCTTTCATCGCTTTAGAACTTCTTCATAAAAGGATGAATTGCTACGGCCATTATTATCGCGCTTGCGATGTGGACAAAGACTGTGTATTACAAAGGATCTATGTATTATGACAGGACAGCGTATTTATCTTTTATCTTTAAATATTATTCAAAATATCGAGATACAAACCTTCGCAGTAATAGTAGCCTCACCAAAACACAAGATTTTACCAAAGAAACAAAACAATAATTATGACATTGAGAGACACATGACAATAATTTCAAGCATTGATAGCTTGTCTATGACAAAAAGAACTGGCCAAGTGCGAGTCAGACTTGCGCACCGAGGGTTCCGTACAAAGTTATTAAAAATATTTTTATTACATGATGTAACTAAAAATATACGGTTTTCGCAATTTTTCCTTTCCTGCATCTGGGTCGCCGTAGCCCCAGTCACTGCTCTTGGCTCTTTTCTCTGCAACACTATGGACCCGGCACCCGCACGGTGAATCCATGGAATGCTAAGTTATCGTCTCTGTGCTATAAGACGTTACTTCGTACCAAATTTCAAGATTCTGAGTTCACGGGAAGAACCCTGTAGGTTTCGATTCCCTTGCGAGTGTCGAAAATTTGCGGAAATTTGCGGCATAAACGGCTGTATCTTTTGATTGCGTTGGCTTAGAAGTTTGATTTTTTCACAGCTCCAAGGGAGCTGTGAGTAGTGTCTCTCGCGCAAACTATTCAGTTTAGAAAAATATGATATTAGAAACCTCAGTATGATTTTTGAAGAGCTATATATAGATACCCCACACGTATGGGTTTGATGAAAAAAAAAAATTTCAGTTTCAGTTCTATGTATGGGGAACCCCCAAAATTTATTGCTTTTTTCTATTTTTGTGTGAAAATCTTAATGCGGTTCACAGAATACATCTACTTACCAAGTTTCAACAGTGTAGTTCTTATAGTTTCGGAGAAAAGTGGCTGTGACATACGGACGGACGGACGGACAGACAGACAGACAGACAGACATGACGAATCTATAAGGGTTCCGTTTTTTGCCATTTGGCTACGGAACCCTAAAAATACATCTCCGGCATTGTTGACATATTCGCGACATGGCGATCAAACAACGACTGAGGAACTGTTAAATCTGAATTTAAATTATGTATCTGATTTACTTCGGACACTGAGCGCAGTCGCGAAGTCCATTTGTTGGGAGGTCAATGTTCAGCTGTAATTTATTAGTAGAATTGGACCTCTGTTTTTTTTTTATTGCAATCAGTTGGCAAACCTATAATAGTACCTATAATACATCTGGTTCCTGTGAGATTCGCAGCTACCTGCAACCCCCACAAGAACCACAGTGTACGTTGCCAACTTGTGACTTAAGATGTAAAGTCACGGTACCCAGTAATTTCAATGCCATATCTTACCCTTCAAACCGGAACACAGCAATGCACGCACTGCTGCTAAGCGGCAGAAATAGGTAAGACGGAGGTACCCATGCACACGACCCTGGTACAGAGTCTCCCTCCGGTGATCTGTTCTCTAGACAAGCGCAACATCGACGTATCCATTGCGCTGGAGGATTGAGACAGCTCCATGGTCTCATGGTCTAGTGGTTGACATCACCGCGTATTAATCTGGAGGTCCGGGGTTTCCCATGGGGGACAAAAGTGTTTTTGCTTAGTTTGTTGATGGTAGGGCTTCTTGAGTGCTATTTACATTGCTATGTAAATAATGTTGTTGTTTTCCGAAAATTGAGAGGTAAGATGACCAGTTCCTCAATTGTTGAGGAGTCCAGATGAAGCTCGCTTCTATCTTCGGCGTTTTAAATGATGATACGTGAATAAAGGAAAGTGCGATAGTATGCCCACTTTCATAATGTGGAGTGCTTGAGCCAGGAATATGATAACTGCACTCACTCAGCTGTAGTGCTAGAATCGTCGAATATCCTGTGATGAATTTTTAGCGGCTTATTCAGTAGCTCTTGAAGTATGAGTTTTGTTTTGATAACTAACTACTTATTACCGATGAAGTAGTATCGTATCAGGTTGATGTAATTAAACGTTAGTACTTGTCAGTGCCGGATTTATGTTTTTTATGAGTGTAGGCCACTTTATTTCCGCCGCCCTATATGCTTTTCTAAAATAATAATCTTCCGAAATCTGCCGCCCCTAGGCCGCGGCCTATACGGTTCATTGACAAATCCAGGACTGGTACTTGTACTCATAATAATGTTGGCAATGTGTATCTTTCTAAACTATTTACATCTATTACGAACAATGTATGTATTATTCTTAATGTGGTTGGATTTTATATGGTTTTCCTGTTTAAACATATTGACCAACCAATATTAAATGTTTGAAAGATACAAATATACAATATTATTCGCATATTTCGCACCTAGAATCACAATGCTTTACCCAGTGATGTTAAAGAGAGTGATAATCTATAATATAAACTTAAAGACTTCCAGTTAAAGAAAGTATAATATTATAGAATATCTTGATGACAAAAAAATTTGTGACCCGATTTATTGCACAGAGACTGGTATAGCTGACGAAGGATATAAAAATTTACTTAAAATAATTAATTTTACTTATTATTATTATTACCGTCACGTTTTTACCTTACCATCGCACCATCCGCCACCGCAAGAGAGTTCATCCATATCACCTGGAACCGATCTGCCCCCTGATAATCTTACTTCGGTCGCTATGTAGAACTCTCATTTTTGAAAGAAACTTAAATCCATTA
The DNA here is from genome assembly GCA_963935595.1 of Schoenobius gigantellus. Taxonomy (NCBI): domain Eukaryota; kingdom Metazoa; phylum Arthropoda; class Insecta; order Lepidoptera; family Crambidae; genus Schoenobius; species Schoenobius gigantellus. The sequence goes on along the minus strand of OZ012556.1, from coordinate 10,013,193 downwards.
CTTGTTTAGTTAGTAATTTTATTATGGCGGCGTTCATTATAGCAGTAATGGATATACAATTTATTTTAAATATGACAAGTCTAATTAGCAATCACAGTAACATAATTAGCCTACTGGTCTATAGCACAGTTCGGTCAACCATAATAAACAACATCGCAATTCACAGGTAAGCTTTCGTGCATCCGATATAGAACTTGTCAAAATTGTCGGGAAAGTTTACTAAATGTCGAAATCTTATCACGACAGACGATCTGGTGAATATTCAGAAAGGCAAATCAATCTATTAATCAAAAAGGAAATCGATTAATGATGTCTAATTCTGACCAAGTTTGCTGTCCCGCTAGCTATAGTTAGTAACACGTAGTTAGTGATGCAGTTATTTTTACGCAATTGATCTGTCAAATTGACGTGTAAATAATGTCATAATTTGACGTCACTTGGTGACGTCAAATTATGTCACTAATGGACACCGGTTAAACGCTTTGCAGCAAATTTATTTGCAATTAATTGTGACTAATTATTTATCACATCGCGATTACATCCGAGGGAAAGGTAAAACCTGTTGGCGAAACTCGACGCGCGACGACTGAAGTTTTTATGCTCATAGGGGATTATTAAGAACCATGTTTGTATTGCGTTTTATGTGAATTATTTATTGGTGTGTAATGTTTAACGACAATTTATATACAACTGATGCAGTAACAGATTATGACATCTTTAATTTATACTTGTTGTCTGCACTGTTGATGTATTATTTTCATCGTATGTGTTATGGTTAGATTCTCTTATAATTTCAAAAATATTGTCAGATTTGTTTATGCAATATTATAACCAAAGAAAAATTGGAACTAACTTGTATATTATAAATTTCACTATGTAAATAATTAACAATTAATTTAGAAGAGTTTAACTTTACTCTCAAGTAACATTTTTATTAACCGTCTTTAAAAAAGTAGGAGGTTCTATGTTGGCCTGTATCTGTTGTTTTTTATGTATGTTAACCGATTACTTCGCCATTTATGAGCGATTTTTTAAAATTCTTTTTGTAATCGAAACAGTATACTCCTAAGGTGGTTCCATTGTTACCAAGTCAAGATCTTATGATGGAATACTAGGAAAATCGACGGAAGCCCTTAAATTTCATAAGCACGCCCAACGTGTTTTATGTTTTTTCTGAAGATATTCAGGTATTTGCATCTGGTAGTCATCATATCGTGTTACTGAGCTGATGATGGAAGGTTTCTGATAGATTAGGAGTTAGTCTCACACACGGCGGCCTGCCTGATTGCTGGCACCCCTCCTTGGGAAATAGCCGCACACGTGCTAGCAGCATCTTACCGTGTCTGCGCAGACGCAAGGGACGGCGGCCAGCGCTTGGCACCTAGACCTAGAGATTGGGCCTCCGCCTTAAAGGAGGCCACAGTGGAGGCGTTTCGCCTGTGGTTTGAGGAGCTTGACGAGCAGAGGGGTTCGGCCTCGATTTCTGCTACTTTGTCCAGGACCTTGGAGGCCATAAACCCCTTCCTCACCACATGGGCGAACAGGCACCATGGGTCGCTCTCATACCACTTGGTGCAAATCCTAAGCGGCCATGGTTTTTTTTGGCCGCTATTTGTACCGCATTGGGCGAGAAATGACCCCAGAGTGCCACCACTGTGGCGCAAGCGAGGACACCGCGCAACACACTTTAGAGGTGTGCTCCGCTTTCTCCTCACAGCGCCGGGAGTTGGCCGCCGTCGTTGGCGAGGACTTTTCCCTCTAGAACGTGGTTAGCGCCATGCTGGAGGGAGAGTACGCGTGGGGTGTGGTAAACTCTTTCTGCGTCGAAGTTATGACGCAGAAGGAGACGGCGGATAGGGCTAGGGAGGATGACCCCTTGGTCGCTCCATGCCGTCGCAGAAGAACAGGGCGGAGAAGGCGGACTTACGCACGCCTTTTACCTCCTGACGGCAACCAGCAGGGTCCAGGTCCGGGAAACCCGGACTCTGCATTGCACAGGTCGCCGCCAGTAGTTGACCCCCCGGATGCCTCGGGGGATATTCAGCCTTCCTATTTTGGGAGAGTGAGAGGGGCTCGCCATAGGCGAGCAGACGCCGACGAGGTCGTGGAAGTATTCGATAGAGTTCCCATGACCTTGTCAGGTAGTGACACGTCCCTCCTCGACGTACCCTCCTCATCTAATGATGGAGAGGATGCGGCGGTGCTGGACGTGCTCGCGCCAAGGCATTTGTGAGGGGGCATCGTTGGGTTTAGTCGGTAGGCCACTGCCGCTGGGTAACACACTTTCCCAGTGGCAGCGGAGAGTCCGACATAACCTTGCGTCTTCTCAAACGCGAGGTATGCGTAATGCATTTCCCAACGTTAAAAAAAAAAAGGGGATTGTTGTTTCAATATAATGTTACGCGCCACACTGCCTCAGCCAATCGCAAGCCAGCCGAAGCCAGCCAATCAGAGCCAAGCACGTGTTGCCATGTGACAGCCAGCCCAAGCCAGCCAATCAGAGCCAAGCACGTGCAGCCATGTGCCAGCCAGCCCAAGCCAGCCAATCAGAGCCAAGCCAAGCTAGCGCCTTACTATCGGAGAAACTATAAAATGCCGCGCCATCTCATATTTAGATCACTTCTCTGTTTTACTGTTTCTAAGACGGAACTCTGCCCTATTGTAAATCGAAATTAAATCAGTGTGATTCTGCAACGTCTACTTTTTATTATATCCCGTTACATATCAGAAGTGGGATAAATATAAAAAAAAAACCCTAAAACGTAGTTACGTCAATGCGTCGAGTGTAGGCCGCCTGGTCCGTCCGCACGAATGGGGCAAATCTCCGCGTGAAGATTCATCCGAGACAACTAGTGAAAACGAAGACAAAGTTTCGCCACCAGCCTCGCCTTCAGCTCGAAAAATCCTACGCAAGCTTTTGAAATCAGAGGTACAAAAGGCCATGAGTTCTTTAAATTACGAAATACCCTCCGTCACTACAAGAAAAGAACCCCGTGCAGCCTTGCTAATCCCCGAGTTCGACCCGGATAGCGAAGAGTATACTACTGCGACAGCAAGGCTCAAAAAAAAATTGATCAACTTGGCGAAATTCATATGGATGGTGCGAAAACAAGGTCGTTTCATCTGCAAGATAGATTAAGGAGGTCAAGCAAGAAGATGGTACAACCGGCTGGATGAATACGATTACTCATGGGAAGACTGGAAGCAAATGTTGATACGTGCATTTCCCAGACATCGCAAATATGGATTCGATGACCAAATATTATCAGGACAAAGTCGCCATGTGTTTTCGGTGTAAGTTGTCAGACAGCGCAGTTGTCTCATGCATCATTCGCGGTCTACCACCAGAGCAGAGCCACCAGCTGCACTACTACACCGCCTTCGGAGGTTCAGGTTAGCCCACATTATTTTATTGCACTACCTTTGTAGCCAAAATAATCTATTGCACACTAGCCAAGCCAATATTAGCACAATCGGGGCATCAAACATAGAGGAAATCAGTTCAGATCTATTGAATAAAAACCGATTATGATTATTTGATTGCTTTACTAATCAATTTCCCTGATTATTTTGCGAGTAAAACACAAAACTTAGGATGTACAGATTTATTAAACATAAAAATAAAGTTAACAAGTGAACAGCCTATATACCGTCAACCTTACAGCTTGTCGCACAGTCAGTAGTTAGATCCAAAGTGTCTGAATTGCTCGACGCAGGTATAGTTCAAGAATGTGAATTATGTTTTGCTTCTCCCGTAATTCGTAAAAAAAAAGAACGGCGATAGTAGACTTTGTGTTGACCCTTGCCTAATATCGATGATTAGGTTTCCAAATTAGCCGTTAAGAATTTCTTTACGAGTCTTAATTTGGCACAAAGTTACCATCAGGTCAAAATCAACCCTGCAGATAACCACAAAACAGTCTTTATAACGCCACATTGGTATTTGAATATACGCGTGTTCCGTTTGGCTTAGATAATGCACCGTCTGTTGTTATACGAATGATGAATAAGGTTGTAGATTCAATACGAAATTCCAATCACAAAAGGCGGTAGTTCAAAAACCCACAATGACTTTCCCGATAAATATGAAATGTTAGCATTCTTAGACAATTTGTTGCTACCCTCTTTTGATGTTCAGTCAGGTTTAGATATTTTACAAAAAGTTCTTCATAAATGAAGATCGGAAAATTTAAAGTGAAATGTGAGTAAGTGTTCATTCTTATAAAACAAAATTACATACTTAGGACATGAGATATCTTCGAATGGCATTCAACCAGGTGAATCAAAATTGTTAGCAGTGTCGCAGTTTCCTACCCCTAGTAGTGTTCATGAAATACGTCAATTTATAGGGCTATGTAGCTATTTCCGTAAATTTATTAAAAGCTTCGCAATTTAATTGCTCGCCCTTTAACAGATTTAACAAAGAAAAACGCAGTTATGGAAATGGGGCACTGAACAAGTCGATAGTTTTCAACAATTAAAACTGTGTTTGTGTACAAGGCCAATACTGGCTTTATATGACCCTGTATTACCAACTGAGATTATCGCAGGTATTTTTTTACAAAAATACACTGATAATTCCCTTAGGCCTGTGATGTATTTCAGTAGGGCAACGAGTAAAGAAGAAAGTATATACCATAGTTCCGAGCTTGAAACGCTTGCCGTAGTAGAATCTATGTGTAGGTTTAGAGTGTATTATAGTAGGGATACATGTAAAAGTGGTAACTGACTGTACTGCCGTTCGCGCCACCCTTACTAAACGTGACATTATCCCACGTATTGCTAGGTGCTGGCTGTCAATACAAGATTTTGACATGAGTGTACAATATGGTGGGGGGAAAAGTTAAGGCGTATCATTGTTCAGCTTAAAGATCGCTCTGCTGCCCCTGATATAAACAACAACTATGTGCTCTCAGATGATAGACTCTATAGGAAGACATTGTATGGTAATCGCCTCGTAGTGTCTGCATTGATCAGATAGACTAGTTCAGATGCACCACAATGATAAGTCATGTAGGCTTTCAAAAATGTATAGATTTAATAAAGAGGGAGTAAATGGTACATTGTTCCCTATTCCGAAACCCACAGAACCCATGGTCATGGTTCATGTCGACCATATGCCCCTTTTGTAGAACAGCAAAATGTTATCAATATATGTTGGTTATTACAGACTAGCTTCTGCCCGCGACTTTGTCTGCGTGGACTTCAATTTTGAACAATTTTTAATTTTCCCTCGGGAACTACCTAAGGAATCGGGATAAAAGGTAGCCTATGTCACGTTCTTTTCCATGTCAAAGGCTACATGCATGCCAAATTTCATCCAAATCCGTTCAGCCGTTTTTGAGTGATTGAGTAACAAACATCCAAATATCCAAACATCCACACTTTCACGTTTATAATATTAGTAGGAAGTAGGATAATTTCTCTAAATTTGTTATTGCCCACCCACGGTCAATTCAGTAAAAAACAATAAGAATACTTTAAAAAATATTTAGTTTAAAAAATTCAACTGACAAGCAATTTAAGTACATTTTGACATCTTTTGCATGTCCACGAGCCAATGGTTAAGTGGAACCGGATCTTACTGAATGCGTTACGTGCGATTGATCCTAGCCAGACTTCTAATAATTGGGCCAATAGCTTACCTGACATTATTTGGGGTGTTAATAATACTGTAAATGAAAGTACAACATAGTCGTATAGCCCTATGATTTGATGTTATGAAAGTAATAATGAATCGGTTAAAATCAGACGTAATAATAGATCTAGTGCGCGATTAAAATTAGAAAGCCATAAGATGAAGCGTAACGTCGATAAAAAAAAGGCAAACTAGTCGAATTTACAGAAAGGGAGATTTAGTTCTTTGGCGGCAAGCACCCACATGTAGTGTAACAAGAGTGAGCACTAAGCTTGATGATATTTACTCTGGCCCATATATCATTACTAAGGTGTGGGTAATGACATATACAGAATCCTCAGTATCAAGGGGTTCCGAGGCTACAAGGCCTTTACTAGCCTGGTTGCATCGGACTCTTGAGGCCCTATCACAAAATCACAGTACCCTATATCATACAGTGCCAGTAGCTCTGATGACCAGCTTGAAACCGAAGATCTCATTGACCTACTTGAAAGCTAACCACGTATTTTTCCATTGCGGGAGCAATGATTGTTTCAGGACGGCCGACTGTTACGCGCCACACTGCCTCAGCCAATCGCAAGCCAGCCGAAGCCAGCCAATCAGAGCCAAGCACGTGTTGCCATGTGACAGCCAGCCCAAGCCAGCCAATCAGAGCCAAGCACGTGCAGCCATGTGCCAGCCAGCCCAAGCCAGCCAATCAGAGCCAAGCCAAGCTAGCGCCTTACTATCGGAGAAACTATAAAATGCCGCGCCATCTCATATTTAGATCACTTCTCTGTTTTACTGTTTCTAAGACGGAACTCTGCCCTATTGTAAATCGAAATTAAATCAGTGTGATTCTGCAACGTCTACTTTTTATTATATCCCGTTACAATAATGTTAACTTATTTACGCGTAATTTTATTATTTCAAGTGATTCAGGTGAGTTAAAAGTGCAAAGTATAACTCCTAAACTATTAGGTTGTTAAGAGTATGGAAATAAAAGAATTCTTACAATATTTAGACGTTTTATTTTATGTTATTCTAGTGTTTGCCTTTGGTCAAATTCTCATATACTTACATGTATTTTTTAAATGAACTACAATGATTGAAATTTTTTTTTACAAAAAATAAAACCCACCTCAAAAACACCAAAAGTCATAAATAATATAAGAATACATTTAAAATCACATTTTTATATTGAAGTTCGAAGTTCCGTAAAAACTGATCTACGTAGGTACATAAGTTTCTAACTATGCACATATTTACGGTTTTCCTTAACAGGTGCTACTAGACCTTACTTCTTGTCAAATTTCATGATTCTTGGTCAACGAGAAGTGCCCTTAAAGGCGAGAACCCACAGAGGTGGAAAGCGGGATGGGAGCGGAGCGGATTTTTTTGTAATGTTTGTGTTGCAATGGACCACGTCACACAGAAATCGCCCGCGGAAGCGGCGCGGCGCAAGTAAAAGTTCCGCTACCGTCCCGCTCCCGTCCCGCTCCCGCCCCGCTCCCGCCTCTGTGGGTTCTGATCTGAGGCCCAATTCAGCTAATAAGTTACAGCTGAATCGAAACTGAACCGTTGCGAGCGGCCAATCAGAACACTACATTATCACGTCATCGAGCAGTTGAAAGGTAATATAAGCGCTCCGATTGGTCGACCGCAACGGTTCAGTTTCGATTCGGCTGTAAATTATTAGCTGAATTGGGCCTCTGTAGGCTTACTCTTGAACCAATTCCGATCGATCCACATTGAGATTGTGATTTTTCGTACGCTTATATTGCCGCATTGGCGCTAAATTGGACCCGTGTTGTGCATATTTCGAGTGCACCAAACTTTTATTTATTTATTTTTCTAATATAGCCATACAGCCTTCGAGGCTAAGTCGGCTTAGAAATCTGAGAACTTAATTAAAAAATTAGGTATTAACATTATTTAAATTGTCTATATCACACTGTCTGAGGTACAAGGAATGAATTATAAAACTAAGGGTTCTATAGCTAAAGGGGGCTCTAAATTCAGAAACAAAAATCTTGTGGAAAAAGAAGAAAAGGTTTTCCTTAGGACAATTAGCAACTTAATATTATATAATTTTTTAAAGATACGGAACCAATTTTGCGCCCGTCTTGCTAATTAAGCGTACGAAGAATCACAATCCCAATGTCGATCGATCGGAATTGGTTCGAGAGTAACCCCACTGACCTTTAAAGTTTCGATTCCTTTGGGCTATCGCAAAATGTGCAACATGAATGATGTCTTTTGATTGCGATGACTTACAAGTTTGATTTTTTCTCTTCCCTTTTTGAAGTCGGTTAAAAAGTATGATGGAGCTAATAATACTTATTAGCTCGAGTGTTTCATTCCTATATTATAAAGAATTCTTCTTGTAATATATCTAACTCCCTAGAAAGCAGCATTTAATTACTATAATACTTAATAATAAATACAGCAGGAAATATATAGTTATGTACAATCGTAATAATCAACCTATTACAAAAAAACACGTTAAAAACGTTACATCTTCTTCAAGCATAACAATGATTGAATATCAATAATTAATTCGTTTTTATACAATCAAAATATTTATTAAAGTATATGACTTTTTCACACGACTCAATTCAGTATCAGATTCGTGATATCTTTGCTCTAACGCTGAACCTTAATTATCGCTTTCAAAATTTCAAAAGTTTTTATTCGTCGTCATTGTCTTCTAAGCGATTTAGTCAATCGATACCAATCAATGTTGAATCAGTGCCGAAAAAAGTAAACACACGTTACTTACATCCTGAGGTAAAAACATACTCCAAGTTCCTGTATATTGCGATCGGATTACTTTTACGTTGCACGCGATCCAGTATGAATATTTTTAACGAATATGCGGCTGTCTTACTTCGCTAGAAAAAAAAAGCTTATTTATGTATTTCGTGGCCTGGGGTATAATTTACCCCAGGATATTACTCAAGGCACGAGTACTATCCATTCTGTGTTAAGTATATAGGAAGTTAATATTTCAAATACAATATTTATTTATTTATTTATTATTGCACACACATACAATATGGGAAAACACATTTAAAACAATGAGCAAAAGGTACTGCATATTTCTGTTAGAAATTTCTTCCTGCAGACCCGAGTCAGTGACAGGTGATTTTAAAGGGTAAAACTTTGTGTGTACATACTTAAATATACAAACCAAAAATTTTTACATGGTTATTATATAAATAAATATAACTGAATAAAATACATAGCATATAAATAAGACTGTATTAAAATATAATTATATATATAAATATATACTTGTAATTGTTATACAATAATACATAATATACAGGTACATACACATATACACAAAATACATATGTCTAATATGATGGCTATTATGGTACGTTAGATACATTATTTCAGATAATGATCCTTAAGAGATGTCTTGAAAGCAGATATTTTAGTACAATCTCTAATGTCTAATGTTGGCAATACCTAGAGATAATCAAGATTATTTTAAAAATAAAAAAATGACGACTGTCCCGGAAACCGAATATGCATTTTACTTATGAAAACCCCGAAGGAGTCGTAAGCAAAAAAATGCAATATAAAAAGTGATTTTCTGAGTTGCAAATTCGAAGTGGAAGTGATTGGGTGGCTGCCCAAGTGATCGAATCAGCATTCATTAATTATGGTCTAGTCATCTAATCAGTTGATAAGATCTTGATAAAATCAATGAGGCTAATGGTAGGTACATTGGTTTTCCTGTTTCATGTTTATTCAAGTGAATAATTTGTCGCTAACTAGGCTGTGGCATGTTGAATATTGGTATGCGAGTGTTTTTGTGCAGTTCTAAGGGAACAGGATAATATAAGAACTTATATACATAAGTATATTTATTCTATGTACTTTTATAGAGAGGCAGATTTTGCCTGAAGCAATTTTGTTATGGTTCAGGCAACCCTCAAATATATTTCTGAAGTGCCTACGTGACTATCCACATTTATTGCCTGCAAATACTAAGAAAGCTCGCAAATTTTTTTTCATTTCTCATATTCGGGAAGTAGTGTTGTTTTGATCTGATTATTGGGTGGAAAATGCTGCTTCCCTCCATAGAGAGGGAAAAACTCATACAAATTACTTCCCACCTAAGGGCCGGAATGAACTTTAAAAATAGAACTGCTGTCAGCTGTGAAGCGTTTTATGTAAAAAAAAACTAATTAAAAAAATGCTGCGGCCATGTGAGTTTCTAAACAGCCAGTGTGAACTTAGCGCAAACTTCTCTGAGCGGAATAAGCCGCAACAATTACGCGGTGAGTTCCATATTTAAAATTTAAAAAGTCGACATAAATTGGCGGGATACTAATCTGTTATGTATCTGTGACGGAATTCAAAACATGGAGAGAGGGGTGAGGCCTTTATCCACTGCTACAATCTCTCGATGCACACCGCTCTCGTTGTTACGGAAATACTCCCTGGAGACTATACACCTCGCGGTTATGGAGATTCTTGGCGTTTAAAAAGCCACGGCCCCCCCACTTCCGCGGGATGTATAGTCTCATAACAGACGATCGCGGGTGAAGCATGCGATGAGATGTTAGCAGTTGACGAACCTTCCTATCCAGAGCGTCTAACTCAGTTTGAGTCCATCTCAGTATGCCAAAGGAGTATATCAGTAGAGGCATCACCTATCCGTTGAAGGCACGCGTTTTATTGCCACCTGACAGAAGGCTGTTAAGAACTTTTGTCAGACGCCAAAAAAGCGCTCCTTCAGGGATTTCTTGATATCAACTTCCGATATACCCAAGGACTGTGACATACCAAGGTATTTGTAGGTCTCGACTTCGGAGAGGGATCTGAGTGTGATTGTCTCTGAGAGTTGTAAATTTTCAGAATTTACAACCTTCCCTCGCTGTACGTGCATGACCGCACATTTATCTACACCTAACTCCATCTTGATAGCATTGCTGAAAACTTCTGTTGTTTTTAACAATCCTATTAGATCCTGGCGCTTATGTGCAAATAATTTGAGGTCATCCATATAAAGTAGGTGAGAAATGACCTCACCGCCTCTACGGAATCGATAGCCCAGTCCTGACTCCTTCAGCTTATTATTTTTATTATTATTATTAAATAAATAAATAAAAGAATCAATTCCTACTCGGACTATAGCCGCCCCCTCGCTGCGCTCGGGCGTCTAAATACCCCGGGGATTGATTCTTTCGACCCTCGGTTAACAATCTACTATTCACATTCAAAAAACGCTATGTTTCTGAATCGACGTTTACTGGATGCATTTCTAACTTCTAGCTAGAGGCAGGGCGTTTGATAGATGATGAGATGAGATTGGTCACTAAAGGACGTATCAATAATATCTGAATGATGAGGGGGATATTTGAGTTGAGGATGTCATCCGCGACAGAACGAAAGGTGCTCGTGGGAGGTACCTAAGTGCTTAATGGGTATTAGTGTTAAACTTTTAGTTTATGACAAAAACTTTGCACAAAGGATGATGAGTTCTGCTGTATCGTGTTTGCATCACGACTGCCTCGCGTTTGCATCGACGCACACGCTCGGCGTGATGCTGTGTCGCGCTCGCGTAGTTGCGATATAGCCGCGGGGGAAGGAACAGGCATAGACTAAAAGCTATGTGGTTTTGTACTTTCTATACGGTTTCGATAATATTGTAACGTGATAAAATAAAAAGTAGACGTTGCGGAATCACACTGATTTAATTTCGATTTACAATCGGGCAGAGCTCCGTCTTAGCAACAGTAAAACAGAGAAGTGATCTAAATATGAGATGGCGCGGCATTTTATAGTTTCTCCGATAGTAAGGCGCTAGCTTGGCTTGGCTCTGATTGGCTGGCTTGGGCTGGCTGGCACATGGCTGCACGTGCTTGGCTCTGATTGGCTGGCTTGGGCTGGCTGGCACATGGCTGCACGTGCTTGGCTCTGATTGGCTGGCTTTGGCTGGCTTGCGATTGGCTGAGGCGGTGTGGCGCGTAACAGTCGGCCGTCCTGAAACAATCATTGCTCCCGCAATGGAAAAACACGTGGTTAGCTTTCAAGTAGGTCAATAAGATCTTCGGTTTCAAGCTGGTCATCAGAGCTACTGGCACTGTATGATATAGGGTACGGTGATTCTGTGATAGGGCCTCAAGAGTCCGATGCAACCAGGCTAATAAAGGCCTTGTAGCCTCGGAACCCCTTGATACTGAGGATTCTGTATATGTTATTACTCCCACCTTAGTAATGCTATATGGGCCAGAGTAAATATCATCAAGCTTAGTGCTCACTCTTGTTACACTACTTGTGGGTGCTTGCCGCCCAAAGAACTAAATCTCCCTTTCTGTAAATTCGACTAGTTTTCCTTTTTTTTTTATTTGATCTATTATTACGCCTGGTTTCAACCGATTCATTATTACTTTCATAACATCAAATCATAGGGCTATACGACTATGTTGTACTTTCATTTACAGTATTATTAACACCCCAAATAATGTCAGGTAAGCTATTGGTCCAATTATTAGAAGTCTGGCTAGGATCAATCGCACGTAACGCATTCAGTAAGATCCGGTTCCACTTAACCATTGGCTCGTGGACATGCAACAGATGTCAAAATGTACTTAAATTGCTTGTCAGTTGAATTTTTTTTAAAATATATGCTGGTAATAACTTTGCCATGATCACTGACAAGTTTATGAGGGTAACCAAACAAACTTAATAATTTTTTAAAGTGTTCTTATTGTTTTTTACTGAATTGACCGTGGGTGGGCTCAGCAATAACAAATTTAGAGAAATTATCCTACTTCCTACTAATATTATAAACGTGAAAGTGTACGGCTGAACGGATTTGGATGAAATTTGGCATGCATGTAGCCTTTGACATGGAAAAGAACGTGACATAGGCTACCTTTTATCCCGATTCCTTAAGTAGTTCCCGAGGGAAAATTAAAAATTGTTCAAAATTAAAGTCCACGCAGACGAAGTCGCGGGCAGAAGCTAGTCTGTAATAACCAACATATATTGATAACCTTTTGCTGTTCTACAAAAGGGGCATATGGTCGACATGAACCATGACCATGGGTTCTGTGGGTTTCGGAATAGGGAACAATGTACCATTTACTCCCTCTTTATTAAATCTATACATTTTTGAAAGCCTACATGACTTATATCATTGTGGTGCATCTGAACTAGTCTATCTGATCAATGCAGACACTACGAGGCGATTACCATACAATGTCTTCCTATAGCTAGCTATCTTTAAGCTGAACAATGATACCCCTTAACTTGTCATCCTGGTACTGGACTGTATAGAACCCGTCTGACACTTCAAGGCGGTTGACATTAATACTCGTAGCATCGATGGGATTTCTACTCAACGCGTCTACGTGTTAAATTTTTTCCCCAGACCATATTGTACACTCATGTCAAAATCTTGTATTGACAGCCAGCACCTAGCAATACGTGGGATAAGGTCACGTTTAGTAAGGGTGGCGCGAACGGCAGTACTGTCAGTTACCACTTTTACATGTATCCCTACTATAATACACTCTAAACCTACACATAGATTCTACTACGGCAAGCGTTTCAAGCTCGTAACTGTGGTATATACTTTCTTCTTTACTCGTTGCCCTACTGAAATACATGACAGGCCTAAGGGAATTATCAGTGTATTTTTGTAAAAAAAATAACTGCGATACCGGATTTGCATGCATCGGTGTGAATCTCAGTTAGTAATACAGGGTCATATAAAGCCAGTATTGGCCTTGTACACAAACACAGTTTTAATTATTGAAAACTATCGACTTGTTCAGTGCCCCATTTCCATAACTGCATTTTTCTTTGTTAAATCTGTTAAAGGGCGAGCAATTAAATTGCGAAGCTTTTAATAAATTTACGGAAATAGCTACATAGCCCTATAAATTGACGTATTTCATGAACACTACTAGGGGTAGGAAACTGTGACACTGCTAACAATTTTGATTCACCTGGTTGAATGCCATTCGAAGATATCTCATGTCCTAAGTATGTAATTTTGTTTTATAAAAATGAACACTTACTAACATTTCACTTTAAAATTTCCGATCTTCATTTATAAAGAACTTTTTGTAAAATATCTAAACCTGACTGAACATCAAAAGAGGGTAGCAACAAATTGTCTAAGAATGCTAAAATTTCATATTTATCGGGAAAGTCATTGTGGGTTTTTGAACTACCGCCTTTTGCGATTGGAATTTCGTATTGAATCTACGACCTTATTCATTATTCGTATAACAACAGACGGTGCGTTATCTAAGCCAAACGGAACACGCGTATATTCATTTACCAATGTGGCGTTATAAAGGCTGTTTTGTGGTTATCTGCAGGGTCGATTTTGATCTGATGGTAACTTTGTGCCAAATTAAGACTCGTAAAGAAATTCTTAACGGCTAATTTGGAGACCTAATCATCGATATTAGGCAAGGGTCAACACAAAGTCTACTATCGCCGTTCTTTTTTTTTTACGAATTACGGGAGAAGCAAAACATGATTCAGATTCTTGAACTATACCTGCGTCTAGCAATTCAGACACTTTGGATCTAACTACTGACTGTGCAACAAGCTGTAAGGTTGACGGTATATAGGCTGTTCACTTGTTAACTTTATTTTTATGTTTAATAAATCTGTACATCCTAAGTCTTGTGTTTTACTCGCAAAATAGTCAGGGAAATTGATTAGTAAAGCAATCAAATAATCATAATCGGTTTTTATTCAATAGATCTGAACTGATTTCCTCTATGTTTGATGCCCCGATTGTGCTAATATTGGCTTGGCTAGTGTGCAATAGATTATTTTGGCTACAAAGGTAGTGCAATAAAATAATGTGGGCTAACCTGAACCTCCGAAGGCGGTGTAGTAGTGCAGCTGGTGGCTCTACTCAGCACTTCGCCCTGCTTCTTGCTAACGAGGCAGACATTTTTTTTGTTTCCTTGTCGGCTGACGACATCGTTACTTGACGGGCTTGTTCCAATCCAAATTGACGGTGGCTGGTAGTCATCCATCACACATAGGAAGCCTTCGTATCATTCTTCGGGTCGCTCGTAATGATATGCTCTCGCATTCGCTTGTGCTGGTGGTGGTAGAACGCGAATGATGCATGAGACAACTGCGCTGTCTGACAACTTACACCGAAAACACATGGCGACTTTGTCCTGATAATATTTGGTCATCGAATCCATATATGCGATGTCTGGGAAATGCACGTATCAACATTTGCTTCCAGTCTTCCCAAGAGTAATCGTATTCATCCAGCCGGTTGTACCATCTTCTTGCTTGACCTCCTTATTCTATCTGGCAGATGAAACGACTTCGTGTTTTCGCACCATCCATATGAATTTCACCAAGTTAATCAATTTTTTTTGTGAGCCATGCCGTCCAGTAGTATACTCTTCGCTATCCGGGTCGAACTCGGGGATTAGCAAGGCTGTACGGGGTTCTTTTCTTGTAGTGACGGAGGGTATTTCGTTATTTAAAGAACTCATGGCCTTTTGTACCTCTGATTTCAAAAGCTTGCGTAGGATTTTTCGAGCTGAAGGCGAGGCTGGTGGCGAAACTTTGTCTTCGTTTTCACTAGTAGTCTCGGATGAATCTTCACGCGGAGATTTACCCCATTCGTGCGGACGGACCAGGCGGCCTACACTCGACGCATTGACGTAACTACGTTTTAGGGTTTTTTTTAAATATTTATCCCACTTCTGATATGTAACGTGATAAAATAAAAAGTAGACGTTGCGGAATCACACTGATTTAATTTCGATTTACAATCGGGCAGAGCTCCGTCTTAGCAACAGTAAAACAGAGAAGTGATCTAAATATGAGATGGCGCGGCATTTTATAGTTTCTCCGATAGTAAGGCGCTAGCTTGGCTTGGCTCTGATTGGCTGGCTTGGGCTGGCTGGCACATGGCTGCACGTGCTTGGCTCTGATTGGCTGGCTTGGGCTGGCTGGCACATGGCTGCACGTGCTTGGCTCTGATTGGCTGGCTTTGGCTGGCTTGCGATTGGCTGAGGCGGTGTGGCGCGTAACAATATAAAAAATTGAGTTGGGTGGTTTGTGTTAAAAACTGCTTTGCGTTGTGATTCCAACTGTAGTGACGGCAACCTTATAGGAAGTTTCTTACACTCTTATTTGGTACATTTTTAATGGTTTTTACTGTTTGCTTTAAATACCTACTTGCCATGGTTGATAAGGAAACGAGAGTAATGTCTGGTTTACAAGATTAATGTGCTTCTTCACCTATTGCAGTAGATGGTGTGAAACTCGTTTTGCTAACCCTCGTCAACCTATGTGAGTGATCTTATACTGTTAATAGGTGCTAATTTCACTTGTCCTGATAACTCGATAATAAGCGACTGCAACTCGCAATGGGTAAAGGGTCGTAAGTTTATGGATAGTTATTCTAACGTTTAGGACCTCGATTAGCGCGTTTGCGTAAACTTGCGCGTTTCTTCCTATATCGACCAGTTGGTCGACAAGGAAAACGTGTGTCCGGTAAGCGTGCTCACGCGGTGGCACTGCGCATAGTAAAATCACAAAACATCAGTCACTAAACTATTTAGTAATCTGTGACTAAACACTTCCTCGTAGCCGCAAACTGACGCGGAGCGGAGGTGGAAGCGAAGAGATATGCTATGCGGTTGTTGGTTACCTACTGGTCGCTCGTTAGCGTTAGATACTAAATAGCACCGTGATGTAGTTATTCCAATACTATACCTTTAATGTGGAATAAAATGACGTTTTGTTTGAAGGAAATTAATTATATTTTTAAAACTTTTTAGGAAAAATAAATATTATAATGTGCTAATTTTAGGTTCTAATGAAATGAACATAAGTATCTTTGTTTCGTGGGTATTAAAAAAACATGAATAGGTACATCGAATTAATTCTTAAATTAAAATTGATTGATTAAATTAAAGTTGCTCCTCGAGAAGAGCCTATGAGTTTCTCGGGTTCTTGATTGATTGAATGAATGTTTCTTTTAGGTAATAAAGTATACAAATTAATGGAAATATTATTTGTAATATTCAGACTTACTTCAGTAATAAATTAAATGTAAAAAAACCCTTTTAAAAACAAGCTTTTATTTAAATGCGCTAAAAGGAAAAAATAAACTTTTACACTAAAACTTCTACTTATAACGTCATTTCACATTTGACACAATTTATATGACATAAAAGCTTGTCGCGAGATTTACTTGTGTGTAGTAAGTTTAAAGTACTTAAAAGAGTACTTTTAAATACCTACTGGTATTTACTTAGTTTGAAAATTGTAATGTATAAAATTATTCACATCAAATTATTTAATTTACTTGTTTATCTACAAAAGTAAATCTCGCGACAAGCTTTTGTCATATAAATTGTGTCATATGTGAAATGACGTTATAAGTAAAAGTTTTAGTGTAAAAGTTTATTTTTTCTTTTTAGCGCATTTAAATAAAAGCTTGTTTTAAAAAGGGGTTTTTTACATTTAATTTATTTCTTACATTTTAGATATCACTGGACACGTTTCTCAGTCTGTTCATCTCATTCAACGCATCATTGTTGCAAGGTCGTTTGCCGGAACATCTATACAGAATTTCAGCTCATTCGGTTAAAGATATCTACTTCAAAATTGATTTTTTAGCTTTAGAAGTACGCCATATTGGATTAATAGTGACATCACTTCATTTTTCAAGTTATTCTTAGCAAGACCTTTTATTTGATACCCATATTGTAGGAGTGCATTTAAAATAATTGGTCCGCAATCTTGGGTATGCCGCCATCTTGGATTTAGAATGACGTCACACAGTTAACCATGCATTTCATCCAAACTGTGTGTATATACAAAATTTCAGCTCAATCGGTTAAAGATATCTACTTCAAAATTTATTTTCAAGCTTTAGACGTCCGCCATATTGGAATAATAGTGACGTCACACTATTTTTCGAGTTACTCTTAGCAAGACCTTTTATTTGATACCCATATTGTAGGGGTGCATTAAAAATAATTGGTCCGCCATCTTGGATATGCCGCCATCTTGGATTTAGAATGATGTCACACAGTCAACCATGCATTGTCATCCAAACAGAACGTGTATACAAAATTTCAGCTCAATCGGTTAAAGATATCTGATTCAAAATTGAGTTGCAAGATTTCACCCGAACATACATTGCAAGTTAAATAAAAGCTTGTAAAAAGGTGGCTGCGCTTATCTTGAAAATATTGAAAATAGTTTTATTTTAAAATTGTTTCGCCGATCGCGTGTAGCATTTTTATCACTTGCAAGCGAAGTGAATTTTCATCACTTAGGTGGGCGAATATTAACTTGGGTAACTGTCAAAGAAACGTATGTTTCTTGAAATACAACAAAACGCTCATGAAAGCTATTTTTTAATTTTTAACACTATGTACGAGTAAGTTGCAACAAATCTCTTCAAACCACTACACAAACATACAAATTGATATATAGATAGAGATATACAAATAAACAAAGCGTCGCTTTTTTTCATAATTCGGTAAAGTTAAAATTCTGTCTTACGAGTGATGAATGATTCATAAAATAAGCAATGCGCAACATCTACGTGCAATCATCTTTATAATATACTTAATGCTATTGTTGAATGAAATATTTACATAATTATTATACAGACAATTAACTATGTATTATTTAAAGGAGTAGTGTTTTGGAAATAATACAAAGCCGTTAAATTAATGTGTGAATTTTGTTATGGTTAAGAATTAAACCCTTATACTGTAGCCGCATTTAATATAAATTTCGTACGTAATTATACAGACACCCTCCTTCCCTATGCATGTGTTGCTTTATTTATAGCAACAACTGGGTTATTCTAGTTACCTATTATGATGCCATTAATCAACCTACTCACATTATAATTGTGAAAGTTTGTGTGTAGTTTGTTTGTTAGTTGTAATTGTCTTATGCAAAAACACGCAATCGGATCTGTGTAATTTTACACATTAATATTATTAATAACCTGAATTAAAATGTGGATACTTCTTATTTACATAACGACATTACAGAAGCAGCTAAGAAATTGAAACTATTTTTATATTGTATATTCAATAAAAATACGTAATAACATTAATGTTCAGTCAATAGAGCTATTAGGTACATATGTAATTTAAGTCTTTGGGGATTGAATGAAATGCGATATGACGCGTGGAACATAAAACTCCTACGGCAATGGTTTATTAGTTTTGTTGTTTTAATGATCTTTAATTAATTCGATAAAGTTTGTGGATTGTTAGAGCCAACCTTGGTCTCGTATGAGTTGACCAAACCAATTAGTATGATCATGTTCGCCGATCAAGTCGACGTGTAATTTGCATAATACGAATTTAATACACTGTTTATTCAGTTTAACGATGAAGATATTAAGGTATGATTAGATATAAATGGAGCGATTACTAAAGTGAAAGGTATGCCATTTGAAATGTGACGCGCGCGACGTCTTGATTGTTAACATGTTTCTTTGACTGTAATTAAGTGCGCGATTAAGTCATGATTCTTAAAAGACACGGGGGTCCATAAACCCCGGAGCGACAGGTGAGTTGCATAATCTAATCGGACTTAACACTTTCTAATAGGCGTCTGTGTCTAGCTATGTAAAGCGAGCCAACAACGTGGGTGATCCCTCTTTAAAGCTGAACGCACATAATATGTATACCCGCGCTGCACGCGCCGCGTTTTTGGAATTCGTTGTATGAAATTATATGAAACCTCGCACATTTGGCCGCACCGTACGCGCCGAATTTCAAAAATACGTCAGGTGTCCGGGTCATGAAGCAAAAACAAAGCAAAAGCAAAAACAAACTTTGTTTTTGCTGCATGGTCCGCGTATTGAAAAACGAATGCTGATGACGTCATATAATGCGGCGCGTTCGGCGCGTGCGGATATGTGCGATCAGCTTAAATGTACTCGCACATTGAAGGTGCGAATTAGTTGTCCAAGTACTTAATGCATATAATACTCTCAGTAACTTAGGCTTTTTTTTTTTTTTTTTTCTCAGGGGGAAATGCGTAACCGCACCGTACCCGCCGTTGGCTAGACGGCGAGCGTGTGTGGGGCTCTCCCGGCGGAGTGCCAGGCCTACCCACTAAAACCCCCCGGTGTTCTCCCTGCCCTTATGAGCGCGCTAGGTAAGGTCCACACTGCGACTCCACTAACCACGCGCCCGGGCAAGCCCGACCACCTGGTCGGGCTATCGCCAAGGGGGGATTGCCCGAGAACACCAGGGCAATCCCCAGACGGAGGGCCTTACGGCGGCGTGCACGGGGCCAACCGTGCACGTAGGCCTCCACGGCAGGGTCATTAGACGGGCATCGCTTGTGCGAATGCCCGCCTTCTCCTGCCTATATACGTCTGCGACGGATGGGAGCGGCTTGGGGATCTGCCTCCCGCTCCCACTCCGCGGCCTCCTTCTGCGATATTACGTCCTCGCAGAAGGAGGCGACAGCCCCCCATTCCGCCTCGCCGCGGAGCATGGCCACGACCATGCTCGGCAGCGAGAGGTTTCCGCCTCCCAGCGCAGCGTTGAGTTCGCTGCGCTGGCATCGCCAAGCCGGGCACACCAATAGTGTGTGCTCGGCAGTGTCATCGGGAGCGTCGCAGTGATGACACTGCGGCGTTTCCTCCCGATGGGCGACTCGGTGCAGGTAGTGACCGAAGCAGCCATGCCCGGTAAGTACCTGCATCATGCGGAATGTTAGGCTGCCCTGCCGGCGCCCAACCCACTCCTTCAACACCGGACGAATTGCCTCAATCATCCGGTGGCCGGCAGCTGGGGAGGCGAGTGCCTCACCCCACTGGCGCAGAGCCTCCCTCTGCGCCAGGGTACGAACCTGCTCCACCTCCTGTGGAGCAGACCGTCCCCCCCGCTCTCGTACAGCAACCCGATGCCGATACACCTCCCAATGGACGCGTGCATCGACATCCCATGGCGTTTGGCCCGCAAGAACGCAGGCCGCGCCGTGGCTGACCGTGCGATAGGCTCGCACGGCCCGGGCTGCTATGACCCTCTGCGGACGTCGCAGTAGGGCCACCGTACGGGGGGAGAGGCACTCCGCCCATACCGGGGCTCCGTATAGTGCCATCGACCTTATCACCCCGTGATACAGTCGACCGCACGCCGATCCTGGTCCTCCCACGTTGGGAAGGACCCGCCCGAGTGCGGCTGCGGCGGCGCACAGCCGTGGAGCGAGGAGCTTAAAATGCTCCTCGAAACTCCATCGGGGGTCCAGAACCAAGCCGAGGTACTTGAGATGCGCCTCGACCGGTATACGTACCCCCTCCACTCGGACACGGAGCCCCAGTGGGATCCTGCGACGGGGGGCGTGGAATAACATGGCCCTCGTTTTGTCGAGGGCCACGTCCAGGCCCAGGAGGCGGATGCGTCGGACGACCAGTGAGGTGCCGACCGACGCAAGGTGGGCCGCCTCCTCCCCCGTTTTCGCTCTCGCCGCGACAAGCGTGTCGTCGGCGAAGCAGACGACCTTCGTTCGTGGCAGAAGGTCGCCTCGCAGGACCCAGTTGTACCCCAGGTTCCATAACAGAGGACCTAGTATGGAACCCTGGGGTACACCCGCCGCCGTTGTCCACGTGTGGATCTGCCTTGCAGGTAATCCTCCACGAGGGCGCGGAGGTACGGAGGCACCCGGTGGAAGCGGAGTGCCTCCTTTATGCACTCGTGGGGCAGGCTGTTGAAAGCGTTGCGGATGTCAAGAGACACCGCAACAACAGTCTCCCTACGAGCTGTGGCCTCTTCAGTCCACCTCTTGAGGAGGGCCACCGCGTCCACCGTGGACCGACCGGTGCGGAAGCCGAACTGGTTGTCAGCCAAGTCCGGCCCCTGGTCCTCTAGGTGCTCGACGATGCGGGAAGCCAGGATTTTCTCTAGGAACTTCCCGGCCTCGTCGAGTAGCACCACCGGCCGATACCCAGCCGGGGAATCCGCGGGGCGGCTCTCCTTTCTTAACAGGTAGAGCCTGCCCGCCTTCCAACGACTGGGGAAGCGGCCCAAGGTGATGCTTAAATTTAGCACCGCCCGGAACCGCTCCTCAAGGTATCCCAGGGCGAGGGCCAAAACCCTACTTGGGACACCGTCCGGTCCCGGCGCCTTTTTTTTGCGCCGGAACCGTTCCCTCACCATGTCGAATTCCACGTTCGACACGGGAGGGATAACGGCAACCACTTCCACCGGAGGAGCGTCCGGGGGGACCATTCTGGGGGGCTGGAACGGACCGGGATCGGGAAACAGAGTCCCCAGCACCCGATCCAGCAGCCCTCTGTCCATAGCGGAGGTAGGGGAAGCGGAAGATTTAAACTTTCCCCTCACCATCCGGTACGGACGCCCCCACGGATCATCGTCCAGGAGCCGTATAAATTGCTCCCTAGACTCCTCCTTGGCCCTGCAGATTTCGTTCCGCAGGGCCTTCTTGGCTGCCGCATACACCCGACGAAGTTCAGCTTCCTCGTCGAGTGTAGTTCTGGCGCGCCTACGACAACGCACGTAGGCGCGCCTGGCCCTCATACTGGTGGTACGCAGGTCCGCAATCTCCTGCGTCCACCAGTACACCTGCCCCCTTTCGGGGCAGGCCTGCGCCCTCGGCATGGCGACTTGGCAGACGACCTTCATGTCGTCTGCGAAGAGCTCTGCCATGCCGTCGACATCCCCGGCGAGATGAGGCGGCACTGCTGCCCACGCCCGCACCATCGCCGCCTCCTCCGCCACATCCGGGCGGAGCTTGGTGAGCGCCCATCGCGGGAAGGCACTCACCACGGGGCCCCTATGGATCGGGGTTCCTGGGGATGCCGTGGAGACCTCATATCGGACATATAGGTGGTCCGATAGGGTCTCCACTTCTTCCTCAACTCGCCAGTCATTAATTCGACTGGCGAGTGAGGGGGATGCAAAGGACACGTCCACCACGGACGTGCCCTGCACCCGGACGCAGGTAGGGATGGAGCCCCTATTCAAAATCTGGAGCCCCAGGGACAGAACCCAGGACTCCAAATCTCCACCCCTCGCGCTAGTGCGGGAGGACCCCCACGCGGTAGACCACGCATTGAAGTCCCCCGCAACTAGAACCGGTACCGGGGCCGTCCTACGGATGACCCCCTCTAGCGCAGCCAGGAAGATTGTGAAATCCGCCCGGCTGCGATTGGGGGAGAAATATGTTGATACAACCAACATTCCCCCCCACATGGCGGCAACGTAGCCAGTACCCCTCTCTCTTAAAATGAGAGAGGGGGCTGTGCCACGCGCCGCCCGCATTATGGCGGCGGAATTATCCGCCGCCACCAACCAATTTGACGACTGCGGCGGAGCGTAGTACGGCTCCGACACAATCGCCAAATCCACACCCCACTCCGCCGCGGTCTGACAAAGGAGGTCCTGTGCCGCGGCGCAGTGGTTCAAATTAGCCTGGAGGAGCTTTATGGGACTACTAGATATTGGTGGTCTCCATGGGCTCCTCCTGGGCCATCGCTGTGGCCGGTGCTGCCTGTGGTGTCGGGCTCCTTGGGGCCACGGTCAATTTCACTGGGGCCAGTAACTTAGGCCTGCGATTTCATTGTGGACCTTATGAATGGATCTTTCTTTATCAGCACCATCACAATTTCATCCGAAATACGAGTGCTTTCGAAATCCATCAAGGATCTTTAACATCGGTCGGTCCTACGTTGCTCGCTGTATCGTCCATTTATTGGGATATGTTGAGTGTGTTGTTCGCAGTACCTTTTTCTTCGGAAAGCTAGCACTGGGACCGAAGCTGTTAGCGTTGAACCCATTTGATACCTTGAATACTGGTTTAGACTAAAAGGGAATTCGTAGGATGTCAATGAGTAAGGTGCCGCGCGGATCTCTCATGATTCAGCCATAATATGACAGAACACAATAAATCCGTTTTTATTGTAAGCTATAAACTTTTTTGAGACACCAGACGATCTTCCTTCTTCTAAATTATTAAAAATGGAAGATAACTTAACTTGTAAGATAACTAAGGGCTATGCTCGGGGTTTCTCTACGCCTGGGCTGTCCAGACCTGACACGATAACGGGCCAATACAAATCACTGTATAGATTGGAAAGCCGCAGTAATAAATGTTTAGGTTAATGATTTTTTTTGGGTAATTGCAATGAAACTTCGTAGGAAGCAGCCAAACTTTGTTCACTGACAGAACTTTCTATCAAAACCATTTAGTGAATTAGTTTTTTCTTATACTCGGCTATAACATTCTTGATTCACCAATACACTTTTTATGCTTACGCTCCTACGGTGATGGAAAGCATCGTGAGGCAGCCTGCATATATCTGCGAAGAAATTCAAAGGTTTATGTGAAGTCTAGCAATCCGCACTGGGCCAGCGTGGTTGACTAAGGCTTTTAGGGTAGGCTCGAGCCCGACGGGGGGCTGCGATAATGACAAATTTCGTGTTAATTGATAAGGAATTAAAACAGTTATTATCTTGATCATGTGAAATAAAATGAGAACTTCAACAATTAAGCAATAAAAAAATAACAAATTGGTTGTAAGGACTTTATTCTTTTGCCTTTTTTCATTTTTCACTAATTGTTTGAAAATGTGATATAGAGGGGTCAATTTCGCTTGCAGAAATTATAAGCCAAGTAGGTACATATAACATTTATTTTCTTTGAACTCCAAACCTGCATTCAAGACGTATCGTATTACAGGTACTTGCTTTATAATAACTTACACATTGTTGTTCATGCGATGTGAAAGTTTATCTTTACGAAACACGATTCTTTAGTCTCGATGATTGTATTTATGGTAGTGGCAAAGGGACGTTTTGCAGTTAACAGGTTCTTGGAATGACATGACACTCACACCCAGTTTCTGAAAGGCTGTTCAGCGATAAAATTAACTAACAAGCTGTCAATCTAATGTTAACTATGAATTGAGTTGCTGAAAGCTAAATCAACTTATCACTGTGTTAGTTGACACAGCTGTCAAATTTATTTCAAAATTATTAAGGAAAGACCCATTTTGGGTTTTCAAAACACATATGAATAAAACAAAATATAGGATTTCAGCAATGTGACCGTGTCTAAAAATATTTCTCACGAGAAATCAAATTATTAAAGATAAGTAAATTTTGTCTAACTAACGTTTCGGAAACTCAAATTGATTTGACACTGCTGTTAAGATGACGGATGTTATTTGAACAATATTTTGATCTACCTTTCAGAAACTGGGGGTTAGTCATTGATAATGAAAAGAAGCATTGTTGTCGATGATCGCCGTGATGAGTTTCGAAGATTCATGCTAAGAGTTCTTTTATTCATGACGGGAACACTATCTCACTTAAAAAGTATCATTTTTTAGGGTTCCGTACCTCGAAAGGAAAAAACGGAACCCTTATAGGATCACTTTGTTGTCCGCCCGTCTGTCGTGTCTGTCAAGACCCTTTTTCTCAGGAACGCGTGGAGGTATCAAGCTGAAATTTATATCAAATACTCAGGTCTACTGTCCCTTGGAGCTGTGAAAAAATCAAACTTCTAAGCCAACGCAATTAAAACATACAGCCGTTTATGCCGCAAATTTTCGACACTCGCAAGTGAGTCAAAACCTACAGGATACTTCCCGTGAACTCAGAATCTCAAAATTTGGTACGAAGTAACGTCTTTTAGCACAGATAAAGGAAACATTGCGAAAACCGTAAATTTTTAGTTATATCATATAATAATAAAAATATAGGGGTGAACTTTTACTTATACATACAGGTTTGTACGGAACCCTCGGTGCGCGAGTCCGACTCGCACTTGGCCGATTTTTTTTACATACGATAGAGGAGAAGCTCTTGGCCTTCATCACCTGATAGTAAATGAAGATAAGGCCCAAGGTGGAAACGAGCTTCATCTGGACTCCTCAACAACTAGGGAATTTGGCTTTCTTACCTTTAATTCCCGGAACACAATAATGCTCTTAACTATGTTACTATAGCGAAAAACTTAGGTAAGTCTAGATCTACATAATTATGATGTCTGAAAATAAGTCGACCTTTGCCAACTTTCTCTGTATGCCTACTTTCAGTTCAGTACAATAGGGTAGTTGACTCATATCAAAATTTATTAAAATATTGTTTATTTCTAACAGTATTTGGCATAAGGTTCCACAATATACCGATTTTAATATATAACAATGAATGATTACTGTAAAATTTTAATTTGAAAATGCTAGAAATAATCTTTTTTTATCTCACGCCGTAAACGCTTTGATATCCTGTGGTCAGGGCCGTGACGTCACTCATATAGTAAACAAAGAAATGTCAAATTTGATTCAACAACTCGTCGATTTGCACTATTCTTTCCTAAAACTGGCAAAAAATCGTCCAAGTCTCCGTTATTATATTTGTAAATATCGTAAATTATTTGTATTAATAGCAAAATCAACCATTGATGTTGGATTTGTGAGAGCAGATAGTACAAATCTTCCGAAAATAGACAGATTGATGGTCAGGAGATTCTTTGTGTATCGCTCTAAACAATATAAGTACAGTTTCAATACTGTTATAATGAAGAACGGTTACAAGTGTACTTGTCAAGATTGTCACGCGGCAGAAGAGAGTTGCAAACATGCATTTTTGGTGTGGTTGCACCATCACAGTGAGGAGCTATTTTGTACAGCAGTTGAATGCTATTGGATAGAATTCTATCTCTCAAAAGTCAAATAAACACTAAAAATATTTACTTCAAGAGAAATGTTGAAAAGAAAACATCAGGATCATGTGTCAAATACCAGTGTAGTACTGCAAGAATTTGTAAATGAACATAAAAAGAGAAAGATTGGCAGTTGTTCATTTGTCAAGCATGAAGAAAATTACTGGGAGGAAAAATATATATACATTCACAGACACAGATTGTGACATATTTCTTAAAAAATAAAAGACCTCTTCAATGAAGAAAGAATAAAGTGCATAGAAAACTAAACCACGAATCATCAATACAGAAGTGCTCTTTAGTTCTAGCTTCGTTATAAACAATAACAGCTTCCATGTGCTATAAAGTCAGCCAGTGCATAACACATGATGGTTCTTTTGTTGGGAA
Source organism: Schoenobius gigantellus (assembly GCA_963935595.1). Lineage (NCBI taxonomy): Eukaryota > Metazoa > Arthropoda > Insecta > Lepidoptera > Crambidae > Schoenobius > Schoenobius gigantellus. The sequence continues at coordinate 9,986,486 of OZ012556.1, read as the reverse complement.
GATTTTTGGTGGGAATTCTTGCAGACACCTACGAGTATAATGAAATGTGGATAAAAGTTGAAAGATGAAGATTTGGGTTGAAATTTGCAAAATGTGACCTCATTTCTGATTAATACCCTGTAATAGTCTATTCAACAAACGGTATCCATAAAATTAGATTAATACAAAATTGTCATGCTCTTTTACTGAAGATAATGTTAATTATCAAAGACGGAAAACTGTGAACAGTATGCTTAACTCAAGTATAGATGCAGATGTTTTGTGCTAAAGCAAACAAAACTTATATACTTTTGTGTTGCTAGCAGTATGTCATTTTGAAAACACTCAAAAGGTGACAATATTAGCTATAATAGGTATTTGTTCTAACAATCTGAATGTCAAAAAACTTATTAACTTATAGTGTCATTTTGGAAACTATACTACATTTTTCCTAAATTATATGAAAGTATTACTTCATAATAAATCACTTTACTATTATTTTGACTTTTATTACCTGCGACCTTAAGGCAATATATACAAATTAATAAATTTGATCTAACTCTATTCAACGTATTTGTACTTTTGGAACATATACTATATTTGAGTAACAATGATAAAAATGAGCAACAAACCTATAAAATATTATAAATCTTTTAAGGTGTAACAGAAAAATAAGACACATGCATTTCAAATTAAAATATTTTGATTCAACTTAAACCTTTACAAGTCATTATTGTCAAATAAACATAGAACATTTTTTTTTGTGAAGAACATAATGACTAATGTAGTACAAAAATTTATTATGTCATCTTTAGATGTTAGTTATGTATAAAGTAAAGAAAAAAAAATATTTATATTATTTATTTAATAAGAAGGGTCTTGTAAATTAAGAAGAGCACAGGCTGACAACACAGCAATCACATTTAATATATTTGTATACGGCTTTAAAATGGATAACTTGCATATTCTTGCGTAAGCTGTTCTGAAATTTACCAGCCATGGTGGCCAGCAGGTTTAATCAGTGAAGATATAACATCTTTCAGTTTTACCAAACTGGACCTATTTACTTCTATGGTGCTTTGGTATATGAATACTTGAGTTATTTTGTTGACATAATGTTGTTCTAGTTGACGGGTAACATTTTGATCTTGTGGCTGAGCATGCACTGCTTTGTATTATGTTGCACAACTTTTACTGCCTTATCAATCTCGTTGTCAAGAGGAGAACAGGTTAGTACACAATAGTTCTCATTAAGTAACCACTGAAAGCAACAAATTTTAATTAGGTACTCAGTAAATTCAAGTAAAAGTTGTTTAGATAAATATATTCATTATGAAACTTTGATATTTTTATTTGTATTACATACTTTTTAATTAATATTCAATTACATCATTATTCAATTGGACATAAGTACATATTCTTTTCTTTGAAACATCATCTAGTGTCAGTGTATAACTTAGATTAAATCAAAAAGGCGTAAATGGTCAAGTTTTCTCTCAGTTTTCTGGTCAAGTTAAAATTTGGTTGGTCGGCTGCAGTCAGTTTTCATTCTAACTGAAAGATAAAAATTTAATTAATTTACATACAGATTTGATTTTACATACAACCTAAAAACTTCTATTTTGTTTAAGTTGAAACTGAAGTACCTACACAGATTGAGTTATTCAGTTATAGTACTTACAGTAATGTGATTTTCGCAAAAATACATTTGAGTTTCAGTAGATAGTTACAGGATTTCTTTAAGCGAGTGTTAACCAAATATTTCGCATGTCTATATCACTGGGTACGTCTAATCCACAGATTTCCTGGAGTCTTTGAAGAGGTAATTCTATATTCCTCTTCTATTGTCCCGTTCCATATACAGTTTTACTATATTTTGTGATATTTAATAGAAAGCATTGTTTTTGTGAGGTTATTTCGCCCCCGTGCTTTGTTTACTATAAGACTGACGTCATTGCCACAGATAATGAACAGACTATCATGGCTGACCGTGTTTTCGGTCCAAAATTGAAAATCTTAATTTAAAATAGATTTTTTGCACTTTTTAGCCATCGAAAAAAATAATATTCATGTGCTATGGTCTAATACAACAATTATGAACATTTTAAGCCCTACTTTAAAAAAGGGTCAACTAGCCTATTGTACATATTAATGGAATATACGCATTTTTACAGACTCCTCTGTGAATGTAATAACACTTTTACAACATAATACACTGCAGTCAAAACTAGATTGATTTGTTTACCAACTCCGCAGATGCAAAATATTCATAAAATAAATCATCATTAAATAAAACCACGGCTATAGCACATGTGACCACAGTACTCCAATTCCTTTGTCATTAAGACGTCAAGCTTCACTGGCACCCCTAGTGGCAAAATCACTCGTGGCACGCTCATTATGTATGTATCTAGGGCAGCTAAAACATTAGGATTTATAAAGCGGACTACAAAGGACTTTAAGCAGAATGACAGCAGAATCATACTATTTAACTCACTAGTTCGAAGTACGTTAGAGTATGGTAGCGTAATATGGAATCCGTTATATGAAGTTCACTCGACCCGTTTAGAGTCTATCCAACGCTCCTTTACTAGGCACTTGGCATGCAGGACCCCTGGGCTCAGCAGTAGGTGTGCTTACGAGGACAGACTTCGGTTGTTCTCAATGACTACGTTGGCACACCGCCGGAGAATGTTGGATCTCACTTTCTTGCACAAGGTCTTAAATGGTGAATCTGTGTGTCAGGAGGTTCTTGATCGTGTAAGCATTAGCGTGCCACGCTTGTTTTCCCGTCGCTGTTTTCCGAGATATTTCTTTAATGTCCCAAAAAGCAGAACCAATGTAGGTAGGAATGCACCTGTGTCAAGAATGGTAAATACCTACAATAGCTGGCATAAAATTTTTGATATTGACATTTTTCACGACAGCTTGCGTAAATTTAAATTTAAAATATTGCAGACCCATAAATGAAAATAGCTATTAATTATAATTGTAATTTTCAATCGTATTAATACATACTGTTATATAACTTGTCCTTTCTGTTTTCTTTTTGTTTAACCATTTTTATTTGTATTTTTATAACGTAAGATTAAGATTTGAAAACTGTTGTAAATTAACCTTTTGTTGTAATGCTGTGCATATCTATTATAGTTATATGCACTAGGTATGTAATGTGGAATGATATATATTTTAATGTACTGTGTATATAATGTTGATGTGCCAAAATAAATAAATAAATAAATAAATAAATTATGTTATCTGTCTTAATCACTCAAAGTATTTAGCGGCGCGGTCGGGAGTTCCGAGCGACTAGTCGAAACGGAACTATAACTTCAAAGATGGCGTCGTTTCGTTCCCCTCACTCAGCTCAGGCGCAGCTGCTGTCCCCATATCGGGAACTCTTTATTTATCCTCCGCCTCGAAATAGGATGCGGAAGAGTTCCCCTAGCATTGTGGGTCGATAAACGCGTCGCCGCCGTCTCTTTTGGGACGTAAAATTGATTCTTCAACATGTTTTATTTTGTGTTTATTAGTTTAACTCGTCGACAATCCCTTTGACACTTTGATGGAGCAACCAGTCTCATGTTCAGTGATAGGGAGCATATTCATTAGTTGACAACGAAGTTATGGGTTAGGAAATTAGATTTACTATTGTTGTTGTGTGCTCTACAATTTAGATTGTCTGATTATAAGTAAGTACTAGAGAACTATTGTCTTGGTTTTTACGCATTGCTAATTTAATTTAGAAACCCTTGATTACAGTGATGCATCCTGTGGCTTAAAACGCATTTATTTTTTTCGCAACATGCGTGACAACAAGCGAACGGTGTACTAATACTGTAGCATAGGACTAGGAGTTTTCCAGAATAATTTTATTCCAGATTCGATTTATTGAATCTCATGATCGCCCCTCTCACATGTTTCTGTTTAGTAGCATTTTACTTTGATTAAACTGAAATAGCATCTTCAAAAAAATCAAAAACAAATTACAAAATATATTTACACTGAAATAATCTCTAGTCCGATTGCTGCGGTCCGCACAAAAAAGGTATGTTTCCTTCCGGTCTTCCAGTCAGGTTACTACGGTCCACACAAAATGGTCTGTTTCCTTCCAGTCTTCCAATCTGGTTATTACGGACCGAACAAAATAGGTCTGTTTCCTTCCGATCTTTCAATCTGGTTACACGGTCCGCACAAAGTACATGTTTCCTTTCGATCTTCTAGTCCGGTAACTACGGTCCGCACAAAATAGGCCTGTTTTCTTTCGGTCTTCCGGTCTGGTTACTAGGGACCGCACAAAATAGATCGGTTTCCTGCAGTTCCTCCAGTCTGGTTACTACGGTCTGTGCAAAATAGGTTTGTTTTCTGCCCGATCAGCACAAAATAGGTCGGCTGTTTGAATGCGGTTCGCAATATGTCGATACTTGAGAGAGTCACTTCACCTTACCTACAATAACCAAAATTGCACCGTTAGCTCAAGAGTATTGACTCACATCATTGTTCTAGCGATATCTGGCGACCTGACTCACGCTCAGGTACACAAGGTGACGTTATTTGGCTGCGCTTTGTAAGGTGGAAAAGTTTATCATTACTACGGTACGGTCAGTGTGCAGTGCTGCCACGTTAGTGGATTTTCCACCAGTTCTGGTGGTTTGGAAACCCTTGTTGGTGGGCAAAACTCATTTCTAGTGACAGGTGGATTTTTTGTGGGCATTTATGGCAAACTCTTATACACCTCATGCCTCATCTAATGAAACAGTCTGTCATCCCAACATGTCACACTTAAGATTGCGCCCAATACGAGTTATTAGGCAGTAGCCACAATTTTTTAGAATTTAGGATAATTTTTAAATGGAAATTTGCTAAAAATACATAGTAATTGTGTGTTTACTTACACAATATTTAATGTTTTTTTATTACGATTTTTATTTTTTATTACATTTTTATTATATATTTTTTTAAACTATTTAAATACAAGTAAATATTATTTTTATACAACTAAGTTGGCAAACAAGCAAACTGTCCACCAGATGGTAAGTGGTAACAGTGACCTATAATACATGTGGCACCTGTGAGACTCGCAGCAAAACTGCAACCCTCACAAGATCCACAGTATACTCGTACGTTGCCAACTTGTGACATCAGATGTAGTCACGGTACCCAGTAATTTAACTACCATAAGTGTATTTCTTAATAAAAAAATTGGTAAAAAAATAGTAAAAAAATTGGTTTATGTACACAATCATTATTTAGTGGTTGTTCTAGTGGTTTCACGATACATTTATAAAAAGCTAGTGGTTTTCTGGTGGTTTTTAGTAGTTTAGTGGATGTGTAAATTTACTGTTGGCAACACTATCTGTGTGTTTTGTCTTGTATGACTGGCGGGGTTGGCGCTATGGCAATCATGTTAAGTACCTAGTTGACTTAGCTCGATCACTTGATGTGGAACATCTAAGTGTTATTATGGAATTTATTGTGAAATAATTGTGTATTGATTAGTGAAATCAATGAAATTAAATAAATACAAGAGGTGAAAGTATATTGTTGAACATATGTACTAAGTATTTTTTGTACGAGTATTTGTTGCGATGCTACAATATCTTATGTTGGGGTGGGGTACGGCCTCAAACTTTCCTCATTTATTAGGTAGTTCGTCCTGCACATACAAATGGTCGGCGAGCACGGACAAAATATTGTGTCCACGTCGTGCCCACAATAATTATGGAGGCTAATTAGGTCATGGAGTGTGCGGCCATTGGTTTCACGGCATACTGCACCTGTTCTGTGCATCGTCAATACAAACAAACATAATATGTGCACGGCTATGGAAATTGCCCAACTTTCTTTTGATGCTTTAAAATGATACACTGAAGTGTTGAGAGTAGGTTATAACAGTACAAGGAGATATATTTAATAATGACGGAAAGGAGAACTTTGCACTTTATTGCAGTTAAGTACAACAATTCCCATCTCCCATAACACTGTTCTTAGTTTTTTCTATTTAATACTGAACATAGGCATTCCTTTTTGCGGTTGCATCGTTGGAGCTCGAGAGCTGCGAAGACAAAATTTGCAAAATGAAAAGAGTTTCCTATCTTAAACTTAACTCAAAATCAAAGATAACCTGTCAACCGTTTTTTTTTACTAAATATTGCACCAGAACATGAATTAATTTATAGTCAGCGTATGATATAATTAATTGTCCGTTTTTCGGTTTTTTATTCTAGAAAATTGTTTAGGTACCTAGACGGGGAGATTTCATAACGGTACGGAGGCCCTAGACAAATGCCACACGCTAACTTTTCCGCAGTCCTGCGGAAAAATGTATGGAAATGACATTAGCTTACGACAACCTCACGCTATTTTTTCCGCAGCTAATGTCATCTCCATACATTTTTTTCTAAGGAACGACTGCGGAAACTTTAGCGTGTGGCATTTGTCTAGGGGGGCTGATCAGAAAAGATTTGCCATAACATTAAGTATGAAAAAGTTTAACTGTTCACAGGGCAGGAAAGAATGGATTCGCGAAGTAGATACGTGTTTAATTTCCGTAATAGCATGGAGTGGGAAATACGAGAATGTAGTCCCATGGTATTCCATGGTGGGCGATGTTTCGTTTAATCGAATTGCAATAAGAAAGCAAATTTTTTATGTAATCAACATCGTATCGTAAACAGATTTTATTGGCGAATGTAGATGGTTAATAATTTACTGGCAGATAATTATTTGGCGCCTTACACGTAGGGCTATCAACACTGGCAGTAAAGCTTCAATTAATTATGGAGTGGAAGATTTTATCATTCATCGGTATGTTGACGTGGACACTCGGCGATCGTAAACAATAACGATGGGCTATTAGTCCAACATTGAGTGGGTACTTTAATTCAGGTACCAATATAGTGTTGCGTCAAAAATATAAATCGAACGTTACTTTCGATTTTCAAATTGTGATTCGTGAATCGAATATCCCTAATAGTTAGTTACTAGAGCTGTATTATCTGTGCTAGAGAGAAATCAATACAAGAGTCGTCTGCGCGAGTAGGTACCTCTATCTTACCTACTAATTTCTGCCACTAAGCAGTTGTGCTTCTAGTTCTAATGCTGATGTGTGCCGGTTTTGTTTTTGAAGAGTAAGACAGGTAGTGAAATTGCTGGGTACTCTGATTTAATATCTTATGTAACAGGTTGGCAATGCACATTCGGGTCCTGGGCGGCCGCAACAAAGGATTCGGATGCGAAATAGTACATTTCGATATAAGTGTATTATGGTGGTTATAATTAAGTGTTTAACTACGGTAATACTATTACTGTGGTATAACCTACAGACACGTTTGACGCACGATGTTTTTCAACACACTTGTAAGGAAAAATACTTAGTGGATAAAATAACACAAATCATTCTTAATTTGTTGATAAAACTAAACAATGCTATGAAAATAAACGTTTGAAAAATCAACGTAGTTCGTTGATGTCTTTTATATTACTTTTAGCTTTTAAAACAATACACTATACCGCAAATAGTACAGTTATAACACACGCGTGCTTTATGCGCTGCTTTATGTATCTCAAATCGGTGGAATTAGATTAACTTTACGAGTAAGTTAATGTTTCATTACATAATATTTTATTTTACTACTTCCGAACAGAAAAGAACCTTAAAGTAGAGCATCCTTAAAGTGCACATTTTGATTTTTGTATTAACGCACTCAGATATTTTTTGACGCAAATCCACAACAGCACTTATCCACAACATGTCTCATGGCATTCAGTCAGTCCATGTAAGATTCAGTAACCGCTGTAGAATTTTGGCCTGGAATGAAGGATGTTAAAACGACGAAACGTATAGATATGTAATTTTTGATATGTTATCTAACGATCTAATCGATGCATAGTTATTCGATCCCGGAAAAAACGCAGTAAACGATAACAATGAATTGTTATAACTTTATTTTTTGCACTTAATTTGCTGCATATTACAGACGTTCATGCATAATTCAATAACATGAACTGTCATTGTTGATTAGTAATAAGGTTTTGAGATCAAATACTGCGCAAGTACAGATAAAATGGTAAACATACAGCTGCATGATATCGTACTGTTGTGAGCCGGAATTTTTCTTTGATTCGAATTGCAGGTTCAGTGCGATTGTTGATTTCTTTCCGACGAATGAACAACAAATTAAGTATATTTTGCTAATATTATCTTACTTAATCATCTATTCAACAATTCCAAAATTTTACTTTTGCGTCAAGGTAGCTTCCGATTGAGCTGAAACTTTGCATGCATATGTATATCGCGTGACAATGCAACTGACAAATTAGGAAAATGACCAGTGATACGCTAACTCAATATTATGATGACATGGAGCTGAGCTTATGCTGGAGCTGGAAGGTAGTCATAGGAACTCCGCAATAAAACGACTGAACCCCATCGAGTTTGGGCTCGTTTGATTCGTATTAACGAGTACTATAAACTTAAACAAGTTTTTTTAAATAATATTCTTTTTTTTTAAATGCTCTTTGAGATTCGCAGTAAATCTGCAACCCCCACAAGAACCATAGTGTGCGCTGCCAACAACGTGTGACACAAGATGTAAAGTCACGGTACCCAGTAATTTCACCGCCATATCTTACCCTTTAAACCGGAACACAGCAATGCTGCACTGCTGCTTTGCGGCAGAAATAGGAAATAAGACGGAAGCACCCAAGCAGGCGACCCTGGTACAGAGTCTTATTACTAACATGGTACTCATACAAAGCTACCTATAAACTTTATAAATTGCAAAACTATTTTATTCATATTCGTGTTGTGAAATAAACAGGAAACGTCGCGTCACAATTATTTTTTCTGATAGATAAGTACATCCCTGTATGTTAGAAATTTTTTCAAGTTTTCATTGATAATGTCTTGGTCAGTAATTATGTTCTAATTATTCCGCTGTTTAGTTATTGTATTGTTTGTTAAATTGGCATGACAATGAGACACCATCACTTTTGATCAGGTGTTAAATTGAATTGGCGGCTATAATAGTATTGTTAGCGAGGTAGGGAAGTAAAGTGACATGTCGAAGTGATTTTACGCATTCAGTTGCGTAAGGTCGCAACAGGTTTGTAGGAAGCGCTGAACCCTTATGACTAGGTAATGTCACAGACGCTTGTAAACAAACGGATATGTAGATTCGTGTATTGTGAGTGACCGCTGATGTTCCATAATGACTATTGTTTGAGGGAAACCGTGTGGCAAGAGTTGATAAGAGTACTGTGCTGTAGCTTTCGCTACTTTGAGAGTTATTAGTGGAAGAGGACTGTTCGAATGAATTTCGGCATATACCATTTATAGTTACTCCGGAATTAGTGTGGCCTGTTAAGGTATAATTTGTGCTGTGACTGTGATCATCTTTACAGTATCAATTGAAGTGTCATCTCAAGCGAGTTACTGTTCGAGGGCACTCTCCACCAGCGCCGTCTTTGTATAGAGCAGGGCTGTCCAGATCAGACACGATCGCGGGCCAATTCAAATCACTGCATAGATTGGTGGGCCGCAGAAATAAAAGTGTTTTTACACCCTGCCTTACTTAATATCGTTTAACATTGTACACGTCAAGGCCGACAACGCATTTGTAACTCCTCTGGGGTTGCGGGTGTCCATTACTGTCCATGGGCGACGGTAATCACTTACCATCAGGTGATACGTCTGCTCGTTTGCCCCCTATACCATAAAAATAAACTTTATTCACAGACAAAGCTTGAATACAAATCATACACTGAATTTTGCTATTATTGTTGCAGATAAAATACACTAATGCCCATTTCTCATTAAATGTGTAATTTTATTTAATTCCATGGTTATTGCTCATCATACTTTTTCGTATAACAAGGCGATTATCCAATAGTTACATTCTATTAAAGTGTTTGATCTTCAAAACGATTGGTACTTAAAAACACTGACGTATGACGTTTATGCAATCGCGTTTCATTAATTGACTAACTGACGTAAAGTCAATAAGACTTTTGCTCAATTTTCCAATTGCCTTTTCAGGTAATTATTTTATTGTATGTCGGTGATTATTCAATATTCATGTTCTCATTTACCGTTATGCAGGTTGAAGGTCAGAGTATGGCCTAGACGAGGGCTTCTCGGCATAATGCAACTAATGCTCAATAGGTTCACTTAACAAACTATTATTCATTAATGGCAATATGGAGTTAGTTACGGAGTGATTGATAGCAATCTATTGAAAACTTTGTGATATATGTATATCAAATCGATCCAGTGCTACATAACAAAGCCACTGTAAGTACTTTAATGCCGTTGAGTCACTTTGAGAATTTTACTCGTGACTTGTTTCTTGTGAATAGCCCTGCTTAGATAAAGGTGTACGTTAGAGTTTGTTCAGTAGATATGCCCCACACTCTGCGGAGAAGAGCCCTAAACGCATAGTACCTACACGCATGCCGAGAAACAATTGGCAGGGCTTAAAAAAATGCCCAGTATCACGTGATTGCAGTATTAGTGTGTGCGTAAATGTCAAATTCAAATTTTGACGTTTAGAATATGTGAAATTGAAAAATGTCAGTAAGTAAGCATTTATCAAGTTCTGAGTTAAGCTATTAAACTTTTTGTTCTGGTTGCTTAACCGTGACCATTTTTTTAACCATTCGTCAAGCGTCGAGCGAGTGCTCATTGAGCGTCGTCTGTGCTAGATTCCTACTGATTTTCTTCCTTTGTGAGCGATGCGTCAACTTCGCAAAACGTCCACAAAAATTTTCAGTATAGAATGAGCAATTGGTCCTTTTCGCAAATAGTCCACTTCGCGAACAGTCCACTTCGCAAAAGGTCTACTTCGCAAATGGTCCACTAAAATTCTGTTGTAAGTGTTTTCTATTTCTATTCTATCTCGTTTTCATTTCGACAAAAATCAAAATTATATTGAATTTCGTCGCAATGTTCCATTGATTTTCATCGCAACAGATACGAAAATCAATAGAAATCTAGCACAGGCGACGCTCGACGAGCGCTCGATGCCGGACGAAACGAATGATTAAAAAATTTTTTACAAAAAAATAAAACCGATTTCAAAACACCAAAAAGTCATTAATAATATAAGAAGACATACAAAACCACAGTTTTATATTGAAGTTGGTGCCAAATTTTAAGTTACTATATTAATTGTTCTTTTAATTTTTTAAGTTTTTCCAGGTGATCATTGCTTGGACTGTGATTTTGTATGTATTCTTATTTTATTTATGACTTTGTGGTGTTTTTGAAGTCTGTTTTATTTTTATGTAAATTTTTTTTCAATCTTTTTAGCCAAGGCAAACACTAGAATAACTTAAAATAAAACGTTTAACCTTTGGCTCTAAACAGTACTGAAAGAATTATTCCCGAACTCCTAACCTACCAGAAACCTCCTATCATCAGCTTAGTAACATGATATGATGACTACCAGATGTAAGTACCTGCATATCTTCAGCAAAAACATGAAACACGTTGGACGTGCCTATGAAATTCAAGGATTTCCGTCGATTTTCATAGATCCCATCATCAGATCATGACATAGTGACAATGGGACCACCTCGGGAGTATACTCTTTCGATTACAAAAATAATTTTGAAAGTCGGTCCACAAATGGCGGAGTAATCGGTGAACATACATAAAAAAAATAGAGCCGAACATAGAACCTCTTTTTTCGAAGTCGGTTTAAAATAGGACCCCTGGCATCATGCCCTTTCGCCATTTCACTAAAAAGGGAGTAAATTTGTGGATATTTGCAATCGGATAAGCTGACAAATTAGCTTATCCGCCACCAAAAAAAAAATAGGTGGACTCGTGTCAGTGTGATGAGACGTCAGTGTGTTGTGAACAAAAGAAATAATTCAAACCACGCGGTAGTTTGAAGCCTTTCTCATTTTTTATGGCAGGATTTTTCGTGTGGAGTCGAATTTAAGAAGGTATGTGTCGCCGCTCCCTTTCTTCCTGTGGATGTCGTAAGAGCCCACTAACGGAGTTTAGTGCATTTACACTTCTGCGAAAGCGAAAAGATGTAAAACTCCAAACAAACCGTACACCGACCAGTTGGGTTGTCCTCCCCGTCGGAGGAGAGACCCGTTGATATATGATTAGCATGATGAGAATTTTCAGACAAGTAGTGTCGTTTAATAAGTTGTAATTATTATTAGCTATACTGTAGTATTATATCACCTGTGTTCGCGATTAATATTTCACCAATGAAACGAAGGACAAGGACAAAGACGAAACTAGAAGTCGTACGATGAGTGCTTGATTATAAGAGCACGTTTATGTAGTGATAGGATTTATGCTACTTTAATATACGATCAAATTATTGCGCTGTGACTAAGCGGCTATTATATTTTTATTGGACCAAATTAACGCTCACATTAACACTTGCCGTATACAGAGATTAATATTAAGATAACTATAAGTAGGTACCTATTAATATGACTGATGCTTATAATATTTTTCCGCGATCAATATTTGGCGTTATTGACACTTGTAAGTATTTTTCAGTTATTATTTTCTGTGTGCGACTTTGCTTTAGTGAGCTTAAATATGGTAAGGTAAAAAATTATCGAAATTAAAAGTTACAATAAAATCAATTCCCTAGATTAGGAACTAAATTATAGAGGCCAATTTTTTATTCGTGGTTGAGTTAGAAACTTTTAAATTAAAGTATTTATGACAAGTGTGAAAATAAGCTATATTTACTTCTTTATGTAAGTTTCCGTTGAGTATATGGAAATAACGAATGAAAAGGTATTTCTCATGGTTGAGTAGAAAAATCTGACGACCAGCCTCCTTAGCATGGCCACCATAGCCAATCAAAACAATATTATAATCACAATGAGAGCGTTTAGAGCATTGAACCTAAAGTCTAACGCCGGTAGCACACCTCCGCCGCGGAACTGTAGTAGCGAAACCGCTGAACGATTCTCCCGCGTTGTCGTTTGTATGGCGCTCGAGCTCAGGCATGTATAGGCTGTTCTAACACGCATATTTAACTATGGCGCTATCTCTGTCGTGCGCGGATCCGCCCGATCTGCTTCAACGCCGTCTACACCTCCGCGTTCGATTCGCCACCTTGTCTGTTCCGCTTTTAGTTTTGTGCGCGATCTGTCGAAGTCGACAGATTTTGTAGGCGAAACCTGTAATATTTTTATAAAAATGGTGTCAAATTCATTAAAATTCACAGAGGAATTAATTGAAGAGGTCCGTAATAGACCTATGATTTATTTTTAGGTCATCCTGAGTATAAAAAAATACAAGCCTATGGAGGCAGCTTGGACGGGAATTAAATGAAGAAGTTATGTAATAGTTTAAGAATATTCAATATATTATGTAGGTATTATAATTAAAATTTACGTCAGAATACGTCATTTTAGTTAGTATTTTCTGTAAAGTACTCAATTTTATCCCGTTTCTTTTCGTTTCTAACTTTTTAAAATCTTGTGTTTTGTTTTTTAATGTGTCTTTAAAAGATTATGCAATCTTCGAAGTTTTGCGGGGTCATCTGAAAATAATCATAAAAGCGGTCTTCATGTGACATAAGTTCTATGCATAATCTGTTTTCTCTTAACTTTTTATCTTTCGATTTATTTTGTAAGCCCAAATTCTTCGTCTTTTTAAAATTAAAGACCTGCATCCCTAGCACGAATCATAGTTTATTTACTTACTATCACATAACGATTGAGATATTAAATGGACAGTTATCGTAAGGCTGCTATAGTTTTCATACAAAATAATACGATTACCATAACCATAAATATAGTGGTTCGTGCTTGGGGCACAGAGCGACGACGACATTTCACTAGCTTGCCGCTGGCGTAATGGCGCCTGGCGGTTCACTCGCTGATTGCGAACTTAGCGTGTGTGGCCTGGTTTCGCTGCGGAACTAGCATAGCGGTTTCGCCTTGTTGGTTTCGCGGCGGAGGTGTGCTACAGCCATAAATGCTCTAAGTGAGAGTGGGATGGTGCTATACGCAGCGAGAATGGTGTCTCTATTTCAATACTGATGTCACCTACCCCACACGAAGCCGAGGGGTCCACTAGTTAATGTCTTAAATCAAAAAAAGCCTCTTATTGCCGCTATTTAAGATGCCTAGTACACGAGAAGTCAAGTGGGTACTTCTCGGTTCCTTACTCGTTGGCATTTCAAATACTTAATACAATCAATCAACGCTTGTATCAACTTCGCATGCAACAATGTGTAGAATACTCGATCGATCGGTATCCAAACGCAAACGGTTTTTTTCTATTTCACCTCCGTTATTAATGACCACTTCCTGATTAAAGTTTCTCAGTTTCGTAAATCTTTGACGTTATTAATGACCTTGGCGTATTCAAAAGTGGTTATTTAACTTTCGCTTTGTAACGTTTGTTTTGGTATATTGCACGAGACGAGGAGAGTTTCTTGCTTGTTCCCATTGCAGGAAATGTGGGAAATGTGTGAGATATCGCACAAAACTTTTTTTCATACAAATTTTCAAATATCCTTAAGGCGAGGTTTTCCTGGAAATCTACGCGTGCACGGAGATTCCTTTATTGCCAGGTAATATAGTTGATAATCGTATAGCTTCTAATGTCGCTTACGCGCCCGTGACCGAACGAAAACGTTACTTTTTACATGTTTTATTCGATTTTTGGAAAACTAGAGTACAAAATAAAAAATGTATTTTTGCAATTTTCTAGACAATAAAAATGCACATCTATTGGTAACACTTTTATGCCATTTATTATTTTATTTTCTGATTCACAGCTGTTTTAAAATATTGAACAGAGTAATCTTTGGATTTTTTTTCTATCGAGTGAAATATTATTAATCATGTTTCTGTCTTTAAGAATGTTTAGATAAAATGTTCAACAATATCGTTTGTGGCGGTACAGTTAATCGAAATTGTATAAAACGGGAAAGTAGCGCCTTAAGTGTTTCGATGTTTTGTGTAGAAAAACAGGCGCGGAAACCCGAGTAAAATATATCGAATGTATTGCAGTTTTGGAATATTTTATTCTAGCGAGGGAATTAGAACAACATATTCATTATGTGGTAGATATGCGGCGGCTTAACTTTAAAGCAATTTTATTTTATTTGTAATTATTGGTTGTACTTATCTGTAGAACACAGGCTATAGCTCTGACGGGATTGAAGAACTGGTTTTACATTATTAACGAATTCGTGACCGACAACTGTAGCTTAACTTACTAGAGTATCTACTTACTCTCCTTACAGTTAATCCAAGATTACAATGACGACTGCTTAATGGAATGTCATGGAACTCTACATAAATCGACATAGAAAAAGTTAAAAGCCTTATTTAAAGACCACAATTAGCGTAAACGTATCTATTTTCCTTATTGTTTTGCATTATGTTTAATATAGCAACTATCGCCATAAAATTTATATTGAAAGATCTTGTGTCCACATAAATTTTGATATACATTTAGGTAGATTTAATTAATCTAGTAATTCTGTTTCCTGGTTTATGATCAGTGTTGCCACCTTGAAATATGTTAGGGCGCCAGATCCACATTAAAATGTCGCCAGTTTCTTAAAATGTGGACAAGAAAAAAAACCACCAAATTCCGCTAACTTTTTTTAAATTTAAATAAAATACTAATAAAGTATGTAATGTAGTTAAACAATAGCTAAGCAAAACTGTCCTCTTATCTTTTATTGGTTCATCAACGAAATGGGGTGCCAAGACATTTTAATAACTTCAGTACATTTAGTCCGATGCATTTTTAAATCATCCGTTGCCTTGGAACCGGAGAAAGCCATAGACTTAGAATATACTGGCGTATAGACGTACTGACAGCTCATTATAAAATGAGACCAAAATATTTGAATTGTCAATTCCAATACTATGTGGCTGAATTCCAATATCCAATGTGGCTGATCTGTCCTTTAAAATCGGTTAAAAAGTAGCTAAATGCACTGTCTCTTTCAAACTCTCGAACTAGAGAACTTCATAAGACTATATACATTCTCGCTCGCACTGTCAGTTGGTCTATATCTATACGACAGTATATTATATTTTAAGTCTATGGAGAAAATGATCAATACCTACAGGAAACGAAACTGCTGTTCTGTAATGTAAAGTGGGAGCATTTATAGACTTTAAGCTTATAACTAGGTATAGATTTTCGTGTCTATTCGGAACAGTAGGAAATTTTCTTCTCGAAGAAGTGTTGTCAGATTACATTCCAGAAAACCGCTAAAAACCACTAAAAAAAATAAATACGCTAAATGATGAAAAAATATCGCTAAAGGTCTTGAAAAACCACCAGATCTGGTGACAAAACCACCAAGGTGGCAACACTGTTTATGATGATCGCAGACATTTTAGGGTCCATTAGAAATTGAAAGCGGATATTCAGCTCTGTATTTAAATTGGAACTCATCTATAGTTTCACTACTGAAGTGGACGATATCTCGACTGGCTGAGTTCTTTTTTGTAAATTATATTTGGCGAAATTAATAGTAAAGATTTCTATTATTTTTTCTAAAATTTTGTCACTTTTAAGAGTCTCTATTCTAAGTGTTTTTAATTGGGTCGGGCGCGTATCCATGAACAAATAAATAAAACAGACTTGGATATACAGGTAACAAGTTTTGATTTGGAAATATTAATTTGAATTAGTTTTAATTTATATGATATTTGAAGTAATTTCCTAATGAATTTGCATCCTTAAACAAAGTGGCCATGATCTTTAAGATCACCAGACAGACGTGAGAATTTATATTTTATCTCTGTTTATCTTGATTGAATTGTCTTGTCATTTCCTTTTATCTTATCGGTAGCTCAAAATAGAGGTATCTAACAAATAACCACGACATTTACCATGAATTTATGAGTGGATGTCTAAAAAATGGTTAAATATAAAAGAGAACTTGACATTTCATCACATATCTCATTATTTCAATACAAGTCGTCAATTCTGCTAACCAATTAAATGGCGTGTCGGTAAGCAGCGGCAAGCATTAAAATTTGTATTAAACACAGTTATTGTTGCAAAAACACTAACTAATAAACAGTATCTCTTCTAGCATAATATTGTCAGAAACAATTTTAAAGAATTGCTATTGAAACATGCTAATTAGGTACGTTAATGTTAACAGAGTTAATTAATACTCTGTTAACATTCTTATCTGGAAGTCCCAAAACATTGAATTTGAATGTTAACATACAACACAAACATTTTGATGCCTGACAACTTTTTCTTTTGTTCCAGGTCAGTTAACACGATTAGTATTCGATGGTGGTTCAATGACGGCCGAAGGCACGAACGGCCGGCGCTGCTACGGGTAAAGATAGTTGTTTTCTACAGCAATTTTCTCATCGCCACCTAGATTGGTTCGGAAATGCACCGGCGATTCCACCTTTGCACGCGGAGGTGCGCAGGCGCAGGCTGTCGCGCCGACCAGTCACCTGCCGCATACCTCGCTCGCAGCACGCGCGAGATGCCGCGGACGCGTCGCCGGATAGCCGATCCATCGACTGATCGATAATTCGCAAACTTTTTCGACTTGTTATTGTTTTTTTCAATCAACGTTAGAGGATTTTCAATTTTTTGTGGACTGTGTTGCAAGTGATTTGTGTGCGTTATTTTTTCTTGAGACCTCCAATAATAGGAATGTGTTTTATTTATGCGGGTATGATAGTTAACTTTATTAATATGTAGCTTAGTAATGTCAAGCGATTAAAATTTAAAAATAACATAATAAAACAATAAAAAATATTTTGCATAAAGTTTTTGAGACTGAATATTCTCGAGATTAAAGTTCACCTTGAAACCAAAAGCATGTTTCAGTGCTCCAATTTCCATAGCTTAGTCAAGATAGTATGTTGCGTCAATTTGCTTGCTACACGCATCTAAACACATGCATTAATTACGATTAATTAGTTCGTTATATCTTGCGCATTTGCTGTCGAAAGAAATTTTGCATAAATATTCATAACAGCAATAAAGTGCGCGTGCAACGTAGCAGTAACCTAGTATTATCCAATAAGTAAGCGGGGAAAAATTAGTTAAGCAATGTATTGATATTTCGATCGGCAATTCGGCATCTACCTACCGCAAACTCATAGATGTGAGCAATTGCTTGACGATTAGTCTTAAAGAGATGTTTATTTTGAAATCTGACGAGCATGGTTAGCCAAAGTGACTGCTTACCCTTATAGGTTCAATTGGTTCAATGTATGTTTTAGTTATAAGACAATTTTTGAAACTGAATTAATGTTATTTGACAACCAAGAATAAAATATGCATCAATAAATTTAACTGCTCTATGTTATATCTAGCGCACGGACTATTACCGTGTCCAGCCAGAGCTAAAAATTAACTTAACAAAGCGAGCGAGCGAAATGAGCGTCCCCTAAACCCGCGTCGCGTTGTTAGCATTTTTACTTTAATGTCCTATCTAACCTAGAAAATCGTGCATAAAGTAATTTTATCTAGTATTTTCATAAAATATGTTAATAGCACGTACATAACAAGTCAAGCTTATCACTCTCACCCACTTTATAGCACCAGCCTATAATCTTGTCTCTCAATTAGACTAGTAATTTTCTATTTGCAAGTTACATTAGATCCCACTACTTGAAGACATTATTTCTGTAATGTGAGTCAAGTCAGAGTCTCTTTGAGTATTTGAAAGAACCATTCACCCTAACCTTTGGCAAAGGTATGTTGTTGCATCACGAATCGACTACGATGCGTGTATAAGTGCTTATTTTCTGCTATGATATTCTCTTATTAAACGTTGTCAATGTCTGTATGGTAGGGTAATATTTATAGTACATATCTTTCCCTATTCCTTATTATCAATAACTTTTTCAGACGTAAAAATATAGTATTTCTTGTCGTTTACAAATTTAAGATGATACAGTGCGATACATGTGTAAAATAGGCCATTTTTTCTCAGGGGGAAAAGCGTGACCGCACCGTACCTGCCGTTGGCCTAACGACGAGCGTGTATGGGGCTCTCCCGGCAGAGTGCCAGGCCTACCCACTAAAACCTCCCGGTGTTCTCCCTGCCCTTAAGTGCGTGTGTAGTAGGCTCCACAACGCGATACCACTACTCACGCGACCGGGATGTAAAATAGGCCTACGATATGTGATGTTTATTCTGGGATATAGTTGTCAAAGAAACCCTAGTGATGAAGTACAAAACTAAGCTTCAATTTCCCGCAAGCAAAATAATGTTAATTTTTGTTCTGTTTTTTCTTCCTTTTTAAGAGATACGAAGAATTGTGGCTGATCAAGAAGCGAGAACAGTTTGAAATTATCTTGTCAAAGTTCAGTTTTTGACTTCGTTTGGGATTCAGTGTCTGGTCGTTATCAAGTTTAATTGAAGTTGATAGCGATAATGAAAATACTGGTAATCTGGTAATATAAGGTCGAGTGGTTTAATATAATAATATTTTATGCATACAAGAACAAGAATGACAATAACTCAAAACAGAATAATAAATAACTTAAACCTATCAAAAAAAGACGTAAAAAATACAGAAAAATATAAAAGGGTTCCAAAAAGTCCACAACAGAAGTCTTGTTGCGTTATAGAGCCACGAACTAATACTCAAACTTTCTCAGCTATCAAATTGTAGGATAGTGGAACTCTAGTGTGTTTCCCTAACATTTCTTGAATGTTGTCAATTTGAAATTATACTTACCATAAACAAACATGTAATTACCACCGTGCTTCATATTCATAGTACCTACGAGGAGATTAGTAATTAGATGAAAACATTTATGTGTATACTTACGAGTTTTTCATTAGCGCAGTGAGTGTAATAAGGAAATCTAGTACACTTCTAATTACCAGGGCAACTAGTTTTTCAAAGCTATTTAGAATTCCTACCGTGTGCAGGAAACATGCATGCTTGGCCCTTCCGACAAGGTTTATACATTTGACGACCTCTTGAACATAGAGTGGGCCGTGAAGGGCTTTTGAAGAAAGGGAAACGTAACTGAATTAATTTTGCTTTTCATATTATATGCGAGTCTTTTGTGATTTCCAGTTTCGCAGTGTGATTTTTACCAGTTCCCGTACTGAACAATTTTACACATACATATAATAATATAATAAAATATAATATTTTCATCGCAATTCATCACAACTTTTAACCTAGATTAAAAACATACATTACCGGGACTTAAACATCATTACTTTATATAATAATTCTATCCCGGTCATGTCCCAATCCTGCACACCTCTCGGAGGTGTAATTTTTTTTCTTTTTTTTTAAATTAAATTGTGGGCCAATTTTAGTATACTAGGGAAGAAGAGGGACACTTCATCCGCTCCTTTGATTTTGAGAGTCAACAAGATTTTTTACAAGAAGAAAAGTTTATTCGTGTATTTTTATACAGAAAAAAAATGCCTTTAACTCTATTAAGAAATCATGTAGTGCATAAAAAGGATCGAAAGATCTATAAATGGACCATGTTTCACATATTTTGAGTGACTTGTCCCTCACTATATGAATGACTTGTTCCGAGGAACAAATGCCCCTGATGTACGGGATAATTGGTACCACCAAACTAGTTAATCGAATCCAACCCGGATTCAAAGTCAAGACATCCTATTACCTACCTACTAGCCCTAATTAAGAAGTAGACCGCCACGGAATTTATTGGCAGAAATAAAGAACAGCACCCTACCTACCTATTTAGTAATTTATTTTCGAACACTATCTACCTGTGGAGAGCTGATCATTACCCACCAAACGCCGCATAGGTTTATAATACAATGTTATTGAGGTGAACCTTTTATTTTGTCATCTCCAAATCTAGAAACAATATCTGTTCCAGATAAATCAACAAATTCTAATAATATTCATTTATTGTAGCAGGTATAAATGAGCTCACCTCTTAGTTCTATTCTGTCAGATTTTTTAATTATTGACTTGATATCATAACTTCAACAACTTGACTATGAACTAGCTACAATTTGAACATCTTTTTTCTGGATTTGGAGATTGGAATAGGATGTTTTTGTATTTTTTTGGCATCATGGTTAATCTAAAAAATAAACTTATGAAATAACCCCTTCGAACACTGACTCCCAAATGGGTATTTGGATGACTTGATCCGCGGATTAAATCACTGAATAAATGCGTACAAATTAACACCACTTTTACAATCTTTACAACATGATCCCTGGTCTTATTATTTTGCAATATTTTTCGACTATTTTATATGTTGTTTCGAATGAATGAAACACAATTTAATAATGTGTAATATAATTAAGCGAAATATTCACTCAAACACTTATAAAAATGTTCTCCAGCTACGACAGAAACAATGTTTCGCACGGGAATTTATTACTCGCTTCCTATAAAAAAAATTAGTGGAGAATGGGTGCTTACTGCTTAACTCTTACCTCTGACATATAATATAAAGTAATAATAATATAAAGTTATATGGAAATGAGCGAATTAAAAAAATATGTAAAGAAGAACATTCATGTCCAATACAGCAGCAAAGGAAAAGGTCACAAAATAACAAGACGATAATGTCATTGAAACCAATCCATAGGCACGGTAATAGTATATTACCGTGCCATAGGTGTCTCATGTCAAAAGCGAAGACAGCGAGTTGCGTTTCAAATCATGTATATTTCCTATTGTAGTAATTGTAGGTAGAAAAACAGATCTTGATGCATCGATCTTCCGCATCGGTGCCGGCATTTTTGACAGCCATCGCTGGGTGTGTAATTTTGGTCCAATGTCATAATCGCTCGGTAAATTCCTTCCTCATGAGCGGCTATAATTTGACTGATTGTCTGACTTGCACAAAGGACTGATTGAGCTGCCACCGCCTGCCGCGCGTGGTGAAATTGTTTCACGACGCTACGCTTCTTGCGGTTATGATTTTGCAACCTTGTCAAAATTGTGGCTTCTGAATATTCCTTGATTACATGCCAGATTAATTATGAAAATCTCGTCATTTCGAAGAAATGAATGATATATTTTGTGTTCTAATCGTATGGAAATATATGGGTTTTGTAATTTTAGAACATTGACTTAGATTAGTTTTACAACATAATTTACAAAATGATAGATGGATTTGTTTATAATGTCAATTACAACCTATGTCTTCAAATTGAGGGTTCTAAATTTAATAACTGGTTTTCATAAGTTACTTACTAACTAAAATATACTACTTTTGCTTAAATTAAACTATTAAAAGAGGCGCTATACAGTTATGAAATTAAAATTAAGGTACCTACGCGTGCCTTTTCTCAAAACCTACGAATATCCAGGGTTATTTGTGAGAAAATAATAATTTTGTAATGGAATAGGATATTATTGTATTACTTATATATAAAAATACTCAAAACAAATAGAAAATTATTAAATCAGCAATCACTGTTTAATGTTAAAGTAAATTGTGTCCTATTAGCAGTAAAAGACTAAATACTGAGTAAATCTCAGGTAACCTAAAAGTGTTTATGATGTATCTTTAGGATCCAATGCTTTGGCAAAAAAAAATTCAACTATCCATATAAAGAGCTACGAGTAAAATAGATTTTGGGATGTCCATATCCGTACGAGCCACCGGTGAAAGTGAACTTCGATACTTATCGGACCGAAGAAATGTTAGCTAACACGTTCGATGCGTGTTAACTTGGAACAATTAGGTAAATGCACTGACGACCGCTAATGGGGCTCTGTCTGAAACGGATTGAAATTAATGGGGACTGTCGACGCGACACGGTACTGATGAAAGCTTTTTCTATCGTTAACTACATTTATTCTTGGATACAACTCACTGCAACTTAGTGATTGAGGAAGGATAAAGTTGTCGACACCAAAATAAATGTCGACGAAATTAAAATTCATATATATTTTTTTGTAAATAAGAATAAGAAGCACTATATGGACGATATATATCGACGGAATAAGTTGTTACTTTTTACGAAATCGTAAAACTTAGTGCAACCGGCTGTTACTCTGAATTAGCTGCTATTGTGAATGCAGTAACGGGTGACTTAGCCAATAATAAAACTTTGATTAAACACAGATACACGTACTAAAAGAGTTTTTCAAGAAAATTAAGTGTTATACAATTCGTCAATTAGCCACTGTAAAGGCATTGTCTGCATCATTTACGATTCGAAATCAACAATGTTATACCACTCGATGTTTACAACTATACAAGTTATGTAATAAGCTTGATGGCAAGTGAGTACTACTTACGTTGAAAAGGTTCAACGTATTCGATGAATAGTGCAGCACTTGTAATATTTTACATTGCATCATCTACAACAAAAAACTTTTACAATCGAAAGTGGACTGAAGGAAAATCTAAAAGAGCACACCGACTAAGCGTTAAATACGTAACGTTGCAATTATTGCTTATTTTCTTCGGTGAAAGCAACATAAGTCTAAATACTTACCTATATTGAATTGTAAATGCCTAAAAGCATGAAATTACCCTTGCCGATGCTCGCTCGGTTTGCGCTTGGTATTTTGTTGTTACGTGGAAGCAATTCATTTCTGTAGAATAACGTGAATTATTTTGCATCTGTACTAACATTTTTGTGCAACATAGATTGGCGGTTTAAAAAAATCACACCAAGGTCACTGTAGATCAGGATTTTTGGGAGAAAACATGATAGTGAATCAATTTTTTTGGGTGATGTCTACAGGTCTTCACAACAACTAAGTACTTATAAAAATAGCAAAATATAATTATGTACATATTATGCTGAACTCTGCACGTAAGTATGAGGAAGATAGATACACAATCTGTCACAGATTAATGTCGCAGTGAATCGAACTTTTATTTTGCTATTTCATGTTATGATGTCATTAGCTTCCGGTCCATTTAAGTAATCTTTTTTGTAATAGCTCTACTACAAATTTCTATCTCGGGCGTGTGAATGTAAGTTATTGTGACTGTCTCAATAGTAAATGCATTAAAAGGACCGCGTATTACAAAACGTTATTATTTGTCCATTCTTTGTCATCTTTATTGCGTCTGTTCTACACGAAAACTTATCATTTGGTGTACACAACATTGTTATTCCTTTGTATTGTGCAATGATGATAACAGATAAAGAATTCTTATGTTTTTTCCACGGGTGTGAGCTCGCTACTTTTCTTAGTTCAAGTCAGACAATTTTTATTCCTAGTTTGAATTTTACATGAGGATTTTTTCAGACTATTAAATCATAAATTGGTTTGACACGCTCTGGTATGAAGTAAATACGTAGACTCTGCGTCTTTATTAAAGTAGTCAACGTTGATAGATTATTAAGTATGTAAGTAGTTGATCTTGACGCCGTGAAATGATGAATAGTTTGCTGTCGTTCAAGTGGTTGTTCTATTGTTGATTCCAGTGCGTCAATCCCACCCACTAATGAGTTAAGACCTTATGTGTTTCTATCTGTTATTCTCGAGAAGGCTCTCCCGAATTCTGAGCAGCTAGTGAATCAAATTCTATTAATTATGCTTGACGTCTAAAAGGCTCTGGAAGATTTTTGAGACCACAGCCAAATCGAGACTGAGCCATTGATTTGATCAGTCAGTACGCCACATTGAAACATTTGAAAGGCAATCCATGCGTTCCAATTGTTTGAATCGCATTGGCCGTTAGATCGGATGCGGACGTCCTATCCGTCCCGCGACCTTGGCCTTTGCGGGCTTTACGGATCACTCACTTGATAGAGTTAAAGTGACAGTTTAGATAAATACAATAATGAAATTGATTGGTATTGACACGTGAATCAAGCGAGTGTAACACGAGGCGATGGGAACCGTTGATTGATAACAATGATGCTATTTAATGGGAACGTTTTGGTAACATTACAATAATTTATAACAATATGAGTGCATTCTTCTGGCTAATGAATGGTGGGGTGTGTTATTTGTTATTCCTGCTACACGGGGAATATTTCGCAATGTGTCACAAGAGGAGCCTGCAGTAATAAAACATGGTGTCTGCTACGTTTGCTTTAAATATACCTCTAGAGATAGTTTAGCAGCGAGAAAATAACATTAATGATTTTGTTTGTGTGTCAGAAATATTTCTGTTGGTCCTCGAACCTGTATCAATATTCAACAGGTGACGCAACTGTTTGTGTCCGACAAATAGTTTCTAGTAATCGAGTTCCGCTTTGAAGAAATTTATGATTTCTCACTGCGTTTCACTCGCTTTTTAAATCACCTTGGAAACTTATCACAGTTTGGGTCCACGAACAAATACTTTGATATTTTTA
The DNA here is from genome assembly GCA_963935595.1 of Schoenobius gigantellus. Lineage (NCBI taxonomy): Eukaryota > Metazoa > Arthropoda > Insecta > Lepidoptera > Crambidae > Schoenobius > Schoenobius gigantellus. Next base: position 9,961,260 of record OZ012556.1, on the reverse strand, counting down.
TTCGTATTTAAGAGAATCTTAAAGGTCTTATGTTATAAGTAGGGCACTTTAGGTATAGTGGATCTTTTAAGTGCGTTTTTATTGACAGGCTATTTAAGTTCCATTGGTTCGTGTTGCGATGCGTTGAATGCTTTATTTACTAAAAATTTAGTTATTTGTGTACCCCATGACTTTAGAAATAGTTATAGTTATCTTTTGGATAAACGACAGAAACTGAGTGATCTCAGCATTCTTGTATTGCAGTTCATATAACAAAAGAGTTTGCGTAAATTTTCGCGTGGAAAGATGAAATTTCAATAACGCCAGGGTCTGGTTTCACTTGCATCTTCTCCGTCGAGCTAAGAGTAAAATTGTTGAAGGATAAATATGATATTCTGTAGTAAAATACTTATTTCTAGTAGACATTATCTCTATTAAGACATTCTATATCAAAAGGAATTCTTTTGTTTGGACTTCAATTGTTTCCGACTAAGGTCACGGGCTCGCACATAGAAAGCATTATTTAATCCAATTGGTTTTTCGTCACATTCAATAATCACGCGTCGACACTTAATTAACGACACAGATTGATCGTATGCAAGAGGCCAATATTTTGAAAGGCCAATTTCGCAGAGTTCATTATGCCCCGAATTATGACATTATCCGTTTGATTCATTCGTTTATTATTTGAATATTGGTCAACTGTGCCCCTGACAGCTTCTAAAGTGTTGAGCTTAAGTTTTTTCTGCGAGGAAATCATTTTGATTGGCGTTTAAATCTCGTAATTGATTTTTTGTGTTGTGTCGCGTAAACTGACGTCATTTTAAATACCTACATCTTAGATCATTTAGCCTCTAAGACCTACATTCATTAGGAAGACATTAATTATTTTTATTTCCTCAATCACGCAGTGCGCCAAAATATCCTTAACTGAAAATTTTGTAGAGTTTGTGACTATATCTGTAAACTATAAATATACAGGAAATTCAATTCCTTTCTTAGCATATCGCGTATCACCTCGTATCCAATATCATCGTGTTCACATAGGCTCGTAGTGTGGAAAAATTAACAACTCGGACATCAAGTGTTTTCTTTGCTGGGATATAAATATATCTTAGCAAAGAAAACACTTTATGTTATTAAATTCATTTCTTATCATTTTCGGTTTCGTTCAATTTAAACATTGTTCTAATCCTAACAAATATGTAAAAAGGAGATATTGTGAAGGTAGATGTTTGTTTGTTGTAACCACTGGATTAGCTATGTGCAGCAAATTTTTTGTATCGATTTCAAGCGCCACTTTTGTCAGACGGAAGTTTCGAGAATAAATTTTTACGAACTTGGACAATTTTAGGAAATATTTGTTTAGGTCCCCTAGTTTGAGTCAATCTTAGCTAACGACGAAAAAAAGTTCAAATCAGATAGATTCAAAAAAAATTGATAGCAGCCAGTCCAGTGTGGTACTGAAATATCAGTGATTGTAAGTCAGAGTCTCATAGATGACGTGATTAACAATGCTTTGAATGCTTAAATATGAAGAAAATGCATTTTTTTACACTTAGGCATCACGGGAAACGATTACCATAATATTTGTTCTGAAATATCAGATATCTCATATCGTTATGAGGATAGATCAACAGTTTAGATGTGTATGTGTGTGCTGCAGCACACTAAAAGGCCAGTGATAATTTTTATCCACATTATAGTTAAAACACTGGTATTTTGCTACAAAAGCCTAAGGGTCAATCATTGTTAACGAATTAATAGTTAAGTATCCCGAATTCTTATATTTTTATGTATTTGGTCTCAAGAGGAAATAATTTGTCAATTGTGCTCACCGATGCAGAAGGGTTTTGATAAGAACTGGCGGTAAAAAAATGTGATTAATCAAAAGTTGAAGAATCCAACAAGATGTGCAGCAAGGATCAGATCGATCACATCCTCGGGAAGATCAATGTGGTAAGAATTTTATTTTATATATTGATTAAGCTTTATGTTTTTAAAACTATGTTCGGAACATAAAAATGTGTTTGCAGAAGACAGTAACCAAAACTTTGTTTTTTAAGCTTACGCAAAAGTGTAATCACCAGAGCTAAACGGACAGATTCTGCGCCGATCGTGGTGTCGATAATTCCTAATTAGCCTTTATTTGTAAACAAGAAATTATAATAACCCATTATTTGCATTTGACGAATGCGTTTTTGGATTTCCAACATTAAAGAACATAAATTATCTATTGAAAACGGTAACCAAAAGCATAAGAATAACTAATAATACGAGTATTATTAGTTATTCTTATGCCAAAAGACTGCGTATTGCAACAAAGCCATACGGAATGTGTTATCTAGTTTTGATGAAATATCCCAGTGTTAACTAAATTGTCTTCCGTTATGAAACTTTTAGTGCAAAAATATATCTAACTCGATTTCATTGCAACATTGCAATAAAGAACATTTGTGCAGATAACGATAAAAAGCGAAATAAAAAGCCAAGTAAAAGTTTAACCAATTCAGTTTTCAAGGTCTGTGAGCGATTACATAGAACACCAAGATATATCGATTTCTATAACTTAGAGTTTTGATATTATTGTAACTAAGTCGGTAATCAGCACAAATCACAAAATGACATGCTAAGAATGCGCTTTGTTATTTCGAAAATATATTCTTATAATAGTCTTGAATTCGTAAAAAAATGGAAAACAAAAATAAACAAACAGCTAAGTGATGAGTCTTTTTACATTTGTCAATCAAAGCCTCAAGTACCCGATTCGCCGTGTCATCTGATATAAGTGCTGATGATTAACGTTCTATGATCCATTCAAATATACCAATAGATTTTAAATATTTATATTAACATATTTGTCTTGAAACATTTTCCTTTCTGAATATTGTTTGAACAGTTTCATAGTAATCGTCCAGTCTTGTTTTCCATTGCTCAGGACGGGCGAAGCACTATTTACACATCAGCTATTTTTCGCTGTAAAATATGAATGAATGTTTCTGTGCTTAATCTCTGCTATTGATGACGAGAGTGCTTCGACTGAATAGTCTCTTTTTTACTGTTCAACACTACATTCATCATCATTACAGCTTATTCATATACGTACCTACAGAGGGGCTCAAGTCCCAAGTCAAGTCAACCACGCTGGCCGAGTGCGGATTGGTCGACTTCACATAAAAAAATTTAATTTCTTCGCCGATGTATGCAAGTTTTATCACGATGTGTTCCTTCACCGTAAGAGCGTCGGACAAATGTAGATTATATGAAATTCGAAAAACACATTACATAACATTATAATACACTTTACACTATCAGGCGCGGATCCAGCCCTCAAAAAAGGCTGTGGTCACAGATGGGTCCACCCAAAAATCGGCAAGTACGAGTCGGATTATGATCTTGCTCATGATCATTATAGTGCATTCCTACAAAGGAAGTGTTAACAAAACATGTGCTCCTGACCAAGATTCATTCTTTTTATTAAGGCATTCAATATAATAGAAGACGTCTTCTTCCCCTCTAGGTAGCCTTACAGTGCATTTATCAAGCTAATATTGGTTTCTTGTAACAAGAAGCCAAGTATGGTGAACAGGGGCGCGTGAGGTTGTGTTGTGAGCGTGGGCGCTTGACCACATGTCACAATTTAGGATGATCGATGCGCGGCCGCCGCATTCTGGGCCGGATTCAATGTCACCTTGCTTTTATTTGTCTTACTACGAGTATTGTACTAGCTCCTATTCTCGTCCTTCAGTGGCTGCTTGAGAGTTAGCTGTACCTGTACGGATAGCAATCAGTGTTTACCTATCTATGCCGTAGATTTTTTCTTCCAACTAAAGAAAAGGAGTCTTAGCCCTCAGACGGACTGTAATATCGACCGAAGTAAAAAATTAAATGAGCTTATCCTATGAATGTGATCAAATTTTGATGTGAACTTTACGCTTAGTCTGGCGAAGCTAGTGTTAGCGCAATAAAATTATTAAATTCTATTCTGTAATCCAAACTTGAAATGCTGCAACGTTATGTTTTTGCAAATAAAATCGATATACCTGCTTTAGTTTCCCTTTGACGAAGTTTATGTAAGAACTAGTTGTACTCGGAAACTACTTACGTTTCGCCAAAAAATTTTCAAAAAAAATTCTGAAGAGGCCACCCTTATTACCTAGGGGTATAAAATGTATGTGTGTGCAATAATAAATAAATAAAAATCGGTCAAGCCGTTTTGGAGGAGTTCGATAACAAACTCTGTGAAACGAGATTTGTAATATTAGATGAATAACCTATAAAACCTATAAAGAGCGTCGGTGGCGCAGTGGACTCGGCACTTGCCTTCCAATCGGGGGGTCGGGGTTCGAGACCCGCCATGTACCAATGTGTTTTTCGTTTCGAATTTCATATGTACATTTGTCTGACGCTCCTACGGTGAAGGAAAACATCGTGAGGCAACCTGCATACATCTGCGAAGAAATTCAATGATGTCTGTGAAGTCGACCAATCCGCACTGGGCCAGCGTGGTTGACTAAGGCCTAATCACCCTAATATAGGGTAGGCTCGAGCCCCTCGGTGAGGACGTATATGGGCTGTGATGAACCTATAAAACATATTTCCTTAAAAATATACATATATGTAGAAGTAGATGCTGACAGCTTATTGCGTAATGCTATTAAGTGATGAATTTGAAAATGAAAGTGATTGATGTTCAGTCAGTGTGTGCTAATAGAAAAGGTATTAAAACGTTAAGGCGTTTTTCATAATACTTTACAAACGGAGCGTGCGTAAATTACGTGCGTGTCGTTTTAACTGTCAAACATGTAACTTGAAATAGAGATGTATACATTTTATTATGTTTAAAGTAAAAGACTCATTACTCTTAGAGTTACTACGATTTACGTACCGCACATATGGGTTCTGATAAACCACCCCATTTCTTGTGAGCTGTTTCGTACCTAATCGACACAGGCCTTTCTCCGGACCACCCATTGATTTACACATCTTAAATAGTTCTCAATTTACATCAAGATTTGACGGAAAACATAATTTGTTGCAATTAGTAATTAAAATAAAGTTAAGAAAAACTTTATTCAGCCACAGCTTTACTTTTAGTTAATCTACGTTTTGTTTCAATTCTTCTTATAAAATTTAAGACTTTACAGAAGACTTAACTTAACCAAACCAGGCTTAATAAACGTTTATCTTTTAAACGTTTTTTATCTTATAACGTAAGGGATAATTAATTATTGGAATGATGTACCGTCATCGCTCTTGTAACTGCAGGCAACATCGTAAGTGGAGTACTTTCCACCGCTTCCGACTAACTGCGGCTATTGATTTATCTTGGCGTGGGCTCGCTATGATGGCTTGTCCGAATCGGTTCGGACGAAATTATTTATTGCCGGCTAACGAGTAGGTGGGGTGACACACAGAAATTGACCGCAGCTATGTTGAAGTGACAGGTGGGCACGCTGAGAAGCTGATTTCTCTAGGATATATTGTCTACTAGTATCTGGTCTGTAATGTTAATTAAAACAGTTTTGTCAAACGCCTCTTTGGGAATAATCTTATTAGAAATGCCGTGACAAGGCAGCCTCTCGTTGAAGGGGTTATTCGAGATCAGGATGACACAATTCTGCGATCGAACCCCTTGAAACAGATATATTACTCTATTGATGTTAGCCCAAATATTGTCTTAACAACAACAATTGTCTTAAATATACACAAATTGTTACTAGAACACTAACTCCGTTTCTAAGAGTTACAATACCTGTGCACACTTGTTTAAGACGCATAGTGGTCCTCAGTGCGGGACGATCGAGCAAGGTCATTTGGTCGATCGTTCCGCACTGATTACATGGAGTGAGTGAGTGAGAGTGAGGGGAATAAGCAAACCTTTACGCGTAAGATGAATTATTTAATTTAAAAATTAATAAAGGCGAATAAGAAAAATCTAAAAAGACCATCCGCTAGAAATTGTTCACTTTATTTATTGAAATCGAAAGTATATGATTTAATCTAATGTTTACAACGCGACTAGGTTTAAAGTTTTAAAATCGAGGCATGATTGGGTCACATGTTAACCAACTTTTAATTAATTTATCAAAAAATTAAAAACCATCCATCCTCTAAAAATGCGTTGAATAACATATCGTTTTTAAAGATTTTTTTATTCAATATTTATGAAGAGAACCGGTTTTTTCTGCAGTGATTTTTTTTTATTGACCTTACTATTCGCCTTAAGATTTACATTTCAGTAACAAAATTATTCGTCGTTATTGATTTATCTAAATGCCTAATGTAAGGAATTTGTAGGATCTCTGAATAAATATAATTTGTGTGATTATTGTTGCCCTGCGTGTGAGTGAGGTTGCCAAATCTAGGGGAAGTTAACAGTTCGGGCTCGTTCAGGGGCGTGCAGTACACTTCGAGTCATGAAGCAAATACAAGCTTCATGTTTCGAGTGGACAGCGAAGCGTTTTGTATCAGCAACTCACTGGTAACTCTGCGGACCTAAAAAGGCCGCATTGGCAGAATCATTATATGATCATAATATGATGCGTATTATGAATGGAGTTGCAATTCATCTTAAGCAAATTCTTTTTGATAGCTTTTTATGAATATTCGTAAAATGGTCCACAAATTAGGCATTGCTGAAGTGTCAATTGTGTCAAGGGTCGTCATAAGCTTATGATACTGTCTTATAGACGTTAACAGATCTACAACACCTAGGTTTTTGTCCCGCATAGATCAAGTGAGAGCAAATGTTGTGAGTGAAATTGTAAGAAAATGAGTGAGTAAGGTGAAATATATTTAAACCATTTCCCCTCTAATAAGCTTATTTTATTCACCGAAAACAGTGATTAAAAAGAACTTTTAATCATTGTTTTGGTCTTTGAATTTAGAACACACACACCAATTCGACCTCCATCTCAATGCTATACAACCTCTTTCCCCAAAAAATATTCGATACAAACTCTTTGTGTAATGAATACTCAACATACAAACTCCTTGTGCAAATAACTCCCCGAGATTTGATTGGTCGACATTTTCTACAAATTTTAATGTGCGATTTAATTAATTGAACCTTCCTTTTATCTCATTAAATGTCTATTTTCGCTTAAATTTTTCTTTTACTCGTAGTCATGGTATAAAAGGTATAGTATGCAACTCTTGAATAAAACGGATTTATTTATATCGAGGGCCATGAATACTCGTGTTCGTGATTCATCTATGGCCCTCGCCGTCCTTAATTCACTAGTTGAATAATATACTATTAAACATTCTTGATATATATTCGTGATATTTAGTCTTGATTTTTTGTTGATGCAATAAATTATGTGTTTGGTAACACCCTATCAAGTCGAAACATACCCATGTTTACATAGTCATTTAAAAGTTATGGCATCATTGAAAATTCGAAATTGTAAAATTAATTTTGAAATCGGGGGATTAAAAATAAATTTTGAAACTATTAGTATGGGGGCTATACTAATAGTTGGGTATGTGAAAAAAATGTATGGTGAATTAGAAAATAAATTTTATGATTTCGAATTATCAATGACACTATAACTTTTATATGACTATGTTAACATGGGTAGGATTCGGCTTGATAGAGTATGTACCAAAAACCTTGTATTTGTATGTTTTATGTTTCGGGCACATTATTTTACTAGCATGTATCACGAAAAATAGCACATATTCCTTTATTCACACTAGTTCAGTTGACGTTCAGTTCACTGAATGGGTTCAGATCAGCGGACCTAAAAATGCCACATCGCATAATCGTAATACGAATCATATTATGATTAATATTATGAATTGAGTACAACTCATCATAAGCAAATTTTATACGACTGCTTTGTATGAATATTCGTGAAATGGTCCCAATCGACCTATTAGCAATGCCGAATTTGTGGACCATTTTACGAATATTCATACAAAGCTGTCAAATAGAATAATTGCTTATGATGAGTTGCACTCCATTCATAATATGAATCATTATATGATTCGTGTTATGATTCTGCGATACGGCCTTTTTAGGTCCGCAGTACAATGGATTATATTTTTCACATGATGAATATAGGCATTTAGTTGCTACAGTGTACTGTATGATATTGTCCAGAAATCACTGTGTTTAAAAGAATATCACGGTGTTTAAACGTCTCATTCGCAGAAAGTCCCCACCAGAAAGGCGCGATTTTGCCGCTATAATATGCTGTTTGTGTATACAATACGTGGTGCTTGTGTACGCCTGAACTCGACACGCTTTCGCGTTAGTAGATTCGCGCTGAAATCGTCCCTTACGGACAGTGTCTTCAGCCCCCCCTTTTTTTTTTTTTTTTTTCGGGGGGAAATGCGTAACCGCACCGTACCCGCCGTTGGCTAGACGGCGAGCGTGTGTGGGGCTCTCTCGGCAGAGTGCCAAGCCTACCCACTAAAACCCCCCGGTGTTCTTCCTGCCCTTATGGGCGCGCTAGGTAAGGTCCACACTGCGACTCCACTACCCACGCGCCCGGGCAAGCCTGACCAACTGGTCAGGCTATCGCCAAGGGGGGATTGCCCGAGAACACCAGGGCAATCCCCAGACGGAGGGCCTTACGGCGGCGTCTTCAGCCCCCCTAGACAAATGCCACACGCTGCGGAAAAGTTAGCGTGTGCCATTTGTCTAGGGGGGGCTGGTTGGTCGTATGTTTGTTTGTTCCCTTTGCTGTATTAGAAGTGTATAAAGGCCTAGCTATCGAGAAATATGTAAAGTAACAAAAAAAAAACAACGATTCGCTCCCACGCAAAGCAACGAATTATGTGTGCGGGTGTCTATTACGTGCGCCACTTGTCCTTAACGTCATAGCATGTAATGTAGTATCAATATTGGGACGTTATCTCGACGATCGATCGATATCGACCGACGCATATCTTGTCTGTCCGGTGAGCGACGTTAGTCATTTTGTCGCGTTTATTTTGTTTTTAGTTTCACATACCTGCTCTACATTATAGGTTTGTTGTATTGACATATCCTAGGTATAGAACAAGTATAAAACATTAACATATAGGTATCATAAAACATTTGACAATTTGATTAAAACTATGTGTAACGAAAGTGGGCAGACGACACTAGTTAGAACTGAGTCTCCATCTGTAAAATTTTGCAAAGCATAGTCCTCACTATAGATTTCTAGGTTACTTTCATTCATGCCATCCATAATTAGTATCCGCGTCCTAAAACCATAGGTCTCTCTTTGCATGTTATAGATACAGATGTTTACAAACCAAAACAATACGACATTAAAAAGCTGCGACAGTATTCTTCGATAATCTCTCGATCGGACATTAATATCAATCCGATTGAATATGCACCTTGCATCGCAAGTTGCTGTTATTGCATTGTCCTGTTGACTGACAGATGGATTATAATATTTTAACCAGCGATGGCATTGGATTTCCATATTAACGGGCGAGGATTCTTAGAAACGCCCCGCAATTCTATAGCCGTTGTCAAATAATATCTGCAAAGCAGTTGAAATCTTATGTATAAATGCCTCTTAGGGTAAAAAAACGTACTCTAAACTAAACTACACATATAAAACTAATGTAAACTGTTAATAAATTCAAAACTAAACTAAATCTAAGAATGAATAAATTAAAAACAATATTCAGCACCGAGAACTATATTTATTAATTTTGCTCTTTTCGGCCGCTTCCGCTGCTGCTCCTGGGGCTGCAGTCTCGACATACATAACGACAGCTTATCGATCGTTTTCGGTTGATAAATTCATAACAATAAAATATATCGATTTTTCGTAGTCTCTACAGTTCATATATCGATTTTTTCGCTATCGTATCGAAAACAAATGTCAACATAACGATTTCTATTGATAACTTATCGAGCCTTTGTGACTGCCCGATATGTAGAAAATCTCTGTTGATAACAACGTAAAATATTCAAAAAGTAATATTTGTTCAAATTATCCACCCCAGTGCTCTCAATATTTCAATGGCTGAAGCATATTTAGCTTGGGAATTATGTTCATTGAACTTACTAAAGTTTTACGGCCCACCCTTCAAAGACAATGGACTTTCTACGCAAACGCAGGTAAGTTGGATACAAGGTGGGTTACTAAACTAGGTTACATACCCACCAGCCTTCTTTATCATAATAAGCTAGCTATCTAGCTAAACCATCTTTCACAGTCTACCCATTGCATGTTTCAGATATTAACGGCACTGCGATTTTATACCCCTGGATGCTACCAAATGCCAATTGGCCTTCAATGGGGTAGCAGCATAAGCCAGAAATCAGTGAGTCGTGTGATCCGTCGAGTGACCATGGCTATAAACAGTCATTTACTCAGGAAATATATACAATTCTCAATGACTAAAAGCGAGCGGCAAAGGACCAAGCTAAAATTTGCGAATGCTCCACACCCATTCCCAGACACAGTTGGCGCAATAGACTGCACCCATGTGTAAATTTTAGCTCTCAGGGTCCACGAAGAAGCGTATGTGAGTGGTCATCATGAGGGTCATTCACTAAATGTGCAAGCTGTAAGTTGTGGCGGAACTGTTTGCAACTGAGACTGAGAGTTAGAGTCATCGCGTCGTCGCTGTGATGACGAGTCATCGCTATCCCCTAACATGATGCCTCACACAACACAAAGCAATCCCACAGCCGCAAAAAAACCAAAATACCAATTATTATTATTTGCTTTCAAAAGAATCAGACAAGAATTCGACGGAACTGTCAACATGAGTGTTACCATCTTAATAATTTATTTTCCACCAATTACATCGACAGCTTTTGAACAAATCAAGCTAAATAAAAATAAATCAATGTATTTTTTGGAGATATAGATCTATGAAGAAAACTAGCTATAGAAAATATATAAATTATGTAATAAATACCTAGGAATAACCATTTTGATAAGATATTCTTTCCATATTTACCTTGTATTTTTTACTGGCAATGTCTTGCTTTTTTTTTCACTTTGTGTTCGCACTATGAATACGGTTTTTCGATATCATAACGACAGGGTTTGTAACGACTTTGCACGATATTTGATCAGTAGAGACTTGCATTTTACGATAGTCTCGATACGGCAAGCGATTTTTTTCGCTAAACTTAACGATCGATAGGAAATCACATCGAGAGATCTTCTAGAGAAGCGGCCTACGCTTCGTTGGCATGAAAGTCCGTGGTGCCCTAGGCGGTCGACGTCACTACGACGTCTTAGGGTTGGCTGGCCGAGATTTTTTATCGATAAATTTTAATTTTGTATAGGAAAGGATATAATAATTGTTTGTCTATCGACCAATACAATTACTGACTAAATAACATTGAAATAATAATGAACAAACTAAAATCCATTAAATAGGGATCTGCTACGAGTATCTACGAAATTTTAAACTTTGAAAGATACATTGAAGATACAGACTTGAAATGTTATTACAAAAAAATAACTTGTTTTTCAACTGGATAATGTCTGATACTAAAACAAGCTCAATAGGAAAAGAATTTTATACTCGACGTATTTTGATTTTTAAGGAACAAAAGTAGACTACTAAAGTAGACTGTTTTTTTTTATCATTGTATAAAATACAATATATGTATGTATGTATGTATATACTTCTGCTATGAAGTATATATTTCAGTACATGCATCCTAACGTTTTGTATCCTATTCTTGTTGTAATGTGCTTCTCGTTAATACTCGAGTATATGATTTATTAATGTTGAGCAATGTCAATTTTTTATCACTAATAACAAATGCTACACAAAAAACATAGAAGTATAAGCTTTCAGGATAAAATATATTTCCAATGGTTTATTGACAGAAAAGGTCGATTGGAGTAAGATTTAACCATGACTGATATACATAGAGGTGCTTTTAAAATATTGTTTGTTGAACGATATAAATAGTCTGACTTAAAAGCTCTATAGACGTCATTTACGCATACTTCTGTCAGCTTTTTCAGACGAATTTTCAAAAATTTTCTTTTACGATGAACTCATTACCGCCTTCGGTGCGAGATGCGCAGACACTTGCTTCGTTTAAAAGGCGTTTGAAGCAGCACTATCTGTCACAACAATAAATCAATTGACCGAGGTTATGCATAAGTAGTTATTTTATTTTTGGTATAATATAATATTTAAACATTGCAATATTTGTATATGAAGATTAGTTATTACTTTTAGTCGTGTTATTTGTACGCGGATAACTTATAGGTATACATGCACTTCTTCTGCAATGCATGTGAACTAAAAGATTTCTATACGAGTAATAGGTCCACCTAATGGTATTGGTTTCAATTGATTTGATATAATATTACCACTTGTATGTTCTAGTGTATTATAAATTATTAAATAAATAGTACTTTTAATAATCCGTCGCGTAGAGCGTCGGTGGCGCTGTGGACTCGACACTTGACTTCCAATCGGGAGGTCGGGGTTCGAGACCCGCCATGTACCAATGTGTTTTTCGTTTCGAATTTCATATGTACATTTGTCTGACGCTCCTACGGTGAAGGAAAACATCGTGAGGCAACCTGCATACATCTGCGAAGAAATTCAATGGTGTATGTGAAGTCGACCAATCCGCACTGGGCCAGCGTGGTTGACTAAGGCCTAATCACCCTAACATAGGGTAGGCTCGAACCCCTCGGTGGGGACGTGTATGGGCTGTGATGATGATGATGATGATGACTTTAATAATCCGGTCAAATATAAGATTATATATTTGAAATAGCCTTCTCATTAGGTAATTAATTAAACAAGTCGAACGCTAATTGCCGAAAGCAACAAAATATGAACAGGCACAGGAATGTTAATTTAAAGAAAACAACAATAACTACAGATTGGATTGCATTGCAAAAATAAACGTAAATCAATTTTTATCTATCCGATTGCAACAAACTAATTAACTACGCGGGCTATTACTATTAATAACAATTTATCTATTATTACATCTTTGATCGGCGCCGGCGTCTAATAAATCGATCATTACACGAACGCTTGGACAAATCATGCGCGAATGTTAAATATAAGTAGTATTTACATTGAATGGACGTTTCGGAACCACCTGCCATGTCGCTGGGTCAGCGTATGCAACGATTAGTCATTAGGTGTGGGCTGTCCATTCTAAGGTCTTTCGTTTAATGCCGATCATTAATTAGTATTTTTCGGTAGCTATTTGTACCCCACCCTTTTTTATTTTGGAGTGACGGAACACCCCGAAAAAGTTTTCAGAGGATATATACTATATATAATATATAAAAAGTTTTCAGATGATATATAATACCGGGAAGTCCCACATAACTATCGAGGTAGCCTTGGGTAAATAATAAAATATTTTCTGACCGGATCAACAAAAAAAGGCTCACTGCCTTGTGGAGCGAGCGCGGGAAGTGGACGTAAGCAGCAGAAGAGGGCCCTGACTTGGGACTCGATCTCGGGTTGATTGAGTTTTTCTTTTTCTTTAGAAAATTCTCAGAGTTAGCTCGGACTCTGTAATTTAGTGTCGGAAGGTGGCAAAGGCAATGGCCTCGCCTCTGCTTGCTTTTTTAACCGACTTCAAAAAAGGAGGAGGTTCTCAATTCGATGCGTATGTTCTCAATCGGATAGATTTGTGTTTGTTACGCGATTACTCCGCCAATTGTGAACCGATTTTCAAAATTATTTTTGTATTCGATAGAGTATACTCCTAGGGTGGTCCCAAGGTCACCAAAGTTAGGATCTGATGATGGGATCCCATGGAAATCGAGGGAAACGCTTCTTTAACTAAAAAGATTTCATTCACTAAAAAGTTAAAAATAAAAAATATGTTACAAAAAATAAAAATCAACTTCAAAAACACTGGGAAGTTAATAATAATATAAGAATAGGTACAGACAACATCACACTTCTATATTGATATCGTTTGGCACCGACTTCAATATAGAAGTGTGATGTTGTCTGTACCTATTCTTGTATTATTTTTAACTTTTCAGTGTTTTTGAAGTCGGTTTTTATTTTTTGTAATTTGCTTTATTTGTTTACAAAACAGTCTTAAAATTACTTAGTACCTAACTATTATTTACCTAGTCTGTGCTTAAAGTAAGCATGTTTTGTCTATTATACTTTGTGTTTACTTACACCCAAAGCTGTTTTTAATATTAATTTTTAAGATTTTAACATCAGCTTTTATACGTCCCACTAGTATTCTCTAATTGCAATTTCAGAAGTAAAGACGGGACATTCGAAATAAAATCGCGCAAGTGCAATTTCCAGTACCAAACTCAATTAGTATGCCTGTCATGTTATATCAGTATTAGAACCGTAAATGTAAGTTTGTAACTAACTTTGAAGAATGTCACTCAATAAATTATTTGAAATGTAATGTACATACATTAAGAAACATCTCGGCTTCCAGCCGTTTTGGTATACTGCCAACATAACGATAAATCCGGATATGTGAACCTTTCCAATGTTTCTTCTAGGAAAAGTGGGACAATTGGTCAAGTACCGCTGACCCCACAGCTGGCGACATTCCGTATTGTGAAAATTATACGTTTAAATTTTACTACCCACTTAAAAGGATGGAATTTGAGTGGTTCAAGGTTTAGGAGAAATGAAGGTGTTTATTGCAGAAAACATTTTGTAGGCTCCGGTAAAACCGATAAGCGCAGGTATTGACCGGATGAGATAGAGAACGGCGAAGTAAGTGAGAAATAATAAGAAGACAGCAATTATCTTATCTGTTTCGCTAAATAAAAATACCTGAATAGCTTCGGAAAAAACATGAAACACGTTGGACGTAAGTACCTATAAAATTTAGTTTCCTAAAGGGTTTCCCTCCGATTTTCCTGGAATCCCATCATCAGATCCTGACTTCGATGACAATGGGACCACGAAGAAGTATACTCTATAGAATACAAAATGAATGTTGAAAATCAGTCTACAATTGGCAACCTCCTCCTTTTTTGAAGTCGGTTAATAAATGATTGACATTATAATTTGAGTGGCGTTCACAACATTGCAGGTGCACTGTTCGAATGTTTCCTTCGGATGTTCCGAGTACAAAACGTAATGTGTAACTATTTTCTATTGAGTCAATTACAACAAAATAAAATTGCAATGGTAAACACAATATTGATTAACTTTGATTATCTGGGCTATGGTACAAACAATGTGTTGCAAAGCGAGGAAGTCGTTACACAAGTGAGAGATATAAAAGATATATTGTTCCTCACCTCAACGAGGTTGCTAACCTTGCGCGCGCGCATGAGGCGTTGATGGAAATGGAAAATTAATTGGATTGCTGGCGCATAAGCAGCGGTCACATTCTCGCACCGAGCTTTTAGTAATTGCATAATAATGGAGGTCAGATGGAGTGATGGTGATGTAACGCATTATAGATCCGGTTGCAGTTCCGAGCGCACACGTAACGTAACCCCATCGCCTGTTGTTATTTTGATCTGACTCTGTGCTTGATTGGGAACATTTGTTGGCGTCACTATCGCCTCTATCGCTGCTCTGTGTGCTACAAGAGAGAGGCTTGTTTCACTGGCCAATTATTTGTTTACAGCTATATAGAACATTGACCCCGCCCAAAAATGAATCAAAGATGCCATGTTAATTACTATCAGTAATTACACTACATTAAACCCTGTATTACATAGTGGCTACAGTTTTTATAGTAGTAGGTTATTTTATCAAGGTTTTTACGGTTACCTAATGCTGCACTTAAATTCTTTTACCTAACAAGCACGTGGTGATATCTAAAATTTTTCTATTCAAAAAATAAATAAACGACCGTGTACCTATGAATTGTGATGGTGGATGATGGATGAACTATTTAAGTTCATAGGCAACAATGCGAAGAAACAGTACAGATAGTAAACATGTTTGTATACTATTTAATAATTATGAAATTTTATATTAAACCACATATTAAAATGGTGCCAAAACATAACAAGAAATTATTAACGCACTCTTTGTCAACGTACGCAAGGGAGGGAGGGGGAGACTGATGATGATACGACTGGTCTGCACGAAGAATTGAAAAATATGCTGGCCTAGTGAATTGTAACAATGGAATGATGCATTGGCAAATTCACGTTATTGTCTTCATAGCATTACACTCAAGTTAATCATCACATAAATAAACATTACGGCAGCTCTGCAGTTGTCGTCAAATTGTGCACTTTTATGTTCACCATTCGTCAGGGATGTGACATGAATAATGTATACTGTGGCAGGTCGCATTGACTTTCTTTATAGGTCTGATTTTGTAGAAACGAACTAAATTTATTACTCGTTACTTCTACTGTACTACTTCCAATGCGGATCTGCCCCTTGAACATTGTCTAACGTATTGTAATTTTACAGTCATTCATTTGAAATAAGATTGTCGTTTACGAATAGAATAGATAATAACTTGAGGAAAGTGTCTGACAGGCACTTAGCCAAAAGATTTACGTGTCTGTCTACTTATAATTTCGATGATGCTAATACGTTTGCTAAGTTAGGTAGGTACTCATAATGAATCAGTTGTTAATGTGTTGACTTGTCAAAGTCAATAAATATTTGAAACAAATAAGTAGATTGGAAGTAGAAGGGGCGACAATTGTGCTGGCTCAGTGCGAGTTAGTGGGAACTTGGGAAGTGCCAAAGCCTCGTCCGATGATTGATAGGGTGCACCCCGAGAAGGTGCATGCACTTAATCACACTGTCTAAAAATTAAGAAAAACAACTTTTTCAAAAGAAAGAGAAATGAAAGGACATAAATAGCAAAAGTATACCGTTTAGACGCAGAATTAACCACTTCACAAAAGTCTATGGTTTGCAAAATGTCCCTTTCGCACAAGGCCACTCTTATTTAAATACTTTTTTGAAAAGTTAATAAACTTACCTTATCGCTCTCAGAAAAGGCAATGCGATTATGCGACCCGAGTTACTATCTGATGAAAATTAAACTGTTAAAGATACGATTGCTCGTTTATTTTCAACAATACGGCAAAGCGAAGACTGTATTCACGATTTAACATAGTATGGTATTGATTAGTACACCGACCAATAGTTACATTTTACACGGTGAATCGCTAACCGGTCGAATAGGATAACAGGCGAAAGAGGCATTAAATCAATGCCAATCACAATTCTTATTGCGTAACCGTGCTAAGTCAATGGTCGAACAATGCGGTGTACGTAAGTGGATTACATAGACTAGCAGCCGTGTAGCAGCTGCTGATTAACGCACACAATAATTAGTCTATGTAATCCATAGACACAATAATATGATAGCTGTTGGATTACATAGACTAGTTGTGTAGCAGAGGCGGCTCTGAAGACCAGAGTCCAGACGGGCGGCGGCGGTGGCGTTCGGACGCGATCTCCTCGATTATAATACACTCAAGGACAAATTTAGAGGAACGATAAAAATTCACTTCTAGTTTTGATAACGCTGTGTATTTCAGCATCGAAACCATATTTAGTTTTACCAGCTTTCTAGCCATCGGATTTGCTACAAAAAACATATTCACCGCGGAAACCAGCTGTACGATTGTGATAAAAAATACCACCATTAAAAGTTACCGTTTTTCTCCAGGTCACAAATAGGGAAATTTTGTCATAATTCCGTTATGGCCTTGGTCATGAATCCTGGATAACAATCAAACAAACGCATTAAAGGTCAATCACACATCGATATGATGTTGTAAAAGTAGCTTGAATCTATGCAAAAAGTGTAGTGTTCCTCTAAATTTGTCCCTGAGTGTAATATGTTTATTTTACTGGACTGGTGTAGGTTAATCGCCTTTTTTGTGACGGCACACCAATATGCACTGATGGAAGTATGATTCGAAAGAATCGTACCTGCCCACTTATTTTCGTGTCTCGTCCAACCCATCTTAGATAAGTGGACTAACTTAAATAATGATTTCAGACTTAGAAACAATTCTTTCAGTGAGTGCATCTGTATATTGTTATTTTTCTGATTACTTATTGCTATAGAAACGCTTTATCAAACATGCAGGAAAATAATTATAGATACAGGGCTGAATAGCAGGCGATACAAGCGATGTAACATAATGGATATAACATTATTATTCTCCCACTGTACAACATTAAAATTATCGGTATTTTGAATTGTAGAGGCATATAATATATTACCTATAATAAAATACGAGTATCTTCGATCGGGAGACATCTTTTAACTCAATAGGGTCGACATGATTTCTGAAGTTCTTTGGGTGTATAGGACTAATGTTCAAAGCTCAAAGCAATCCACAAATCTTTAATGCTAAACAGGAAAAAAAAACGATGATAAATGAAATGCTTAACATGAATAAACGTCTCAAGCGGATTTTGAACCTGCATTCTCAACGGGTAAGGGATGGGAAAGAAGTACTATGTTGGTTTTGATTCTTAAAATCGCAGAATTTGCGAAAATGTGCGGCATAAACGGACATACCTTTAGATTGCGTTGTCTTACAAAATATAATGTTTTCACAGCTGAAAAAGACTGTAGGCCCGAGTATTCGATATAAACTATAAATTTGATATCTCTTCGCGTTCCCGAGAAAAAGGGTCTTAACAGACAGACGGACAACTAAGTGATGCTATAAGGGTTCCGTTTTCCTCCTGAGGTACGGAAACCGAAAAAAAAATTTTACACGATCAAAAAAGTGGTCAGTTATTTCATGCAAAGATAAAAGTCAATTTAGCAATTATACAAAGTGTTAATAAAATTACGCAAAATTCGACCAGAATCGAGAGTAGAATTGATTCCACAAATAAATACTCACTCATCCATACACACTTACGCACAATTACTTATTAACCTAACCTAGTTAAAAATGTATTGTCATTATAATAAGTCTCCTCATGTAACTTGATGAAATCTATGTAAACCAATTGGGAAGAGGCAATTCATTCCCATCCCAATACGAGTATCTATAATTACTCCACGGGAAGTATATGTGTAATAATTGTAAATGCGATTTCATGAATAAACGAATTTGATTTATCTATTATTTTTAAAAAATTGGGTCAGATTTTAGCCAAAATAAAATTTCCAGCTAAGCTGTTTCCAATTCCAATTTACTTAACTCTGTCGTCTTTCTTTACCTCTTATCCGCGGCGCGACGCCTAAACGGCGTTAATTTGTTAGTACTTGTTGAATCCCCAGCACAGGGGACTGCAGTAGAATAGTGAGTACTGTACAGTCCCATGGGGGACCGAACTAGAGGATTCTAGTGAAATATCCCGCAACGTCGTATCCGCAGGCGTGCGATCATAGTTTTAAATTTGAAAGATATGCAACAAAACAGACATATCTTCGTCATTGATGGCTACGTATACGTCAATGATCTTCGTAAATAGTGAATTTAATTAATTAATTTATATAATTCTTTAATAATAAAATTAAATTGGAGTTTTTGAGGTTTTCTATTCAAAATATGAGGGTGCTTACAACACGGATGAACTACTCGTAGGAATTTGCAGTTGCTTGCTTCACCACACCAAGAGAGTGGTTAGACATATCTTTTATTTTTAAAGTTTCGATTAGATAAAATTATGGCCATTAAAGCAACCAAGCGATGCATGATTAATGCCAGCTCGAATACTTTTTTGTATTGGAATCCCAGAGGTCACTGTCGGAATGTTAAAGCACCTGCGACGTGTCAAGGTCTAAATCAAAACGTTCGTTGGCTCTATTACAATTTAATGACCAAGCCTTTAATCACAACAACAAATTCGAGACTATTATCATATATTAGCCGATTCATTAATAATAATAATTTTAAATATGTATGATTGTTGCAATAAAATGGATATCTACTGGTTGGAAAGTTAAGTTCTGTAAATATTCCGTGTTTAACAAAGACTTCAATGTCACTAGTGCCAAGTGCTGATTATTAATATTTATAAGATTATGTTTGCTATGCAAAGATAATGCTCGATTTAAACATTTATATTTATTAATAAATATTAAATAGTAGATAATGTATGTATTATATTCATTTTTGTAGGTGCCATTAAAGCTAGGCTTTCGGTTTTGCTGGTGTTTTTTTCGCTAAATAAAGAACTAATTCCAATCCATTTTGTTAAATTTTAACAAACACCACATAACACGTATTGACGTTAAACATAAATATAAGTTTCTAATTAAACTACAAAGTGCAAGTAGAAAAGTACAAGAAGAAGTAACTTTTTAAAGAATTGGTAGACTTCAGGTATGTATAAAAACAGCTCTGTAAACTTCATACTCATTGTCACCGTTCTTTTTTGCTCGATGACATAATTGCTATAAATTATGCCCACTTAACGTATACTATTATCAATTACTATTGTTAATTTTGTTCCAATTCAATCTGTTGTAGTAGTGGACTGTCAAAGCGCACAATATGTTTCTTGTTGTACACGCTTTGCGATACGAAACGTCAGTAAGTAGTCCTGTCGATGTTTATCTCGAGTCTTGTTGTCGGCCACCTGTTCCGGCCGTTCTACAAGTCATCGGGTCCCGTCCGAGCAGTGCGCGAGCAAGATCACTTTCACTCGCACATCCTAGTAGCCGTCCCATCGGCCATCGAGGACGTGAGCCCCTTGCCGATGGCGACCCGGTGGCACACTGCCTGCCGTGCGCCTGTCCGCGGCCGCAGGAAAGTGCCCAACATCGCGAATGCAGGCCACCATTATTGTTGCGTTCGTTCGTCACACTTTTGTTTTGCTTTCCGACCATTGTTGACTTGAAGGCGAACAGATTAGTGACCCACCCTTGCGCGTGGTAATTGTAATGCCCTACATAAACGTTAACGGCCTTATTCGTATTTTTTTTGTGTAACATAAAAGGAGATCAAAGGTGACAGCAGCATTGTCCTTACATATTATAAAACAAAGTCCCCCGCCGCGTCTGTCTGTCTGTCTGTTCGCGATAAACTCGAAAACAACTGCACCGATTTTCATGCGGTTTTCACTACTCGATAGCGTGATTCTCGAGGAAGGTTTTAGTATATAATTTGTTAAGTTTTTGTATTTATTTCTGTGTACATTAACGATATTTGTTGAAGATAGTTCGCGGGCACAGCTAGTTTAACATAAACATCATTTAAATATTTAAATTTTATGAGTAAGGCCGTATGTCACTGAACGTTTATGAGTGGAACACACAAAAATTGGAGTGTATTCAATTTTGAAGATGGCGCTTGAAATGAAAATTACAAAGGATTTTGTTCGTGAATTTCAAAATAGAATCTACGTCGCACTTACCTATTTCTAATCAAATATCTGCAATGCTTCGACCAATTTATCCGTTTTAACTACGGAATGGTTTTAATTTAATAAGTATATCATTGAATTCTTATAATTTAATGCTTGACTATCATCGTTCAAGTCAATTAATTTATTTTAACTTTTTATAATAAAGTACCACAAAGTGTTACTAATTTGCCATTTCATAAGTTTAAAGCGCATGTAAAAAACTGTTATGAGTAAAGTCAACGATTATTTGAATGATGCCAATGCCTGGTGTAAAGTAGAAGATGTTAGTCATTGTAATGTAAATAATCGTGTTGTTGTATATTAGTATTTATGTAAACAAATATTGTTGTAATGGGTAACGACACAGTAGGAAGAGAACTGACACATTTAATCTTGTAATGGAAGTTGAGCTCAAACTTTTGCTTCGAGGTCAGCTTGCAATTTGCGAGAAAATGCAATTCGCGGTGGCTCATTAATCATATTAAATAAAAAGCTTAAATATAAAGATCGTAAAGATATTGTGAACCTCTCAGTTGAACGAACAATAGAAATTGCCTGTGTAGAGTTGGACCAGATTATTGTAGTGAGCGTATACAGGCCTCCTTCGGGATTGTATGACCACTTTGAAAATATAATGGATGAAGTTTTAAATAAAGTCTGTAAGCAAGGCAAACAAATATTAGTCTGTGGAGATTTTAATATTAACTTATTAGAAAACTCGAGTTTATGTATGAGAATTAAAAATTTGTTTCAGTCATATAATCTTAAAAACTTATTTCTGGAGCCAACACGAATTACTGAGTTTTCTGCCACATGCATTGATAATATTTATACTGACATAGAACCATTAGCACAAAATGTTTTTAATAACTTAGAATCTGACCACTCTGGTCAATTTGTTACTATACCCTACAAATGTAAGCTTATGGCGAAAAAGAATATCACTGTTGTACCAAAGACTTCTGGCCGCTTGGAGCGTTTCAATAATAATCTTGGTATTAATTTAAAGTATATTGATTATGACGAAGACCCAAACAAATTGTATGAAAACTTTTTTAACACATTTTGTTGTGAATTTAAAAATATCTTTGTTCCAAAAACCATCTCAGTCAATGGTAGATTAGCTTTTAGTGAATGGGCCACACCAGGTATTCACAAAAGCAGAATAAAACTTTATGAATTTTACAATGAGCGTTCATTAAATACTAGTGATCAATTTAAATTGTATGTAAAAACTTATTCCAAAGTATTTGAAAAGTTTGTAAATTTGCAAAGTCCAATTATTTAAGCTCTAATTGATAATATTTATACTGACATAGAACCATTAGCACAAAATGTTTTTAATAACTTAGAATCTGACCACTCTGGTCAATTTGTTACTATACCCTACAAATGTAAGCTTATGGCGAAAAAGAATATCACTGTTGTACCAAAGACTTCTGGCCGCTTGGAGCGTTTCAATAATAATCTTGGTATTAATTTAAAGTATATTGATTATGACGAAGACCCAAATAAATTGTATGAAAACTTTTTTAACACATTTTGTTGTGAATTTAAAAATATCTTTGTTCCAAAAACCATCTCAGTCAATGGTAGATTAGCTTTTAGTGAATGGGCCACACCAGGTATTCACAAAAGCAGAATAAAACTTTATGAATTTTACAATGAGCGTTCATTAAATACTAGTGATCAATTTAAATTGTATGTAAAAACTTATTCCAAAGTATTTAAAAAAGTTTGTAAATTTGCAAAGTCCAATTATTTAAGCTCTAAAATAAAAAATAGTAGTGACAAAATTAAAACGACATGGAACATTATTAATAATGAAACCGAAAGAGTAAAAACTAATAACAACAATTTTTGTTTAAATATTGAAAATAAGAAAGTTACAGTAGATATTGAGGTAGCTACAGAATTTGAAAAATTCTTTACTGACATTCCAGTTTCAATCACAAAATCTTTGGATTCCTCCCCTACTGTAGCCGAATCT
Source organism: Schoenobius gigantellus (assembly GCA_963935595.1). NCBI lineage: Eukaryota > Metazoa > Arthropoda > Insecta > Lepidoptera > Crambidae > Schoenobius > Schoenobius gigantellus. The sequence continues at coordinate 9,938,072 of OZ012556.1, read as the reverse complement.
ATTCTAAAAGATCATGTTAAAACTTGTGATGATAAATTTAAATTTGCCCATATTTGTGCAAATGATTTAATAAAGTCATTTAAAATGCTGAATAAAAAGAAAACCGTGGATCTGTGGGGCAACTCTGTAGATGTTTCCCAATCTGTAATAGAAACAATAGCTCCAATACTTGCTAGTATTTTTAATGATTGCATTGACTGTGGTGTGTTTCCTGATCTAATGAAACTGAGTAAAATTATTCCATTACACAAATCTGGTAGCACATCAGACCCCAATAATTTTAGACCTATCTCTGTGCTACCTACTTTTAGCAAAATCTTTGAAAAAATAATGTTGGAACAAATGCAAAGCTTTTTTAACAGAAATAATCTTCTACACTGTAAACAATTTGGTTTTAGAAAGGGTCGCTCAACAACTGATGCTGGTGTTGAGTTAATACAAAATATATATGAGGCCTGGGAGGACTCACATGATGCGCTGGGCGTTTTTTGTGACTTGTCCAAGGCGTTTGATTGCGTTCATCATGACACCCTGATCAGGAAATTACACTACTATGGATTTAGCGACACTGTTCTGGATCTACTCGTCTCCTATTTGACTGAGAGGATTCAGAAAGTAGACGTCAACGGGGAGAGGTCCCAGGGCACCTCGGTTAAAATGGGAGTTCCGCAGGGTTCAATTCTTGGTCCTTTTCTATTTTTAATATATATAAATGACTTGCCTGCTTTTGTACAAGACAGGCATGAGATTGTATTATTTGCAGATGATACTTCACTTATGTTTAAAATTAAAAGACGATTGCAAATTTATGACGATGTAAATAGTTCTATCTCAAGAATAGTTTACTGGTTTAATGCGAATAACTTGTGCCTCAATGAAGGGAAAACTAAATGTATAAAATTTGTTTTACCCAATGTTAAAGAGGTTCACACCACTGTTAACATAAAGCATAAAAATGTGGACCTTGTGGATACCGTAGTATTTCTTGGTATTACTTTAGATTCAAAGCTTCAGTGGGGCCCACATATTGATAAATTGTCGAAGAGATTTAGTTCTGCAGCCTACGCTGTATGGAAAATACGTCAGCTGACTGATGTTGATACAGCAAGACTTGTATACTTTGCCTATTTTCATAGTGTGATGTCGTATGGCATTTTGCTGTGGGGAAATGCTGCCGACATTCAGACTGTTTTTGTGCTGCAAAAAAGGGCTATTCGTGCTATTTATAACCTTAAAATAAGAGACTCTTTGAGAGAAAAATTTAAAGAAATTGATATTATGACCGTCGCGTCGCAATATATTTACGAGAATATAGTATATGTTCATGAAAATATACATTCGTTTTGTAAAAACAGTGATATTCATTCAGTAAATACTAGGCAAAAGAATATGTTAGCGTTACCAAATACTAGGCTTAAAAAAATTAATAATTCTTTCAAAGGCCTTTGTGTACGTTTCTACAATAAAATCCCAAATAATATTAAAGCACTTAACATGAATAAATTTAAAGTCACTATCAAGGGCGCACTTATGAAAAAAGCATATTATAAAGTGTCTGATTATATGACAGATAAAACTGCTTGGGATTGACAAAAAATGTGATAATTGACGTTCAAAGGGTGTTAACACTTTGTGATAATGGGATAAATTTCATTCGAGTAACTGTTCCACTCACACCGACAGGCATTTTTATATTATTAAAAAAATGTTTGTGAAATATAGTATTGTAATGTTGGCATTTTAAAAGAGGAGACAAAAAAAATACAAGACCTTCCGAGTTTCTTGCCTGTTCTTCTCGAGAAGGCTCTCCCAACTTCCGAACAGGTGTAGAGTCAATTTTTTTTTTCATTTGACTTGTATTTGCACACATCTTAATAATGGTTGGGGTGTGTGTATATACAAGAATTAAATAATTTAGTTAATTAGATTCTTGGTTGAAGATTCTTATGTTTTTTTTTGACGTCAATAAGTGCCTGTAAAGGTCTATATTGAATAAAGATTTTTGAGTTTGAGTTTGAATTGACGATTCTGTAACAATACAGGGAGAAAAAATAGCCCTTGCTGGTTTTTGTTTTTTCCAGTAAAAGGTCTCCCGCCGTAGACTTGTGAACCATTGGCGTAGGTTCTTTGACCTGCAAAAGTGATTATGTGATAATCCAATTTGAATAAACTATATATTGAATTTAAATTTACAAATTTTACAGAAACCTATAGAATAAATATTTATACACTGAACAATATAGTAATTATAAACTTACAAAATATTTCCAATAAAAAACCTAAGGCCATTAGATTTAATGCTAATTAAATGCTAATGTGAGGTGATGTCATATCGTATCAAGTTTAATTAATTGATCGTTTACTTAAGACTGTGAGATGCAAATTGTTTTTTTAATGGAAAGATTGCCGATTTATGCGTTTATCAACCACTTAGATCTGAATCGCAACATTCAAGTAAATGTCGAGCGAAAAGTTCAAGTGAACAATACCGGCTGGGTCTAGTGTTGTAATGTGCTGGAGCGGAGTATAGTTGCTGATCATTATTCCTTGTGGTAGGTAGGCGTGCATAAGTTCAGAGAGACAATTCCACTGATAAACAACAGACGAACCGAAGCTGGACGGCTGTGTTCGACCAATCAAAACGCCACATTATGATGATGTCATCGACATTTCAAAGAAAATCTGGAAGCTTCGATTGGTCGAATGCCTTCAGGTTCAAATTAACAACAACACCAAACAACTGTGTCAAAACGTCATTTTCCCAAATGGTCAACTTTTGAAAACAACCGTTAAGTTTCGGTTTTATCAGTTTACTTTTTATTTTTGCAATTATAAATTAAAAAAACTATTTTTTTTAAATTGTCTCTATTTTCGTGTTTTGTGTGCGAAACTCTTTTTTGCCAAACTGTATTCTAAATACGTCATCGCACAGACAAGAGGTCGGAGTTTCGATTAAGTTATGGTTTAAATTAATAGAATCAGCCCTCAGCTCATTCAGTGGGCCACCTCCCAGGAATGAGCAAATAATTTTCTCCAGGTTACGATACTCGCCACTTGCTTGATAGCGATTTCGAAATCGTCAACGATTCTATTTTAATTAAATGCCGTATCAGAGCGTGACCGCTATGTTACTTCAGACTGTTACATATTTGGTGTATAATGTTCACGTTGATCAGTTCCAATAGTTTCGTATGGTAATCTGGTCAGGTTTAGTCGGTTTTGAATGAAAGTGTCTGCTGTTGAACTGTGGACGAGCCTTGGTTGTGGATTAGCCAATAAAGCAGCTGAAAGCTTCAAAATAATGTTGAATTCTAAATGAAATAGGGGCAATATAATATTGGATTTTAACCTTATAATAGGGGCATATAAATTGGTGGCTCTGTGGCTCTGACTCGGCACTTGTCTTCCAATCGGGAGGTCCGGGTTCGAGATCGCCATGTACCACTGTGTTTTTCGTTTCGAATTTCATATGTACATTTGTCTGACGCTCCTACGGTGAAGGAAAACAGCGTGAGGCAACCTAAATACATCTGCGAAGAAATTCAAAGGTGTATGTGAAGTCGACCAATCCGCACTGGGCCAGCGTGGTTGACTAAGGCCTAATCACCCTAACATAGGGTAGGCTCGAGCCCCTCGGTGGGGACGTATATGAGCTGTGATGATGAGGGACATATAAATAGGGAACTATTTATATGCTACTATTTCAGTATAGGTATTTACCACACCTACTCTCTTCATCATACCCTACGTTGGCTAGAGAGAATTCTTTTGATATTAAGCCCGTCTTACTTTGTACACACTGTACACGAGGAATTTAATAAGTAAATATTAACTTCAGTTGCTTACTAGAAATGTCATTTCTGAAAGAAACTACACTCAGGAACAAATTTAGAGGAACACTACACTTTTTACATAGATGTTTGATTGTTATCCAGGATTCATGATCAAGGATAGCGGATAATGTCAAAATTCCCCACTTTGTGACCTGGATAAGAACGGAAACTTTCAATGGTGGTCGTTTGTATCAAAATCGCACAACTGGTTTCCGCGGGGAATGTTTTTGTTGTAGCGAATCCGATGGCTAGACAGCTGGTAAAACTGAATATGGTTTCGTATGCTACAAAACACAGCGTTATCAAAACCAGAAGTGACATTTTAGGGTTCCTCTAAATTAGTTCCTGAGTGTATCTGGGGGCACGGCAGTGCCCCCGCCAAGTCGTGCGCGAAGCAAACACTGCCGTACCATCCTTTACTGGAATCATTTCGCCGCATTTTCAGGCCCCTATTTGGGAACCTCTGGATAAGACCAGAACGCAGAAATTTTCGTCATCCAGTAAGCTATAATCACATACTTAAAATTAAAAATTTCAAGTCTGTAGGTCATTTAGTTCCGAAGTTAAGCGAAAGCAAAGTTTCGCATTTATGACACTCACTCACTCATGTTCATTAAAATAGAACTAGTACTTCCCATAAACTCAGAGAGCTGAAATTTGGTACAGAGTTAGGGTTTAATGGCCACATAAAGGGAAAACTATAAAAACTAGAATAATCGAAGATCTGGAGTACCTGGTGACCCTGATTAGAAAACACAAGAGCCCAACCAAACTATTAGAGATATCAACATACCGCCTTTACAAAAAATATTCAACTTGGTGGGCCGCTTCATTTGATGTCAGAAATCGAAGGTCTGAAGTATCTGATGAAGAACCCTCAGCTGGTCTCAGCTGTATTAGAGATATGGTAATGCCCCCTTCTACTATTGGTACATAAAAAATCGACTGTCATTGCAAAAATCCAGAAAATCTAATAAAATAAATCAATAAGCTCACGTTTCTACAAAAAGAAGTGAAATCCCACCAAAAACATTCTGTAAGAAACTAGCCAAGTCTCGATGGAGCTGCTTGTTTATCTCTAAAAAGTAATGAAATCTTGACAGTCGTGCCAAGTCTAAGGTTCCTTACTGCGATTTCTTTATTATTATAGTTAATGTTGTGTGACTTTGACGTTGAACATTCTTTATACGTTAGTGGGTACAAGTCAACGGCCAAGTCACACAACATTAACAATAATAAAGAAATCGCAGTAAGGAACCTTAGACTTGGCACGACTTTGTCAAGATTTCATTACTTTTTAGAGATAAACAAGCAGCTCCATCGAGACTTGGCTAGTTTTTTACAGAATGTTTTTGGTGGGATATCTATTACTAGTTAAGTATAATAATAATAATAATAACTCGACTGTTATTGTCCCGATAGTGGTGTCTGTGAATGGTCTAATAGCGAAGAGTTTTGACCAACATCTTGAGAGACTCTCGCTAGGCGGATGGATCAAGGGCCTGATACAGAAGGCGGTAATTTTGGCACGGCACGAATTGTCAGGAGGTTCCTCACCCTGCAGCCCTAACCACCGGTAGTTTGGGCATTATCTCGCTGCCGATGGACCCGCTAGATGTCGGTTTTTAATAATATTTATATTTTTTATATCTATATTGTAAAAAAATGTATATTTAAGAAAGAAGGCAAATAAAGATCATAATAATAATAATAAAAAAAAAAACCGCTGTCACGAACACACGTCACTCCGTTTCTTGTGAAATAGTATTTTATATTTTCATAGTTATATTTAGCATACCACACTATATGTGACACTCAAAATTTCAGCAATAATCACATCGTCATTTTCAAGAAAAACCAAATTATGATCTGCCCTAAATAGAAAAATTAAGTCAACATGGAAAATTTTGATTTGACACCTGGTGTCAAAACGTACAACACAAATTTGAATAACACAATTTTGGATGAAAAAGGAAATGGCAAAGAAGTGTAATAATGATCACAAGAACGAGGACGGCAAGAGCGGAACGAAGCGCACGAACACCATCTGCATCAGTCCCTCCGTCAGCTCCGAGCGTGTTGCTGGAAGCAGGTTCCGAAGCAAACAGCTCGTCGAGCGACGCGAGTGGGCCTAGGACGCCGCCGCCACGACCACCTGCGCGACGAGGACGCCCCCCACTGCCGGCACGCTTAGGACCTATGAGGCAATCTGCCTCACAACAGGCCCCCGCTACCGGTGGTGTAGTGCGACGCATGCGATGGACTACAACAATGAACGAGAACTGCATGCGCGCCTATTACGGGGCTACAGAGGGAGGAACCTGTCTGACTGCGTATCGTGACAGAATGCTGTCTCTGGTCCTTGAGCCGTCCGTCGCCGTGTCCGCCCAACGACTATCGGATCAAGTGCGGGCGATCCATCGGTGTAAGCTGCTGGATCAATCTACACTTGATCGGCTTCACTTAGAGACGCTTCCTGCTACCGCCGTCCCCTCCTCGGCCCAAGGCCCGTCTGACACGCCCGTTGCTTCGAGTGCAGATACAATGCTGTACTCGGAGGCGACAATAGCGACGCAGGTTGACCCCGAATCTGATGAAGGGGATAGCGCTGGCATGAATGTAAGTACTCAAGTAAAAGAGCAACTGGAGGCCGCTTTGGAGGACGTGATTCGTGAATATCGATTCGCACCAAACTCTAGGCCGCGAATACCACGTTTGCCGACACATAGACGTAATCTAGCGCTGTTGGGAACACTAAATGCTTTGCTAGCTCCGTACCTACGGACTAACGAAGATTTGGTTGATACGCATTCTATTCTGTACTGCGGTGCCCTTGCCGCATGCCGTGTTGCCCGAGTAAGGTTCCCGGAAGCTGATCGAGCACCGCGGCCTGCGGTACCAGCATGGCAAGTGAGAATAGAAAAGCGTATCAACTCATTCAGGGTTCTCATTGGCAAGCTTATCTGCTTCAGTCGGGGTAACACCCGACCCCGAGTTATGCGTTTTGTGACACAGGCCTATGCCGAAACCGGAATCCGGCCTAAAGATTACATGGCGAATGTCACGGAACGCATAGACTATCTGAAGCAGAAAGTCTATGCGTGGGCTAACCGTATTCGTCGCTACAGAGTACGTGTGAATAGATACTTTCAGAATCGCCTCTTCCAAAGTGATCAGAAGAAGGTATATCGAAAGTGGGAGGGAACCGACCATCGTGTGGTCGACGGGCGGCTGCCTGATGCCAATGCCATGGTCAGTTTCTGGCGTGACATCTGGTCGCTGCCCGTCGATCATGTAGAGGGTGATTGGATGCGTGTAATCGAACGGGAATGTGAATCTATTGAGCCAATGGGGCCTATTACCATAGACCCCGTAGACGTTAGTTGTGCCATCCGTTCGGCCCAGAACTGGAAATGCCCAGGGCCTGACGGATTGCACAACTTCTGGATAAAGTGGTTTCGTAGTTCGCATCCCCGTTTGGCTACACAGTTTCAAGAAGCCCTAGAGCACGGTTCCATTCCCACTTTTATGACTACCGGTACCACCTTCTCCACAAGACCGGAAGTACCACGGATCCAAAGAATTATAGACCTATCACATGCTTACCCACCATCTACAAGCTCCTTACGTCCATTCTGACCACAAAAATTAACACACACATTGTGTCAAATAATATTTTGGCCTCTACTCAGAATGGATGTAAGGCTGGGTCCCGTGGTACGAAGGAGCTCCTCCTCATAGACATGACCATTAGCCAACAAGTTCGACGGAGCAGGGGATCCCTTTCTGCTGCATGGATTGACTACAAGAAGGCCTATGATTCGGTGCCGCACTCGTGGCTGGAGAGGATTTTAGAGCTGTATAAAATAAATACAACTCTGAAATCCTTTTTAAGTAACTGTATGCGGCAATGGACCACAGCTCTTCGTCAACCATGCGGCGGTGACGGTTCCCTTGATCCGCAAAACTTGATTAAAATAGAGAGAGGTATTTTTCAGGGTGACAGTTTGAGTCCCTTGTGGTTTTGCCTAGCATTGAACCCTCTCAGCACTTTGTTGAAGGACTCAAGTCTAGGCTGTCGGCTCCGGAGACAGGGTGAAGTCATTAGTCATCTGCTGTACATGGATGATCTCAAGTTATTTGCATCGAAACAACGAGATCTGATGGAGTTGCTGAAAATCACACAGATTTTCAGCAACGCTATCAGAATGGAGTTCGGTGTAGATAAGTGTGCGGTCTTGCATGTGCAGCGGGGGAAAGTTGTAAAATCACCGAATGTACAACTTTCCGATACAATGACACTCAGATCTCTTTCCGATGCCGACTCATACAAATATCTTGGTATGTCACAGTCCTTAGGGATATCGGCGGAGGACGTCAAGAAATCGGTGAAGGCACGCTTCTTTTGTCGCCTAACAAAGGTACTTAACAGTCTCTTGTCTGGCGGCAATAAGGTGCAATTGCCTTCAACGGTTGGGTGATGCCTCTATTGATATACTCCTTTGGCATACTGAGATGGACTCAGACTGAGCTGGATGCTCTGGACAGGAGAGTCCACCAACTACTCACAACACATCGCATGCTCCACCCGCGCTCGTCTGTTATGAGACTGTACATTCCACGGAAATGGGGTGGTCGTGGCTTTCTAAATGCCAAGAACCTCCACAACCGTGAAGTGTGCAGCCTCAGGAATTACTTCCTTAACAACGAATGCGGGATGCATCGTGATGTTGTGGCAGTTGACAAAGGACTTACCCCTCTCTCCATGGCAATCGAGAACTGGCGCAAACCATCGGTGCTCACCGTCGAAGACCGCAAGGAAGTATGGAGGGGCAAGGAGCTACACGGGAGGTTTTATCGGGCCTTGACTGGGCCTGATGTAGACCTAACCGCCTCGGTAAACTGGCTGCGCTTCGGTGACCTTTTCGGGGAAACCGAGGGTTTTGCCTGTGCAATTGCAGACGAAGTAATGATGACGAACAACTATAGAAAATATATCCTGAAGGACGGTACCGTCGACATCTGTCGGGCATGCCGCCGTCCCGGAGAGTCACTCAGGCATATTATGTCTGGTTGTTCTCATCTTGCTAACGGCGAGTATTTGCACAGACACAACCTAGTGGCCAGGATCATCCATCAGCAACTTGCCATTCGATACGGCCTTGTCGAGACTGAGACGCCGTATTATAAGTACGCACCAGTGCCGGTTCTTGAAAATGGTCGTGCGTTGCTCTATTGGGACCGCTCTATCATCACGGACAGGAATATTGCTTGCAATAAGCCTGATATCGTGGTGGTCGACCGGTCCCAACGCCGAGCAATGCTCGTCGATATCACTATCCCTCATGATGAGAATCTCGTGAAAGCTGAGAAGGACAAAGTCAGCAAGTACCTTGACTTGGCTCACGAGGTAACCGCCATGTGGGATGTTGACTCGACGATCATTGTTCCGATAGTAGTTTCTGCGAACGGTTTAATAGCGAAGAGTCTCGACCGACATCTTAAGGCGCATAGTGCTCCCAATGACCTTGCGTCGATCGTCCCGCACTGATTACATAGGAGTGAGTGAGTGAGAGTGAGGGGAATATTCAAGCAAACCTTTACGCGTAAGATGAATTATTTCAATAAAAAATTAATAAAGGCGAATAAGAAAAATCTAAAAAGACCATCCCCTAGAATATTGTTCACTTTATTTATTGAAATCGAAAGTATGTGATTTAACCTAATATTTACGAAGCGATTAGGTTTCTAGTTTAAAAATCGAGGCATGTTTGGGTCACATTTTAACCAAGTTTTAATTAATTTATCAAAAAATTAAAAAGACCATCCTCTAAAGAATGCGTTGAATAATAACATATCTTTTTTAAAGATTTTTTTATTCAATATTTATGAAGAGAACCGGTTTTTTCTGCAGTGATTTTTTATGTTTGACCTTACTATGCGCCTTAAGGGGCTCTCGCTTGACGGGTGGATCAAGGGCCAGATACAGAAGGCGGTGATTCTTGACACGGCACGTATCGTTCGGAGATTCCTCTCCCTGTAGCCCTAACCACCGGTAGCTTGGGCCATGCTCCGCTGCCAGTGGAACCCTAGATTTAAGTTTTTTATAATATTTGTGTTTTTATATCTATATATTGTAAAAAACTTGAATTTAAGATGCTTTTTTGAATAAATGTATAATAATGTCAATGATTTAGTGATGTTTTGTTATGGCGGCGTTCATTACAGGACGCGTATGAAAATGACAGCTCTGAGATTACAACCGAAATTAGCGAATAGAAGGCTGGAGTCTCTCCAACTAAAAACATGGAACCAGAGACAACAGACTCAAGTCTCGAGTCCTAAGCCAGTAGACGAACGAGCTGCCGGTGAACGCGTCTGACACACAATTATGTGTTCACTCACTGGGCACACGTGGTGGAAGAATCCACTCCCCGTTTCCAGGGAGACCTAAAGCCAGCACAAGGCCTTTTTGGGGTTACGATCATCCATCAGCTAACCGTTGCAACATTAGTGATGTTACTTTAACAGAACAGTGAGATTTAACAAAAGTGTATACACAAGAATTCAAGATACTTATTCTAAGAATCAAACAGCGAGAGTTCTTGCAAAGTTAATTGATTGAAGAGAGGTCGGCGCGATTAAATGTTGCAAAATGTAGATTCTGGTATTAAATTGATTTATGACAAAATTCCTATTCGACGTAATCCGCGGCGTTTCCTACAAGTTACGCGATCGCACCGGTTATAAGAAAGTTATTTCAGAACGTTTTCGCTCCATCATCGCGCCTGTTTATGCAGTTAGTACTATGCTACTATGTCAGATCTTGGACGTTTCACTCTTACTATCGGATTACCGTTAGCGGAGAAGCGCCGGCGTCATAGTTGCGAAGAGAACAAGTACGTCAACTCGGACCATGTGCGAGCGATAACAGGTTTTTTTAAGGGACCTACGCTGTTGGCCGCAAATAGCCTATATACATCAGCTTCACCTTCATTATTTTAAAAAATTTGGTAACCCAAACAAGATATAATAAAACGATATATCGATATGAACTGTCAAAACACTTTGGATATTTCAGCAATTTTGAAGTTTTTGTTATGTGTTAGATATGGTATTGTTATTTTGAGTATTGTTAAAATATCAGCATCGATAAAATTTCAAGGCAGTGGCTATATTCTACATATTTTGATAGTTCGTATCGATAAATTGTTTTATCATATCGTGTTTAGATTTTCATGTTACGGGGCTGATGGATTTCTAGCGTACAGGCATCACCTCGAGAATGTCCCGCTTTCCAAATAGAGTCACCGGGGGATTCAAATCGTATCAGGGAGCGACGCAATTTAATAAAGCTCATCACTCTTGAACCGATGGCATCAAAATTGACGTTCATAAGTGTACAAATTGTACCTAAATTAATAAAAAAGTTTTGACTTTGACTCAAAAATTTCTGGAACGGGCACCGTTATCACCTAGGGGTATAAAAATAGCCAACGACCTATTCTCAGACCTACTAAATACATAGGTACAAAAAATGTCATAAAAATCGGTGAAACCGTTTCGGAGGAGTTCGATAACAAACACTGTGACACGAGATCGACTTAGGTGGATCGACTCGTATTTGATTATAGGAGGCCTATATCGTGAGCTATGTATACCGCCGCACGCTACTTTTGATTGTTATCTATCTGAAAGCACTCACACGGGATCAGAGTTCGCCATCTGTCCTTTAACTATGTCTACGGGTTCTACGGTTCCGTTCGTTACGTCATTCGCTACGTATATGATATTGCGTGTACAGTAAACATGTACGGTGTCCTTGACTGATTTATGTATGTGTATCTCGTGGAGTTGCATGTCTTGTTTATCTTTTGTTGTATGCGCGCGCATATAAACTATGCTGCAACACGGTCGGAGTTACTGTTTGTGCACGTAAGAAGAAGTAGTCCTCCTAATCGATTTTCAGTCACGACAGCTAATCTGAACAGAGATTAGCAATCTGCGTGGGAGATAAAATTATAGTGTTTGCGCTCTGCCCAAACTCAAGAGCACTCTCTGTTCTCTCACTGGCATTGCGGTAATGGACGATAGTTTCAAAAATATTTTTTTAAACATATTTTCGACACGCGTTTGACATCGTGACAAAGCTGGAGTAGTTTGTGAAATAGTAGTTTTTTTATTTTCACATTTATCCAAATTCCTCTTCCTAACAACCTTCTTAATCTGGAGTTTTGTACACATTTAGCGAACCTTTTTTATTATACACCGTGTTCCTGAGGATATGCATTAACTTGGGCTTATTAGTCAGACCATCAAACTGAGTACTATGGGACCAATACTATGTAAAATCGCGAAAAAAAACAGCTGCTTCATAGAAAAGTTCAAGACCTACTAGACCGACCGAAATATATAGTACGGTAGATTTTTTTCGGGATTTCAGAGTTGGCCCTATAGTGACATTTGTTTAACTTGATGGTCTTAGTAACAGGCCTAAATTAATGCATATTCTCAGGTACACGGTGCATAGATTGCAATTGTACTAGCACTGGTAAATAATTGTCTATCACCACAGCTCATATACGTCTCCACCGAGGGGCACGAGCCTACCCTAACTAACTAGTTATGTTAGGGCGATTAGGCCTTAGTCAAACCACGCTGGCCCAGTGCGGATTGGTTGACTTCACATACACCATTGAATTAATTCACAGGTGTATGCAAGTTTCCTTACATGTTTTCCTTCACCGTAGGAGCGTCAGATAAATGTACATATGAAATTTGTGAAACGATAAACACATTGGTACATGGCAGGATCGATTGCGGGCCTCCCGATTCTACTCGGGGCACAGTCCAATGCCGAGGCCACAGCGCCACCGACGTTCCTTGCCACCACCGAAATTATTGTCTATGTATTGTTATAATTCAAGTAAACGTGTTTGTTGACAGGGCTTGCCGTCGTGGTCCCGCGGTCTGGAGGCGGCGGAGGCGGCGCGCGCGCGCCTCGTGCGCTGGGCCTGCGGCGACCCGCCCGCGGAGCCCGACCCGCCGCGCAAGAAGATGCCCCACGCGCTGCGCCGCAGGTGGCCGCTGTGCCCCTGCTTCCAGGTCAGTCCTGTTTCACTCAAATAAACCCTGACTTCTCTAGTGGCGGTCAAGTATTGTGATACGAAGCTTTGCTAGGTGAATCGACTTGGTGAAGGTCGTGGGAAGTCGCTGGATGCGTGCAGCATGGGATCGATGGATGTGGAGTGGAGATCGTTCGAGCCTAGGTCCCAACAGTGGGTGTCTCTGGTTGAAAAGATGACAGTGACGGTTGCTGCATAACAATCTTTGTTCTTCTCGGCCAGAATACGCATACTGCTGGGCGTATCTCACCTGTAGATGGGTTTGGACCGTCTCTCTCCACGCTGATCCCGTAAGGTCTCGTGGGGGTGATCAGTCTCGTCCGTTATCTTATGTGCCACGACTTAGTGAGGTTAACTTGGGTCAAGTATGGTCATTGGTATGGTATGGTCACTGCCAATCTACCACTGACCATCGTTGAAATCGCGAAAAGCTGGTCTGTATAGAATTCTTTTTTTTCTTTTTTTTTTCTTTTTTGTTCAATTTGATGATGTGAACAACCTCTATTTATAGCAACAGAACATTTTGGAGCACTTTGTATAATAGTCCCGCACGGTCCTTCAAAGGAGCTTAGCGGTCCAGATGAGGGGCAAGTAAGCTATGCGACTCCAGTGGACTCATAAAGTCCCCACATAACCGAAGGCTGGTTCGTCAACAGTCTTTCTGCATCTAGGTTGAGAAAGAAATATAATTTTAGCTAAGGAGGGACACCTGAAACTTATCGCTCATCGTTTTGTCCATTTGTTCGGGTGGATCATCGTTGCAATAACATTAGAAAATCGTCAAATAATTGTGTCGTACTTTCGATTTAATAGTAGGTACTCTATACACAATGTACGTGCTTTAAACGCAACCTACTGACCCGAGTATTCTATTCTATATTTGTATGCGCCCACTCGGTTCTTATACATACTACAGTTATTATTATTTTTGTAATGATGGATTGATCGTATTGAATGCGTGTCACGTGAGATTCACGGGATTCACAGTTTAATACACACATTGTTCTATACACGCTTCATTCACCTGTTTGAATTAATTTAAGTAGCTTATCCAAAACACATATTATATAGTTGTAGGTCAAAACATTGAAGGATAAAATAAAAACACTTGGCGTAGGTAATTTTTTACTTAAGCTCTCATTAGTTTTCTTATTTTCGCCCGCTATGGACCTCGCAACTGAAAGCACATTATTTAACGTCCAACAATCGATCAAAATGTTAGGTTATTTACATTGACAGATGCTTATCTTCAAAACGATATCATTAATTCTAATTAGGTTACCTTGAAATTTGTACGTTGTCCGTTGCACCATGTCAAGTTCGAACCCTCCACATACCTATATCTTATTTTGTGTATATTTAAACTGACAGCTAGCGCTACTGAATTAAGAAGTTGAAAAAGGAAATGAGTAACGACTTTGTTTTATACTATGGAATGATATTTAATAAAATTATTATTATTTTTAGTACCATCTATCCTACCATTTAATTCCTAATGTATTGTACCCACATTGTATCTACTATGTATTTTTTTTTTATTTGTGTCTAGTTACGCTACTTATACTTAAATATTTTTAAGGTTGTCCCGCGCGTCGCGGTCTTGGAGGCAATATGTAGGTACTATGTTCATTATGCATATTGCTTCTAGGGTTGCGGCGAAGGGCCCTGCTTGAAAATCAGCGTTTTTGTGTCGGAGACGCAAAAACATTAGCTGAGGTTGGGACCTTTTTGGCTTACCTGCAATTTTTTTTTTGTTTACCATTCTTTTCTCTTTATGTGGCCAAATAAATATTTTTTTCTTTCTTCTATATTTAGGTTTGCAAGGCAGTGAACGTTTTACTGTATTCTTCAGGTTTTTTCATGTTGTACACTCCTTAGTTAAGTTTGTTGCGGATAGAGGTTTGAATAAATTTTTATATATGAATTTATTATTAATTATATTATTAATTTATTATATCAAAGGCATTTTAAGCCACCTACATGTTAGTTTCGTTAACCTATTTAATTAATTCCTTTAGATCGACAAAGTAATTCTATATGCATTCTGAAATAGTATAATTACAAATCTAGGCAGAAACTGTAAGCGCGCGGCCCTATAAGAGGGTATTAGACCATCCTAAATTCAGGATCCGATATTTAGTCGTTCCTGAATTCAGAGAAGTCTAATCGCATTTAGGAAGGTAGCATCCGATTTAGGAGAAGGATGGCTTCCGACGTTCTAAATACTAAATCGGATACTAAATCGAATAGGTGTAATTACATTTCCGATTTAGGACGCTCATCACGTTCAGTCGCCGCTCGCCTACCGTCGTGAGCGCACTGTTTGTTTCTTGCTTCATCTATTGAGTGCTCACGCAAAACAAAATAATTACAGAAAAGGAGGTGATTCAAAATATCTTGGAATTATATAAGGACATGCCTTATCTTTGGAACAAAATTGATCCAAACTATATGAATAAAAATATCAGAAACGACGGGTACAGTGTGTTACTAGGTTCTAGCACACCCATAATGTTAATATTGCTAGCTTTTGACCCAATCTATACTAATATTATAAAGAGGAAAGATTTGATTGTTTCGAGACCAGGGGAAGGACATAGCGTATTTTTCCTACGGGAAAATATAAAATTCCCACGGGAAAATAAAAATAACGCGGGCGAAGTCGCGTAGTAACAAATATTCCTTCACCCATCCAACGACACGGTTAGTGCAGAGGTCGAGTGATCGCCTACTGTGCAACGGGTCGCGGGTTCGATTCCCGCACGGGACAGATATTTTGTATGGCCTACAGAAATTTGTTCCGGTCTGGGCGTATGTGCATGTGATATTCTATCTTTGTAACTGCACCCACGACGCAGGAGAAAATCCTAGTGTGGGGCGACGTTTTTATAAAAAAAAGAACAAATCTCGTTTTTTTCTTTTTTTTATAGTATGGAGCCATTGATTTACTACCGAGCGTTTGGTAGTAAATCAATGTATGGAGCCAACCACTAGGGCTATGGCAATATCAATTTTCTCGTTTTTCGTTAGACTTGGCATTTTGTTATACTTTTCACTCGACACGTCCGTCACTTGTCGCTCTTCCTTTAAGTCTGATTCAGAGCCCTGAATCAGTGAACGTGTAATCAGGAGCTGCAGCGACTGAATTTAGTGTCCTAAATCGGACACTGAATATCGGATCCTGAATTTAGGATGGTCTAATACCCACTTTAGGATGGTCTAATACGCACCAAGCGATGCCGAGCGGCCGTAGGTATAAAATTTCGTAGAGGGGCCGAGTTCACATACTGTATATACTATTACCGTGCCTCAGGTAACGGGCATTTTCTGTAAGCCTTAACTTGTACCAGTATGCAGAGTGCAGACCTCTACGTACCTACATACAACAGAAGACTTCTAGTAAACTCGAAACTCATTGTCCACGCATAATCAGTTTATATTATTGGCAACAGTATGTTATGTTATGATGAGGTACAAAAACAAGCAACAAGACTTGCACTAGGGTGACAATGATATCGCCGCGCGCTGTTGCACAACGCTGCCGATTGTCATTTGTTTCTGGACAACAGTTGCCAAGTGTATACTTATTAGGCTTCATAGATTAAAGGAGGCTTTATACACACTTTATTATTTATTATTTACACTTTATACAACTAGCTGCACCCGCCATATGCGTTCGCTTTAATGATGCTTAACACTAGTTTCCTTAAGTAAGGTAAGATAAGGATTTCTTAGCTTCCTGTGGAAATTTAGAAAAATCTTTCCTTAGTGGACGCCTACATAAGCCAATACGAACCTCTGCATACAGTTTCACGCTTTTAATTCCAGTAGTTATGGCTCTACGTTGCAAACTCAGTCATTCACTCACCAAAGCCTTATAAAAATACAGCAGAAGATGATATGGAAAACTAAACTGTCATTTGCAGCAGTGTCATTCAATTAAGCGTCAGCAAGTGCTTATAAATGTTTTACGTTTAGGTACATATGAATAGACAAGACAATGTGAATCAGTCCGCGTCGTATCGAATCGCGATCGAGTAACGAGAGCCGAATATCGAGTTTCCTTGCATCGATAGGTGCCGTGCCACTTTCACCGGTGCATTGGCTGCTTCATGACGAAGGGCTCGGGCGGGAAGTCATCGATTGGAACTATCGATTATTATTTTTTTTAGAAATTATGTCGCGTGTGTTGTCTGTGATGTAAGTACCTATTGTCTTCTTTTTTCGTCTGCAGATTTTTTTTGCTAATATCCCATTCATGTTTATTGTGCTTTTTACTAGCCCTATAAATGAATTTAATTGTAATACCAATGCATTGTTGAAATTATGCAAATTAAAACATGTTAAATATTTATCGTTTCTATCATTTAAATGTTAATCAAATTAAAATTGGAAAGAAACTCGAAATTGAGCATACAGAGAATCATTTTTTGTGTAATATTTTTAAAATCCGTGTTTTCTATCATTAGAAGGCATCGTGCACAATAAGTCTAAGGCCAGATAATCTGCGCAGTGCCGGCCATCTAACAGGAACTGGTTTGAATTGTATTGGAAAGCCGTAGAAGAGATGTCGGCCAGTTGATAAATATTTATGAATGTGAGAGATGCGCAAGATTTTCGGGCCACGTGCGCGTGCGCAGGCCGCAAATTCTCGTGTTGTGTGTACTTTATCGACTGATAAATGTGTTCTGAGAATCTAGACTGAAGAAACAACTACGAAAATGTAAACAGCTCGTGCCAGGTGAAGCTCGCTTGCATTTTCCCCCTATTGTCACTTACCCTGTAACTATTGCAATACCGTGGGAAAAAAAAGATATTTTTGACCATTAGGCGAGATGAAGGCCAAGAACTGTTGTGTTCATGTAATGAGTTTCAGAATGTATAATTTCCTATTAGCATAATATGCTTGATACCGAGATTCACGTCTGTTACATATATGGAAATATTCGTCCATGCACGAAGAATTTCTTCAGCTTCGCTTACGGCGATGTCAACACTGAAAGATGTATATAATTCTTTATTCTACACAAATATGATTACAAATACAATTGAAAACAATGGCGGGATTATTTCTACAATAAATTATTGCCAGCCAACCCTAACAGGTGTGAATAGATGGTGACAACGGGGGAATGTACAGTTAAAGGGTGAATGTAAAAATATAGATATAGACAAAGATAATACTCAAGCTAAGGGAGGTTTGATAACAGATACAATTTGTGTTTAAAGCTGTCAATAGTGCGGCTATCACGTACCCCTCGTTTACACCAAGGTATATTACATGTATTTAACAAGTTTTATGCAATGTTTTCGTTTATTGTTTACACTCGTATACATGTATAAAACTTGTTGAATACAAAACATGTATACAACTTGTTGTATGAAATTGTTTCTGAACTACTAGTTGTCTACATGTTTATGATGTCACGTTTCCTTGTTGTAGATAAACTTGTAGAAAATGACACACCAGTCCGGTAGTTTCATTAATATTTTCTACTCAATTGACTATTCACAATGGAAAGTAAAGATGCTGAGGAACTTTACTTCATGAGTGCAGTATACTTGTTTACACGGTTATTTTTTTATCACTGGAAAATTTTAGGGACGGTTCAGGACACATCAATTATTATAAATAAAATAAAAACAATGACATAAAAAAAAATTTTTTTTTTAATTAAGAAATTTTTTTTTATAAAAAAATCGAAATATGCTGCTCTCAACTAGTGCAGCATTTTTTGTATTTTTTTGTTTTTTTTTCTTTTCTTCCCCCCGTAAAATAATACGGTCCGTCCGGTAAAAGTTTAAAACTTTATCCAACAAGCATGGATAGAGTTTAAAACATGTTTTAAATTAGTATGATACATAAATTTCAGTGAAATAAACAAAACTTGTTAAAAACACGATTGCTTTTTGTAAGTGTAAACGCTGTCAATGTATCAGACTAGTTTGAATATGTCATAGATCTAAGTGTAAACGCAGATGTGGTTTACTTGTTTAGAGACTTGTTGGCAACACAGTATGAACGAAAGAATGTTTGAGACAGTTGCAATACATGTATAAAACAAATAATTATGTTTTGACAAGTATTCTACAAGTATTGTATAAAACTAGTATTTTACTTGTTTCTTGGTGTAAACGAGGGGGTACACACACTGGCAGTCCGTTCCACAGTTGGGTAGCACGGACAGTAAAATATCAATGTTAAAAGAGGGACAACAAAGTGTTACATGAACGTTTCGGTCGGGAACTTGGGGGATTTGTTGAAAGCGGGAACGTAGATATTCTGGGTATTGGAGATAAAATCCTAGAATATTATGTGTGGGACATTGTCCCAACTCTTTAACGATAACTGAAAATCTCTCTCCAGGTCTGGTTCAGAACAATAAATGAATATATATTCCAGAAATGGACACTGAATTCTGAAAGGATACCCATTTAGGAAACGATTGTCATAACGACTTTTTCTCAGAAATTACCTGATCCGATACAGATTTATTCCTTTTATGATATGTTCTAAAAAAGACTCATTATAAAATCTTAAAAAAATATTTTATATATCCTCAAATTAATATACTCACGACATCAAGCTCCTATCGGGAACATCCTTTGATTGTGTTGTGTTTCTCAAATTGATTTCAGTTTTGACATTCAATGTGCATCCATCATTGCTTTATAAGAGACAGTCGGCACAGGGTACTGACGCCGTAATAAAAAGCCATCGAGACAGATTTTACACAAAAATCCTCTAGGCCATTTTGGGACAAATCGTTATGAGAATGAATCATTTCAAAACGGGTAATTTTAAGAATTCAGTATTCTATTCTGGAATAGCGCTTTTACGCACTAAACGGAATGGGTATGTCAGGTTGGGAAATAAGTACACGCATTTTGAACAATTACAATACTTATGCACATTATTTTGCATCGAGGAGATTGAGGATATTACCAAAATCTGATTGATATTATGAATACTTTCATTGATGGTTCACTATTTCATAAGCGAAGCAACAATACTTATAATTGATTTAGTGTCTAAACACACAAGCCATGAGCACAATAGAAACTGTTTAGATCTGAACGCGGTTTAAAAGTAATGCAACACCGTTCAATGAAAACATAATGCGATATTTTGCAAAGATATTTCGATTGTTCCTGCAATGCAATATCTATTGCTTAATTAATCTAACCACAGACCAACCGTAAAAATAATTCGATTTGTTTAGGTCGCAGTGCTATTGAGTCGATGTTTATTTTTATTAATAATCCCCTTTTGTTTTGCGACTTCATTTAAGACTGTTAATTGATGAATTATTAGATAATCGTAAAACGATTGAACAACAAAAACAGTTTATTGATGCAAATTTCTAAAACTCTTAAATCTTTATTTCTGAAATGGTATAGTAGGTCGTAGGTATGTATTATACCTACTCACTTAGCATAGAAAAAATCTTAGATTCGTTCGGTCAAGTCTTCGGTGATTAATAGTTTAGAGAGTCAGCTTGCAGCTGCATTTATATAAAAGGAATAACATGACGAGATAAGGATTCCCAAAATATGCCCAAAATATTAAATAATTTTCATAGATTTTTAAATTCAATTAGTTTGGCCCTACGTCATCAATCCTCCGTATGTATTCGGTAGCTGTAAGGGTCTTACGTTGTCTAATAGTTGTCTAATCTTAGACATCGCTTAAACATGATGCTGATCATGCTTAAACCATGCCTGACTTTAGACAAAGTTTTGTAGTAGCACCGTAATTGTTAATCGAATTAGAGCGAGACAATAGATATCGATAAATGGACGGAAGTAATTACAACGCTCAGACGCGAAGCTGTCGTTTCCATTGGGACACATTGGTTGCCCGGCGCCAGAGTGTCACGCCTTAGGGTCACCGGCGGCCGATTCCTCAGAGCGTTGCATTTGCACTAAATTGTCACTTAAGGATGCGTTCATAGTGTGTGCGCCAGTGTTGATACAAAATGAATACGAGCGTCAAGAAATCGGATAGTAAACATTTCAAGTTCACATTGAAGAGGAAACGAGCTGCTAGGAAAACTGTGAGTTAACTCGGCTTATACCTTATAAGGATGGCGATCTCTATGGCAATTTTAATATTATGCGGAGGGAAAGAGATTAATCGTTGGAATAATTGCTTTGCACTTAACACAATGCCCATACATCATACCGTTTTGATCCTTTCGACCATTCGTATGAATGATCGTAAATTCGCAGATCGAACATTCATCATGTTTCGGAACACAAGAGAAAACAGAATAGAAAAGGGGTTTTTATATAAAAGCCGTAACGTTCGTTAGTTTATTGGTTGGGACGGTTCTTACTTTTTATACAACAAAGCTGGGAAACGAGTAGAGCACCCAACTAACGGCAAGTGACTTCAGGAACCTATACAGTAACATGAAGAGCTCCTGTCAGATTCCAACATTCTCAGCAGTCTCAGTAAGCAGTAATTCCTCGGACTGTCTTACAATCCATAAATCCATACCGGAACACACGACTCCTTTCGCACATACTACTTACCTCAAATGGCCTGCTCTAATTACTTTGTTGTATTTCTTTCGTCGAACTTAAGTCTGGTTCTCAGCTCAATTGTTCTCGTGTATACAGTTGCCCTAAGAATCATAAATGAATTTGTTCTGCCGTCTGAGGCGAACAAGGCTGATGTCATGGACCAAAATACCGGGAAAGCGGATAACAGGGCTATCGCTTCCATTGTAACTTGATTTTTTTTTAAATGGTTCCTCTGGCGTTTGATTTTCATGATATTAGTCCGTCAAGACTGTGAACATGAAGTTTACGTCAAAAATTATTATCGTTTGGGTCACAAACATCTTTTGGTTCGTAAAACAAACAGAGTAAAAATGCTCTAAGAAAACAAAGGGCTTAGACCTACTAAGTTCGTAGCGGTTTCTGAAAAAGTATGAAAATACTTTTCGTTTAGCTAGCAGCAAACTGGGCGTAACAAAATTGATAGCTATGAGTTAGGCGGTAGCCCCCATGGTAGTCTTGTTTGCCAGCTTTGTTGTATAAAAAGTGTTTTGCCTTGTAGTGGCCACAATTTTGCTATTTAATCTTGGTTATTTTTATAGTTATTCGAAAACCGATTTTTTCTTTCTGTTTATTATACGAATGAGCTTCTTTTAAAGCATTATTTTTTGGTGTCTGTAACGAAATCTTGAAAGAAATTTTGCATGCATATGTATATTGCGTGACAATACAATATTATGATGACGTGGAGCTGGAATGTGGCCATAGGAACTCCTTAATACAACGACATAATTTCAACGAGTTTGGGCTCGTTTCAATCGTATTAACGAGTACTAAAAGATTGTCTTTAAAACAGTTTTTAAAAATATTTTTTCTCAGTTCGCTCTCCTGCTCAGTAGCACAAAAAACAACGTTAAACCAAACTATAAATATTCCATTGTCCTTATTGAAGAGATAATTATCGTTTGCCGTGTAATTAAGTGGTCGGCTGTCACCGTGATACTGATAACTGTTCAAGATTTATGTTTCAAAAATAAAGTCATTTAGTATTATTATTTTTGTCTTTAGATTCACATTTGGTTCTATTATTTAAATCACTGACAGCTTAATTCGCGTATCCCGCGAATATCACATAAACTCTTTAAAGCGCAAAGATACAATTTACAAGCCATGTAAATCTACATCTGCTAAGAGTGAAGTTAGTATCTACAAGCCATGTAAATCTACATCTGCTAAGAGTGAAGTTAGTATCTGACGTCCATTATAACAGTTATAGTATTTGTGGTTGTTGTACAAGTACAACCATACGTAGGTGGTTGAATTTGTATGCAGCGTTGTAAGTTAAATGACGTGTACGAAATCTTTATTTATCGATAATAAGCATTGACATATACACGAGTACGAGTATGTCAATCATGAGAATAGCTCCTCTGTATCTGTAACGTCTTTTGGATTACTGATTACTTCGATGTATACTGAGTAAACAAAAATCATGTTCGGCGGTAAATATACATCTATATTACTTTAGTTCCTTTGTTCCAAAAAAGATAAACCGTTCTTGATAATTTTAGAAAATGTGACGTAATTGAAATTTACGTATAAACACGATAAACAATTGCATGTAGACTGTAGACATGCAGTGGGATAAATAAACAATTGCATGTAGACTGTAGACATGCAGTGGGATAAATAAAATTCACCTTCATTCATCATAGCGGGGTCTCTTGTACCTTCAAGATGTTGCTAAGTGTCCTCTTATCATAATGGTATTATAACAGAAAAAATGCACACATAATAAAAAGCAAGTCACGAATTATCCCTTTCGACAACCTAAGCAAGTAAACCCTTTTTGAACGCCACACCTTACTTGCAGAACGTCTTAATCTTGAGATACGTTTTTTAAAACAATATAATTCCAATCCGCATTCGAGATCTGGAGATTCCAATACGAATTTTCAAAGAACAATGGTCACTTTCTCAGAGCGATTTTCACTGAAAAAAATCAAAACTTAGAGATTTTAAAACTAGTTTAAGTTAGTGTACTGGTTGAAATATGCACGTTGAAATAATGATATTATTTTTAAAACCCCAGGTTAAAGAGATATTCACGTTTTAATATTATTGATAAAATACGCATTTCGGACCATAACTGGCTATTAAATTCTATTTGCGAAAACTGTTAAAGGCATTTTTGCTCTATCCCATTTCGTCTATTATTGTTAGATAAATGCTGTTTATTTTCCATGAATAAATAAATCAAATAAATAAATAAATGGGGATGCGTTCAGGCTCTCGAAGTAGTAAAATGGCGGAAAGAAATTACATTAATGCGTTCAGGAAGATTTTTTATTTTATTTTGTAAAATTTTTGTTTAGGGTTTCAAAAATATTCTAAATACATACATCGGTTTCATATTTTATCAGGATTACATTTATGTATCTATAAATTCATCGCTCTATTTTTCGCCTATTTTGGGAACAAAAATGAGCATTGTTTTTACATTATTGAATCTTCATTCCGTTAATTCTGCACACCCACTCGTATTTGATTTCTACCTGGCAGAATATATTTCATGCAACGTTTTATACGTTCCGTTTTATGTGCGATTCATCGCTGTTTTTTTAATAAACGAGTTATTGCGTAGCGGTTTTTATTTTTTCTGTCGGAAACTGTATCTAATATAGTATTTATTTTTAATGACAACACTGAATTCGACTGATTCAAAAATCTTTCAAATTGCCGACAGTAGAAAATAATTTCAAATATGATTTGTATTCGTGTTCGAATTCAAGATTAACTTCTAATGATTCAAAAATGCGTCTCCTTGTCTAAATATGAACCACTGTCAACTGATTTGGTTTTTAGTATCTAACTGCCAACCCTGCTCAGTGATTCAATGGGTTCGCGTGACTTTTATGACAGTTCAAAAGACGCAGTCTTGGGCGCTCGTGCTTTGGGCGAAATTGGTTTGTGAATCATGATTTCTACCGTATTGTACTTTACAATAGCCCATAATGAACTCGCTACAAAAATGTATTAACATCTGCGCACTGTCATTTATGAATCGACCTGGAAAATTAGGTTTTTTAGGGTTCCGAAAAAGGAAAAAACGGACGGAACCCTTATAGAATCACTTTGTTATCCGTCCGTCCGTCTGTCTGTCAAGACACTTTATCTCGGGAACGCATGGAGGTATCGAGTTGAAATTAATACCATATACTCAGGTCTGAGCGTCGGTGGCGCTGTGGCCTCGGCACTGGACTGTGCCCCGAGTAGAATCAGGAGGCCCGCGATTGATTCTGCCATGTTTTTTTTATTGCTACTAAGTTGGCAAACAAGTAAACTGCCCATCTGATGGTAAGTGGTAACAGTCACCTGTATACATATAATACATGTGGCTCCTGTGAGATTCGCAGCAAAACTGCAACCCCCACAAGAACCACAGTGTACGTTGCCAACTTGTGACTCAGGATGAAAAGCCACGGTACCCATTAATTTCAGTGCCATATCTTACCCTTCAAACCGGAACACAGCAATGCCAGCACTGCTGCTTTGCGGCAGAAATAGGTAAGACGGAGGTACCCAAGCACACGACCCTGACCATACAGAGTCTCCCTCCATGTGTTTTTCGTTTCACGAAATTCATATGTACATTTATCTGACGCTCCTACGGTGAAGGATTACATCGCGAGGACACCTGCATTCACCTGTGAAGTAATTCAAAGGTGTATGTGAAGTCAACCAATCCGCACTGGGCCAGCGTGGTTTGACTGAGGCCTAATCGTCCTAACATAACTTGTAAGAGTAGGCTCGTGCCCCTCGGTGGGGACGTATATGAGCTGTGATGATGATGATGATGACTCAGCCCCCCTAGACAAATGCCACACGTTAACTTTTATGCAGTCGTTCCACAGAAAAAATGTATGAAGATGACATTAGCTGCGGAAAAAATAGAGTGAGGTTGTCGCAAGCTAATGTCATTTGCATACATTTTTTCTGCGGAACGACTGCGGATTAGTTAGCGTGTGGCATTTGTCTAGGGGGGCGAGTCTACAGTCCCTTGAAGCTGTGAAAAAATCAAACTTTTAAGTTAATGTAGAAAAAAGATACTGCCGTTTATGCCGCAAAAAACGTATATTTCGACACTCTCAAAGGAATCAAAATTTAATAGGGTAAAACTATTTTTCGTTTTGCACTATGATTTCATCATGATATCATTTGAAAACCATGAGATAATTTTGAGCCGGCAGCTTGACAAATGGTAGTTTGAGAATAGTATGTGTGTGTTCCGGTGCTTATCCGTGGTACTACCGTTGGTACTACTGGTAGTACCACGGGTAATTTTTTTTGCCCGTGGTACTACTCACGCGTCTGGTAGTACCACGGGAGATTTGTTTTACCCCTGATACTACTCATTATTTTTTGACAATAAAGGAACACCATGTGGGTAATTATCATTTTTAATACCTTTTTTATAATTAAAATAACTCAGGAATACCATTAATTAAGTTATTTTATACATTTGCTCAAAAAGTGTTTATCATGCAAAATCTTATTCTTTTCGGCACTAGTGCTTTTTATTTAATTTTTATACATGATTATTTTTAAATTAGTACAATTTTGTGTGCTTGTTCAGACAAGCAAACTGAACAACTTTTACTGTGAGTCCAACTTTGAAATCGCAAAAAAAATGCTGTTCCATACAAATGTTCAACATTCACTGAACCTAGATGTATGGAACACCTGATTTTTTTTGCGATTTCAAAGTTGGTCCCATAGTGAAAGCTGTCCAGTTTGCTTGTCTGGAGAAGCACACAAAATTTTGTACTAACTAAAAATTACCTTGTATAACCTCCAAATGCATAAAGGAGATTTTAATCAAAAAGTCTTAGAATAATAACGCGTTATTATTCTAAGCAAAAAGTTTTATGTACAACATTTTTGTATGAAGTGAGTATTTTACAGCGTAGAACTATTAATACATGAATTAAATTTAAAATAAATATTATTAAAACGTATAACGTAAATAAATAACGCAATTTAATATATTTTGAATTTCGATATTCTATTGTCATTGAATTGGCTGAATGTACAGAAACCGTTGCCCAGCCATGACAACTAAAAAAAAGAACTTTCTCCCGGAAAATTCATATTTTTTTTTCGATTTTTTTTTTCAAAATTTTGTGGTGTAATATAACTAAGTTATCGTTAACAAATCAGTTTTCTGTCAAAAAACCATAATAAATACACAAAAAAAATATTTTTGCAATGTAAATCGTGTAATATTTCCACCATACTGCACGCGGAATCAGTTGTTTGGATCATCGAACGTCAACGCACCGGTGTGAGCGGAACAATAATGTTGCCGGCGCGCCATACATTGCGTAACATGAATAAAAAAAAAAATGAAAACCCCTTTTTTCGTCTTAAAAGCTTTTCCGGGAAAAATAAACATTGGTAAACAAATTAACATTGGTCTGAACTCACTGTTGAAAGGAAAGGGACACTGTCCCTTACCTATACCCGGTATAATTATTAAAAATGATAATCACACACATGGTGTTCTTTTATTGTCAAAAAATAATGAGTAGTACCAGGGGTAAAACAAATCTCCCGTGGTACTACCAGACACGTGAGTAGTACCACGGGCAAAAAAAATTACCCGTGGTACTACCAGTAGTACCAACGGTAGTAGGTACCACGGGTAAGCACTGGTGTGTTCATACTCGTATGTACCATGAGTTGTAGAATTAAAAAGATAAATAAATGATAGTACTAAAATATTTAGTTTATTCCATTACAATTTTTATAAAGTGTGTATGTATGGCGGTCCTGATGAAGTTACAGCTTTTTTTAAATTTGAAAATGGCATATTACTAACTTCTTTTGCTTGGACTTCTTTAAATGAAAAATTACGACTTTTTGTTATTATCCTATTTTCCTGGTATAAACGATTCCCTTTGTACGGGCCTATAAGCATATGAGTAGAGAATTTCTCTACTCATGTGCTATAAGGAGATACATGACAACTTCCTTACTATTTTAATATTATTTATTTCGTTTCAAACGAGATGTAATAAAGATAGCTTGGCCCGAGCATGCCTAACATTTTCTTGAATGATATGCCTGTCGTTAAAATTCATGCTTGTGGTAAAATGTTTGAGCTTATCATATATAAATGTAGTTTGAGCGTCGGTGGCGCTGTGGACTCGGCACTTGCCTTCCAATCGGGAGGTCCGGGTTCGAGACCGCCATGTACCAATGTGTTTTTCATTTTCGAATTTCATATGTACATTTGTCTGACGCTCCTACGGTGAAGGAAAACATCGTGAGGAAACCTGCATACATGTGTGCGAAGAAATTCAATGGTGTATGTGAAGTCGACCAATCCGCACTGGGCCAGCGTGGTTGACTAAGGCCTAAGGCGCATAACACATTGCACCGGACACCGCTCCGGTGTGCGGCGCTGCGGTTTTTAATTTTGACTGAAGAATCTTAATTTGTATACAAAAACCGCAGGGTATAACACACTCACACCGCATGCCCGTGCGGTTGTGCGGCGCGGCGCGCGCGACGGCACCGCACTCCCGGACGGTGACGCGGTGCGGTCCGCGGGGTATGCCACACTGAGCCGCACTGCCGCAGTATCGTACGGATTTTTGCGTAGAAAGGACGTGCATACGCGTATTAGATCTCGCCATAGATAATGCGGCGATGCGGGGCGTCGTGCACCGCAGCTCCGGACGGTGATACGGAGCAAACCGTACGGTGGCACGGTTCCGTGCCGCCGCAGCCGCATGCGGTTTTCATCCCTCCGTACACCGCAGCGGTGTCCGGTGCAATGTGTTATGCGCCTAATCACCCTAACGTGGGTAGGCTCGAGCCCCTCGGTGGGGACGTATATGAGCGGTGATGATGATGATGATGATATCATATAAGGTTTATTATATAAGGCGTGCTTTAAAATGCTAAGGAATCAAATTCAATTCCTTCTAATATTAGGTCCTTACATATGAAATTGGCGTTTTGCCGTACTGGCCACTTTGATCTCAAATATCTCCTCTATGGTTAGAAATTCCAAATTTAAATTTATACAGCTATTTACTCATGTACTCGTTTTTTTTTCTCAATTGTTTTGGACTTTTCAATCAATTGTTTTGTTTTCAACTTTTTGGAGTCAATTTTCGCTTGGGGCATGGTTTGGCTGGTTCGGCAGGGTTCAGCCATTGCGATGAGCGCTTCCGATTATCGTACAGGACCCACTTTTCATCACAAGTAATGATTCGATTTAAAATCCCTTCATTATTGTGCCGGTTGAGTAATGCAATGCAGCAGTCAACGCGCGTTTGTTGATTTGCTTCACTCAATTCGTGAGGTACCCACCTTTCAAGCTTTTTCACCTTCCCAATCTGCTTCAAGTGGATTAAAACAGTTTTACCACTAACACCGCAGCCTGCAGCTAACTCGGACGTGGTTTGCGATGGATCCGCTTCCACAATAGCCTTTAATTCTTCATTATCAACTTTGGTCTCCGGCCGTCGACAGGGCTTGTTCTGCAGGTCGAAATTTCCAGAACGAAAACGTTGGAAACAAAACGCACAGTGTTTTCGTTTGCGGCACCGTCGCCATACACATTAATCCTTCGAGCCATTTCTGCAGCACTGGTGCCACGGTGGAACTTGTACTCGTAAATAACAAGATATTTCAAGTTCTCCATTTTGTTAACTGAGTGACGCAAAGAAAAAAAAAATTGAGGAAAAAACAAGTAAATTATAATTTTCCAAACACAAATACATGAGTAAATAGCTGTATAAATTTGAATTTGGAATTCCTAACCATAGAGGAGATATTTGAGATCAAGTGGCCAGTACGGCAAAACGTCAAGGACCTAATATACAACACTATTTACCTAATTCTATTAATTTTCATAATCAGATGTATTATTGTTTTGTTATTGTCTTTTGATTATTTTTAGTAATTAGCTACTGTTTGTAACTGAATAATTCACCGTACAGTTTACTGTAGATTTATTTTAGGTAGATACCTACAGTAATCAGTTAAGTTCCGATTTTTTTATTTCTAGACTATTTATTTATTTTATAAGGTACACAGAACCATGGACTTAGAAAAAAAGGAAGACCATGCACAGAACCGTGTACAGGCGTAACATTTACATATTTACACATTATATTCAGTTCTGTATCTAGACAGCAAGCCAAAATAGGTGCACACAGCAGCTTACAGAAAAAAGGTGGAACATACTCGCAGTTTCGTAGAGCATTTGATCAACTTAAGGCTGCACTATCTTTCTTCAATAATATTTGTTTGTCTTCTTGTCTTGTACCATTAGTTTTTAATTATTTTATAAGTCGTTGTGAGATTTCTTTATATTAATGTGTATATTTGTTCCAGAACGATGAACCACCCGAAATCACGTATTGCGTAGTCGGCGGCGAAGGGGGCTTGGCGTTGCAAGCCGTCACACCCACACACCCTATGCCGCCTCAAGATGAGCTCGACGCTAAATTCGCCGAGCTGGTGGTAAGTTTTTATTGCATATTCGCATGTAGTCGACATTTTTCAAATAAGCGCTTGTAATAATTTATTTCATAATACTTTATTATTTTACAATTTGTATAATATCGATCGTTGGAAATCCTATTAAGATTTTGGATGATCATTCAAAATACGACGTAGAAATATCATAGTTTTGAACTAAATTCGTGAGAAAATAAGAGTTGGTCGATATTTAAGAGTTAATATCGCTTAGGGAATAGAATATTCACGTATTTTAGTATGAAATCTGAGGGAATACTAAACGAAAAACTTTCATATTTAATTTTGGTTAATGGAATTCTGTTGCTTGCTTTGCATCAAATAAAATTCTATCTCAAATAATATATTATTACAACAAAAGCTTAATCGTCCGTTTGAATGCTTTCAAGTTCAACATTAAATAATCCGTTTTCGTTTGTACAAAAAAATATATGAGGTGCCGAAACTGAAAAATGATTCGTGCGTGTGTCGATGCCGATGCCGTTTCAACCGGAAAGTCTTATGGCGTAGAAACCCGACGATGGTCAACGAAAGTGAATTAAGGTGCAAACCAACTGGGCTTATGTGATGCCACACCACGTTATGTGATTGGTCGTGTTAAGAGGACTGTGAAGTGCCAATTCATGGCTTGAGTATGCACTTTCAAAAATGCAGTTTGTTGCACACCGCTTAGAGTTGAAAGTCCGAGACAACTGCCTACATTTCTCATTGAAATATTGTTTCGGGGGATAACTGTTTTACCCCCCTAAACCTTTACGAAATTAGACTCTTTTGATCTCATTAGATTCAGTATACCTTAATCTATGTTCGTACGTTTTGCTTTTTTTGTAATTCAGTATAATTTAGTCAAAAAAGATAAAAATGCTCGAGGTAGTTTTTAAGTCTAAAATATGGATATTAAGATGCTAATAATTTATATTCTGAGCAATATTACTTCAAAATCAAAACGTACAAACCTAGATCTTCATTATATCTATATCACTTCCAAAAATTATGAAAATTGTACTATGTAAAGAGGGAGAAATGCGTTATCGCTTTTTGTATGAAAATTTACAGCTTCACAATCCTCTTAACGACATCACGTAAGCTAAGTGTAGTTCTAAACAATGATTTTTCATACATTTTCTATTAAGACCGATGTCTTCTGATGGACGTAACATCACATACGTGGCATCACATAAGCCCAGTTTGTTTGCACCTTTATGCTCACGGCAAGGTGAACGAACCGTAAGCTTTCGGCAGTGCCCTTCGGCGTGAATAGACATGAGAATCATCAACGTGCATATTAATGCCGATTTAATGTCACGCTGTCTGTTATCTACACTGGAGAGCAAAGTTAAGTAGTCAGTCGCAAAAGCGCCTTAACTCGTTGAATATACAACATAAATCTCCTAAGTATGATCATTTAAAACAATAATTAAAACCTTACTGAAGGAGGTATGGCGCTATACGCAGTAGGAGCAGTGTCTCTGTTCAGTAGTTTTTTCAACCTTCCTAAAAGCGATCATGGTAGAGCCTAAGATCTTGAAATGATAGATAATTTCGTTTTAATTATAAAAAGAACAGAAATAAATTACCACAAAACCAAAGAACTAACTTCATACAAGCAACGTTTGGATTATTTTAAACTTCAAAGTTTGGAACGAACGCAGAGAGATCGTTGATTTAAAAATGTAGGTTGTCATTTGTGGACTGCCTCGAACTATTAGCTGAGCTCAGTTTTAATAGTTTCTTTCTGCGTGGTTCAACATTATATCTTATTTAATTTAAAGTCAAATCTTTTAACAGCAATTTAGGACATTTTTACACAACTAAACCGCAAAGAAAGTCTTTGTAACACGTTCCATGCGTCATGTACAGTTTAATAAAGTATCCAAAAACACAAATATTGATCTGCTTAGCTAACCAGGCCTATTTGTTAAATCAATATCCCAGTCCACTAAAGTTGAGCTTTGCACTGTGAACACCATCCCAAGATTACTATATCGTAGGGTTGCGGTTACAGTTTCCATAGCTGCAGGCACAGAATAGATAATAGTACTACGTACAGAACGGCCACTCACCTCCTCGCACTCATTTCAAATACCTCGTCCTACCCGGCACTTCCCTGTAGACATCACTGACAAGTAAACAAGGGCGCGCGCGATCGCTCGGACGAGTAGACGCGAGCGCCGGGCGATAACAGAGACAGCGCTATGCGGGTGAAAGAGAAGGCAGACGCTGCACTTCCCGCGTCATTGCGATTGATAACCGCTCACTCAGCCCTACTAGATTCCACGCACACATTTGCGCGTGTACGAACGTCATTTGTTTAAGTAGTAGTAATAGGTAATTGATTTGCGAACGTTGTATGGAGTGTCCGGGGTGTGCTGCAGGCTTCTTTTCTTTTGTTAAGCCCTAATATTTAAGTAGTATCATTACTTGTACACGCTAATGTATTGCATGCCGTGGCAGCCTTTAAGTAAGGTATTCCTTAATAATGTATCCTTTTGGTTGTCCTAAAAAATAAATAAATAAACTTTAAAAAATTCGTTTTGAAATCGCTCTGTCACTTCCTGGATATACGAGTATTTATGTTTTCGCACATATTTCCTGATTCATGATTTGCAAGTTGGTAGTTGTTATTTGTATTCTTTTGAACCATGCTTAAGATTTCGTTTATTTATAGTCGCTTTAATTTTAACCTAACTTGATAGACTGTCGCAGCTATATTTAATTTCAATTACTTTTGTTAGATTCTCCGTATTTCCACTTAGATGTAATGCCACTTTGCAAGTGACTACTTACTTCATCTCACCAGTGAATTATAGACCCTACCTACTGAGGCATTATACATTGTTTGATAAGTATATCATAATTCATACTATTCTTAGTTGCGAAACTTTTCATTAATTTATTGCAATGGTTTTTCAGTATACAGAAGAGTCAAAAGTGAATAAAGCTGTTTTAGTTTAGCTATATTATTAGAAACTGATTCTACTGACTCTACGCAATACAGCGTTACTGATTGATCTTTGATTCAGATAAAAGAAATTCGCATAAGTATAAAGTAAAATCTATCGTGGTTGACCTTCGCATAAAATGATATTGTGTTGACCTTTCGAAGTGATTAAACGCTCCTTTTCTTTTAGAATACAATATTGTTATTACTTACTGTGTGAAACTTGATTATATTGATTGCTTCTTAATAAATTACTAAAAGTTTAATAAGTTGAAAAAAGTTAGTACTTATTTTTATGCATTAACTTATTTGACAGATTCAAATGGATCCTTTGTTTTTTATATTATATTATTAGTAGATTAAAGATATTTGGTCAATGTGACTCTTTAAGCTCTTTCAAATAGTCTACTATAAAGTACACCACTAGCCATTTTGTTCAATAAGAAATTAAAGTTATGAAATGTAGTCTTTATTATAATATTAACTTGATTACTATCCCGCTTACTTTAGTATTGCTTGCAGAAAGCTTGCACCTTGGGGTTAGCTTGCATCCGAAATACGATCAGCAACTTTTATATATGTGTATAATGCAAAGACCGCATTATAACATACATATCCAAGTTTTATAAAAACACCACTCTATAGAGAACTATCTAAAGCTATTCAAGTTAAACTTGCATGAAATTTCTCTTGACGAAGATTCCATTTCCTCGTTGGCTCAACACCTTGAATTGTTAAGCAGCACTTCTGAGTTCCCATCGTTCAGAGCTCAATTTCGACATTGTTTAGACCAAGATTAACCTAGACTGGGTTGGTTTACGCAACAATCCCGTGCAGCTGTTATTGAAGTCATAATTGTGCATCAAACAGAAAATTTCAAATGAAGCGATTAAGCGAACAAAATTTTGTTGCGTCACGTAGCGTTTGTGGATGAATTGATGTTGCATGTAAAACTTTTGTTCTGTTAACTTTTATTTTCGTCTTAGATGCTAAAACAAATTTACGGCAGAATATTTCTAATATGATAGCTCAACCTATTTTTGTAATGGAATGCACTAGCTTGTTCTGTCTGTGGTATCGTTTGTTACAAAAGAAACCAAATCAATCTCTTCGTCGGATGAATGGAGCGTTTTCTAAAAGTGGTTCGTCTTATACACATAATATAGGCGTAATTGGACACGTGTATGTGTCAGTTATTTAAACAAACTTTCCAGTTTTCTTACTATAATACATTTTTAACGGAACAGTTCTTATATCAATAATATTTGCAGTTTCATCTTACGAGATTGTTGGTTAGCTATTTAATTTGGGTGTCAATGTCTAATAAACTTTGTGATGGTATTGGGTTTAATCTCTTTTTTGGGAAAAGAACAGATTCAAGACAAGTAATTGTATATTTTTAAGGATATCGTGCGGCTGAGATGATGATGATGATGAAGGTTATCATAATAGATTTGCTATTATAATGGGAAAATACATATGTCAAGTAAAACTTTTGTATAAGCGCATAATTTATGTAAGAAAATCATGATTATACCTAGTCTTCTGTCTGAATAGACTGGATGTGGATACCTTGCATCAACTAAGTTTACTTTCCACAAACCTTCTAATGTTTCCATTTATTTCCATTCAGTTTCCTCTAGCCTACTTCGTCTCAACTTACAACAGAATCTTACAAAGTAGGTACACACATAGTGTCGCCTCCGTGCGCTCGCCCTTTGCAGTTTTCTAAATTACATCTGCCCCGCGCGCTGTTTGCATAAACATACAAGATATACACGCAACCGTTGAAGGTGTTCTTTTGACAGATTGGATAGGCGTTCCGCACTTTCACGGGCTTTGGACGTCGCTACTGCAGGGCTGACGAATTTCACGAATCAATCGCTTCGATTTCGTTCGACAAACATTTCTTATGGGTAGTTCTCTCAGCACAGATGTGTTGAGATTAAGAACTAAGCGAGGAGGATCTTTCTGTAATTAATTAAGTTTAGGCATCGACAAAACGTCTTCGATGCGCAGTGGAGGTGCTACGAGTATGTTGGTTTAAATTTGTTGTCTTCCTGTCTAAGACCAGGAGACGCATTCTTGAATCATTAGAAGTGAATCTTGAACGGAGCTTTTTAACACGAATACAAATCGTGCGAAATTATTTCTACTGGTACAAATTTTTGATTTTTGAATAACTCGATTCTACTGTGTTTTAAATTTTAAAGATTTTTGAATCACTCGAATTCAGTGCTGTCATTAAAAACAAATTATATTAGATTCCGTTTTACGCAGAAAAAATAAGAAATGGTACGCAATAACCCATTAATTTAAAAAACCAACGATGAATCGCATATAAAACGGAACGTATATACCTACGTTGCATAAACAATATATATACCTACGTTGCGTAAACAATATATATACCTACGTTGCGTATATTTTAGTAGAAATCAAAAACGAGTGGGTAGGACCTCTCGTTGCTGGGGGGCAGTCGCCTCCTTCTGTGAGGACGTCATCTCGCAGAAGGAGGCCGCGGAGAGGGAGCGGGAGGATGATCCTCAAGCCGCTCCCATCCGCCGCAGACGGACAGGTAGGCGAAGGCGGGCATTCGCGCAAGCGATGCCCGTCTTATGACCCTGCCGTCGAGGTCTGCTTGCAGTGACAATGTTTCATATCACCTAAAACTATTTTTATTTTGACATGATTTTTATGCAGGATAAAGGTTGCTGGTAAAAAAATATAGCAATAGTCACTCACTAGTACTGTATCAACCCCTGGAACTCAATGATAAATACGTGTAGTTAGTTATCTGTAGACAGAATCAGATCTGACAGTAAGTGGTGTTTAATTTGATTTACAATCCACCGCCCCGGCGTAAATTGATGGTCTCAGTGTAGTTTATAGCGATATCGGAACATTCTTCGAGAATATCGATCGAGTTCAGTTTTTGTATTAACCTTATTTCGTCGAGTAATTGCTTTAATTGGCTAATAAAATATTGTTATTCTCAAACATGCTCGGAAATGTAGGCATTATTGTAGTAAAAAGAAGACATGAAGTTTGTAACTCTTGGCTCATGCATTACTTTACCGGCCTAGGCCAGGAAAGTAAGTATGAAAATTCATTTCTGACCGCTGCTCAAATGTTTCTTAATTCATCTATAACTTGAATTATGTACCTTGTTATACAGCCAATTGCTACCACATTATAAAAATGCACTCTTCGAGCATATGTGAATATGATACAATTTTATTAAAATGTTGGTATAAAATCATTTCGTTGCGAGAGAAAAAAGCCATAATCTACAGTATTATATTTTTTTGCGTAAAATATGACTGGGCTGCATGGGCTTTGTTTCCTTTGCACTAAAATTAAGTATTAATTCGAAAATATTTTTGAAATCAAAGGTGTGACCAGTTTAAAAAAAATATTAATGAAATAGAAACATAACCATTTTTGTCAGAAAACCTGTTAGTAAATTCTTTGAGCAATTAATACGTTTTATTGAAGATTATATTTTGAATTATCGATTTTAGCTAAATGTTTATTTTATGTGAAATTATTATTACTTACTTGACGGTTTCATAGTAAATTATATTTTACGGAGCTTTCAACACTGTCAGGTGTCAATAACATTTGACAATTTTTTTTAAATAGCATTGTAAAAAGGTAGGTATGAATAAATAATTTTTTTGGAAATTTAATAATATTTTTTTGCAAAATATTAAATATTAATATTTTTCTGAACGAAATTAGAAGTACGCCGGCTGCCATTTTGTTTGACTTGCATGCTGAGCGCTGAGCCGTCTTTGTCATTTAGCTTCTGACAATTGTTCCGAGTGCTTGAATATTTATTGTTCTGTGTTTAGGTTGTTTCCCTTTGGACTATTAAGTTTCTTAGTTGTGATTTAGTTTGTTATTATTTCTGTTGTAATTATTGTTATTGTTAAATTTGTTGTTGTGTGTCTCAAAACTTTGTTGTGCGACACAAAATGGAGCCTCAGGCCCTCAGCCTGGTCCATCTACGGCAAAAGAGTCTCTATCCCCGATAAAAAAATGACGACGATCTGCCCTGTCCTGTGCCCGAAGATGTTTTAAATATAATATTAAACATGACCTAAAACTGAGTACTGGTCTATAGGGGACTGCGAAAAGAAAACTACAGAAATTCTTGGAATTTCAATATCATTACGTTTTACATAATAAATTCATTCAAATCTAATAACCAACACAGTGATTATACTTACTGGTAAAATGTTTATAACATCTGAAACGTCAATTTGACAATGACATTACTTTGTTTACAAAAATATTTTTGAATTCGAAATCTTAGTATAATTGCTTTATTCGTTCTTTTATTCATATTATACTCATTTGTTTCCAGTATTACGTCTTTTATTGTTTCCTCACAATTATTGAGAAAACCACTAAACATACCTCGGCGAAAATGGGATTGCCGGACTCGTAATTATTGTCAACTCCAGTCGTCCGG
Organism: Schoenobius gigantellus; assembly: GCA_963935595.1. Classification (NCBI taxonomy): domain Eukaryota; kingdom Metazoa; phylum Arthropoda; class Insecta; order Lepidoptera; family Crambidae; genus Schoenobius; species Schoenobius gigantellus. Next base: position 9,900,632 of record OZ012556.1, on the reverse strand, counting down.
CAATTCCTAACTTACCGGCCTCTGCAGTAATGTACTATTCTTTTGACACGATTTAGTTTTACTTTTTGCTTTATCTTTTAGGCTTCTACATGAAACTGAGCTCTGTCATATTTAATGTTGTCAGTCTCTAACTATGTTTCTGCGGTATGCAACATTAATGACTACATCGACCTTAGCGATATGCTCATCGCATTCCATTTTATTAGACCATTATGTTCAACAGCGATAAGTAAAGGGTGAATACAAATTACCCATAATTTACTGCACATATGAATACATCATAGGTAAGGAACAAATTTATTGATAGATAGCAATTTGAATGTCTGCGTTAACATTCACTCGATTAAGATATTAAGTTATCAGCCCATAAAATACAGTGATTACGGCCGGCCACATATTTAATTAGTCATTTGATTAACTAAAATCAGTAAGCGGGATAAACAAAATTTCACTTGCACTTAAAAACTGGTTAAGTCAATGGTTCGCGAGGTTTCCCACACGCCCAGCCGTTTGCTGTTGCACCTGCTAGGACTTTATCGTTTGAGGCATAACGGTGAAAGTAGATTGACTGTTTGGTTAATAATTTCTGCAAATTATGAACTGGATGTACGAGTGTCTAGGAAGCACATGTAGCACAATGCTTTCCCGCGATTGATTGAATGAGCGTGTCTTCATTAAATAAGCAAATCGCAAAAATTTGGAGACATCCTCATCCGATTCGCGTCCTTGTGAATGAAAATCTGTCAGTTGGTTGTTTTAGTTTGATGTAAGTGCATTCACTTCGTTGAGCTACGCAACACGTGTAATGCAATGCTGCATCACAAATGTGAGGGATAGAAAGACAATAGATGATCAGTATCTAAAGGCGAACAACTTCATGTCATTTGTGTTATTAACACTGCAAATTGCAATTGCCCATTTCATACCTATAATGTTATAAAAATTGAATAAAAACTAAATGATTAAAATGTTGTTTTAATTATTGATTATTGTATGTAGAATGATGATGACAAAAACAAGTGTTAATTAATTTTTATTGAGTAACTCCAATTACAATGTTGCTATCAAAGCGTGTAATGCTACCCGATTTGCACGATTAAAAATACATCAATCTTTGTCATCGTCGATTCAAACTGGAATTTGTGATTATTAATTCGTTTATGTGCCAATAATCTCTCGTGACGCTGCGCTGACTCGGGATTTTCTTTGAGTACCAGTAAAATATATGTTCATTGTAAATACTTTCTCCCAACCAACAGCATTGGGTGCGAACAGAATGATTGGCACTAGTGTTACGAATGCACTGGGCAAGTTATTAATGATTTCTCTGTCTCGCATAGTTGGTCTGCCATCAGTGTTTTCACTTCCACATCAATCATTGTTAAGGTCTCTTTTAACTAATTTTCCATGGTCATCACCTCTAGTATTTTATTTATTGATTGATTTGCTATAGTCTATTCACGCTCAGTTTTTTCTTAATCTTATTTAGTTGTTACGTTCATTGCTTTGCTCATTTTTGGATTCGCATTGATCTGCAATTCTGATTGTGTACAAAGGTTATCCAGTCTCGCCAGTTTACTTTTGATTGTGTATAACAGCAATTTGAATAGTTTCTCATTTCATTTGTATATCTTGATATAATTTGTTAAACAACCTTCAGATATAGTCACGATTTTATTAGCATCGTATAAGTTATTGGTCGTGGCAATAGGTAATAGAATCGTACTTAAGTGCATTGAGCTATTAAATAATAAAATGTGAACATTGATGGTCCAATATGCAAATAAATGAAATATACGAGGCAGGAAAGAAAAGGGGACAGGAACGGAGACCTCTGTAGGTGTTTTATAAAATATTGGAGCTAACGTTATGAAATAAACACTGAAATAAAGTTCATTGATAATAATTCATTGTTACTGTTCATGTATCATAAATAAAAAATAAGCTTTACAAGATTTTTTTACTGGCACATCTTCTTTGCAGCACATTGTTGAATACATATTAAGACATTACAATTTATTTTGAAATAAATTAGAAATATATTACCGTCAGAAGGAACTAGTTTTTATCCATTATCTCCGGGATTCGAGGCGACGGGAAGTTTTATTATTTTTCATTTTATTGTACGAGAAGTTAATTTTTTTCTGGATATTCTATTGTAACAACTTTTAAATTAACTTTTATACCTCAAAATTCTTGTTTCTGTTAAATTTATACTATTAATTTAATCTTTAAAAAATACTGAAGCAATAACCAAATGGAAGTGAAATATTTGTTGGTGTTATATGCAGGCCATTATACTTGAATCTTGAGGGATAAGTAGTTAACTGCGCGGTGTTGGCTTCACTGACAGTTTCATTAGTACAGAAATCTGTAATAGCGCTTTCTCGTCCTTACGTTTGCAAGCTCCACAAGAAAGTTCATTTATGCAAAAGTCCATTAGCATTTTATTTATTGATCCTGAATAATGTGTTTTCCAATTTTCACTTAAATTTGTAATAGGTGCTGATCTATCTGAACAAGTTTCTTATTAGGTATAGAAGTAAAACCGAGGCTAAAGTGGTGAAACTCAGCACATACCTTGTGAATCGTTTGTCAGCAAATACCTTGGTATACATTCCAAAATATTTAGTGTATTTACGTACCTACTAGACATTTCAGATAATTACCGGGCGGTCCTAAGCTTTGATATTTTTACTGCAATCCATTATCGAATTACGAAAGTGCATTATTTCGATTTTATGTAAATGTGCTAAGATCGTCCTAATTATAGTATTTTTCTATAAATTGATCCCACCAACTATAGCAGATAAAAGTTTCAGATTGTAGTAGTTTTGTATTGTTTATTACTTCTTGCTTAATCAAGTTACAAACAATAATTTGACCCCGACTACGAGAAAAAGATCCGTAATCCACTGCACTATCAGTTGAAGAAGTTAATGAAGCATTCGTCATTGACCGTGAACTCAATAATGAACAACATTGAAAGAAAAACCCACTTCGTGAGAGTAGTGACGCGCTGTTAGTTGAACTCTATTATGAACGGTCTGTTGAAATAGAATGAATGAAAATGGCCTCACTGACATTCCACAATAATTAAAAGTTGAACAGAAAGACATAGAACTGTCTATTTACTTTGTGTAAACAATACGATAAAAAAATGTTAACTATTAGGTAAATAAAAATCAGTTACTGAATATATAGTAAGCACATCATTTCGGAATGGTTGCACTTATACCGTTTCTCCGCTGCTGAGGAGTCCAGGTGAAGTTTACTTCCATCTTCAGCCTTACCATCACTTACCATCAGGTGTTAAGAAGTCTATTAAGTACCTAGTTCATTTTAGTTAACAATAATATTTTGTAGTAAGTAATAATAAGTAATAGTAAGTAAAACTCGACAGTTTCACTTAAGATTAACAGTTATTCCAAACTATTCATAGTCATAACTGTGGAATGTGGATTTTCTAGAGTATTCACGTACTTGATGTCATCGTTTGAAAACTTCAAGTTTGTCTACATTTGACAAATTACACGCATACCTTTGATGGCTACTATTCTTAAACCTAGTCAGAGTCGCATTCAACTAACATTACAAAGCGATTACACGTCCATAAAATGAAATAAATGAGACGATAATTCAAAATAATGCACAGCAAAATTAACTAATGATGCTATTAGCTTGACCGTGACTACATAGCTCGTATGTCATCTTGGACATAGCTATGCACACCCTTGAGATGCTTGCTGGAGAAAGCTAGGCAGTAAGTACTAATTCCTTGTTAATTACTGCATTTAATCACATTGAGTATACGCACTAGAACACAGGTATTGTGGCTTCGAGATAAACATGATTGACTTAGCCAAGATGAGCCAGAGTATCTCTAATTAAACTAGTTCTTTGCATCACTTAATGATACCTTTCCGACATCTAAACATCGGTTGTTTAACTATGTACCAAAATACTCTTTATATTAAAGAGTATTGTTATAATTGTATATCTTGTCAAGGCGGCGAACACGTGACTTCTTGGTCTTTAGATAAGAAGTAAAATAGAAATACATTAACAAATATTATAATGGAAGTCAATATTGTATTTCCTTTACACGCGCGGAAAGACGTCATTCCTCTCCACATAACAACACTCCAAAAGTGTACTTTATTATTTCGTATAACGGCACTTCGCAGCTTTGCCCGTGTAAGCGCTGTTCCCTCGGGAATATCAGGATCAAAATTTTATTTCTATCATCATCATATCAATAGAGAGATTCTCACTGCTGGACGTAGATCTCCTCCAATGATCTAAAACCGATAGGTCCTGCGCTACCCGCATCATTCCCGCGACCTTTTATCAGATCCACCGCTCGGTCAGTCCACCTTGTGGGGGTTTACCAACGCTAAGTGCCAAAGTACCCTATCCACTGTCACCCAAGCGTCTCGCTGCGTCTGCGTATGCGGCCGCCATTCGAGGATCGCTCAGTCGAGCAATCGATCGGGTGCTCGAGCAATGTGCTCTGCCCACTGCAGATACTTCAGACTCGCAATTCCTTGAGCTATGTCGATGATATTGGTTCTCATTCGGATTTAACCATTTCTGATTTGATCACGCAGAGAAACTCTGAGCAATAGCCCTCTCCATAACCCTTTGGGTGACTGAGCTTTATTTTAAAGTCTTAAATCCTTCTAACAGTGTTTGCGTAAAGGAAATACAAACATCAATTCTCATTTACTTATTATTATGAAGTCGTGGGATTAATTGCCTTGAATTCTGAAAAATGTTGAAGTGGTGTTTGCTCTGAGTGTTATGGTTTTAATTGTCACAATCTCGCTAGTCGTTTTTTGCGTAGTTTTCCCGGGAACTACGACGTGAGCGCCCGAGTATACGGGATTCCGAACTAATGACTCTGCCCTACTGTCACGAGTGTCTTCTGAGAAGGTGTACTAAATGATTACATTTATATTTAATTCGTGCGTCCTCTGCCAATATTTGCTATGAATTAAGTTTCATTCTTTTTTATACAAAACATATTCACCTGATGGTAAGTGGCTTTAGAAATGTAGAGTTCGTGTGGCCTCGTGTGTAATATGCACAAATTTGCAATCCTTACAAGAGCAGTGTACGTTGCCAACTTGCATAAGATATCGTAGGTATAGTAACAGATTTCAGTAATTTCACTGCCTGTCTTACATTCCGAACCGGAACACACGTCATGTAAGCTCCGTCGCATTGTCGTAGAAACAGGTAATATAGAGGTACCCACGTAGATGTATCTGGTACAGACTCCCACTGGTAAAAAGTGCATTCCCTACACGTACCACATACTCTGCGTACCTATCTGGTAAGAGTTACTATGAGAAACAGTACGTGTATGCGGCTCATGAAGCAAATTTCTAGGGCGAAAATTGTTATACTAGTACAAATCATTTTTATTTTAAATAAATTTTTAGAGTGTCTTTATACGTTCTGAGTAAGGTTTTTGCTTGTTTTGTTTGCCTCTTGTCTTTCATCTCAACTGATGGATGCAGTGATAACACTGAAGATGGAAATACAAGTTTCACCTCGAAATTTGAACCATGTTCTGTTGTCTTGATTCTTACTTTGATTATTTTTCTTATATTTAGCCAAGATGATGGTAGATAGTCAGATGAGGTAGAAAACACCTCATCATTGTGTTCTGTATTGAAAAAGCTCTAGCATAAACCAACTAACGTAGCCAAAAAGGAAATAAAATCTCGGAGCATGAAATAAGTCCGTCTTCTGTACATCACTTTTATTGTAATATGATTAAGATTAAACAAATACTCTATGAAGCAAACTACAACCAGAAGGGTAATTTTATCCGTAATAATTATTCATCATATTGAGTTGGAATTCAATCCAAATTGCGTTTAATTAAAATGCGTGCTTTGCGTCAAACTCAGTGCTTAAAAGCAACCAGCAAAGTTTTTTTAAGTGGAATTTTACTTGAGTTAGCCTTAAACGGACTGTTTTAATTTTACGTAAACGCTAAGATTAATTGAAACTGTTTGGAAATAAAAAAAAAACAGTTTCAGGTTTCTATCTATGACCATCTGGAGGCCTAGAATTGGATTTCCTCCTGGTTTGCTTCCACTGTGTTACCTGGTCTATGTTGTTGCCATAACAATGACAAGTAGAGGTAAGAAAGTTCCTCAATTGTTGAGATATGCATATGAAGCTCGCTTGCGTTTTCGGCCTTATCGACACAAATCATCTTAATACGTGAGTATGCAGTTGTTTCACTTTTGTTTATACAATTTTCGGTATACCTACTACTTTTGACTTTAGAACGTGAAGGAGATAAAGTGTATCAGTAGGGCTAGCACGGACATTTGCGTCAAAGTATACGTATCGTCTATGACGTCATCGTGAAATATTTGTATGAGAATTTTAGTTCCAAGTACACAATTCCAATACAAATATTTCACTATGACGATACGAATGCGAGTACTTTGACGCAAATGTTCGTGCTAGCTAGCCCTACTGAAATCGTAAGTACCTAATCGTAAGAGTTTTCGCGCAACCGGCTGTAAATTTATGATGGTAAATAAATGGGAGCATTGTTCGAATGAGCGCCGTAACTCGGCCACAACAATAGGAGGCGTGTTGCCTAACTATATCGCTGAGTCACCAGCTGAACCTTGCGGTAGCCACCTGCCCGGTAAATCTATTACCTAACTGCACCACTGAATTTCAAGGACTTCATAATGATATTCTTATGCTTATGCTGCTATTTTACGCAATGTAAAACACTTTACAACGATTGAAAAATATTTGGCCTCCGAACTTATATTATTTACCTTAATTTTCAAGAAGTATGTAATTGGTAGATCGCACTGGGTTACGTTAGTAAACAGTAGATCTCGGGTTTAATTAAGTTGGCCACCCCTGCTATATATTATATTACCAACGAGGTCTCTAAATCAAGATAATTATGGGTTATGTTCAATTATGCAGGTGTAGTTGGCACAAAAATAAAAATAAAACCAAACGGTATGCAATGCCAAATGAATGTAATAAAATGAATAGTAATATCCATTAATTTGGGCCTTGATTTAATGAATGAGCCGATGCGTGTATAGCGCGTCTTATTCGATTTACCGACTTTCGTAGCGCCAAGGAAATCCGGTTGTAAACACATCGGTTAGAACGTCGCTTTCAGTCGGCGATCATTAGCGATTCCCATATTGGCCGCATGTGCATGCATCATCATGTCAATTACACCGACTGCCGTATTTCTTGTGATATTTCTTCACCTTTAGAATTATTGAATTGTTATTCTAGAATAGAATATTAATACATTATATGTATTTGAACAGGACAGGGTACGATAGAAAATGGATGTTAACATGTTAACAGTCGTAAGCTCAATTTCATTCGCCATTTTCAACAGCATTTATATAGTCATAAAGTAGTGACTTTGATTTAGAATTGGTATTTATAATAAGTTCGATTCGTTCAGGTTCATAGTTTCTATACAATTAAATAACATTATTATTTTTTTACCTAGTAAATGCAACGTCATAAAAAATAATAAGATAAAATAGATATAACATTAGTAAACCCTTATAGTCAAGAAATTCTTTTACTATCTATAACGCCCGTTTAACTAGCCATAGTAATAGTGTCTTTTTAAAATGATTGAATTTGAGTCCTTATTTGAAAACTAGTCCTAATTTGGTTTGTTTCTGTGTAAATAGTATGCTATTTGGGTTGAACATAAACTGTCACTCTTAAGTTACTTAATTCTAGAAGTATTTTAAGGTGCGTTAATGGTCCTATTGGGCAATCGGATATATTTAAATCATTTGGTTCGTCACTTCTTGCCAGTTCATGAATTCCGACGGCCTTGCCTTCTATGGAATACTTGACTAGCGATGTTAAACTTGTCAGTATAAGGGCAACAAGATGAATGTTAATAGCTATTCACAATTTTTTACTCCTGCTAAGTACTAAGTAGTGTTTGAGCGTCGGTGGCGCTGTGGCCTCGGCACTGGACTGTGCTCCGAGTAGAATCGGGAGGCCCGCGATCGATCCTGCCATGTACCAATGTGTTCTTCGTTTCACGAATTTCATATGTACATTTATCTGACGCTCCTACGGTGAAGGAAAACATCGCGAGGAAAGCTGCATACACCTGCGAAGTAATTCAAAGGTGTATGTGAAGTTAACCAATCCGCACTGGGCCAACGTGGATTGACTAAGGCCTAATCGCCCTAACTAGTTAGGGTAGGCTCGTGCCCCTCGATGGGGACGTGTGTGAGCTGTGATGATGATGATGAAGAAGTAATGTTTTGGTATTTTAAAGCCAGTATGTCGTGTCGATTTCATCGAAATTGGGTCATGAATATAACTACTATTCGCCGAATTTTATGAAAGATTTGTGTATGATAGGTAGTAACTTCTTTAAAAAAATATGAAGTTTATTACAACAACATCTCATAATATGTATAATAGCTTTATATCGCAATCAGGAAACATTGTTGGCGCCGTGATACGAAAGCGAAAGTGGTTTTACGAAATAAACACAAGTGAAAAATTATTTATATTCATCGATTCATCCGAACGAAAGTAAAAACAAGTTGAATGCTTTAATGGACATCCGTTTCGGATGTTACGTGTTTTTTATGCTTCGTGTGTTTTCGTTCTGAATGTCGTATGCTTTTTATTAATCTCCGAATTGAACTTTGGCGTGGAAAATGTCGTGAATAGAGATTAAGGTTAAATAGAATGTAAAGTGTAAGATTAATAGCAGTATTTCCTTTTATATTTACATGTTTTCCATTAATTTACGTGCATATTTATCACATTTGTAATCTTGCATTATGCTATGCGCATTTTTTTATTTTGGTTCACAAACTGGTTGTTACAATTACAAGCATTGCAAACATGAGAACATGCGAATTGAACAACCTAAGAGTGAACATAGCAAGCGCATAAAATACAATGTAATGACACTCAGTAAACAATTTACAAATTAAATTAAGAGAAAGAGAGAGAGAGAGCGTGAGCGAGAGAAAAATATAAACTATAAATTCTTACAGAAAATGATCTAAATTATTGTATCAACATCAATAATTTTTTTATAACATTAGCTGATGCATTGAAAATATCGAAATCATGACAAATTTTATTATGTTGAGAACACATGGGTATTAATGGCGAGAATTGACGATAGTTTGTACGACATGGAGGCAAATAAAAGACAACACGGTTATGTAGGCGACTACACTACCAGTTCTAGGTATAGAAAAACTTATTCTATTGAGAAGATCAGGGTTATCAATTTTACCAGTGATAATTTAATGTTAATAGCTTACCTACTGGAGACGGCCTATGCAAATCTTGTGTTTCGGAGTAGTTCTGTGCGGAGCTCTGGGCGTTCAGTAGCTGAGATGATAATGTTATGTCTCGTTTGACTATGTGATTGAGGGAACGGAAGTGCAACTGTATAAATTTGTGTATAATCGCGTGCTCTTACTACATATATTGAAGTAGGTAACTACGTCATGTTTGAATTAAATGTAATGATTTTTTTTTCACCACGATTGCTACTGAAGATTATAGAAAGCTAAAAACAAGCCCTATAGAACAGGCTGAACATTTTTGCCTGTTCGGCCTGTTCGTCTCAGCATCTCGTTCGTCACGAACCCCTACACTGCTCATGCCCTGACACGCATTTGACCATTTCTTAGAATCTTATGCCTGTGCCTGCTCGCCGTCTACCTAGTAATTTAATTGTTGAATCGTTGCAAGTGTGTATTTTATTATCAAGACCTTTAAGAACAGTAAACTAAGGATATTATTATTGTAGTACTATTAACCTCTATTCAAACGTTGATTTCCTAGCATATCCTTTTCCAAGCTTTCATCTATTTGTAAACCCAAAATTTTTCAAAACTAATTCAGCGGTAGCGGTCCTTTGAAATTGTCCTTGACAGAGTCGCTAGATAGGTAACATAAACGTGGTATGCGACTGATTGATTTTTCTTGTTGTCCGTAGGAGGAGCTGGACCTGACGGCGGTGAACAAGGCGGCGATGATGGAGCTGCCGGCCGCCAAGAAGTGGCAGATATACTGCAGCCGCCGGCCGCCGCCGGGCCAGGTGCTGCCGCTGGCCACCGCGCCGCAGGTCGAGGACTACGTCAAGGCGCTCAACGAGATCGCTGATGTATGTTGATTTTCATAATTCAAAAGTTTAAAGTCCCTAAATAAAATTAAAGAAAAAAAAGTAAGGCATTGGTCTTCGTCTCAGCCGGTGCGGTTTAATTGAAATATTATGTTTACATAATTAACATGTCCACAATTAGTATGCTAATTGATCGGAATATGTTATTTTTATTGATATAATTTTAGCACAATATACTCAGATATATTTGTTAATTTTGGAATCAGGAAAATAATTTTAATATGTCTTGAAAATCTTGAACATTTTGTGATGCAATAAAAGATTATTAGATTGGTTATAATTTTCATAAAAATAATATTTTTAGGTACATAGATTAAAACTTCGGCTGTATATCGATTCTTTAGATGATAGTGAATTATAGTCACGAACAAAAATAAAGAATCGTACTTAAAGGAGAAACATAACAATACAACTGTTTGGTGCTTATAATGTGTACTTAGTCGCTGTTTAAGTAGGCAAGACGTGCTGTTTCTCGATGTGTGTCGAATTGAGTAAGTTGTTAAAGAAACTGTTTACTCGGTTATTTACTGTCATTGTTTATGACTCGCTTTTTACTGTGAATACACACTGTGTACATAATATATGATTGTGTTGCACTATAAAATAGCGCGGTGATCTTTCCGCACTGAATATTTTATTGTTCCATCACAGGTTTGATAAATAATGCGTCATTTTCGTGATTATGCTTATGTGGTAACAAAAATGTTAATGTTGTAATATTAGACTTAAGTCATCATAAGCGGGTTTTAGAACTTAAATAAAGACTTTCTAATAATGTCAAATGTATTTTCGTAATGTCAGATACCTTGCTGCAAGCCCGCAATGACGTCAGCTTTTGCCCGTTTGTGATTTAGGATTTTTTTAAGAATAGAATCTGACGCCGAGGTGTTCCTTTTTAATCAGCGCATTCTCCACTCATAGCTTAGTAATCATTGATAATGAATTTTTTTTGCCGAAGCTATAACCGATCTAGAAGGCTAGTTTTTTTTATCACATCGATTCGAAAATGTGTCAAATGAATTCTATTCATTAGCAAATATTATTCATATTATGCTAATGAATTGTCAACAATTCACTTCCTGTTGTCAAAGTCTCAATACTATTAGTCAGTCCCTGTATATACAGGTCTATTTTAGAGTATCACAGAACAATAGAACAAACTTCATAAAACAACGGTTAAGCGTGAGTTGAACTCGCGCACCGAGGGTTTCCTACGAACTTATCAATATAAACTGTTTTAAGATTTTTCGTTTGCTTGTGTTGTAAGACATTGCTTCTTGCCAAATTTTATGATTATAGGTCAACGGGAACTAGTAGGTATACGTTATTTCATTTAATCACGTTCACTTACAAGTTTGTTTTTTTAACAGCCACATAGAGACCGTAGACTCGAGAATTTGATATAAATAGTTAGATATCTCTGCGCGTTCCTGACAAAAGAGGTCTTGTCAGACAGACAGATGGATAGACGGAAAACGAAAGTGATCCTATACACGGTTTTTTTTATCACCCTGGAAAATTTTAGGGAAGCTTCAGAACACATCCATTATTATATTTAAAAAAATTGGAATAAAATATAATAAAATTTAAAAAAAAATCTAAAAAATCTAATAGTGCAGCATTTTTTGGGTTTTTTAGAAAATTAATATAAAATTAAGTAAGTGAGTTATTTTTTTTATTCATATTTAAATCATTCTAATACCATGTCGTGAAACGTCCCTTAAATTTTTCAGGGTGATAAAAAAATATCCGTGTATATTTTATAATAAGGGTTCCGTTTTTTCCTTCTCAAGTACGGAACCCTAAACAGCATTTAAAATGGAAAAGAATGACTACATATTTATTTTTAATGAATTACATTATAATTTATAATATACATATTTTAACACAATACATATAATATAATACGTCGGTGGCGCCGCCGTGGACGCAGCACTGGCCTTCTTACCGGGAGGTTCGGGGTTCGATCCTGCCATGTACAGTCAATCGAATCGATACAATCAAAGTTACAAAAATATGTATACACAACTTCATTGACTTAACATAACTGTAGGTAATATTGGCCGAATCGATTTTTTTTCGTACCAGTGTATTTTTTTTTTTTTTTTTTTTTTTTTTTATGGATGGCCCGGCAAATGACCTCCTCCCGCCTGATGTTAAGCGGTGAAAGAGGCCCAAATGAGTTGACAGATAGAGTAGGGACGACATCCACTTTCCTACCTGCCCGCCCCTTGCCGGCCCAAAAGATGCTTTTTCACGCCTCTTTTGAAGGAACCCATGTTGTAGGATGGAGGAAACACGTGCGCAGGTAGAGAATTCCAAGTGTGGGATGAAGGAATTTTTCGTTTTCCGAATTTCATATGTACATTGGTCTAACGCTCCTATACGGAGAAGGAAAACATCGTGAGGCAACCTGCAGAAATTCAGTGATGTATGTGAAGTCGACCTATCCACACTGGGCCAACGTGATTGACTAAAGGTCTTAACACCCTAATTTAGGGAAAGCTTGAGCCTCGGTGGGGACATTTATGAGTTGTGGTGTGATACATAATACCTAAATCCTGCGCCAGTGACTCCCTACAAGAAGTTCCAATAATTTATCTACAGTATTAGACATGTGTATTTTAGCTTCTTTGTCAAACAACTATTGTATGCAGTACTTAGATTTTTGAAATCCAATCCATATTACTTACCGCTTATTCCATTTTTAACCGACTTCGAATAAGGAGGAGGTTCTATGTTCAACTGTATCTATTTTCTTTTTTTTATGAATGTTCACCGATTGTGGGCCGTTTTCAGAATTCTTTTTGTAATCGAAAGAGTATACCTACTTTCGACGTGGTCCCGTTGTCACTTTGTCATGATCTAATGATGGAATCGCAGGTAAATCGATTGAAACCCTTAAATTTTAAAGGCACATCCAGCGCGTTTCATGTTTTTTCATGTTTTTCAGATATTCATCTGCGTCTGCTAGTCATCATGTCAGGTTACTGAGCTGATGATGGAAGATTTCTGATAGATTACCGATTCTCATACGTATGTATTATAGCTTAACTAAAAATATTTTTTTCTTCCCAGGCTTTCTCATCATCGGAGGGGGCGGCATCGGCGGAGACGTGCGCCCTGGTGGACGGCCTGAAGACCGCCCTGCGGACGAGGGCGCACAGCTTCGTGCTGCGGTTCATCAAGCTGGGCGGGCTGGGCGCGCTGCTGGACGCGCTGCAGCGCGCGCCGCGGGACGACGCCGTCACCAGGCACAACCTCATCGCGGCCATCAAGGCTCTCATGAACAATTCGGTGAGTTGAAGAGACTGTTGTACGTCTCTCTGCGGTCAAAACGCACAGGGTTACCTTTTAAGCAGTGCCCCAAGCACGAACCACCACCTATAGTTATGGTTATTGCAAAGTTCTTTAATTTTACTTTGGATAGTTAAACGTATTCTTCTAGGACAATCCAAAGACATATTATCATAGAAAGTACAGTTCTAATAAATTCTAAACTTACTATGTTGCAATGTCGGAGCTATGATTGCTTCCCGACAGTCAGTCAACACCTGGGTGTTCCTTTGTGTGACAACCAGCGGAATGCGGCAGCCGTGACCAGTCTAGCTTCACGACGAAAAAACTGGTAAAATGCACATAAAAATGCAGTTCGTGACTGGTGTTTTGTTGTTACACTAACATTATTTGTGCGGTATTCGTTACAGTAGCGTATAATTTGTTTACTACATAGTTAACTTAAATCGTCGGTAAAATACCACCTAGAATTATGCAATTTCATATTTTTCTAATTTGACTAGCTGTTGCCCGTAACTTCGTTCGCGTGTAACAAATAGGGCTGCCACCTTTGAAAATGTAGACCCGGTTTTAGAAATATCTTGTTTTCAATAAAAATATATATTTTTGATGAGTTTAAAAGGTGCGCGAAAGCGAGATGGAATAAATAGTCACTAGGGAGTAAAAAAGAGACAACATAAAATAGCATTAATCCGGAACCATTGCTTCTTTTAACAACAAAATGCAACCGACGCAAAGGAAACTCAATGGCAAAAATATAAAACATCTTTTTAATTTTAAGAATTAAGCTTGCATTGATTTCCTGCGTTGAAGCCTACACTATCAATTAGTTTGTCAAGCAATCCAGCATTATTCGGATATGGAATCTTAAACGCGTAAGATTTTAAGCTATTATGCCTTACGATTTAGGTCACTCATCTTTGGGAAGATGATGCTTAACTTAATGTGACGTCAAAGTCTATTAGGGTTTTGGGCATGCCCATCATGTCCACAACGGTGGATCCGCGCTTGTAACAATGTTGATGAATATGTTGTATTTTCCAGACCGGACGTGCCCATGTTTTAGCGCATCCGACGAGCATAGACCTGATCGCGCAGTCCTTTGACACGGAAAATGTGAAGACCAAAGTCGCCGCCTTGGAGATATTGGGAGCGGTCTGTCTCGTGCCCGGCGGTCACAAGAAGGTGAGGATATCAAACTATCAATCAGAATGATTCATCCTTTTTGTTGTTAAAACGAAAGTTCCTGCGATATCATTCGAAGCAATGTTTTGGTTTTGTGAATGTGCTGTCAATGCTTTATACATATAGGTATTTAGAGTAGATGTACCTTTTTTTTTTTTTTTTGGGAGGGGGGAAAATGTACCCACTAAAAACCCCCCCAGCAGCTCTCCGCCCGTCACAAGACAGGGGGAAGGGGACAACAGCCAGGCCTTATTCCCGCTGACCCCCTGCCTGTGACACGTCCGTTGCCGCGACTCCCCATCTGGCTCTGCTACTTTGTGGAGCGGCACAGAATTGCGCCGCTCTACACCCCGAAATTGGTTTTTTATTGTGGTTGTCTTCCACGCGGTCCGACGCTCAGTGCGCCGGCGGCCCGCTCAGTGCGGGTAACGGGTTGCCCGACGGCAGATCCCACTGGATCCACCGCCGCGCGGGTGAGCCGAAGCTCGGGGCAATCCCCGGCAGGCGCGAAGCGCCATGGCGAAAAGTCGCCTTCACCCCACTACCTTCAAAGGTAGCCGCCCAAATCAGGCTTCCGGCGAAAGCCACACCTTTTCTTAAGACAAGAAGAGGGGACTTCGCCCTTCCCCCGCATGAAGCGGGTGGCCAAACGAAGTGGCCCGCCAGGTTGAACCCGGCCATCCCACACCCCCCTCTATGGGGTCCTCTCGTCAGACTATTAGCCCGCGGCAGAAAATTTGCCGGGTTGCCCAGGGTGCACCACAAGGAGGTTGTCTGACATCGCACCCCAGAGTAGATGTACCTGATCAAACTCAATGTAACAGATATGCATTTGGTTTCTGATCTACATAATTTTTGTTCGAAAATTATGTATGTAGAAATAGATCCAGGTAAATATTATGTAGTATCCCTATCAAAATATTCGTGTAGCTTTGAGACCTTAGCCCTAGAGTATTTTGAGACTCACAGATAACAGAAGGCTTACTTCCAAAATTAAGTGCAATCAATGACATTTGGATTTCAAAAATACAAATAGAAATAAATAGAAATAATCTACGTAATCAATTCAAAATTTTTGAATAAATCTGCACTTTGGAATTAAATGCAGGGTGGTAAAATTAATCTGTGGAGTGGAGTGAATCTGAAATGATTTTGAGAGCACAGATGAACTAAAGAAAAAGGTAGCCTGTAAACATCGATCCCTGCGTAATAGGTTCTTTGTTCTAATACAGGTGCTCGAAGCTATGGTGCACTTCCAAAAGTACGCCAGCGAGCGCGCTCGCTTCCAGTGCGTGGTGAATGAGCTAGACCGCAGCGTTGGCGCGTACCGCGACGATCTGGGCGTCAAGACCGCTGTCATGTCCTTCGTCAACGCCGTGCTGAACTACGGGCCCGGGGAGGACAGCTTGGAGTTCAGGCTGCATCTGCGATATGAGCTGCTCATGCTGGGTATACAGCCAGGTATGTATGACTCCCGAGACTTATGTTAAAATGTCTGTAACATCTCTTGTCAATGCCGTTCTTAGTTACGGACATAGAGATCAGTCTACGCTTGAGATTTGAGATGAGCACAGAGCCAGGTTTTTGGAACAGTTGTTCTCTTGATACTGTTGACGTTTTGACACAAAACTTTTGTGAAAGTTAGTTTTGACACAGTTGTCTATATGAACCTGAACAGTCCAGACTGTTATGTCCTCTGCCAACATTTTACTCAACTAGAGCAGAGAACAGCTTCGAGGTCAGGCTGAATCTGAGACACGAATGAGCTGGTCATGCTGGGTAAACAGCCAGGTGTGTATGTATGATTGTGGTCAGAGGTTTGAACTACGGGCCTGTAGTCCAGCCTGTGTCTGAGATATGAGCTGCTCATGCTGGCCTTAATTGGTAAGATAGACGAGCTAGGAAGCGACAGTTTATAATTTATACTGTACCCAAAATACGAGCTGTCGATGAGGTAGTAATTACAAAATAACTTCGAATATGCAATGTATCAGTTACCTGTTTGGCAAATGGTCGGTGCTGGTTGATACGGTCCATTCACGAATATCATGTCGTTTCATGTTACCATTGCAGTAATCGAGAAACTCCGCAAGTACGAGAACGAGACCCTCGACCGCCACATCGAGTTCTTCGAGATGGTGCGCAACGAGGACGAGAAGGAGCTGGCGCGGCGCTTCGAGCAGGAGCACGTGGACACCAAGAGCGCGGGCGGCATGTTCGAGCTGCTGCGCCGCAAGCTGAGCCACACCGCCGCCTACCCGCACCTGCTGTCCCTGCTGCAGCACCTGCTGTTGCTGCCGCGTGAGTCACCTGCTATCCCTGCTGCAGCACCTGCTGTTGCTGCCGCGTGAGTCACCTGCTGTCCCTGCTGCAGCACCTGCTGTTGCTGCCGCGTGAGTCACCTGCTATCCCTGCTGCAGCACCTGCTGTTGCTGCCGCGTGAGTCACCCACTGAGCCACACCGCCGCCCGCCCGCACCTCCTGTCCCTGATGCAGCACCTGCTGCCGCTGCCGCGTGAGTCACCTGCTGCCCCTGCTGCAGCACCTGCTGCCGCTGCCGCGTGAGTCACCTGCTGCCCCTGCTGCAGCACCTGCTGCCGCTGCCGCGTGAGTCACCTGCTGCCCCTGCTGCAGCACCTGCTGCCGCTGCCGCGTGAGTCACCTGCTGCCCCTGCTGCAGCACCTGCTGCCGCTGCCGCGTGAGTCACCTGCTGCCCCTGCTGCAGCACCTGCTGCCGCTGCCGCGTGAGTCACCTGCTGCCCCTGCTGCAGCACCTGCTGCCGCTGCCGCGTGAGTCACCTGCTGCCCCTGCTGCAGCACCTGCTGCCGCTGCCGCGTGAGTCACCTGCTGCCCCTGCTGCAGCACCTGCTGCTACTGCATATTATTGCCCAAAGTAACATTAGGTGCGAAATAAAAGTTGTCACGCTTGGGAAAGGTTCCTGCGAGCTTGGTTCTGATCCCTAAAATCTGCGCTAGGTATATACCTCGTAACTTAACATTATGTAGATATCATTTATACTCATAGCTTGCATTTGCATCATTGTCAAATGCAAGAACTATCGGTTTGGTTTTAGTCTATACCTATCGAGTAGTCGGCGTCTTTCGGATGAAAAAACGATGATGATTTACAGTTTGCATTTAATAAACATCTCGGTAGATAACCATAACCAAGCCTACACACATTTTCCCAATATTATTTTATCCGACAAAAATTACTATTGATTAATTTAATTACTAACGTGGTAAACGTTTATCTGGTCGCAGTGGAGTACAGTCCCCACGGGCAGCACTTCCTGCTGCTGGACCGCGTGGTGCAGCAGCTGGTGCTGCAGCAGCCCACGGCCGCCTCGCGCGCCAGCAGCGAGCAGGGCAGCGTGAGGGACCTGGACGCTGACCCCACCAAGGTGGGCTTATTGTCAAGTTTCATAATTTTTTTCACTAATACGGGGAACCTCTTAGCCTTGTTCTCACATGGTAAGTGGCGATAAGATAGAAGATGGAAACGATCTTCACCTGGACTCCTCAACAAGTGAGAAACATACTACAGTCCGATTTTTAATTCGGCGGAGTTCTGACAGATGTCATTCATAGACAATTCAGCCTATGAATTATTGGTCAGGGATACCTGTAGAAGAAAAATAAATTCCTTTATAATTATTGCAACTTCGATAATATGATAATAAAAAGAAGTCTTACCACTAAACCAAACAGAAGATAATCTACCCACCCCCATGGGAAATGAAACTCCATACCTCCAGACCAATGCTAGGTTGTATCAACTACTAGACCGTGGAGGCGGTTAATAAGAAAGTTGGAATATAGTGCAGCTCAATTGGAGAAGTCGTGCCTTCACGTCGCAGAAACCACAGTTAAATAAATAACGTTATGTGGTGCTCCTGTGTGAGTGAGGTCATCACAGCTTATTTGAGGAGATACTGTGATAATTTTGTGCTAGTCACGTAGCCTCTTGACTTGAGTCGGGGACGTTCTATCTGATCATTATTCTCCGATACGAACACCTTCGTATTTGCAGTCAAACTATATATTGGTCCTTCGAACCGGATAATATACTCCAGCCTTAGGGAAATAGGATTTTCATATTTTAACATATGAAACTCCTATTTCCCTAAGGCTGGAGTTCACACACTCGTAAAACAAACGATTGAAAGTTAACCGTCTATTTCTGACGATTCTTCGATGCGGTAAGTGTCAGAAATCGACGGTTAACTTTTGCTCTGTTCCCAGTAGTTATTAGTTACATTGATGTAACTATAAGTTACATTGATGTAACTAGATGGATAGTTTTAGTCCTAGTAGTTACATTATTTGGGAGATTATATTTAATGTAACTAATGGGAGTTTTCTTGTTTTGGTGGTGGTGAACTCCCGTCTTAGTAGTCGAAAAATTAAATGACAGCTTAAAATTATTTATTCTACAGGTCTACGATCCAGACATAGCGCCCTTAGAGATCAACGTTGGCGAAATCGTACACCTTCTAGCCAAAGAGGAAGAGCTCGTTGCCGCCAGAACGAAGGCTGAGAATTTGGAGAGAGAAAATGTCGACATGGCCACGGAACTGGCTAAGAAGGTGGGTAGATGTATTTTTTAGGATTTTTTTTCGAGCTGTTGAAACGTGGACTTAAGGTAGCAGAGATGCATTCTGTGCCTGCACATCTAATAAAATAAATATAGTACTGGTTTTATGACAGAAGATAACAATAATTTGCTTTGAGCCTGTTTTTAACATTCTATTTTACTGATTATTGCAATTTCAATAAGTAAAATCTTTGTTGTTATAAAAAAAACTAATTAGGGAATGTACCCATACTACGTGACCCATTTTTTACATTTTTTTACCCCCCTCCCCCCCTCGGTGACCACCTGTAATATATGTCTAGACTCCCGCCCTCCCCCTGTAGTTTTCACGTGGTAATTCATAAATATGTTTCAAAATTATTTTTTGCAAGCAGAAAGGTAAAAAAAAATAGTTTGGCTATGTGTATTTATAAATACAGCGCTTGCCGTGTGACCCCAAGAGTGCATGCTATTGAAGCAATAATTAAACGTTACATATTTTAGCAGTAATTTAATGCAGGGATTGTATTGATAGCTATAATGTCTATGTCAACTTCCTTTTTTCCTTCTCGCTGGCTCAACTGCGCTGTTGTGAATTGTATGTGCTTTAATAGTATCTCAATATATCTTCCTTCATCGAGCAAGTTTCTTCTATGCAAACTTAATAGTAATAACCCATCACATGCATGCCTAATATTGACAAACTGTCAGTTTTCAATAAATCAGCTGACGTCCCGGCATATGTGTCAGTGTTGCGACCTGTGAATTCAAACGCGCTAAACGCTGTACGCCATATCTAAATATGGCTAAAAAAAAGCTCAAATTTCCCTAGACGATATTGACTACGTGACGAAACCGAAACCCCCTCCCCCGCCCCTGTGACCAAGCGGGGTATATTGAAGCTATCCCCCCCCCCCCCCTGAACGGGTCACGTAATTTGGGTACAGTCCTGTAAACGTAAAAATTAAAATGACTCTTTGAAACAAGCTCATAGACTAATTGAATCTTGCTTTAAGGTTTCTTGTCCTTTTGAAAAGAAAATATAGAATACGGTTTACTTAATTCATATTATGACTGAATGGCTTCAGGACTTATTATGGTCCTATGTATGTACCATTGTACCTATTTCTAAATTCTCACAACACATACAAATTCATTGTTATCGCTGAGCAATACTAACATATATTTTGGTTTGTATTTTACTGAAATGTAGTTAATAAACACTAATTATACAAATTCAGTAGTATTGTCGAAGACTCCTGACTTTTTGTCTATTAATAGCAATAACTTACATTAGAAATCAATAACATGAATCCACATAACGTGGTACTCTGACCATAAAATCACGATAACAGTTTTAAGCTGAGAAAGATAATATATTAATTAGAGAGGATGGAGAGATAGATTGATCGCAGCTCTTTCTCAGTAGTTATAATAAATTTTATTGATTTTAAAGTATGTTTTGAGAAACTCACATTCAAAAACTAGGTATTAAAAAAAAAGTCAGACTTAAATAGTTCTAACACTTTATTGAATAAAACTTGATATTATGTATCAATGCCTGATAACATCACCACATCGCATGTACTGACCGTACTAACGGGCTGGCAGGAGAAGCAAGTGGACCAGCAGGCGCAGGAGAAGGAGGAGCTGGAGACAGTGGTCTCCCGCCTGAAGGAGAGACTGGAGAGAGAGACCGCCGCCCACATGGAGTGTACGGAGAGAGCGCGTGCCGCCGCCGCCAGGGCGCATCAGCTAGACCAACAGGTAACGTAGGGGACAAGCTGGGAGCTGGGGGGAGACATCTCTCCCCTAAAGGTGAGGCTGGCGATAAACACCGACCAGATGACGTAGGTTACGCGCTGGGAACTGGGGAGTGGCCTCCTTTCTGGAGGAGAGGCTGGAGAGGGAAATCGCCTCTCACATGAAGTGTACATAGAGATACTATCAGGTGAAGTAGGGGACGCGCTGGGAGCTGGGGCGAGTGATTTCTCCTCTGGAGAAAAAGCAGAGGAGAGAGAACGCCGCGCACATGGAGTGAAAGGAAGTACACCAACAGGTGATGTAGGAGACGCGCTGCGAGTTCCGGGAGTGGTCTCTCTTCTGAAGGTGGGGCTGAAGAGAAACACCGCCGCCCACGTGGCGTGTAAGTAGGTACTTAGATACCATAAGGTAACGTTGGGGACTCTATGGGAACTGGGGAAGTGGTGTCTCTCCTGGATGAGAGAATAGAGTTCTTGCTATTCTACCCACGTGGAATGTACAGAGAGCGTCAGGTGATGTAGGGCACGTGACGGAATCTAAGGGGAGTTGTCTCCAGTGGAGGGGAGGCTAGAAAGAGAGATCACCGCCCACATGGAGTGTACGGAAAGAGAACAGGTGACGTAGGGTCACGTTGGGATCTAGAAAGAGAGATCATCGCCGCCATAGAGATGAGAAGAGACTGGGAAGACAGGTAAACTGGTGACATAGGGACAAGCTATATAAACTCTATATTACGGGCTAAACATAGTAGGGACAAAAGTTATATCGGCAGAAAAAGCTTCAATTGAGGGAAGTAGTGTGCTGGTGAACATTTTGTCTACTGAACAAAGCAAGTAGACTAAGACTAATAAGACTGGTGAAAGGGTACTAGATAAATCATAGATGGGTAGATAGATAATACAATAAGTGAAAAAGAAGTGAAAATGTGAATTGAATATGCAGTGAATTTTCTAGTGAACAATTTTATAAATGTTTTATATGATTGGTGTTGCAGTTGAATCAAGAAAGAGCGGAGAGAGCGAGGTTCGAGAAACTAGTCAGCGAAGGAAGCATACCTGATGATGCGAAGGTGGGAGCTTTTGTTGTTGTAGTTTTTTGCCATTCCCTTAAAAAATATAACGACGCAAAATTAAATAATAATAGTATTTATTTTGCGTCGTAAAGCTTACCAAAAAAAAGAACAGGTGCCGCCATAGAAGTTCCACGTTAATCTACGCGTTGGTAGGTCAGTGAAGCACTAGATCGCAATTTCGCCAACAAAATATAAAACAAAGGCTTCTTTTCACACTGCAAAAATATGTCTTACTCCCTTGAGAATGTGGAAATACTTGCAGAGTTAAATTGAAATAACGAGTCGAACTTGAAATGTAATATCTAGAGAGAGACCCACAAATTATTATTTTACATCGTGATACTTTACCATTACAAACAACATGCATTTCAAAATGTCCATAAAATATTTTTAAAAATGGCTCCAGCTTATTTTTTTGGCGTTATTGTTTTTATTATTGGCGATTGTATACAATCAAACCGTCACAGGAACCAATAGGTGACGTTGCCACTTAGGCACTTACCATTTTTATACAAATATATTATTTTAATATACAATATACAGACGTATATAGGGAAGCAGACTTAACATAAGGTTACTCACACATTTGTCATAAGTAATGCATATTTTTCGTCTATGGCGATACTAACGCACACATAAACATTTCCGAGCCCGTGGCAGACGCCACGTGGACGCCATGCTTAGCTTTGTCAATAAGAGACAAATGGCGTCGTGACATTGTGTTATAATGTTTTGTTTTGTGATTATAAATAAAAATAACTGCTAATCGGACAAGAACAGTGGTAAAGTGCTGTGCCCCGAAGCTTTCTAACGCATCATATAATAAAACTCCAGAAATTACAATAAAATAAAATACATACTTATTGTTTGTTTGTTATAAAAATGTGATGCCATCCAACAGGTGAACAACCTCAAGAACGCGGTGATCGAAACGTGCACCGCCCCCCCGCCTCCCCCGGTAATACCCGTCCCCCCTCCGGCGCCGCTTCCCCCTCTTCCCCCATTGCCCCCCGCCGCCCCAATGCCCCCCGCGCCCGCTCCCAAGCCCAAGAAGAACGTGCCCACCCCGGGCAACCCGCTCAAGAGCTTCAACTGGAGCAAATTGCCCGACGCGAAGCTTCACGGCACCATCTGGCAGGAGTTGGACGATACGAAACTGTACAACGCTATGGACCTGCACACCATAGACCGGATGTTCTGCGCGTACCAGAAGAACGGAGTGCAGGTTGATAGATTTGCATTTTTTTACATACGACAGGGAATAAGCTCTTGGCCTTGATAATATCTCACCCGATGGTAAGTGGCGATAAGGCCGAAGGTGGAAGCGAGCTTCACCTGGACTCCTCGACAGCTGAGGAGCTGAGGTACTCGGAACACAATAATGCTATTAAACATTGTGATTATGGCGACAAACTTAGGTTAGACGGTGGTGGTAGCTAGCCAGGCGGGCTCAGAAGCCTCCTTGGGGAATCGAATCCCGGAGCTCCCGATCAACCCGGTGGCCTCAACCACTGGACCATGGATGCGGTTGAAATTTGTATTTCTTTATGGTCTTTAACTTCGCCTTATAATCGCCCCTAATGAGTATCTCTCCTCAGACGAGGAGACATTGCCGGCTACATCACTCTGGTCAAACGGGTTGGGTTTTGGTTTTGTTTCGAGTGTTTAATCTCTTCTCAGGAGTACTTCTGCTGTGCCTACTAAGAAACTTAACCGCAGTTGGTTAGGTTCCTTAGTTGGCACAGAAGTATTCTAAATCGTCAGTGCACGTACACGTTTTTTGTTTGTGTTATTTTAGAAACTTGATTTGTACTGTGCTGTTTGGTTTGGAATATGACCAGCATTGATCATAAATATATTAAAATATAAATAAAAACGAGATCCATACACAGAAGCAATATTTTTATATTATTTTATACAACCACAAACGTGTTCACAATATTTTAAAGGAAATTCTAATGAAATAATTAATAGAAAACATATTAACTGTGTCGAACATTTTAGTCACATAAAAGCATGGCTAATTAGTAAAAACAGATGGGCAATGGGAAGATCATCTATCACAAAACAGAATTTATGGCGCATTCTTAGTTGCATCATGTTTCATTAACTTTTATCGTTGAATCTCGTGATATTTTTATGCGTTCTGTTGTTTAACATTCAAATTATCTTTACGTTTCCAATGTGAAAAATAGGTAAAGATGTTAACATAATTCAAAAGAAACGTTAAACATGGTTAAAATCAAAATGTAAATGGTGCTGCATTGAAAAAGGGATTAATAAGAAAACATTTTATATCTTTTGGAACTCAGAAAGATATTCCATATCGCTAGAATAAGACAGAACTTCTAATATATTTTAATTGACTTTCGATTCTTATTTTCAGAATGAAGGCTCAGTAGAAGACTTGCGTCAGTCGGGCACCAAACCACGCACCAAAATTTTGTCAGTTATTGACGGAAGACGGGCGCAAAATTGTACTATACTCTTATCGAAGCTTAAGATGACTGATGAAGAGATATGTCGGTAAGTATTTGTGTGGTTTCCTCAAAATAAACAGATCTTTCGCCTGCATACCTACTGCATAAGCTAGTTACATTGTTGAGCCTATGTTTCAGACTTACACAGTCATGGAAATAAGCAATATTTGAATTATTTACTTAGTTTTATGTGTAGTTTGATTTAATATTTTGATATTTGTCGATATCGTGATATTTCTTGTCTTGATTATAAGGTAAACACATCAATTGGACGGTGTAATTACATATTCTAGGAATAACTTTAGACTCGAAGAAGTCGAATTTATTTATTAGCCAACGTTAACATTATGTTTGGTTAGAGGTCGCGTTAAATGATATAACTTCATGTCATTTATTTGTGCTTTTGGTTACTATTCCAAAATCTCGCCCGCGTACCACTAACACATGATATGATAAAGTGATTTATCGTGGCGAACTGTCAAAATACAATACGTTTTTAACGAACTTTGTAGGTACTATAACCAGTGTTGTAGGTACTATAACCAGTGTTGTAGGTACTATAACCAGTGTTGTAGGAACTATTACCAGTGTTGTAGGTACTATAACCAGTGTTGTTGGTACTATAACCAGTGTAGTGTTGTAGGTACTATAATCAGTGTGACTTCTGCAGTGCCATACTACGAATGGATACCGGCGAGCAGCTGCCGATAGACATGGTGGAGCAACTGCTGAAGTTCACGCCCAGCGCCGAGGAGGCCGCGCTCCTCGAGGAACACCAGGACGAGCTGGACAGCATGGCCCGGGCGGACCGGTTCCTCTACGAGATATCCAAGTATGCGTCATACGCCTTTGTACTGTTTTTTCAGGTTTCCGATAAATAAAAAAATGTGACTTGTTCATATGAATAAAAAAAGTATCAGAGAAAAAAAAAATTTTCGAGCGCATTAGTTTGTGTTTAAAATGTTAACGTATGCCAACTACTTGACCCTAGCGTACCTACTCGTAATTATTAAATAACATAAACGGGGCATAACGGGATGTGGACTAAACGTGACCAAAGTAAAATGTATCAATGTTTTCTCCTTATTTCAATAACCAAGCGACATGCGACTCAATCGTGAGGTGAGGTCGATTGAAGTCGGTGCGAAACGATGATATCTTAGAAATTCCTTAAATTTAGCACCGACTTCAATATAGAAATGTAATATTGTGTGTATTATATTATTCATAACTTTTGAGTGTTTATGAAGTCGGTTTTTTTACATTGTTTTTATTTTACAAGCTTTTATTTACTTTCATCAATCCCGGTGTCTGTAATGAAAACTTGCAAGATCAATTTGACCCACTTCCCGGTTTCCGATTGAGTTGAAATTTTGCATGCATTTATGTATATCGCGCGACAATGCAATATTATAATGACATGGAGCTGATCTGATGCTGGAGCTGAAAGGTGGCTATGGGCCGCGATAAAACGACAACTCCTATTGATTCGTATTGACGGGTACTTTTTTAAATACAAGCTGTAATTAAAAAAGTCTTTTTCACTTCTCGTGCTTGCAAAGTTCGTCTTTATGTCCTTTATAGCCTGCATAAAATGGCTTTTTAATTTCTAGAGCATAATGTAAAATTTTCTTTTAGACAAAGATTCTTAGGCCCAACAGCCAACAACGCTCAATAAAACTTCACAGAATAAATTGCGATAATTTAATTACTTGCTTTAATTTATTTGTCTTGTACCTCAAAAGTCATGAAACCAGATAAAAATAGTAACCGGTTATTATTAAAACGCATCGAGTTATTTTTATTACTTGGCAGAATGAAATATGTACAGTCGACCTCAAAAGTAGAAAAACATTTTAGTACCATATTACACCAACTATTAACAATGTAACATAGGTGTAACTATACAAATGTAAGGAATGAAAGGTGTGACATGGTACTAAAATGCCCATGTACTTCTAAGGCCGACCGTACCTAAGCCATCCCCATGTTTACTGGCGGGAATTGACTATTATTTAAGTTCCTTAATTTTTCATCATTCTGTTACATATTTTTCGTTTATATTTTGAATTAATTGTTTAAATTACTCGCGATCGAAGTGAAAAGCAGAGTGTAAAACCCTCACGTTGCTCTCTCTTACTACCTCTCGCACGTATCCCCACTACGACCACCAGCAGAGCCTAGTGAAGTTCTTACGAGCTGAGACCTACTGTGCCATTGGCGTCCTGTTTTCAGTCGGAAAAGGTTGCCTTCAATTTTCCATAAGAAGATCATACTTATTACTCTATGGTAGATATACACTTAGGTTAGATTTCTTAACTTGTCCGTGCAAGCTGTGTAGCCTAGTGAAAGTCCACCCTCGCCTAATGACTCATTTTATGCTTATGTTGTACGGACGACAGCACATCAAGGTAAACACTGTGGCATTTTATGTCGTTGTAATAAGTACTATTTTGCAACAGAAACGTTTAGTATGCTGTGCAGGCGCGTGTACAATCTACTATATTTAAAAAAATAGTTTATCTTGTTTCGGTTGAATATAATAATCGGTGGTCGTCACGTCACGTGTGCAGGATCCCGCACTACTCGCAGCGCGTGCGCACGCTGCTGTTCAAGAAGAAGTTCGCGGCGGCCGCGGCCGAGGCGAGCGCGCGCGCAAATACCGTACTACGGGCGGCGCGCGAGATGACGCGCTCGCGGAGGCTGCGGGCGCTGCTCGAGATTGTGCTCGCGCTGGGCAACTACATGAACAGGTACCTACCTACCGCGCCACCACACAGGTCATCGGTCGCCGCAGGTACCGCGCGACGACACATACATTTACTCAAAAATGCATGTAATGTGGTCATTATTTTGACAACCTTGTTCGAACAAAGTCGACCTTGCCGTTAACTTTTCATAATTGTCATTTTCTAGTTAATTAATATATATATTTTTAATTTAAATTACTTGCTGGTTTTATTTAGATTAGGTACTTGCATTTTTTAGTAAAGCACTATACAAGCCTTGGGCCACAATGACTGCTTCGCTGGTCACGCTATGATTGCCTCGAGCTAGCCTAGTTACGCTCTAGGCCTTCCGGCTTGGCCATCATTGCAGCCCTTGCTGTCGGCCTGGAGCTGCGCTACGCTGCGCTGTCGGCCATCATCAGCGCGACCAGCAAAGTAGTCATTATAGACCGCAGCGTAATGTACTATGGTTTCGTCGCATGTATACACGACTCTCTACCAGGGTCGCCTGCTTGGGTGCCTCCCTCCGCCTTACCTGTTTCTACCACAAAGCAGCAGTTCTTGTATTGCCGTGTTTCGGTTTGACCACACGTCAACAGGGTCGTTGATTTTTTTTTATAATCCTCGTAGTCTGTGGCTACCTTATGGTTGTCAGAACAGCAAGGTTAGATAGTCAGCCCATCTGTTGTTGAAGAATCCACACGGGGGTCGCTTATTTGACCTTATTCTCCTTTTCCACGAGATGGCGTGACCGCCAAGAACTTCCAGGAGGTAAAATCCCCGCTGGGAATATAAAATATAATTTTATAATCGACCGATGTTTATTAATAACTAGCTTCTGCCCGCGACTTCGTCTGCGTGGACTTCAGAATTGGGTCTAAAGTTAACATTTTTTAATCTTCCCACGGGAACTATTTGAGAGATCATTAAGGAATATAAAGTACATGTCCTTTTCCATAGCATAGGTGACATGCATACCAAATTTCAAAGCTGTCTGCCCGCGGCGTAGCTCGTAAAGAATTTTCAATTTTCCCTCGGGAATTACTTAAGGAATCGGAATAAAAGGTAGCCTATGTTCTTTTCCATGTCAAAGGCTACATGCATGCTAAATTTCATCCAAATCCGTTCAGCCGTTTTTGCGTGATTGAGTAACAAACATCCAAACATCCACACTTTCACATTTGTAATATTAGTAGGATGTTGAAATATTTCTTCATTGTTCCTCAGAGGTGCCCGCGGGAACGCATCAGGCTTCCGGCTGTCGTCGCTCAACAAGCTGGCCGACACCAAGTCGAGCGTGTCGCGAAACACCACCCTGCTGCACTATCTAGTCGAATTGCTTGAAACTCAGGTAATTGGGGTGCGGATTGAGAATTTACATTAAGTGTTGCGAAAGAAATGAAATGGATGTTGTGTTAATTTTATAAATTACAAAAATAATCAATTGCATCGTATTTTAGAAGTATTTTCCGCTACTTTTTTACATCAGACCAATAACTAGAGTATTCGAAAAACACATTAGTACATGTTAGGATAGAATCCCGGACCTCCTCCCAATTAAAAGGTCAGTGTCGAGAATTGCCTTTAACGGTGTAAGGATTGTAGTTGAGGCGAATGAAATCAATGACTACTGGAATAATACTGACCTGTATTTCACATAAGCAATAAAAGTAAAAGTATATTAGCCGTCTGTCCACGAGAGAATTGGATCTGTATTTGAAATGAGTGCCGTTTTGTATACACGGTTATTTTTTAATTATCATAAAAAAATTGTGTGCTCGTTCAGACAAGCAAACCGAACAACTCTCACTATGGGACCAACTTTGAAGTCGCAAAAAAAATCTGCTGTTCCATACATCTAGGCTCAGTGAATGTTGAACATTCGTGTATGGAACGGCCGATTGTTTTTTGCGATTTCAAAGTTGGTCCCATAGCGAAAGTTGTTCAGTTCGCTCGTCTGAACGAGCACGCGAATTTTTTGTGATAATTTAAAAAATAACCTTGTACATTGTGCGATGCGGCCGACGCTCTATCGTACGCCTGCGCGCGGTCAGTTCAAGGACATCCTGGTGCTGGAGGAGGACGTGCCGCACGTGCGCGCCGCGGCCAAGGTGTGCGCGGAGCAGCTGTCGCGCGACGTGGCCGCGCTGCGCGGCGGGCTGCGCGACGTGGCCCGCGAGCTGGACTGGGCGGCGGCGGCGACGACGCGGCCCGTCGCCGCGCACGACGCGTTCCTGCCCGTCATGCGCGAGTTCCACGCGCACGCCGCCTGCGCGGTGACGCAGCTCGGCGATCTGTTCCAGGTCAGTGCGTGGCGTGCGGTCGGCTCTTAAGGCGCATAGTAACGTCGATCATAAAAAATCGCCGCACAAAAAACCGGTTCTCTTCGAAAATATTGAATGAAAAAATCTTCGAAAAAGATATGTTATTATTCAACGCTTTCTTTAGAAAATGGTATTTTTATTTTTTTAATAAATTAATTAAAACTTGGTTAAAATGTGACCCAAACATGCCTCGATTTAGAAACTTTAAACCTAATCGCGTCGTAAATAATATCATATACTTTCGATTTCAATAAATAAAGTGAACAATAGTTTAGCGGATGATCTTTTTAGATTTTTCTCGCCTTTATTAATTTTTAATTGAAATAATTCATCTTACGCGCAAAGGTTTGCTTAAATATTCCCCTCACTCTCACTCACTCACTCCTATGTAATCAGTGCGGGACGATCGACGCGAGGTCATTGGGACCACTATGCGCCTTAAGAGGAAATCGTACAATCCGTTTTTCCATACAAACGTAGTCCCCTTTTTTTTAACGAGGAGAATGCATTTGCCCACCTTCCGTGCCCC
Organism: Schoenobius gigantellus; assembly: GCA_963935595.1. Classification (NCBI taxonomy): domain Eukaryota; kingdom Metazoa; phylum Arthropoda; class Insecta; order Lepidoptera; family Crambidae; genus Schoenobius; species Schoenobius gigantellus. The sequence goes on along the minus strand of OZ012556.1, from coordinate 9,870,467 downwards.
TTGGGTAAGGGCAAGGGTATGTGCAACTACACGACACTAGGCCGCGACTACCCACTAAACCCCTCGGGATCACCTCTCCAGCCATAAGATAAGCGACTACGTGCATGCGCAGGGCGCTGGCATGCGTAACTCGCTTGGCCGTCAAACGTAGTCCCCTGTTTCCTTCTTGGATAATGGCACTAGTTGCTCTATTTTTTCCAATAAAATCAATGGCCACTATATCATGTTTTCCTTCTTTTATTAAGTTAATTAATGAAAAGAGATTTTTTTAAACCTTAAAAAACCTAAAAAATCGAGCTAATTTTCTGTTGTATTCAAACGTCTAACAAACAAATTGAAGATTTGAAAAAAGCAAAACACAGAGAAAGCCTTGCTTTAATTTTTCATGCAAAAAGTAATTGAATCGGTCAATTTTTCGCGAAGAATACAGGGGACTATGAAACGTATATTTTGTGTACTTTTCATAGGTATTTTCGGTCCCCATTACAGTTGTCCCTATCGTGCTCAGTTAAGTTGTTCGGACACAGCGCGACAACAATACATTACAAATACCTACCTATTTTTGAATTCTCTCGACTCTGGTGTCTCCTCTTAATGCTACGGTTCCACCTGCGTCCTTGCGCGTTATCTAACAGGATAATTCTGACACTACACACATGTGGCCAACAGCTTAGCGCGTATTATGCGGTATTGTTAGTGGCGTTTGACGTTAATAGCTTTTATATCAAACTCCGCAGATGTAGCCACCGTGTTTTGCCATTATTTTTAACGCACTCAATAAGGTACAGGCGTTAACATTAACGCAGGTGGAGCACTAGCATAGGAGAGAGGTGGGGAAGTTCCGTGCGCATGGTGCTCTATGTGTGATGTTAATATTATTGCTCTTATGACAATGTGTTACGACGCAGTTGAAGCTGAGCATAGGGATGACCACAAAATAATATCAATGTAACAATCTAAATGACAATGTAGGTATAATCGACTAAGAAAATTATCGCTTTTGACCATACTTCGCGTATAAACAAAACATCGTTAAGGTAACCTTAGTAACTGTCGGTATGACATTGCAAAGGAAAATTAAGTATGTTGTTTCATGCATGACGCAAAACTAAATTTCAACCGTAATAAGATAGTAAACCCCTCTTTTGGTCGACTATATCTTTTGCAAGGAAAGGCAAAAAAGTTAATTGCAAGGCAAGGATCGTTGACGACACAGTTCTCTCCGAGTGACGTTCACAAAGCATATATGACTGACCTGTGTGGATCAACCTTACAGTCCCCGAGTTATAAGAAGCCCGTTTTGACAGCCGTTATCCCCATAGTTAATCCATCGGCCCTGCGAGCATGGACTTGTAGATCGACAAAAGCATCTATCTTTTTCACTCCTTAATAATATCTGTCAAATTTATCGTTTTTTGTCGAGTATGTCGATCTTAGCTGTCAAATTTTGTTTATCGTGAGTTCTATGCTCGCAGGGCAGTTTTGACAAATAAAGCATGGGGATAACAGCTGTCAAACTGGGCTTCTAACTCAGGGATTTTAAGTGTTAGTTAACGTGGCATCGTCGCGCGGACAGGACATGAAGAGCCGTCTGGAGGCGTGCGCGCAGGCGTTCGGCGAGGAGCCGACCGCGACGCCGGAGCAGCTGTTCGGCGCGCTCGACGCGTTCCTCGCGCAGCTGGCCGACGCGCGCGCCGAGTGCGACGCCGCGCGACGCCGCCGCGACGACGAGCTGCGGCGCACCAGGCACGAGCAGGAGGTCAGCCAACACACACACACACACACACACACACACACACACACACACACACACACACACACACACACACACACACACAGCCGGCCGACGCGCGCGCCGAGTGCGACGCCGCGCGACGCCGCCGCGACGACGAGCTGCGGCGCACCAGGCACGAGCAGGAGGTCAGCCGACACACACACACACACACACACACACAGCCGGCCGACGCGCGCGCCGAGTGCGACGCCGCGCGACGCCGCCGCGACGACGAGCTGCGGCGCACCAGGCACGAGCAGGAGGTCAGCCGACACACACACACACATACACACACACACACACACACACACACACACACACACACACACAGCCGGCCGACGCGCGCGCCGAGTGCGACGCCGCGCGACGCCGCCGCGACGACGAGCTGCGGCGCACCAGGCACGAGCAGGAGGTCAGCCGACACACACACACACATACACACACACACACACACACACACACACAGCCGGCCGACGCGCGCGCCGAGTGCGACGCCGCGCGACGCCGCCGCGACGACGAGCTGCGGCGCACCAGGCACGAGCAGGAGGTCAGCCGACACACACACACACATACACACACACACACACACACACACACACACACACACACACACACACACACACACACACACACACACAGCCGGCCGACGCGCGCGCCGAGTGCGACGCCGCGTGACGCCGCCGCGACGACGAGCTGCGGCGCACCAGGCACGAGCAGGAGGTCAGCCGACTCACACACACACATACACACACACACACACACACACACACACACACACACACAGCTGGACGCGCTGATGAATTCCCATCCAAAAAATAAGAAAACTATAGTGTGAAACTTTATTAAAGCGAAACATGCTTCGCCGGCACAACTAACGTGCGCTGTAAAATTTAATAAACCTTAGTGCAACTGACCATAAGGTTCGTATTAATAATGACTCTCGAACTTGAGATTGATACCACCTGTTCAGAAAAGTATGTTCGCCTGGCCGCACTTTTGACGGGACAATTGTAGTAGACTATCTCGCCGTTATTCTGCTCTGAACATACCGATAATAATTTAAACTTCGTCACAGCTGAAAAAGCGAACGATGGAGCGCAAGCAAGCGTCCAGCCTTCTGAGCTCGGTCGGCAAGTCCCTCGGGAAGAGCGCGGACTGCAACGGGCACGCGAACGGCGATCCCCAGGGCAACGGCGCGCAGAAGGGGGAGTTCGACGACCTCATCTCCGCCCTTAGAACCGGCGATGTGTTCGGAGACGACGTCGCCAAGTTTAAGAGGTCAGTTGATCGGACTCTTAATTCTATAAAGAGCAATCTTTAGTCTTACACACTTAAATTTTCGTTGTTGTCACTTAAAAAACCAGTTTGAGAGTCGCAACTCAAGTGTTCTGGAGACAGTGCACCACCCAATAGGCTAGATGAATGAAAAAAAAATATTGCTTTAATAGAAGCTCATTCATATAATAAACAGAAAGAAAAATTCGGTTTTCGAATAACTATAAAAACAACCAAGATATAAAGTATTAAAGATGTTTCTCCATCTCTTTCTAGCAAAACGGCAATCTACATAGAGTTTATATGGCCGTACTAAACAATGACGTCACGGTTGATGTCGGATCTCTCTGTCTAATCGCTTCCAAATTAACAGCTTATTAAAATGCTTGTATCTAATATATTACTAAGCCGATTTTAATTATAATTTCACATGTTTGCAATTGCATCTTTTTCTACGGTATTTTAATATTTTATGACGAGATGTGAAAATTTAAATTCAGTCATCATCCCATAGACTAAATTCTTATCTCGATGGCACCACGTCATTTCTGTTAGCATTGTCACGTCATTGATTACGCCATGAGAACTAATTGCATGCAAATAGCGCACACGAGCGCTGATAGCAAATTTTTTACAGCACCTCAAAAAGCCTGCTTTGACAGCTGTCATCCTCATAGTTTATTCGTCAGTTTTGACCTCTGAATAAGGAAACTAATGGAACTGTTGCAATGTCATATAGATACTTAGTTATGTAAAATTTTAGAAGACGAAAAAATAAATATAATGGCTTCTTTGTCTTAACGTATGCAAATAAAACAGTCCAACTCTATACAAAACAGTTTCGATTTATTGGCAACATTTTTCTTGACGTCAGACGTGTGCCGCGTCCGCCATATTTTGACGCTGTTTACTTTAAGGCGCGTTCCACTTACGCGCAGATTTGCAGCTTTTTCGACATTTTTAGCATCATCGCGTTTCATTATCTTTGACGTAATTCATCGCATGTACACGTTCTTTTTAAACAATATCAATATTTTTAGATTAAGTTCCCTTTGTTACCATTTCTTCAAAAAGCGCGGTTAAAAATGTTACGATTTCTTAAAAGAAACGCTAAACACGGTTAACATTTGATGTTAGCGTGAAAAAATGGTGACGCTTAAATGGAAAACCGGGTTGGTGTAAACTGTTGAAAATATGCGGTACTAAGCCGCCATGTTTAGACGCGTAGGTATATACGTTTTTTTCGTAGGTATGGCAGTTCCATTGGTTTCCTTATTCAGAGGTTTTGACTGATAAATTGTACGAATAACAGCTGTCAGAACGAGCTTCATAGAACGAGAGGATTATAGGATTTTTCATACTCGCATAATATTTGTGCAACTTCTTCAAATCGTTTCCCTCTATCTATAGGTACTAATACGAAAATATGGTTTACGCGACAACATTTTATTCCTCATAAAGTTGAACTTGTTTGTAATTGTGTTCAGATCGAGGAAGGCATCCAAAGCATCGCACAAAGGAAGGGACTCGCCTCCCCGGGGCGTCTGCAGGGAGGATTCGAGGGAACGACAGAAGAATTGAACCACCGCTTTGTTTATGCAGTGACAATGGTAAACGGTAAAACTCAAAGGTAGACGGGAACATTGCAAAGTCGTATTGAAGTGCTCCAGCCGAGTCTCACTCGGGTCTTAAGACCGGTCACAAAATGTCGGCTTTGATGTTGTGACAAGTTGTGACATGTTACATGTAAAAACTGTTTTCATATTTCAGTGTGTGCTAGTTAAAAGTGTACGGTTCTAAATTGAGATTCAAACTACCCCCTTTTTTAGATTTGTGGTAGTTCACGATAGTTGCAGGCCTATAACTGTCTCTTTTTTATTAAGGTGCGTCTAAGCGAGATGGCATAACTATTTTTGGATCGGAATGATGCTCTAAGAACTGCGACGATTAGAGTAGCACTACGATGAATTGTCGATACGTATTTGAACGTGAAGTCAACCTAGAGCGAAGTTGAACATGTTCATTGAACACAACAATGCGTGGGGATAGCATTAGTCACAAGTCACGTGATCTCGTTTTTTTTCTGTTTGTCTCAACGCAACTTAACGTATAAAGTTACAATGGACCCCCTTGTATGGCTTAGGTTCCTTTGCTACTACGAACACTGAAATATTTATCAAGCGAATAAGTATATATCCACACTATCGTGAGAGTTCATTCTATGATAATTCATGGTACTGCTACATACCAACGGATTTGACAAATTATATTGGCTGGTCCATTAAACCCGAGGATATTATTTAATACACGATCAAATGGAACTATGGCGATATAAATGCAAATTTTATGCTACTGTTTTCGAATGGATTTGTTAAGATTTTAATAAGTCTGAAAGTCTATTGGGGCACTTCCATAAATATCTGACATAAAGAAGGTCAAGTGTTTTGCAATTTTTCAAAACAGATTTATAAAAGGGCATTTATAAAAATTATCAAAAGTGTAATGTACGTTTAAAGTGTAATGTAAAATGTATCAAAAGTGTATTGTCTTTTTTTATATTTTATATAAGTTCTTACCTATTCGAGGATGTTTCTACGGAAGTGTTCTAATTTAAGACATGTTTGTATTTCTCTGTAGATACTAATTAAAACGGCTTAATTTTTGTCATCTTGTAGTCTTTTATGTTGTATTTTGGTATCGAATAACACTATTTTATCTGGAAACAGTCAATCTAAAAAATGGCTTTAGACATTTGTTCGTTTATTAGGTAATATCAGATTACTACTCGTATGCCAATAAGGTTAAACATAGCTGAGCTTATAATTTTAATTCTAATATCAATGTACCTATGTTTATGAGTAAATAAATGAATATGAATAAATTAACGATTCTTTTGAATATGACAATGTGTCGTCGTTGCCAACAACAATTCTGGCGGATCGTATTTTCATTGTTTTTATACTTACGAAACGTCATAAATCCTAATGACAACGAAAATCTCTAACAGCGGCCATGTTTTATAAATGTATTATTAAGAAATTTTTAACACGATAACGGTATAATATCACAAATTTTGGTGCCTAATTTTTTGAAGTTCTCTCATTTGGATGTTTTTGACATCCTAGCTGTTGCTGGCTGTATTTCGACTGATCAAGTCAAAGACTGCGTGGTATTCCATATTACATTATTTAAGGACATTATATTATTTAAGGTCTGTAGTGTTAATAATAAGCGACGTGTGATTTGAGCAACCATAGACTAGCTAGAGTGTAAACTTTTTTTTCTACAATGGTCCTTCGATGTTTTTCACTAAACTATGGCCCATAGTCTTTTGCTAAATTTTACAACAATATTGACGATACAAGCTATATAACAACTGTTGATGTATCCATTAGATTATTGTAAAGGGATTTTATAGGTGTTTGTATATTATCGCCATTATTCAAGTTATCGATGTAAGCATATCGCTCAACCTAAGCTATGTGAACAAGCGGTGATGATGTTGGGAAAATCCCTCTGAACTGTTGACTTAATCGCCGCATGCGATATCTATGAATTGACTCTAATTCCTATATAGTATTGAATAAAATTGGCAGTAGGAATTGATACTGATGTACCGATGTATTGATTGTGGAATTATACAATATCCTGCGAGTAGTTGTTTTCGATAAATTTACATTGTAATTTTTTTATTGATCTTGAGAGTATTTTATGTCTTATTTATTTAACTCCATAAAATGTGATTAAAATGAAATTTATTTTTAGTTTGTTGTAAATATTAATTTAATTTGCCCAAATTTGTTACCTTGTAGAGATATCGGATGGATTTGATGGGTTATTAGAATTTCTTATCTATGGAAGTTTGTCGTATGTAAATTTTATTGTTTTGTTCAGTATTGTATAAGCGAATAGTATATTAATATAATTATTATACCTATAGAAATTATTTAAATTAAAATCTCTGAAACATTATTTCTTGTGTTATTTATTGACTAAAGGTGAGTTTTTTTCATCAATTTTATATTCAGGGTCAATTTTAATCCTTAGTCAATGTAATGGTTTCACTGTTACGAAGTTGACAAATTGTTATCTTATCTGTGAAATCGTATAATACTTCACATATTTTTAAGCAATTTGACAGATGAACTGACTGTGCTACTATTAGGTACTTACATAAAATATTTGTTAAAATTGACCATGTATCAAAAAACTGGCCAGTTAAATATTCCTCTTATATTATAATATTTTTTCAGCTTTAGTACACATTACATTATCTTTCTTTTTAATAATTTACTTAAGAAAAACAATTACCTATTTTTTTCGAGGTGGGATGATATTGCGCACGGTACCTGCCGATGACTTCAAAGCTTAGCAGCACAAGGCATTTGTTACGTAGTAAAAAATCCTTGTGTGTACGTTAGTCAGTCGTCATCTTTTCAGCAATGCATCTTCGACAGCTCAAACTCTATTTAAGAAAGCATCTACATTTAGTCTCTTTTTTGGGTTTGCTTACGAGTTTGCTTAGGCAAAAGTAGATAAATCTCTCTACCCTTTACTTGCTTCTGATTCGGATGCATCATAGACTTATGACTTATGAGATAACAAAAAAATTACTATAGATTCATATCTGTTTCGAATATGTTCACTCTCTGTATGATGCTATTCCTCCGTATATTCCAAAATCCTGCATTCGTAACGACCTTCTCTCATATGTGAATTCGCAGAAAGCCAACTGAATATTAAAGAAAAATGGTGTGATATTTTTAGATTTCCATCCCTCTGTACTCCCACGGCTTGATCAGTTTTAAAATTACTCGATCATATCAAAAAATAGTGGCAAAACGCCAAATCCGTGCAAAAACTCGAGCTTGGCGAAATCAACATGGGTACCGCTATCAAATGCAAAAGTGGAGCTGTTCATAACTCGGACGAAGGATTATCTTAGGTTCATACGAGTAATTTAATCATAACTACCTTAAGGGGTGACAGAAGCACGAGCAAGTACGCGAACACGTGTATGCTGAAATAACGAGACCCACTTCTTAATAAGTTGATAAAGTTGTGTGAGTGTAAGTATTAATAACAACGCATCATCTGCGTGAGAGCGTTGACTATTTCGTGAACTGTGGATCTGTATGGTCGACTGGTTGCATGTTAAATCCGACATCACTGTATGGAATAGCGTAGCGCCCAGCTGGCACATTGTATGAAACAAGATTGCAACAAAATTTTTGTTTTTTTTAAATTTTGCTTGTAACATGGGTTGGTTCATACGTCTGTAATCCCCGCGAGCCACGAGCCGCTGTTGTTCTTCATAACGTAATATAATATTATTATTCCTAATATAACACAAGACCTCGGACTCAGACATCGCGGAAGAGTACGAGTAATTCTAAATGTCACCGACGACGTGCCGAGTAAGTATGTTACCTACTTTAAAGCTCGTACGTCTATCGCCAGCTTAATAGGCCCTACTCACGATGCAATCTAACTTGCGAACTGTTGCTGCAACATGTTGCAATCGCGTTTACACGTGCTCTACTCACCTATGCCACTTCGCTTGCAATTTCATTTTACGAACAAACAACGTCACAACGTGTACACACCTACGTACCGAATCGTATAATAATGCCACTAACGCTATCTAGATTTCAAAAACCGGCCAAGTGCGAGTCGGACTCACGCACGAAGGGTTCCGTACAATTACCTATACAAAAAATCTTTCAAGCGTCTACCTGTTGCCGTTATTAATATCGAGCAAAAAACGGCAAAAAACATTTGTTGTATCCTTAAATAAAAATTTGCTAGATTTTAAATATTTGCTAGGTTCATGAGATACAGCCTAGTGTCAGACGGTTAGCGCAGAGGTCGAGTGATCGCCTACTGCGCAACGGGTCGCGGGTTCGATTCCCGCACGGGACAGATGTTTTGTATGGCCTACAGAAATTTGTTCCGGTCTGGGCGTATGTGCATGTGATATTCTATGTTTGTAACTGCACCCACGACACAGGAGAAAATCCTAGTGTTGGGCGACGTCCTTTTAAAAAAAATAGACAAGCGGACGAACGGACAGACAAACGGACAGCGGAGTCTTACTAAAAGGGTCCCGTTTTTACTATTTGGTTACGGAACCCTAAAAAGTAGCATTTGCATTAGCTCTTACTTCTACAATTTAAACACCTGCGAGGAAGAAAGAAAAACAGTTTTAGGTAAAAAAATGGTTACAGTTACAAAATAAAATATCGCAAATGAACGTTATGTTCATTTGGAATTGGAACCAGAAGATTTCTCAATTTTTTTCTCTGCGGATCATTTTCATTACTTATTCTAAACGCTACCTACACTACAGAGGTGTGGTTGACTAAAGTTGCATGCAACCGCGCTATTCACCTTGCAATATTTTGCAGCAATCAGTCGGTCGCTAGCGCGGGCGATGCGACCTGCGATAAATTGCATGCAACCTGCAACCTGCCTATTCACGTCGCAATTTGTTGCATTGCAACAGATCGCAGCAACAAATTGCTAGCGAAATTGCATCGTGAGTAGGGCCTATAAGAATCATAGAGTCTAGCACACGAAACATGAGCTTGGAAAAAAGCGGTAAATTCAAAAATTCTAGCTCTGGTAACTGTCTCTTTATTATTAATTAAAATTTAATTTTAAGTTTTTTTGGAGTTAGGAGTTGATACTTTTTTAAAATTAAATATTAGGTAATGTTTAGTTTCAATGAACTTCCAACAATGAACCTTTTATAAGAAATCGCTGTATTTGGATTTCATGAATGTTAAAATTACTTAATATCTGTAATATTTCGACAGAAATTAAGAAAAAAATATTATGAAATTGTTTATTACAAAGTATCAAAATAACCATGTTGAACTAAAATACATGGGGACATTGTATGTGTTGCTACTTGAAAAAATGTCAGGTTCATCTTTCATTAGCCAGACTCTAACGATACGTAGTATCTCTATATACATAGTTTGTGATCATAACTACCCTACCTACCTTCTCAGAAGAATAGCTAAAGCATAGGTACCTTAGAATTATCTCAGAACAATCAGAGAATGATTAACGGTGACAATTGTAACTTAGATAAAGCTTCCTTGGTCATGAAAAAACTTTTTGACAGTTGACATAGGGAAAATGAAGTCATGCCATCCATACCTAAGCAATTCATCAAATTTTTATATACCTACTAAAGTAGTTTTGAAAACTAAGTATTATTTATTTTAAGCAAAACCTAAACATACTCTTCCAATATCGTAATAATTAAAACTAATAATCTGGTATCGCAAGATATTACAAAAATGTTGATACCAAAAAAGTTTTTGTGTTATTACAAGTTACAAGTAGGTGCTTATGTCACTGGAATTATTATGTGTGTGAGTCGATATTTATAATTTTAATAAGATTAATGAAAGCTCGTCTACAACATACAAATAATAAATTATAATTGATACCTATACGTTTTGTTTGCAACACCAGAGAATCGCTTTGCGTTCATTGATTAGTGGAGTGGTACCTACCTATCTCAATGTTGTTGGGGTTGGGTTCTCAAATGGGGGTGTTGTCAGCATGTAGTCACTGCGCTAGGAGTAATTATTTTCTGGTTACGCCACGAGTAACCTACTGACGGAGTGAGAAAGGTGAGGCTGGTAGGCCGACGAGCGCAACTGATTGACTGGTCGCAAGGATCCAAAGACTACTGTGGTTACCGTTAAATATAAGTTGCGATGTATGCATGTTTGTTACCTCCAAACCTATCCAAATAAAATACAATTTTATTTGGAAATTACAATCGAAGCTAGAGGAACAGCCGAACGAACAGCGCATATTCATCCTAGTCCAATGACTTTGTTGAAATTACGAGAGATTGTTTCGTAGAAAGACCTGTTTTTTTGCCTTGTTCCGGCATCTCGTCCAGTTATATGTCACACTCTGCCCCTTGATTGTTTGTGTGCGTATGGATTGAGGGGCCACATCACGAAATCAATCGAAATCCCGCCCAGATTTAGTAGCAAATTAGATAATTTTGTAGGCGAAATCCTGGAATTTGTAGCAACACACATCAAGAGTTACATCAATTTAAAGGTGGCTCCTCAATTCAAACATCTGGATTGAGGAGCCACCTAGAACTCGGAAACTATTATATGTACATCTTTGAAAATTTAGTATCATTTAGTAGTAATTTTGTCTAGAACCTACAAAAAATTTGGTTCGGATACTGCTGAAACTCGAGAAGATACAATACAAAATGTGTGGCTCCTCAGTCCATACACGTACAAAACTTGTCAACGTGAATTTCCACTAAACTAATTGAGCAATTTTATTTTGGAGTGCATGATCATTTAGTAGTAATTTTGCTAGAATTTGTAGTATAGAAATAATGTTGGAGGACTTAGTGAAATTAAAAATATAAAGCAATATATGTGGCTCCTCAATCCAGACGTTTTGCATATAAATGATTGACTGTATCTTCGCGAAATCGCAATGGAATCAAAAGCTTGGGGCGCCAACATTTAGTAGAAATTTCTACTAAATAACTACGTACAATTTATCAGTGTACATATTAAGGATCTGAAGAAAAACACACTTTCCGATATTCCATAGGAAATTGCTGTTAAGGGTGACCATAATATTAATGAAATCAGGATAACTGTTTCATGTTTATTTCTTTTAACATCAGTCATATAAAAATAACATTGATTTCGCTATATTTAATTAGTGACATTATAGCACTTTTCTTAATATTCTGAAATGAAAGTATTCAACATTGAGCTCATCAAAAACTCAGAAGAATTTTATTTATCATTGTTATGACAGCGCTGACATCTGTTGTAGTTTTTTTTTGCAACTTTCTCATTCTTTGTGAGCAAAGGTTCACCGCCATACAGCCTACCCTTTGCTCCGAGTTGATATAATCATGTAAACATTTTAGGTGAACTAAAATAGATTGTATCCGGTTTTTATGTATAGAATAGAACAGAATATTCACTTAGTTAATAATAATTTTATGCCTTCCCTTTGCTCCGAGTTGATATAATCATGTAAATATTTTAGGTGAACTAAAGTAGATTGTATCCGGTTTTTATGTATAGAATAGAACAGAATATTTACTTAGTTATTAATAATTTTATTCTTAAATGAACAAAACCTTCAATTTGGTTTCTTTCTGTGAACAATCTTGTTGGCTAATGTTGAGTCCGTGGATAGGATGTTATTGTCTTGATAATCTGTGGAATTAGTGCCGCGGTATAGATTTACAAGAAATAGCGTCTTATCGAGTAGGCGGTTATCAAAAGTGCATTAATGTGCTTTAAAAACTTCTCATTAAATGATTTATTTTATTTTCCTTTTCTCGTCAAGGTGGCAAATCGGCCCAGAGGCTCTAGACAAATGCCACACGTTAACTTTTCCGCAGTCGTTCCACAGAAAAAATGTATGGAAATGACATTAGCTTACGACAACCTCACGCTATTCTTTTCGCAGCTAATGTCATCTTCATACATTTTTTCTGAGGAACGACTGCGGAAAAGTTAGCGTGTGGCATTTGTCTAGGGGGTCTGATACTTAATTAATTCCAGCTACATATACTATGCTTGGAGTATTTTACCTATACATATGTCGCCATTCGATTAGTGTATCGATAGTATTTCCGGTGGTTGAGTTGTGACCCATCTCTCAACCCCACTTTCTCTTTGCAATAATGACCTCTTCATGATGAAGTAGTATAAATCTGGACTTTTCCCGTTTTATGGCATGGAAGAGCAGCCGCTCGAAAATGGGATGGACTTAATATTTTGATACTTATCATCACAACTCATATACGTCCCCACCGAGGGACACGAGCCATCCTTAGCTAGTTAGGGCGATTAGGCCTTAGTCAAACCTCGCCCGCCCAGTGCGGATTGGTTGACTTCACAAAACCTTTGAACTACTTCGCAGGTGGTTGCAGGTGTCCTCACGATGTTTTCCTTCACCGTAGGAGCGTCAGATAAATGTACATATGAAATTCATGAAATGAAAAACACATTTGTACATGGCAGGATCGATCGCAGGTCTCCCGATTCTCCTCGAAGCACAGTCCAGTGCCAAGGTCAAAAGTATCAGAAGTATCAGAGCATCGATGACCCTGAGCCACCGACGCTCTGATACTTTGATACTTCTTAAAATATAAAACCTATGGAGAACATGGTAATTCGCAATTTTTATCGCAATTGTACTGTGTCGTAGGTCCGCTATTACGTGACCACGTTCTAACAATTGTTATGTTGTGTTAGAGTTTTTCTCCTTTGTTTCATTTGCCACATTATAACCGCTGCTTGGGAGGCTTCGGACACCTATTTATGACGTTTCCTTTGGATTTGGACGGTGTATTATGAAATGTCTACAGCTTTCACACTAAGTACTGATATAAATAAACATTTTCGTTTAATAAATAAAATGCATTTTATTTTATAGTCATTGACGTGTATGCCAGTGAACAACGTTTCGCCATAATAATTAAAAAACACCTTTATTACATAGGGTTCTAAAAAATTGTTTACGACCTATTCTCAGGCTTTACCGAATATACACAAAGAAAATCATAAAAATCGGTCAAGCCGCTTCGGAGGAGATATTAAAGGAAAGAAGATAAGCATAGTATGCTGGTCTGTGGTGGGCACCCCTATGTCAGTGTAAGTGAGACTCCAACTGTGAAGATTGCTATTGCAGCCATCGCTATATGTGCAGTGTATGGTAAAAGAGCTTTCATCATAGAAATAGGATATACATATAAAAGTGAACTGAAATGAAAAGAAATTTTAAAAAAATGAACGACGACTCGGTAACGCAGACTGGCTGATCCTTTCACCACGGCTCGATGGCAAGTAAAAGCTTGCCTTCCTGCCCATCCCAAGCGTATCCCAATACCTGCACACGCGAAAACCTTCAAAGATAACAGACAACATAATATCCGTGGCGGAGTACTGTATCTGAATCGACACGGAAGAATTGAAATGAAATGAAATAAAAAATCGCCTTTTCCATTTAACCCTTTATAATGTATAATGGGCAATTTTAGACTGTTTTCATCCAATCACCGTAAACGAACGGAGTGAGATTTGCGGCGCTAGAGCGCAGCGAAGCGTAGCTCAAATCTCACTCCGTTCGTTTTCGGTGTTTTGATGAAAACTGTTATAGAATGCCCAATATACACCTACTATTAGTACCTGTTACGCAAAAGCTATACCTAAAGTTTGCCTGTGTAGGTAGTTGGTTCTTAACCTATAAAATAATTTTTTACTTGTGTTTCTTTTTTTTTCTTCAAAATAAGTAATACTTAGCGCGTGAAGTATCTCCCTCTTCAACATTATGGTACACAATAGGTATAACAACGTCGGTAAGCCAAAATGTCGAATGTTTTGCCAAAAATACGGCTATTATGCTATGTGGATAGATATAACATAATAGCATATATTAATACACATTATAATTCCTCAGTTGCTGTGGAGTCCAGATAAAGCTCGCTCCCACCTTCGGTTTTATCATTACTTAGCATTAGGTGAGATGAAGGCCGAGAACTTGCCTGTTGTATGTAAACAAAAATAAAAATTTGTTTTTTTTTGTTTGTCCTAGATTTTAGTCTCGTTATGGTCACCCTTAACAGCAATTTCTTATGGAATATCGGAAAGTGTGTTTTTCTTCAGATCCTTAATAAGTACACTGATAAATTGTACGTAGTTACTTAGTAGAAATTTCTACTAAATGTTGGCGCCCCAAGCTTTTGATTCCATTGCGATTTCGCGAAGATACAGTCAATCATTTATATGCAAAACGTCTGGATTGAGGAGCCACATATATTGCTTTATATTTTTAATTTCACTAAGTCCTCCAACATTATTTCTATACTACAAATTCTAGCAAAATTACTACTAAATGATCATGCACTCCAAAATAAAATTGCTCAATTAGTTTAGTGGAAATTCACGTTGACAAGTTTTGTACGTGTATGGACTGAGGAGCCACACATTTTGTATTGTATCTTCTCGAGTTTCAGCAGTATCCGAACCAAATTTTTTGTAGGTTCTAGACAAAATTACTACTAAATGATACTAAATTTTCAAAGATGTACATATAATAGTTTCCGAGTTCTAGGTGGCTCCTCAATCCAGATGTTTGAATTGAGGAGCCACCTTTAAATTGATGTAACTCTTGATGTGTGTTGCTACAAATTCCAGGATTTCGCCTACAAAATTATCTAATTTGCTACTAAATCTGGGCGGGATTTCGATTGATTTCGTGATGTGGCTCCTCAATCCATACGCACACGATTGTTTAATAAAAACCCGTCGCGATCGCTTTTAATTATGACAGTCAAAGTGCATCCATTACTATATTCATCAGACAGTCTACACAGTGCCTTGTATTGACGCTGCCATGACTAGCAAATTCTCGTCTCGTCCTGTATCGACGAATAAATTAAATAAATTATTATTAGACAATATTCCTTGGACCATAAATGTGTTTAGTCACCTTGTAAAGATTGCCGCTCCACCTAGTCTGGGGTTTTGACGACGTTTGATTTTTATTTATTAATTTTTGGCAAAACCTCTAACTTTTGCGTATGTAAGTATAGGGAATACTTTATTTTTTGAACCCTATATTTTTTGAACCATGTATCTAATAAAATGTATAGAAGGTTTTATTTGGAGTACTTTACCCAGAAAGTTCCTTAACTGTTTCATTTAATAAATCTTCTAATTTATTTGCCGATATTGAAACGGCGTAGTGCGTGATGCTGGCGAGCGGCATAGCGTCTGTGGTCCAGCTGCTGATGGTGGAGGATTGCGCGGAGTGTGGCCGGTACCCATACAAGATATCCTACGGATACAGCGTCACTGGCTGTGTCTACAATTTCACCATGCTTGCGGTTAACGTTTGGTTCCTCTGGGGCGTGAAACGGGTTAGTTTTTAGAATTTTTCTTTAAAAACATTTTCCTATATTTTAATGGCTAAATCTAAACGAGAAAAGGCTTGACTTTAGGCAGTTACGAACCTGCGTCTTCCACATACCGTGTTACGCCATGACCTAGTGTACAGTACATGGCAAGTCAACTAATATCGTTGTAGTGTTGGTCATGTGCGTGCGTCACCGTGCGTGTATAGTGTAGTGGTACTGCAGGGTATATAGTACTAACTTGCCGCTAACTGTACATCATCATCAGCCCACACTACTCTCTTCCAGCTTTTGCCAGCCACCTTGCAAAAGCTGGAACTGTACTGAAAGAGGAAAGATTAGCTGTAAGTTCTACCTCCCTGTTTGATTCTATGTCCCTAACGTCCCTATCACCTAACTAGCATATCTACATGTTTTATTTATTATCATTAAATAACAGATGACGGTATATATTTCTTATACCGGATCTTCTTAGACTACTTATATGGGCCATACGTAACACCAACACGCTATCCCAATGCGGATTGGCGGGTAGAAACAATTGCAAAAGCAACCGGGACCAACGATTTAACGAGCTTTCCGAAGTACGAGGACCTGGAGGTCGCAAAGTTTTGGTCACCCATCCACGGTTCAACCGTGGCAAAGGTTGCTCGGCTTTCAATAAACCGAGCTCCTCGACCTTCGACCTTACATTCGCCATTAAAAAATAAGCGCGTTTGCAGGAGAAGCCCTCTATCGTGGTGAGTTGGGTGGTGGTGACTGCGATATGGTTGGTGCGGAGCAACGTGCTGCTGGCGGTGTTACTGGCTATGTTCAGAACGGAAGTCAACTTGGCCGTTTGGTCGCTGTGCTTTGTGTTATACTTGATAGGATTAGGTTCGTATCAATTTATTTTTTTATCTTTTGTCCAATCTTTTAGAATTACCTACATGTGCTGACTGACTGATTTATTATAGTCAAGCGTAAACTATCGAAGTATAAGTCTGCTCACTTATAACCTAAGGTTATTAATTATAAAATTATATAGGCTAGGCGGCTACTTTTATATCGCTGAACAATATACTCGTATATCCAAAAAGGTTGGAATTTTCATCGCTTAATCAAAAATTAGTCGGTGACACCAAAGTAACTGTAGTGTCACCGACTAATTTTTGAAAAACATTTTTGCGAAGTCCATTTCTACAACGCCATATCATCGAAAAGCTGTTTAATTGATGGGATCGATGGGCCATTTCATCGAATGGCCACATCTACGAATTCCCATATCATTGATTGTACGAGTGCCACGTGTTTTTTTTTTGTTATAATCACCACAGACTCGTGGTCCGTGCCTTTGTTATTTTCATTTTCTTATTGATCTATTGTGTTCTTATGTATTTCCGACTACTCTTATATCTAGGGTGAGTTGCGCATCCCCACGGTGTCACGTGTTCGAAGCTTAAATAAACCCTATTTTACAAGCCTTTATTTACTTTCACCTGTCCCGTGTCTGTAATGAAGTCTTGCAAGCTAAATTTGACCCACTTCCCAGTTTCCGATTGAGCCGAAATTTTGCATGCATAAGTATGTATATCGCGTCACAATGCAAGACTAAAAGCTCGTCTAAAAAAATTTTTTTTATTTAAATTCAACATGATTTTATTTATGAATCACCATAGGTAAATGAATCTTTTAAAAAATTTAACTTCGAAATATCTTAATCTTAGCTTTCCTGCAGTCATTTTCGATGAGTTAACAAACAAATTTTTTTTTAAAAAAAAACGTCGCCCCACACTAGTATTTTCTCCTGTGTCGTGGGTGCAGTTACAAACATAGAATATTACATGCACATACTCTCAGACCGGAACAAATTTCTGTAGGCCATACAAAACATTTGTCCCGTACGGGAATCGAACCCGCGACCCGTTGCGCAGTAGGTAATCACTCGACCTCTGTGCTAAACGTGTCGTCATTACCCCCAAGAATGATAAAATAACAAAAAAAAAATATTGTCATCAGCATGAAGGCCGATTTTAGCGAAGGCAGTCCATTAAGTACTACTTTTTTAATGATTATGAAAGCCTTTTTTAATGATTATGAAAACAGTCTGGTAAAGTTTTTAGACCTAATTAATTTCGAACCATGAAATCACCTGTTAGGATTTTTAATTTAAAGTTGAAATTTTAAGTCATAATTAACCATAAGTTTATTTTAACTTTGTACTAACATTTTCATAACTTTCATGAAAGATACAAAGCTGATTATTTTAAGCTTTTACTTTTACTTTTATAAAAGTATAACTGATGGAGATTGCAAAAACAATATCTCATAAAAGTCTTGTACTTTTTTCTTTAAATTTTTTCAAGTTGTTCAGATCGTAAATTCTCAAAAGTTCAGTAAAAAATTAATAACTCGAAAACTACAAAAATCGCGAAACATACATGTGGGTGATTCGGATAGCCAAAGAGGTGCTCTATCTGTGGACTTCCGCTTGAAACTATTTTTTGAGACATTCTGTATATCGATTCTGAACATGCTTTTAAGGGGTTTATAGGGTTTTTGTTACACACTTCCGGATATAACAGATTTTTCCTTTTCATACCCTGTCATTATCCCTATTGAAGAAGGTACCTAATAATAAACAAAATCTATATAATAAAGAACCTTAGACCAATGGTCTAAGTAAAGAACCTGTAAAAACTGAAAACCATAACGACATTCCACTTGTGTTGGATGACAATGTATTTGACAAAATGAGTGAGTTCAAATTACTCGTAACATCCATCCATCTCAACAAAATAGAAATCGGAATTTCTTTGAATATGTTTTATAAATATTCGTTATTCAAATGTCAATCAAAGATTACGTTTACCCCAAATCTTATTCGCGGCACTATACGTACGAGTTTTTTTTTTTTTTTTTTTTTTATTGCTAACGGTGGCAGACGAGCCAGTGGCCCACCTGATGTTAAGTGGTAACCACCGCTCATGGACATCTGCAATGCCAGGGGCACAGTTCTGTCACTGCCTACCTGGAGAGAAATGCTCTTCTTAAGCCTCGTTTGAAGAAGGACATATCGTAGCGCTCAGGAAACACCGCAGCTGGGAGTTCGTTCCAGAGCCTACACGTACGTGGAAGGAATGAACGCTGAAACCGAACTGTACTAGATGAGATTGGTTCCAGGTAATATGGATGAACTCTACTGCGATGGCGGGTGGTGCGATGGTAAAAAGGTGAAGAGGGCACCATTGCAAACAGTTCCTCAGAGCACTCTCCGTTAAAGAGACGATAGAGCACGCAGAGAGAACCAAAGTCTCTCCTTTGCTCCAGCGTCTCCATTGAGGCCGTGATATTGGGATCACTGACGATGCGGAATGCACGCCTTTGCAGGGAGTCAAGAGGGTCGAGCTGATATTTGGGAGCTCCCGCCCAGAGGTGCGAACAGTACTCCATATGCGGCCGAATTTGTGCTTTATAGAGCATTAGCCGCTGGCTTGGAGTGAAGTACCGCTTGGCTCTGTTCAGGACGCCCAGCTTTTTGCTCGCCAATTTGGCTTTGTCCTCCAAATGACTCCCAAACTGCACTTTAGCAGAAATTTCCACACCGAGGATTCCAATACCATCGGACATACGAAGAGTAACTCCCTGGAACTGAGGCACTACGATAAATGGGTCCTTCTTCGCAGTGAATGCGCACACTTGTGTCTTCGTGGGGTTGAACTTAACCAAGTTCTTTGCACCCCATTCGGAGACTCGCCCTAGAGAGTCTTCGACTTCAGACACAAGTTGTAACCGCCTTTCTAGCAACGAACTCCGAGGGACATTCTGGTGGTCGGTATACCGCGCATCACCCGTACTGTCATCCGCATAGCAATGTATGTTCTCAATTGACAACATGTCATTGATATGCAGAATGAACAGGGTTGGGGAGAGCACCGAACCTTGTGGAACACCAGCGTTTATGGGCATGGTTTCGGAGCAGCAGCCGTCGACGACGACCTTAATGCTCCTACCATCCAGGAAGCTGGCTATCCATTTGCAGAGTCCCTCGGGGATTCCATATGATGGTAACTTCGTGAGAAGAGCTCTATGCCAGACCCTATCAAACGCCTTAGCAATATCGAGTCCAACGGCGAGAGCCTCACCTTTGCCCTCCAAGGTTTCCGCCCAACGGTGGGTCAGATAAACTAAAAGGTCACCAGCTGAACGGCCGTGACGGAAGCCGTATTGTCGGTCGCTAATCAGCTGGTGTTCTTCTAGGTACCGTAGGAGGCGGGAGTTGATGACCCGCTCCATAATCTTGGAGAGCAAGGACGTTATCGCTATTGGCCTGTAATTTGACGGGTCGGATCGGTCACCCTTTTTGGGAATTGGGTGGACGTGAGCAATCTTCCACGAAGATGGAACCCTATTGTTTTGATAGGAAAGGCGGTAAAGGCGCGTTAGTACGGGGGTCAGCTCAGGGGCGCACGTCTTCAGCACCACTGCTGGGATGCCATCCGGCCCACTCGACTTATGGACGTTCAGGAGCTTAAGCTCCCGCCTGACCGCACGTTGTGTAATACGAATTTCAGGCAGAGAACTTTCACACCGAGAGATGGTGGGTGGTGTGGCTCCCCCATCGTCCATTGTCGAGTTAGAGGCAAAGAGTTCAACCAGGAGATTGGCCTTCTCTTTTGCGCTGTGGGCCAGGCTGCTATCAGCTCTACGCAGTGGTGGGAGATTGGACTGGCAGAAATTACGTTGCGCAGCTTTGGCCAGCGACCAAAAAGCACGACTCCCACTGGGATAGCTTCCTAGTCGCTCGCCAACCCTGGCCACGTGTTCCGCCTTGGCTTCAGCAATAGCCTTCCTGTTGGATCTGGAAGCAGCGTTGTACTGACGCTTCTTCTCCGTCACACCAGGATCCCGACTTTTCCTGGCGTTTTCCCAGGCGATGTACGCAGATTGCTTGAGGTGGGCAGTCTTCCTGCAGGTATTGTTATACCAGGGACGACTGCGACCGCCAACAGGTATTTTGGCGTTGGGAATGAATGTTTCCATTCCCATCAGCACCGTTTCAGTGACGCAATCTGCGCAAGTATCGGGATCTTCGGAGGCGAAGCAGAGCTGCTTCCAGGGGTAGGATCCGAAGAATTCTCGGAGTCCATCCCAGTCTGCTGACTCATACCGCCAAACTGCACGACTGCCAGCCGCAGACGCGCGATGGGGCCGCGCAAGACTAGCAGTACTACGGACAAGGCAGTGATCCGATGATCCAAGAGGAGCAACGACCACAACCCTGTATCCGCTTGGTCGTGTAGTCAGCAGAAGATCCAACAGGGAGGCTTCATGGCTCTCTATATCTGGTATACGGGTGGGCTGTACGACCAGTTGAGAGAGGCCATAGGCCGAAGCCATGTTGAAGACAGTCCTACCAGGGAGGTCAGTGGTCCGGGACTTTAACCACTCTTTATGGTGAGCATTAAAGTCACCAAGGACCACCACCTCCGCAGATGGGTACTGCTCCAACGCTCGGTCAATCCCCTCTTGGACGTGCTCAAAAAGCTGAGCTGACCCTATTTCACTGGCATGGGACCTGTAAAGGCACGCGTAGATTCGGGTAAGGCCCCCATGGTCCACGCGCAGCCATAGTAACGACAGGTCCCGATGCTCGAGGCCCCGAAGGCGGCGACAACAAACATCGCCCCTGACGAAAACGCACACCCCGGCTTTACGTAGGAATGTGTGTTCCAATTCGTAACCGGGGTATTTCAGGTACGAAATATCATCAGGGGCGCATATTTGCGTCTCCGTTAAGAAGAGCAAGGCAGGCTGAGCCGTCTCTAGGTGGTGGTGGACGGCATCAAGATTACTATGTAGACCCCTGATGTTGCAGAAATCCATTTTAAAAGTGGATTGGGTGTCCGCCGTAGGAGCTCGCTTCTTCTTTTTATTTACCTTCATTTTGTTTTAATTGAGCATTTTGGGGAAGGGGATAAATGTGAGGCAGAGTCCCGGTGACAAACAAAGAAAGGGCAGAGTGTAGTACAAAGTGGGAACGCGGGTTGTGTGAAGAGCTGACACGCGGCACGGAAGGGCCCCCGGTGCCCCCCCGCATGCACCCATCGGGATCCACTCCGGTCTCCTACTCCGGCACGATGACTGCACGACGGGATTTTCGCCGGTTGTGCAGGACAGCCTCCCAGGCAGGATAGTCCTGGGTTCGGGTCCCCTACTGACCGGCAGGTGGCCGACGGTAACCATTTCCACCGGGTCTCCCTGTACCGCGCGTCAACTCCTCACGCCCAACGAACAACACTGAGACTTATAACTCTGCTAATTTCGATTATCACCGAGACTCCTCACCACAACAGGGACGGGAAGGGGGCATGAAGGAGCGGCTGCCTCTGCCCTTCAATCGAAACGCAAGACTGCTTCACGACCGAAATAGGCAGAGTGGTGGTACCAACCCGCACAGTCCCGGCATTAAGTAGGTGAACCTAATTAGTACCGGGCCTTACCACAACTGTAATGGGAGAGGGAGGGAAGGAGAAGGACATCGACACCGTGGAGATAAGAGGTAAACGGCATCGAAGGCTCGAGAAGCCGGGGTCGCGCACCCGAGTCATCTGAAAAAGCAACCGGACAAGCTGCAATTAGATAACCTCTCTGGCATTAAAAGTATTTTGAACAAACTTTTCGCAGAATACACTTTATTACCCTTTCCTTTTCGAAATCTTTACTGCTCTAAAAATCACGAAATCAGCTCATTTTGTTTCATAATGCTGATTGATATAAGCTTTTTCATTGCGACAGTATTTTGAGATATGCAATGTATGTTGAAAAAATTGTGTAATATTTTTTAAATGCATAATTTATGTTTTTGTCGGTAAATGAGATTATGAGAATATACTTGGGCTAGGCAGGTATTTGAAAGAACGGGGGTGTGTTCGGGGAATGGCTAGCCCGATCCCGAACGTGCCTCCATGGGGGTGGAAGTTACTGGAGGGTGGTTTAGCCAGGTATGGGGTTTTTACCCGAGTCCAATGGCATATACGAGGGCGGCCTTGTCAGCTTTTTAGTCTCTTGTCGAATCGTAAAGAGATTCCCCGCCGCAAAAAAAAAGGTATTTAAAAGAAAAACAAAATGCTTACATTTAAGAGGATTGTGAAGCTGTAAATTTTCATACAAAAAGCGATAACGCTTTTCTCCCACTAAACATAGTCCAAATTTAATAATTTTTGGAAATATTGTAGATATAATGAAGATCTAGGTTTGTACGTTTTGATTTTGAAGAAATATTGCTCAGAATATAAATTATTAGCATCTAAATATCTATATTTTAGACTTAAAAACTACCTCGAGCATTTTTATCTTTTTTTGACTAAATTTTACTTAATTACGAAAAAAGCAAAACGTACAAACATAGTTTAAGATATACTGAATCGAATGAGACCAAAAGTGTCTAATTTCGTAAAGGTTTAGGGGGGTAAAACAGTTATCGCCCGAAACAATATTTCAAACAGGAATTGTAGGCAATTTCGACCAGTTCTTGCCACTCTCTCTATCGCACGATATGGGTCGGGGGCAGGGGTATAATGGGGTATAATCTACTAGTGATGTGACATAATGTTATCGTAGTTATTGTCGATTAGGGACCAGAAAGTAATATCGATATATCGATCAATACTGAAAGGCATTACTCGTCTACACAAATACCTTCTACATCAAAAAGTAAATGTCTTTTCGAATACGTTTATTGATTTTAGTGTTTTATTTTAAGGATCTTATTTCAATACAAACCTTATTTAAGGGTAAGCAGCCTGTAGCCTGTTAACTAACTGTAAATTCCCAAAATCAAATAAGAAAATAAATTGTAAGTATGTAGTTGTTTGTTAACTGACTTCGAAAAAAGGAGGTTACTCAATTCGACCGTATATATGCTTTTTTTTATATTTGTTCGCGGATAACTTCGTCGTTTATGAACCGATTTTGTTGATTCTTTTTGTATTCGATAGGATACTCCAAGGATGGTCCCATGGCCATCAAAGTTAGGATCTGATAATGGGATCCCATAAAAATCGAGAAAAACCATTAAATTTTTACGTGTTTCCAACGTGTTTTGTGTATATGTTACGCGATTACTCCGCCAATTGCTGACCGATTTTCAAAATTCTTTTTGCTTTCGATAGAGCATACTCCTGGGATGGTCTCAAGGTTACCAACGTCAGGATCTGATAATGGGATCCCATGAAAATCGAGGGAAACCCTAATTTAAATTTTAAGACTTTCTAGGAGATCATCGTTTGGCACCGACTTCAATATAAAAGTGTGATGATGTACCTATTCTTATAATTATTTTTAACTTTTCAGTGTTTTTGAAGTCGGTTTTTATTTTTTTATAATAGATACCACAAAGACACACAGTCAAAAGAAATTCGTTTTTTGTTTCTTGTGATAGGTATTTGTTATACATTGTATGTTCGTTATCGTATTCTAAGTTGCTCACAAACTATTTTTCGTATAACCAAGTTGGAGCAAGTAAAAAACGTGTAACAAACTATATGCAAGTAGCGTTATTTTCAATATTATTTTATTTGTACTCGCGTTATGGAATCTACGAATGTATAACAAATACAAACGACAAAGTAAATAATATATGTATAGGGTAGGCAGGGTAGGCATATATTTGGAGAAGGCACCCTTCGTACGGTTTTGACGTTTTTTTTCCATTTTAACAATATAATTTAAAGCAGCTGATTACATATAATCCTACTAATAGGTTTTTTTTTCATACGACAGGGAAGCTCTTGGTCTTATATCGGAACACAGCAATGCTATTAACATGTTATTATGTCGACAAATTTAGGTAAGACGGTGGTAGCTAGCCAGGTGGGCTTAGAAGCCCTACCACCAACCAAACCGATCAGAAAAGCTTCTGTCCCCGATGGGAATCGAACCCGGACCTCCCGATCAATACTCGGTGGCCTCAACCACTAGACCACGGAGGTGGAAAAAAATAAATTCTAAGACTATTAGTATAACTAGTTATTTACTTAATAAAACGCCTGCGTTTTTTAATTGTGGATATGTCAGTCCAGTCTACTTTTTAATGTCATCTAGCCACCTATTCCATTGGTATTCCGGGCTTTTCGAGGAATCTTCGGTTTGAGGATCCATTATGGAAACTCATAGAGGGATCAGTCACAGAGCCCTGTTGTTACCCCTAATTCCACCGACGCACATCACTTCTGTTTTGCTGCTGACTAATTTCAAAGATGGATGGAGATGGAGCTACTTGCAGATGATGTTACGTTTGGCTTATTATTAAAGAAATTAAGGTGACCATCACCAACAAAAATAATAATATAATTATTAAAAAATATTATTCATCATCTAAGCCTTTTCTTCTACCATGGCGGTATAGGCCTCCTTCAACTTTCTCCATTCCGTTCTATTTTGGGCTACTCTAATCCAGTTCGTGCCCACCATCTTGACGATGTCGTCCTTCTACCGCATCTGTGATCTCCCGTTGGGTCTTTTACGGTTCCATGGCCTCTACTCTAAGATAGTTCTGCACCACGAGTCCGGCTTTCTGGCTATATGTCCAGCCCATTGCCACTTGAGCTTTGCTACGCTGTGTGTAATGTCCGAGAACTGACGCCGTTTTCGGAGCCAACTATTCCTTTTCGTGTCCCGGAGTGTTACTCCTACCAATTTTCTTGCCATTGCTCTTTGTGCCACCTCTAGTTTGTGGACGATGGCCTTAGTTGTTATCCATATCTCGGCTCCATAAGGAAGTACTGGTAGGGTAGGACACACTAGTTGAAGATCCGCGCTTTCTGTTTTATGCTAATGCTCATATTAAAAGCAAAGCCAAGATTTGCAAAAGCTGCCCAGCCCAATCAAAAAATATTATTATTATTTATTATTACTTTTTATTTTTGTATCCCTGTTCCTATTTAGTTTGCATGTAAAAGTATTATTAAA
Organism: Schoenobius gigantellus; assembly: GCA_963935595.1. Lineage (NCBI taxonomy): Eukaryota > Metazoa > Arthropoda > Insecta > Lepidoptera > Crambidae > Schoenobius > Schoenobius gigantellus. The sequence goes on along the minus strand of OZ012556.1, from coordinate 9,844,524 downwards.
TGTTTAATGTTTTTTTTTTCAGAAAAGATTCACATCTCAAATGCAAGTTATTTTAATTCAGTATAACACTCATCTTAAAAAATGGCATTTTCCTTAGACAGGTAAATATAGGACACATACTTTCCTAACAAAAAGTCCTCAATCCTATAAGGTATAGGGATAAGTAGTGCCTTCACAATAAATTTCAATACAGAAATAATTTACGAAATGTAAATAAATTCTGTATTCCGAAACTCATCTACTAAAATATTATGAAGAAAGAAGATTAAGTACGTTTGTATTTTTGTTTGTAATGAATAAACTCAAAAACTTACAGACTGATTTTAAAAATTCTTTGGCTAATAGAATGCTACATTATCACTGAGTAATATAGGCTATAAAATTATTTTTCCTGTGTGAAAACATAAAATTCCCACACGAAAAATGAAATTAACGATGCGGAAGTTGCGAGCGGAAAGGGAGTCAGGAATATAAGCAACGCAAAACATTACGAACGATAGAATAATAATCTCGAGCTCTCGCGCCGGCCGCCGCCGCCGCCGCCGAGTATCGTGGCCTACTCTAAATCTGTGATCGTGGCCGAGTCGCGCGCTGCTGTGTCGTAGTGTGCGTGAGAATTTGCGCATGTTGTATTTGTGACACCGCGTTTACACATTCGCGCGAATCGCGAGGCGAATAGCGAGGCGAATAACGAACTAGCTGTTTACACATGCGTGTTCGTTATTCGCCTCGCTATTCGCCTAGCAATTCGCCTCGAGATTCGCGCGAAATAGCGCGTTTACACATTCGCGCGAATCGCGAGGCGAATAACGAACACGCATGTGTAAACAGTAAGTTCGCTATTCGCCTCGCCATTCGCCTCGCGATTCGTGAGTTCGCGTCGGGAGCGGTTTTTTGGACGCGAATCAAAGGGCACGAATGGCGAACACGAACTTACTGTTTACACATTCGCATGCATTTAGTTGACTGCTAGCGCCCGACCCAACCGAACGTGTAGACAAATTAGAGTGGAGTAAAGTGCGAATTTTAGAATTCCTAGAACTTTATTATAGAGAAGAGCTCATTTGGAACCCAAAACATCGCAATCATAATTACACATAAAAAATATTTTACAAAAAATAAAAACCGACTTCAAAAACACTGAAAAGTTAAAAATAATATAAGAAATAGGTACAGACAACATCACACTTCTATATTGAAGTCGGTGCCAAACGATATCTCCTCGAAAGTCTTAAAATTTGTCACCGACTTCAATATAGAAGTGTGATGTTGTCTGTACCTATTCTTATATTATTTTAAACTTTTCAGCGTTTTTGAAGTCGGTTTTTATTTTTTGTAAAATATTTTTTATTTTTAACTTTTTAGTGAATGAAATCTTTTTAGTAAAAACAAAAACCCTAATTTAATACCAGCTCATCAGTGAGCTGGTATTTCATTAGCGTTTCCATCGATTTTCATGGGATCCCATTATCAGAGAATACAAAAAGAATGTTGAAAATCAGTTCACAATTGGCGGCGTAATCGCATAACATACACACAAAAAAAACATTCGCATCGAATTAAGAACCTCCTCCCTTTTTGAAGTCGGTTAAAAATAAAAACCGACTTAAAAAACACTGAAAAGGTAAAAATAATATAAGAATAGGTACTGACAACATCACACTTCTATTTTGAAGTCGGTGTCAATTTTAAGACTTTATAAGAGATCATCGTTTCGTACCGACTTCAATATCATCATCATCATCATCATCACAGCCCATATACGTCCCCACCGAGGGGCTCGAGCCTACCCTATATTAGGGTGATTAGGCCTTAGTCAACCACGCTGGCCCAGTGCGGATTGGTCGACTTCACATACATCATTGAACTTCTTCGCAGATGTATGCAGGTTGCCTCACGATGTTTTCCTTCACCGTACGAGCGTCAGACAAATGTACATATGAAATTCGAAACGAAAAACACATTGGTACATGGCGGGTCTCGAACCCCGACCCCCCGATTGGAAGGCAAGTGCCGAGTCCACTGCGCCACCGATGCTCTGTCGCGCGCTGTATATGCAAGTATGTATGTGTATATATAAACACATTCATACACATTACTTACATAACACTTACACACACACATATATACAATATGTATATGTGAGTGTTATGTGCGTGTATGTATGTTTTTTTCTTAATATCATATTATTTGAATATAACAATTATTGTCATTTATTACATTTATTTTCTTATGCCGTCATTTACTTTCTCTCCTTAGCCTAATGGTTGACTGGTAGAGAGCGATGTTTATCGCTAAGTCCGCCATGTTTGTAACATTAAAGCTTAAATTATTAAAAACTAAAATGTAGCACGCATGCCGCCATTATTTTCACGTCCTCCGTGTTCGTGTGCTAATATCAAAATGAATCACCCGCGAATGTGTGAACAGTAGTTCGCGGTGGCACTCGTAGGTACGAATGTTTCGTCGAATCACGAGGCGAATAGCGAACACGAATGTGTAAACGCCACACAAATGTTTCGTCGAATGTTTCGTCGAATGTTTCGCCGAATATTTCGTCGAATGTTTCGTCGAATGGCGAACACGCATGTGTAAATGCGACATGATGTAAACGCCAGACCGGAGGCAGAGCGGTGTGATGTCGCATTTACACATGCGTGTTCGCCATTCGACGAAACATTCGACGAAATATTCGACGAAACATTCGACGAAACATTCGACGAAACATTCGTGTGGCGTTTACACATTCGTGTTCGCTATTCGCCTCGTGATTCGACGAAACATTCGTACCTACGAGTGCCACCGCGAACTACTGTTCACACATTCGCGGGTGATTCATTTTGATATTAGCACACGAACACGGAGGACGTGAAAATAATGGCGGCATGCGTGCTACATTTTAGTTTTTAATAATTTAAGCTTTAATGTTACAAACATATGGCGGACTTAGCGATAAACATCGCTCTCTACCAGTCAACCATTAGGCTAAGGAGAGAAAGTAAATGACGGCATAAGAAAATAAATGTAATAAATGACAATAATTGTTATATTCAAATAATATGATATTAAGAAAAAAACATACATACACGCACATAACACTCACATATACATATTGTATATATGTGTGTGTGTAAGTGTTATGTAAGTAATGTGTATGAATGTGTTTATATATACACATACATACTTGCATATACAGCGCGCGACAGAGCATCGGTGGCGCAGTGGACTCGGCACTTGCCTTCCAATCGGGGGGTCGGGGTTCGAGACCCGCCATGTACCAATGTGTTTTTCGTTTCGAATTTCATATGTACATTTGTCTGACGCTCGTACGGTGAAGGAAAACATCGTGAGGCAACCTGCATACATCTGCGAAGAAGTTCAATGATGTATGTGAAGTCGACCAATCCGCACTGGGCCAGCGTGGTTGACTAAGGCCTAATCACCCTAATATAGGGTAGGCTCGAGCCCCTCGGTGGGGACGTATATGGGCTGTGATAATGATGATGATGATGATATTGAAGTCGGTACGAAACGATGATCTCTTATAAAGTCTTAAAATTGACACCGACTTCAAAATAGAAGTGTGATGTTGTCAGTACCTATTCTTATATTATTTTTACCTTTTCAGTGTTTTTTAAGTCGGTTTTTATTTTTAACCGACTTCAAAAAGGGAGGAGGTTCTTAATTCGATGCGAATGTTTTTTTTGTGTGTATGTTATGCGATTACGCCGCCAATTGTGAACTGATTTTCAACATTCTTTTTGTATTCTCTGATAATGGGATCCCATGAAAATCGATGGAAACGCTAATGAAATACCAGCTCACTGATGAGCTGGTATTAAATTAGGGTTTTTGTTTTTACTAAAAAGATTTCATTCACTAAAAAGTTAAAAATAAAAAATATTTTACAAAAAATAAAAACCGACTTCAAAAACGCTGAAAAGTTTAAAATAATATAAGAATAGGTACAGACAACATCACACTTCTATATTGAAGTCGGTGACAAATTTTAAGACTTTCGAGGAGATATCGTTTGGCACCGACTTCAATATAGAAGTGTGATGTTGTCTGTACCTATTTCTTATATTATTTTTAACTTTTCAGTGTTTTTGAAGTCGGTTTTTATTTTTTGTAAAATATTTTTTATGTGTAATTATGATTGCGATGTTTTGGGTTCCAAATGAGCTCTTCTCTATAATAAAGTTCTAGGAATTCTAAAATTCGCACTTTACTCCACTCTAATTTGTCTACACGTTCGGTTGGGTCGGGCGCTAGCAGTCAACTAAATGCATGCGAATGTGTAAACAGTAAGTTCGTGTTCGCCATTCGTGCCCTTTGATTCGCGTCCAAAAAACCGCTCCCGACGCGAACTCACGAATCGCGAGGCGAATGGCGAGGCGAATAGCGAACTTACTGTTTACACATGCGTGTTCGTTATTCGCCTCGCGATTCGCGCGAATGTGTAAACGCGGTGTCAAACAGATAGCATTTTAGAAAATACCTACTCGCGCCGCGCACGATTACTTCACAATCCTCTTAAATATCATGGGAATATAAAACCTGCGGAGGTAGCTTTCTGCGGAAAGTAAGTTTACAAATAAATGAACAAGAATGTCGATGATTTCGTGTTTATTTATTATCATTTACCTATTTTTTTTCTTCCAGGTATTCTTTTGTATGGACTATTACTAGGATATGCATATTGGGTCGAACTGAAAACTGTGAAACGTGTGCATTAAATTTTAAAAAATATACACTTTTGTTTGATCTTTGGTGCTAGCCAGTATAAACTTGTTATATTTGTGTGGCTTAAAAAAATAAATATTTTTTTAATGATGCCGGGGAAGCTCTTGGCCTTCATCTCACCTGATGGTAAGTGACGATAAGGCCGAAGCTGGAAGCGAGCTTCACCTGGACTCCTCGACAACTGAGGAACTGGCTATCTTACCACTTATTTCCGGAATACAACAATGCTATAAACATTGTTATTATGGCGACAAACTTAGGTAGGACGGTGGTAGCTAGCCAGGCGGGCTAAGAAGCCCTACCACCAACCAAACTAGACTAGAAAAATTTCTGCCCCCACTGGAATTCGAACCCCGGACCTTCTGATCGAAACACGGTGGTCGCAACCACTAGACCACGGAGGCGGTTAAGAAATATGTGTGTATCATATCAAATTGTTGTTGTATCAACGAATAAGTTACATAGGTGCTTGCAATTTTTTTTATTCCATGAGGGTGTCAAACATGCACACCTGTCGCCTGATGATAAGCGATCACCACAGTCTATAGTATAGACGGCCGAGACATCCTGAAAAATACCTCGTGCGTTGCCGACCCTGTAAAAACCTTTTCACACCTATTTTCAAGAACCCCATGCTGTAGTCCTTATAGAAAACCTCAGAAAAGAGCTCGTTCCACAACCGGGAGAGAGTGTTTAGAGCCCGATGTCTACCTGATTTATGCTATAGTGTACAACAGCGGAGTTTACCAGTTGACTTTTTGGTTGATTCAATTTCAGAGCGACACAAGATGCGTCGATATGACAGAATGATGTCTTAATAATTGTGAAAATTAAACTATGTAAAGTATCAACATAATATAACACAGACCAACATAGGTCATGTGATAATTATTAATAGAAGTTACAATAAATTGTCGAATGCTATTTCGGCAATGAATTCAAGAAAGATATTTTGGGCATTAAGCGTTTGTAGAATACGGCAGTTATGCGAATAAGTAGGTCCAAAAACGATTGGAATTAATTTTCGAGATAGGTCGTTTTGCTTTCAACATTAACATTATTTGACCAATATTTACATTGGACTCTGGGGTACTCTTCATAAAAAATTCACAACACTTTGGCAAGTTCAAAAATAAAGGGAATAACGCTCCACTCTCCACCTCCTTTTAGTAAACTTTTTTATTTGATCGGCTTCCGTCACGTTGTCCGATCTGGCAATGGGCCTGTGGTTGCGAAACGGGGGAAAACTTTGAAAGTTGAAGCTGTGAAAAAGCTTAACAATTTTTAACAAAAGCGATGATTTTGGAGAAAAAAAATCTGCAATGCTAGTATAAGGTCTTGATCATTGTATATACGCGATGTCTATTTAATTAATCGTCTAGGCGTATAGTGAACACTCGTACTAGTTAATAGTTTATTAACTATGTCTATAACTACTAGCTGTGCCGGCGAACTACGTTTCGCCATAACAAAAAAAAATATTTTACAAAAAACAAAAACTCAACTTCAAAAACACTGAAAAGTTAAAAATATGTATAAGAATAGGTACAGGAGACGCATTTTTGAAACAATAGAAATCAAATTCGCATTCGAAATCGTTAGATTCGCATACGTCATTCCGTGAATTCTGCAACGAGTGGTCCTACCCACTCGTTTCGGATTTCTATTAGTAGAATATACCTACGCAACGTATAATATACGTTGCGTAGGTATATTCTACTAAAACCAGCGATGAATCACATTGTCATGTAAAACGGAACGTATATTATACGTTCCGTTTTACATGACAATGTGATTCATCGCTGGTTTTTGTTATTTTATGAGTTATTACCATGTTATTGCGTATCGAATTTTATTTTTTCTGCATGTAATGCTTTTTAATAAAGAATTTGTTTTAATGACAATACTGAATTCGAGTGATTCAAAAATCTTTAAAATTGGAAACAGTAGAAAATAATTTCGCACGTGATTTGTATTCGTGTTCGAATTCAAGATTCATTTCGAATGATTCAACAATGCGTCTCCTTTTTTTTTTTTTTGGGAGGGGGGAAAATGTTTTTACGCATTCCTCGTGGTCGAGCCAAACCACAGGGATATGTGGGACTCCCCAGACCGTACTCGGCCCGGGCCTACCCACTAAAAACCCCCCCCCAGCAGCTCTCCGTCCGTCACAAGACAGGGGGAAGGGGAGTACAGCCAGGCCCTGTTCCCGCTGACCCCCTGCCCGTGACATGTCCGTTGCCGGACTCTCCGCCTGGCTCTGCTGCTTTGTGGAGTGGCGCAATTCTGCGCCACTCACAAAGCCCTATAAAAATCGATCATAAGATCCTTAAAATCGACCCTAATATTTAATGTTGTGTGACTTGGTCGTTGAAAATTCTTTATACGTTAGTGAGTGTCAACGGCCAAGTCACACAACATTAAATAAATAAAGAAATCGCAGTAAGGAACCTTAGACTTGGCACGACTTTGTCTAGATTTCATTACTTTTTAGAGATAAGCAGCTCCATCGAGATTTGGATAGTTTTTTACAGAATGTTTTTGGTGGGATTTTGTTTACTTAAATCTCCTGGGTGATGTTATTCCACATTAGTTTTATTGTCTCCTAAAATTACATGTTATGTATATCTTATATCAAAAATATACCAGTCAGTCAGAGTTTCATCCGCTATGGGCGGGTGCGGGCTTCGGGCATTTGATCGCCCATCGCCCGGGCATCTTCTCGGCGAGCGGCAGCTCGCCGGTGTTGGGCACGTCACATAGTGACGGGCCTGTCTTCGCCACCCCCCCCCCTGTGCTGCAAACCCGGGATCGATGCACGGCCCTCCTCTGTCAAGCACACCGGGTTAGAGCGGCTTCTCCCAAGCCCAGCCAGCGCCAACAGGCCGCGGCTTACACTGCGCCCGGAGGAGCGGTGGGGGGAGGAGGGGCCATTGGTCTTAAAAATATACCCTTGCTGCCTGAAATGCCTGGTGAATCAGAGCCATCAACGTAGCCTTATCAGTTACTAGAGTTACATGGGCGCCAGCAGGGGGGTGCAAAGGGGTGCACTTGCACCTTCCTATCAGGAACGAAAATACATAGAAATAATTAGGTACATATTCGGTTCGTGCTATGAAAACATATGGACTCGTTCGTGCTGCACCTACTGGGGGACCGACTGAACGTATGTGCGTATACGTATTATCCTCGTCAAAAGTACTTTTCGAGCGATCTCTTAGAGAACATGACAAAATATATATATACCGAACGACGCACGGTCGTTTTGTTGGTCAGCAGGCCTATTCTCGAACTTCGGTTGCTCACTAGAACTGTCATTTTTGAAAGAAACTTATCATCAAATACTCCTATCATGAAAGCCGCCGTAACTTATAAGATCATTGTAAGAAAAGTGGATACCATAGTGGAAATGAATAATGAAATTGTTGAATTCATCGACTTTACTAAATTTTTGGGTATAACACTAGATTCTAGATTGCAGTGGGATCCACATATTGAGTCCTTGGCTAACAGACTTAGTTCTGCAGCATATGCAGTTAAAAAAATAAGACAACTTACTGATGTTGAAACGGCAAGATTTTACTTTAGTTATTTTCATAGTGTCATGTCATATGGAATACTATTGTGGGGATCGGCTGCTAGTATTGAAAGTATTTTTGTACTTCAAAAAAGAGCGGTTCGCGCTATTTATAAACGAGCAAGAGATTCTTTAAGGGACTTATTTAGAGAAATTAATATATTGACTTTAGCAGGACAGTAAATTTATGAAAATCTGATTTATGTCTATAAGAATTATAATACATTTGAAACGATTTACGACACACTCGTCAAAACTGCATATTGGTCAAGCGATGCAAAACCCTTGTATTTACTGTCTACTCGTCAAGTTCATATTTCTGCATACTCGTCAAAACTGCATATTGGTCAAGCTATGCTTATTTTTACTGTCTACTCGTCAAGTTTATATTTCTGCATATTCGTCAAAACTGCATATTGGTCAAACATTTAGAATCGTCGATTAGAGTTAAATTTTTTCAATAAATAAAACTATAACATTAGCATATTGTGTGTATTAAAACAAAAACAAAATAACACTTCCGTAAACTTACACGAGATTATTATATCTAATAAAAAACACTTCCCAAATTTTAATCCTTTTAGTTTTAAGATAGACTTTGAAATAGCTATGGCCAATGCCATACAAGAAGTATTTCCGAGTGCTAAAATAACGGGTTGTTACTTTCATTTCACCAACGCAATTAAAAAAAAAAGCAAAGCAATTAAACATGAAGTCACTCGCACATCAAAAATTTATACAGTTATGTTATCAGTTGCCACATCTACCAGACACCTATATTCCAGGAGGGTTCTTAAGTATATTGCATCAAGCACCAAAAGATAACGCTACTGATAGTTTTGTTAAGTACTTTACAAAGCAGTGGTTGTCGTCGAATAAGCCTACAATAAGCTGTTACAAACAGAAACATAAGACTAATAATGTTGCCGAAGGATGGCATAGTCGCATAAATAAAAGGATTAAGCGTAAACCAGGACTATTACATTTTATACAATTACTAGACAAAGAGGCCAAAATACAAGACATTAAGATATTTAAAAAAATTAAACTGCATCAGCTTCAAAGCAATCCTAGACGACGTATATATTTATTAAAAGAAACCAAAATTGGACAAATTGTAAAAAAAAATATAAATGAAAAGGTTTCAATGCAGAAGGGTTTAAATATGCTAAGACATTTAAATTTAGAAAAATAAGTAGGTAAATATCTTGCGTGTAGTTTGAGTGTTTCATTTACGGAAGTGTTATTTTGTTTTTGTTTTAATACACACAATATGCTAATGTTGAGTTTTATTGAAAAAATTTAACTCAATTCGACGATTCTAAATGTTTGACCAATATGCAGTTTTGACGAATATGCAGAAATATGAACTTGACGAGTAGACAGTAAAAATAAGCATAGCTTGACCAATATGCAGTTTTGACGAGTATGCAGAAATATGAACTTGACGAGTAAACAGTAAATACAAGGGCTTTGCATCGCTTGACCAATATGCAGTTTTGACGAGTGTGTCGTAAATCTTTGAAACCAATTTCCAAATTCATCATCTAAGCACAAGTTACAAAAATAAACTTGCCGTTCCAACATTCAGGCTTCAAAAAACTAGAGGCTCGTTTATGGGGAAATGTATAACCTTTTATAATAAGCTTGCACAAAGTGTTACCGACTTGCCTTTTCATAAGTTTAAAGCGCATGTAAAAAGACTCTTATGAGTAAAGGATATTATAAAGTCAACGATTATTCGAATGATGCCAATGCTTGGTGTTAATTTTTCAGATAATGAATCGTGTTGTTATGTATAACCATTTGTTTAAACAAATATTATTATTTTTGGTAATAAGTAGTAAGAAGAGAACTGATACATCTAATCTTGTAATGGAAGTTGAGCTCAAACTTCTGCTGTGAGGTCAGCTTCCAATTGACGACTCTGTAACAATACAGGGAGAAAAAAATTGCCCTTGCTGGTTTTCTTGCTGGTTCTTTCCAGTATAAGGTCTCCCGCCGTAGACTTGTGAACCAATGGCGTAGCTGCTTTGACGTTCAAAAGAGATTGTAACAATCCAATTTGAATAAAAGATATTGAATTTGAATTTGAATTAGACTAGTAATGGATTTAAAGTTTCTTTCAAAAATGTCAGTTCTAGTTACTAATCGTAGTTAGAGAATAGGCCTGCAGGATAGCACTGAATACTACAAACTGACGGTCGGTCAGTACTGTAGCGCCCTACGCGCGCTCCGGGATCGTTGGGAACTTGGGACGTTAATTTAAACCATTTAGATATATTTCAATCTGTTCTATTTCTCAACTCTTTTTACGATTTCTCAAGTTACAATCTTACAATGCGCAATGTCGCAACGTAATGTGTAATGTCTAATGTGTGTCAGATACTCCTGGTGATCGTCTCTTATACCCCAATACTTCTAGAATGTTCTCGTTCTATATTTAAAAGGGTGACATTCCTTGCCACTGAGCACATTTATGCAATGAGGTGGAATGCGGTGTCATAGACGCAAGGAGGAGGTCACCACATTCCCCCCGTACCGCTAAAAAAATTATTTATTTAAAAGATAAATAATTTTTTCCTAATCACCAAAAGTTCACTAAACATTCTACTACTTAACTACCTGCCTATCTGGGAAAGTTTTACAATTGACATGACGGTCTTTGCTACTAGACTGGCTCTTACAACCTGATCCATGAACATCCTGATCCTGATGCATGCTAGTTGGTCGGTGGGGTAGTAGTGGAAAAAGATTATGGTTGGAAAAACCCCATACTTTCAAAAACCCAGATAAAAAGAAAATACACGCCATGTATATCTTTGCTAATTATTATACGCCCTTTTTAATATTAATTTAAAATTCATCATTCAAGACTCAGGCTGTATAATACCTAACTCCTTTTCCTTTCCTCGCCATAGAACAAAAATCATCTTATTTATGGTATGTATAGTCTATGAAACTTATTCTATAATTAGTCTGTGACCTATTTGTCAAATCGGACTTACGCAATCACAAAATCAATTAAATTGAATTAATAAAATAGAACATCTTTGTGAGAAGCACACAATAAAACTAATAGAAATCTCTTATTTCTGGATTCAACAAGTGGCAAATTGCCTGATGAGAGGATCACATCAGAGAAGACAATGATGTACCTACGTAATTGTTTTCATTACGTAGAATTAAAACGTACGATACCATTCATACTTTATATGCACAACAAAAATCTTACATTATTTTGTTTGTGTTATAATGCATGTTATGGACACAGGGCCTTTAAATTCTACAAAGAAAACTGACAGTAAAACTGCGAAATATTTAAACTTTACCATCAAGTCACAATTCAAATCATACCAACCTCACCAAACCCACCTTTATTCTTCTCAACTAAACCAGCATGATACCTGTCAGACACCAAAATCTGACATCCATTCCCTATGGGATAACTGGACCTGGTACCACTACATAGTTTTTCTACGAAATGACAACTCGCAAGCCTATCTCCTATCTCCTATCATATTATAATAATAACATTTATTTTCAGTGTGATGACAAAGACCCTATCTAAACGTTTTTCTTTTTTCAGTTTTCCTGATGATTTGTGCCAGTATGAATGGACCGTTTATCTACTCTCCTCAGTGATCACCTCCAGTCTTAGTTGAACGAGTAATCAGCATCTCAGGAACCATGAAACAAGTTACAAAGCATCAATACAGAACAATTACAACTACAATATAAGTTTACAACAACAGGAATTGCCAACCTTATCAAGACTACCAAATCTTATTGACAGATCAACCATTAATTAAAATAACTAAGCAAAACATTGTTTTATTTTTATAGACTAAGTGAGAAAATTCGTATAGATAATCATAATAACATATACATTACAAAATGAAACTGTTCTTTCTAACATCTTAATTCTAACTTCTATAAATTTTAATTTTACGAATGATCCATTCAATATGTATGTTTTTTAAATATACTTATCTTAATCTAAACAGTTTCAATCTATTTACATGAACTAATAGTTTTTGAGAAGTACTCAGCTTCTTTATCATATAATTAAATGTTCAAACGAACTTACCTGAAGTGAAGTTCGATCTTGATTATCCTGTCTTCGCCGAAGAGATTTATTCCTTAACCATGTAGTAGCCCTGCTACGCGCTAATCTAATCGCACAAGTTTTAAGAGAAAGAAAACCACTAAATCTTCCTCTGTCTAATCACACCTGACAAGCCTCCGCATTACCGACCTCATTCTTTTTAGAGAAATAGAGCAACATTGATATATAGGGGGATAAGATTCAGGGAGGGAGGGACTTTAAATCTCTTCGGCGAAGACAGGATAATCAAGATCGAACTTCACTTCAGGTAAGTTCGTTTGATCATTTAATTATCCTGTCTTCGTCCTCCGAGATTTATTCCTTAACCATGTAGATGTTCAGAGAGTATAAAATCAATGTTGCGACAATAAAAAATAAACAACATTACAGTAAAACATCAAAACATAATTATTACGTATTTCCATTATTATTATTATTATCCTTTATTTTAAATAGTTCTTAAATATAAATTTTTTTATAACATAAATATAAAAGATATAAATATTATAAAAAAACCTACACTTAGCGGGTCCATCGGCAGCGAGACAGTACCCAAACTACCGGTGGTTAGGGCTGCAGGGTAAGGAACCTCCTGACAATTCGTGCCGTGCCAAGGATTACCGCCTTCTGTATCAGGCCCTTGATCCATCCGCCCAGCGAGAGTCTCTCAAGATGTTGGTCAAGACTCTTCGCTATTAGACCATTCACAGACACCACTATCGGGATAATGACAGTCGAATCAACATCCCACATGGCGGTAACCTCATGAGCCAAGTCAAGGTACTTGCTGAGCTTGTCCTTCTCAGCTTTCACGAGGTTCTCGTCATGGGGGATGGTGACATCGACTATCATTACCCGGCGTTGGGACCGGTCTATTAGCACGATATCAGGCTTATTGGCTGCAATAAACCTGTCCGTGATGATAGAGCGGTCCCAGTAGAGCAAGGCACGACCATTCTCAAGAACTGGCGCTGGTGTGTATTTATAATACGGCACCTCAGTCTCAACAAGGGCGTATCGGAGAGCAAGTTGCTGGTGAATGATCCTGGCTACTTGGTTATGCCTGTGCAAATACTCACTGTTAGCAAGATGCGAACAACCAGAGACTACATGTCGGAGGGACTCCCCAGGGCGGTGGCATGCTCGACAGATGTCGACGGTTCCGTCCTTCATTATGTATTTTCTGTAGTTGTTCGTCTTGATAACCTCGTCTGCAATTGCACAGGCAAACCCCTCGGTTTCTCCAAAGAGGTCCCCAAAGCGTAGCCAGTTCACTGACGCCAACTGGTCCACATCAGGCCCAGTAAGGGAACGATAGAACCGGCCGTGCAGCTCCTTGCTCTTCCATACGTCCTTCCGGTCACCAGTGCTTAGCACCGATGGTTTGCGCCAGTTCTCCTTCGCCATGGAGAGAGGTGTGAGGCCTTTATCAACTGCTACTACCTCTCGATGCACACCATTCTCGCTGTTACGGAAATACTCCCTGAGACTATACACCTCGCGGTTATGGAGGTTCTTGGCGTTTAGAAAGCCACGACCCCCCAGTTTCCGTGGGATGTATAGTCTCATAACAGACGATCGTGGATGAAGCATGCGATGAGATGTTAGCAGTTGACGAACCTTTCTGTCCAGAGCGTCTAACTCAGTTTGAGTCCATTTCAGTATGCCAAAGGAGTATATCAGTAGAGGCATCACCCATCCGTTGAAGGCACGCGTTTTATTGCCTCCCGACAAAAGGCTGTTAAGAACTTTTGTCAGACGCCAATAAAAGCGCTCCTTCAGAGACTTCTTGATATCAACTTCCGATACACCCAATGACTGTGACATACCAAGATATTTGTAGGTCTCGATCTCGGAGAGGGATTTGAGCGTAATTGTCTCTGAAAGTTGTAAATTTTCAGAATTTACAACTTTCCCTCGCTGTACATGCATGACCGCACATTTATCCACACCTAACTCCATCTTGATAGCACTGCTAAAAACCTCTGTTGTTTTTAACAGTTCTACTAGATCTTGGCGATTATGTGCAAATAACTTAAGGTCATCCATATAAAGTAGGTGAGATATGATCTCACCACTTCTACGGAACCGATAGCCTAATCCTGACTCCTTCAACAACGTGCTGAGAGGGTTCAGGGCCAGGCAAAACCACAAAGGGCTCAAACTGTCGCCCTGGAAGATGCCCCGCTCAATCCTAATCAAGTCCTGCGGGTCAGAGGGGCCCGATGCATCGCCTGGTTGACAAAGAATTGTGGCCCACTGCCTCATGCACGTGCTTAGAAAAGATTTTAGACCTGCATTTATTTTATACAGATCTAAAATCCTCTCCAGCCATGAATGAGGCACCGAGTCATAAGCCTTTTTGTAGTCAATCCAAGCAGTGCAGAGGGCCCCTCTCCTCCGCCGGACTTGTTGGCTAATGGTCATGTCAATGAGGAGGAGCTCCTTAGTACCACGGGACCCAACCCTACACCCATTTTGAGTGTCAGCCAGAATTTTGTTCACAACTAAGTGTGCATAAATTTTTTCCCTCAAAATGGATGTAAGGAGCTTATAGATGGTTGGTAAGCACGTGATGGGTCTATAGTTTTTTGCTTCCATGGTACTACCAGACTTATGGAGCAGGAAGGTCATACCGGTGGTCAGAAGATTATTATTATTATTATTATTATTTTTTTTGCGCCACTAGCAAAAATTTCAAAACAACAAAATATTGTGAACAAAAAACTAATCAACCGACAGTATTATTTAAAGTACTTAATAATAATTATAATTGTGACAAAGATTTAATAAAATTGGTTTCAGAACTAATATGCCGGTCTGTTATAAAAATCAGCAAATACAGCTGATCTTTCCGAACATCCTGCGGTCTTTCTAATTACATCGACGTTGAGGCCAGCACGAGACGCCGCCTGATGTTGATGCGTGTCTCGCTTGCTCCGAATATTGAGATGTCAATGCCACTATCGCACATGATCTGCTTTATCCAGCGCCCAATGGGTTGAGATGAAGCAGGTCTACGTGGTTTCTTATATGTGAGGATTAGGTTTGTTCTGAATCTGAGCGAATTGAAGATGATACAGCAAAATATCTTAATACCACTGATGCTGGACAAATACCGGGATATTAAAGGGATAAAAAAAAAGTAAGTTTAAAACCGGTTGAGCTTTGCCAATTGCTTATGTTTTAATTAAATTTGTAAGTGTTATAATTACTCGATCTTCATATGCTTTATTAATATTTCGTATTTTTGTTAGAGAAATTGTATGCGTCCTTGGTCCAGCTAATAACATGACTAACTTCTTACTCATTTTTTCAAGATTAATTGTATCATTCTCAAATCGTTTAATAGTCTAATACTATAATACCAGGGGGCTACTGCCTAACTAATAACGATCACTTGCTATCGTGACATTAGAACAATAGTTCTACCTAAACTTCAAAATTTCAAAACACATTAACAGAAATTCCAACAAAAATGTAGTATTTACATTTAAAAAAATCTGTTGTATTCTTTTTACAAAATTCCCACCATATCTTTAGACTAGAATTATATTATGACCCAGTGTTATGTGATATCGAAGATAACAACATCTAAGGCTGTTTATGGCACGTCTTGAAAGCTTTCCCGGAAAATACACACGCTGGCAGGGAAAGATGACGGCGCAGATGGTGTACCATCCTGAAAGGAAGTAAGTAGATCTTTCTTGGAGGAAATATCACAATCTCTGTGACACCCAGGGATATGAAAAGGGGATACCATGGTTAAGAGGGCTATAAATGAACAACGATAATTCCGGTGGCTTAATCAGTAACTATTTTGTTTATCGTTTTAAAAATTAGTGCAAACGGTGTTAAAGCGTAAAAATAAAATTGCGACTAATCTACTGTTTAAACGCGTCAATATCATAGGCAAAGGGATCCCTTTTCCATGAAATATACGCGGGACATTTTGCATTACTACGAGATGCAAATAAGTCAATAGATGGTTCACCAAAAAAATGTTTTAATTTTCAAAAGTTGACGAATACCCAACTGCCACTCTGTGTCGAAGTTCATTTTTCTCGATTCTCAGCGTATATATTTAACGAGTAACGAATATAAGACGCGAAAATAAATATACTTTTCTCACACCAGTCCCAAATCATTTTAGTAACTTGACTTAAGTGTTGGTATTACACTCTCCCCATTCTATTTATATAGAATATGGCAGTGGTGTTATCGACACTTAAAAGACTACCACAATTAGCGACATTTTTAGCAAATGAAATTAGCCCACAATATACAGCGAGTAGTTCCAGTCAGTTTATATGATTGGTTCGCTCGATGTTGGTCCAGAAACCACCAGTCTTTTCGTTGGCACAAGCTGCACCCTAGCCTGCTGTCGAAGCGTCCGTAAAAATTCCGAAATTGTACCTATGACTTTTATTCAATTGACTGCCAATGGAATATTGATCTGCCACCAATGGAGATCATCATGTTATTATAAAATATCTGTAATTGTAATAAAAACGTCGTAATTGTTAGTATTTCTAAGAAGAGCACTTTTTAGTGATTTTGTGAGTATATACTACCCATATACTACAGCCGACATGCTGCCGTAGAAAACATTCAAAGAACCTTATTCGAATTCTGTTAGATTTAAATATATTTTTTATGTGTATAATAAATTTTTGTGGCTTGAATCTGGTAATTGTATGTTATTTTATTAGAGTTTAAAATAAAACCTAAAAATTTACAAAGCTTTTCTGGTATTAGACTAGTTTTTTTTTTTATTATTAATAACTAACCCTAATCGTGTCAGACATTAAATAGTTCTTTTTGCGTTCTCTAGGCACTCTCCAGCAGAGTTTGCTAAACACAACATATCATAAATATCTCACTGATAGCAGACCATAAGATCTTAAATGATTAAGAGCTGGCTGTAATATTTTTGTGAAATATATCGCGCGGAACATAGGCTAAACGGGAGTGCTAGAAACTCGTACAAAATATCATGAAAATAAAAGCGTAAACATGTTTCTTTTTTTGTGATTTGTGAATCGGCATCAAAAATTAAGCTTCCTTAATATCAATATTAATCACGTATCAGTCTTCGGTCATAAATCGAGTAGCCGTTCTGATATCTTCCATTTTGAAATGAGATACCTACTTCGACTTCGAATTCAGCTTTTTAGATTTAATATATATAGAGCACACGCTTTTAGGAATAACGAAGATATCATAAACGAATTGTTTTGCTGTCGGGTTACATCTCCTAATAGCTTTTATTTCTAATAAATGATTTAATTCGAGAGAAATTGCTATTCACTCACTTTTTGAAAAAGAACGCCGCGCACGGCTGTATGGATTTTGATAAGGTTCCTCAATAAATGAAATCCTTGACACATTGTCTAATATAAACCTATCGCTAGTGATAGTTCATCACTCATTGACTAAATTAATATTTTAAGCGGCCGGCATGTACTTGCGGCTGCGCGCTCAGGTAGCGCGATTGTTCGATGACCGTTGTGATGCGACGCGACTGGCTGGTGCCTCGGCGGTGCCAGCGGCAGCGGCGGCGGCGGCGGGGCTGGCTGGCGACAAGCTGGCAGCGGTGCGGACGCGGCTGCTCGCCGTCGATTCGCTTGTTAGTATGACGTCTTTGACTGTCTCGGCCCACCGGCTCGATGAGGGTAGGATTGGCCGCTGCTTTGCTGTCGCGTTCGGGACGATGAGCTTTTCAAGTTTAAATGACTCTTAGATGAAATTGGTGTCTGTAATAATTTACTGGTCTTCTTGATACTCTAAATAGCAAATAGTCCATTCTTCTGTTTTTAAAAGAGTATAATATGATAATGATTTATCCATCAGGAGAATAATCACGGATCGACGGGTATCCGTTTCTATATAATGAGAAACAGCTAATAATTTACCTGCATCGTTCAACGTAACTACATCTGGAATATTAAGATTTTTCTTTAAAAGACACGATTGTGCCCTTCCCAGTGCTGAAAGTGCTTTACCGAGTTGATTCTGTTGTCTACCAACATAGCACTTACTTCCGAATTAGAGTTCGGCCTTTCGCCATAGGTACTATAGTACATTGTTTTTTTTTTAAATGCTCGTCTTTGGTCACTTTTGGAAACCGTTTTGCAATAGGACTTGAAAGCTGGCCGCTACATCGGTTTGTAAGTCATCAGTTATCACCATATTGGTTTGTATGTGAAAGACACTAATAAATATTTAATGAGAATTTAGGCAGCACAAAAAATATTTTTAAATAATTCCGATGAATGCAACGGAAATTTTTAAAACAGCGGGGAAAAAAGGACAGCCCCTATATTTTCCATTAAGTACATATTACGAGTATTACTCGTTGAATGCAACGAGAACATAATAACAATATAATCCGAAGAATACAACGGACATAAAAGTGATTTCCGATGAATGCAACGGAAATTTTTAGGCAGCGGGGAAAAAAGGATACCCACATTTTCCATTACGAGTATTACTGCACGTGGTCGCGCCGCGCGCGTACTCGGCGGCCCAGGCGAGCGGTGTCCACCCGCTTACTCGTTCAATACAACGAGAACATAATAAAATATTATCCGAAGAATACAACGGACATAAAAATGATTCCTCGTTCAATACAACGAGAACAATAAAATATTATCCGAAGAATACAACGGACATAAAAATGATTCCCGATGAATGCAACGGGAATGTAAAAAAGTATTCTTCTGGTTGCACATCATTTTCGCCATCATCTGAGTACAAAATGTGCCTCCGGCTTGCCCCTACGTTTTTCCTAATTAAGTTTTTCTTCGTATCTCTTCATCTTCCTTAGCCATTTATCTTCTTCGGATTCACAGTGTTTTCGTTTAGGCATACTTAACAAATAAGCAAATAACCGTAAATTTATACTTTTTTTTTACGTAGGTTACCTACACTCATGCACAAATTATATTACTGTTACACTCGTGCGAACGCCGCGCGCGCACGGACAAGAATGAGGTCGGTAATGCGGAGGCTTGTCAGGTGTGATTAGACAGAGGAAGATTTAGTGGTTTTCTTTCTCTTAAAACTTGTGCGATTAGATTAGCGCGTAGCAGGGCTACTACATGGTTAAGGAATAAATCTCGGAGGACGAAGACAGGATAATTATTATTATCAAGGCATCGCACAATTTTATATGGATTTTTGTATTGGCGACTTAATTTATTACTAATTCCAGTAACTCTTTTTGGACAGTATAATAACACTAATTCTCCTCGATTATAACTCACGGGACATGCTTTTATATCATATATATGTTTTTGTTTCAAACGCGCTTTATATAAATTATGTCTCACTTTATCTATACAAATCCTATGCCTACATTGTCTTTGTACTAAATTTAGTGTTTGCATGTTGCGGCTTAAATTTACATCAGAAGGTATTACTGGTTCCCTAGCAACGACAATATTCCATTTTCGGAAATCAACGCAAAATCTCCCTGTATTATCAGGTTTTTTGACCAACACCACTGGTGAAGCGTATGAACTCCGACACTTACGAATGATATTATTTTTTACCACTTCTTTCTCTTGTTCTGAAATTATTTTACATTGTTCACTGGACATTCTATATGGTGCCCTTTGAACCGGAACTTCATCTATAGTGTCTATTTTTACTTTTGTTAAATTACATTTGCCAAGCTCATTTTTATCAAATGCAAAACATGACCGGTCATTCTTAGGTAAATTATCTAATTCATTGCGCTCATTAAGAGGTAAGCATTTAGACACATTGAATTCTATTCCATTGTCTGCGACAGATAATTCAAATGTATATTTATCATTTTCCGACACTAAATTACAAGAGTACAAATAATCACTTTTCGATAAAATTTTCGTTGCTGACTGTACGACCTCAATGGTGTTTTCAATTCTCACAACTTCCGACTTTAACATAAACTTACAAATCATATTTTTTATCTGCACTTGACCATTCGTAAAATTTAACAATACATCATTTTGATACAAGAAATCTTGTCCCAAGATCATGTCTTGATTTATATTATTTACGACATAAAAATTATGAACAAATAAGACATCTTCTAATATGATATTCAATCTCATTTATTTATTATTTATTTATTTATTTGTATATTGCATTACAAGTGTGAGATGAAGTTACACATTGTACCTTGTTAAGGCGTTGCAATTAAATATGAATAGAGAAGGGCAGACATTTAGTTTTACTAACTAGGAATTATTTAATTACATTATAATGAAGACGTGATATTGTAAAGTGCCTAATTACATGGAAAATAAACAAATGGAATAAATTTTAATAAATTAAACAAGCGTCAATAAATAATATTAATATGAATGAATTAAACGAAATGTCAATAGATTAATTGGAATGCCAAAGAATAAAATGAAATGTCAATGTATTAAAATCAAATTAAATTGTATTAAATTAATTAAACTAGATTAAATCTAATTAAGTCGTTCATAAAATATATAAGTCAATCGAATTATTAGATTTATTTCGAAAACGTGATACTACGAGTATTAAGCGCCTAATTAAGTAAATGGAAGTAAACTTTTTATGAAGTAGATTGGACGTCAGTAAATAAAAATTAATATTGTACCCAAATGAATAATTAAATGTCAATCAAATTAATACGATGTCAGTTGATTAAGTGGAATGTCAATAAATTAAATAAAATGTCAATAAATTAAGTGAAATGTCTATAAAATAAATGAAATGTCAATAAATTAAATGAAATGTCAATAAATTAAATGAAATGTCAATAAATTATATGTAATGTCCATGTGTCAATATCGAATTAAAATTAAAATGAATTGTCAATAAATTAAATGAAATGTCAATAAATTATATGTAATGTCAATTTGTCAATAACGGATTAAAATTACATTAATTTCAAATAAATAAACTAAATTGAATCAATTTAAAATAAGTATTTTGTATATAAGTCAACATAAATTATTAATTAAAATTAAAATTAAGGCTTATTAAATTTATCACTAAGATATTCTTCTATAGTGTAATACATTTTTCCAAGGAGTAATTGCTTTACCATTTTTAAAAACTTTGGCTTACTTTTTTCGTTTTTTATATTAGGTTGGGGAAAAAGTCTTTTCGCATTATAGTATGTATAAACTTGTAATAAAATCTCTTTGGCTATACTATTTGTATCTGGCTGGTTTTGGTATCATTGAAAGTTTAAATTTTAAAGAACATAATTCCAAATTCAAATTAGGAAAATGTGTGATTTTCATTTGTTTTTCGTACCGCCAAGATGAGTGAATCTAATGAAGAAATTCGATACATTTTAAAATTTTACTACAAAAAAGGTAAAAATGCAACGCAAGCCGCGAAAAAAATTTGCGATGTTTATGGACCTAGTGCAGTGTCTGTGAGAATAGCACAAATTTGGTTTAAGCGTTTTCAATCCGGAAATTTTGATGTCAAAGATGCACGTCGCTCTGGTCGCCCTATTACAGATAAAATGGATGCCATTTTTGAAAAAGTGGAGCAAGATCGGCATGTCAGTAGTTACGACGTAGCTGAAGAACTGGGAATTGACCACAAAACAGTTTTGGCGCATTTGAAAAAAACTGGGTACACAAAAAGCTCGACATTTGGGTACCTCACGAGCTCACTGAAAGAAACCTAATGAACCGTGTACTCATTTGTGATTCTTTATTACGACGTAATGAAACCGAACCATTTTTGAAGAAGCTGATAACTGGTGATGAAAAGTGGATCACGTACGACAAGAACGTGCGAAAAAGGTCGTGGTCAAAGGCCGGTCAGGCTTCACAGACTGTGGCGAAACCCGGGTTAACTCGCAACAAGGTGATGCTGTGTGTGTGGTGGGATTGGAAGGGCATTATTCATTATGAGCTGTTACCACCAGGCAGGACCATCAATTCTGAACTCTACTGCGAACAACTGATGAGATTAAAGCAAGAAGTTGAGAGAAAGCGGCCGGAATTAATCAACAGAAGGGGTGTGGTTTTTCATCATGATAACGCTAGACCTCACACATCTTTAGCCACTCAGCAAAAATTAAGAGAGTTTGGCTGGGAGGTGTTAATGCATCCGCCGTATAGTTCTGACCTTGCACCTTCAGATTTCCACCTGTTTCGGTCTCTTCAGAATTCTTTAGGCAGTGTCAGGTTAACATCACGAGAGGACTGCCAAAACCACTTGTCGCGGTATTTTGACCAGAAGTCCCAAAATTTCTATAGCAATGGGATCATGTCCCTACCTACAAGATGGCAAAAAGTTATCGAACAAAATGGTACCTACATACTTTAGTTAAATGTAAATAAACTATATTAAAAAATGTTTTGAATTTTCTTAAAAAATGCGAAGAAACTTTTTCCCCAACCTATTATGTTCGGGTAATTTATTGTATATTTTTATAGACATAGAATACGTGCCTGATCTTTGTAGGGCTAGTTTACATAATATTTGCCTTAGATTATTTTTGTAGCGCTGAATATTATGATGGGGGATATCGCTCTCCTTGACATATAAATGTGAGTATGTTCGTACAAACTTGCACATTTCCAGAATATACATACATGGAAGGGAAAGTATGGACAATTCCGAAAAATGCGGCTTACAGCTGTCAGTTTGTTGGATGTTTGTAAGGATCCTGATACATTTTTCTTGGAGAATAAACAGGTCGTGCATATCTGTGCTATTTCCCCATAAGATCACGCCATAGTTGAGCCACGCATGAGCATATGCATAG
The DNA here is from genome assembly GCA_963935595.1 of Schoenobius gigantellus. Lineage (NCBI taxonomy): Eukaryota > Metazoa > Arthropoda > Insecta > Lepidoptera > Crambidae > Schoenobius > Schoenobius gigantellus. The sequence continues at coordinate 9,821,334 of OZ012556.1, read as the reverse complement.
TAAGCAGTGAGAGCAATATTTAAATTTGTAGATTTTTTGAGTTCTCTTAACGCATATGTAAATTGAGAGAGTTTTGTTTTAATTTTTTGGATATGAAATTTCCAATTTAAGTTTGAGTCAATTACTATGCCTAGCAATGTAAATGATGGTACACATTCTAATGCAATGTCATTATATGAAAAGTTAATGTCCAGTTTAGATTTTTGGTAAGGTCTAAATTGCATTATTTTAGTTTTAGAAAAGTTGATCTCCAAATTATGCTCATTCATCCAATTGACTATCTTTTTAATAACATTAAATATTTTGTCGTTTATGCCTATGCTATTCTCCACTGAAAACAACAATGAAAAAACATCTGCAAACATTACGCATGTCTCATCTACTATTTTGGGAAGGTCGTTAACATACAACAAAAAAAGTATACAGCCAAGAACACTTCCTTGCGGGATGGAACCACTCATTACCCGTTCTTCAGATATGACTGAGGTGACAAGCTGAGACACCTCGTCAACGCTCTCAATTTGCACACATTGCTTACGGTTGTTTAAAAAGGACCTAAACCATTCATATGCATAGCCTCGAACTCCTATTCCGTATAATTTATTTAAAAGAATATCGAATCTTACTCGTTCATATGCTTTTGTCATATCGAACAAAATACCGATCGCATATTTTTTATCATTTAATATTTTTAAAACTTGATTTATGTATTGAAATGCTGCATATACTGTGGACCTTCCTTTTCTGAATCCATTTTGGGAGTCATCAAATATTTTATACTTTTCGCAGAACGAATACAAACGCGCGAACATTGCTTTTTCAAATATCTTTGAAATGGTAGGTAAAAGCGCAATTGGTCGATAATTACTTGGGTCTGTCTTGGATTTGTTTTTATGAATTGGTTTTATTACTGCAGTTTTTAACTGATCTGGAAATATTCCCTCCGAAAAGGATTGATTTATTAGAATAGTTAGGGGAATTGACAATTCTTCAGCGCATTTTTTAATGAGTGTAGAAGGTAGCTCATCTATACCAAAACTAGACTTATTTTTAAGGCGTCGTATTATCAATAAGACCTCGCGTGTATCGACTGGCCGCAGGTAAAGGGAATTTTCAGTGGGGTTAAGCACGGGCTGCCCTCGCGGCCGCCGCGTGCCATCTGCCTGTCCCTGAGTATGAGTAGTATCGCCGACCGATGCATAGTGCTCATTAAATGTATTTGCCACTAATTTAGGATCCGACGTTAGGATATTATTGATACGCAATGCTATATTTTTCTTTGTTTTAAGGTTAGATTTTTTTGTTTGCTCCTTTATTATTTGCCACATACACTTTATTTTATTGTTAGATTTATTCATTTTATTTATAGAATTTAATTTTTTTGCTTTTAATATTACATTTTTTAGTATTTTACTGTATTGTTTGTAATGATTGTTTAAAATTATGTTTTTTGAATATGTAGCGTGGATTTTTAAAAGTCGCTTATGTTTACACGATTTCTTTATACCATTGGAAAGCCACGATTTCTTTCCTCGTGTTGTGTTAACCCTGATACGTTTTTTTGGAATGCTCTGCTCTAATATATTTAATAAAATATTGTTAAAAAGACTGTAATTTTTATTAACATCATTTGTGTCTAAAATTATATTTTGCCAATTTACTTGCTGTAGATAATTTTTAAATGTATTTATATTGTTATCACTATAAATCCTCTTTATTGAATAATGCAGGAAGTTTGTTTTAAAATTTTGGTCTTGAGTGTTAATTTTTAATTGAATTATTGTACTGCTATGGTCTGAAAGTCCAAAATTAGTAACTAATGTATTTATGTTTTCATTAAAATTTGTAAATATTAGGTCAATGCAGCTTGACGAATTTTTGACAACGCGTGTTGGCGATGTAATATGCTGTTTAAAATTGTATTCTAACATAAAATCTAATAATTCTGTTGACTTCTTATTATTACTTTCTAAAACGTTAACATTAAAATCACCGCCTATTATTATGTTTTTTTGAGAAAATTTAGATGTAATATATTCTAACATTTTCTTTAACTGCTTATAAAAAATATCTGGTCTTCTACTATTCCAATATAAAACGATTAACAAAATATTACAATTTAAAATTTCCACTGCACAAATCTCAATGATATATTCAACAGACATGTCCATAATTTCTACACGTTCAGCGTATTCGACACTGTTGTTTAATAGTATGCAAACTCCGCCGCCGTTATAGTTCACTCGGTGATAGCATGCTGCCAAGTGATGTTTGTCGAAAGCGACGATCGTAGCCTTGTCCTTAGTAAGCCATGTTTCCGAAACGCCATGTTTCCAAAACAACGCATTTTCCCTAGAACACACAAGTTCACACCATTGATTGCCTTCAGATGCAAAACGCCGGCGTCAATTATTTCTCCAAACATATCCGCCATGTACTTCGATATAACCGAGACTGATGCGCCCGTATCAATCAAAGCACAAATTTTTTTATCGCGACACATCACACGTATAAATGGAACGAACTCACTTTTTTGAGGGGTTTCTTCTTGCTGTGACGGCGATTGAACAGTCCCTCGAATCACATCAACCGTCCGGTGCATCCGGCCTCCAGCCAGCACGCACATTTGTATTGTCTCCGACTGCACTTCCTCTCGTAAATTGTGGTGTGGGTCTAAAATTGTAACGGGTCTGGGAGTAATTTGGTTGGGAGGGAGGAGGATTTGACACCGTCCCGGTAGGTCCGACAGTACGTCCAGTTGGCTGTACTCGAAACCTGTCGTCACCTGCTCCCCCTTGCATATGCATAGCGGGTGGTACAGTAGCCACGTAACCACCAGGCCTCACGTTCAACGAGAGTTTCCCTTGTGCCGTAGAGTCAGCAATACCATCACTATACACATCTTTTAGCTGTTTCAACACCTTGTTCAGTTCAGCCTTCGTCGCATATATCTGTGGGGCTAATTTGTTTTTTAGATAAAATTCACAATTTTTTTTATAAAATGTTGAATAAAACATGCTTCATCAATCGCAATTCCGGCTTTCGATGCGAGGTTTTCTAGAGAATAAAAAAACGTTAATGCATCTTCCTCGTGACCCTGTTTCCGTGCAAAAAAATTGGCGATCGGGTTCGTAGTTGGAGCAAACTCAATGAAATGCAATTGTGTCTGACAACATCGATTTATAAAATAATAGCGCTGGACCCTCTAAATAAGCCCCCAATACAAGCTTCTTCGCCTCCGCGTCGAATTTGTTTACCGCAGCTTTAATATCAAATTGATTAAAAAAATCATGCACATCACCAGATAATCCATCGAATCGCTCCATGATGACTTCTTTGCTTCTTCTTCAATATACGCAGTTGAATTCTTCAATATAATACTTTAATATACTCAGTTGAAATACCCGGCGCCTCCACCATGTAGCGCCCTACGCGCGCTCCGGGATCGTTGGGAACTTGGGACGTTAATTTAAACCATTTAGATATATTTCAATCTGTTCTATTTCTCAACTCTTTTTACGATTTCTCAAGTTACAATCTTACAATGCGCAATGTCGCAACGTAATGTGTAATGTCTAATGTGTGTCAGATACTCCTGGTGATCGTCTCTTATACCCCAATACTTCTAGAATGTTCTCGTTCTATATTTAAAAGGGTGACATTCCTTGCCACTGAGCACATTTATGCAATGAGGTGGAATGCGGTGTCATAGACGCAAGGAGGTCACCACAGTACAGTACGTACCGTGATTCGTGAGGACAAGGTGAGGACCGAAGATACGCACCGACGACGGATCGGTCGGCTTAGCGAAACCGGTCTAAGGGCGCTTTTGCACTTATACGTATTCGGTTCGTATTGGCTTCGTGTTCGTTTTTGATGAGGTTTGGTCGTCCTAGTGATTGTATGGATGCGTGCGTACTCATACGTATTCGGTTGGTATTCGGTTCGCGTTCAATTCGTAAATTCTCACTTCGAGTCGTTTTAGGTGTGCATCAGGATGGCGGGTGTAAGTCAACAAATAAAATGAAAATAGTTTGAAATGTTCTTTCGAACCAATACATAAGCTTTACAGTGTTTGAGATCTCCTAGTAAGCAAATTAATATGCATGTGTTAGGAGGTCTCGCTCTTCCATAACTTATACATTATTTTATTGGTTACAAGCAACGTCTTCATAACCGTGCTTCATAGACGGAGAAAAAAAATCTTAAAAGTAATTATACATGCAGGTAAGTTGTGATTATAAGTGAGGTAGAGTTGTGTCCGTGGCTGTGCGTGTGTGTGTGTGTGTACGTATGAAGCGAAGACTGTGTTATATTTAGATATTTTAATAATCTGGTCTCTTCTTCGTTTTTGATTTTGTGCGGGCTTGTAAGTTAAGTTTTTGTGTATATTTTTGATCGCATTTAATACATAGAGCTGTCTCACTTTGGGTAAACAAATGGTCACGTGCTTTATGCACGAGAGCAATGTATTATTATTACCAATATACTGAATGTACAGTCGACTTCAAATAGTATCCTGCTTAGTTTGGACAAAATCAGGATGTTATGTTAGGGCATGATCCCGCCATTTTGATAGTCAAAGCCGAATTTTGTCTAAACTAAGTAAGCAGGTACCAATGTTATAACGTTTGGTATCAAATAGTACCAATTGAGTACTAAATTGCGGTGGTAAAGGTTTTTAAAAACAGATAGTGATCCCGTTATCTTGACGTTTATCGCACAACCGTCTCAAACACGAACCGAATACGGATAAGTGCACAAACGCTAGGACGTTAATTTACCGTCCGTTTTTTTCATGTATTGAACACGAACTGAATACGTATAAGTGCGCAAGGGCCCTAATAGTCCAAGAGCTACTGAACCCTCCGAATAACGGTTCTCCTGTAAGGCTAAAAATTTGTTTAGTGATAAGTTGTAGCATGCACAATACAATAACCATGACCTGGCAGGCCTCAGCCCTGCACATCACCCACTTCTATGTTTTGAAAATGTCAAAATAAGTAAAAAAAAACTTTGTGCTGTAAGCTTGAAATTTTACGACGATATAGTTTATCAACTATGAAGTCAAGGCAAAAAATGCCAGGCGATTTTGGTGTGCACAAGTACCCGCCAGGCGAGTCAAAAAGTGTGCAGAATATGGTTGAAAATATACTTTCTTCTGTAAAGCTGAAATTGAGATATGTGTTCAAGTAAGGGATCTAGAAATAGGGAGTACGATGACAGGCGATTCTGGGCAGCATAAGACCTTGACAGGCAAGGGGAGAGCCGCTATGGAAGTGCGAGTAAAAAGCATATAAATTCAATAGATTTGCCCTAAAATCGGGGAAAATTACCCACGGTAGGATTTTCCTCGGCGAGCACTACAAAAGGTCACCCGGGGTTGGTAGTCAAAAAACGCCGGCAATCGCGTCAAAATCGCGATTTATTTTTTCTAAAATTGCAACATTTCACAAAATGGCCGCCAGCGCCCCGGCATTATGAAATGTCATTGTTTCGGTATTGTATTTTTACCGTTAACTGCACCATATGCGGAGTCGGTTGACATTTTCCCCACGCCTCTAGCGCACTTGGTAGGGGGAGAGCAATTGGTGTCAAATCCGGTCGAGGAAAAATTTCAAACCACCCTGGCGACCCTGGCCACTCAATTACAGCGCAGTGTAAAATTGAAATAACAAAGATAAGTATTAATTAAAGAATATATTTCTTTAAATGACTTTATTACAATTTACTTACAACTATTTCTTTAAAATAACATAGATTTGGGCAAAATATTTAGGTACCATTTATTAAATGATGAAAATGAAAAATAATGGCTGAAGGCCGGCCACAGAGAAAAAAACAAAATAAACGGGAAAGCGGCAATCCGACCTTCATTTCTTTTTCGAGTTGTACTTCCGTTTATATATTAGGTAGAGATTTATATTATTAACACGAGTTCATTTTATTCAGATATGGATTTAACGCCTGATTTCATGAGAGCAGAGTCTAAAGTAGAAGTTGTTGATTTATTACAATAAAATCCACTCATTTTTTCTTTAGCTAATTCATGTTCAAATTTTTACTTTCCTTGTATTCGTAATGAAAAGCATAGTGTTTACCTCGGGTCGGGCGCCAAACTCCGTCTCGGGACTAAATAAGCTACTTTCACCCCTAGGGTAACAATGTACTATTTCTTCCGACTACTCATTAATTTTAATCTTAATCACCGGAAAAGTAATACATTACTACCCTCGGAAGCTCAAATACAGTAATGTTGTATGAAATTTCATTAATGATCTGTTCAATATTAATGCCCTGTTGTGTTTTTTATGTCATTTAACAAGAAGTTACAATAGGATTCATACAAAATGTTGACATTACTCCAAAGAGATTTGAGTGGGTGTATAAGATAAAGCTGTATAAGCCTTCACAAAAAAATACTACATATTATTATGCGCAAAACAAGTTAGATAGGACCGCACAATGCCAATTTTATTTAAAAAAAAGAGAGGCAATTGGCTTTAATGGCGACGGTTAGCTTTTATTTTAATAATTAAATAAGTTTTTTTACAGTCAGCTTCAGTTTTTTATTTATTTTTAATATGTAGATGTACCTACTTGAAAAAGAAGCAGATTACGCACCTCGTAAGTTAGCACCAAACATCCGAGGGCATTAATAGCTCATTTCGCTCGGTGAAACAATATAAGTACTATTAACGTTTATTGTAAAGTTCTCTTTCTTAATTATTGAAATATCTGGGGACGCGGAAGTGCCTCGCCAAGTAGAACAAAAGAGCAAAATGGTACAGCCGTACTATTCTTTTTTGGAAGCCATTCCGAGCCATTCGGTTTAGAAGACCGGTTTCTAATAAAATACTCCCAAGAATTCAAAAAATGAGATTAGATTTAAGCATAATAATTATTTATTGATTTGTTCATACAGTTTCACCAAGTTTAATTAATTATTGGTATCGATGTGTGGTTGTATAGGCTTTTTGTTTTTGCCTAAAATAATAATTTTATTTTAATACACTAGATGTAGCTTTGAAATTTTGATGATCGGTCAGTCAGTGACAAAATTAAGTCAATTGACTTGCAATAACTCTTAAGCTACTGGCATATTATTTATTATGTGCTACTGGTGCAAATTTAATGTAATTTAGAAATATATCCACATATCCAGCTATGTAATACCTTCTTAATCACTGAAAATTTAGCCTTCTAGTTTTTCAACAACGAAGTTACAGGAGGCTCGAAAATGGCCCGAATAGCTTCGAGAAAAGAATGGAAGTTCCACGAAGACTTGTGTGGCAAGCTCTGAGATCCCAAGAACTGCCTGAACATTACATAAACCTTATCCAGGATATGTATAACAACACCCGCACAAGAGTCAGAAGTTCAGCCGGTCTGAGCCAAGAATTTAGGGTTGAGGTGGGAGTTCAATAAGGTTCAGCAATTAGCCCATTACTGTTCAACCTAGTAATGAGTAGTTCATTACTAGGTTGAACAGTAATCACCAAAGACATCCAAGCGAAGCTACCATGGAGCCTTTTGTATGCGGATGATATCGTGCTTGCGGCCAAAACTGTCGAAAAACTGCAAGAAAGCCTGTCAGTTTGGATAACTGCACTCGAAACATCAGGACTTCGCGTTAGTAGATCAAAGACAGAGCATCTGACATGCAATTTCAGCAATACACATGCCACATCTTCTTCTGTATACTATCCAGGCAGAATACCAGTACCAAAAGTGGACCAGTTTAAGTATCTGGGCTCAGTGATCAACCAAGACGCAACCATAGAGGCGGATGTATCCCACAGAGTGAAGGTTGCCTGGCAGAAGTGGCGATCACTAAATGGTGTAATGTGTGATGCAGGCATGCCCATACGCACGAAAGGCAAAATCTATAAATCCGCAATAAGACCCGCGATGCTCTATGGGGCTGAGTGCTGGACGATAAAGGAAACGCATGCCCAGAGGTTCCACGTAGCGGAAATGAAAATGCTAAGATGGTCCGGAGGGGTCACTAGGCTAGACCGGATCCGGAACGAGCACGTGCGAGGTAGTTTTAAAGTGGCCCCCATCCAGGACAAGCTAGCAGAAAGTCGACTAAGATGGTACGGCCACGTGATGAGAAGAGATGATGAACACGTGGTCCGTAAAGTGCTAGCTCTCCCGGAAGGCAAAAGAGGAAGAGGACGCCCCCCCCTTACCTGGTGGATCAGCATGACAAAGCTTATTCAAAAAGCCCAACTACCCGACCCGACAACTCAAGACAGACCGTCTTGGCGCAAAATGATTAGGAGAGCCGACCCTACTTAAAGTGGGAAGTGGCAAAGAGATTTTTTTTTTTTTTTTATGGATGGCCCGGCAAATGACCTCCTCCCGCCTGATGTTAAGCGGTGAAAGAGGCCCAAATGAGTTGACAGATAGAGTAGGGACGACATCCACTCTCCTACCTGCCCGCCCCTTGCCGGCCCAAAAGATGCTTTTTCACGCCTCTTTTGAAGGAACCCATGTTGTAGGATGGAGGAAACACGTGCGCAGGTAGAGAATTCCAAGTGTGGGATGAACGACAGAAGAAGGAATCTTGGAATTTCTTGGTACGGTGTGAAAAGGAGGACACAGTGTACGGATGACTCCGAAGGCCCTTACGCGTGTTTCTGTTAAGGAATGGAGAGGGAGGGATAAGGTTAAAGAGCTCCTCAGAGCATTCCCCATGGAACATTCGGTAAAAGGCGCTAAGAGAGGCGATGTCACGACGAAGTTGTAGAGGCTCGAGGGTGTTAGTTGCCTCTACATCGCCAATTATGCGAATAGCGCGACGCTGTTATCTGTCCAGAGCATCGAGGAGGTACTGAGCGGAGCCGTCCCAAAGGTGCGAGCAATATTCCACGCAAGACCTAACCTGAGTTTTATACAACAAGCATAGTTGGTCCGGCGCAAAATACCTACGCACCTTGTTCAGGACACCGAGTTTCCGTGAGGCAGTAGTTATGACGGATTCGATGTAGTCTCTGGGGTTCAGATCGCAGCGAATGTTCATTCCGAGCAAGGTGATGTTGCTCTGTGTGTGAAGGGTTGTGCCCTGAAGAGAAGGAAGGGGGAGGAAAGGTGACCTTTTCGCCGAGAACACGCACACCTGTGTTTTCTTAGCATTGAACTCAACAAGATTGTTGGAGCCCCATTCGGAGACGAGGTCCAGCGTCCTGTTGAGCTCAATGATAAGATTCTGCCTTTCCCTACCAATATCACCACGAGCAGCCCCCGAGGCTCCGTGATATCCCCCATGCACTGTACTGTCGTCTGCATAGCAATGTATAGCTCCCAAGGAAAGCATATCATTGATATGCAGAAGAAACAATGTGGGGGATAGAACGGAGCCTTGCGGAACACCAGCGTTCACTGCCACGAACCGCGAAGCGCAGCCGTCAACGACAACGCGAATTCTACGCTCGTGGAGGAAGCTGGCAATCCACGTACAGAACTGCGCGGGTAATCCGTATGCCGGAAGCTTGGAAAGAAGAGCCTTGTGCCAGACTCTATCAAAAGCTTTGGCGATGTCGAGACTAATAGCCACCGATTCGCCGCGCTTATCGATAGATTCACCCCATTTGTGCAAAAGGAACGCTAGAAGGTCACCTGTTGACCGTTTAGGACGAAACCCATACTGTCGGTCATTAAGTAACGAGTGACCTTCCAGGTAACGGATCAGCTGTGTATTAAGGATCCTCTCCATGATTTTACACAAAATGGAAGTGACGGCTATAGGGCGATAGTTAGCCGGATCAGAACGATCTCCCTTTTTGGGAACCGGCTGGACATTGGCCTCTTTCCAAGATTTCGGCACACAACCAGCAGAGAACGACAGACGGTATAGACGCGTAAGGACCGGAGTCAACTCCGCTGCACACTTCTTAAGAACAATCGCAGGAATGCCGTCTGGTCCACTTGCTTTTCGAGTATCGATCGACTGGAGCTCCGCCCGCACATCACGCTGTCTGATACGGATATCGGGCATGGTGCTGCCACAATGGGACAGTTTCGGAGGTTGTGTACCACAGTCATCGACACGGGAATGAGCCGCAAAGAGTTTTGCCAGGAGGTCGGCTTTCTCCTGCGGCTGATGAGCAAGTGAGCCATCGGCAAGTCTCAGCGGTGGCAGCGAGGGTTGGCAGAAGTTTGATTGCACAGCTTTGGCCAGGCGCCAAAAAGAACGGCTACCCGTAGGGTGCGATAGCAGTTCCTGGCCCACTTGTGCAATGCGCTGAGCATCCGCTCTAATGTAAGCCCTCTTACATAACTTGGTGGCATTATTGTAGGCTGTTTTCAGTAGGCTTGTATTGGGATCCTTAGATGCTCGGCCTCTGATCCAAGCGCGGTAAGCCAGCTGTTTGTTTTCAACAGCAGAGGCGCACTCGCGATTGAACCAGAGGTTACGTCTGCCTCTACTGACGAGATTGGAATGCGGAATATAATATTCCATTCCTAGTATGATCTCGTCAGCAACAGAGGTAGCGCAGGAGTCCGGATCCATCCTATTGAAACAGCGCTGCCACCAAGGAACAGATGCGTAATAATCCCGCATACCGTCCCAATCTGCTGACGCATAGTGCCACAGACGGCGTGCTGCAACCACAGGCGACGGTCGTGACGCCTGAGGCACTGAGACGGATACCAGGCAGTGATCCGAAGATCCTAGTGGAGCTCGAACCACCACCTGATATCCGTCAGGGCGATTTGTCAACAGGAGGTCCAATAAAGAGGGCGCTTGACCGATAATATCTGGTACCCTGGTGTTCTGGGTGACCAATTGTGTCAGGTCGTGCGTGAGAGCGAATGCGTGGGCAGTCCTACCCGCATGGTCAGTTTTAGAGGAACTTAACCACAACTCGTGGTGAGCATTGAAGTCCCCTAAAAACACCAGCTCGGCGGAAGGAAATCGCTCCTGCGCGTCATCTGCCACCCGACTTAGATGTTCAAAAAGTCGAGTTGTCTCCAAGTCACCACGATGGGAACGGTAGACGCAGACGTAGACACGGCAATGAGTGCCAAAATCGACGTGTACCGCAAGGAAGGAAAAGGAAGGTTCCTCCAAACAGCGCAGGCGACGACAGCAAACGTCCGCCCGGACGAACAAGCAAACACCAGCCTTCGCCTTGAAGGACTCCTCAAGAGCGTAGCCGGGGTAATTAAGGTAGCTTGTATCGGCCGGGCAGATAATTTGCGTCTCCGTCAAAAACAGCATTGCTGGACGGGCTGTCTCGAGATGGTGGTGGACAGCTAAGAGGTTAGAGTGGAGCCCGCGGATGTTAGCGAGCCCCACCTCGAATAATGGTGTTTTGGTGGGATAATGCACCGCTGTACGACCAGTCTTAATATTTTGCGCTGCCATAATTATTGGAGTGAGAGGCGTGAAACTGAGGTGTCCTTGCTGCGCTTCGCATAGTTAATGTGTGTAGGCCTGTTTCGCCAGGGAACAGCCGACAGCTGATTTGCGCTGACCCTCCGCACGGAAGGGCCCCCGAACCCCCCCGGAAGTGGCCGCCGGGACCCACCGTCCGGTCACCAACCGGCACGACGGACCACCCCGAGATTATGCGTGGCATGGTGGGGCAGCCTCACGGACTGGTTAGGTCCGCTTGGGCCCCTGTACTATACCACGGGCGGCCAGCGGAACAGCCGTTTCTTCGGGTCTTCCTGGGCGGAGGGTCAACGCAGTCAACCTGGCACTGGGTCGACGGAAGCCCGCACAAACCATACGAATCGCAGCAATGACCCCTCAAGCTCTGGCTGTGCGCAGACTGATCCCGAAACGCGGACAAAAATGGCCACTTGACGGGTTTTACATCATGCGCACGGTGGTCGCTAGCCAGTCGGGTTTTTCAAGCCCTACCACCAGAAGTTGGTCACTCGATTAGCACCACCCGGGGATCACGTGTAGGGTCTCGAGGGTAAAACCTACGGACGTGAGCGACTCCAATCGAATGAAGAAGAAAGAGAACTTTACAATAAACTTTAAAATACATATTTAATTTGAAGCAAAAATTATTTGCAACGTTAAACGGAATTGTATTAGTAGAATGGAACAGCACTAGGTTTTTTGTAACTGTTATTAGGGGTTTTTGCTGGAGGGGAAATAGTCGAAAATCGAAATAGCTAAATTTCGTAATGTTTAATCCCATATACCTTTAGTGCTCCGGGGCCTCTATGACTTTTTGGTTTTTTTTCCGCAACTGGCAACACTGGTCGCCAGGGCGGTTTGTAATTTTTCCTCGACCGGATTTGACACAAATTGCTCTCCCCCTACCAGGTGCGCTAGAGGCGTGGGTAAAAATTTCAACCGACTCCGCATATGGTGCACTTACAGGTAAAAATCCAAAACTATGACATTCCATAATGCCGGGGCGCTGGCGGCTATTTTGTGAAATGTTGCAATTTTGGAAAAATTAAATCGCGATTTTGACGCGGTTGCCGGCGTTTTTTGCCTAACAACCCCGGGTGACCTTTTGTAGTACTCGCCGAGAAAAATCCTACCGTGGGGTAATTTTTCCCGATTTTAGGGAAATCTATTGAATTTATATGCTTTTTACTCGCACTTCTATAGCGGCTCTCCCTTCGCCTGTCAAGGTCTTATGCTGCCCAGAATCGCCTGTCATCGAACTCCCTATTTCTAGATCCCTTACTTGAACACATATCTCAATTTTAGCTTTACAGGAGAAAGTATATTTTCAACCATACACTTTTGGACTCGCCTGGCGGGTACTTGTGCACACCAAAATCGCCTGGTATTTTTTTGCCTTGACTTCATAGTTGATAAACTATATCGTCCTAAAATTTCAAGCTTACAGCACAAAGTTTTTTTTTTACTTATTTTGACATTTTCAAAAACATAGAAGTGGGTGATGTGCAGAGCTGAGGCCTGACAGGTCATGGTTATTGTATTTTGCATGCTACAACTTATCACTAAACAAATTTCTAGCCTTACAGGAGAACCCTTATTCGGAGGGTTCAGTAGCTCTCAGTCTATAAGGGTTAAGCTATATTAAAACTGACACAACATCGCAACGGCGTATAGCACTGCCTAGCTCTCACTGAGATGTTAGTACTGTTTTGAGCGATTATTGCAAGGGGGCTGGCGTAGCTCCCACTGTTTAACTTGCCTTACGAAGCACGAAGGATCTCGAGATGTTTCACCCATCATTAGCCTTTTTTTTATTCAGGGGGAAATGCGTAATCGCACCGTACCCGCCGTTGGCTAAACGGCGAGCGTGTGTGGGACTCTCCCGGCAGAGTGTCAGGCCTATACCCACTAAAACCCCCCGATGTTCTCCCTGCCCTTATGGGCACGCTAGGTAAGGTCCACACTGCGACTCCACTACCTACGCGCCCGGACCCACCATAGGCCTGACCACGGTCAAAGTTGATTAGTAGAGCGTTCGCCACCGATCTCCTCGCGTACTTACTATAGGTAACAATGTTCCTTCCAAATGCTCACTAATTGTACGTAACACCAAGGTTTATTTTCAATAACTCATAAAGGATCGACTCAGTTTCAATAACATAATAGAAGTTCTACGTAACACAAAATATTTTTTAATCAAATTTCTCTGTTACATTACATATTTCCCGTTGAAAATCGTGAAAATATCCGGACACTTGTTGCTTTTATTAAAAAAACGCTGGAATAGGGAATATTCATGGAATGGAATTCTTACTGAAGGCACTGAATGTAGCACCCCGAAAACCTACAGGTGTTAAATACGTATTTTAATAAAAATATTTTTAACTATGTTACCGTGAAATGGCACGATGCGTGGCGCCATCACTACGGTAATATTATATAAATTTGTATTTGGTCCTATGGGATTTTGTTGTTGTTATTACAATACAAGTTTTTATTTACTTTCACCTGTCCGGTGTCTGTAATGAAATCTTGCATGTTAAGTTTGACCCATTTCCCGGTTTCCGACAGCTGAATTTTGCATGCATAGGATGTATAATTGTATACCGCGTGACAACGCAATATTATGATGATATGGAGTTGATATAATGCTGGAGCTGGAAGGTGGCCATAGGAACTCCGCAATAAAATGACATAACCCCATCGAGTTTTAGCTTGTTTGATTCGTATTGACGAGTATTAAAAGCTTGTATTTGATAATTTTACTTGTTTTAAGTACAGTTTAGCAAATATACGTTTGATGTTGGAGTAAATAAAGTATCTGTTAATGTATATTTTTCTGATTGCATTTTCTTTAAAAATGCTTAATAAATTGAACATGAATGAAACAAAAACATTTTAGTGTTGATGCCATGACCATTAATAGTCGGTTTTCAGTATTTTTTTTATATGTGGATTTGGTTATTAGCGATAGGTATTTGAATAATAGTTTCATACAAAATACGAGTAAGTATATCAAAATCTCATCTCCAGTAAATAAATCCAGACATAGATTGACTATTGAAACCGCTCCGTCTCTAAATAACATATAATTAAAATATCATTATCGCAAAACATCATATTCTCAGAACACCGAGGACTTATCTACAGTTTTACAATCCATACAGTTGGGAAACGCTTTTGATTTCGGACGACACTGCCGCCCGTCAAGGTCGGCTTTATCTACATTTTAAGCGGGCTACTCACACACCAGCCGCAGGGGCAATCTAGGGTGTAAAAGTGAGGATGACCCTTGATTGGCACAATATTGTGATGTGTATAGGCAAGCAGGGACAATTTCCTAGATTGGCCCTGCGGCAGGGCGGCGTGTGTAGCGCGATCGGGGCAATTTCTATACTGATCTTTTGATTTTTTGATAATATTGGAGCCATTCTCAATGCGTGTGCTTACTTTCAACTACAACCCGAACACTGACTTGTAGGCATGTGTGTAGAGACAACCCGATATTGCCGCAACTGCCTTGCGCCCTAGATCCCCCCTGCGGCAGCTATGTGAGTAGCCAGAGCTTTAAATCCCTGTGAGTAGCCAGCTTTACAATCCATACAGTTGATGTCGGACGACACTGCCGTCCGTTAAGGTCGTAGCCAGAAAAAGGGGTTTCCTGGTGCGAGTACCAAGCGGGCATAAATCTACACAGTCAAAATAACAGAAGGCATGGAATGTTGTTCAACTAAAGTTATTTTTTAATTTCGGCATCAATTCCCCCTGACCCACCCCTGGCTACGGCCTTGGCGGCCTTGGCGCCCATATACGTATTTACTATTTACGCTATCAATCGAAAATGTGCAAGGGTAATCAAAAATGAAAAACAACAAACACGATTATTATGTGATTTATTTACAAGAAGTATATATACATCAAGTATTTACATGTGTTGCACTGCTACATATTTGCGATACACTTTTTTTTTAGACGTATTCAGTTGTGTGTTAATTAATTTAATTATATACTGTATTCGCATTCGAATGAACAACCTTATCATAAAAGTTTGAGGGAAACATAAGCATGGCCGTGGTTTAAATTCCACTTTACTTAATACGTTTAATAAAATTTCTAAAATATTGTTTCCAACAAATGAACGGAAATTTTGCCTAAAAAGGGTTTCTAGTTCATTACAGTAGTCAACAAAATCGGCTGGAGGTAACTGTAGCCCGTCAAATGAACCTTGCGAGGTATTGTGTGTACGTTGGCGCAAGCAAAAACCACTTTTCGTTGGTTCGACAGCATAAGTTGATGCGTAATTGACCGTTGATAAGCATTTGTGTTTTTCTACGCAACGTTGCAATACATAACCACAAATATATAACAAGCTATGCTTCTCAGGAATATCAATATTTGAAATTGTTGTTGTGATTGAACGGGCTACTATGTCAGTACGTGTGAATATTGATTTATTTTGTGTAAAATCACTATATTGTGATAAAACATTATCTAAATCGTCGGCACAATTAGCTTTGCCGCATAATTTGAATATTTGACACAAAAAAGATCTTCGGAATGCTCGCTCAAACTGAATACAAGTTGGTTTCCTGCAATTCCCTCCAGAGTTCCGTATTATGCCAAAAAAGTGCTTTAGTCTTTCATTATTCAGTCTACGCGTCAGCAAATGAAATTCACCAAAACCTGCCTCTTTTTTCAAATCACCATACAACTGGATAATAGAACTTATTGTGATAGCAAAGGCATTGGTGAATTTTATCGTAGTTGTGACACCTTTGCCAGTATTTTTCTGTCTCACTTTAAGATTGCTAAGCAAATGTTGCGCTTTAAGTAACAAATTTCGCTGTAATTCGTTATCTCGGTATGGCTCGTTGTAAGGTTTTGTAGAAAAAAGACTGTTGGAATTTAACAAATCGAAGAGTTTATCCATAGTATCGATGAACTCAACAGTGCCAACGCATGGATTCAAATCACCTGCTTTTGCGTAAGTTTCCACTGCTGCTTTAACAGAGTTACTAAGAACTTGTATTGCTAGTCGCACTTTTTGTTTTTGAAAATTGTTTGGCGATATGTGAGAATCTGTTAACTTTGGAGTATACCGAATATCTTTTTGCTTGTCTAATTGGTAACATTTATAGATATCATCCCAACTAGCGGTTTTACCATCAAACTCAAAATCATAATTTATCAAATTATTCCTAACGCATTTAATAAGGTGAGGAACATCAAATATGTAGTAAATTTTCTTTCCATCTATTTCAAAATAAGGTTTTTCCTTCGATATTTCTCTTTTTTTGGAAAAATTTTCATAATCTGATCCTTGATCAGTAACAACAGCCCGAATTTTAAAACCCAATGCCAACAGTTGTTTAATAGTATTTATTATCCATCTCTCCAGTGTTTCGCTGATTTTGCTAGTTGCGATGAAGGCATAACCAACTACTTGTTTCCAGTTACCTAATATACCTCTTAACATAATTGTGAAGGCATAATCAGCTGCATATGAACTTTGAATGTTATCAGTTTCGTGTAGACCTATTATTTTATCCCTATGTATGTCATAAAACAGTGAACATTTTAAACTTATTTTATCCATACAAAATGTACATTCCCTATCAGAAGGTGATAAGTGCTTGATTGCCTGTGACAAAACTCCCCAGATATAATCACTAATTTTTGTACCCATAGGTATAGCCAGTGTTGCCAAAACTCGCTGAGAGGGCAAACATAAGGTTTTTGATAAAAACTTATACGCATGCGGACTTGAATAATAAATATTTAAACAAAATAGTTTAAATTCCTTTGAATATCTGTCTTTTCTAGAATGAGGTTTTAAATTGACATGAGTTTTCACAATTTTACTTAAATTAGGTGATAAGAATTTGTCACATTCTTGCAAGAATTGTTGACGCGTTACATCTTTGGGCTGCGCGTCTTTCATTAACTTTAACTCCATGCCACAACTTTGGAGTTCCTTTCGAAGTTTTCTCTTTCCTGGTATATGATCTGCCAGTTCTTTTGCAGTCTGTGTTGCTTGGTCACGAGTAGATGCCGTAACTACAGAAGTAAGTTCGATCTGGTTTTGAACACTCCTGCTATGCAAATCTCTAATAATCTCTATCTCTTGGGCTTCAGTTTGTATACTCGTGGGGTTTATTGGAGCAGATGGTAAGTTTAACACAGGAACAACAGCGTCTTTTAACTTTGTTTTCTTATACATCCATTTTTCAAAGTGTAAGCTACACACGTGCATGTTATATAATTGCTCAATGCTTTTATTATTCAAGTCTGGTCTTTGACAAGCGTCTATCCATAACTGGCACCTGGGAAGAAGGCCTTAAATAAATAAACATTTAAAATATAAGCTATTAAACATTGTTATAAATTCTGAAAAAACATAAAAGATCTAAAGATGTGAATGTTTCACAGAGATATATTGTATACCTACAACTGTACACCTTTTTATATAAAAAAATAATCTAACATAGTGCAATCAAGTAAGTACCTACTATTCGACCAATATAATAAGGTAAGTACATGATAGCTGCTCATACATCATTATAAATAAAGAGATTACGATTAGGTACCTACTAATTATCAGTACAGTGATAAAATATTGTGCGCACTTAGTGCATGTTCTCGCAATTTTAATTATATTGGATAGGATGTTGGATAGAAAAGTCTGCATTTCTAATTATGATGATAGGGTATACTTACTCAATCAAATATAGGTTTTACTTTAGAAGGCAGTGTAAAGGTTTATCCACACACATCAGGGCCGTGCCCTGCGTGACCGGGGGGGTTATTGTCTAAGCAAAAATCTATCGCGATCGCTTACAATTTGACAGTCGCAGCCCATCCATTACTCCTTTATAAAAGGAAGTCGGTACAGAGTCTTATGTTCACGGCGCAATAGCTATCAAATTATAAGCGATCGTGATAGATTTTTTCCTAGACAATAACCCACTGGGCCGTGTCCATGGCACGACCGGTAATCCGTGTCACGTCATTGCCACCGGCTTCAATCTGTACCCTTTACCTAAGCACCACTTAGACAGAACAATATGCATTGTGACTTTGTTTAATACGGAAAGGATGCATACCGCTTCTATTAATAACTCGTCATTCATTCTTTTTAATAAAACCCGGACGTGCACTGGTAATATCGGTGGACGGGGGCACGTCACGGTGTCGGCTCGGGCACTGAAGCTCCGTCGCAGGCCCGGACACGGACACGGACACGGACGTGTGTGAACGAGTTCATATAAAAAGTAGGCAATGATATTTTTCAAGCCACTGACGGAACACGTCCCGCTCACGTCTCGGGCACGGCACGGAAATGTGTGGATCGAGCTTAAAATTGGTTTACGAAAGGTCATAGCGACGCGATGCGATGCGTAGGCGTGGCGTAGGTATAGGTATTATCTAATTACTAAATGATGCATATTATAATTTTTTCAGAAAGCTCCTTAAAGTTATTCCTTAATCTATTTCAATCAATTTTACTATATCACTATTTGTACTACGGATGTTAATAATTCATACAAAATAATGTAATAGTACAGTTGACTATAAAGAGATCGATACGATCAAAGTCACAAAAATATGTATAAACGGCTTTATTGACTTAAATTAAGGTAGAGTAAGTAAGTACCTATACATATTTTTGTAACTGACCGTATCGATTTCTTTTTAGTCGATTGTACCGGACGATATAATATAAAAGAAATATAGGTACCAAGTGTACCAACACCGACAGTTACATAGTCCATATTAATATTATTATGCACTTTACATTACATTGCACAGCAACGGTGTTAAAGGTTTGATTAATACGAAATAGGTAATAGGAATAAACTTACCTCGCGTCGCGGGGAAATCTATGAAATCTTACATCCTTATTGTGTTTTGCTGACGAGCCGCATCCGTACACAGAACAAGTTTGCACCATTATAAAAATGTGTACAAAACAATTCTCCTAAAAATTAATGTAAAACTGGCACGTCGCGAAGCACACGCGGTCGTTCGCCCTAAACCCAACGTTCGAGTGCGCAAACTAAGCGCAATTGTGGGCCGGGCGGGTCAGGGACCGGGGTCCGCGCCGCCCGCCTCCCCGCGAGCCCCCCGCCGCGCCGTTTCTCCACGCAAGTTCAATGTTTGGTTGGTAACTGAATTGTGTTGTTTACTGTAGGCGCGTTCTAGATAAGAACGAATTTGCATTTTGCAACATTTTTAACATCAACTCGTTTCATAGCTTTTCGTGCTGGTTTCGTGTGTTCCATTTAAACATTTTTGGCACGAAAAGTTAGCATCAAGTACCTACCTAGGCTATTAGATCTAGGGTTGCCACCTTGTTTTTGTCCAAATAAAGTACCTACATTGGATTTTAAAGGTTGAAAAAAGAAACGTAAAAGCGTACGCGGAAAGAGCTGAGAGGTGATTCCACTTCACATATACATATTACGTGCTAACTACTGGATTACTTTGTATTTACCCACAAGTTTTTTGTTTTTTAATTTCTCATGTAAGTGTCTGTATGGTTTTTAATGAGAAATAAATATTATTTAAACCTGACGAACATACTTAATGTCAAAATAAAGTGGGTAGGTACTATTTATTCCACTTTATTATTATACTTAATAAAAATATTTTTTTCGTTAATTTTTATTGTACTCAATCAAATAAAACAAAAAAAATTATAAAGACCTTGACATAACAATGTTGACATTTGCGGTTAAGTTGCGTTCAGGAATGAGCTTCTGGCGGCCTCTACTTAATCTGTCGTTCCATATTACGCAAACATTAGGTACTACAATAAACTTTTTTTTGGTATATTTAATGTTAATGTATCCTAGAGAAATCAAATCACGCAAAATAAAGTATTTTCGCGTACTTCATCGTTCGCATAAAGTATAGGTAGATTACAATATTACCCGAAAAAACGTACAATACTTTATAATAAAGTACGGGTTGCAATGTGAGATTCGCAGCAAAACTGCAACCCCCACAAGAACCACAGTGTACGTTACCAACTTGTGACATCAGAGATGTAAAGTTACGGTACCCAGTAATTTCATTGCCATATCTTACCCTTCAAACCGGAATACAGCAATGCAAGCACTGCTGCTTTTGCGACAGAAATAGGTAAGACGCAGGTACCCATGCACACGACCCTGGTACAGACAGACAGAGTCTCCCTCTTATTCCCAGCTGTTTTAAAATATTGAACAGATATTTTAAAACAGCTGGGATTTTCTGGGATATTTGTATTTTTTTTCTATCGAGTGAAATATTATTAATCATGTTTCTGTCTCTAGATAATATGTTCAGCAATATTATACATGAATTTAAAAACTGTATGTTTTATATTTTTTGGCGGTACAGTAAATCGAAAATGCTTGAAAACGGGAAAGTAGCGCCTTAAGGCGAAGATTTCCTGGAAATCTACGCGTGCACGGCGATTCCTTTATTGCGAGGTAATATAGTTGATACGATTATCAACTATATTACCTCGTAATAGCTTCTAATGTCGCTTACGCACCCGTGACCGAACGAAAATCTTACTTTTTACAGGTTTTATTCGATTTTTGGAAAACTGGAGTACAAAATAAAAAATGTATTTTTGCAATTTTCTAGACAATAAAAATGCACATCTATTAGTACTTAACACTTTTATGCCATTTATTATTTTATTTTCTGATTCACAACTGTTTTAAAATATTGAACAGAGTAATCTTTGGATTTTTTTTCTATCGAGTGAAATATTATTAATCATGTTTCTGTCTTTAAGAATGTTTAGATAAAATGTTCAACAATATCATATACTTATGAATTTGAGAACTGCATGTTTTATATTCATGGCGGTACAGTTAATCGAAATTGTATAAAACGGGAAAGTAGCGCCTTAACTCAAGCCAAAGTAGACTTTACCACGGTAGTAGTATGATCAATCCAAATGGGTCAGTAAAGAGAACTCAGAAACTATGAGAGTTAACGAAATCTGTTCTTAGGAACCATGGCGTCGATTTTAGATGTTATAATAATAATGGCATTCAAATTTCATTAACTCTCATACCTACATAACCGGTAATCGAACCTGGTCAAAAACGGTGTAAAAAATGTTATAAGTTCTGCGAGTTTTTTCGTTGTTATTGTTGATGGTGTGAATCACAGGTGAAGTCACAGGAAACACATTTTTGGAATATTGTTTAAATAAGTGAAAAGAAACTCAAGAATAAGATAATTATTTCATTTGAGTATTTTTAAATATTAAATAAATTGGCTCGCCTGCTGAACGAATATTCTAATTTTAAATAAACGAAATTTCTAATGCATAATATCGATGCAGATAAGATATTCATAAGTGATATCTTCAGATAAATGATTCGATTGAATCCACCATCAACAAAAACAACAAAAAAACTTGCAGAATTTATAACATTTTTAACATAGATTTATTTATTTATTTTATTGACCAAAGCATATTACAAACGATATTTTGCACAAATTATACCCTTACACGAAAACCTGAAAGGTTTATCTGTATGGGTGAGCCGTTCACAAGTTCAAACATGAATACAATATAGCAGTACATTATTCAATTGTGATATTAATTATTGGCACCTATTACAAAAATAAATGTTCATTATTATTTATTGCGACATTCTTAATTTGATAGATATGGGTTTTGTAAGAAGAAATTTTTTAAATTACATTTGTATTTTAGTTTTTTTAAATAATCATTTCGAAGGTTTGCGGGAATCTCGTTAATGAAAGCACTATATATTCCATAGTTCTTGAGCCATATACATTTGTTACGTTAGCTAGATTTATTGGTATACATTTGTCTCAGGTGAGTCGGTCTTTTTATTTCCTGCAAGTAAGAGGGCTCATTTACTTCAGTTAGTATAGAGAATCTATCTTATCATGAACATTAATTATTATGCAATATTCAAAGAGAGCTTTATCGTTGCCTTTAAATTGTTTTTTTATATGTCTAGGTACAAGAGTTTTTAAAATTTTAAATTGCAACCTATAAATATCATCTTTATATGTTTTATACGTAAGGCCGTAGCTACTCAACCCATTTGATCACCTAGTCAGCCAAGGACAAATATAACCAGTGCTGCCAATAAAAAAATCTCGAGTCGCCGCGTCAGTCTTGCCGATTCCCCGAAATTCCCCGCTTGTTTTTGATTCCTTTCCCACAACTTCTCCGACATGTTATTTTTGGAATACCTACATACAAACACAGTTTTATACAAAAATTGTTCATTAAACTTCAAAAAAGACTATAAGTACCATATTAATAACAAATTCTACACCTACATAAATAACAAGTATACCTATCATATTAATGCTGAACATGCAACTTACTTGGTTTTTACCCGGAGCTGCACTTTTTAACCACTTTTCCATTATTTTATTGAAAATTTCAACAGTTCGCATCAATTTCAAAAATCGACAACCATAGACAGTAGGTAGTAGTAGTTTTTTTCAACCAACATGGGGTAACAACCATAGACAATTAACTATCAACTATAGAAATGAATACGTTCACAAATAAAAATCGTGGTCACGGAAATTATACCCAGTGGAGATTACAGTTGTGTCAAAAGAGTGAAGACATTCCATTAAATTTAGCCCTGCGATAAATTTGGTCTGGAATCTGGATTCCCCGAAAATCCCCGATTTTCGTAATTCCCCGTGCTGTCCCCGCGCTAACCCTCAATTCCCCGCAAATCGGGGAATTCCCCGCAAATTGGCAGCGCTGAATATAACATTCGTAGAATCTTGTAAGGTAGTTTATATTTCAGAATTTTCGGTCTACTGATAATTGAACGTAGTTTGGCACATACATGTTCTTTGTGAGATCCCCAGCTGAGTCTTTGGTCTATTACTAGACCAATATACATGTGTTCTTTAACAATTGGCTCGCAGCGGCATTTAGGCATTTCTTGATGTAAACATTGGTGGGAATGGGCCACGATGATGGGCTCGCTATCGACCTTATTATGTGATGAATGAATATGCAGTAGTTTGGTCTTCTCAATATTGATCACGAGCCCCACATCGTGTGCCCATCTACATAACATGTCAAATTCTTTCTGCAGAGTTACTTGAGCCTCTAACACGCTCCTACTGGCAAACAGTAGGCACGTGTCATCCGCGAATTGGTATACTGATGTGTTGTTTATTACATTACACATATCATTAGCGTATACCTATACCATACAAAGTGTAGATATTGACCAGGTTCGATTCCCGATTATGTATGAGAGTTAAATAAAATTTAAATGCCATTATTATTATTAAATCTAAAATCGACGCCATGGTTCCTAAGAACAGATATCGCTATCTCTCATAGTTTCTGATTTACCCATACTGACCCATTTAGATTGATCACCCGGTATATTACCGTGACTGCTTAGGTATATGAAGTTTTGTCACTCTAATTAGTAGCAAATGAAAGGTAAAGGCATTCACCAATACACTACTAACTTAATACTCTAGAGAGCGGTAGATAAACAGAAAAACTTTTCAAATCAGGATCCCGTTACTGAGAGCAAAGTGGAATTAATTCAACATGATGCCAGTGGCTTCGGGGAAGTTGTTCAAACTGTAAGTGGCGCTTGAATAAATATATACTACTTACTTACCTCGGTGCATTACGTACGGGTTGCTTGGGAATACATCTTTGGAATTTTGCTTTCTGTTTTTTGAGAGAAAATAAAATAATACCATACAAAGTGTATATATTTTTCTATACACGGTGTTTCATAATAACAAATAAATAATCAATGCGTTATCTAAAACTAATTATTAAAATGTGTTTACATGTAATGTCATTCAACCCAAAATTTTCATGTATAACATAGTATCATCATCATGACTATGATTTACATGAAAATCTTGGGTTGAATGACATTACGGGTAAACACAATTTAATAATTAGTTTTAGATAACGCATTGATTGTTTATTGGTTATTATAAAACACCGTGTATAATGCTGCTTACGATGAATTACTAGCTAGATATTTGATACTAACTCTTCTTTTTCAAGCGCTTTTTCGTGAAGTTTTTTTAAGTACAGTTTCAGGCCAGTTCCTTTATTCTCAGGGAAACTGGGTGAAACTAGTTTCAATCTGCGGCTATATGGAACTGGCATACTTTGTAAAAGTCCCTCGAAGAAGAAGAAGAAAGACTTTGTAAAAGTCCCCAAAAAAATCTACGGTTATATCAAACTGGTTTTATTACAGGTAAGTTTGTCAAACTTAAAGCAGCAGTGCTTGCATTGCTGTGTTCCGGTTTGAAGGGGAAGATATGGCAGTGAAATTACTGGGTAGGTACTGTGTGTGACTTTACATCTTATGTCACAAGTTGCCAGCGCACACTGGTTATTGTGGGGGTTGCAGATAGGTGACTGTTACCACTTACCATCAGGTGGGTAGTTTGTTTTTCTGCTTACTTAGTTGTATATAAAAAATACATTCATGAATGTGAACATTCATAAAAAAGATAGATATAATCGTACACAGATAGTCGATACAGTCGATTAATCGATTTCAGAAAAGACGAGGCTCGTCTACCTCCTCCTTTTCGAAGTAAGGTAATCAATATATAACCTCAACTGAGGGCAAAATAGTTTTCATGTGACTTCAAAAAAGGAGTTTTGACGTTCGACTTTATTTACCTTTTTTAATGTATGTTCACCGATTTCTCGGTTAATTGTTGATCGATTTTTGATTGTTTTAGTAATCTTTTGAAGAAAGAGTAATCTTTTGATGTGGTCCCACTGGGCTGGATCATCAAATGTAAGCTCATTTTTTAACCGACTTCAAAAAAGGAGGAAGTTCTCAATTCGATGCGTATGGTTTTTTTTGTGTGTAACAATGATGCCAATTGTGAACCGATTTTCAAAATTCTTTTTGTATTCGATAGAGTATATTCTCTAAGGGTGATCCCAAGGTCATTACAATTAAGATCTGATGATGGGATGCCATAAAAAAGAGAAAAACCCTTAAATTTTTAGGTGTGTCCACGTGTTTTGTTTGTAGGTATGTTACGCGATTACTCCGCCAATTCTGGACCGATTTTCAAAATTCTTTTTGTTTTCGATAGATTATAGTCCTGGGGTGGTCCCAAGGTCACAAAAGTCAGGATCTGATGATGGGATCCCATGAAAATCGAGCTAATTTCACTAAAAAGACAAACAAAATATTTTACAAAAAATAAAAACCCACTTAAAACACTGAAAAGTTAAAAATAATATAAGAATAGGTACAGACAACATCACACTTCCATATTGAAGTCGGCGCCAAATTTTAAGACTTTCTATGAGATCATCGTTTGGCACCGACTTCAATATATTATTTTCAACTTTTCAGTGTTTTTGAAGTCGGTTTTTATTTTTTGTAAAATATTTTTTTTAACATGATATTCCAAATTGGAACTTACAATCAAAGGTGTACTTATAAAAAATCCCAGTAAAATGTGTCTGATTACTTGACAGACTAAAAGCCTTGGGTTTGAACTCACAACCCTAATATCTAACAATATGCTGCGTTATTATTTGTAAGCATAGACTAGTTCTTAATTTCTCGCGGTGAGTGTTTTCTGCAGTTGATTTACAATTAATCTGCTTTTAGTTAATTGAATATTTAGTATTTTCTTTATATTTTTTTACATACACATCTATACACTTTACACTATTTTATTAAATGTGAGAGACCAATACATTCCCAAGCGGTTGATAAAAGGCTCCAGGTATCCGCGTTGGTATAGCACAGCCCTTATTAAAATGATGAAAGAAAAATACAAATACTTACTTAAGTTTAAAGTGTATGGCAATTTATCAGATTTAACATCTTACCGCCTTCTTCGTGATCGAGTGAATAAGCTTGAGCAAAGTTGTTATAAGCTCTATATAAGCAAAGTCGAATCTGCTATTTCTGTGAATCCTAAAGTATTTTGGTCACATATTAAGAGTAAGCGAACTAATTGTAACTACCCGTCTAACATGACTTATAACGACAAAAGAGGGGAGAACGGCCGTGATATTTGCGAATTATTCTCTGACTTTTTTCAGTCCACATTTCTTCAAAAGTCTTCCAATTCCAACGACAATACTCAAGAGTTAACTACACACTCGGTTTGTAGTGCGCATTTGAGTACAATTATTATAGATACATCTGTAATATTAGAACACTTAAAATCGCTTGATTTAACTAAATCAGCGGGTCCTGATGGGATTTCAGCAGTGTTCTTGACAAGATGTGCACATGTTTTAGCTGACCCTGTAGCACTGCTTTTTAAACGATCACTGACTGAAGGCATAGTCCCAAGCTTATGGAAATCGGCATTTATTACGCCTATTCACAAAAAAGGCCCAAGGGACATGGTGGAAAACTATAGACCCATTTCTAAGCTGTGTCTTTTGGCAAAAGTTTTCGAGCGCGTTATCTATAATCAGTTATATAATAGTCTTTCTAGTAAATTTTGTGAGCAACAACATGGGTTCCTCAGAGGTAGATCTACTGTATCCAATTTGGTTTTGTTTACTGATTTTATCACGGGGTGTATGGATGATGGAACTCAGGTTGACGCTATTTATACTGATTATAGCAAGGCATTTGATCGGGTTGATCATGTCATCCTATTAAAAAAGCTTTCAATGTTGGGCATAAAGGGAGATCTTTTTAGAT
Organism: Schoenobius gigantellus; assembly: GCA_963935595.1. Lineage (NCBI taxonomy): Eukaryota > Metazoa > Arthropoda > Insecta > Lepidoptera > Crambidae > Schoenobius > Schoenobius gigantellus. Next base: position 9,794,244 of record OZ012556.1, on the reverse strand, counting down.
GGTTCTCATCATATGTTCAGAATCGAAGTCAAGCGGTGGTGCTTAATGGGTTTACATCTTCTTGGACTAATATTCCCTCTGGAGTTCCGCAGGGATCTTTGTTAGGACCTCTGCTGTTTGTCCTTTTCATCAACGACATCAGCTCATGTTTTCATCATTCACATTTTTTACTATTTGCTGACGATATGAAGATTTATAGAAAGATCAATGATGCGACTGATGCCCATCTTCTTCAGGACGATCTTACGAGAGTTGTAGCCTACTGTAAACACAACAATTTAGATCTTAACATTAATAAGTGTCTGGTTATAACTTTTACGCGTAAAAAGATTTCACTTGAATTTAACTATTCCATTAATAACACCCCATTAGAACGTTCAACCAATACTAAAGATCTTGGAGTTTACCTTGATAGCCAGCTCACGTACGAGCTTCATATTGACGCAATAGCAAAAAAAGCTTCTTCGGCTCTTGGTTTCATTATTCGTAACAGTGGGATGTTTACCAGCATGAAGCCGCTTAAAATATTGTATGCCGCATTTGTCAGAAGCCACCTAGAGTATGCTAGCCAAGTATGGAACCCAAATTATATGGTACACTCATCAAGACTTGAAAGAATTCAGCGAAAGTTCACAAGATTTCTTTGCTATAAATTCAGAATTCCATATCTTGATTATTCCCATCGCTGTGCCCAATTTCATCTTCTTCCATTAGAGACTCGCAGAAAAATTAGCGATATTCGTCTTCTGTTGAAAATAGCCCAATCAAAGATTGACTGCCCTTCACTATTGTCAAAATTATATATTAATGTCCCGCCCCGCCACTGTCGCCCTAGGAATATGCTTCATGTTCCACACGTGCGTACTGTGTATCGTGGTAATTCTTATCTGGTAAGAGTTTTTAAAGATTTTAATGTAATAAGCAAGAAACATATGGATAAGATAGATCTTTTTTGTAGTAGGCTGGCGAGCATAACTAAGTTGATGACCGATGACTTAGCGAACTTATTATAAAATTGTTTAGAATACAAATAGGTTAGAATTAGAGCAATACTTTAAGTAATTGAATCATAATAATGTATACTAGTTCATTACTATATGTGGAGGCTTGTTATTGGTTTCCTGTTATATATTTATGTGTTAAGTAGTTTTTATACTGTAAGCCCCCCAAATAAAATAAAATAAAAAATAAAATAAAATAAAAATATACGAGCGTCGGTGGCGCTGTGGACTCGGCACTTGCCTTTTAATCGGGGGGCCCGGGGTTCGAGACCGCCATGTATGTACCAATGTGTTTTTACGAATTTCATATGTACCTACATTTATCTGACGCTCTTACGGTGAAGGAAAACATTGTGAGGCAAACTGCATACATCTGCGAAGAAATTCAAAGGTGTATGTGAAGTCGACCAATCCGCACTGGGCCAGCGTGGTTGACTAAGGCCTAAACACCCTAACTTAGGGTAGGCTCGAGCCCCTCGATGGGGACGCTGTTATGATGATGATGATGACATCTATACGATGCGGTGGCAAGTGAAAAATTAATAAATTACTTGACATAAAAAAATTGAATTTTTGATGTGTATGGAGTGCACTTTAACATTTGATTTAGTTTTAAATATCTGTTCCATCTACTCTTACAGATTTCAATTAAAATTATGTTAATGAAACATTCGAGTATATTGTAAATGTTATAATGCTTTATTGTGAATTTTGCGATTTAAAAGAGCAGACAAAAATTAGACCTTCCGAGTTTCTTGTCCGTTCTTCTCGAAGGCTCTCCTAATTTCCGAACTGGTTTAGGGTCAACTTTTTCTATTTTGTTGTTAGGTACCTACATCCTTATTATAGTTGGGGTGTATGTTCATACAAGGATTAAGTAAAGAATTGCTAAATATCCTAGTAAATAAGATTTTAGTTAGTTTTCTGGTTATTTATTTTTTGTTTTTGTTTTGACGTCAAATATGGTCTGTGAAAGATTTTTACGTTTGAGTGTTAGCAGTTAAAAAACAAATGATGTTTTTTTAATTTATTTATTCGAGACATTAACCACATACAATTTAAAATGACTAAATGCCATCAAAAGCCCTCTCGGGACTTGAACGATGTATTTTATGTGTTAGCGCCTCAATATGTTTAAGAACTAGATCAGTGTGAATAGTCCGTCCGTCCATTCTTCCCGTGGATATCGTAAAAGCCGACCCAAGGAAGTTTAAAGCAAGGAGATGGAAAACTGAAAACAGCCATGCACCAACCCGTCTGGCCAGCGTCGGGAAGTAGACAAATTCCCCTTAGTAAGGAGTAAGCCGTGCCCAGCAGAACATAGGCTGAAGACCGGGTGAACTTGTAGTGGTAGAGGTGCAATCGACCAATATGAATAAATGTCGAGTCATCAATCGACGAGTTTCAAAATCGCACCTTTTTTACGTACTTTTTATAATAGACTTAATTCAAGGGCGTCAGACATTAATCCGTACCCTCCGCTCAAAACTCAACAAAACGTGAAGCTTTGTAGCCAAACGAAAGCGGCTTGGTAATGGCCGTGACATTGGAGAGGATTATAGTCCACCAGCTTAAGTTAGGCTAAAAATCTGCTCAAAACACGTGCATCGTTAGCGTTCATATACTTTTTAAAAAGAGGGTCAATTCCACTAATAAACCGAAGTCCAATCAAAACTGAATTCGTGTTTGGCCATTCGGAACGCCTCTGTAGCTTGGCGAGGACACGTCTCGACTTTAAAGAGCTATTACACTTGGTTAAATTCAGTCGTCTGAATTCAGAAGCTACTTAGGAGGCTAATTAGAAGCTCATCACGCTGTCCTAATTTTGTTACTGAATCAGTTACTAATTAGTGCGCAACGAAAACGGACGTGTTGCGTACCTACGATTATGGTTCCAATTACAGAAGTGGACAAAAATATCTATCCCTATCTATGAGATAAGAATAATGAGATAAGAATAATAGAAAACAAAGTCTATTTTTATTATATCTTTCCCATAGATAGATCTTTGATAATTAAGCTCTAAAATACTAACACTAACATAATTTTTCAGATATTATTACGATGCGCTTAAATGCCCTATTTGTCGAAACACAACAATATTATAAACATGGCAAACTTAATAGTGGTAGCTAGTCAGGCAGGCTCAGAATGTATACCAAGAAACTAAGCTGAAAATGATCGCAACCAGGTAGTTACGTCCACTCTACTACGTAAGCGGTTAAACGTAGAATTATTGGTAAAATCGGCCCTATAGCCTGTTAATGAACCGTTCGTTGTTGACCTTCTAACTCGCGGACGTAAATGAACGCTTAGTCCCACTGTAATCCAATTAGTGTTGGAGCTTCAGAGAAGTTCAAAGCTGCAATATATCAACTGCACGTGTGCGATCTCTAGATATTCGCTAAGCTCTTTAGGTGACATAAACAAGCGAGAATGACTAACAGTAAATGACGCGATAATGTTAAGTGAAATAAGTACAATATGCTATTATGTTAGATATATCTATCACAAAACTTCTTTTCAAATGTGAATGGAAATTAAAGTTACTTTTCCTCGTTGCCCCACTAGTGGGCCAAAGTAGTGGGATTGCGAAGAACAAACCAGAAGTTTGTTCTCGATTTGGAATTTGAAAAAAGAACATCCGTATTTAATATTGTCCATAACCGCATCGGAACTCAAACCCGGCTAAACTGTTGGAAATAGTAGCACTTGATTAGAGTAATTGTAACACCGCGTTTACACATTCGCGCGAATCGCGAGGCGAATAGCGAGGCGAATAACGAACTAGCTGTTTACACATGCGTGTTCGTTATTCGCCTCGCTATTCGCCTAGCAATTCGCCTCGAGATTCGCGCGAAATAGCGCGTTTACACATTCGCGCGAATCGCGAGGCGAATAACGAACACGCATGTGTAAACAGTAAGTTCGCTATTCGCCTCGCCATTCGCCTCGCGATTCGTGAGTTCGCGTCGGGAGCGGTTTTTGGACGCGAATCAAAGGGCACGAATGGCGAACACGAACTTACTGTTTACACATTCGCATGCATTTAGTTGACTGCTAGCGCCCGACCCAACCGAACGTGTGGAGTAAAGTGCGAATTTTAGAATTCCTAGAACTTTATTATAGAGAAGAGCTCATTTGGAACCCAAAACATCGCAATCATAATTACACATAAAAAATATTTTACAAAAAATTAAAACCGACTTCAAAAACACTGAAAAGTTAAAAATAATATAAGAAATAGGTACAGACAACATCACACTTCTATATTGAAGTCGGTGCCAAACGATATCTCCTCGAAAGTCTTAAAATTTGTCACCGACTTCAATATAGAAGTGTGATGTTGTCTGTACCTATTCTTATATTATTTTAAACTTTTCAGCGTTTTTGAAGTCGGTTTTTATTTTTTGTAAAATATTTTTTATTTTTAACTTTTTAGTGAATGAAATCTTTTTAGTAAAAACAAAAACCCTAATTTAATACCAGCTCATCAGTGAGCTGGTATTTCATTAGCGTTTCCATCGATTTTCATGGGATCCCATTATCAGAGAATACAAAAAGAATGTTGAAAATCAGTCCACAATTGGCGGCGTAATCGCATAACATACACACAAAAAAAACATTCGCATCGAATTAAGAACCTCCTCCCTTTTCGAAATCGGTTAAAAATAAAAACCGACTTCAAAAACACTGAAAAGGTAAAAATAATATAAGAATAGGTACTGACAACATCACACTTCTATTTTGAAGTCGGTGTCAATTTTAAGACTTTATAAGAGATCATCGTTTCGTACCGACTTCAATATCATCATCATCATCATTATCACAGCCCATATACGTCCCCACCGAGGGGCTCGAGCCTACCCTATATTAGGGTGATTAGGCCTTAGTCAACCACGCTGGCCCAGTGCGGATTGGTCGACTTCACATACATCATTGAACTTCTTCGCAGATGTATGCAGGTTGCCTCACGATGTTTTCCTTCACCGTACGAGCGTCAGACAAATGTACATATGAAATTCGAAACGAAAAACACATTGGTACATGGCGGGTCTCGAACTCCGACCCCCCGATTGGAAGGCAAGTGCCGAGTCCACTGCGCCACCGACGCTCTGTCGCGCGCTGTATATGCAAGTATGTATGTGTATATATAAACACATTCATACACATTACTTACATAACACTTACACACACACACATATACAATATGTATATGTGAGTGTTATGTGCGTGTATGTATGTTTTTTTCTTAATATCATATTATTTGAATATAACAATTATTGTCATTTATTACATTTATTTTCTTATGCCGTCATTTACTTTCTCTCCTTAGCCTAATGGTTGACTGGTAGAGAGCGATGTTTATCGCTAAGTCCGCCATATGTTTGTAACATTAAAGCTTAAATTATTAAAAACTAAAATGTAGCACGCATGCCGCCATTATTTTCACGTCCTCCGTGTTCGTGTGCTAATATCAAAATGAATCACCGCGAATGTGTGAACAGTAGTTGGCGGTGGCACTCGTAGGTACGAATGTTTCGTCGAATGACGAGGCGAATAGCGAACACGAATGTGTAAACGCCACACGAATGTTTCGACGAATGTTTCGTCGAATGTTTCGTCGAATATTTCGTCGAATGTTTCGTCGAATGGCGAACACGCATGTGTAAATGCGACATCAGAGTTAAATTGGACTCTTAATGACCTTGCGTCGATCGTCCCGCACTGATTACAGAGGAGTGAGTAAGTGAGAGTGAGGGGAATATTTAAGCAAACCTTTACGCGTAAGATGCATTATTTCAATTAAAAATTAATAAAGGCGAATAAGAAAAATCTAAAAAGACCATCCGCTAGAATATTGTTCACTTTTTATTGAAATCGGAAGTACTCGTATATGATTTAACCTAATATTTACGACGCGATTAGGTTTTAAGTTTTAATATCGAGGTATGTTTGGGTCACATTTTAACCAACTTTTAATTAATTTATCAAAAAATTAAAAAGACCATTCTCTAAAGAATGCGTTGAATAATAACATATCTTTTTTTTTTAAATTCAATATTTATGACGAGAACCGGTTTTATCTGCAGTGATTTTTTTTATGATTGACCCTACTATGCGCCTTAAGCTTCATAAATAAGTACTTATACTGTCTAGCTAAGTAAAATAGCCACTTTTCATATAACTTCTTGTTGTTTTGGCAAAGATTAGCGTGAGAGCTTGAGCCAGTATCGGAGGCTAAATATCTGAGATGCCTACCGCGTGCGAATCCTGTTGGACTCAAAGCACCCAAGGGAATACGTTCCATTTTGAAGTTGCGTGCCTGGCGTACTGGGCTAAGCTATGGCGAGTCTTCAACAAATAGTTCACGAAGTTATTGCATGTTGATATTTTCGGACTGTTTTTTTATATTAAACGAGGATTAAAGTGGTTAAAGCGTACCTAATGTTACATAACTGACGAAGCATGTTGTGACTTTTTAAAAATGCGTATTATTATTAATTATGTGTAGTTACTTATTAACAAGACAAACTAGATTGAAATTCCATCATAGTTGCCAGCCCTATTTTAGATTTAGGGCTACATTCCTGGTACCCAGCAGTATAATTATGCTGAGCTCTATAAATGCTAGTTATATTTAGTTAATTATGTAGAGTTAGGTAAAGTTTGCTAGTGCTAGCTTAGCTATGATGTCTTTATTGGCAACTTCTTGGAACTGATGGCTAGAAACTTAACACTAAATTTCAAAATTAATTTGTCGACTGTCCTCTTTTATTAACAGTTCAACTTGTTCTTATACTCGTATCAATCAAGAGTCATAACCATTTAAAATTTTAGTAGAATTACTTTAGTTATTGGTCAGTAGAAAAATTACCTTCTTTCATCGCACTAAAAGCTTCCTGATATAAAAGCTCTTGGAATTAAACAGTGTACTAACTGCAAAATGCGGACTCCACTTTCATAAAAGGCGCATATTTCATGGTGAAATACTAGAATTCTGCCATAGCTGATACGACGTTGTTTTCTCATACCTTTCCACGTTTTGGCAACAAAAGAGTACCTACTTGTTCTTGCTGGGAAGACTTAAACATCGAAAACAAAGCAGTTTCTTAGAATTTTCGTAAATTTCCTGTCGAAACTTTTAGCGCTCCCGCGGCAACCGAACAGTGGTTTTTGGTATTGAAAGCAGCTTTTGAGCGTTTCTAAAATTCAACGAAAGTTGTTTTTTTGTGATTCATATTGTGAAGCGTTTGTTGATGTTTGCCCGAAGGAAATTTCATTCACAAGTTTTCCGAGAAACCATACAATATTGAAGAAAGCACGCCGATTCGTTATTGTGATAGCGCGTTTTATATAAGATTTTTTATTAGCATATTTATTTATAGTCATGATCGTGTTCAAGATGCTCAATATAATAGACCCAATACTTTCCGGGTTCTGTACTCAAAAAGGAAAAAAAACGGAATCCCTTCAGGATTATTTTGTTATCAGTTAGTCCGTCTGTCTGTCAGACCCTTTTGTCGGAAATGCGTAGAGATATCAAGCTGTTTGTATGAGATATTTGGGTCTACACTTTTCTTCATCTGTGAAAAATCAACATCTGGGTGATGATTTTGTAACGCATCGATTGATCAGCAATTGTTATAATAGAATTATGTTCATTAGCTATACTTAAATATTGGTTAAGTCATTCGACAAATATTTATTTTTTATTTTATTTTTTTCACTCGAACGGCGACGTTACAAAATGGTAAACATATTAAGAATCAGTTTCAATCAAACAGAATTATCAAATCTATACAATGGCCGATTGCCGATGAGTTACAAAAATGTAAATATATTTTGCGATTTTACAAGAGAATCAACCCCTACAGGGTACCTACTTCCCGTTGATCTAGAATCATGAAATTTGGCAAGAAGTATATAAGGTCTTATTATAGCACATGTTGAGGAAAAAATCTATAAACCCTAAATATGTACATGTTAGGAACTTTTATACTTAGATAGTCGACCAAACATGCACTGGGCCAGCGTGGTTGACTAAAGCCTAAACACCCTATAACTTAGGGTAGGCTCGAGCCCCTCGGTGGGGACGTATACCTATGTTTGTACGGAACCCTCGGTGTGCGATTCCAATTCGCAGTTAGCCAGTTTTTTTACACAGATTCTGCCTGTTAATGTTACAATGTGTACACTTAACGTAAATAAATAATGAATATAATAGCAATGTAGGTACATTATTCTAATAAACGGTGTCTCAGCGGATTTCAAACTTTGAAAAATTATATTAAATCAACTAATTTATTTTTAATGGTCTCAATTACAACTTATTAAATTACAATGGTGCAGATTAAATGTGTGTAATATTATTTGGTCCAGATGTTGACCATCCCGGCGGTTACACTCTTCGAAGCGGACGCGCGTATTTTCTATAACACGCTGCAGAACGATAACTGAGATAGCTCTCACTTCCTCTATTATTTTGATTTTAATTTAAACTATTCCTCCAAACTCTTAATTTCAGGTAGATCCATAAAAATCTGCTGGGGTTCAGTCAGCTGGTCTAGCATGGTAGGATATCTCTAACTTTCTTCGGAAATAGCCGAAAAACCGCTATAAAAAAACGACACCACTACGTACGCGCGGTGCATAAAAGACCACTGCGATCGACGTGGCGAGGAAACAATCCGCAGCACACAGGTATCGAATGACATTCCGCTCCCCACTATAGCCCAGCTATCTTCTGATCTATACAAGTTTAAATTTATTCCGCGCTGGGGAGTATGATAAGAAGACGAGAAACTTCCTAACAAAATCGTAATACCTAGAACTTTATTTAACACTAGGTAATTATTCTACGCACTTAACATTATATGAATAAATTGTAAACAACTAAATTATGAACTGCGTATACAAGCCGAGTATACGCAGTTCATAATTTCGTTGTTTATAAACTAATTGGTTACACAAAACTCCTGAAAACCGACATCGACAGACATAGGATAGCGCTTTTACTCAACAATTTCGGAAATAACATATGAGTAGGTTCATGAAGCTATATTTTCCCTAATGAAGGATCGCGAGGTAAGCGGTACGGGTAATGGTTTAATCAGCCTCTGTAATGGGGGACTGTTTGCAAAGATTTTCGCGTGTGAAATAAACCGTTTCTGGTCAACACAGCTATTATCAGTCAGATTGTTGACTAGGTTTGATTATGCACTTAGGTTTTTTTGGGCTATGCGATCCCATTGCACTACGAATGTCAATAAAAGAACCTTCGTAGAAATATTTTCGCTGAAAACTTTGAGTGTTTTAGGCGCATAGTAGGGTCAATCATAAAAAAAATCACTGCAGAAAAAAGCGGTTCTCTTCATACATATTTAATAAACAAATCTTTAAAAAACATATGTTATTATTCAACGCATTCTTTAGAGCATGGTCTTTTTAATTTTTTGATAAATTAATTAAAACTTGCTTAAAATGTGACCCAAACATGCCTCGATTTTAAAACTTTAAACCTAATCGCGTCGTAAGTATTAGGTTAAATCATATTCGATTATACTTTCGATCTCAATAAATAAAGTGAACAATATTCTAGCGGATGGTCTTTTTACATTTTTCTTATTCGCCTTTATTAATTTTTAATTGAAGAATTCATCTTACGCCTAAAGGTTTGCTTAAATATTCCCCTCACTCACTCCTATGTAATCAGTGCGGGACGATCGACGCAAGGTCATTGGGACCACTATGCGCCTTATATAATATTCGCTTTTGGATGCGTCGTCGGTGGCGCTGTGGACTTGGCACTGGCCTTCTAATCGGGAGGTCCGCGGTTCGATTCTCCCATGTACCAAAGTGCTATTCATTTATCGAATTTACAATAATATGTACATTTGTCCGATGCTCCTACGGTGAAGGAAAACATCGTGAGGCAACCGAAGAATGCGAAGAATTTCAAAGGAGTATGTGAAGTCGACCTAGCCGCACTGGACCAGCGTGACTGACTAAGGCCTAAGCACCCTAACTAAGCTTTTTTTTATAGAAGGCCAAGCAAATGACCCTTTTCCACCTGATGGTAAGTGGAAATAGAGTCCAAATGCGAAAATAGCTTGTGCGGGAGAGAGACTAGCCACCCTGACCTTGCCGACCTGCAAGGCCCTTGGTGGGGATGTACATTATGTGCTGTGATGATGACTAGCTTTTGCCCGCATCTTGGCTCGAATTAAATTCGGAGTGATTTACGACTTTAGGGGATTTTTTTTAAAGAATAAAATCATGCAATCGGCCAAACAAACCTTCAGCAGATAGGTTTTGTGAACATAATTTTTCAGGTGAGGTTTGTTCTTCCAGTGAAGAATCTACCTCAAAATTCAAATCGGAGCACAGCAATGCAAGAACTGCTGCTTTGCGGCAGAAATAGGTAAGACGGGGGTACCCAAGCAGGCGACCCTCGTACAAAGTTTCCCTCCGGCTTGGTTTGGTTTGTGGCAGGGCTTCACCTTAGATATTTCAACAAGAGTATTCGTAAATTTTTGCAAATTTCAAAAAGAGGTCAATAGAATCAAAGAGGTCAACCCACAGGGGCGGGAAAAATAAAATAGATCAAAAATTCAAAATCTATACAAAATTAATCTAAAATAAAATTGATAAATTGAATAAGATTAAATCAATGATCCCATAAAACATTTATTAAAATAAGTAAAAAAATTTAGTAATGTATAATAAAAATATATTTAAATGGAATAAATTCTAATTAAATTGAAATAATCTTCATTTATTTCGGCGATAGAATGTAAAATAATCTGCAGCAATTATAAAATATACCCAATGAAGAAAATGAAAAATGGAAAGATTGATTTATTTCATTTTATAGTACTTAAAATGTATTTTATAGCACGTCATACACAATAGGTATGTTAAATTTGAAACATCACAAGAGCCTTGAAAAAGTAATAAAACGTTCCTTTGAAGGATTAACGCTTCTTGTGAGAGTGAAATCCACAGAACCTGTTTGCGAAATAATTTATTACCTTCATTGAGCTATTTCTGAATACCTGTTGGCAATAACATTTTATGAGGTAGACCAAAGTGAAGTGAAGGGTGTATAAAGCACGGACGACAAAGCCGAAGTCGAAAAATACTCTTTCAGGTAACGCAGATTAAATTAATAGATAAAATACTTATTTACAAGAAAAAGATAAGATTTTAGATAGATTCATAATTCGTTGCGACTTCTGCTTAAGTTATTTTATAAATAAATGCGAGTTGTTTTTACGCAACTCGTTACTCGAGTTGTTTTTACGCATCTTGTTACTTTAAAAAAACAATAAAACTGTACAGGTATTTGACAGTGTCTGACATTAAACCCTATCATTTTATTCAATAAAGTGTGTTTAATAAAATAACATGTTTTTTTTTACAAAAATAAAACCGACTTTATAAACACCCAACAGTCAAAAATAATATTAAGAATACACACATCACATTTTTAATTTGAAGTCAGTGCAATATTGCAAGACTTTCGATCATCGCTTGGCACCGACTTCAATATAAAATGTGATGTATTCTTATTATTATTGTTGACTTTAAGAGGATTGTGAAGCTGTAAATTTTCATACAAAAGCGATAACGCTTTTCTCCCTCTAAACATAGTCCAATTTTCAAAATATTTGGAAATCTTGTAGATATTATGAAAAACTAGGTTTGTACGTTTTGATTTTGAAGAAATATTGCTCAGAATATAAGTTATTAGCATCTAAATATCTATATTTTCGACTTCAAAACTACCTTGAGCATTTTTGTCTTTTTTTGACTAAATTATACTGAATTACAAAAAAAGCAAAACGTACAAACATATATTAAGGTATACTGAATCTAATGACACCAAAAGCGTCTAATTTCATAAAGGTTTAGGGGGGTAAAACAGTTATCGCCCGAAACAATATTTCAAACAGGAATTGTAGGCAATTTCGACCATTTCTTGCAACTCTCTCTATCGCACGATACGGGTCGGGGGCAGGGATAAAATGTAGTGATAGTGATGTGACATAATGTTATCGTAGTTATTGTCGCCTATGGAGGAGAAAGTAATATCGATATATCGATCAATAGTTAAAGTTATTACTCAAGTCGGAACTATTAATCTTCACAAATACCTTATACATGAAAAAGTAAATATCTTTTTGAATACGTTTATTGATTTTAGTGTTTTATTTTAAAGATTTTATTTCAATACAAATTTCCTTATTTAAGGGTTAGCAGCCTGTAGCCTGTTAACTTTACTGTAAATTCCCAAAACCAAAAAAGGAAATAAATGTAAGTATGTAAGTAGTTGTTTGTTATAATAAATATAAATAAAGAAACCAACTCAAAATAAATTCGTATTTTGTTTCTTGTGATAGGTATTTGTTATGCAATGTATGAAGTTGGAGCAGCTAAAAACGTGTAATAGACTATGCAAGTAGCGTTATTTTTAATATTATTTTATTTGAATTTTATTCCTCTAAAGCTGGGCTCTAAGGTTTTACTCGCGTTATGGAATCTATGATTGTATACAAAATACAAACGACAAAGCCCTAACAAACCGAAACAAATACCTACTCAGCAAAGCAAAAAGTGAACTAAAAGACACCTATAAATTTATATAGGCAAAATATGGCAAGGTATTCGCGAGGAAAACGGAGTCAGAAAAAATCTACTGGATCCGAAAAGAAGCCGATATTATTACGTTAGGTAAAAAGTAAAATCCCCTTAATTTAATTACCGATTCGGTTTTTTCTAAGTACCTAATTTTTCTTATCCTTTTAAATGGATGATATCGAAGATAACATCATAGAATTATTCAAATGTCTAAATGTTAATCACTTCTTAAGACAATTACCTTCAAACAAAAATCAAAAGCTTATTTGTATTCATGTAAACATAAGGTCTATGCTAAAAAATTTTACTAAGTTACAACAAATTGTTAGCTCCTGTAATACTATAATAGATATGATAACTGTTACTGAAGCAAATTTATCAGATATGATTTGTCAACTTTATAACTTGGACGGTTATACAATGCACACAAGGCTAAGAAAAAACTATAAAGGCGGCGGTATCATAATTTACGTTCACAATCGTCACCAGTTTCGAACAACTTACACAAACACTATTCACTCGGAATGTTTCACTGGTTACCTTACTACGCCATCGAGATATACCTTAGGTGTGTGTGCCGTGTATAGACCACCAAAACAAAACAAATACTCTTTTGTAGCCGAAATTGAACGCGTAATTCACTCTTTCACACAAAAAACTGACTTAATTTTCCTTGGAGATATTAATATAGATACGAAAAAAAGCGAAAGCATACAGAAGTCATACGTGAGCACAATGTATGGAAAGGGTCTTGTAAACGGAGTGACTGATTTTACTCGAATAGAAAGCAGGAAAGGTGTAATCTCTAAGACATGCATCGATCACGTGTTTGTCCGAACCCGTTTACAAGACGTTTTCTGTGGGGCGCTCTGCGACGTACTGGCTAGTTATGGGCGTTATAAACCGTAAACAGTTATTGAAACTATTTATTAGCAGCAATACCGAAAACTATGTATTGACTTCTTCAGAAACTATTTATCGGGAGTAACTATTTATTGTGTGGAACGGACGGTTCACTTGCTGTCGCTCGCAACGTGGTACCCGAGCGAGAGCCGATACTAGGCGCCAGGCTGACGGAATCGACGGCAAACGATTCGCGCCAAATTGTAAAATAGGAATTGTAAATACAAAACTTCGTAACATAGTGTAAATAAAAACGTGTAAAATATAAAATAGGTTTATATTAAAGGTTAAATATTGTGGATATGTACAGAATAACAATGTACATAAAATCAAATGAACTTTTAATTTAAATACGCCTGCCGCCTGGCAGCCAGTCCTAAGCCTGGTCAAAGTATGAAGGAAAGTTCATTTTCATTTATCAAAATAATACTGGTGATTACTATCGAACACCCAATACTCAGTCACGTCAATAGATAGTTGCCGAATAAAATCATTTATTCAATAAAACATGATTTTCCTTCGAACCGAAACCGAGCCCTCAGTCGACACTTACGATACCCGATACCTATTCAATAACTAGTTATTAAAATAAATAGTTTCAAAAACCGTTATTACAAACTAAACCAATACATAGTTTCGGTATTGCAAAAACGCGTACCGACCCACCACTAGTACTGGCAGATCACCGCATGACGATTGCAGTGTTGCCAGGTGGCCGTTTCAATTTCCCCCTCGATCTCACTCAAAATCCCCCCGAAAATTACCATTTTTGACAAAAAAACCTCCAAGTACTACTAAAAGAAATACAATTGGGATATGGAAATCAAATGTAAATTTATTTACGAAATATTTCCTCCATAGCTTCAAATATTAAATCATATACTTAAGTACATTCTTGTCTGTGTTGGTTTAAGAATCAGATACATACATTTTTTCCGAGGAAAACCTATTTAGCATTCGAGATATTGGAATGTTCTCATTCATTTCGGTAGGTTCTCACATATTTTGATTTACTGGATTTTGATATAGTTTATATTAAATTGCACGGTAAACGGGTACTTATATTATAGCTGGCGGCCACTTGGGAGCCAACAAATTTAGACTACCTGCGAATACAATAAATCAACAAACAGAATGAGTAGATAAACCAGTAAACAAGTAATGAGTAAGCAGAGAGAAAGAATTTTTTTTTATTTAAAAAAAAAACGTCGCCCCACACTAAGATTTTCTCCTGTGTCGTGGGTGCAGTTACAAACATAGAATATCACATGCACATACGCCCAGACCGGAACAAATTTCTGTAGGCCATACAAAACATTTGTCCCGTACGGGAATCGAACCCGCGACCCGTTGCGCAGTAGGTGATCACTCGACCTCTGCGCTAAACGTGTAATTAATACTGTCTTGAGACGAAACAGTTAGGAACCACACTTTGTTGCTTTTTACCCCTTTGAAATAACTTCATGTTCCCTTCCCGACGTCAATTCTAATCCAGCCCTTATAGCCGAAAATAGTATTGATATTTATAAAATTATTTTATCCTTTTTATATGTAAATAATATTAAATTGTAAGCTTGTATATATTTTAGTTATTCAGCTCCCTAACGTGGTCCTTATCATGATCCTAGATTCTATTCCCATTCCGAGTTCCTTATTATTCCAAACGTTTCCTAAACTTTGTCATGGCCATAATGCAGAAATTGTGCGGAGCCATAAAAAAAATACTTGGTAAAAACCTTTTGAAGAAATCGCTTTTGGTGTTGAATCGAGTTTGTGTAAGGTAATAGAAATATTGTGAGTTGTATTTGGCTTGAAAAAAGTCTCCGAAATTCCTTTAACATTAATATTTACCTCCGAAAATCCCCCCAACGGACTTACCCTCCAAAATTCCCTCCGACGTTGAAAAAAGCCCCCGAATTTGCAGGGAATCCCCCCCATCTGGCAACAGTGGACGATTGCTGTGCTAGCCGATATGCCGGGTATACAGGATGCTCCGCTTTATGTGAAAAAAATAAGTAGTGATAAACTTAAAGAATGTCTCCCAAAAATTGATTTAAAGTCCGTTAATTTGATGAGCTGTCCTATACAGATAAATAATAAAATATATACAGAAATTAACAACTGCTACAAGGAATCGGAGTATATACATCAAATAAAAAAATCCAAAAGAAATAAACATCCGTGGATCAATAAACGGGTCATAAAATTTTGTGAAAGGAAAAATGCATTGTTCGAGAAATGGTTGAAGGATACGAATGATAAAATTGTTGAAGTAGAATATAAAAAACAAAGAAATAAAACGCATAAAATTATAGAACGTAGCAGAAACAATTATTTTAGAAATAAACTATACTTGTGTAGTAACGATATAAAAAAAGTCTGGCAAATAATAAATGAAATAACAGGAAAAATCAAGAAATCGATTGATGATGCTATTATAAAAGCTTTCAGCAACATCGGCACAGACAACGATATAGCTAATATGTTTGCGGATAAATTCAAAGAGAACGTTCAAAATATACTTCCAAATTGTAATACAAAATTATTAAATAGTTCGTATATGAAACCTTTAGACAAATCAATGCTGTTTCCTTTGGCAAAAAAGAAAGAAATTCATAAAATTATAACGAATTTAAAATCAAACAAATCGCCTGGTATCGATAATATTCGATCCTTTGATATAAAACTAGCTGCTGATAATATCGTAGAAGCCATCACTAAACTTATAAATACAAGCTTAAAGACAGGAGTATATCCTGATGAACTCAAAACGGGTTTAGTGAGACCCATCTTCAAAGGTGGTAATTCACGAGACTGTTCAAATTATAGGCCCATCACAATGCTTCCTGTAGTCGATAAAATTGTAGAGAAATATATTTGTGACAACATTCATAGATTCTACAATCAAAACAACGTGCTATCTTCAAACCAGTATGGATTTCAACCTCAAAAAAGTACTTCAGCCTTACTATCTAAGTTCACAGATGACATAAATTCGTTTCTGGATGATAAAAAACACGTTCTTGTCATTTTTATCGACTACAGCAAGGCATTTGATACCTTAAATCATCAAGTATTAATAGAAAAGCTGGGGAACACTGGGATCCGGGGTCAGGTTCTTGATTGGTGTAGAAATTATCTTACTGACAGATCGTATCAAGTAAAAGTAGGAACCTCCCTTAGTAATAAGGTAACTGTTACAGAAGGAACAGCACAAGGATCTGTGCTGGGTCCCCTTCATTACTTGGCTTATGTGAACGATGTGTGTAATGTAGTAGAGCATTGTAAAATTTATCTTTATACTGACGACACCTGTCTAATTTCAGCAGACAGAGATCTTAAAACAGCAGAATATAAACTACAACTAGATTTCGACAACATTTGCAAATGGTCTCATGACGCTGGTCTTGTTCTAAACTGTAGCAAAACCAAATTACTTCACATTTGCTCGAGCTACTCTAAAACAGTAGGGTCTGCTGAGATATTAGCACATACTCATAACTGTTTTCACTCTTATAAAAGTAACTTAAAATGTAGTTGTCCACCATTGCAGATAGTAAATGAGCAAACATACCTAGGACTTAAAATTGATCAGCGTTTCAACTGGAGACCACACATTGCCGATGTGTGTAATAAACTGCGTGCACTCATGGCTAAACTATATATCATAAAAGATAGGGTACCTTATGATATAAAACGTAACATGTACCTAGCGCTTGCCGAAAGTGTCATGTCTTACGGGATTACAAGCTATGGTCGCACTTTCCAAACTTACATAGACGATATTTACAAAATTCAAATAAGACTCTTAAAACTAATAGTACCACCTAAAATTAAAAATAAATTACAAAATGAAAATGAATTATTTAACCACTGTAATGTTTTACCCATACATCTCCTATACAAATTAATTATTTTGAAAGAACAATACTTCAGAAAGGAAATACAAAACGAAGAAATATTTACAAGATATCAAACAAGACGGTCCGAAAAAAAGTTTTTACAAAAACCTAGGTATACTAACTTTTACGGTAAAAGGAGATCAGATTTTATTGTACCAGAACTTATAAATAACTTACCTAAAGAAATAAAACAACAAATAAACCCAAAAAATATATCGTGCATACTAAAAAAATATTTTCAAGAACAAATAAGCGATTCTTCCTAAAATTATCTCTAATATTTTGTATTTATTATTATTCTGGTGTTTATTTATACACACTCTGCCGACTCTGTAGAGATGAAGGCGTGACTAGATTATGTATGAAATAGTGGAGCAGCCTGTATCGTGTCCGATCCCCTCCTTGCGCATCAATACCGGTCGGCCAGCCGGCGCATGCGGGTGCGCTGCACAAGCAGTGTTGCCACCTTGGTGGTTTTG
Source organism: Schoenobius gigantellus (assembly GCA_963935595.1). NCBI lineage: Eukaryota > Metazoa > Arthropoda > Insecta > Lepidoptera > Crambidae > Schoenobius > Schoenobius gigantellus. Next base: position 9,776,316 of record OZ012556.1, on the reverse strand, counting down.
TCACCAGATCTGGTGGTTTTTCAAGACCTTTAGCGATATTTTTTCATCATTTAGCGTATTTATTTTTTTTAGTGGTTTTTAGCGGTTTTCTGGAATGGAATCTGACAACACTTCTTCGAGAAGAAAATTTCCTACTGTTCCAAATAGACACGAAAATCTATACCTAGTTATAAGCTTAAAGTCTATGAATGCTCCCACTTTACATTACAGAACAGCAGTTTCGTTTCCTGTAGGTATTGATCATTTTCTCCATAGACTTAAAATATACTGTCGTATAGATATAGACCAACTGACAGTGCGAGCGAGAATGTATATAGTCTTATGAAGTTCTAGAGTTTGAAAGAGACAGTGCATTTAGCTACTTTTTAACCGATTTTGAAGGACAGATCAGCCACATTGGATATTGGAATTCAGCCACATAGTATTGGAATTGACAATTCAAATATTTTGGTCTTATTTTAAAATGAGCTGTCAGTACGTCTATACGCCAGTATATTCTAAGTCTATGGCTTTCTCCGGTTCCAAGGCAACGGATGATTTAAAAATGCATCGGACTAAATGTACTGAAGTTATTAAAATGTCTTGGCACCCCATTTCGTTGATGAACTAATAAAAGATAAGAGGACAGTTTTGCTTAGCTATTGTTTAACTACATTACATACTTTATTAGTATTTTATTTAAATAAAAAAAAAGTTAGCGGAATTTGGTGGTTTTTTTCTTGTCCACATTTTAAGAAACTGGCGACATTTTAATGTGGATCTGGCGCCCTAACATATTTCAAGGTGGCAACACTGTGCACAAGTAGCTAGTGTGTATGCATAGGTATAAGATAGTCATAGGAGCTGTTTATGTGTGTTTACCGTTTAGTGTTAAGTAATCTTTTTGCTATCCACATAACTACAAGTGGCACTGGAACAAACCCGTTTGGGGTTTATCAGTGCAATTTAATTTAATAAGTATTTTTATTTCGTAAATTTATGTTAATAAAAAAAAAAAAAAAAAAAAAAGTACCTAAATAATATACGAGTATGTAGGGTAGGCAGGGTAGGCTTATATGGGAAGAAGGCACCCTTCGTACGGTTTTGAAGTTTTTTTTTCATTCTAACTATAAAATTTAAAGTAGCTGATTACATATACTAATACGTATTTTTAACCGACTTCAAAAAAGGAGTTTCTCAATTCGATGCGTATGTTTTTTTTTGTGTATGTTACGCGATTACGCCGCCAATTGCAGACCGATTTTCAAAATTCTTTTTGTATTCTCAGAATTATACTCCAATGGTGGTCTCATGGTTACCAAAGTTAGGATCTGATGATGGGATCCCATAAAAATGGAGGGAAATCCTTAAATTTTAGGTGCGTCCAACGTGTTTTTTTTTATAAAAACGTCGCCCCACACTAGGATTTTCTCCTGTGTCGTGGGTGCAGTTACAAACATAGAATATCACACGCACATACGCCCAGACCGGAACAAATTTCCGTAGGCCATACAAAACATCTGTCCCGTGCGGGAATCGAACCCGCGACCTGTTGCGCAGTAGGCGATCGCTCGACCTCTGCGCTAACCGTGTCAACAGTTTTGTGTGTATGTTACGCTATTACTCCGCCAATTGTGGATCGATTTTCAAAATTCTTTTTGTATTCGGTAGAGTATACTCCTAGGGTGGTCCCTAGGTCACCAAAGTCAGGTTCTGATAATGGGAACCTATGAAAATCGAGGGATACCCTAATTTAATTAGGGTTTCTTTCACTAAAAAGTTAAACAAAAAAAAAATATTTTACAAAAAATAAAAATGACTTCAAAAACACTGAAAAGTTAAAAATAGTGTAAGAATAGGTACAGACAACATTACATTTCTATATTGAAGTCGGTGCCAAACGATGATCTCCTAGAAAGTCTTAAAATTTAGCACCGTCTTCAATAATGATGTGTGATGTTGTCTGTACCTATTCTTATATTATTTCTAACTTTTCAGTGTTTTTGTAGTCCAGACGAACCCGACGAATCGAACCCCGCCGGACGGACCTCCCGATCAACATCCGGTGGCCTCAACCACTAGATCACGGAGGTGGTAAAAATTTTTTTTATTATATTTTTTATTTTTAAAAACTACAGGCTGATTTAAAAAAAATAGAATATCAAAATCGGAGTTCTCTGTAAAAAGTTATGCGTGATCATTCATTAAAAAAATATATACGCGTCGAATTGAGTACCTCCTCCGTTTTTTCGTCGGTAAAAAATGATGGAAGTACTGGAGAGTTGTAGTTGTTTCACAAATCTTAAAAAAGCTCCATGATAACATATCTCTTTCTATTACGATTTACTAACAATAACCATTTTTTAACCGACTTCAAAAAAAATATTTTACAAAAATCAAAAACCCACTTCAAAAACACTAAAAAGTTAAAAATAATATAAGAAAAGGTACAGACAACTTCACACTTCTATAATGAAGTCGGTGCCAAACGATGATCTCTTAGAAAGTCTTAAAATTTGTCACCGACTTCAATATAGAAGTTTGATGTTGTCTGTACCTATTCTTATATTATTTTTAACTTTTCAGTGTTTTTGAAGTCGGTTTTTATTTTTTGTAAAATATTTTTTATTTTTAACTTTTTAGTGAATGCAATAATTTTAGTTCGATTTTCATGGGATCCCATAATCAGATCCTGACTTTGGTAATCTTGGGACCACCCCAGGAGTATACTCTATCGAATACAAAAAGAATTTTGAAAATCGATCCACAATTGGCGAAGTAATCGCGTAACACATACAAAACACGTTGGACCCACCTTAAAATTTAAGGGTTTTCCTCGATTTTCATGGGATCCCATCATCAGATCCTAACTTTGGTGACCATGGGACCACCCTTGGAGTTTACTCTATCGAATACAAGAAGAATTTTGAAAATCAGTCCACAATTGGCGGCGTAATCACGTAACATATACAAAAAAAAAAACATACGCATCGAATTGGGAACCTCCTCCTTTTTTTAATCCGATGCGTATGTTTTTTTTCCCGTATCCCATGAAAATCGAGGTAACGGGTGAGCTGATATTAAATTATGGTTTCTTTCACTAAAAAGATTTCATTCACTAAAAAGTCAAAAATAAAAAATATTATTCGGTGACAAATTTTAAGACTTTCTAGAAGATCATCGTTTGGCACCGACTTCAATATAGAAGTGTGATGTTGTTTGTACCTATTCTTATTATTTTTAACTTTTCAGTGTTTTGAAGTCGGTTTTTTTTTGTAAAATATTCTTTTTTATTAAAACTTTAATTTGCAGAACGAATTTAACTTTATTAATGGTAATAATTAAATTAAAAAGTAAACATATACTTAAAGCTTTGTGTTGTAATTTCTTGATGGAACTCCATGGTATCTTGTTATTAAAACACTAATTTCACAAGTTCCACTTGAATCTTTATTATATTTAAATTATTGCGACCGGATTCGATATATCGATTGCCTGACGATGATGTATCGAAACCGGTCGCAATAATTTAAATATAATAAAGATTCAAGTGGAACTTGTGAAATTAGTGTTTTAATAACAAGGTAAACATATACATTATAAAATAAAACCTAATAAACATAATTAAAAACTAAAACAAATGACATGTCTCTATCATTTGTTTTAGTTTTTTTAATTACACTTGATTAAAATAAAATAAAGGCCTTTGAGTCAATTTGCAGGGTGTCAATTTGCAGAAAAGAAATAATAGTAGATTACCCAACAAGTAAAAAAAATATGAATTCTTTTCGAGGCACTAAGTTGTATCCCGAGAGGAGCGAAGGATTCTAGAATAGAATCCTGAGCGGATCAAGGGATACAAGAGCCAAGATGATTTTTTTTTCACGTGTTAGGTACTCTACTTTTTATTATTGACTGCGAGAAAATAATTACTCTGTGATTATGAATCAAATTTTATTATGGGTAATACATAAAAGAACAATAAAAAACAAAATAACTAGAAATTAATTATAAAATTAGAACAGTGTTTGAAACTTAGTATGTTTTGGTGGTTTTTAGTACGTTTTTATAGCAAGAGTGTGCAACCTCTTTGCACGTTTTTCTTTTTTTTAAATTTAATTCGTATATTCGCGCATGTTCCAAATTAATTTTTTTTATTCACTCAGTGAAACAAAGAGCGTTTTATTCACTGTTTTTGAAGAATCGCGAGCCCTTTGTCCAGTGTCAATGGTAAAAAAATACATTAAAACTTACTCGAAATGGTATGGTTATATGTTATGTTTAAATCTCGTTTATATTCGACGCAACATGCTGGTGCAAATATTATACTTAGCCATATAGTCGTATTATGCTTTACTAGCTAGTGATGAATAAAAATAAATAATTGATGCATCTAATGCTTTTATTATAAAAATGTTTAACTTGAATAAAAACGTATGTTGTCTTAGAGCATTGTATATTGGACGTTAATCATTCGTTTGCTATACCATACAGAGGTGTTTGTCGAGTATACAACTTCACCTTAACTTGTAAGCTGATAAAATATCAGTTGAACTACCTTTTTTTTTATGGAGGGAAGATACATTTTTTACGGTATTCAACAAGGGACTTGAGCTGACTAGGCCACCCCAAGGATATGCCGGACTCGGGTAGAAGACCCAATACCTGCTAAAAACCCTCCAGATACTTCTACCTCCGTAGAGACACAATCGGGATCGGCGTTAGCCATTCCCCGATTGTGCCCCCTGGAGGGTTGCCTGGCGTACGCGCCAGGACTTACCTCTACGGGAGGGTCGACAAGTATCTTGAGAAATTCGACCCCCCAGGCGGCCAAGCTAGGGGTGAAAAGTGTCTCTCGACCGGTAGTCATCCGGCCGAGCCGTTTCAGTCCCCAGCTTGCTAGGGAGCTAGTGGCGCGCGTCCAGGAACGCACGCCTTCTCCTCCCCAACCGCCTGCGCCGGAGCGGTGCGGCGAGAGAGTCATCCTCTCGCGCCCGCTCCGCAGCCTCCTTCTGCGAGATAACATCCTCACAGAAGGAGGCGACAGCCTCCCACGCCGCCGCGCTGGTCAGCATCTCCCGTGCATCAGTTGAACTACCTACTTACTTAGTTGTTTCCGCTCTGTTTCAGTTGAATTACCTTCTTACTTAGTTGTACTTATACTACTGTAACAGAGCGGAATCTATCGGTGCAGATAAATCACGTTGGCAAAATATGAGATATGAAAAACAGTAATATGATTCCTTAAAAAGATATGCTTGTAAAAAATAGCAAGTATAATAATTTTGTGGAAAAAAGAAATTTCCTGGTACTTACATAAAAGCGAGGTCTTAATAAAAATGTCTACACAAAAACGATAAGTATCTACTTCAAAGGCCTGTACGAAAGGGATTATTCTGTATACAAGCTAATTTTAATAACAACTGTTCGTCAAAGGAACGTAATGTTTGTTGACTAGAACGCTAAGCTGCGTTGTTGGCCCTCACAAAGACGTCCATCTTATCTTACCTATCTCTCCTGTAAAGCAGCGTGCTTGCAATAGCTGTGTTTGGTGTTTAGACATCTTTATGTCACAAGCAACATACACTGTGGCCCTTGTGGCTGCAGATGTGCAAATTTGATAGGAGCCATATATATGCACAAAGACTGGACCGAGCTCTTGACTCTTGAGTGGTGTCTTCCTAGGACCTAAGTCTTGGCATTCTGGGAATTTCAGTATTTGTATACTGGAATTCAGAGATTTGTTTCGATTCTCAATTTGAAAAAAATTTGGAGTGATCTGGTTCTTCAGTTATGTTCAATAGGCGAAGAATCAGAATAACACATAGACGTTATCACCGTCATACTTAAATTTGTCACCTCAATATAAATGTTAGTAACATTGGTGTGTTCCGACTATTGAAGGTAAAATAGCCAGTTTCTGCAGTTTTTGAGAAATACAGACGATACTCACTTCCGTCTTCACTTACCATAAAGTGAGACGAAGGCTAAAAGTTTCCCTATTGCATGTAAAAAAATGTTGTGTTAAGTCATCTACATGGAAGACAGCAAGTTATTTCGTAGAAGAAGGTGCAAACTTTAACACTTTCTAGGAGATCATCGTTTGGCAAATATAGAGTGTGATGTTGTCTATACCTCATATATTATTTATAACTTTTCAGTGCTTTCGAAGTCGGTTTTTATTTTTTGTAAAATATTTTTTTATTTTTATATTTTTAGTAAATGAAATCTTTGTCTGACACTTAATAGTACGTGCCTATTGTATTTAAAATAAAATACTCACTTCTAACTTCTAAAAGTTAAGGATCATTCCATCATCAGCTCAGGTGATCACTACCAGACGCAAATATGTAAATAGCTTCGGAAAAAACATGAAACACGTTAGACGTACCTATAAAATTTAAGGGTTTCTCTCGATTTTCCTGAGATCCCATTATCAGATCCTGACTTTGGTGACTTTGGAACTACCCCAGGAGTATACTCTATCGAATACAAGTCGTTTATTGAAGTCGGTTAAAGATCAGACTTCTTAGTCAACACGATTTAAAGATATGACCGTTCATATCGCACTTCTTCGCAAATTTTGCGATTTAATAAAGGGATCAAAATCTGTAGGATACTTCTCTTTGACTTATAATCATTTATCAAGAATCAAGCTCTTATAGCACATGTTAGGAAAAAAAATACATTGTTAGGAACTTAGATAAGTGTGCACGGAACTCGTGGCGTGATTTCAACACGCACTTGGTCAATTTTTCTAATGTTATCGAAATAATGCATACATCTTTATATACAGGGCTAATGTTAATGGACCTGCAACCTCGCAGGATTACCCTGTATAATAGCTCTCATACAAACATATCTCTCTATATATGCGCAACGACTTACGTGCGGAAAAGAACCACCTCATCCCAAATCCCTCTAGCGGTAGTACCACGATTTTATTTTGGGCGGGGGAATATCTTTACGATTCGACAAGGGACTAAAAAGCTGACAAGGCCGCCCCTTGGATATACCATTGGACTCGGGTAAAAATCCCATACCTGACTAAACCACCCTCCAGTAACTTCCACCCCCATCGAGGCACGTTCGGAATCGGACTAGCCATTCCCCGACCATAGCCATATCCCCCTGGAGACAAGCCCAACGGTGAGCCATTGCTGACCCAAGCGCTGGGACTTGCCAAGGGAGGGGTCACCGAGTTATCACAATGTGACCCCCCAGACGGGTGACCAGGGATGGAAACGTAATGCCTCCCGACCTGTTGTCGGCCGGCCGGGCCATTTCGTCCCTGGTTGCTGAGGATAGTTGGTGGTGCGCGCCCAAGAAGTCTAAGCTAAGTCATAAGTAAAAAAAATGCTACATACATATAGACATAGTTAAGAACACGTATTACAATATGGAATGTACACATGCAATTAATAATAAAATAAATAACAGCGTATCTATATAATATATTGTAATTCAAATATTAATAATAACATGTATTTTGTTATTATTAATATTTGAATAGATAATCTTTCTCTTTTAACAAACTCCATCTCGAACAAAGTAATCAAAAAAATAAAAACAACGCAACATGAGTCCACACACCACGAATCATAATGTTATTTCCACAGACGAGTGACTATGTATTATTGCATTTTTTTATGTTTACTGTCGGGTTACTATCTTTTTGGCAGATTAGTAGTTAATTTAGGTTGTTTGTTGATGTCTATGATTAGTATTATTATTATGATTAGTGGTAGAGACAGTCGTCACCACTCATCGTAATTACTATTGTTTTAGTTTTTTTTTCTTCTATTTATAATTAGTTTTAAGTCCAGCATTCAACTTTATTTCAAATGTTTAGTTAGTGTTTAGGCGTCTAGCTAGATAAAGTTTAATGTTCTATCGATGTGGAAGGCCTCGTCGGAAGAACAGCGCTTCGGTGGCGAAATGCCATCGTAGCATAAGCTGAGAGGGGGACCTTTTTGGCCCAACACTGTTTTTTTTTTCTCTCATTTTGTATTGTCTACTTTTATGTTGTTAATACTGTAGTATATATTAATCTTAGCTCTGTAAGTTTTTTGTGGCCAAATAAATATTTATTCATTCATTCATAATGTTATAGAATAATGTAACGTAGAATAAGAAAAATCAATAATATGTAGATATATAATATAGTAATAGTATTAATCAATAATATGTAATGCAACAGGAGTGTAATACATATGTGTGCATGTGTGTATGTATATGTTATAATGTCTATGCGTGTATGTATGTCTGTGTGTATATTATACCGGGTGTAACTGAACACCCCAATAACATTTAATGGGCATATAAATTAGATACTAAATGGACCTTCCGTGCTTGTCTGAGACCTAGAACCCCAATACTTTCAGAGTTATTTGATTTCAAACTGAAAGCAAAAACTTTCAAGTGACAACCATAATCAGCTCTTAACACAAAAGAAATTTAAACACAAAATGACACGTGACAGACGTGAGCGTAGTATTCCTCGTACGCTTACATAGGGCTTTCGGCACTTAATACCAAAAAGTAATTTATTTAGTTTGTATGACGTGAGCGTAATATTCCTCGTACGCTTACGTAGGGCTGTCGGCACTTAATACCAAAAAATAATTTATTTAGTTTGTATGGAAAAAAAAGTAGGTTTGTTAGCCCTAATATTTTTCCTACAGAATCCTTAAATGTTATTGGGGTGTTCAGTTACACCCTGTATATAGAACATAATATTGGATAGTTATATTTTAGGTCATGCGCAACTCACCCTAGATAAAAGAGTAGGGTAGTCGGACTTACTCGTATTCACCTAATAAATAGATCAAAAAGAAAATACAGTATAACAAGGGCACGGACTACGAGTCTGTACTCTGTGGTAATTTATTAAATAACTAGCTTTCCACTCGCAGTTTCGCCCGCGTCATCTTCGTTTTTCCCATTGGAATTCCATATTTTCCCGTAGATAGATATCCTATAACCTATATTACTCAGTAGTATTGTAGCATTCTATTAGTCAAAGAATTTTTCAAATCGGTCCAGTAGTTTCGGAGTCTATTCAATACAAACATACAAAAATACAAATCTTTTCTCTTTATAATAATATTAGTATAGATAAAAAAGAACTATTTCTTTATAAGTAGTATAAAGCTATCATTTGCAATGAACTATTAATTGAGACGGTCCTCGTCATTCCGCGCAGGGCAAGCAGGTCCCAACGTCGCGGTCAACCGCAGCTGTGAAGGCTGGCGCCCCATCCCTATAATAGTATTAGTAGCTCTGTTTGTATAGTGAGAATCCTATTTGACCTATTTGTTGTGAATTGCATAATTACTTCTCTCTTTGGTATTCGTAAATATAAACATGTTGCGTAATTAAATTTTTATCATTGCGACAGGGGCGTAGCTATTGCCCTTGATGGGCCCTGTATTAAAATTTGTTGGGGGCCCCTTCTTCCTAACTGTAGCGAAACCCTATTGGAAGGAAACAATTTCACAATGGAACAAAAGCACTAGTATTGAATGAAATAAAAACATTAATTGAGTATTACTCATTACGGGTTATTGCCCATGGTTCACCTATATACTCGTATATAGTTCACCTAAGTGTACTACAGGAAAAAGAAATACCCCGTGGTTCACTAGTAAAGGTCCATAAGCATTTAATTATAAAGTACAAAAGAAATTGAGGATTGGCACTATAACATTTTTAGTTGCTCCTAGGAGCTAGTTCGCCAAACAATTGAAATCGAACATTTTTCTCGCCTTTTTCGGCAAATTTATTAATTAAATCATCCATATCAGAAGACTGCTGAGAGATTTTCTGCCTCTATAGATATTATTATCTATAGATAAAATTTTATGGCCGTTCTTGTCCCATAGAGGTTCATAAAGATTAAAATTTTTTTGGATACCTCTGGTTGCAAAGTAAACAAACGCGAGTAACGAGTATAAATATTAAAAACAATTAATTTTACTGTAATTTTATTACATTTTATTGATTTTTTAAATATTATTTATTAAATGTAATTTCTTAATTCAATTCATTAATTTGTAATTGTAATTGTTTAAATTAGTAATTTATAATGCAATTTGACGAATTTCAAATATGGGTCCTTGTTACCTGAAATAAATGCAATTTATTTTTATTTTATTTAAACTAGCTATTCAAATTTATTTTGTAAATGTGTATAATAAGTTTATATTTTCGGGAAATTAAGTGTACGGCCTTAGAGTTTGAGTGAGAATTTGAACAAAATTTTATGAATTTTTGCTTACGCGAGTTCAGGGCGCCTGTAGATAGGGGACACCGTATCTTTGATACGGCTGATACGGCGGTAACTACGCCCCCGCATTGCGACTCGAAAAGGTAGATTTGATTCGTCAATAAAGCACTGAATAAAGTTCTTTTCACTTACTGAGTGAATAAAATCTTTTTGAATTTGGAACAAGCACGAATTATTAAAAAATAGATAAAACGCGCTGAAAGCACCTACTCGCTGGCTTAATCAAGTTATCCTATAGATCCACCATGCCGCATTATGCTGCAACAAAAAAATTCCGCCAATTTTAGTAAGTTTTTCTCTATCTGTTATCGTGTTTGTTTTATGTCATTGAAAAATCTATTACCATAAATTTTATAAAATGAGTTCACCCGGAGACGAAAATGAGGCACAAACTCCGGCATCATTTCATATTAAAGCAGCAATTATATTAGATAATTTAATGTTGCCGCTAAAATCTCGGGAGCTGAAACTGAAAACATACGATTTGTTTTGCGACTGATAAACCACTAATGGCGCCAATTACTTCTCAGAGTCTGTATTTCTTTATAATTTCTACGAATTAACCAATACTAAGAAGCCGTCACAATAAAATTTACAATGTTTATATTTAATGCTTTGTTTTCTAATTACCGATTAGGTATGTAATAAAATGTGTCAACTCAACTCTAAATACCTAGTAATATTTACTTTTTTTGCAATCAATTGTCAAACTCAAACTCAAAAATCTTTATTAAATATAGACCTTTACAGGCACTTATTGACGTCAAACAAATCAAGATAAGCCATGAATTATTTAAACCTTGTATGTACATACACCTCAACCATAATTAAGATGACAATATATGTAAATACAATTAAAAAAAAGTTGACTCTACACCTGTTCGGAAATTGGGAGAGCCTTCTCGAGAAGAACAGACAAGAAACTCGGAAGGTCTAATTTTTTTGTCTCCTCTTTTAAATTGCCAACATTACAGTAATATATTATTTCACAAACAACTTTGGTTTTACTAAAATATATATAGAAATGCCTGCCGGAGTGATTGAAATAGTTACTTAAATACATTGATCTATCTATCACAAAGTGTACTTAATGAGCGTCAAATTGTCACTGTTTTCGTCAATCTCAAGAAGTTTTATCTGTCAGAATTATAGTCAGACACTTTATAATATGCTTTTTTCATAAGTACTTTCCTGGCTGCAATCTTAAATTTATTGAAGCTAAGTTCTTTAATATTGGTTGGGTACTGAACGAATATCACTGTTATCACAAAACAAATGTATATTTTTATGGACATATAGGCTGTATGTAAAAAGTAGAGTACAAAACTCGTAAAAAAATGTCATCTCTAGAATCCCACGATTCGCTCGGGATTCAAATCTAGAATCCTTCGCTGCTCCCGGGATCCAATTTAATACCTCGAATGAAATTCCCTTTTTTTCAACTTGTTGTCTAATGTACTATTTTATTGAACAGTCCTAACTGATGTTCGCTCACCATGGTCGTCTCAAGAGCGATTATTATGGCGATAAACTAAGGTAAGACAGTGGTAGCTGGTCAGGTGAGCGCAGAAGCGTTATCATCAATTAAATCAAGCAGAAAAACTCGAGCCCCGTGGGGAGACGAGCTCTGGACTTCCAGATCTGCGAGTGATATCCACCATTAGACCACGGAGGCGGTAAAAATATTATTTAAAAAGTGGAATCAATGTAGGTTGTAGAGCTCGTCTCTACTTTTAGATTCTCTGGTACATACGTACCAGAGAACCCGACATACACAGATAACACAAGAGCCGAGAGCAAACAAAAGAGGATTTGTAAAAAAAAAACGATATACCTCTAAATAAATTATGTAATCCAATTAGAAAGCGTATTATACGTACGAACCGCTGAAATACAATTTATTATTTTTAGACATTTTCTCTATACATACAAAGTTCCACGAAAAAAAATAAATGACAAAGTACTTAATTAATTAATAAAATCCACAAAGTTTCGTCTATCTAGTCTAGATAAATGAGGCTTCCATAAAGCCCAACGCAAAGTTTTATAACCATTATTTCTTTATATAATTTTTTAGCTTTTCTTAAGGATTTTCCCTATTATTCTTTTTAAATCACCTCTGTATCAAACAAACAAAAGTAAAAATGCTATTCAAATCGGTCAAGTCGTTTTTGAGTTCTAGCGAGACTAACGGACAGCGAGTCATAAAAAATTTGCTGTTATTTATGAAACTTTTTAGTAAAATTTAAGAACCAACAAGGTTCTAGGACAAAGTGTTAAAATAGCACGTAAAAACAAAGGCAGCAGCCCTAGAACAGCCCTAAAACAGGTGGTTGCAGGGATTCCCTGGACTATATAGGCGGAATGCAACCCCTACATCTCAGTTTTGTCGCGGTCGTGATAAGGGAAGGTTGTGTCGCGTGTGACTAACCCCAGTGAACGTCGTGATTCCAAACGTATTATTCTGACGGTTTGTTTTGATAATCTGTGGTTCACGTCTACCGCCGTATCTGGATTTGAGGTAAGTTTGGTTATTGTTTAGTTGAGAGGACAACACAAATTAGGTTTTCTTTGTTATCTTTCGTAACCATTGATTGTTTAGTACCAATTAATTGTAAATGCTTCCTCGATATTGAATTATGAGACAATATCAGCTGAGCTTACGTTGTTCTATTTGGGTAAATTAATAAATTTACGAAAGAGCTATTAGAGTTTCGGACCCTTCTGACCGACAAGCTTGGACCCAATTTTATGAAATTTTACTTTGATTTTGACCCGATTATGGTCGTTCCTATCTATAGCAAATGTGGATCGTAAAATTATTTATTATTAGAAAATTTACTCATAACAACAGATTGATGATTTTTGGTTTGAATTCTTGAATAAAGGAAAACATTGACACAAACTTTTTGAAGATGCAATACATAATGCATAAACTTACGTTGTCTCTAGGTATAATAAACTAAATAAACTAATCCACTGGTACAAACATGTTTCAAGGGAATGTTTAGGTTAGGCTATTATTTTGCAATTGCTTCTCATCTCTACATATCCCCTCAGCCGCTCCATCACTCAGGGTTGTGGCTGAAAATCTGTGTTTTTTGTTCTTTTTAAACCTTCACACAAGGCGCATTTAAAAAAAAATCTTGTTTATGATTCCACTTTTCTTGATTTTGATTGCATCTTGATTTTGTTAATGTGTTTTGTACTTAATAAAAGTTTTTTAGATCTATCATTTTCTACTTATAAAAAGCTCAAGTAATTAGGCCAGATAAATTTTATTCTTTCTTCGTTATAGAGAAATGGTTTAGTATTGCTATTCATATGATTTAGTGCTAGGCGAACTAAATGGCTATGAATAACCAACGGGGCTCTTTTCGAAAACAATCTATGCCCAGCAGTGGGCGTTTGCGGCTGCGATGATGACAATCTTCTGCTTCTTCTTATAGGTACACACAGCAACACTCTAGGCTTTACACGTTGACTTTGAGACCGCCCTTATGTCGCTCGTAATAGCGGTGGCTTTCTTATAACAAATGTAAAGCTTGACGTGTTGCTGACTGTAAATAAAAATGAATCGCCGATCGATGGTCTCGCTAAAACTCAAAAATGGCTTGACCGGTTTGAAAATTTATTTTAATGTTTTGTCGTCTTAATAAAGGGGTGGTTAAAAAAGTTATGAGGAAAACCCTAAAGGAAGCTAATAATAATAAGTATAAAGAAATAATGGTAATTTAGTATGGACTATGGCGGCACTCTCTGAACTTGACGACTGTCGTCTGTCAAGGTGCTACGGGGTTCACTCGGTCAGCTAGTAAATAATATTAATCGTACTAGCTGTGCCGGCGAACATAATATAAAAAATAGTTTATGACCTATTCTCAGGCCCACCGAATGTACACAAAAAAAATCATAAAGATCGGTCAAGCCGTTTCGGCGGAGTTTGGTAACAAACACTGTGACACGAGAATTTTATACACGGTTATTTTTTTATCACCCTGGATAATTTAAGGGACGGTTCACGACATGGTATACGAATAATTTAAATATAAATAAAAAAAATAACTCACTTAATTTTATATTATTTTTTTAGAAAATACAAAAAATGCTGCACTAGTTGAGAGCAGCATTAGAGATTTTTTAATTTTTTTTAGATTTTTTTTTAAAATTTTTATTTAATTTTTTTTATTTTTTATATAATAATGGATGTGTCCTGAAGCATCCCTAAAATTGTCCAGGGTGATAAAAAAATAACCCATGTATATTAGAGAAGATTAGAAGATATACACGTGGGACTTGTTTACAAGTGTTGATTTACTTAGGAATCACGTCTGGGTTCGGTTGATTTCATATCACCATTTGTTATTTGCTTCTCCATCTTCGGTTATATTCAAAACAATCGGCCTTACCACAAAAAGTTTTTTAACACTGTCTTAAGTTAAACACTGTTTAAACATGATGCTGTTTCATTTGTTTTAAAAGGATAGATAGAGACAGCATCATGTTTATACAGTGTTTAACTTTAGACAGTGTTTAAAAACTTTTTGTGGTAAGGCCGTAAGTTTCTAATTTATTCGATTCGAAGTATGATGAGTACGATTTATAAGAAACACATATAAGTAGTCAGCCTACCTTCTATTTAGAAGAATATCTATATTTAAGATTCAAAGATGACCAATTTTAAAAAAATAAGTTTTTACTTAACAACAAAATTATAAATTTAACAACAGATTGGTGACGCTGAGTGGTCGCAGAAAGTAACAAGATTTGAAACTACTATAGAAAATCATTCATTCCCAAATTGATTCGCCTTACCTATTTTTCCAGTTAAATATGAATACAATTACTACCGTGTTCGCAATTCTACTTCTTAACACATGATAATAGCAAGAATGTGTCGCCAATATGATGAACTTGTCAGAGGCTTTCACTGCAGTTTTCATAAATTTTAAAATATATTGTTGAATAATGTAAAATCATTATTTAAATCAGTCGCTTCCTTTGCGTAATTGTTGATTTAGTTAATAATTGTTAATTTTTTAAATGTAATAATAGTTATACCTATTCATTCACTTTAATTGTTGTTAATTTTGTAGACGATCCTTTGCTACACATTGGGTTTCAACCTTGTTATCAGGTTTTAAAATAAGTATTTTATTTATTACTCAAATGGTTGTAACCTGTTTTAATTGTAATAAATAAATAAACATATTATCTAAATATTCTTAAAGACAGAAATATTATTAATAATATTTCACACGATAGAAAAAAAAATCCAAAGATCAGTCTGTTTATTCTGTTTATTATCAAACATCGGTGAATTAGAAAATACAGTAATAAATGAAATAAAAGTTTTACACCAATAGACGTGCATTTTAATTGTCTAGAAAATTGCAAAAATATATTTTTTATTTTGTATTCTAGTTTTCCAAAAATCGATTGAAACGTGTAAAAAGTAGCGGTTTCATTCGGTCACAGTGTGTAAGCGACATTAGAAGTTATGCAATATACAATTTCTTTGCAATACAGCAGTCGCCGTGCACGAGTAGATTTCCTGGGAAACTTCCCCTTAAGGCGCATAGTAGGGCCAATCATTAAAAAAATCACTGCAGAAAAAACCGGTTCTCTTCATAAATATTGAATAAGAAAAATCTTAAAAAAAGATATGTTCGAAGTTTTGGATATTGATATGGTATTGTTAATACGTGTATAAAATTTAAAAGAACCATGTGGTCAAAAGCCCCAAAATAAAGAACCACTGAAAGAAAGGAAGAAAGGAAATGTCAATAAAACTCTTAATGTTTTCTCCCCAAAAGCAATATTTTCACATCCACATTCATCAACGTAGGTTCAGCGTTAGGCGTGAAAAAAATCGGTCAAGTGCGAGCTGCACCGAGGTTACGGAGTCTATTATATCATCTGTGACGAGGGTTCCGAGGAAACTTAATCTAAGTATAAGGGTTTAGCCATACATTTACGGTTTTTAAAACTTTTCCATAACATATACTGTAAGACGTTGCTTTTTAGTAAAGTTCATAGTTCTAGGTCAACGGGAAGTATCTTATAGGTTTTTTTTCCCGTTTATGTCGCATATTTTGTGTGAAATCGCGAAATATACGAAACTAGCTTTCCGCTCGCATCTTCGCCCGCGTTACTTTTTTTTTCCCGTGGGAATTTTATATTTCCCGTAGGAAAAATAATTTTGTAGCCTATGTTACTCAGGGATAATGTAGCATTCTAATGGTGAGAGAATTTTTTCAAATCGGTCCAGTAGTTTCGGAGCCTATTTAATACAAACATACAAAAATACAAATCTTTCCTCTTTAATAATATAAGTAAAGATAACGGTCATATTTTTTGATCGCGCTGACTTCCAAGTTTGATTTTTGCACAACTGAAAGAGACCGAGGATCCGAGCATTTCATATAAATTTCTACGCATTCCTGAGAAAAAGGGTGTTGACAGACAGACAGACAGACGGCTAACGAAGTGATCCTATACGAAAATTACCCACAAAGGTCGAAAGGCCGACTTGGGCCTATTTTATGGCCGCCAAGATCACCACATTTAAATCCCTTTGATTTTTTATTGTACGCGATGTCAGTATCCTCGATGGCGGAGTTGCGGACTCGCATCCAAAGTGCTTACATCAAAATGTCGGGTTACGCGCACCGCATTAAACATTCTTTTATTAAAAGCGCTAGGACGTGTATGAGAGCGCTAGGACGTGTATGAGAGCGCTAGGACGTGTATGAGAGCGCTAGGACGTGTATGAGAGCGCTAGGACGTGTATGAGAGCGCTAGGACGTGTATGAGGGCGCAAGGTCAATTTGTTTTTTTTTTACGATTAAATGTGTTTTTTACCGAGTGCTTTGAAATTTTCATACTCTTTAAGTAGCCATCAGATTAAAAAATACAGAATACCGTTACGTTAACACAGAAGCTTAGAGTAGGTATAAGTAGTCATGAAATAAAAAATATTTAGAATGCCATAAGTACCTTTTTGGAAACTAGAATAGCTAAGCATGTTTTTAAGATGATGGGCACGTTGAGCGTCTTACATTTTTTTACACTGTAGCTGAACAAGCATGAAAGAAAATTAATTTAATTTTTTAATTTTTTGTTTTTTATTTTTTAAACACTTTACGCTAGTTTGTTAAATTTACGTCTTTGTTTTTGATAGCTGAACTATCGCTTGTGAAATAAAAGAAAACGAAATCGAAAAACCTCTCCATTTGTAGAAATGGCACTATAAAATTAATCCGACTTAGAAATTTTAGCGACAAGAAAAACTGCATACATAGATTTAAAAAAACTTGTACTCAGTTCGGGAATCGAAACAGGTCGTATAAAAAATGAAACTTAATATTTTTTTTTGGGATATGGATTGTATAGGTCGTAAGCAGTATATGTTACTATGGAACATGATAGCTAAAATGAATTAATATTTTTAAAATTAAATAAATCAAATTGGGATGGAGAGTAATGGGTCACGATTTGGTTCGGTGATTTGGTGTTAAATTCATTTTGATATCCCTTACGCGTTCCTGCGAAAAAGGGTCTTGACTTGACATACAGACGGACAAACAATGATTCTATAAGGGTTGCGTTTTTTCTATTTTGGAGTTACAGAAATCTCCTAAAATTTAGACGAGTTTTTCTGAGTTTCTTTTAGACATATTTATAATTCCGACATAGAGGTAGAGTCATTAGTATCGTATTTCGGCAAGATAAAGAAATTAATGGAGTAACTCGGTGGGATATTGGATTTATGCATTAGAGTCAAGCAATACTTAATATTATGTCTAATTTTCACTCTGCATTCTAGAAATTTTAATTCGAAACATCAATAATATAATTTTATGTCTTGGCCAATTCATTTACCTAAATAAGTGTATGGGGAATAAGTAATGGGGAATAAGTAAAAATTTTGTAAATGAAGCATTAGTGAAATGTAATAGTATATTACGATATAAGTGCGTAATGGTGGTCATAAGTCACGAGGCGGAATTTCATCTCGAGCCGAAGGAGAGGGCGTAATAAAGCCGAGTGTGTAAAACCAATATACGCACGTATATCATACGACGTTTTTCAACACACCTGTGCGGAAAAATGCGTAAATTTTGGTTAAATAAGCAGATCATTGTTAATTTGTAGACAAAACTAAATAATGATATGAGAATAATCGTTTGGAAAATCAATGTAGTTCCATGATGCCTTTTATATTACCTCTAACTTTTTTAAAAATATCAATATAATCAAATAGTGCTGTTATAGTCTATAACCGCACTATTAGCGCTAAAACACGCGTATTTTATGAGCTGCTTTATACCGGCAGCTAAAATCGGTGAAATTAGATGCACTTTACGAGCAAGTGTGTTGAAAAAAATATTGACAAACGGTTGATGGATGATACTGTGTGAGACGGTGCTACTGCCACAGGGCCTCCAACTCTTCTTCTTCTTCCTTCCCTTGTCCCACCTACGTGGGGTCGGGTCTCCTTGTTAGTTTGCGCCAGAGCGGGCGATTCTGGGTTGTCTCTGCAGTGATGTTAAGGTTCTTTAGTTTCTTATATTGGACCACCATGTGGGTTTCGGTCTACCTCTTCCTTTTGGATGTTCAGGAAGTTTGAGTGCTATATTGACGACATGGTCTTTTCCTCTTCTCTGAGTGTGCCCGAACCACCGTAGCCGAGATTCACGAAGCTTTTCTTGTATAGGAGTGACTTTAAAACTTCCGCGAACATGTTCGTTCCTTATCCGGTCTAGTCTAGTAACACCGCCGGCCCAGCGCAGCATCTTCATCTCATTTACATGCAGTGATTATTCGTGACATTTCTTTATGGCCCAGCATTCAGAACCATATAGAATAGCTGGTCTTACTGCAGTTTTATAGACCTTCCCTTTAGTTTTAATGGGCATACGGCTGTCGCATAGGACCCCAGATAGGTTTCTCCACTTATGCCACGCAGCTTGAGATCTATAGCAAACGTCAGCATCAATATCTGCGTCAGATGTTATGACAGATCCTAGATATTTGAAGCGAGTGACCCTAGGCAGAGGATGTTCACCGATATAGACATTCTTCTCAGTTTGAGATGTTGAAGCAAATTTGCAGTGCATGTACTCAGTTTTGCTCCTGCTGACTCGTAGACCATTTTGCTCCAAGGCCTCAGTCCAAGATGTGAGCTCTATTTGCATCTCTTCTGCTGATTTGGTGGCAAGTACTATGTCGTCTGCATATAGCATGCACCATGGTAGTGGCATTTGTAGATGTTTCGTTAAATAGTCAATAAATAAATTGAATAAAAGAGGGCTCAGGGTGGATCTCTGGTGTACACCAACTTTGACTTCAAACGGATCGCTAAGGCCAACTGGACTTTTGACTTGAGTTACACAATTACAATACATATCCCTGATTATGTCGATATATTTTTCGGGAATGTTTTGAGCTCGGATCGCTTGTGAGACTAGTCTTCGAGGCACTCTATCAAAAGCCTTCTCCAGGTCGATAAAGACCATGTGCAAGTCCTCCTTATTTGCTCTGTGTTTCTCCATCATTATTCTCATTGCCTGAATAGCGTCCGATGTAGATTTTTCTGCGGTGAAGCCAAATTGGTTTTGTGACAAAGTGGTTTGCTGTAATAAGCGTTTACTTACGATTCGCTCCCAAATTTTAAGGGTGTGAGAGGTTAGCTTGATTCCTCTGTAATTTGCACATTGGCCTACATCACCCTTATTTTTGTAGAATGGGGTTAAGTAGCTTTTCCGCCATAAATTGGGAATGGTTTCAGCTGAGAGAATAAGATTAAATAGTTTTGTAAGCCACACAATCCCAGTATCACCTAGTATTTTCCAGATTTCGGCTGGTGTTTCATCGGGGCCAACTGCTTTCTTGTTTTTCATTTTTCTCACAGCATGTGTCACTTCCTCATTGCTTATAGCTGGAATTGGGCCCGATGTAGGTATAATATCTGGCAGCTCCTCACTAGGAAATTCTTCGTTTGAGAGTTCATCATAGTATTCTTGCCAGCGCTTTTTAATGGATTCCTCTGAAGTCAGTAGTTTTCCGTCTTTATCTTTTATATATTAGTTTTAATATCTAAGGTATTTCTAAAACGTTGTTTTGCAATTTTAAAAATTTCGGTGTCCCCTTTGGCGGTTTCGATTTTGTTATAGAAATCGTTTCTAGAGGCAGCTTTTTCTTGTGCAAAAATTCTCTTAGTTTTAGATTTAGCTTTCCTGTAGTTTTCACGGTCCTCCTCTGAGCTACTACTTTGCCAGGTTTTAAACAAATCTTTTTTCTGTTGAACGGCTTCTCTTACTGATTCGTCCCACCAAGTAGGATCTTTATTTTTGATTTTGATACACCTAAATTTGCTCTTGCTTCAGCTTTACATTTTTCTTCAAATTTTGCCCACATGTCTGTACTATTCTGATATTCTATATATTTATGTCTTTTTCCAGGTAGTCATACAAAGATTTGATCAGAGCTCCACCCTTATTCCCATGCAAATTACCCCACTTGATCCTCTCTGTTTTGTCAATTACGTGCTTAATAGGTTTGGGTAGCTTAAATTTTGTTAATAAAATCCTATGTTGTGCGGTCACAGCCTCGCCAGGTATAACTTTACAGTCCCGGAAGCATTGTCGCAGCCGCTTATCTCCGAGAATAAAATCTATCTGTGACGATTTCCCGCCGCTCTTGTAAGTAATTAAATGTTCTTCTTTCTTTTTAAAGTATGTATTTACCAAATGTAAGTTGTGCCTTATTGCAAAATCCAATATTACTATTCCTTGTGAGTTTCATCTTCCAATTCCATAGCCCCCGTGCACGTCTTTGTACTTGTCCACCGTGGTTCCAATATGCCCATTGAGATCACCTCCAATGATTTTATGCTCGTCAGTGTTTATTGACATTAAGAGATGGTCAAAATCTTCCCAGAACGCACTTTTTTCTTCTAGTGAGCATCCCACTTGAGGGGCGTATGCAGATATTATATTGATTGGAAGTTGATCATCTAGTGCTATCTTCACCGCAATGAGACGGTCTGATTTTCTATCTACGTTTATAATTCTGTCCTTTAGCATATCACTCAGTACGATGGCTACTCCGTTTCGTTTTGTATCCAAACCATGGTAGATTAGCTTGTGGCCCATTCCAATATCTCTCGACTTAGAACCCTTCCACTTTGTCTCCTGAACGCAACATGCGTGTATATTTCTTCTCTTAAGGATTTCGCTCAGCTCGCTGCTTCGTCCCGTTAAAGAACTAAGATTCCAGGTAGCGATCCTCAGATTGTCAATAGTACGCGAACGTTTTAGGCGTGGTTCGTCGCTTACGGGGAACGCCCTAGTGCAATCTTCTTTCGCATCCAAGGTAGAATATGTCGCCTGTGCGTCGCTCTCGGGGTACGCCCTAGTATGTGATCGATTATCTGTATTAAGCTTTTTCATAACAAGGAGAATTTGATTTGGCAGGTTGGTTTTTACAGCCGGTTGCCACCTGACGCCAAGGTTGTTGCCCTCCTGGAGTGCCTGAGCGCCGCCGTTGGCCCTGTGTTGAGCTCCTCCGCCGCCATCTCTTCTAGATACTCCAACCCAGCATCTAGCACTGTCAACGACCTCGACCCCAAATACGTTGTGGAAGCCCGGAGTAGGGGTTTGATAACGGAGTATCCTTCTCCGGCCTGTTGGTCCGCGGGAGCTATTTTATTTCGCCCCTACCCTCCATATCTGGCGAGCATTCCCCGATCCGCCACCTGGGGACGCGTTCTCTAGGGGTGAGGCTCCCCCACAGGGCCTCCAACTAATTCATTACTTTTTCATTTTCTATTAAATCTCAAACTAGCGGACTAATAGTTATAAAAAATATGTTTAAAAATTATATATAAAAATTAGCAAATATTAGACACTTAGGATCAAAAAAAATATTTATTTAGTTTGTATGGAAAAAAATAGCTTGATTAAGCCCAATATTTTCCTAGAGAATCTCCACTTCTGATTTTGATTGACATACCCTTAAATATTATTTCGGTATTCCGCATTTGAAGCATTGACAACATCACATTTAAGGCAACAAAAACTTGAATTTGTTTTATATTTTTTTACGTATATTATAGTACATTGTTACCCCAGGGGTGAATGTAACTTATTTAGTCTAAATAAGTCTTTAACCCGAGGTAAACACTGTGCTTTTCATTACGAATACAAGGAAAGTAAAAACAAAACAATGAATTAGCTAAAGAATAAATGTGTAAATTTGATTTTACATAAATTAACAACTTCTGCTTTAGCCCGCTTTCTCTTATTAAATCAGGCGTTAACTCCATACCTGAATCAGATGAACTCATTGAGTTAATTATTAACACAATGTTATACACATATAATTAACAATTAATACAAATCTCTGCTATACGGAAGTATTAACAAAACTCTTCAAATGGAAAAAAACAAATGAAGATCGCATTGCCGCTTACCCGTACCTTTCCCGCTTATTTTATTTTTTTTTCTGTGGCCGGCCAGCTATTCAGCCATTATTTTTAATTTTCATAATTTAAAAAATGGTAAATATTTTTCCCAAATCTGTTATATTAAAGAAATAGTTGAAAATAAATTATAATAAAGTCATTTGAAAAATATATTCTTTAAATACTTAACATTTTGTTATTTCAATTTTACATCGCGCTGTAAATGTGGCTGTATAGAAAGTCGGAACATGGTTCAATAAAATGTGATAAAAGAACTAGTCTCTTCTTTAAAATTTGACAGCAGCTGTCAGTTGAAAGTGATTCTCCCTAGGGCTGAAAAGTATTACTTTCAACCCGCTCCTCAGGCAACTTCAAACCTACTTTCAGAGTATGAGTAATGAAATAGTACATTGTTACCCTAGGGGTGAAAGTAACTTATTTAGTCCCGAGACGGTGTTTGGCGCCCGAGCGTAGCGAGGGGACCAATAGTTCGAGGGACTAAATAAATCTTTAACCCGATGTAAACACTGTGTTTTTCATTACGAATACAAGGAAAGTAAAAATAAAACAATGAATTAGCTAAAGAGAACGTGAACAATGAATTAGCTAAAGAGAAGAAACGTGTAAATTTTATTTTACATAAATCAACACCTGCTCTAGCCCGCATTCTCTTATAAAATCTGGCGTTAACTCCATACCTGAATCAGATAAACTCATTGTATTAATTATTAGCACAATGTTGTACAAATATAATGTAACAAAACTCTACAAATGGAAAAAAACAAATGAAGATCGCATTGCCGCTTTCCCTCTTATTTTGTTTAAATAAATTATAATAAAGTCATTTAAAAATATATTCTTTAAATACTTAACATTATGTTATTTCAATTTTACACCGCACTGTAATTGAGTGGCTAGAAAGTCGGAACATGGTTCAATAAAAATGTGAAAAAAGAACTAGTTTCTTTTTAAAATTTGACAGCAGCTGTCAGTTGAAAGTGATTCTCCCTAGGGCTGAAAAGTATTACTTTCAACCCGCTCCTCAGGCAACTTCAGACCTACTTTCAGAGTATGAGTAATGAAAAAGTACATTTATACTTTGCAGGATGGAACTAATTATACTTTGCACTTGACTAATTTCAGGGGTGTACTTGAAAGAAAAAGAACACTTATAGCAGCGGGTTTTTTCTGTTTGCCAAAACCGCTTTTTCTTAAAGTTGGGCAAAGATATCAACTTCAAGTCAATTCTTGTTTCTGATTCTAATACATGTCTGATATCCTGTAAAGTTGAGGAGTATCCTTCTATCTTTACGCGATCAATACATCATTATCCGACGCACAAACATCAACAACATGCGAATCAAAATGTAGCAGATATTCTTAGCCATATCTTGCTGCGATAAAAGCTAAGATTTATACTTACAATAATATCATTGGGCGCTTTTACGATAATAACTGTACCGGCAAGGAGAATATACATTGATTGAACACACGACATTATTCAGAAGGCCTATTCAATGTCACATTGCGATCGATATAATTTAATTTCTATTATTAGTTATGTATAGTGATATTTTTATTATTCTTTTAGTTCCATACTAAATTGTTATATGTATGTGTTGTTATGTCTTGATTGCTTTATTAAACGAAGATGAAATAGTAGAGTGAATGAACTAAGTTCTTTCATAGGATAACAATTTGTTGGGTTAGTGTAATTTGGTCTTCGAAAAATATTGGTGAAGTATGGTTACAGATGAATTAAATTATGTTTTCTGGTTTCGGGTCAAAATAACAGTCGGCATCGTAAGTTTTAATAAAGTTGTGGCACAGAGTGCGGGGCATACCCACTAAACCAACCTCGATGTCCATTTTGTCCATAGTCAGGGTGATCCAGGGTTTGAGTAACCCCAACTCTCCGGACCTCCCTGGGACAGCCTGGCTAGCATCGGTCCGGATCTCAACCGGGTCTAAAGTGAGGCATTACCCTAAACATGGAGGTACTTAGGCTGGGGGCCTATGATGCCATGAGCCACTCTAGCGTGCACTCCACACCTAGGGCGGTCATGGAAGGCTGCGAAAGCCTTCTACCGCCTAGCAGTTTCCTTCGAAGGGGAGCGGCATTAGAGTCGTTTTTCCTGCTACCTCTGCCTCAATGAGCCTAACGACCACATCCTTACACACGAACCCAACATGACATTATTTGGCTTTGTCTTCTACGAGCAGAAGGTACTCTGGTTAAGATAAACGCTTCCATTAGTTATCTTAATCACTTATTTTTTTTTATACCGTGGCCTTAAATGTGTAATTGATGCCAGTGGTTTTATTAAGTAGCTACTCCTTTTTACGAGCGGCTGCCGGCCTGACGTTAATGAGAGAGTACATTAGATATTGTAGCCAGTGGTGTTCATCTACATTACTGTCTGGCAATTAATGTATGCCATACTGGAAATCGTTGCGTTTCATTGAATCGCTTATTTGACAAAAAATTTACAATAAAGCACAAAAAAGATATAAAAATAACTCTCATTCATAACGTATAATACAATTAAACAATAATGACTATGGTCAAATAGGAACTTCTCTTAGCTATTATTTCTGTGGTGTAAGCTATAGAAGCTGTGGTGTATGCTATTCTGTGGTGTATTCTGTGGTGTGTATGTGGTATATGCAGGTGGTAGGAGAAGCCCTGATACCTATTAAGTGACCTACGAGACGTCAAAATACACAGTCCAGTTACAGATATGATACATTTTATGACCTGGCTGTATGACCATATCCTTAATCTGTCCTCTACTGTCGCTTTCCTTCCAGCGCCAATCCTTTCTCATGATCCTTGGCAAAGAATTGGAAAGTGCTTATACACAAACCGTGCAAGCCAGGAGAAAGTAAAGAAAAAAAAACCCAAGTTATGGACGCGGACGCCTACGCATATTTTAAAAAGTTTATAACACTGATTCTTGGTCTAAAATTCTAAATGAGAATAAAATAAATAAATAATATTGACAATTGGTAATTTGGTAAAATATTTGACATACCTACCTATACGTAAATATATATAAACAAAACAATATAATGCAAGACAATATAACCACACGCATATGCAGACGAATAGTTGCTGATTTACTCAAATATTTGGCATTTGAGAAGTTATAACAACAAATGACTATAATGTGTAATAAATAAACAAACGCTTTACAATCTAAACATATATACTAATAATAATCTTAAAAATATACGTATCCTAAAAAAAAAAAACTAAATCTAAACAAAACTAATCATAACACTAAAAACTTTGAGAAGTTAAATTAGTAACTAGCAAAGAAATCAAAGTGAATATGTAAATCTAAAGTAAAGACTAGGTACATTCAATATTGTTAGCTTCATTTTATTTTATGATTAGGTTCAACTTAAAATTAACGATGTGATGTTTCAAGCTTAAATCAAAGCGTACCTAGTTAGATCACTGTGTAATGAAGTTGAAATAATGCTAGCCTCGTTAAAAACATTGATAGAAAAATGGTTTCTTTTAGGTGTGTGATTCCTGTCTTAGACGAAACTTATATAGCTTATGATTCGCAGATATAAACGCTTGCTGTAGAACTATTACTTTTGATGATATGCTTTATGATTTTTATGAATACATTTAATTTATTTTAGCTGTTAAGATTTAAATTAATAAGCTATATTCAATTTTTTTATTTTCGAACTTTGGAACAAATGCACCTGTACAATGACATGTACCATGGTTTACGCAGATTGCTACATAGCTACATGAAAAATTTCCTTCCAGCGATATATACTTACCTCATTTATATCTAATAGTTTCATAACTAAGATGATATAGCCACATAGATGAACAGTTGTTTGTTATGCCAAACAATCTTGTATGTATGTAATGTTAATCCATTTGTGTATATGTTACGGGTAAAGCTAGAAGATGGAGTAAACCTAGGTTTACCCGGGTTGACTTAGTACTACCCAAGCTTCTTGGGTAAAGTCCGAATAATAAGTAAAATAAATTTTAATTCGGGGTTTACCCATACTCACCTAGGTCTACCCAACTCTGGCTGGGTAATGTCAGGTGTTGCGTAATTTTCGAGCCCGTGGCGCAAATCGCGGGGGCCCGCGTTCCCCCGCGCCGCTTGCACTTGCCCGTGTTTCTCCGCCGCAATCTTTTAATATGTTTGTGCTATTAAATATATTACGTTTCAGCCCGCTATTAGTTTTTGCTTTTAAAGCTATTAAGTTTATGCTCTTCAATCGATTACGTTCGCCTTTGTATGTTTTTAAAATAATAAAAGTTTGACATGGCCTTGGATTTTCATTTCGTTAATTAATTAGACAAATTTTTAACATTACCCAGCCTGAGTTGGGTAGACTTAGGTGAGTATGGGTAAACCCCGGATTAAAATTTATTTTACTTATTATTCGGACTTTACCCAAGAAGCTTGGGTAGTACTAAGTCAACCCGGGTAAACCTAGGTTTACTCCATCTTCTAGCATTACCCGTAACATATATATATCCATCCATATTTGTATACAAGGTGGCGACGTCAATACGAAAATAAATGAAAATAAAACGGTTAATATAAGTTTATAGCATAATTAAGAATGATCCAAATTAACTTCGTCATCTAAATTCATCATGACAGCTCATATACGTCCCCACCGAGGGGCTCGAGCCTACCCTAAGTTACGGTGTGGGGGCCTTAGTTAACCACGCTGGCCCAGTGCGGATTGGTCGACTTCACATACACCTTTCAATTTCTTCGCAGATCTATGCAGGTTGCCTCAAGATGTTTTCCTTCACCGTAGGAGTGTCAGAAAAATATACGTATGAAATTCGAAAACGAAATACACATTGGCACATGGCGGTCTCGAACCCCGAAACGTTCGATTGGAAGGCAAGTGCCGAGTCCACAGCGCCACCAACGCTCAACTTTTTATTGCATCTCAAATAGAAATAAAATAAACACACCTTTATTAAGTGTTTCTCTGTGAACATAAAAAAAGAACATGAATTACACCAAATTGTCTGTTTACACTGATACGGGGTTTAAGATCTGAGGTGATAGCCATGTAGGTACGCCCCGCTCTCTTATAAGTCCCATACACGCCTGTCGACTAGCCATTGGCAGGCATGGTGCGGTTTGTGGATTGCCCGTGTGTTCTCGGGCAACCTCCCCTTGGCGATAGCCCGACCAGTTGGTCAGGCTTGTCCGGGCGCGTGGGTAGTGGAGTCGCAGTGTGGACCTTAGCTAGCGCGCTCATAAGGGCAGGGAGAACACCGGGGGGTTTTAGTGGGTAGGCCTGGCACTCTGCCGGGAGGGTCCCACACACGCTCGCCGTCTAGCCAACGGCGGGTACGGTGCGGTTACGCGTTTCCACCCGAAAAAAAGGGCATGGTGCGGTTTACGGTCGGCTACGAAAAAGGTGTACCTGGTTTACTATTTCACAAAAAAACGTATGACAAAAGATCATTTTACAAACAACGTTTGGAAAACTAAGCATTTTACAAACTTTCATTTCGCAAACATATTACTTTAAAAAGAATCATTTGACATAATACAGGTTTCGCAAATGTTTTACGAGTACTTAGGAAATATTTCTATTGTTAAAATATGATTTTCATAATGTTTGTATCACGCGTTCCTAAAGGAACCAAAATAAAAAGCTCCGCACCAAATTTTATTAAAATTGGTTGTGTCGTTTAGGCGTAAAAGCGTAACAGACTGACAGACAGACTGAGTTCCTTTCAAATTTATAATATAAGCAGGGATACGTAACTTACAAGCAAGCTTACGAGTGGTTGAGGTGGTACGTGTCGGAACAGAAAATCGAATTATGACAGACAATTCAATTTGAAACGCGGTGTTTCGGGAGTATTGATTTTGATATGCAAGGAGTAAGATGACATTATTACTAGTTGGGAAGTTGAGTCACGTGGAGGGGCAACTAACCCCTTTACTTTGTATGTATAGGCTTACTCTTGAACCAAATCCAATCGATCGGCATTGAGATTGTGATTTTTCGTACGCTTATTTAGCAACACTAACGACAAAGTGGATCCGTATTTTGAGAGAATTAGATAGCACTGAGTTTGGTTCACTCAAAATCACCACAATACGGTTCAAATTTTGTGCCAATGTGGAAAATCAAGCATACAAAAAGTCGCAATCTCAATGTCGATCGATTGGAAATGGTTCAAGTGTTCTACTGAATGTCACAAGAGTTATTAAAGTTTACATATTAAGAAACAAATTCTGTATTAACATTGTCTCGTATGATTTACACGTAGGAACAAAATATCTCGTCCGTAGGGAAGTTACTTGCTTACATACTAGTATTACTGCCGCAAAGAAGCGCTGCTTGCTTTGCTGTAGTAAAGAACCATAGTACCTGTAGTGTAGATTCAACTTTTTTTTTTTTCTTTACTACTTGTATTTGCAGACATCTTGAGTAGGTATATTCAGGATGTATGCACATACAAGGTTAAATTTATGTTTCCTTTAAATTAGAATGTTTTGCTTTGTTTTGACGTCAATAAGTGCCTGTAAAGGCCTAAGTTGAATAAAGATTTTTGAATTTGAATTTGAATACATCTATAGTAAAGAATCATACTACTTGGTTGTAGATTTTATATGAAGTTATTAGGTCATTTACCTGTGGTCTCACGTGAAGTAGAGGTAGGTAACCTTTTTCCAGTTCGTTACACCATCAAACACTAGCTCTTTTACTTAAAAAGAAATCTAAGTGTTGACTTTAGTTGCTTATAAATATAATATTAATATCTCAATATTTTTTACTATTTTCAGTGTTAATAATAGTCAAGTCAAACACTAGCTCTTTTACATAGAAAGAAATCAAAGTGTTGACTTTAGTTGCTTATAGATATAGGTAATATAAATGTCTCTATTATCCTTTTGTGTTTTCAGTGTTATCAATCCTTACTTTAGTATTATAAATGCGAAAGTAACTCTATCGGTCTGTGTATTACGGAATCACGCCTAAACTACTGAACCGATTTAGATGAAATTTGGTACAGACATAGTTTGAATCCCAGGAAAGGACATAAGATAGCTTTTATCGCAGAAATTACCCTTTAAGGTGGAGAAAAGGGGGTAAAAATTTGTATGAGGAATCAATAACCGCTGAACCGATTTGGATTAAATTTGGTATCGAGATAGAGTTGTGGGGAAGGATAAAGAAATTCCCGAAATCATTCTTTAAGGGTGTAAAAGGGGAGGGGGGGATTTGTAAAGGGAATCAATAAAAAGGGACTTTCACGTGGACGAAGTCGCGGGCAAAAGCTAGTAGTCAACAATTGTGTAACTAACGGAATGGTAACTTTGGTTATGTTCATAATATGCTTATTAATTAAACCCGTATTGATAGGCAATTAGTATTGATCAGTAAAATCCCTTTATCTACTTTATTTCCTGTGAAAATCAATGACTCAACCAACTACAATACATGTCAGATTTAGTGGCTTTGTCATAAAATGTTTTTAAGCGAGGCATGTACTTCAGTCGAAGCAGCAAGGAGTAAAGTTAATTGTAGGTAACTGAAATTGAATTGTTTCTGATGCCACTTGCAATTTGTGTCTACTATAAAGATATGATATCAACTACCATGAAATGCAATAAATATATGACAAAGGCATTAAGCAAGAAAAGCAAAAAAATGATCTTTAATATTTTATGTAAATCATACTTTGAAATAAGAATATTTGAGAAATTAATGGTAATACGACATACTCGTAGTTAATGGATATAAGCAATAAGACAATCAAAATAGAAAGATTCGGATTTAAGTGTGAAGTGTGAATGTGAAGAGCAGAGCATACAAATGACTTACAATAAGTTCTAATAAAGGACAGAGAACATCATGAAACTTAATTTATTTTGAATAGGCAAAGCCGTTAACTCCAGTTTTAAAACATTAGGTTTACAATCAGGTATCTATTCAGATTTTGTATCTGGAGGCTGTAGATTAGAGAAGCTAAACGAGTACTGGTTTTTATGGTTAGTTCAGTAGGCTGCGTTTTACGACTAGGCCATTGTCTAGATTACTGTAATTACTATTTAAGCATTAACAGCTGTAAATAATGTTATAAATGATCTTTCTTACCCGAGATTTCGATTCAGAATAAAATTCAAATATACCTTGTTCTCCAAGAAGCGAGAGAGTGACAAGAATAGAAGTCCTTCGGTTCCTTCCGGGAAATTATCTAAATCAGATGCGGATGTGTTTGCAAGGTTAAACAGCATTTCATTCTTAAGAATTCTAAAATTCAACTGGTTCTGTTCTTTCCGCGTGTACATATGTGGTGTATATTATATTATATATAAAAATATTGGAATGTGTGTGGGCGAACTCACTCATGCACAGGATCACAACGCGCGGAACATAAGTATTGTGGTAAATATATCACAAGCATGTAATGAAGTCTTGAAAACGTCCTAAGTGAGACCTTCTGTTGCCAAACGTCGGAGTGACAAACACTAGTTGCTTTCTTTTTCATGTTGTTTTATTGCCGCTATCTTTTTGACACGTTCACTGCTATATCGGATCGAATCGACCTTCTGTATGTGTAGGTATCTAGCCTTCGGTGGGCCGTAAATAATCTTCGCTGAACTGCTTGGTTCCAGACAAATATATTCGGTAACCTTATCTCTAGTAGTACGAAAGAGAAACATGATGATGATGACTGTTTTGTAATTGTCTCGTCAAATACTGTATATATTTCTCAAACATGGTCATTGCAACCCGATACCGCACCATAGAAATAGGCAACCAAACAATTTTTATAAATGTGTGATACGAGCATCCTCATTTTTACTTCCACTTACCTATTTGACCAAGATTTTAAGGTTCTGTAGGTACCTCAAAAGAATATTTTACAAAAAATAAAACCCAACTTTAAAAACACTGAAAAGTTAAAAATAATATTAGAATAGGTACAGACAACATTACACTTCTATATTGAAGTCGGTGCCAAATTTTAAGACTTTCTAGGAGATCATCGTTTGGCACCGACTTCAATATAAAAGTGTGATGTTGTCTGTACCTATTCTTATATTATTTTTAACTTTTCAGTGTTTTTGAAATCGGTTTATATTTTTTGGAAAATATTTTTTATTTTTAACTTTTTAGTGAATGAAATCTTTATAGTGAAAGAATCTCTAATTAGGGATTCTTGATTAGTGTTTCCCCTTAATTTTCATGGGATCCCATCATCAGATCCTGATTTCCTAGGAGTATACTCTATCGAATACAAAAAGGATTTTGAAAATCGGTCCACAATTGGCGGAGTAATCGCGTAACATACACACAAAACACGTTGGAAACACCTTAAAATTTAAGGGTTTTTCTCGATTTTCATAGGATCCCATCATCAGATGGAACCACCCTTGGAGTGTACTCTATCGAATACAAAAATAATTTTGAAAATCGGTTCACAACTGGCGGCGTAATCGCGTAACATACACAAAAAAAAACATGCATCGAATTGAGAACCTCCTCCTTTTTTGAAGTCGGTTTAAAAGATGAAGGAGAAGAAAAAGAGAAGAAACATGCGCTTCTTGTAGGAAACGCAAAGATAAATGAAATTTATATCCAATACTCGGATTTACGGTTTTTGACGCCATGTAAGAAATTAAAGTTCGCGATCGATCATAATCAACTCGATCAAAAGATACTACCGTTTATGTCGCATATTTTGGCAAATTTTGCGATTTTACAAGGGAATCAAAACCTAAGGTTACTTCCCGCGGACCTACAACCACGAATTTTGGCATGAAGTAAGGTAATGTAGCACATATTAAAGAAAAAAAAAATGGGAAAACCGTAAATATAGTACATAGGATCTTATACTTGGCCGGATTTATTTATTTTTAAATATCACGGTGGGAATAGGTTGATATTTGAAAATAATTTATGATCATTTCTCTAGAAGAATTAACGATAATTCGGTGTATTTATGGGATCATCGGTAATCGGAATCACTATCGTTGATTCTTTTGGATTTGGATCATGGACAGTTTATAAGCTCACTGTGTATTTGTTATACATAGTTAAAGTTCCTCAGTTGTTGAGGAGATTTGTTCCTTTTTTCGTCATATTCCTGATTGGTCATATTCCTCATTCGACACTTTCCTAACTGGTCATATTCCTAATTCGTCACGTTCCTGATTCGTAATATTCCTCACTCGTCATACCATGTACATTTGCCTGCACAAATTTATTACAGAAATACTGGTAAATGATAAGAACCTCTACAGATAATTAATAGATGAGTGAATGTTACTTGTCTATCATGAAGCTAATATCATTATCACTTTAGTATTTACATCGAGTCGATGATATTGTGATATAATTTTAATCGGAGAAGATGGCCTTGCAGACTTGTAATAATGGTGCGGACGAAGAAATGTATTTTATCGAAAGTGAAAGATGAAAAAAGTTGCTGTTGCATTCTGGGTACAAATTCAGTATTTGGGGTCACGACCCGTCCACACCCACTGGACTTTCCCACTGGTGGGTGGATGGATGATAACCCCACCCACTACGGAGTTATAACGAGTTTGAAAAATAATAAGTCATATAAATTACATGGGACACCGCCTTAAGTAAATAATTGTCTACTAACCGTAGTACAAAGTATAACTACCTCGCACGTATTCGCAATTTCATTCGACTGTACAGTAAGCTCCTTATCAAGCTATACTGTTTGACCTTTGAACCGTTCTTATGTCGCTCGTAATAGTGGCGGTTTTCGTAGTGTAAATGTATAGCTTGAATGGGAGCTTACTGTACAATGACGAATTAGGAATATGACGAATCAGGAATACGACGAGTTAAGAATATGACCAGTTAGGAAAGTGTCGAATAAGGAATATGACCAATCAGGAATATGACGAATCAGGAACAAATCGTTGAGGAGTCCAGCAGGCCTATTCGCTAACTACGGTAACTAGAACTGTCATTTTTGAAAGACACTCTATATCCATTACTGGTTTAGTGATCTTATGTGTTACGGCAGCGTTCATAATAGCAGTAATGGATGTTAAGTTCCTTTCAATAATGATAGTTCTAGTTAGCAACCGAAGTTACAGAATAGGCCTGCAGGAAAAGCTCGCTTCCACCTGCGGCCTTATCATTACTTACCATGAGGTGATTATGAAGGCCAAGAGCTTTCCTGTCCTAGTTAAAAAAGAACATTCCACTAGGTGTATATACTTAATTAAATATGTGTTATCTATCACTGAGTCCGGAACATTTTCTTCCTTTGAAGTGTAAGCATACGACATATTTATAATAAAACATCATAGCAAATATTATAGACAGTAGGTAAAATTTGAATAATATATTAATAAATAAATGAAAACGTTTTAGTACTTCGCTATACATGGTGATTGCGGAAGAGTTCCAAGAATGCTCGCAGCGTTTCCTCTTAACTTAAATTGAGATAATTCTTAAATTAAATTGCGACATCAGAAATTTTAACTGTTTCTTCCATTAATTGAGTTTCCATGATATAAACTAAAGCTATTCCATATTTAAAGCTCTTTATCCGATTTGATATCTTGCCTAATAAGTTGTTTAGAAGGTTATCTTAGCTGTAAATTGGCATCTTAATTGAGTGATCTGAAAATTTTCAGACTCAAAAGATAATATCCAAGGCCATTAATAAATAATACAAAAATACAAATATAAGTAGCTTGATATTTTAAAATTATCTATTTTTAATGATGAATGTAATTAGTTAAATTTACAATTTGTAATGGTTCAAAAATAGCTATAATTGAAGTTATTCAACAAAACAAATTTATTTTGTCCATCTGTTTGTATGAAATTCAGATTTGAGCATTTCTGTATCACGAAATGGATTGCTGTGACCATTTTGTGTTAGTGACCAATTATGACTCAAAATAATCACAACAATTGAGGTCATCTTGATGTAATTGGTTGTGAATGGAATATATTTTGAAAATTTATAACTTTGCGAAACATTGCGTTTGCCTAAACAATTAATATAGAGTACACCAGTTTTCTTATCACGTCCGTTTTAAATCTAATTATATAGTTCGGGCCAAAGCTGAAACTCAGCTTAACCTTTTACATTTGTTAATCTATAACAAATAAAAATAAAAAGCTAAATTTATACGGCGAGGCATTCATGGCTTTGTACTGCAAACTCATGAATGCCTCGCTGTATACTTGCATGTTGACCCTGTCAGAATAACAGCGCCTCCTTGTCACTCCGCCCACCTGTGTGTGACTTGGAAGCATGTGCAAGGCTTGTGCAAGGCCAACAAAGGCAGGGTCCTTTGTTGGCCTTGCACACTTTCTAAGATTATTATCTTATTTAATTGTTGTTTTTGTTTTTTCTTTCATTGTTTTATATTCATTCGTCCTTATTGTATTGTGTGCATGTCCAATAAATGGTTTTTCTTACTTTCTTTCTTTCATTCTATCATGAGAAGAAATCAGAATTTCATATTGTTAATTTGCATAAGTAAATTTTCAATAACATGAATGTTACAAAACAAGAAATAACATGCTCTCAATACTCCAAAAAAGAAAAATTAATTTTAAATAATGATACATTTTGTGAGAACTAGCCACCGCACTGTCGCTGGTGCTCTACGATTTTACGTGGGTTTTACCATTCACGAAATGGGTGGGCCGAACACCGTCCGGAAATCACCTTCACGTTTTTGGCAGGAAGACCTTCGTTCTCAGAAGGAATATACGAGGAAAACTTACACCAAAAACCAAGGAGGGTGTATTCATGGGGTACTCGATGATTTCAAAAGGCTACAGAGTATACATACCCGAAGATGAAAACGTAGTGACTAGCAGGGACATCAACGTCATACACAAGATTTACTTTCAAGATAAAGGCACGAACTATAAAAGTCTTGCAAAAGAAGAGGGTCATAGCACGAACATACCTGAAAAAGAAAATATTAATAAACATAAAGAAAAGAAACATACACAGAAAATCAAGATTGAATTTACAGAGCAGAAAAATGAAAAACCCTTGATAAATCCTGACAGTCAAATTGACGACGCAGACGAAATTGATTCGTTTGGCGACGCATCTGAGACTGTAGAAGTACCTGAAAATGGGAGGCCACAAAGAGAAAGGTGTCCATCAGCATGGACTAAGGATAAGTATTGATTGGATTGTACTAGGAGACTCTGAAGAAACTCATTTACTCACAGGGAAATCTTACCTCTCTGGTGAAAATGAAAGTAATGAGTATTGGTATGAGGCTATTAAAGCTGAAATCAGAGCACATGTCAAATAGGTACCTGGAAAATAGAAAAGAAAAGCAAAGACATGAAAGTCGTAGATTACAAGATGGTTTTACGAAACAAAATTATACCCGATGACAAAGTCACAAGAAAAGCCAGACTTGTAGCACGGGGCTTTACACAACGACCAGGAATCGACTTTAATGAAACGTACGCACCCGTTGCGAAATTAAGCTCGATTAGATCTGTCATTGGTGTAGCCGTAGAAGAAGGGTTAATGTTGAACCAAATGGACGTAACAACCGCGTAACTAAACGGTGAACTGGAAGAAAAGATCGTAATGAAATACCCTGACTACTTAGAAGAATACCTAACAGAAATTATGGTCGAAGAAAGTGTAAAAGAGGATTTAACTATCTACAATGAGACTAGCGAGATGCTGAAAGACATTAAGGACATTCAAACAGATAAAGTTTGCTGTCTTATTAAAGCACAAATCGGACTTAAGCAGGCAGGGAGGCAATGGTATATAAAACGCGACAAAGAACTAAAACAAATAGGGTTTCGAGCATCAGAAGCTGACCCATGTATATTCATCCTGGGGAAAAGAGGAGCCAAAATTATAATAGCAATATATGGCGACGATTTATTGATTGCTTACTCGTGTCCTAAAACATTAAAAATAATCAAAACCTGCTAAATTCAAAATTCGAACTAAAAGATTTAGAGAAACCGAAACGGCTCATTGGCATAGACGTATCGTATAATGGAGATGAAATGAAACTAAACCAACATAAATTCATCGAATATACCCTAAAAAGTTCAAAATGGAAGACTGCAAAACAGCATACGCCTATGGAGCCTGGACTGAAATTGTAAAAGGGAGACAAAAACGAAACTCAACATCTTCCATATAAAAACTTGTTAGGTACGCTCATGTATTTGGCGGTAGCAACTCGCCCTGATATTATGTTTGTGATTAGCTACCTATCACAGTTCAACGACTGCTTCAACGAAGAACACTTCAAGTGCGCCAAAAGAGTACTCCCGGTACCTGAAAGGCACCAAAAACATCGGCTTAACATTTACTAAAAGAGGACAAGACCTGTATGGAATGGCAGACGCAGATTGGGGCGCTTGTAAGATTGACAGAAAGTAATTTTCAGGCTACTGTTTCAAATACGCTGGAACGACTATTAGTTGGATGTCGAAGAAACAAAAGAGTATCGCACTTTCGACAGCTGAGTCGGAATATGTAGCACTTACCGAAGCTGCGAAAGAAGCTATACACTTGAAGAGTCTCTACAAGGATTTAGGAGCCGACTACGAGCGCATAGTCCTCTTGAATGATAATCAAGCAGCTATCAAACTTAGTCAGAACCAAATGGTGACTTCAAAGTCAAAGCACATCGACATGAAGATGCACTAAGTACCTACTTAACTTGATCTTCAAATAAAATGCATATAAACTTGTTATAAAAATGTTTTTACTGTAAATTTATGTTATATTTTCATTTTGTGACGGCGACCATCTTGGATTTGGTTTTTTTCATGATCATGTATTTTACAAGTCAAACTATTTCATTTAAAACCCATTTTGCGGGGGTAAAATATGGAATCTCTCATTTTCTTGGGGTGGCAATGTAGGTACAGAATTGTGCAAATCAGGCCCTTTCATTTGATACCTATATTTGGTTGTACAAAGATATGGTAATCCACCAATTTGTTGCAGCGGCCATTTTGGATTTACAACGATATTATTTACACATAATTGAATTGTCATTAGAATTAAATGTGTGTTTCAAAATTCAGCTCAATTTGATTACAGCTCGGATTAATCGTGTTTAAGGGGATTTTTTTTGTATTAATGGTTGACCTAGAGTCTAGGACGTAGACAATTTAGACCTTTTAAAGGAGAACGCAGGAATCCTCTAAGGGTAGCTGAGGGATGCCCATGCCCAGCGATTGCTGTCTTTCAGCTAACACTATGATGATAATAGATAATTCAGAAGATAAAGGATTAAATAAATAAACCTATTCGTTCTAAAGCACAATTCCGAGTGTTTAAATCGCAATCACACGGACAACTGTGTAGCCATGAAATGTTCTCGCGTTTCCTATTCAGTCACGAAATATCAAAGCATGCATTTATAAACACGCCAGGGACTGTGTTTTGCTTAGTGGAAAGCTATGTTCTTATTATATGAACGCGAATAGTTTATACGGTGCTATCGTTTGATGATGGATTATGATAAGGATAGTGATTGCATGACTCGTGTGTGATAAATGATACAAATTGAAAAAGTGGAGAAGGGACGGAGGTATTGATTTATGATTATTAAGTAAAAGCACTGAAATGTAATGATTTATTGATAATAGAATGAATTATTGATTATCCATAGGTCGCTGGTTTTAAATCCTGCTCGAAGGACCCAAAATTGTGGCGTGTAAGTCCACATTTTATGCTATGATATGATAGTTTTGATGATAAGATGCTGATTATGCTATGCTGGGATGCTTGAAATTATATTCGTAATTAGTCCAAGGTATAACTATTGTAGTAACGCCTTCTTCCGCTACTAAATACGCGAATTTTAAAGACACCATTTAAAATATAAAAGAAAAATACACCTGGCAACTCCACCGTCACCATAGCTCATTCGTTTTTTTTCGCGCTCTACGCAGCTGACACATATTTTACATGTTGATGTTTTTTATAGTGATTTAATTATCTAAATAAAACTAAAATCCAGATACGCAGTGATAAAAATGGAGAAAAGATGTCAAAAGTTGTTCGAAAGTAAAATAACCCAAGATGTCGAAACAGTAAGTACCTACCTGTTTTGAAGATGCGTCGTAATTTTGATTTAGCTTGGCAAGAGGACCTAGATACAATTAATTTAGATAAAATTTTATAATAAGAAATATATTTTTTAAACTGCCTGCTTTCCGTGGGAAAGCGTTACCTATCAAGGCAAATGAACTAGATGATGTATCTAGGTATCTACTCGATTATGAACTCTATTCATTGGATATAGGCTAAAGCACAAATACCTTTATAGGAAATTATGGTATATACGAGTAGTTTATACTTATGACCAAGTTTACAAAGAATTGCATTGAACAATATTTTAATTGAGGTTGCCTATGTAGATAAAGTTTCTTGAAAACTGCAAACTGTTAGATGGTCCATAACATAACATGGAAATTCCTAATATCCTTCTAAAACTTGAGATAAATTACTCGAAAAATAAAGTCAAAGGATATGAGTTTTGCAATAGCTGTAATATCACAAGTATTGACTTCAATTTCCAAACAATCTTCTTAAAATATCTGAGTGATGTCTTTAGATTACAATGCAATAAGTTTACAATTTCAGTACACCAGGATCAGAAGGAAACATGACTATGCTTTTATAAAAGACCTAATAGAAGCTATTAAAAGCAATAAGAGGGATGAATATTTGTACTCCAATAAAAGTGTAAAATTATTTAGTCATAAAAAGAATGATAAACATTCTAAAATATAAGCAATGTATAAAAACCTCAAAAATTTGCTTCTAGTTTGAAAACCTACCAGCAGCCTGTGTGTTGCAATAAGCAGCCTGTGCGCTGCAATAATTTCTAAACAATATCCTCCTCGGAGAGGCTCAGAGAGAGGGCCAACCTCAACTATCATTCAGGTCACGAATGAACATGCTCTGTTTTCAGCAGCCAGTCTCGAACCAATTATCCATAGACCCCATATTTTTACCCATCGTGGGAATAAATAACCGAGGTCAATTAATTTTAAAAGT
The DNA here is from genome assembly GCA_963935595.1 of Schoenobius gigantellus. Lineage (NCBI taxonomy): Eukaryota > Metazoa > Arthropoda > Insecta > Lepidoptera > Crambidae > Schoenobius > Schoenobius gigantellus. The sequence goes on along the minus strand of OZ012556.1, from coordinate 9,736,518 downwards.
GGATAAGAGACTATGTAATACATTTTGTTACTATTTTGAATCAACTTTATTATCCACTGGACAATAATAAATATTGTGAAATGGATAATTATACAAACAAATTAACAACTGCATAGGTAGCAGAAATGCTTGGCCCCATGCAAAGATTTCTAGAGTTTTACCATTTTACTATTCCTAAAAGGATGGTTCCATAGATTTATTTCAAAATAAAATAATGATTTCTTAAAATAAGTTGATAATAAGTTTATTGAAAATCTACACTTTCAAATGAAGATTTCATGTTATAGATTTGATTAAATTAATGCATGCACTATTTACATCCAAATTATTCATAACGAAGAAAATTGTTAATTTTTATGTTTGAATAATTGTATGAATACAATTGCCTTTACCATGCGGGTTAAATACAGTACATACATACCTTAACCATTTGTCTCAATTCAATTTCAGGTATTTTTATTAAAAAAAAAAATGTGTATTTTTATATTGTAAAAAAAAATATATATATTTAAGAAAAAAGCTGAATAAAGAACATAATAATAATTAAAATTAATAAATGTTTGACGACTTGATTAAAATATTGATAAATCAATAAGAAATGTTAGTTATTGTAATTTTAAACTATAACTTATGACGGTTTACAATAGTTAGGCTTTATTTTTTAAATAAAAATAAAATTTTACTAATTTTATTCAATGTAAAATAATTTGTAGGTTTTAAAATATATTCCTTGGATATGACTTTAAAGATTAAGTGCAATAGAAAGGAAATGTATCACACTATTAGTCATCATCACTTATAAATAAATTTGGTATGTAATTTTGCTCAATGTTTCATTAGGAATGGCAGTTTAATTGTTTACACTTTGAGCTCAGATAGATATAAGTTTATGACTTTGAACGTTTGGGGGGCAATTACAACATGCTTATGTATATGAAAAGTATTGTAAAATGATTCTGCGATATGGAGTACTTCCTAAACATTTTCTTTAGATATTTTCTCAGGTGTATTATCAACTGACAGTAATTAAATGGTAAAAGCAAGACAGTATCAATTTCTTAGAACTGTTAGATACATAATTATGCATTAAGATGTTTTGCTGACCTCTCAAGTAGATGTGATATTTTATTAAAAATAGATAACACCACACTTTCAATACATTAACAGAAAAAGCTCAGTTTGATATCAATCCAAATGATCTTGCTAAACATTTGGCGGTGGTGTGAAACTAGCAGCATCTGATTTTTTGCTTAATATATAAAATTTCAAAATATTATTAAGCTGATTTTAAATCTTGTAGTCTCAATGCAGATGTAAGTTGGAAACTATCGCAGGACTTCTAAGATTTGTGATGCATTGATTCATTTGTAACACATTTCAATAAAAAAAAAAAAAATGATTATATGATAAATAAATTATATTTTATTATATACATGTAATCATGGCATCGTCTTATGTTTCAAATGCTGATACTTTTACCATAGGATTAATATTTTTATAAATGAAGAAGAAACTCCTTTTCTTTGATTTTGAAATTTTTGCAGAGTTATAACTGACAGAGCTTAAGTAATCTAAGTATTTCCTTTTTAGACCATTACCACTCAGGCTTACTGCAAAGAAATAATGTTTCATTCAGATCTATCCAATGTTTTAATACCAAAAAGTTTCTTTTTTCAAATCTTATGTTTATTTTTAAAGCAGAAGCATCACATCAATCATTGCATTTTCACTGTTCAGCTCTTACTCCAATTATCTAACTATAGGCAATAGAATAAGGTCAGATGATAAAATTAAAAAAATAAAATAGGATAAATCGAGTTAAAAGACTATGTCTGGCAAAGCCAATGTATGTCAGCATAATGGAATATGGCATATGCAATCCTGCCATAGTTTTATATTACCTTAAGCATGGGTCATCTAGAAACCTGACATTGAAATAACCTAGACTCAAGAAAACTGACATTAAAAACTGCTATTATTAGCAAAACCACTGCCCAAAAAGTCACAAATCCTATACATAATTAGTTATGTATTAATTATAGTTTTCTCAAATTAAGATGGCTATTTTAAGAGATATTAAAAGTTCTATGACAGCGACACTTAAGCAAGTTGTCTCTTCTCTATTTAAAGATTATTCCAGATATTTTACTTGTGAGAACTTTGTTATTGCTTTAGAAGTAACAAATAATAAAGGACCATAGAAATAAATTTATTTTAGACTTAAAATACTACTACTCAATCTATTAGTAGATGACTAAAGCAAACAATGGAGGAAAGTTAATCTAATTGTTCATCTTTCATATTAATATTCTATTTATTCATCAGCCTCCAAACAATATGCTTCAAATTATCATGCATACAGGGCAGGATTAACTGTTTATAATATTCTAAAGGCGAATAAACATTTTCAGTAAATCACTATTTTACATTTTCGCGTGGCGATTATGTACTCTGTCCGTGGGACAGGCTGAAGGACATATATCTTTCAAAGCACATAAAATTTTTTTTTAGGGAATCGTTAATTCTACATTTTCGCGTGGCGAGGATGTAGGTACTCTGTCCGTGGGACAAGTTAAAGGACAAATATATGTCCAGGCATATGAATGATTTTAAGGAATTGTTAATTCTACATTATCGCGTGGCAATTATGTACTCTGTCCGTGGGACAGTCCTAAGGAATTGTTAATTCTACATTTTCGCGTGGCGATTATGTACTCTGTCCATGGGACATTCCAAAGTACAAATAGGTACCTTTAATGGTAAATGATTGATTTCAGGATTTTATTACTATTACATTTTCGCGTGGCGATTATGTAGTTTGTTGTGGAACAGACTAAGGCTAAATTATTTTTAATGTATTTGATATTCATTATTAACTTCTGTACTTACAAATATTTCACTAAGGCAAAATTAACTGAGTCTCTGTACTGTACAGTGAAATCCCATTAGGTTTCAATCTGGAAAGGGAACCGAAACTTACAAAGAGTTAGATAACACATTGGGTGGCATATCCCCACTATTGGATGATCTAATAAATTATCGATATTTGCTAAATATTATAATATACCACGCCAGTTAGATTGGCAAAGCTTTTTGCCATGGCTGGTAGTTCTTGAAATTTATAGTTATTATATGGTTAACATGAAACTGTTAACACTAGTAAACGTTATCTACATTATGAAATAAATATTTAATGTTATTGAATACCTATTGATAGTTAGTAAATAGGTACTAATGTTTACCTATTTATCAAAAACTCTAAACATCTACAATAGTTATACCTTGGACTAATTACGAATATAATGATAGGATTAAACGAACTTACCTAAAGTGAAGTTCAATCCATATTATATGAAGTAATTAGTCCAAGGTATGGAGCATCCCACCCTACCTTTTGAAGTAATAAATTACTAACCCAATTATATATACCGAATACTCTAAACTAATGAGCTATGGTGATGGTGGAGTTGCCAGGTGTATTTTTCTTTTATATTTTAAATGGTGTCTTTAAAATTCGCGTATTTAGTAGCGGAAGAAGGCGTTACTACAATAGTTATACCTTGGACTAATTACTTCATATAATATGGATTGAACTTCTCTTTAGGTAAGTTCGTTTAATCCTATCATAAATCGACCAATTTGAGTGACGTCTAAATACGTAAGTACTGCTTTATTGTACATTGCTTGTTTGTTTTAATAGCGGCGCGCGGCGTATGCAAACACTATCGAATTATTAATGGGTACATACTTATATGTATTTAAGGTAGGCTCGAGCATGTCGGTGGGGACGTATATGAGCTGTGATTAAAATAAAATGAAAATATGACTTTTAATCATTGATTTTACCATTTCTTTTCCATTTCCCAGTTTTGAGTACCAATACCTATGTTGCTTTCTGGACCATGTACACGATCAAACATGTTTGTCAAATTTACGTGTTTGACAAACTTGTTTCTTCGTGTAGGGCTGTGTTTGACGCGTTTCACAAACGAACTACGTGTTTGATGTGTTCGAAAAGTATCTGGATTGACGTCGTGTTTGATGAAAACGTGAAGATTGTCAAGCAAGTTTGACAAACATGTTTGATCGTTTACAGGGCTCTTTACAGAAAAACAATTCCACATCGTGATCGCTATTACATTCATAATTAGTCCAAGGTATAACTATTGTAGTAACGCCTCCTCCCGCTACTAAATACGCGAATTTTAAAGACACCATTAAAAATATAAAAGAAAAATACACCTGGCAACTCCACCGTCACCATAGCTCATTCGTTTTTTTCGCGCTCTACGCAGCTGACACATATTTTACATGTTGATGTTTTTTAAAGTGATTTAATTATCTAAATAAAACTAAAATCCAGATACGCAGTGATAAAAATGGAGAAAAGATGTCAAAAGTTGTTCGAAAGTAAAATGGTTATCTTAACATAAAGAAAATAACCCAAGATGTCGAAACAGTAAGTACCTACCTGTTTTGAAGATGCGTCGTAATTTTGATTTAGCTTGGCAAGAGGACCTAGATACAATTAATTTAGATAAAATTTTATAAGAAATATATTTTTTAAAACTGCCTGCTTTCCGTGGGAAAGCGTTACCTATCAAGGCAAATGAATTAGATGATGTATCTAGGTACCTACTCGATTATGAACTCTATTCATTGGATATAGGCTAAAGCACAAATACCTTTATAGGAAATTATGGTATATATGAGTAGTTTATATTTATGACCAAGTTTACAAAGAATTGCATTGAAAAATATTTTAATTGAGGTTGCCTATGTAGATAAAGTTTCTTGAAAACTGCAAACTGTTAGATGGTCCATAACATAACATGGAAATTCCTAATATCCTTCTAAAACTTGAGATAAATTACTCGAAAAATAAAGTCAAAGGAAATGAGCTTTGCAATAGCTGTAATATCACAAGTATTGACTTCAATTTCCAAACAATCTTCTTAAAATATCTGAGTGATGTCTTTAGATTACAATGCAATAAGTTTACAATGTCAGTACAGCAGGATCAGAAGGAAACATGACTATGCTTTTATAAAAGACCTAATAGAAGCTATTAAAAGCAATAAGAGGGATGAATATTTGTACTCCAATAAAAGTGTAAAATTATTTACAGTCATAAAAAGAATGATAAACATTCTAAAATATAAGCCATGTATAAAAACCTCAAAAATTTGCTTCTAGTTTGAAAACCTACCAGCAGCCTGTGTGTTGCAATAAGCAGCCTGTGCGCTGCAATAATTTCTAACAATATCCTCCTCGGAGAGGCTCAGAGAGAGGGCCAACCTCAACTATCATTCAGGTCACGAATTAACATGCTCTGTTTTCAGCAGCCAGTCTCGAACCAATTATCCATAGACCCCATATTTTTACCCATCGTGGGAATAAATAACCGAGGTCAATTAATTTTAAAAGTGGATAAGAGACTATGTAATACATTTTGTTACTATTTTGAATCAACTTTATTATCCACTGGACAATAATAAATATTGTGAAATGGATAATTATACAAACAAATTAACAACTGCATAGGTAGCAGAAATGCTTGGCCCCATGCAAAGATTTCTAGAGTTTTACCATTTTACTATTCCTAAAAGGATGGTTCCATAGATTTATTTCAAAATAAAATAATGATTTCTTAAAATAATTTGATAATAAGTTTATTGAAAATCTACACTTTCAAATGAAGATTTCATGTTATAGATTTGATTAAATTAATGCATGCACTATTTACATCCAAATTATTCATAACGAAGAAAATTGTTAATTTTTATGTTTGAATAATTGTATGAATACAATTGCTTTTACCATGCGGGTTAAATACAGTACATACATACCTTAACCATTTGTCTCAATTCAATTTCAGGTATTTTATTTAAAAAAAATGTGTATTTTTATATTGTAAAAAATATATATATATTTAAGAAAAAAGCTGAATAAAGAACATAATAATAATTAAAATTAATAAATGTTTGACGACTTGATTAAAATATTGATAAATCAATAAGAAATGTTAGTTATTGTATAAATGTTTTAATACCAAAAAGTTTCTTTTTTCAAATCTTATGTTTATTTTTAAAGCAGAAGCATCACATCAATCATTGCATTTTCACTGTTCAGCTCTTACTCCAATTATCTAACTATAGGCAATAAAATAAGGTCAGATGATAAAATTAAAAAATGGATAAATCGAGTTAAAAGACTATGTCTGGCAAAGCCAATGTATGTCAGCATAATGGAATATGGCATATGCAATCATGCCATAGTTTTATATTACCTTAAGCATGGGTCATCTAGAAACCTGACATTGAAATAACCTAGACTCAAGAAAACTGACATTAAAAACTGCTATTATTAGCAAAACCACTGCCCAAAAAGTCACAAATCCTATACATAATTAGTTATGTATTAATTATAGTTTTCTCAAATTAAGATGGCTATTTGAAGAGATATTAAAAGTTCTATGACAGCGACACTTAAGCAAGTTGTCTCTTCTCTATTTAAAGATTATTCCAGATATTTTACTTGTGAGAACTTTGTTATTGCTTTAGAAGTAACAAATAATAAAGGACCATAGAAATAAATTTATTTCAGACTTAAAATACTACTACTCAATCCATTAGTAGATGACTAAAGCAAACAATGGAGGAAAGTTAATCTAATTGTTCATCTTTCATATTAATATTCTATTTATTCATCAGCCTCCAAACAATATGCTTCAAATTATCATGCATATAGGGCAGGATTAACTGTTTATAATATTCTAAAGGCGAATAAACATTTTCAGAAAATCCCTATTTTACATTTTCGCGTGGCGATTATGTACTCTGTCCGTGGGACAGGCTGAAGGACATATATCTTTCAAATCACATAAAACATTTTTTTTAGGGAATCGTTAATTCTACATTTTCGCGTGGCGAGGATGTAGGTACTCTGTCCGTGGAACAAGTTAAAGGACAAATATATGTCCAGGCATATGAATGATTTTAAGGAATTGTTAATTGTACATTATCGCGTGGCGATTATGTACTCTGTCCGTGGGACAGTCCTAAGGAATTGTTAATTCTACATTTTCGCGTGGCGATTATGTACTCTGTCCATGGGACATTCCAAAGTACAAATAGGTGCCTATAATGGTAAATGATTGATTTCAGGATTTTATTACTATTACATTTTCGCGTGGCGATTATGTAGTTTGTTTGTGGAACAGACTCAAGGCTAAATTATTTTTAATGTATTTGATATTCATTATTAACTTCTGTACTTACAAATATTTCACTAAGGCAAAATTAATTGAGTCTCTGTACTGTACAGTGAAATCCCATTAGGTTTCAATCTGGAAAGGGAACCGAAACTTACAAAGAGTTAGATAACACATTAGGTGGCATATCCCCACTATTGGATGATCTAATAAATTATCGATATTTGCTAAATATTATAATATACCACGCCAGTTAGATTGGCAAAGCTTTTTGCCACGGCTGGTAGTTCTTGAAATTTATAGTTATTATATGGTTAACATGAAACTGTTAACACTAGTAAACGTTATCTACATTATGAAATAAATATTGAATGTTATTGAATACCTATTGACAGTAAGTAAATAGGTACTAATGTTTACCTATTTATCAAAAACTCTAAACATCTACAATAGTTATACCTTGGACTAATTATGAATGTAATGATAGGATTAAACGAACTTACCTAAAGTGAAGTTCAATCCATATTATATGAAGTAATTAGTCCAAGGTATGGAGCATCCCACCCTTCCCTTTTGAAGTAATGAATTACTAACCCAATTATATATACTTAATACTCTAAACTAATGAGCTATGGTGACGGTGGAGTTGCCAGGTGTATTTTTCTTTTATATTTTTAATGGTGTCTTTAAAATTCGCGTATTTAGTAGCGGGAGGAGGCGTTACTACAATAGTTATACCTTGGACTAATTACTTCATATAATATGGATTGAACTTCACTTTAGGTAAGTTCGTTTAATCCTATCATAATCCTTGCGTTGGCTAGGAATTTGTTTTCGTTATCTCAGAGACGATGATGAATTTAGTTATCATTTCGCTATGAAACGATTGCTACTTGTCTAAGCCCCTGTAATTCGGTTTCTGGTGCCACAAACTTGCAAGTACCTCCACACTTCCTTTTTCATTAAGTATATTTAAATGAAACATGAAAGCAAACTCAAAATAATGTAACCTTTATAAAGATTACAACAATAACTTTAGCAGGGAATATTGTATACTTAACTAGCTTTCCGCTCGCGACTTCGCCCGCGTTATTTTTGTTTTCCCGTGGGATTTTTTTTCCGTAGGAAAATTACCCTATGTCCTTCCCCTGGTTTCGAACTATCCCTATACCAACTTTCATCAAAATCGGTTCAGTAGTTACAAAGCCTATTCGATACAAACAAACAATCAATCAAATCTTTCCTCTTTATAATATTATAGTATAGATAACTAAGGTTAGTCTGTGAAAGTTCTCTCTAGTGAGTTATTTGAGATGTTTTTGTGTGTGTATGTGAGAGGGTGTGTATTTGTGAAAGCTATTGACGAATACGTACGTGAAAGTCATAATAGCCATTAAAGCTAGAACTTAAACGGCAGTGAAGTGAGCCATTGGTTGCAAGTGCTATTAAAACTGGTGTCAAAAATGTTATAAATGCTTGAAGTAGGATAAATCCCATCAAAAACATACCTGTTAAAAAGGGGGCCAAGTTCCTATCGGCTAATTTGTTCGCCTAAAAAAGGGTTGAAATCCAATTCAATGCCAAATTTAGATGCACTTTAAAATCGATCATAATCATCTTCATCAACAACCTGATCCACTGGTAAACATTTGCCATTCCCATGACTCGCCACCACACCCAGTCCTCCGCCTTCCGCATCCAGCCACTACCCGCCACCTTATTCACGTCAACGGTCCATCTTTTTTTTGTTTTTTGTTTTTTTTTTTTTGGAAGGGGGTAAATGCATTGACGCATTCCTGGTGGTCGAGCCAAACCACGAGGATATGTGGGACTCCCCAGACCGTACACGGCCCGTGCCTACCCACTAAAAACCCCCCCAGCAGCTTTCCGTCCGTCACAAGACAGGGGGAAGGGGACAACAGCCAGGCCTTATTCCCGCTGACCCCCTGCCTGTGACACGTCCGTTGCCGGACTCCCCATCTGGCTCTGCTACTTTGTGGAGCGGCACAGAATTGCGCCGCTCTACACCCCGAAATTGGTTTTTTGTTGTGGTTGTCTTCCACGCAGTCCGACGCTCAGTGCGCCGGGCCCCCGGCCCGCTCAATGCGGGTAACGGGTTGCCCGACGGCAGATCCCACTGGATCCACCGCCGCGCGGGTTAGCCGAAGCTCGGGGAAATCCCCAACGAGCGAGTTGATTCGATGAGGGCGAGAAGCTCGCCCTCATCTTCCCTACCACCAGAGGTAGCCGCCGGAATCGGCTTCCAGCGAGAGCCACACTTCTTCTTAACATAAGAAGAGGGGACTTCGCCCTTCTCCGCATGAAGCGGGTGGCCACACGAAGTGGCCCGCCGGGCTAAGCCCGGCCATCCCACGCCCCCCCCCCCTCCATGGGGGTCCTCTCGTCAGACTATTAGCCCGCGGCAGAGAATCTGCCGGGTTGCCCAGGGTGCACCACGTGGAGGTGTCTGACATCGCACCCCTACGTCAACGGTCCATCTGGCCGAAATTCACTTTACCATACACCCAGACCCAATACAGATATTAGATTGAGCCAACTCACGCTTGACCGATTTCTTAAATTTCTTAATTTTTTGTTAATCTACATATAACACACGACCTGTGCGCCAAATTTCATAACGCTAGGATAATTGGAAGTGGTTTTGATTACCGGTCAGCTTAGCCGGTCAGTGAATGAGTTAGTCAGTGCCAAAATTAGCTATATTCACAGGGTCATATTTCAGGATCTACTGAAGCTATATCTATGAAATTTGGCATACCTACTGCTTTAGTACTAGTATATGATTACGTAGGTATAATTTTATCGCTGTACTTGCAATAGGCACTGAGCTACAGGGGGATCAAAAGTGGGTCGAAACAGTTCGTGTAAATAGTGCACGGCATGCGCCCGCGCGGCCTGTTGCTGGAACTTGGCCTGCGCACTTAGATCCACTGTTCGCATCAGTCATGGTATTTGCTCCGTCACTACAAATGGCAATGTTATGTGTATTATTGTTTTTGTTTTTGTATTATTGTATTTAATGCATGTATAACATGTCCAATAAACCATTTTCTTTCTTTCTTTCAATGCATTTCTTTCACCAATCAATATTCATATTTTGCGTAGCTTCAAGGAAGATATTATGCAAGCAAAATCATGTATGGATTGAATAGTTGTCACAAGATAAAATACTTACATGAAATATAAAAGCTATGGGTAAATATGGTCGCGAAATATTTCTTCATACTAAAGAGGTCGTGTCATGAAAAAGGTTGAAAAACTCTGCTCTAAACTAACCATTTCCCCCCCCCATCGCCGAGATAAGTACGAGTGGTGGACCACGTGAAGAATAGACTTCCGATAGTCCACCTGAGTGGACCAAGGGCAAAAATTTCTTCCTGTGGTACAACTGGGTGAACCAAAGCGTATTATATTATCTGTGACCAAAGGAAGTTTTTTATCCCCCCGTGGTACACATAGGTGGACTACGCAGGTGAAACACGGACAATAACCCGAAAAATTGTTATTGAAAGAACAATTTTTCGGGCTTCAAATGAAAATAATATCGGCGATGTGGATTTATAAATAGGCGGAATTGAAATTTGTTGATTGGCACACTTTAATGAAGGGGTTGGTTTTCATTCTTTCCCATAAAGGACTACGTGACGATGTTTTAACAAAAAATACTTATTGATTTATTTGACATTTTGACCTCTATAAACGTCCTTTTGCTTTCTATTATTTTCATTTTATTCTGTGCTAATTTCGACAACACAAAATTTTATATTTAACACAAATATAAAACGTAATTTAGTCATCACACAATAATTTTTTAGTCAGCGCTGCATGGATGTAGAGCGAGTGAATTATGATACTTATGTAGGTACACGTGTAATTAGATTTTTCATTCAAACATGTTTTCTATGTTTGTGACGAAATGCGAGTTGGTCGTCCAGAAAAGTTTTTTCTTCCTTTTTTCGGAAAATAATAATTTGTAGAAACTATCCGATCATAGTTTTTGCGTTTATTCCTAATAAATCAAGATTTTTTAATAAATTGTGAGAGAAAAATTAATAGTTTTCAGAAAGTTAACAGTTTTATCAGTACTAGAGTCGTTTAGGCACGGTTACCTCTGTCTTACTTGTCACCCATCAAGCAGCGGCGCTTGCATTGCTGTGTTCCAGTTAGAGGATAGGACCATATCATACCTCCCTACCACGCGCGCCCATAAGGGCAGGAGGAACACCGGTGGGTTTAGTGGGTAGGCCCGGCACTCTGCTGAGCGAGCCCCACACACGCTCGTTGTCTAGCCAACGGCGAGTACGGTGCGGTTAAGTGCGGTAACCCCCTCGAAAAAAAAGACCATATCATACATGATGATGATGATGTGTGTGTGTGTGTTTGTGTGTGAGTGATTATGTAATTATGAGAGTATCTGGTATAATTATTTGTAAAATATGAGTGTTATAGTAAAATTAGAACTTGCTTTGTCAAATGTATAATTATGTAAATAGGTGTACTTAGAAATGTAGTTTTAGTTTGCCAACAAACTTTTTTACAGTTTGACGATTAAACTGTTAACTTAAGTAGCAAAATAATGATTATGGAATTGATAAATAAATAAATTAAAATTTAAAAAAGGAACGACCTCGATAGCATGTTCCTTAAAGTTGAAATTCTAAAATTATTCTATGAAGGTGCTGAATGAATAAACACGCAGGAATGGCACAATCAAGAAAGTATCTGCGGGGCTATTACCGATCTCATGGTTTTCCAATGATATCATATGATATCTTGGTGCAAAACGAAAAATACGATTTTCGGACAGATTATTGATCAATCGTTCATTATATCATGATGACATCATTGAAATTATGCTATAGTGATGACACGAGTATCATTGCGGACATCGGTAAAACGAAATGAAGAATTTCATGACTTCTTTATCTCCAAAGGGGAATGCCCAATTTAGGCTCAAGAACGCCCAACATAGTCGTACTGTCTAAAAATCATATAATATTTATTCATAATTATTTGTACTATTAGTGATTGCATTCAAGTTGGAGAAAGCTTAGTAGAAATATAAAAAAAAACACTGAAATGATCGCTAAACTCAACAAACAGTGACAGACGGCAATAAAGACACGGATTTGCCATCACAAAAAAAGATCATAATAATCGATCATCTTAATTGATTAATTAGAGATAGTATTCATGTCTATTATTACGATTCTAAGGATCACATTAAACAATATACATTATAAAGTGATTGATAATATAACTAGTTAAAAATTATTAGTCATAAGTAATTTAAAAAAATAGTGGTCACGAATGATTGCATGTGAATGAAAATGTAAGACAATTCCTAACACTAAGTTACAGTCATGTAATATTAATAGTGGCCTACCAAATAAAACAAGCGCGGTCATATTATGGGGAGCACATACTTTTTAATGGCTCTTACAGGGCAGAAGTATGCCGTGATCGCAATAGGAGCATATTGGAAGCAGCTGATTTGGGCCATGATAGCTCTCTAATTAGGGCGAGAATTGCAAGTAGGCATGTAAGTCGTAAGATATACTTCCTATATTTAATAAATGCCAATGAGTCTGGTCGAGCGGGAATCAAACAATATTGCTGCAAATGCATTGTTGGTCGTCGGACGGTAGGTTGTTGTGCCCACGTCATGACGGTCATATGGTATTTGGGGTAGGCACGTCATCAGGGTAATATCTATCCACCGACATAGTTCCTGGATGAAGTTTTGATAGAATTCGATGAGCTTGGTGACTTGAATTGATGAGAAATATCAATAAATACCTACATATGAAATTCTTGTTTTATTTAAAAAGTGCAACTTTTTTATAAATCAGTATTTATCCTATTTATTAATACGATTATATACTATTATTTGCATACTAATTTGAAGGTGGTCACTATGGGCCGCGGTTACTATGAAAAATGGGCATTCCCCTTTATACCATGTCATACGATGAAAGATACATAATAGGCCTGCAGATGCTAATAAGATCAAACAGATAAGATTACTACTTTTGTATGTAAAATTTTAACGTGAAATCTTCACAGACAAACGAATGTTCTTCAGAACTTAATCAAATATGAAACGGAGGCGGATAGTGTTACATATTTCCATGTACTTGTTAGGTCTGATTTGGCTACCTAGTTAGCGAAGACTATTGCTACCATTGCTTAGGCACCGCGAATTTAATACCTGCCAGCACTTTGGTAATATTCATTATTTGTGATTTTGAACATTACATTGAAATACTAGATCGAACACAAAACAAGTAAAATAATATAAGCAATTCTAGCTTCAGATGTGCCTGGTGTAATTGATATGGTTGATCGCTATTCCTGTTTTAATGTGAATTTCGTTAAAATTGATCGAAAAGGTTTCAAGTTCGAAAATCAACAAAAGCTTAGATCGTCCTAACCGAAATGATATATTTTGTTACAGATATGTCATGCACACTACACAGTTAGATGTACTCGTACATAATATGAGATCTTTTACGACTTATTAATTATTTTTAATTCATAATTTAAAAACCTTTTAAACATACAAGATGACATTTTTGAAGACTTTTTATTATTATACATTTACATTATTATTATTATCATATTATTAACATCATATATACTCACATCGCACTACTTCACTGTCTTGACGTGGCCTTTAGAAAAACTTTAAATAATATTGATGTACAATATATTTTTTTATTGTTACATCTTTCTGCGTTTTCTGTGGTTAGGTACATCAATTCCTTAAGCCCATCACACACAGTGAAGATAATATATATTATAGTATCTAATATAAAAATATATTATCTTAAAGGACCACACACAGCTAAGATACGATAATATATCGCAACTGCATCATTGTATTAGATACAGTCTTGCGAGTCGCCGGTATCGTTCCTTATACAGAGTGTTTTTTTTTGCCATGAACCGCATGCAAATCTGACTGCTATTGCTAGATGTATAAGTACTTGACAGGTCGTCTGATGAGGAATGGGACAGTGAATTTGATCATATATGTATTGCGTCGAGCAGAAAAAAGCGTAAAATCTGGGAAGAGACCACTGTTGGATTTGAAACGCAGTCTATAACGTAGGGTGTTTAAATTGCTTTCATCATAAAATAACGAAACGCAACCTTATCCTACCCTCACCTTTATCATTCCCTTAATATCCTATTATGTGGGGGTAGCCATATACTATTGGGACAGAAGCTTCCGATACGTCGTGCCATTCAGGTCGAGCTACCACTGCTCCCAAAAAACCTAACTATCGTCGAAGTAAAGAACCAAAAAAACAGCGCCAGAATATACTGTAGTTTATCTTAAGATAAATATCGCCGAGTATATTAATATATATTTCAATATCTTGAGATATCGTTGCTAGTTTAAGATATCTTTCACATATCGCTCAGTATCTTAAGATACTGTAATGTAAAATATATATTTTATTAACTGTGTGTGGTGATCCATTGAAATGTAGGGTTAGCGATACGTCGCAGATAAGATATATTTTATAGTATCTTCATTGTGTGTGATGGGCTTTAAGGATATGTCTTCACTACGCGCCCGCTTATGATACCTATGCGTTCTACTTTTCAATGTATAGATTCCTACTTATTCAGCGATAACATTTACGTAGTTCGCATCGATTACTAGATGAGAAATATATTTATTGTGCGACTGGAACCTACATGAATAATATATTGGAAGGTGTTTTAGATCTTTCTTCTTTTAGTGAACCAAAAATTTGCGACGATAACAATACATAATACTTAGGTATCTCATTTTTTTTCACTGCCTGAATAAATATTTTTTTCTTTATATATGCCGTTATCGTCCCTATATTCATGCGATCGCACTTATGCGATAATTCCGCGACGTTCATTTTTCTTGCACTTGCTCAAATATACATTTCCAGCGTCGAATGAAAATTAATAAAATCGGACAAATTTTAATGATTCAAAAATTAGGTTGACTGTTCACGGTGGTGTCATTTGGCGAATACATTACAGCTACAAATGGCGGCGAGCCTTAGAATAATAACACATAGAAGGATAGCCCGGTACAGAGCGCGATGATTAAAGTGAAGCAAAAATGACACCGCGCGCTGGGTGAAGTCGCATACGCGCGAAACACGCACACTACGATAAAAACAGTACGGAGCTGCCGGCGTAGTAGTTCAGTAGTTGCATCAAATTGTGCGCGCCGTTTGGGTTTCTATGCGTTATTATTCTAAGCGGCGAGCGTTTGTTTTCATACGTTCTTCGTGCATTTCACCTGGGGCCTTACCATGATCGCTTATAGCGAGGTTAAAACAATATCGAAACAGAGACACCGCTCTTGCTGCATATAGCACCATCCCGTTCTCAGGGCAGTTTTAATATTGTTTTGGGCGATCATGGTTAGGGGGCTGATGATGGAAGCCGACATGAAAGCGAGCTGCACCTGGACTCCACAATCCATACTTACTTACTAATATTATAAAGCTTAAGAGTTTGTTTGTTTGAACGCGCTAATCTCGGGAACTACTGATTCGAATTGAAATATTATTTTTGTGTTGGATAGTTTATTTATCGGGAAGGCTATAGGTTATATAACATCACGCTACGACTAATAGGAGCTGAGCATCAATGAAAAATGTTGCAAAAAATGTACGACATGTTGTTATTTTCCGACATCCACGCAAACGTAGTAACTGATAAACTGGTAATCTTACCTCTTACTGTCGAAATATAACAATGCTATTGACATTGTTATTTTGGCGACAAACATAGGTAAGGTAGCTAGCCAGGCGAGCTAAGATGTTCCACCACCAACTAAACTAAGCGGAAAATCTTCATAGGAATCGAGTCTGGGAACTTCAGACTAAAATAACGGATTGTCTTGCACTACACTAGATTACAGAGGCGGTTTATATCACAGAGTACTTTTATATGTTTATGAAGGCCGACTGTTTTTTTAAATTTCCGACTTCCGACATGTAGGTCTTCAAAAATATTGGACAGGTATTCTTTCGAATGTCACATGACGTCATACCACATGAGTTGAGAAACACTCATGTGGTCATACGTAGGTACAACATCACACTAACATGTGACGTTGCGAGCCCTCACTACAGAGCATTAATTATCTTTATATCTCATAGTAGTTTTTTGTTTTTCGACAAAGCAAAAAATACGAGTCAGACATTTTTTTTATTGTCCAACTGAGGAACAACTTAGATTTTGATTTCTTATACTCAGTCCACACCCATATTATTTTCAGGGTTCCGTACCTCAAAAGGAAAAATGGGTTCACTTCGTTGTCCGTCCGTCTGTCTGTCTGGTCAAGATCCTTTGTCCCAGGAACGTGTAGAGATATCAATAAGGAATTATGTGACCAAAAGATATGAATAGAATAGTAATAATTTTATTCTCACAACACAAACGCCGCGCTTACACAAACAGTAAGTAAATAAATGAAAAAAAAAAACCAAACTTGCAGTGAAAATAAAAAAGAACATTGTACATAATAATAGTGCAAGAATTATTGTGATCGCACGTTGCAGGCTATGACAACGAGGCAGATATGACAGTTTATCTATACCAATATTTTAAAAAGAGGAAAGATTTGTATTTTTATAAGTTTGTATTGAATAGGCTCCGAAACTACTTGACCGATTTGAAGAATTCTTTCAAGATTAGAATGCTAAATTATTACCGAGCATCATAGGCTACAAAATTATTTTTCCTAGGGGAAAATATAAAATTCCTACGGGAAAACAAAAATAAAACGGCGAGCGGAAAGTTAGTATCGCATATTTTGCGATTTCACAAGGGAATCACTACTTCCGGTCGACCACTGGTGGTCCCTGGAAGCAGCCGAAGTGGTCCGCGAAGCCGTCCGAAGAATTATATTATTATAGACTAGCTTTCCGCTCGCGAATTCGCCCGCGTTAGTTTTGTTTTCCCGTGGGATTTTTTTCCCGTAGGAAAATTAGGTACCCTATGTCCTTCCCCTGGTCTCGAACTATCCCTATACCAACTTTCATCAAAATCGGTTCAGTAGTTTCGAAGCCTATTCAATACAAACAAACAAATAAAGAATCTAATCTTTCTTCTTTATAATATTAGTATAAATATAACAAACAACCCTTTATTCATTTATCTACTCGATATTGGTCTAGAGTTGCTGGTCCATGGCTAGACAGATATTTGTAAAATGGTCCCTCGTCACTAGCCCATAGAATTATAAAATTTGGCAAGAAGCAAGGTTTTAATAAAGCACATGTTTAAAAAATCTGAAAACCGGAAATATGTACATAGTTCGGCTTTTTTTATACCGGGTATAAGTGACGGTGTCCCTTTTCTTTAAACAGTGAGTTCATACCAATGTGAATATACGTTTACCGATGTTTATTTTTCCCGGAAAAGCTTTTAAAGCGAAAAAAAGGAGTTTTCATTTTAAATTTTCTATTCATGTTACGCAATGTATGGCGCGCCGGCATCATTTTTGTTCCGTTCACACCGGTGCGGTGCGTTGACGTTCGTTGACCCAAACAGCTGATTGATGGAAATGTTATACAATTTACATTGCGAAGTGAATTTTTTGGTTTTTTGACAGAATATGATTTGTAAACGTTAACTTAGTTCTATTACACCAGAAAATTTTGAAAAAATAATTTAAAAAATCGAAACATTTATAAATTTTCCGGGAGAAAATTTCAGTGATTTTCAAATTAGGATCATGATCTGAACTGTGGTTAAAAGAAAAGGGACACCGTCACTTACACCCGGTATACTTACTTAAATAAGTTTATGCGAAACCTTCGGTGTGCTAGTCCAACTCGCACTTGGCCGGTTGTTTTAACTGAGTCAAGCCATGAGTTTCGTAAACGGAAAAAACGAAGAATTACAAAATCTCAATTTACAGAAGTAGGTACTGTGAGACTCATCAAATTGTTGACGCCTAAAATATTTTGAAACACTGGTGAATATTGGCATGTAAATGCCGCCGATCGAACACCGCCTCACGATTGTGATACTCATGAATATTCACGGAATTCGTAACACTAAAAAGCAGTTTTATTTATTGTGATTCCTCTGCCTGAATGTACGTTTGTATTGACGAGCAATCCTATTGGAAATATTACGATGTTTGTTACACAAGAATTTTGTCTTTCTCTCATGTCGACACGAAGCAATGCGTAGATCTTATAATACTACATTCAAAAATCTTAATTTAGGATAGAGTTTTATAGGAAGTTATTGATGTCAAACACAATTGATAGAAATTGACTCTACTTCCAGTTCGGAATTTGGAAGAGCCTTCTTGAGAAGAACAGACGAGAAGCTCGGAAGGTCTAATTTTTTGTCTCCTCTTTTATTTTGCCAACATTGCAATAATAGTCTTCCCACATAATATGATTTTTATTTTATCAAACTACGAGTATACTAAGAAATGCTCGTCGGAATGATTGGAATACAACGATTGCTGAAATCTAACACATTTATTTGTTTAAGATACAAGGTATTTGCATATGATACACACACTTATGAATTTCAAAATGGTTACATTAATGTCAAACCCAACTACAGTAGCAAGTAACGTTTTCAAGTTAGTTTACCACATAATAGCAAGTATCATCAAAACAGCGAGCTTAATTGATAAGAGATAAGTTAAAGTAAGCCCGATTTACGTGAGCTATCGTATCATACAACTCGAAGCTACTTAGTACTTAACTTACAGTGTGATGCGAGTTAAGTTATCGTGAGCCGTAGGGGTGGGTGTTACTAACTACTTACTTGGCCTAGTAATGTAATCGGATCCTATTTGCGTAAAACTACCACTTAGCTTGCTGACTTGTACTTGGGTCTGTTGACTTGACTGATTTGATTGATGTTAGTTAAGTCGCTACTTACTTATTAAGCGTAAGCCGGTCTTATGTGACAATATGATTTACACCATATTCCTTTGTTTTAAAAAACATTTCTTCTAATTCTCCTTCTAAATTTCCTCTTTTCGGGGGTGCCACTTATTTGCCTGTATCGTGATGATTATTAGGTACTTTTTTTATTTAAGTACCTACTATTATATTCTTTTATATTCTTATTTGAACGTATGGTGTTTGTATGCTTTTTTTTACGTTATCCTTGTATTTTATCTATATATTTTTTTTGTTTCTGTTCCAGAAAATGATGCAACTACAGATAATTATAATGTTGATACAAAAGATGAAGACTAGTAAGTTACGACAGTAATGTATGAATACTAATAACTAACAATAATAAATATTTAAGAAGAACAATTAAAATATATACTTTTCTTTTTGCTTTGATAGGTAATCGGTTATCATATCTTCACAATACCAGTAGTACCCGTATGAGTCTGTTGGACCCGGACTCGCTGAACCGAATTAGATGACATTTGCTATAGAGATATTTTAAGTCCCGGCAAAGGACATAGGATAGTTTTTATCGCAGAAATCATCTTTTAAGGTGGTGAAAAGGAGGGGGTGGAGTTTGTGTAGGTAATTTCTTGTTCCAGAAATTACCTACACAAACTCCACCCCCTCCTTTTTACCACCTTAAAAGATGATTTCTGTGATAAAAACTATACGAAAAATACAAGGACAAAGGAAAAAAATAGCAAACATACACAATACGTCCAGATAAGATATAAAAGAATATATTAAAATAAAAAAATAAGAGTAATGGTCTTTACAGCACAGAGAATCCTAGTGTGAAGTCCAGATTGCTTAATCTGTAATCATGTTTTTAGAAGGAAATAAACAATTTTTTTTGTATGTTACATAGACTGTATGTTTGCTGGCCATCTATGTTGTAGTACGTATCAAACGCACAACCAATAACGCAGCATCGGCCGCTCTACCAACTCATATATGAAATTTTATATCTATTTCAATATGAAGGAGAATAAAATTGATGGGTCGGACTTTATGCGATTTCCGAAATTGAATTACTAACGATATTCCGTGTAGTGCACGTGAAAGCTTTCAGCGTGAACATTGAGGTTCGTATCACGTGCGAACAATGAAAATGTGCTAGCGTCATATCTGGTGGGAATTTTATATCGCTTGCAGCCAAAACGTAAAACGCTTCACTTTGTCACACATTTTCCTTGCGATATAAGCGATTCTCCCTGAGAATCTACAATGCTCGAGTCTACAATACTGAAGTAATCTTGTTATTTCTCACTCGCTAAAGCTGTTTGACCCGATACAAGTGTTTCTGCATCGTATGGTTTTGCAATAATGTCGGAGCTTATTGCAGGTACGTGCGTGAGTGTGTGTGCTATCCAAACACACTTTATTATTTCAGTAAAATTGTACCTTATTTTGTTTTTTTTTTGTGTAGAGCAGATATTTCATTTTATTGACATTAAGGAAAATTTTGGCCTTTACATAGAGCGTAATGAAAGGAGATGGATGAGAGTACGAAGCAAAAACAAAGAGGAGATGCCCTATCGCGTTTTCCTTGCTTCGGTGATGAGAGCTTGCGGTATTTGACAACCGCTGATGTTCCGCGGTAGTACTGCGACAGATATTCACCAGATGGAAGCAATTTCATCATCAACAACTCACATACGTCCCCACCGAGGGGCTCGAGCCTACCCTACACTAGGGCGATTAGGCCTTAGTCAACCACGCTGGCCAAGTGCGGGTTGGTCGACTTCACACACAACCTGTAAAGAAATTCTTTCTTCACAGGCGTGTGCAGGTTTCCTCACGATGTTTTCCTTCACCGTAAAAGCGTCGAATAAACGTACATATGAATTCAAAGTTTGAAAACACATTGGTACGTGGCGGGGTTCGAACCGCTACCTCCCGATTGTAAGGCGACAGTCTTACGCTTTACGCCATCGACGCATTTTTAAAAATCGAGGCAGTTATTAAAAATAAAATCTTTCGATGGTCTGTCACTGAACAGCACTGATTATATTGGGTTTTCATTTTTAACCTAATGGTAACCAATTCACATTATGTCATTACTTTTGCACCATGTAAAACTTAAGTTTCAATGCTTTGTAGTGCTTTTCCACCAAACATATGTTAGGATGCAAAACCTTTATGAGAAAGCTCATTTTCTCTAGAGTTTGTCATAATATGCCTCATATTACTGCATAATGTGTATATGTTACTGTGAAAGTCCGTAAATCGTTAAATCTTAGGTTTTGCCAGTAAATCTTAGGATTTACCAACATTAGTTGGTATAAGGATTTTATAGAGAATAGACAATATTTCGGGCTTTTATCATTAGAATTTGGGATATGCTAGGATTTACCAATGACGACTGGTAAATGTTGGTTTTGGGAATAAAACAATGTGTATTTCTTTGTCAATTTACCTATCAGTCAGTACTAAAATTGTTAATAATCGTTATGAAAATACATTTGTGACTGTCATTAGGCTGCAATTCGGATCCGGATCCTAATAGAAGTCGATTGCTAATTATGAATCATTGATGATTGTAATTGTAAATCACCTTATGCCAAATGTCTTTCCAAACAATACCTACAGTTGTTAAACATGGCGTACTTTCAGAGGCTATAATTGTGATTCGAGAATAAAATCTTTTAAATAGGCTAGGCATCTTTCTTTTACGCGGTCGTGACTTTATTTTACGAGCTCGATCATTACTTTTGCAGATTAGTTTTAAATTTATAAGTCAATTTAAAAAGTTTTCAAGCAAAGAGTGTTCATTCGTAGAATAAAATCATTCTGAAAAAATAATCAAATGAAAATTTTCAGAAAATGGCGCGTTTTTGCGACATTATTTTTTTGTACAAAGAAAACTACGCAACGGGTTTGATTGAATGTCTATTCGATTTTTTCTAAATGTTGATTTGGAAACAATTGTTTGAAAAAATGAGAGGTTTGTTAATGATAGTTTGTTCGTTTGCAATATTCTACTTTCTACCCTTGTATTACAATTTACATTATCATACGACTTCTAGCGTTGATTATAGTACATTATGATACGAGCGCGCTATGTCGGTTGTCGCGTACGAGGCGATATTGTGCGCGAGCCGCAGGCGAGCGCGACAAGATAGCAGAGTACGTAATTATTAATGCGCGCGTGTATCATACGACGTTTTTCAACACACTTGTGAGGAAAATAAAAGATCTTGTGGTATTAATATTTTTCTGAAAATGACTGCGCTTTTTTACCAATCTTCCACTTCATGAAAGTATCGTATGCCGCCAAGTATTTATCCTTTGACTTTGGCGGCAACAAACTATTACTCGCGCTTTGCGCCTCCATAATTATTTCCGGCGGAGTTAATAATATGGATTCTTCTTCACTTGGACTCGACATATTTGTAGATAATCAATTATAAATTACAACAAAAACGCAGAAAATTTCAATTGCGGGAAAATGTCGCACGCCTTTTTTTCGTTTATTACCCTTGTTACTACCAAGTCTTACTACCGGTAGTAAGACGGGAAATTCATTTAACAGTGTTACTACCGCCTCGGCCGGTAGAACTACCGGCAAATATTTTTTTACTATAGTACTACTCTGAAAACCAAAAATAAAATATAGCATTCAATATAAAATTAAGCAATTTATTATTCTTAGTACTCATTTATAGAACTTATAAGAAATATGTAAAAATTGCACGCGTGTAATTAACGCAATGTTTCTAATGCGTACCCAACATTTATTTCTCGGGCCGTACTCTTAAAATCGACAACGATAATATCGGATTAGCCCTACTCTAAACTCGCTATCGTTGGCATTATCGTTGTCGTCGTCGGATCCATCACTACATAATATAAATGCTTATATCTTTAAAACTACGCAACGGATTTTGATACGGTTTGTTTTAATAGATAGAGTGATTCAAGAGGAAGGCTTATATGTATAAAACATGCATAGTATAGTAGAGAAACCCTGATAATTTTAGAGGTTTCTAATATGATGTCGTAAATAAACACTTTTTTTTGTGCTTAGATTGCAAACGCTGGCTGAACTCTACGAGATAAATCAAAATAATTTACTACAGTATTGTACACCTTAAAAAGGTCTACAAAAAAGTCCGCGATGGTATATATCTATCTCTTAGGGATAACCCACAATAACCCTTTTTTATCCTTTACTTTTTACGAGAAATAATGGCTTATTTACCAAGCGATTTTAAGCAATACGGTATTAATCCTTATCCAATTAAGTACCTTAAATACAATGTGCATTTAATATAGATCAATTTGGCCCTTTACAGCATGTAATATAAATGAATATTTTCGAAGATATTACAGATTTAAAATGTAGGGACGTTGCGGACAATGCGGTTTCGGCAGTACCGGACGGGGTCCGGCGGACGGCCGGCGCGTGCCTATAAAGTAAAGTACTAGATTTCCGCTCGCGGCTTCGCCCGCGTTATTATTGTTTTACCGTGGGAATTTAAATTTTCCCGTAGTAAAAATAATTTTGTAGCCTACTTAAGCCCGAATAATAAATTTCATAGAAATTGGAGCAGTTTTTAAATATTTTTCATAGAAACTTTCAACCCCTATTTTGCAAAATAGGGGTAATTCCAATAAACCATGAAACACGTGTTCAATGAAATATTTTTAAGAGCATGAATCTCAAGTTTTATCAAAATCGTTGCTAATTTAAATATTTTTCCATACAAACATGCAACCCCTTTTTCATCCCTTCAGAGTTAATTTTTTCTAAATCCCTTCTTAGTGTGCGTCCGCATTTTGAATTAAAACCACTGTCCAAATTTCACGTTTCTACCATTAGCGGTTACAGCTGTGCCTGCGTCTATAGATGGGAACATCTCCTTTTATATAAGTATATAGATTGTCTAATGACAAAAAAGCTGTGAAAGTTGTATTTATATACAACGTTTATATCAGCATATATATCAGCATTTATGTAAATTTTACTCCTAAGGGGGTAAAATATGTGTTGAAAGTTTGTATGAAAGTCCTTATTTAATGGACTATTGATTAATAATAAATAAATACGTTTAAAAACATGAATAAATTATTCATACATATTTATACAGCTTTTAAATCTGTAAATATAATCACCTTCCACGCGAGCAAAGCCGCGGGCAACAGCTAGTTTAATTATATAACGAATGTCTGAAATCAAAATACATACCATTAAAATGGCTTCAACGCTTTTAATAAATAAAAGCTTTTTTTCTTTATAAAAGATAACATTTAAAGATACTTTCGAGAAATTACGCATTATATTTAAAAATATTAGAAAAAACTTCGGACTGTACTTGCAGTATTCTCTTCATTTTCTTATTTTAAAGCATTTAAATCAATAAAAT
Source organism: Schoenobius gigantellus (assembly GCA_963935595.1). Classification (NCBI taxonomy): domain Eukaryota; kingdom Metazoa; phylum Arthropoda; class Insecta; order Lepidoptera; family Crambidae; genus Schoenobius; species Schoenobius gigantellus. Next base: position 9,711,970 of record OZ012556.1, on the reverse strand, counting down.
TAAAAAATCCATAATTAATTAGAAATTATAAATTTATTAAATAATTAGTGCTATTTGAGCACTTACATATTATTACCGAAAAGCCTAAATATTATGAACAATAATTGCAAAAATTCCAATAGAGACAGAGATAGGAGTGAAATTCAACATGAATAAATTGCGCTGCCCTTTTGGCTTTACGATAATTTCAACGATACCTCAATAGGTGTCGTTGAAATGTTCGTAAATTTTGCGAATGTTCGTCTGTCAAATTTATCAACGTTGTCACTAGATAGACGAACCTTCGATTTTAAGAGTAGGGTTATGACGCTCGCTTATGTCAATCGTTCGTTCGGTCGTTCCGTCGAGCGACAGAAGCGAAACAAAACATGCGAGTTAGAGGAGCAAACGACACGATGAAGCGCCGATATATCGTAAGTTCGATTTTAAGAGTACGGCCCCTGTAATGAGCTGCAATAAAATGTGCCTGATATTATCATCATTTAAGATGTGAATTCTTCGTCTTTTGTTAGCACATGAAATCGAAATTTTGAATAATAGCTTTGTCGTACAGTTGTGGAACAGATTTATCACTTTTTGTTACCTTATTTTGTAAATCTGATAAACTAATTGCAATTTTATTTTTCGTAAAGTCTGGTTTGCATACATGTGTCCGCATTTTCAGCACAACTCCCTCTTAAACAATATAAGTAGTTTTTAGTAAAAACATATAAAATTTATATTTAATGCTATATCTTATTTTTGGTTTTCAGAGTAGTACTATAGTAAGAAAATATTTGCCGGTAGTTCTACCGGCTGAGGCGGTAGTAACACGGTTAAATTAATTTCCCGTCTTACTACCGGTAGTAGGACTTGGTAGTAACAAGGGTAATAAACGCTTTTTTTTCGCGCGCTGCCCGGGCATGGCTAAACACTTCATACAGCCTACAAAAAAGGGCCAAACAGCCAAAATTCAAAACTAAATAAACCGAATTTTTAGTTTTAAAAAAACAAGTTTGTGTGAATTTTTAATAATTTATTTTAGTTATAGTTATTAATTATTGTTTTTAAATGTTTGTGTTTAAATGTCGTTGTTAATTTAATATTTAAGTAACCAGTAGTATAGGCTGTTCATTTGTTTCCAATTGGCAGCCGCATAAAGTCGTGTTAAAAAAAGAAGTATTAAGCGACTAATTTAAGAATGCGTACTGAACATACATTTACTTTGCAATCTTGAACAAATTGGAATTTGGCGTGTTAAGATTACCGCACTTGTGCGATTATGTAAAGTGAAAAGCACTCGTGTTTAATATACTGAATAACGGGTCTAAATGCAAGGTAATAACACCCACTTTACGAGCAAGTGTGTTGAAAAAGAAGATTACTTGAAGAGATAAGCTTGCCTTTGAACATGTTTAATATACATAAATCGAATTGTTTGTGTTAGTTATGTTCAATTAAAAATAAACGTATACCTAGCTGAAGAGATCCGGAAAAACTCGCTTTTTCGTACCACGCCGGGTTAGCCCGGCGACCAGCTACCTACTTAACCTTTAAAGCACTCTACACACAGAGGCGGAAGCGGGACGGTAGCGGAACTGTGGGGCACGTAGGAGAATCGAAAATCGAAACGAAATCCGAATCAAGAAGTTTGTATGGCAATTTTATTAGTTCTGCCACTCACCGCCGTGGCGCTTATAAAATTGCCATACAAACTCCTCGATTCGGATCTCGATTCGATTTTCCATTCTCCTGCGTGCTAGCCCCACCGAGGCCCAATTGGGATGATGACTGAATTCAAATTTTTACGTCTCGTCATTAAATATAAAAATACCGTGGAAAAAGATGCAGTCCTGTGAAATTAGAATTAAAATCGGCTTAGAAATACATTAGATACAAGCATTTTAAGTTGTTAATTTGAAGGCGATTAGACAGAGAGATCCGACATCAATCGTGACGTCATTGTTGAATACGGCCATATAAACTCCTTGTAAATTGCCGTTTTGCTAGAAAGAGATGGAGAAAAATCTTTAATACCTTATATCTTCGTTGTTTTTATAGTTATTCGAAAACCGATTTTTTCTTTCTTTTTATTATATGAATGAGCTTCTATTAAAGCAAAAAAATTTTTTTAGTCATCTAGCCTATTGTGGTAATAAGTTACAGCCGAATCTAAACTGAACCGTTGCGGTCGGCCAATCGGAGCGCTTATTTTGCCATTCAACTGTTCGATGACGTGATAATGTGGCGTTCTGATTGGTCGTTCGCAACGGTTCAGTTTCGATTCGGCTGTAACTTATTAGTAGAATTGGGCCTCGGCTGCAGTAAGCGATTTACTTGCACCGCGTCGCTTCCGCGGGCGGTTTCTGTGTGGCATGGTCCATAACAACACCAACATTACAAAAAAATCCGCTGGAGCGTTTATCTCTGGCGAAATGGGGTATTCTACCGCGTTACTTCCTAGCTCATTTTCGGTCATACTGTGAGGTTCAGAATTTTATTTTTGTACGTTAGCTACTGTAAAATAATAAGGATGTGCTGGGATTGTTAGCGAAAGAGTTTAGGGCAAATATAAATATAAACGCAGTTGCAATTAAAATAGGCTTATTAATATTAGTAAGAAATAAGAGATAAATAAGAAGATTATAAGCGAATGTCAGCCCGTAAGAAGAGAGGAAGACAGCAAGAGGCAAAAGTTAACAAGACAACGAACTTGTTTTTCTTAATATATGAAATGTTAGTTTACGGCACAGCACCAGAGGCTTTTTGGCCAAATTGCAAATGGTTCGCTTTTAAAATACGACTCTACACATGAATCAAAGTGCTTTCATAGATTATGACGCAAATCATTTATTTGATCTAAATATTATTATTGCCGACCATAATACAGAGAACTTATCATTTGTGTTATAATAGACAATAATCATTATACAGAGAACTTAGCATTTGTGTCAATTAATTCCAAAGTCAAACACGAGTCGGTCCCAGCTATTGACCTAAATTCGACTAAGATACGATCAGAAGTCAACTAATGCATTACTTAATCATTACCAACTGATCATCCAATATTCATTGAATTCGCAAGTTGCTAATGTAGTTTGTACACGTGTTGGACAGGGGACAAAACTTTGAACGCTAATGCAAATGCCATAAAATTATGATCGATGTTCAGTTTACGGCAAAGGTTAGCTGGTAGTAGATAATAATTTCTCGATAAATGTGATATTCAAGTTCGTAGCTTCAAGACAATTATAATTATTAAAAAGAACCTATTTTAAATACAAGCTTTTAGTACTCGTCAATACGAATTAAACGAGCCCAAACTCTATGGCGTTGTGTCGATTTATTGTGGATTTTCAATCCCGCCTTCCAGCTACATCATTAGATCGGCTCCATGTCATCATAATATTGCATTGTCACGCGGTATACCTACATATTAAGCATGCAAAATGTCAGCTGAATCGGAAACCGGGAAGTGGTTCCAAAACTTGCAAGATTTCATTACGGACACCGGGACAGGTGAAAGTAAATAAAAGCTTGTAATAATAACCGACTTTTGCACATACTCTTAATCTTACCTATAACCCATGATATTCGGGGTAAATCGAATAATAAATGGTTTGTAGCAACTCGTTAAACTAGTTTGTTGATGCTGAGAATAGAAATGTTGATACAGCACCCTAAGACCTACACCTAGGATCATGCCATTAGGGTTCCGGACTCTGATTTCACCCCAATCATTCAATAGCTTTCCTCATTTTCACATATTTATTTGAACTTCCATAATTTTTTACTTATACTGATCTGTTATTTGAGTCACGGGACTCACGCGGCAACACCCATGCTATGGAATCTTTCGAATCATTTTTTGACTCAAGTAATTTAAAAAAAAAACCTTTTTCTAAATACAAGCTTTTAGAACTCAACAATACAAAGCAAATGAGCCCTAACTCGATGGGGTTGTGTCGTTTTATTGCGAAGTTCCTATGGCCACCTTCCAGCTCCAGCATTAGATCAGCTGCATGTCACAATATTATTGCATTGCCACGCGATATACATATACAAATTTCAGCTCAATCAGAGACCGGGAAGTAGGTTAATTTTAACTTGCAAGATTGCATTACAGACACCGCGACAGGTGAAAGTAAAAGCTTGTATTAAAGAGAGTGCGATTGCACTATTTACAACGTTAACCAAATCAGAAACGTTTCCGTTCCCATACATTTTGGGAATTGAAAACAGTAAGGATTTGTATTACGATAAGGCCTCTGCCTGCGTCACTGATATGTAAAAGCTTCCGATTGAAATTTGGCCTAATATAAAAGCGAGTTGTGATTTCTGAGTGTATATTGGATAGTGTTAATAAATATCAATACCTGGGGTAAAGTATGTCACGTAAAGTGAGCGACTTAATTTAATTACAGTCGGACCGGAGCGCAGGGTCGTTTATTTATTTTGTGTGAAAATTGACCGACCGTCTTTTTACTGATCGGAAATAATTGCTACTTTCACAGGATCCCTTAATGAGGTTTTTTCATGTTTTGTGAAAAAAAAGTGTTGTTAATTCGATCAGTGTGAGGGACCAGTAAAAATGTTGATATTTTTTTTATAAGACTCAACGTCATCATATCAGCCTATACACGTCTCAATGCTAGGTACTGATCTCTTCTTAAACTGGAAATTGTTCTATCTCTTAGAAGAGGTAGAATGGAGAAGTGTCATGATGAAATTTAATTCGATAGAATTAAAATAAAGTCCAAAAACAATAACCTAGTGTTTTCTCAAATCCGATAAAAGACTGACAAATTCATTAATTGAAATTTACGTGTTTCCTGTGCCGATTGATTGTCTCAGATATCACGAGACATTACTATTATCTGTAGAAATAACCAAAACACTGCGACTATCACCGGACCTATTTCTGCCGCAAAGCAGCAGTGCTTGCATTGCTGTGTTCCGGTTTGAAGGGTAATATATAACATTGAAATTACTGGGTACCGTGACTTTACATCTGATCGGAGTAGTATTATAATACTATGATCTGATGTCATAAGTTGGCAACGTACACTGTGGTTCTTGTGGGGGTTGCATGCAGTTTTACTGCGAATCTCACAGGAGCCACATGTATTAAGATGACTGTTACCACTTAACATCACGTGGGCAGTTTGCTTGTTTGCCAACTTAGTAGTAATAAAAAAAATCTTTAGCACACAAATGACTGAATACCAATGAACTCGAGTTGCGTGACATCACAGGATTAGCCATCGTACGGAGCGAAATTATCTGACTAGGCGCAACATTAATAACTTCTTTATTTGTAGAGATATTTTCATGATTCTTTCGCACTTGGCTAAAGTTCTATTATTAGCAAATAACATTAATTTGTTAACTTCTCCATTGCGAAAACTCCCTTGATCGGCTCCTACGATATACAGAAAGTGAGTGGCGAGATTTGTAATATAAATTCGTCACCACATACAATACACAAATCTGGAATATTCTAATTATGATACTGTGAGATCTCCATGTGTCATCATAATTTGATTATTTTATTGTAATATATCGCGGAAAAGAATTGAATTTGTAACATGCGTCGTCATGAAGTGATGTTTTTTTTATACACAGGAGCTCTTGGCCTTCACATCACCTGATGGTTAGTGACGATAGGGCCGAAGTTGGAAGCGAGCTTCACCTGAGGTGCAATCACACTATCTACAACGTTTTAACCTCAGTTTTAACCAAATCAGAAATATTTCATTTATTGACAGCACCTTGACAGCTGTCAGGTGTCAAGATAAGGGGAACGGTAACGAGTTGGTTTTAGGTAAAACGTTTGTGAATAGTGCGATAAGGCCCCTGGAATTCTCCACAGCTGAGAAACTGGCCAGTTTGCCTCTATAATATCATACATAACCTTAGAAATGCTCTAAGTACATAACATAACAATGTCAATAACTTTGATAATATGGTGGCACACTTAGTACACAAGCTAGCAAGAATCGAGCCCTAATCGGACCACGGAGGCACTTACATGTGGCTAGTTATGTGTCCACTCATAAAAGGGGTTTCACGTCAAATTGAGAGATAGAAAGCTGTGAGCTTGTATGAATATGTATTTCATTATTTTGAATTTTGTCTCAAAAGTCTTAACAAAACTACATGACCACGTCTTAAAACATTCAATCTGAATTGAGCTTTTACACGTAATTAAACATAATAGTTTGGAAAATTTCAGTAACATTCAGAAAAGATGAAAGTCAAATAAATTAACCGCGGAGTTTTTATATTAACCGTTTTCGAAGTCGTTCGGTTTGATAAGCCTGTCAAACTCATTTGAAGGGTACGAGGTTTTTAAGCAACTTTTTATTGTTACATAAACTTCCATCAGGGACAGCTGTTTTAGATGGGTACTTTTCAATTTTGTTACTAACGTTTTCTCTTAAATACTTAATAAATTGCTATTTTTTATCATTTTCTTGCATTGATTTATTTATGTATCAATTTAGACAGCTACTGTCCTCTCTGTGGATTGGTTTTTCTTTTCATACAGCAGGGAATCTTTTGGACTTTATATCAACCGATGTTAAGTGATGATAGGGCTAAGTATGGAAGCGAGCTTCACGTGGACTCGTCCATAATCGAATTAGCATTGTTATTGTATCGACAAATTTAGGTCAGACGTGGTATCTTAGGTTTAGGTAAGATCCATGTGGGTCAGAAGCTCTACCACAAACCAAACCAAGCAGAAAATCTTTTGCCTCTATGTCAAATCCAACCCGGATCTTTAAATAGAACACCTGGTGGTCTCAATGACTACAAAACGGAGGCGGCTAAAGTAATATTAACTAGCTGACCCGGCGTATTTTGTATCGCCATGTTTTTTAACTAAATTACTGAAATGTTTGTTTAAATTATTGTAATTTTTATATGACACAAACCTTGTCCTAACAATAACGAATACAAGAATCATCCAATTTGGTGCAGTCGTTCGAAAGTTATGGGCGTAAAAAATAAAAAAGTAAAAAGCATTGTCAATTATTTATTGGTAGAATAATCATATTTACTCGTATATAAAAATCTCGCGTCACGATGTTTGTCCAGGATAAACTTCGAAATTAGTTAACCGATTTTGATGAAATTTGGCTCACCGTATGTAATTCGGTCCAACTTAAAAGATAGGTTGGTTTTTAACCGACTTCGAAAAAGGAGGTGGTTCTATGTTCGACTGTATCTATTTTTTTATGTTCACCGATTACTCCGCCATTTGTAGACCGATTTTCAAAATTATTTTGTAATCGAAAGAGTATACTCCCGAGGTGGTTCCATTGTGACCATGTCAGGATCTGATTATGGGATCCCATAAAAATCAAGGGAAACCCTTGAATTTCATAGGCATGTCCAACGTGTTTCATGTTTTTGCTAAAGATGTTCAGGTATTTGCTGAGCTGATGATTGAAGGTTTCTGGTAGGTTAGGAGTTCGGAAATAATTCTTTCAGTACTGTTTAGAGCGAAAGACGTTCTATTTTAAGTTGTTCTGGTGTTTGCCTTGGCTCAAATTCTAAAACGCATGTATTATAAACTAAAAAGATTAAAAAAAAATCGACTTCAAAAACACCAAAAAGTCATAAATAATTTTAGAATACATACAATATCACAGTTTTATATTGAAGTCGGTGCCAAGCAATGATCACCTGGAAAGTCTTAAAAAATGAAAAGAACAATTATAATATACCTACTTAGTTACTTTGGCACCGACTTCAATATAAAACTGTGATGTTGTAGGTATGTATTCTAAAATGATTTATGACTTTTTGGTGTTTTTGAAGTCGGTTTTTATCTCGATTTTAATAATTATTATTGCGAATTGATTGCTTTGTAAATATAATTTATCGACACAACACTTTATATAGGTTTTCCCCCCGAGAAAAAAAAATGTTGGATAACCATCCACTATTTTGTTTTGCGTTATTTTATGCTACAGTCCTCAGAACAATAACTAAAGCCACTACAATCTATTCATGTATACGTCATTAGTGTCATCACCAACATTCTTGAATGTTTCGTAAGACACGAACGAATCATGGACTTAGAAAATTTTCTAAGTCCATGTGTCTTATCATAACATTTACTTTTTTATGATTTGAGGCCTGTATAATACTTACGATGTTTCTTGTGAATAAATGATTTGATTTGATTGATCTAACTTATTATAACTACTGATCCACAGCATCGCGTTGCAGGGTCAGATTATAATATAATTATATTAATTTGGATGGTCGGCGATCTTAATCTGCTCGGAAACATTATTGTGTTCGCCAGATCGAGCAGTCTGGGGATTAATTCCTTATTGAAAATGGAATTATTGTAATGTTGATGAGATCGGAGCACTTCGGCTGTAGCATGCACGGAGCGGTATTGATAGAGTGGAAGGAAATGAAGATTTAATATTACGCCTCTTGCCAACAATTTAATCCCCGTTGATGGAAAAAAGATTTGCTTCCATAAACTTAAAACATTTCTTTTGCGTTATCAACATAAAATAGGTAAACATTTTTACTTAGAATACATGACGATTAGAAACATAATATACACTTTGCAAAGCTTATTTGTGACTAGGTTGCTTATATTTATCTTACAATAAACAGGGCGAGGAGCTCCGATATAGATTTGCGCTGTTCGCTACTGTAGATAAAACTGCTTTATTCAGACTTTATTGAGACGAAAAATATTATTAAGTGTACAAAACAAATAAATACTTCTGTATAATAAGATGTTTTTGTTTTCCCGACCCGTAGTTGTTCCATAGATGTTCCATGGAGAGATTATTATCAATACAGGCTCCAATTATTAGTGTCATTAAAATTTTCCATTATTTTAACTGAGATAAGTTATGCTGTTGCTTTTAATTAAAAGCAGATATTGTAGGATTAACCGATAGAAATAGATTTATTGTACGAGGGAATCTCTACGTGTTATTTAAACAGCTACTTACTAACATAAATAAATTTGGTGTCAGTCAATTGCTTTTTCCTAATTAATTGCAAACCTAAGCAACAATTTTTATTGCCTCGCATATGGCTATGCTATACAGTTTTTATGCAGACAATATTTGGATAAAACGTTCTGATCTATCGATTTCACCCTTGCATGTCAATTTTGCTGTTGGGAACTCTCCGCACACTTTTTACGCACTCCGTCGGCAGACTTTTTATCCTAAAACTTCTCTTTAAGATAAATTCGTCTTACCTTACGTTTCGTGGACAGCACCCTGTCACTGACAAATTAAGTTGGTCGTAGTAGTTTATTAATTCAAGGTCTGAAGTCAAAGTATCATTCGCGTCCGCTTTGTTAGAACGTATGTATATACGTATAATGTATGAGAATGGTTCGTAATGTGGAAAAAATCCCATACGTTCTATCAAAATGGACGCGAATAATACTTGGGCTAAGATTGTATATTGGTTTATCATTACATCCTCTGTGTGAAAAGTTCTGTTATTTTTAAAATTAGCATTATTCGCTAAAATTGCGTTAAAATACTCTGCTCGTGCGGTTCTGTCATTTTGTTTGTACAGGAAAGCATAATTATGCCGGCCTTTCTAATAGTCAATAGAATTAGGTTTGAGAGCGGAACCTATAGTTGATTCTCATCATTTCTTGAGTAACGCCACAAATGTAAAAAGTAATTGAGAATATAATCATTATAATCGAAAGTTATTCAAGTAACAAATAGTGCTAGGTGGCGCAAAAGTAATGTCATAATGTGAATGCGCCATAATTTTTCCAAATGGAAATAATAATGTCATTGTGCTTTGACATAGATGCTGTAGACAGAGTTGACATAAGCCATGGAGTGATTCGCCCTTACGGTGAAGGAAAAAATCGTGAGGCAACCTGCATACATCTGCGAAGAAATTCAATGGTGTATGTGAAGTCGACCAATCCGCACTGGGCCAGCGTGGTTGACTAAGGCCTAATCACCCTAACATAGGGTAGGCTCGAACCCCTCGGTGGGGACGTATGTGAGCTGTGATGATGATGATGATGATGATGATGGAGTGATACACACCTGAAGAATGTGGAACTATTGTTACTGCTTATTTGACCAATTTCCGAGCCGAGTGATATGCCGTTTTAGAGATTTGAACTGGCCGTCCAGCCATAAACAAGACGCACTTCGATAATCGCTAACGCTATCGCTAGAAGAGAAATTTATGCGATTTGCGAGGGCTTACCTCGCTTAGCTTTCGAGCGCAATTGTCAAATCTCATACATTGTCCATTTAGCGATTGCGTTAGCGACTATCGAAAGACATCTTGTCTAGGGGGGCTAATCACCAGATTTAAAGGTGCCATACTTTTATTCCTTTGAGTTTTTTTTGCAAACTCGCGTTTACTACAACAAATTACAAAACTTGCAAGTCTTGAAAGCTAACATTGAAGAAGATATCGCCAATTTGGAGCCAGTTTTTTTGCGAGAAACAATTCAAAATGTTATAAAACGAACACAATTTGTTGTGCATCAACTCGGGAGATGGTCATTTGAGCGATATTATTTTTTCATCTTTATGTCATCAATTTTATATCTTCAAATAAACTTTTTATAAAAACAGGGCTAATTTTTAAATTTCTAACTGAACGGTAGCCAGTTCACATTATGACATTACTTACTTTAGCGCCACTTATATACGCGCCACCTTTGTAGTAGTAGTTCTGCCATGACAGTAAAACGACCATAAAAATGATTTTAATAAGTGCAAGGATAAGTGTAAATGTACAACGCCATAAGTAGAGCATCGGAACCGGTTTTTCCCGGTTCCAAAAGAACCGGGAATTCCCGGTTCTGAGGGTCGCTGAAAGAACCGGTTCTGTAATTCAGAGAACCGGTCTTTTCGGTTCTTTCGGTTCTTTCTTAAAATACATCTCTTCGTGCTTAATATCAAGTTATTATCATATTATAATAATGTTTTCACTTGTCTCTCCCCCATAATGACATAAAACTGATTCCACATCCCCAAGTGTGGATCCAGCCACATTTGTGGAATCAGTTTCAACGTCGCAATTTACCAATCGACAATGTATTAATTTTTGGCACTACAAAAGACATCAAAATTACCGTTATTTCACTGTTTAAATAATAAATAACGTAATTATTTTAATGTTATTTTATCTTAGAAGTGGGGTGGCCCAAGTAGTAGCCTTCATACTTCGACCTACTTTGTATCTATTGTTCTTCCCCAAGTGATAGACCCTAAAGCCATCACCAACTACGGTCCAGTTCACCGTACCCATGTCCTTTGGTGTCATGGCCCTATAATCTTCTGGTTTTGGATGACCCATCCCCGTCAGCATTAGCCTCCTGCAGGCTAGAGCATCGCAATGGCACAGCAATTGTTCCATGCTTTCCTCTTTATCCTTGCAGACCCTACAGATTTTGGAACTGGCAAGTCCCATCCTGGTTAGGATGATCCTAGTGCCAAAATGTCCGGTGAGAGCACCGAGCATTAGGCGAGTTTGGGACCTGCTAGAGTTCATTGTTTTGAGTCAATTATCCATGCCCATAAAGAGCTTGGCGTGCTTCATTCATTCTGTTTGGCCCATTCTTACTGGTGCCCACTTTCCCATTTTCGGATCCCTTTCTTGCCAGACAGTCAGCCTTTTCGTCTCGACGTCTATCCAGACTAGACGTATAGTGTTGTTTTTACCTAGTTTGTTAAGTGCTTCAATTGTGTTCATTACTAGTTTGAATACCACCTTATATGACAGGAGCGCTTTGAGAGTCGGTTTTCTGTCACTGAGAATGTAGATGTGAAGGCCATTGCGACCTTTGTCTAGATTCTCCTGTACACAGGCAAGGATGGCGTATATTTAAGCTTGAGACACAGTAACCAACTTACCCATACCAATCGAGATCTCAATTTTATTGCAGTATATTCCTGCTCCTGTACCAGATTTCATTTTTGATCAATCCGTGTACCAAATCATGCTGTTTCCCGGCCAGCCCCTTATCCCATTCCTCCCTTGTTGGAATGTGTACTTGAAAGAGTCGTCTTAATACGTATTCAGGTACTCGTATCTTTCTGCCGCTGGTCATATCAACAGATATTCTTCCTCGGCCTTAAATGTCGTGGTCTTGAGAGAGGCCTGTTTACACTCCACAGGCAGGCCCAAAGTCCTGAGCGTGTAAAGTGTTTTCATACCCTCTCTTCGTATAGTGTTATGCAATGATTCAAAAGCTAAGAATCTCTCCAGGGCCGCCGAAAGAGTTGTTTTGGAGGCCCCTGTTATAGCCATGCTGGCTAGTCTTTGGAGGCTATTTAGTACTTCCCTGCATGTGACCAGATTTGTTCTTGGTCCCCTGACAATACTGCCATAAGTTATGACCGGCAGTATCATTATATTGTAAATCCAGTAGAGTATGTTGAGACCCCAGGTTGTATCGAAAGTAGATCGACACATGTTGAAAGTCCTTATGGATTTTTCAATAGTGAGGTCTACATGTTCCTTCCGCGTTTGTTCTGTATCTAGGGTGACTCCTTGATATATGACCTTTGTGGACCATGATATCTCATTGCCGTAGAGTTTTTAATGTCTCATATTAATGAGTTTTCTCTTTCTTGTGAACGGTATGATCATTGTCTTTTTCGGATTGATGCTAAGGCGCCTTCTTGCACCAGTGTTCGACTACCACACTTGGCACCTTGTCTTTAACCATAATGACTGTATCCTTCGTTCAGTTGTTCGATCAATGGGTCAATCACTAAGCACCGCAATATCGGAGAGAGAACTCCTGCTTGTGGCCAACCTTTGATTGTCATGATGCTCATTGTATCGCCTAATATGCTTGCAGATATAACTCTGCTCTCTAGAATATAATTTATCCATCTTATTATGGTGTCATTGATGCCATGTCTTTTAATATTAGAAAATAACGAATTTTTCAAGGGATTCGGTAACGTTAACATTCTCTGGTTTACAACACTGGCAGACGCGCTGTCGTCGAACGGAGTGAGTGGGTGTGTTGTTTTGTTGACGCCGATTTAATAAGTGAGTAATTTTAAATATTAATGCATATTGCTATTATTATTTTTATCAACCAATTGAGAATATTTATTGTCGTTGCATTCAGTTAAGTATTACGCTTTCATTCTTGCGGGGCAAACATATTTGACGGAATAGAAGAAGAAGAAATAATAATTACACTAGACTTGGCTGGACACGCGCCCACGTGTCTTGATAACGTTTGTTATACCTATTTATTTCTCTTTTCTCACATTTTGTTTTTTTAGCATCCAATATGATAATCGTGTGTGATCAGTGTGATTTAAGTTGTATGCAACTACGAAAAGTCTGTGATTTTAAAGAATTGATTTTTGCTAAATAATACCATAGACCAAGCAGATTGGTCTATGATAATACTAAAAACAATTTTGTAATTGTGAGTAAGTATAATTATAAAAATAATAAATAATGTGATTTCCAATGGTGTGTTTTATTAAGATCCATTCTCCTTTATTCGTTTTTAATTGTAGAAAATCTATATAAACGATAGCATAGTTTATCAACTAGAATTTATCAAAAAACCGAAAGAACCGAAAAAACCGGGTACCCGGTTCCGGCTTGAGTTTGGAACCGAAAGAACCGGTTCCTAAAATAGGGCCGGTTCTCGATGCCCTAGCCATAAGAAAAGAGAAGTTTTGCGGCGATTTTTAATTATACGTAGGCATGTAGGTATATTACCTATCTCTTGTGTAATGAGCGCTCCACATTCTCGCGAGAACGCGAGAACAACACGAGAAGCGTGAATGTGGATCCGATTCGCATGTTCTCGCGTAGTTCTCGCGTAGTTCTCCGACTTTTGTCGGTTTTTTGGCGTGAGACAAAGGCGCGAGAACTATATTGAGAACCTTGTACCAGGGTTGGAAAAAATCATGATTTTTTAATAAAATCTAATTAATCATGATTTATTGAATAAATCCTAATTTATCATGATTTTTTTGATTTTTTCGTTTTTATCGTTACTAATTTTAATAAGTAAGCAACTATTTTGCGGAAACGAAAGAGGAAGAGGAAAAATTAAATATTTACCCAGTTCTGAGGCAACTATTTGGAGCGATAGCCTCCTCAGCATCAGTGGAAAGTTTTTTTTTACATTTGGCATTGTTCATTAGAAATTACGTAAAAGACTAGGGACCAAAAACCTGGAAAATAAGTTTTTTTTAATCAAGAATTACAATAATGACACTGAAATATCTGATTTACTCGGAAAATAGATATTCATAAAAATACATTTTTCTTCACAAAAATAAAGAATTTTGATTTAATCACTGATTTTGTGCCAACCCTGCCTTGTACCTTCTCGCGAGAATCTCGCGAGAAGTGTGTACCCAAGAAGTTCTTGCCGAGGTTCTCGCGTACTTCTCGCGTAGATTCTTGCCGAGACTCTCGCCGAGAATCTCGCGTGAATGTGGAAGCATTAATAATATTATAGGTATTTAAGTCTATAGGTTAGATTTCATGAGGATATGCATTAATTTATCTTTCCAGTAATATCTTATTTGTGTGGAATCACCAGCACAAGATAAAGAGGGATACGAAAATAGCTTTTCAGATAAGTTTGTTAAAAAGTCGTTAGTTAATAGGCTTGTGTCACTCTGAGTATCTTTGGGTGTCTCGCAACTAACTTTTATCAGTTAATAAATTTTGAGAATAATTTAAGATGATTGCATCTAAGGGGAAAAACCCGCTTAACTTTTGTTGTTGCTCTCTTGAAAATTCGAATACAAAGAATTCAAAGCAAATTTTATGTACCTAATATTTTCGTGAATGAAACTTTTACTTACCAATATAAACTTGATAAGCCACTCATGGTTAGTAAGTAGCATAACCTGTTTTCAAAATTTGCTACATTTTAGACATATTTTACATTAAAATTTAAATGGTAAAGAAACTTTCGTTTTTGGAACACTCGATTTACCTATGTTTTTATCACCACTTGCTACCAGTTGATTTGAAAATAGGTATTAATTTTTCTTCTGAAGGCAACAAATTCAACATTATACAAATTCAACAACATACATTATACACAGACACGAAGCAAATGGTGAAGGAGACCAAAACAAAATTCTAGGTAATGATTGCAAAAATAACATAAACATTTCATGGAAAATACAATATAAATAAGTGAAGCGTTCGGGATTGTGATTTCAGCAAATGTAGTCTAAACAAAACTGCAACATAGCGTCTGGCCAGTGGGTGGAGCATGCCAGTGCCTCCTCGTCTATAATGACCCACCCCTTGATTGTGTAACAAAAATCTTTCGCTCGCTATCAATTTTGACAGTCAAAGTGCATCCATTACTATTATTTATCAGACAGTTGACACAGAGTCTTGTATTGACGCCGCAATTACTAGAAATTTCAATTCGTTTGTGATAGATTTTTTCTTAGACAATAGCCTCCCCGCCTAGCAGTATGGGTTGTAGTTCAACCCATACTGCTAGGCGCGGGTCATTATCAAAATCAGTTCAGCGTTGAACTGATTTTGAGATGTTTATTGTTACACGATAAACAATTGATCCATTGATCCTATGCGATCTGTGTAATTCTCATAAAACGCTAGAGGTTCAAAAATTTTGGAAATTTTGCTTATCTTGATCCTATACGATCAGTGTAATTCTCAAAAAACGCTAGATGTTTTAGTGGTTCCAAAAATTTGGAAATTTTGCTTATCTTTTCTTTAATACGTAAAATTCTCGTGTCACAGTGTTTGTAACCAAACTCCACCAAAACGGCATGACCGATTTTTTTGAAATTCTTGGTGTACTTATATTCGGTAGAACTGAGAATAGGTCGTAAACTATTTTTTATATCCTTAGGTGATAAGGGCTATTTTGGACCATTATTATGGCGAAACGTAGTTCGGGGGCACAGCAAGGAGCAGCTAGTAGTTAATAAAAATGCTATTGGTACAGTACAGAAACAACACAGTAATACTTTCATCTACACTTACTTAACCTGCAACAAAAGTTTCTTAAGAAGTGTCAGATAATTTGTTGAACAATGGCTTTGTCGCTTAAGATAGTTCATCTTCATAGAAAGTTTTATATTAAATTCTATTATTTTGGCGAATTATATCAAAATCGTTTGAAAAGGAAGGCGCGTTGTAAGCAGTGTTACACCTAGTTTAAATTTGATTAAATAAGTTGGTTCTGGCCAATACAAAACTCCGAGAATTCCAATTACTGTCATATCTACTACTGTCCAATTACTGAATTTATTTTCAGGTTGGCAATACTTATTAGTCTTAGTTATTGACGTCAAACAAACAGCAAAAATATATTTCACCAAGAATCTAATTAAAAATCTTACTTGCTAAGACATTTAATAATTAATTATTTACTTAATCCTTTCATGAACATACACCGTGACTATAATTATGCAAGTAAAAGGAAAAACCGCTTCCGTGGTCTAATGATTGAGGCCACCGGGTGTTGATCGGGAGGTCCGGGATTCGATCCCATGGGGGCAAAAAATTTTCTGCTTGGTTGATTTGGTGATAGCCCGCCTGGCTAGCTACCACCATCAAACCTAACTTTTGCGCCATAATAACTGGTTTTTTTCAGTTTTCAAAGAAATATAAGTTAAGTTAACTATGATAATAGTATTTGTGTGATGTAACATTTAACATAATACTGTCCGGTCATATAAATTACTAGCTGTGCCAGCGAACTACGTTTCGCCGTATATTTTTTACCCGTTTTTGCAACATTTGTCATTGATACTCAGCTCCTATTAGTCGTAGCGTGATGTTATATAGCCTTCCTCGATAAATGGACTATCCAACACAAAAATAATTTTTCAATTTGAATCAGTAGTTCCTGAGATTAGCGCGTTCAGGCAAACAAACAAACAAACTCTTCAGCTTTATAATATTAGTATAGATTTCTTAAAAATCACTACACATGTTTATTTTAATAGACACAATACTACAGGAAGTATGATTAAACAACAACAATAACGGTCTTATTACAAAACCTGATTTAAACCCGGTCTAAAGTTAGTCTTGGTTTAGACGTAGTGCGCTTTCACTTGTGTCAATATACATAGAGAGAGAGAGACAGCATCAACTTAGTCCTAGTTTAAACCAGGACTAACTTTAGTCCATGTTTTGTAATAAGACGGTTAAGGTATGATGTCCGGGGCAGAAATATAAATATTTAATTGAGACCGCATATGAATAATTGTATCAACGAATGAATAAATTATCTTGTATTTCAAAGGGTATTGAAACTATTTGAAACCGATATTAATAGTAGTCAGATAGAAAACGATTTTGATAAATTACCGTTTCCAAGCAAGCAATAAATTATGACACATGTGACTTAATCAATCATGGACTTAATAATTTTGATTATTAAATCCATGTGATCAATATACATTTTGACATATCTACTTACGAAGAAGGAAGAAAATGTATTATTGAAAGATGAGTAACTCCTCACCTGTAAGGAGAAAATCTTCTTTTCACCGTTGTGACTGAAAGTAAAAATTATTCGTCTACACTTCCCTTTATTCAAGTAGTTCGCACTGCGTCGCTCGGAAGTAGCTGTCCGGATGCGGATACCGGAAGTTACCGGGTTGCACGTGCTACTTAAGTTTCAGAATGAGTATTTTAAGATATCTTGAAAATCGCTTCCATTTTTCAACTTAAGGCACATAACCATCGTCATCGATAATTTTATTTATGTTATTGTTGTTTTAGTTTGTTTGAATTATCTAAAATAGCGGTCAAGGCGCAATAAACTCGCCTAGACCTGAAAATTTTTACGAATGGTCAGAATACTATTATTAAAGAAACTTCAATAGTCCCTATAGATCACACATTGGTAAAAAATAATCACCATGCTCATAAAAATTCGCATTTTGCTTTTTTCAGACTACAGGCTTAATTTTATTATCATAGATCAGGTCTAACAAAAAGTGTAAAGAATTTAATTATTTATAAAATATATTTTCAAACCCTTTTTCAAAGGATTTTAGAGATTCGGAAAGAGTGTAAGAATAATTTGTGCTTATAGATTAAATGCTTTACAATTTTTGTCTGACCTGCAGTTATAGGACGCGACTGTTCTGTAAAAAATGCACTAACTATTCGGACAAATCTTCAGCTCGATTCAAATTATTGTAACCTTGATTGTATTTCTAAGGAAGTGCTGTCGCCATATGAACGTGGCGACAGCACTTCCTTAGAAAATAGCTCTCTAAGGAAGTGCTGTCGCCACGTTCATATTACATTACATTACATTATTAACATACATTTCAATAAGGTTAATTACAAAATATCACTTATGGAATGTGCAAAAGTGTTGCGAACCTGGATTGCATTATCTGCTCCGCCTTTCGACTTACGGGGGAGAAGGCGCTCCCCACCAAGCCGTACTGGACGAGCGTCATGGAAGACGGTGCAAAACTTCTTTTCTTCGACCCAGCAGTGTGTATTAAATTAAGTATAGTAACGAGACGAGTGAGTGTTAAAAAAATAATGAAACTGTTTATTTTTTCTGATAATATATTTTTTTATCAATTTATAGGTACATACTTAAGGGAAAAAAATATTAACTAAGATTGTGGACCCTTAAGGAGTCGCTCTTCAATTTTATATGCTATAAGCTGTCTGAGCAGGGAAGCACACAATTATCACCTAGTAGGAATTTCTTAATAATATTTTTTATCTGGTAGGGCTTTTTGTTTTTTGGTTAATTGTTCAATATGTAGGGCAGTATATGGTTCTATACTCCTTTACCATAGTTATTGTTACAATGTGGGGTCACATACATAGGAAGGTATTGTAGTGATCTAAGGTGATGTTATTGATCTTAAATCTGAATGCTGAACTTAAGCATCAAGTACATAAGTTTAGTAACTTCATTAAATTGTTCCCCCCGACTCCATTACGTGGAAATCAAGCGCAGATCGGCTCACTGTCAAACGAAATCACTTTGATATGAACAGTGACGAAATGGAATGAACATCCTTCAAATGTACTCCCTGGAAAATTGTAATCTCTTTAAGATGAGGGGGAAACTGGGAGTTTGGGTTGAGAACAATAATAAAGTTTTATTTCCTCAAATACCGAGAAAGTTAAATTTGTACAAAGCAAAACGACGACTTCATTGCTGAGGCCTGTGCCTTAGGATACCTTTAGATCATATTTTATACAATTTACACTTACGTAACCGAGTAGTCACAATGGTAATACGGGAAAAATTTCTGAAACCTAGGGTTATAGGGTTAGTGGATAAGCTTCCACACAAAGGAGAGTTCCGTAAACGCGACAGTCATTTAATCTCGTTAAAAATTAGACTGAAGGAAAATGTTTCGTTGTTAGTAAAGGACGACGGACACATTATTAAACAAAACATTCTGGAGAAAAATGTAACATTGGAACCCACCAACATCAGAATCGGGTTAAGCATATTAGCTGGAGCAAATAAAGTGTGCTTTGTAAATAATTTACCCTCTGCTTGCCGGAGTCGCTTATGAATAATTCAATCCCGATTACACCTTCCCTTATGTGGGAATTTACAGAATCCCAAGTACGTAAAAACCTTCTAAAATGTAACGTACCGTAGCGATTTTAATACACTTCAAGTACTGGAATCTTTTTTATTTCGGATCAAATAGCGATTGGCGAATTCACTGAACACAGGAATCATCATTACAACTCATATACGTCCCCACCGAGGGACTCGAGCCTACCCTAAGTTAGGCTGTTTAGGCCTTAGTCAACCACGCTGGCCCAGTGCGGGTTGGTCGACTTCACATACACCTTTAAATTTCTTCGCAGATGTATGCAGTTTGCCTCACGATGTTTTCCTTCACCGTTAGAGCATCAGATAAATCAGAAGTAAATGTGTGATAGGGAAAGGAAATCAGTGTCACGAAAGCAAGGATTCAAGGATAAGAAGTAATTACGAACTTGGTTTTTAAAAGACTCTAGCGTGCGCGCACTTCGAATACACTCTTGCAGAGAGTTCCATAAGCGGATAGCGTAGGATGGGAATGAGCATGACAAGACACGTGTTGCGTGGGGCGCGATATCGAGAATTGAGTTGAAATGAGACTAACACTCGTATCTAAAATCAAGTCAATAATTACTTGAGTCAAAGTCATTACTTAAGTTGTGATTTTTATACAATAAACCAGAATTTGAATGAAGTGAAGAAAGTTATGCTTATCACCTAGTGCAGGTTGGTGCATTTTAACGATTGCAAATACACCTGGGAGCAACGGCTTAACTAGCCTTTTGAAAGACGGAGGAGCTCGAGATACAAAATTTTTGGTCACCCATCTCGTGGCGGATCATTTTGAAAGCGTAATCGCCATTATCTCTGGCCGGACGCGCGAACTACTGCGCCACCGAACGCAATAATAACACAATTTTTTATTGCCACAGTACTTAATGTAAGTATTATAATCACAACTTAAGTAACGACTTTTACTCAAGTTATTACTTTGATTTGACTATAGATACGAGTGTTAGTCTTAAGATATGGTGGAGACGTTGGATGAAACAAAACAGCTGATTTTTTTCACGATTTCAAAATTGATTCCATTGTAAAAGTTGTACAGTAAGCTTGTCTGAACTAGCGCGCAAAATTTGACTCCCACTTGAAAATTAACCCTATATATTAGTTCTATATTCACAAGTACGAAAATATGTTGCGAGTTCATTAATGTTTAGGTATCCTTCATTTTAACATCAATCCCCGGAGGCTGTGGGTTAATGGTATCAGTTTCATAGTGCGTGATTGCGGCGAGGCTTGCGGCCGAACGGACATAGCTTGTATAATCACTCTGTATATTTATCACGCCATCACTAGCCGGCAGCTAACTTTGTAGTGGACGCGAAATTTATTTTACGCTTCAACGGAATATTGTATGTTAAAGCATACATACATAGTCATGGTAACGGTTTTGGAATTTAAATTAAATTTGGGGAAGCATTCGTCCCTTATTTAATATAGATAAAAATTACAAAAATATCAGAAATGATATAAGAATACAAGCAACATTATATTTTTTATTTTGAATCCTCACTTTGGTGACAATAGGAGCAAGCGGGACGTACACCTCTTCAAACAAAAAAACAAACCAAATTGGTCAATCAATGACAGAGTTATGAGGTAACACAAATAAAAAAGCGTCGATGGCGTAGTGCATAAGGCTGTCGCGTCGCCTTCCAATCGGGAGGTAGCGGTTCGAACCCCGCCACGTACCAATGTGTTTTCAAATTTTGAATTCATATGTACGTTTATTCGACGCATTTACGGTGAAGGAAAATATCGTGAGGAAACCTGCACACACCTGTGAAGAAAGAATTTCACCACCCGCACATGGCCAACGTGGTTGACTAAGGCCTTATCGCCCTAGTGTAGGGTAGGCTCGAGCCCCTCGGTGGGGATGTATATGAGCTGTTGATGATGACGAATATGAAAAAAAAATAGTCGAATTGAAAAACCTTCTCTCTTTTGTCAAGTCGGTTAAAAAGACAGCTGAAGGCCCAGATACATTGGCTAGTTTTTATCCTGAAATTCCCGCGGGAGCAGTTCTTGGGCGAAAGTGAGGTTGCCAGAGCTCATTCGGGGACGCCATCAGTCTCAATCAGAAAAAAAAGACTAAAAAATAAACCATTTTTCTTCCAAAACATACAAAAAATTATTGTCATTGACTAAAAATGAGATGTCTCACATAACACACCAGATCGAAATGTAAAGAATATTGAAGGTTGTGATTGCCTTAGATTTCTCATATTTTTTCCCTTGTTTCGTGTATTTCAGCTTTCGCGCGAGTATTCTTACAATATCCATTCTAGACGTGGATCGTTACGTTATTTTCAAGAAACGTAACGAAACTGGTGACTTAGTCGGCGTCACCTGTTTCAAAACTAGTGATTTTTGTAACTAGCTATAGCTATTTTTATTCAGCTGTTGTATACTATTGTATACAGTTACATACGAAACGAAAATAAATTAAATCACTATTAAGTGTTTGTAGCTATACAGTTAAATCAATACTGACTGACTGCATTAAATGTATTCATAATTTATAAGTGTTAACTAGGAAACTATGAATTTAATAACATTTTTTTATAATTTTATAAAATTATACACATTTACATTTTTATACACATTTTTTTGTTTTATTTTAATTTTATGATAGGTAATGGAGTTTATGTCTCTATCAAAAATCTTTTTGGATCGAAGTTAACATTTAAATACGTCAATTGGGCTTGGACTTACACCCAACAATCACAGTTATCAGTAATAACACATTTACAAAAATCACTACTTGTAATTTGACTCGAAACTAGTTATTCGGTTACATGCCGCGTAGCTAGTTATTGTAACTAGTGACGTGAAATAACGCCCACGTCTAAATTCCATTCTATTCGCTCTCACTCACACTGATTGGTGCAAGACGATGGGTCCAAGGTCATTGTTAGCACTAAGCGCCTTAACATCAAGTGGGGATTATGCGTGTTTGCCGTATGTCTCACATAACATACCAGAATTGCTTCTATTTTGGTCACTGTACTGGGAAGCAAAAGATATAATACCTGTGTTTGGTAAAAAAAGGTATTATGCAGGCTAAATTCTTATGAGGGAATGCTACGGCTGGCATTGTTACATAAATAAGTCGTAAAAAGCGTTAGCTACAGATTGCAACCTTGATCTCGATTCAGTGCGGGTTTTTACCACCTTTTTATTGTTACAATGTCCGCAGCAGATGGGTTTAACGGCTTCCCTGTTTTGAGATGGCTTCTATGTATGGGCTTCTCGTACAGGAATAAGGAAAGGAATTATTTTAGGTATATTTCTTAATTACCTGTCTCTAAAAAAGCAAACAAATAATTTGTATGTAAAATTGGAAATATACGTAAAAAGATACACATACATGCTATAAACAAAAATTCAATTTGAATTTTTTTCAATGAAATTCTGAAAATAATTTTAATTTTGTGCTAAGTATGTATATCACTAAGGCAAAATCAACTGAAAATAGTCCCCTAGGTAAACCTCATTATTAAAACCGCACTGAGAAAATCTTTTAAAAAAATACAGCCGAAATGAGAACCTCTTCGTTTTGAAGCCGATTAAAAACGTTAAATCGTATAAATCAGTGATCTTAGCTACTAAACTATAAGAAGTTTTTAGACATACCAACATTATTAAGTTTGAAAAAAAATTTTTCAGATCCATCCACAAGTAACAGTTAGTTAATACGCTATCTCACTTCAACCCCAATACGTCTAACAGCTGGGCACAATTCCTCTTCATCGAAGATGATGCACATCTGCACCTTTGATGAAGAAGAATTGACCTATACCATAACATGTTTTGTTTCTAGTTTACCATTTAGGTTAGCGCCGAGGTCGAGTGATCGCCTACTGCGCAACGGGTCGCGGGTTCGATTCCCGTACGAGACAAATATTTTTATTTCGTATGGGCACAGATAATACATATAATACTCTACAGTAGGGCACGAGTCTGGGCGTATGTGCATGTGATATTCTATGTTTGTAACTGCACCCACGATACAGGAGAAAATCCTAGTGTGGGGCTACGTTTTTTTTAATAGAAGAGTAGGCATGCGGTGTAGTTATGAAAAGTAAAAATCCAATTAGTCCATCAGATAGATAATAAATTCAGTCACGTATTTCGAAGTAATAAAAAACTACTGAGATGATGCGAATTAAAGTTATGGAGTGCGGGGTTGTGTCACACTGCTCCCTGGCCCGGCTCAGACAGAGAGAGTGTGAGCAGGTTTTTTAAATAAAAGAAAAATATTCAGTATAAACAAAAAATATATTTAATTTTTATATTACAAAAACAGAAAATTATCCTTAACAATTAGAAAATTAAAACTACCAAAACATAAATTTTACGATATTTTTTTAAATAGTTAAGTAAATATTTACTAACCTTAAATCTATTACTAGAAACGTGAGTAAGCCTATCGTTTGCTCTCTCAATATGGAAAGTTTATATACAATACTTATATAAAACGGCTTGTTACGCTTATCTTGATATAGTTAGAGAATGCGGCAAAAAATCGGTTACCCGCAACTCACAACTTCTAAACTCGTCGACGCTCAAAAGACCTGTTGAGCTCAGGATGGAAAAGTCTGCCCTTCAACAGGAACGGCGAGTGGAGAAACAGATCCAGAAGTAACTGCGTTATCTTTTCCGTTTAGAAGTCGTCAAATGCCTGATTCGACGTATCGTTAGGACCCGAAAGTGTCGCAAGACTACTTGACACGTCGCCAGAAAAATATAAAAATCAAAAAATAATCCCTCCTCAGCCTCTCCTAAAAGAGTAGAAAATCGGATTAATAAATACTCCGATCTTCCAAACGAGATAAGTATATAGGTATAGGTAAGTATAAATTTTTGATACGTACCCTTAGAAAAAAACTGTTTCCCACAGTACCAACTTTCCGTAGAATATAAGTACTATTAAAAAATCTCCGTTGACACGGACGATGGTAGGTAGGTACTGTAATTGAAATTAAATATATAATTATAAATAATTAATATCATACTATATAAATATTATACACGTAAGATATTGTGTAAATAATTTTATGACTACATATTCGAACTTACCGTGAGCTTTGTTATAAAGTTAAAAAATACTACAAATTACTTATGTAATAATTTGTTTCCACGTGAATACGTAGGCAAATCGTTAGTAATTCTGTACAAAGTTAGCTAGAATTATATTTAAAATATCGAAAAGTTTTATCAAAATTGCAGTCCACGTTCTGCAAGCCTCAGAAATAGCCTTCGAACAAAACAGATGAAAATCTCTTTAAATTTTTTCACTCGCGCCTTCTACGCATGCGCGGGCTGCCAAACGTCAGATTTTCCGCGGGAAACTCGACAACAGCCAATAACATTGCGGCGCGCGAATGAAGATGAAAATATTACTGGCTGGATAAAGTGAATAAGGTTTTATATGTGTAAATATAGGTATGTACTAAATAAATATTTTGTAGAAACATATCGTTATAAAATAGATATTCGTATATAAATAAAATAGTGATATTATCTTATGGAATACTTTACACAAATATTGTATATACTCGTAGATATAATTAAATTACAAAATGCAACGTTACAGTACCCCCCTTCCCATGAAAGTTTCGAACGTGAGGAGAAACTACGCTGCCCCCAGCGTTTTAATTACAAAAGAAAGTACAAAAATATTATTAAGAAAACTAAACTTAAATATTCTAACAGCACAACCTACTTGCACTTTGGAACACCAAACATCGTCCATAGCCTTTTAAGTGTATATAAAAAAAATACAGTAAAAAACCAACAAACGAAAAAGTTCAAAAGCTCCAAAGCTCAAAACTTGTAAAAACTATTTGATGTAATAAATATGTCACTAAAGGCAATTTGCAAAACTCAAAAAATGAAACCAATGCTTCCATGTCAAAACCCTAGAGTCACTACCCGCTCCGAAAATAATCTAATGTTGGCTTATTTTATGAGTCATAACCCGCTCAAGTGTAGGCTTGTGTAATGGTAGACACGGTCACCTGAAAACAGAAACTAACAAACTAAGCTATAGACAAACCTATCAATTTACGAAAACATGTATGTACGTACATGTACAATTACTATTTAGCTTAAAATAAAGTGTTGCATTGATTTACGTTTGAGCCAAATTATTTCCAAAGTCGAACCCTAGAGTCACCACCCGCTCCGATTTTCAAATAGTGTAGGCTTATTTTGAGAGTAACCAGCCGCTCTGGTGTAGGCTTAAAATCGGTTGCCCTGTACTCTTGGCGCAAAAATAGGTCAATAAAATATAATATTAATGCTTGTGACAGCCTAGTGATGAATATCTTAAATTAAATGATTTCACACGCAGCGTCACTCACAAAATTGAAATATTTTACATTATTTACATATTAATACAATGTATATATATTATACACAAAATAATACATATACACAACTGAACTAACCCTATTTACAAAGAATATACAAAACCCTAAATACAACGAAATATATACAAAATATTAGAGAACACGAGTGGAGCACTGGCCCTTCAAACTCATGCCTCATGGCCAGATTCCCCATGACCAATCCCTCTGCACTGAAGACATGTGCCTTGAAAGACATTACTCACCTCTTACGAGACCCGTGTAGGGGTGGAACTATTCTTACTCCGGAACCACACAGAGATCCGTTACTAACTCTTCAAATCTTTTATATGCCAAACTCCTAGCGATCTGCCATCTAGTGACTCCAATTCGAATACTAGAGGAGATAATACCTTAATAATCCTACACTTTTCATATTTTGGGGCAAGCTTTGCTGCTTTATAATTGGCAGCATCGCTTTGCGTATAACATTTTTTGAAAACTAACTGCCCAACATTGTACAAAACTGCAGGCCGCCTTCGCAAGTTATAATACCTTGTATTCTTTTTATGAGCTTGTAAAATGTTTTTGCAAACCTTTTCAAAAATATCTTTTAAAATGCCAAGCTCACCAGCGTATTCCTCTCTTGGTATTGCTACCTCATAATCTCCATCAGCAAACTGACAATAAAATGAACCGCTTATTATTGGTTCTCGCCCGTGAACTAGAAAAAATGGCGAGAAACCTGTACTCTCGTTTACAGCACTATTTATAGCAAACTGCACCTTATATATGTTAGTATCCCAAGAGCGATGATCATCTTTTACATAAGAGGAAATAGCGGTCATGATGGTTTTGTTATATCTTTCAACGAGATTAACTTGTGGTGCATAGCGCGGTCCATAATGCACCCGTGGCACTTTATATAGGCTTAATAATGCTTGGAATTCGGATCCCGTGAATTGCACACCATTATCAGCAATTACGGTCTCCGGTATTCCATGTAATAAAAATACATGTCGCTCTAAAGTCTCAGCCACGGCTTTACTGGTAGCACGCCTTAATGGGACCAAAATCGTATATTTTGAGAAACAACAAGTTATTACTAATAAATGTATGTGACCAGAACGTGACTTTGGCAACGGACCAACCAAATCTATAGATATAGCCTGAAAGGGTCGAAAACACCGTTTGGGTTCACCCATTTTTCCAGAAGTCAATTTCGTTGAATGCTTATACATATTACATATATTACAATTTTTCACATAATTATTCACATCTTTGAACATCCCCGGCCAATAAAAACGCAGACTAAGTCACCGATGTGTTTTAAAAACTCCGAAGTGACCAGAAGTCGGAGTACAGTGACAGTCATCAATTACTTGTTCTCTTTTGTATTTGGGAACAACCTCCTTCCATTCAAATTCTTCTACAAGCGAATATTTAGCTTTGCAGTATCTGAATAGTGATCCATTTACAACACGAAAATTTGGAAAATTTTGAGGTGTATTTTGACAACCATTTAAGACTTTATCATACCAAGCATCACATTGAGTTATTGTATCTATTACCAAACGAGACAGCGTGTCAGGTACAATGTTGTCCTTTCCTTTTCTATGCTCTATCTTAAAGTCAAATTGCGATAATCGACAACCCCACCTTGCTAGACGGCCAGTTGGATTTTCGAGTCTCATAAACCATTTATTAAGAGATGCATGGTCAGTAACAACTGTAAATGGTCTAGTACCTAAATAAGGTTCAAATTTTCCTACAGAGTACACAACTGCTAAGGCTTCTCGCTCTGTTGCACTGTAGTTTCTTTCACATTTATTTAGGGATCTGCTAACATAGGCAACAGGATGATCTACCCCATCAAAATTCTGGGTCAGCATTCCGCCAATACCATAACCGGAAGCATCGCAATGGACCGTAAAAGGTCGCGAAAAATCAGGACACGCTAAAACCGGAGCAGTAACAAGAGCATTTTTTAACAAATTAAATGCTTTTTCTGCATCTAAAGACCAATAAAATTTTGACTTAACACTCGTTAAAGCGTTCAAAGGAGCAGCAATAGTCGAAAAATTTCTGATAAATCGCCGGTACCATGAACAGGTCCCAAGGAACATTTTTACTTCTTTGCTGGATGAAGGTGTGGGAAAGTTCAAAATAGCTTTAACCTTATCTGGATCTGTGCGAAGTCCGTGCTCGTCAACAATGTAACCTAAATATTTCAAAGAGCTACGGAAAAAATGACACTTTTCAAAATTTATTGTGAGATTTGCGTGTTTCAATTTATCGTGTACTCGTTTTAACATTTGTATGTGGGTGTCAAAATCAGAACTTACAATTATAAGGTCATCCACATATACAAAACACATTCCATTTACGAGATCACTGTTAAAATGACTACCAAACAACATATCCATCAACCTTTGTTGACGAGCAGGTGCTCCACAAAGCCCAAATGGCATAACCGTGAATTTAAACAACCCTCTACCAGGAACGGTGAAACTAGTTTTCTCTTGAGAATCAGGATGCAAAGGTACTTGCCAAAAACTAGCTTTTAAGTCAATTGAACTCAAATACTTAGCCTTTTTAAGGCTGTCTAAGATTTGTGGAATGTATGGTATTGCGTACACGTCGCCCTTGGTTACTGCGTTTAACTTACGACAGTCTAATCAAAATCGCAGTTTGCCATCGGGTTTTTGAACCATTAACGTTGGGTTGTTCCACGGTCCTTCGCTAGGTTCCACAACACCCAATCCCAGCATATAGTCCAGTTCTCTATGAAGTTCTTTGAGCTTTTCGGGAGACATTGGATATGGCTTACATTTTATTGGCTGCGTAGTTCCAGTGTCAATAGTGTGCTATATAAGTTGTGTTCTACCTAACCCGGCCTTTTCAAAAGATATATTTTCAAACTTTTTTACAATTTCCTTTGCTACGACTTGCTGTTCTTTAGATAAAGAAACATAAGATTCAATAGAGCAAACGGACATATTTTTATCATTATTAGCACTGCAAATAAAATCGTTCGGTGCTTTGATATAACAAACATCTTTAAAAATATTAGGATCAACGCTGAATGCTTCCTAAAAATCAACATCTAAAATAATATCTGATACTATGGAAGGGATAACAAAAATTTTTACAATACGTGTAATTCCATTGAACTGTACAGGTAAAAACAAATAACCCAATGATTCGCTCTCTGAACCATTCGCAACGAAAACATTACTCTTAAAATTATTTATCACATTATAACCCTTATTTACAAATTTTTTATGAGAACCATTTCCGAGAATAGAAACGGCTGCTCCTGAATCTAACAATCCATATACAAGTATATCACACAAGGTAATTTTTACATATGGCCTTACGTCGTTAGCATCTGTTTCAAACAGAACCGAAGCGATTGTTTGAAATTTGAAAAAGTTTCTTATTGTGTCTAACCATTCCTGCCATTCAGCGCCTTTGGTAGACTGATCACTTCGGTTCGGCTTTAAACGTTTTTTGTCGAATTACACTTAGGACACGTTTTGACAGTATAACCAACAAGATCACAATTAAGACATTTTACAATTTTGTCTTCGGTGCATTCTTTCCTACTATGTGTATTTACTTTACAGCGACCACAATATATTTTCGGTTCTTTCGAAATGACTGATACTGCTTTTGATCGGCTGACATAAGAAAATTCTGGACTGACTTTCAACTGAGCAGGTTCTTTGAAAAGGTCGCATTTATTTTTTGCTGATTCAAAACGTCTTAAAGTGTCTTTCAGCTCCTGTACCGACTTTACATCGAAAAGAGCCAATTGTTGCGTATATGAAGGACGAATATTATGTAACAAAATATCGAATTTTTCGTCCTCTTGTAAAGGTTTTTTTCAAACGTGAAAACAAGCAGCTCATAATTGAAAAATAAATGTGAACCGGTTCATCTCTACCTTGTGAACGTGCCCGTATATCACTTAAAAGTCTGTAATCATAATCGACAGGTTCAAATTCATCTAGCAGCTGGCGACGTAAATCTGCCCAACACGAAACCTCCTGTTTAATACCTCGAAACCACGTAAAAGCCTGATCAGTAAACAAAAATACAGCAGAAGAAAACACTTTATTAGTTGGAACATTATAAGCAACCGCCAGTTCTTCAACCCTCTCAATAAATGATCGCGGGTTTCCTCTACCATCAAACTTAACGTTCCACTTTGATACATGCAAATTTGCAGAATCCAACAGCGTAACCGGATCATTATTTGTGGTATAACTATTTGATTGATTTACTTCAGGAAATCTAGAAGCGTCTGATACAGTTAATGCGTCTTTTAAGGCTAATAGGTTTCGTTTCAACTCCACCTTAACGTCAGCGTCACCATCCGACTCTGTAGGAACGCGATCGATTCTATCATAAAGATGGCAAAATAATGCACGGCCGCGCGAAAGTAAGTTTTTAGATTTAGTCCTATTGTATTCATCAATTTTACACTTCAATTCATCTATTTTACGTGTAATTGTAGGGAATTCTATTTCCGAGCTAACGTCTCCGGAAATTATTTCCTCAGGCAAAAATTCTGTACACAATTTTCGTAACTGAAGTTTTAACTTTGCGACAGTAGTATCTGGGATTTCAGCCCGAATACTAACTTCGTAAGATAATTCATCTTTCAGTAAACCATGCAAATAAACTCGTGATAAATCCATTTTTGAGAAAACAAATTACAATAGACACTATTAAACAAAAAAGACAATCAAACAAAACAGAATGAGTACAATAAAAATTTACAATTAAAATTGAATGAAAAAATTCAATAATTTGTAATAAATATACATTAATGTTTGCAATTTTATAACTCACTTAAGTACACCTTTATAATACAATTTAAAAAAACATATTGTTATTTTGTAACAATGCAACGTAAATCGCACAATTTTTAATAAATATAAGAGAGCAAACGAATGGCCACTAAGTTGGGCGCCAACTGTCACACTGCTCCCTGGCCCGGCTCAGACAGAGAGAGTGTGAGCAGGTTTTTTAAATAAAAGAAAAATATTCAGTATAAACAAAAAAATATATTTAATTTTTATATTACAAAAACAGAAAATTATCCTTAACAATTAGAAAATTAAAACTACCAAAACATAAATTTTACGATATTTTTTTAAATAGTTAAGTAAATATTTACTAACCTTAAATCTATTACTAGAAACGTGAGTAAGCCTATCGTTTGCTCTCTCAATATGGAAAGTTTATATACAATACTTATATAAAACGGCTTGTTACGCTTATCTTGATATAGTTAGAGAATGCGGCAAAAAATCGGTTACCCGCAACTCACAACTTCTAAACTCGTCGACGCTCAAAAGACCTGTTGAGCTCAGGATGGAAAAGTCTGCCCTTCAACAGGAACGGCGAGTGGAGAAACAGATCCAGAAGTAACTGCGTTATCTTTTCCGTTTAGAAGTCGTCAAATGCCTGATTCGACGTATCGTTAGGACCCGAAAGTGTCGCAAGACTACTTGACACGTCGCCAGAAAAATATAAAAATCAAAAAATAATCCCTCCTCAGCCTCTCCTAAAAGAGTAGAAAATCGGATTAATAAATACTCCGATCTTCCAAACGAGATAAGTATATAGGTATAGGTAAGTATAAATTTTTGATACGTACCCTTAGAAAAAAACTGTTTCCCACAGTACCAACTTTCCGTAGAATATAAGTACTATTAAAAAATCTCCGTTGACACGGACGATGGTAGGTAGGTACTGTAATTGAAATTAAATATATAATTATAAATAATTAATATCATACTATATAAATATTATACACGTAAGATATTGTGTAAATAATTTTATGACTACATATTCGAACTTACCGTGAGCTTTGTTATAAAGTTAAAAAATACTACAAATTACTTATGTAATAATTTGTTTCCACGTGAATACGTAGGCAAATCGTTAGTAATTCTGTACAAAGTTAGCTAGAATTATATTTAAAATATCGAAAAGTTTTATCAAAATTGCAGTCCACGTTCTGCAAGCCTCAGAAATAGCCTTCGAACAAAACAGATGAAAATCTCTTTAAATTTTTTCACTCGCGCCTTCTACGCATGCGCGGGCTGCCAAACGTCAGATTTTCCGCGGGAAACTCGACAACAGCCAATAACATTGCGGCGCGCGAATGAAGATGAAAAGATTACTGGCTGGATAAAGTGAATAAGGTTTTATATGTGTAAATATAGGTATGTACTAAATAAATATTTTGTAGAAACATATCGTTATAAAATAGATAATCGTATATAAATAAAATAGTGATATTAACTTATGGAATACATTACACAAATATTGTATATACTCGTAGATATAATTAAATAACAAAATGCAACGTTACAGTTGCTACGTCAAAACAAAGTATTAGTAGAAAATATTTTCTTGAAAATTTTTCTTCGTGCGACGATATGATATTTCAAATCAATTTATAGCCACAAGTTGTTGATTACGTGAAAAAGAACCGCCCAAATGCGAGTCGGACTCGCGCACTGAGGGGTCCATACAAAATTAGGTACTTATGTCAGTTCCTAACTGTGTACATATTTGCCCGTTTTTTCAGATATTTTCCTTGTTTTTCAGATTTTTTCGTGTGCTATAAGACCTTGCTTCTTGCAATTTTATGATTCTAGTTCAATGGGAATTACCCTATAGGTTCTGATTTGTAGAAACGCAAAGGACAATGTCGAAAATCGCTCCATGACCAACAAGATTTGATTTACATCATAATTATATGCATATTAATTTTATAACACTCATTACAAAAACATGTATTAGACGGACAAATCCAAAAATTTTAAAGTACTTTCAGAAACAAAACCAAATGAAGTAAAATATACGAACGGTTATTGTTACCGTTGCTTGATTGAATGGAATTGAGTCGATTTTATGTAGGTTTGGATATTTTTTTATTTGTGTAAATTATGTTTTCTTTATTTGTGTAAATTATTTTTTTATTTGTGTAAACTTCTTTCACAATTTACAACGTTAATACACGTCAATTGACTACTCACGCGCTGTATCTTGTTAGTTTGATATGTTTTTGACTTGCTTTATAATATAGAGATTTCTTCTTCTTCTTTACTACAAGTACATGGCAATAATAACGTTCTTTGATTGATTGCAATAATTATTATTTTAATAATTTTATAGGTATGGACTATGTGTATTGCTCTAACAAAATAACGTGTTACTTCAACTAACCTCAAAATCTGATTAATTTTTTATATATAATTCGATTTCGAAGCTTGTCCGTTGTAATTAGTGTGGACGTACAGTATTCACTAATGTCAAATTATACGAAAAACATTTTTTCACTGCTGTTGGTGTTGGGGCGGACAATGCATGTACGCAGAGCAATGTCCAATGCAAAAATGTGCGTCAAAAACGGTCATATCTTGATCGCGATGACTTATCACTATGATTTTTCCACAGACGTATAAAGGGAAGCAGTCTTAACATAATTTTACTCAAAAATGCATGTAATGTGATCATTATTTTGACAACCTTGTTTGAGCAAAGTCGACCTTGCCGTTCTGTTTCAAGGAGCGGCCGGCAAAGTTTTTATTAAAGGCCGGCAAATTACTTGCTGGTTTTATTTAGATTAGGTACTTGCATTTTTGAGTACCTAAAGCACTATACAAGCCTTGGCCCACAATGACTGCTTCGCTGGTCACGCTATGATTGCCTCGAGCTAGCCTAGCTACGCTCTAGGCCTTCCAGCTTGGCCATCGTTGCAGCCCTTGCTGTCCTCACTGTAAAGGCCTCGACCTCAGAGATTACGATTTAAATCTCTGCCCGACCTACGGTCTCGGCCTTTATCTCAGCTCGTCCATCAAGTGCTGCACGCTGACAGCGCTGTGTCGGCCTGGAGCTGCGCTACGCTGCGCTGTCGGCCATCATCAGCGCGACCAGCAAAGTAGTCATTATACACCGCGGCAGTAATGTACTATTACACAAACATTTGTCATAAGTATGTACGAGTATATCGTTTTTACTTTCACTCCAAAGTGCACATAAACATTTCCGAAGCCGTGGCAGACGCCACGTGGACGCCATGTTTAGTTTTGTCAAAATAAGAGACAAATGGCGTCGTGACATTGTGTTATAATGTTTTGTTTTGTGATTATAAATAAAAATAACTGCTAATCGGACAAGAACAATGGTTAAGTGCTGTGCCCCAAAGTGTTCTAACGCTAAAACTTGAGAAATTACAATAAAATTAAATTAATATTATTTGTGTGTGAGTAATGTTTACATGTGGTAAAGTTGCCACGCTTTTTCAACGATACGTTTAGTCTGCTTCCCTTTATACGTCTGTGAACTTTTCACAGCTGAAAAAGATCGAGACCCGAGTATTTGATATAAATTTCAGTTTGATATCTCTACATGTTCCCAAGAAAAAGGGTCTTGACAGACAGACGGATAACGAGATATCCTATAAGGGTTCCGTTTTTTCATTTTGAGGTACCTACGGAACTCTATAAGGAGAAATATGTGTGCAGTACGTTTTAATAATATGCTTACTAGATGATTATTATAATTCCATCCCCGCTTATACATTATAGATTATTAAAATGATATCGCTTACAACATAATAGATTGGAGCGTTTCAGCCTTTCTTAGCAAATAGTTTGTAGACACGACAATCGCGCATTATGATAATATTACATTTAACCAGAAAACTTCCCATGGGACCTTTTATACTATTATCATGTTCATATAATTATGCTCCATTACAAAGACATTTCATCACAGTAATGGGGGCAATATGTGGATGATTGCATAAAAGAAATTCAGTACGGAAGGGTTAAGGTATGTACCTGAAATAATAAAACTACCTAATTGTTCGTTAATGTTAATTAATATAATATGGTCAACCATAAATCAGTTTATATTATTAAATAAGACCACTTATTCTATCAAAGAGACTCGAAATCAGTTTGTAGGTTTAGAAACGCTGTAAAAAACTTCAATTTTTACTTCATTTTTCACTTTTCTTCCTTTTTCTTATTCTCTTAGTCTTCTTTCCTCGAACACGGAACAGGCGATTCACTAACAGACGGCACTTGGTCGGCTCCTTATATGTAATGCCGATAATTCTTCTGGACTTAAAACAAATGCCTAAATTATATTAGTCATCTTAACTTTCTTAGAATTTCCTTTTTCTCTAAACTTCCCTTCTCTCATAATTATTTCTTTCTTTTCACACTAGAATTTTCTAATAAAAATTTCGTAACTGACAGTCATAAAATCACAATATGTTGTATCGGGAATCTATCTGCTGCAGACCTCTGGCACTTGACTCCCTTATAATTATTACATGAGTTTCCAAAATTTTAAATACAAGTATTCTAAGGTGACGTGAACTGTCAATTATTATTGCTAGCTGCCGCCACAATACAAATAGAATTGAGAATACCTATACAGCTATTATACAGATAAGTTATGTAAAGAATTTTACACTATGACTACACTGAGAATACCTATACAGCTATTATACAGATAAGTTATGTAAAGAATTTTAAAACAATAAAAGCAATTAAAAAACACATGCTTGACACATTACAATAATATTCTGCTTAACTCTTAATACTTAAATATAATTGTGATTAAAAATGTAACTTAAGAATCTGAACTCATGCTTAGCAAATAAGCCCTTCAGGCTTCCGTTAAGTATATTGTACCTCAGAAATGTATATGTATAATAATATGTATTTAAACAATAAACAATTTAAAAAATCTAAGTGAAGAAATAAAAGTAACATTTTCCTGGCCAAACACGAGGGTAAGGAAGATAAAGAAATCAATATTTAAAATATTACAATGCATTTTACTTATTTATATGATATTTTTTATATGTTGCTTAATATTTCTTTGGTATTAATTAGTACATCTACCTGAATTCTCTGCGTCGCCCAAAAGTTGCCTAGCAGATAATGCCCCAGGTATTAAAACCGCATTTCAATATAAATGTACAATTGTATATACATGATGAATAAAATAAAATAAATAAAATAATTTAAAACTGCGAGGTGAGTGGAGTGATCCAGGTGATTCTATTAGGGAAATACTGGACCACTTGAAACCTTGAAGACAACTAACAAAACTGAAGACCCTGCAAGATTTTTGCTTTATTTAACTCCCGGTTATATGGTGATATGTGAGTAAAGAGTAATTTAATAATTTAATTTAATTTGTAAGTACTTACAGCATTTATACTGTATATATCACAGAATGAGTAAAAGCACTAAAGGCATTATTTCACTAGCCACTCACAAATCGATGACTGCTGACCCATTTTCACCGCAAAAATAGAAGTCATAAAATTTCCACGCAGAAAGGGTCTTTCTATATTATAGATAGGAGAGATCCCATGGGCTTTTACTGTGAATTAGCATAACAATGACTGGACTTTTCTCCATATTTTCACGTTTTGAAACCAATAAAAGATAAGAGAATTTAATGTTAGCTGAAAATTGTGTGGAGGCGATTTTCATGAGCCCAGTTCGCAAATTAAGTTTATAAAATGTTGCCGCCAGGTGAAGTTTTACATTTTGCACCCAATATAACTATACTCAAAGCCTCTGTAATACTTGACAACAATACAGCTCATATAGGTCCCCACCGAAGGGCTCGAGCCTACCCTAAGTTAGGGTGTTTAGACGTTAATTAA
This sequence comes from Schoenobius gigantellus, assembly GCA_963935595.1. NCBI lineage: Eukaryota > Metazoa > Arthropoda > Insecta > Lepidoptera > Crambidae > Schoenobius > Schoenobius gigantellus. The sequence goes on along the minus strand of OZ012556.1, from coordinate 9,675,327 downwards.
CCACGCTGGCCCAGTTGGTCGACTTCACATACACCTTTGGACTTCTTCGCAGGTATATGCTATGCAGGTTGCCTCACGAGGTTTTTGTTCACCGTAGGAGAGTTGGACAAATGTACATATGAAATGCGAAAAACGCAAAAAACACATTGGTATTGTTTACGCTCGAGGAAGAGCGAGTGGCAACACTGCATTATAGTCTGTGCAGTGAGAGCCTGTGGCGGCCGGCCGCATGTAACATGTCAGTCGAGTCGAATACGGAATGACATTGAAATAGGTTAGACCACCGGGCGGTGAGTTTTCGTTTCGAGAAATATATAACAAATAGTATTGCGCGGCGCACCAAGTGATTGTTGGTGCGAGGGTCCGCCAAAGTTTTAGTGTCGGTGAAAGTGTAAATGCACCAAAGTTTTTATCGGTGAAGTTCGGGTATTGGTGGCCTAATAGGCAAGTGTACCATCCGGTTCGGTCAGACAGCAGCCCTTCAGGAGCCGCGACTTCCTTCGAGCTAGCTCAGGAAGTCCACCGGCTACATACGGAGACCGAACGGATCCAAGGTAAGTAATACCAATTTTCTAGGAGCTGGTAGTCGGTTATGAAATTCAGCATCATTATTCGGTGAAACGCCGACGTGGTGGAGTCTACTTTGGGCACCACCATCTCTTGGTAGCAGAGCGTGTTGTTGTTAGATTTGATTGATTGATTAGTATTGTACAATTAATATTGTAATCTTGTTGGTTGTCCAAACGGGCAATACATATTAATTGTTTTTGATTGCTGATTTTAAACCGACTACAATCTCATTTGTGGACCGATCTCCCTAACTAGTTGTCATTGTCATTGTATATGAAAAATTGGGGTTAAATGCCTTTGTTGTTCTAGTTAAGTTCTAGCATTTACCTATATTTGATTTTGGTTTGTTTTTTCATATCTTTTGTTTGTTAAGTTGTAAACTTATACTTGAATTTAATTTTTTTTTTAAATTTTGCTGCTAAATGACTTTGCTGTTGTTGTAATACACTATTTTGCTGTGTTAAGTTTTAGCATTTACATTTGATTTTGTTTTGTTTGCCTTTGAATATTATGTTTGTTAAGTTATTGACTTAATACTTAAATTTAATTTGTTTGAAAAATTCTGTTGTTAAATGACTTTGTTGTTCTAGTTAAGCTCTAGTTATTCTCTTCATTTACACTTGATTTTGGTTTGTTTATATATTTTGTTCTGCCTTTGAAGTTCCTCCCGATCTGTTTTGTTGTCTGCGGTTGTCGGTCTGTTTGTCTATGTATTATTATAGTGTATATTAATTTTGGTGCAAAATAGTCCCGCCAGTCAGCCCGCTTAGTGGTGCCCGCGCGGGTGCACAAAAGATCTTGAGATGGTTTGCTAGTGCCGTCGCTTTGGTAGACCGACCAGACCGAGAACAGGCCTTGTTAATTCGGCATGAGGGAGTACCTGCGCGCTTGAAGGAATTGAAGCAGCTTTTCGTTGCTCATCAACAATATTTGCTCGACCACCCAGCCGAAGGTGCCGCTGAGTTGCGGGCAGTCGACCAATTTAATGCCGATTATGATCAATGTATTGAACAGGCGGATGTGATTATAAACAAGGCTCAGGCAATCCTATCCGCCCGGAGGGGTGAGTCGTGCACGCCCGGGGAGGTCAAGCCTACCCCGGCCGGCTTGCTGGGCAGACTGCCCACTTTGGACATCCCAACCTTTGATGGGAACTTGGCTGCTTGGATGGGGTTCATCAACCTCTTTGATAGCCTGGTCCACTCGAGGGACGACCTGTTCCCTAGTCAGAAATTGGCCTATTTGCTCTCTGCCTTACGTGGAGAGGCTGGTGTACTTGTCCAGCATCTACCTGTCAATGATGACAGTTATGATATTGCAAGGGCGTTGTTGACCGCCCGGTATCAGAATGTTCGCTTGCTAGCGGACACACATGTGGCTGCCATTTTAGGGCTGCCACGAGTATCGCGGGTCTCCTCATTGAGGAAGGAGATTTTGAACCCGCTGCTAAGCGCTATTAATGCGCTCAAACGACTTGACCTACCGGTCATATTGCTCCACCTCATCCTAAATAAGCTTCCCATGGAGATGAAGGGGCGCTTTGAACAAAGGTATGGGGGCAATAGTGCCTCGTACCTACCCCCCTTTTCGGATCTCCTCAGATTTTTGGAGGATGAGTGTCGGATGACCGACCACTTGGATCTGGCTCCTATACCGGGACCGAGTACAGGCCGCTATGAGGCGACCCGGGCAGCGCCACGGAGAGAGCGCCGCGCCGCCCGTACAAGCAGTATACTGCAGTGCGGCAGAACTCTCCACACGGGGAGAGGCCGATGCCTTGCAAGTGTTGCAAGCGCGATGGCCATCGTTTACCGGCCTGTCCCAAATTTGTTGGCCTACGCACCGAGGGGCGTAGGAATATGGCCAAGCAGCGGAATTGGTGCTACCGCTGTCTGGGGGCTCATATGGCATAGGCTTGCCCCCACCCACGAGATTGCCACTGTTGTGGAGGGGCCCATCACCCCCTTTTGTGCTTCAACAATAGAGACACTCGTGAGGTGGTGAGAGAGGGACACGCACACGGGCGGGGGCCCTCGTAGGTCACCCACATCTCCGAGATGATCGGAGGGGCGTGCCACCCCTCCGCGGAGATTGGGCAGGCGCCCCCCTTCCCGTGAGAGGATTGGGTGCTCCACCCCCCCTACGGGCGGGGGGGATCGACGCGCCGCTTCTGATGCGCCACCGCGGGATTGGGCCACGGTTATTAGGGAGCCACGCCGGGAGCCGATACGCTTCTCTCCCCCTCTGATGGAGAGACCCCGTTTATCACGGGCTCCCCCAACTTTCGCCCATCATGGGCACCGCCCGGCCCCCCGATGCCGCTTTGATCGGGGCCAGTACGTGCCGGATTGGGACCCGCTCGAGCGCCTTGAGCGCCCTACTCCTCCGCCGCGCACGCATTTTTCTTTGGACCCCCCTTCCCCCCCGTTGCGGGGAATGCGGGAGGATTTTCATTAAACCAACTGTCGGCTGCAACCCCCCACAGGAGCAGGTGCTGTTACCAACAGCCTCCGTACAGGTGTGGGGCCCGAGGGGCACCTTTGTTTTAGTTCGCGCCCTTTTGGATACGGGAGCTCAGGGTTGCATTGCCTCCAGCTGGCTGGTCCGGCAGTTGAGTTTGAACACATCTCCATACCTTGAATCGGTACGGGGAATCGGAGACCTGCGGATCCCGGATCCGATCGGTCAGGTTTTGTTCTCCTTCTCCCACTACTTCTTTTCAGCGCCCAAAATTGGCGCTACCGCGATTGTTTATGGGAAGGTTGTTGGTCAGCTTCCGCAACAGCACGTTTCGCGCGCTGTCGTTGATGCGACATCAGGATTGACCTTGGCTGACCCTTCCTTCCACCGAACCGGTCCGATTCACTTATTGCTCGGTGCCGATGTTCTAGGCCGCGTGTATTGTGGGAAGAGGAGAGAGTTACAGAAGGGTGGGCTGGTAGCCTTATCTACATCGCTTGGGTTTGTAGTGATGGGACCAGTTAGGCATAACCCACCATCTCCATTGGTGGACAGTTACATAACTGTTAGCTCCACCTTATCGGATGTCCTTCAACGGTTTTGGGAGGTGGAAGAACCACCTACCGTGAAGCGAGTGAACCCCTTAGACGAGGAGTGTGAGTTGTTCTACCAGAACAATACAGGTCGCCTTCACTCGGGACGGCTGATCAATCGTTTGCCCTTTTTGTCAGTTCGCCCCTCACTTGGCAGCTCACGGCCGTTGGCCGAGAACCGGCTGCTGTCCATGGAGCGTCGTATGAGTAGGGACTCCGACTTCAAACAGAAGTATGTCGACTTTATGCGAGAATATGAGCAACTGGGGCACATGTCGGTCTCGCGACTGGACTTGCGAAACGAGGAACATAATTTTCTTCCTCACCACGCGGTTTTGAAACCTTCCACCGGGAAGATACGCGTTGTTTTTGATGGGTCAGCTCCCACGTCTACCGGAGTTTCGCTGAATCAATGTCTGCATGCTGGACCGAAGTTGCACCACGAAGTGGGTGATGTATTGACCAACTTCCGTCGCCATGCCGTCGTCTTTGTGACCGATATCCGGATGATGTTTCGGCAGACTGTGATTCACCCGGACGATAGACGATATCAGCTCATATTATGGAGGGAGGATCCCAGAGATCCCATGCTGGTCTACGAGCTGAACACTAATACATACGGTTTGCGTTCGAGCCCCTTTGTGGCAATTCGCTCACTTGTGGAACTCGCTGAACGTGAGCGGTTACGATACCCTCGCGCATCCTTGGTTCTCAAGGAGGATGCATTTGTGGATGATATTTGTACGGGCTCCTCTAGTGTCGAGGAAGCCTTGATTTTGCGAGATGAACTAATTGCTCTTCTCGGGGCTGGTGGTTATGAACTGAGGAAGTGGATGTCCAACTCACCTCAGCTTTTGTGTGACCTGCACGACGACCACCAGCAGGAGCCTCATATTTTTAAGAATGCCAACACTCCAGATTTACTGTCTGTCTTGGGAGTGCAACACAGACCTGTCCAGGACACGTTCACCTATCGATTGGAGCTGCCAAGCCCCAAGGTCTGGACGAAACGGTTGGTTTTGTCTACAGTAGCTCGTACCTTCGACCCAAATGGCTGGATTAGTCCCCTAGTGTTCTGGATGAAGTGCTTCCTACAGGAACTTTGGTCAGCCGAAGTGTCGTAGGATGAGCCCCTCTCGGGCCGTTTGCTGCGAGATTGGGAGTCCTTCATGTCGTCTCTCCCCGACATTAACCGTGTTAGTATCCCTAGACATATACTGCCTAAGGGACGGTTTACGGCCAGCCTTCATGGCTTTTGTGACGCGTCTGAGAGTGGATACGCAGCCGTCGTATATATCCGGACGGTCGATGATAGAGGAGCTGTTAAGTTTCACTTGCTAATTGCTAAAAGTAAGGTTGCTCCACTTCGGACTCGATTAACGATTCCGAAGTTAGAATTGTCTGGAGCTACTCTTCTGGTTCGTTTGCTGAACCACGTTGTTGACACCCTGGGACGTAGTGCGGACTTTGAGTCGCTCTTTGCTTGGTCCGACAGTCAGGTTGTCCTGTGTTGGATTAAGAACTCCGTCCACTCCCTGGAGGTATTTGTGGCTAATCGGGTATCCCAAATACAGGCCTCGAAGGCCCCGTTGATTTGGCGCCACGTGCCAGGTGAAATAAACCCTGCTGACTGTGCATCACGTGGCAGTGAAGCCCCTCAGCTTATTGACCACACTCTGTGGTGGGGTCCCAATTGGTTGTTACAGCCGTCTTGGCCTTCCACACCAGCTGTGGTGAAGGCACCAAATCCGGGCTTGCGTATTCACGCTGTCGAGACTATGGCGGCTCCAGAGCGGGAATTTTTATTAGACCGCTACAGTTCTCTGGACAAGTTGCTCGGCGTAACCGCTTGGATAAGAAGATTTATTCGAAATTGTCGCCGGCCTCAGGACAAAGATTTGTGTCCGGTCCTCTCACCGCAGGAGCGCCAAGATACTCTTTTGCATTGGGTGCGTATGACCCAGTCTAGAGCGTTTGAACCGGAACTTAAGATTTTCCGTACCGGGACATCCAAATTAAAGGGACCCTTGGTGCGTTTGACTCCCTTTCTGGATGATGAGGGATTGTTGTGTGTAGGAGGCCGATTGAGGCACGCTAACTTGCCTTATAGATCACGTCATCCCCTGTTGCTCCCCAAGGACGGACCATTGGTGCGATTGTTGATCATTGATCGCCATGTGAAGAATGCTCATGCCGGATGTAATGCATTGACCGCGCTCCTCCAACGGGAGGTTTGGATTTTGTCAGCGCAAAGAATAATCCGATCTGTTATCTTTCGATGACTGCCCTGCTATCGTTTACGCCCCGAGACGATGCAGTCCCAAATGGGTGATTTGCCTGCTGATCGTGTGAATGAATCGATGACCCTCTTAGGAGTTGGAACTGATTTCGCGGGACCATTTACTATAAAAACGTCGCGACTCCGTAATGCTAAGACTGAAAAGGCTTACTTGTGTGTGTTTGTTTGTTTGGCCACTAAAGCCGTTCATTTGGAGGTGGTGAGTGCACTCACCATGGACGCTTTCTTAGCAGCGTTAGGCAGATTTGTCTCCCGCCGGGGACTGCCTTCTCTAATTCGGTCCGATTGTGGGACGAACTTCAAGGGCACTGATAGACATATAAGAGAAGTTTGTGAATTTTTAGATAAAAATAATATTGAGATCGGATCCACACTCTCCCGTAGGGGGGTAACATGGCGATACTCCCCGCCGTCTTGCCCTCACTGGGGAGGGATTTTTGAATTTGTTGTAAAGGCCGCCAAGACTCACCTTCGCCGCGTTATTGGGGAGACTATTCTCACGTTTGAGGAACTCGCGACGGTGTTTCATAAGATTGAGGCGGTTCTCAACTCGCGTCCATTATGTCCTTTGTCTACCGACGCGAACGATTTGCAGGCCCTCACGCCGGGCCATTTCTTGATAGGCAGACCGCTTAACGCCCTGCCCGAGTATCTTTATAGAGATATCAATCCAGGACGCCTTTCGCGGTTTGAGTTGCTCCAGCAGCTTACCCAGAGCTTCTGGCGCCGCTGGCACCTTGAATACTTACACATTTTGCAACAGCGCGTTAAGTGGTCAGATAAGACAAACCCACCGAGGGTTGGAGACCTCGTGTTAGTGAAGGACCCAAATCTGCCACCCCTACGTTGGCGTCGCGGACGCATTGTCCAACTTACTCTAGGGTCTGATGGTGTGCCCAGGTTTGCCGAGGTCCTAGTTGGGGATTCTGTTTTGAAGCGCGCGGTCACTACTCTTTCTCGCCTCCCCTTAGACTGATTTGGCGGACAGTCCGGGACTGTCCGGAGCGGGGGGATGTTTACGCTCGAGGAAGAGCGAGTTGCAACACTGCATTACAGTCTGTGCAGTGAGAGCCTGTGGCGGCCGGCCGCATGTAACATGTCAGTCGAGTCGAATACGAAATGACATTGAAATAGGTTAGACCACCGGGCGGTGAGTTTTCGTTTCGAGAAATATATAACAAATAGTATTGCGTGGCGCACCAAGTGATTGTTGGTGCGAGGGTCCGCCAAAGTTTTAGTGTCGGTGAAAGTGTAAATGCACCAAAGTTTTTATCGGTGAAGTTCGGGTATTGGTGGCCTAATAGGCAAGTGTACCATCCGGTTCGGTCAGACAGCAGCCCTTCAGGAGCCGCGACTTCCTTCGAGCTAGCTCAGGAAGTCCACCGGCTACATACGGAGACCGAACGGATCCAAGGTAAGTAATACCAATTTTCTAGGAGCTGGTAGTCGGTTATGAAATTCAGCATCATTATTCGGTGAAACGCCGACGTGGTGGAGTCTACTTTGGGCACCACCAGGTATATTGCAGGACTGAACCTTGGACGTCCGGATTAGAAGGCCAGTGCTGAGCCCACAACGCCACCGATGCTTAATATACTTGACAACTTAAAATTACATTTGGAGTTTGGGATTTTCAGTCAGATATTTTTTATGAATTATTTAGGATAGTAGGATACGGGATAGCAGCGATAATCTTGACCCTCTTTTCATAAGACTTATAATTATTGACGAAACGTGTGTGTTTATACTCCTTCGGGGGAGAATGATGTGATAATATATTAGACATTTGAATTTGTTAACCAAATTTTCTCCTTGTTCGCAGGTGTCGTGTCCAAAATGTGTGAGTGCAGTGATAAGTGCTTTCTAATGATCGCTAAAGGTAAATCCTGAGTGTGCCGTGAAATGGTGACAATGACTTCGTACCCCGACTTCAATGACACCATGGTGAGGGCGTACGACGACGGGTTCCCGCTGCTCATGCCTAAGTGGGGGTACGTGGTATCCGCCTTCGTGCTCTTCCTCATCGGGTTCTTCGGGTTCTTCCTCAATCTCCTTGTCATATTGCTCATGTTCAAAGACCGACAGGTGAGCTTAGCAAAACCTTTTTTTAGTTAATTGGCTTGCTTGATCTTGAAGCGCCTGATTGAGCGAGAATAGGTCTATGATGGAGCACGCTACTAAGTTTATGCCCATTCACAGTTTTTCAAATAGGGCCAGATGATAAACGCGTGGTAATAGATAGATGGGACTCACCAGGACTTACTTAATGTTCTGTCGCGGTGGATAGGACTCCATGCTCTCAAGTAATGTTTAAGCTATATGTTTACTAACACTAGTTTTAAGCTTTTACACACTGTTGCTAACAAAAATATAAATTTGTGGTTTGAAATTAATTATAATCATAATAATTATAATTATTATAGTGCAGATGCACCGACAAAGGTACAGAATTCTATTACTTAGCGACACCAATTAAAAGTTTTTGAAACTTTTTTTACATACGTCAGGGAAGCTCTTGGCCTTCATCTCAACTTATGATTACGATAAGGCCGAAGGTGGAAGCAAACTTCATTTGGACTCCTCAACACCTGGGGAAGAGGCTTTCTCACCTTTAATTGTCAGAACACAACAATGCTATTAACATTGATTATGTCGACAAACTTAGATAAGACGGTGGTAGCTATCCAGGCGAGTTCAGAAGCCCTACCACCAACCAAACCAAAAAGAAAAACTTCTACCCCCATGGGGAATCGAACCCCGAACCTCTCGATCAACACCCGGTCGCCTAAACCACTAGACCACGGAGGCGGTTCAACTTTGTACAACTTACCAAATAGGTTTAACAATTCTTTAAAAATTCCGTGGTGATCATATTAATTCTTTTTTTTTGCTTCTTGCACTTTCTTGAAATTTATGATAATTAGTTATTAAAAAAGATAACAACTATTACCAATGTCAAGCGCTTAGTAATAAAATAGAAAAAAAAAGAATTGTTCAATCTATCCGGACGTTTGGTTTATCTTTATATTGGGATCAGACATTTTCTAGATCCTCTTTATTTCTTGACGTTTTCGCAAGTTTGTAATTTTCCTGACCATACGTTATTAATGTAGAATTATTTCTTGGTGTGTTGTGAAGTTTTCTCTCTAGGTCGTTTTCATCACTGCTGGTTAATTTTACTCAATCAGTTTTACTTTGCACTTCACAATTTGGTGATTCAATTTATTTTGATAGTGATGCTCTTAAGCGTAAGTTCTTGTTTATTAATGTCCTCCTAACAGATATTCGGTCACGGCGGCCTAATCTCAACGGATACTAGCCATCTGCACAGGAGATATTAAAGTGCACAAGTGACTGCGCAAACACAAGTGCACTCTCTGTTCCTTCACTCGCATAGTCCGATGGGACGGTTAGCCGACACGACCAGGGCGAGATCAGGCGCAGGACCCACTTTTTAACGTATCATCAGAAGCACGGAGGAGCTCGAGATGTTTCATATTTTGGTCACCCATCATTGGATTGACCACAGCCAACATAGCTTAACCTTAGCAATCGTTCGCTGTACGCACGCGCCAATGAGCCACCAAGTCTTGTTTAATAATACATTTGTGAAGGGCACAGTTACATATAAAGCTAGAGAAGCAAAGAAAATATCCCATATAACTTTACCGGACGTTTTCTCTAACTGAATCTTAAAAGACTGAATGCGAACCATTAAGTGCCATGACGATAATAGAGGGCTGTGGAAGTAATTGAGCAGTTGAAGGCTGTAATGTTTTAATTTTGCCGCATTGCAGCTAGGGTTGTTTGTCTCGCCTTTCTTTTTAAAAGAAATATCAATGTGTGAAGACTTTGCCCCTTCGAGTAATTTTTTGCAATGGATAAATACGGCATGTTGGTAAGATATTGTTACGATGTTGGTAGTCGCTACTTGGCAGTCGAGATACAGCAGCAGATACCTGCAGGCAGAGCAGGGGCTGCTAAGAAGTGCCAACTTCAGGGTGATTCTCCGGACCATCGGTATCACACCTAGCGCAAATTAATTAAAGAATTCTTAGTTCGCTTGAAAATATGGATCTTGTCAAACTTGCGGGTAGTCGGACAGACGATGTGGCTTTTCCTTCCAAATACTGCTCTCTAAGCCAAATGCGTTCATCTTCTTGTTCTTGGCGAGGAGAGCTGGGGTTGCAAAATCCCAAATCAAGAATCTACTTAAGGCGCATAGTACCATGCATGACCATGGATAAATCCTCCCACGTTGTATAACATTTGAGTGAGTGCGAATGTGGAGAAATTGTGAAAAAATAAAGAAGGTTAAGATACTTCCTATGATAAACGGGAGATGTCCTGTCTGGAACATTAAACTACAGTGCGATAAACTCACTCTGTCGAGCCTATCGGCGCCCGCGCAAACAACAACCTCTGACCCAAAACAGTGGCATTACAATGATGTGTATATGCATAGTTCTCATTATGACTATAAATATTCACGCCTGATTATATGCTTACAAAACGTTCAATCTCTCAGCGCCAATAAAACTAAGAAGCTTGAGGTATTACTGCAAAAAGAATTGAGCTGTAATATTTTATGTATGACAGAACATTGGGCCTCTCATGATGAGTTAACGCGAATACATATCAATAACTTTAGGCTGGTATCGAGTTACTGCCGCACTGGTATGATTCACGGAGGTTCATGTATTTACGCAAAATCGGACTTAAAAGTTTTACAAATTGACGATATATGTAATTTAAGTGTTAGACAAATATGCGAAATATCAGCTATAAAGCTTGTTGACATTCAATTAATAATTATCTGTATCTACAGAAGTAACTTGACTAAGGTTAAGGATTTTGTACCTATATTTTCTAAAGTACTCACTAAGATACTTGAAATGAAGACGGACTGCATAGTCGCAGATGATATAAATATTAATGTATTGTCTAGAAGCTCGGAGCATAAGGGGCTCTCTGACCTTCTCGCTGCACACGGGTTTACAATCGAAGTCGATTTTCCAACACGAGAACGAGGCACTGCTTCAACAGCCCTCGATCACATTTACTCAAATTTACACAGCCAGCGGGTCGTGACGACTGTTGTGCATACCGCCCGCTCGGACCATCACGGAGTGCGTTGTGAGGTGATGTGCGAGGCCGCGGCCGGCGCCTCCCGCGCGACCACAGGACTCGCCCGTAGGTTTTCTGCGGCCGCTCGTGCATCATTTGTCGCTGCTATTGAGAGCGTTGACTGGCCACAAATATATCTACGGTACGATACTGCTGCCCGACTAGCGGAGGCTTTAATTAATATTATTAGGTATAAGATTGACATTTGTTTCCCTCTCAAAAACTATCCTACCAAAACTAGTTTTCAGAACACTTGGGTAACAGTTGACATTCACAATTTAAAATGTATTATTTTAGAATTAAATCATTTAAAAATTAAATTTCCTGATGACATTGATCTTTTAAATAAAATTGACGAATTTAGTACACTATATGACAAAAAACTTAAGCATGCCCGGACAAGTTATTACTCTAAAATGATCGGAGAAAGTAATTCTAAGATTAAAACTATGTGGCGCATAGTAAATACAGAATCCGGTAAATCAAAATATTCAAACTTAGATTACACGGATGTTATTAAAAGTTCCGATGGGTCGCAGTCGAAAAAGAATATTGTAGATTTATTGAATAAGCAATTTATAGCCGCAGTGCAGCAATGCGGAGCGCCGACGCCGAAACCCGACATGGTCTACACTTCTCTAAACGCGGCATATCCACAGAGTGATCGGTCACTTAGAATGACTTCGTTCACCCCAAATGAAGTCTATAAGATAATATCTTCTCGCGTAGCAAACAAGCCCACAAAAGACATGTACGACATATCAGTGGAAATGATGCGAGGTATAGCTATCTCAATATCGGGTCCTCTTTCCGTCTTGTTCAATCGATGTTTACGAGAAGGAACTTACCCAAAAACATTAAAGGAAGTTCGAATATGTCCTCTGTACAAGGGCAAAGGTAAGAAGGACGATATGAACTCATACAGGCCAATAGCTATAATTCCAGCTATTGCGAAGATATTCGAGAGCGGTATTTCGAAACGGATTTCAGATTTTTTGAAGTCTACGCAAGCATTAAGTGATCGACAATTCGCATATCGTGAGGGTCGATCCACAACAACGCTAACGCGGGAAGTAGTGCACCGAATATTGCAAGCTAGAGAATATAAGACTGAGGTAGCTGTGCTCTTCTGCGACTTGTCAAAAGCATTTGACGTTGCAGACCACAGCACACTATCAACAAAGTTCCGCTACTATGGTATATCCGGTCACGCACATAACATCATCATAAGTTTTATGAGTAACAGGACACAGTTTGTAATGGGATGCCATGGGAGTGTCAAGTCTGAAGGCATGACTTCCGAAATTGGCGTACCTCAAGGGTCCTCATTGTCCAACCTGGCCTTCATGCTCCTGCTGAATGACCTGCCAAAGGCCACAACGGAGGGAGAAGTGTTCATGTATGCAGATGACGTCGCTGCAGTTGTAACGGCCCCATCTCTGGATCAGCTGCAGCGGCGCTTGAACACTGTGGCCTCCGATCTTCATTTGTGGTTCAGTTATAACGGTCTGAAGCTAAATTTATCGAAAACCCAATTTATGGTCTTCGATCTGTCAGGTCGCAAACGGCGGCGTTTAGTAGTTGAGCTTGACGGGGAAGCCATAGAACAGGTCCAGTCTACCCCTTTCCTAGGATTCCGCCTGGATTCAACGTTGACATGGGAATCACATATAGATGGATTGTGTGGAAATTGCCCTTAGCATAATTGCGTCTACCTTGTCAAAAGAAGTGGTGCGCTCCTGCTACTTTGCAAGCGTGCAGTCGCTGCTCCAGTACGGACTGGAGTTTTGGGGCCGTGCTGCCGAATGGGAGCGGGTGTTTAGACTCCAAAAGAGGGCCGTCCGTGTAATGGCACACATCGAGCAGGATGAGTCAGCCAGACCGTATTTTATCGAGCTCGAGATTCTGACATTACCCAGTCTCCTGATTTTACAAGTAGCACTGTACGTGCGAGAAAACATACATTTGTACCAGAATTTGCATTCCAATAGATATAGGCATAAATTGGCATCCGTGTCGCGAACTCTCACTAAATCGGCCAAACAGATACACGTGATGGGACCGAATGTGTACAACAGGCTTCCACAGTCAGTCGTTGATGCTCCGAGCTTCACTTCGTACAAAAATAAATTAAAAAAATGGCTTACTACACAAGCATTTTATGATATTGACGAATTTTATAAAATAAAAATAAGTAATAATAATTAATTTATGTATATTTATTAATTTATAATAATTAATGTAATAATATGGAATGATATAATACTGTTATAATACTGTAATGTAAAAACTTGACCTGTAATTGAATAATTATCAATAAATTATGTCTATGTCTATGTCTATGTCTATATAAGAGTAAACTTTATTATTTTCATTCCTAGCAACAAAGCAACAGTTCCAGTTCAACTTCAAATTCAATATCGTTTATTCAAATTGGATTATTAGATAGGTACTTAATCACCTTTTAAAGAAGCTACGCCATCAGTTTACAAGTCTACGCCGGGAGAAGTTGTACTGGAAAGAACCAGCAAGAAAACCAGCAAGGGCTATTTTTTTTCTCCCTGTATTGTTACAGAGTCGTCAATAGGAAGCTGACCTCAAAGAAAAAGTTTGACATTACTTGTTACTGCTGTGAACTAATATTCTGTCGTTATCTCATATCTTCTTCTTCTTCTTTCTTTATATATAAAAATGAAACGCTGTGTGTTAGTCTCGCTAAAACTCAAAAACGGCTTGATGGATTCTTACGAAATTTTCTGTGTGTAGAACTTTATTTTATTTTGGTAATTTGGGTAGGTCCAAGGAAGGTTTAAACGCAAAGTTGGATCAAGTAGGTACAATAGGCACTGTTATCGAGCAGGACAACGTCTGCCGGGCCCAATAGTTGACTATTAAATATGAGCGATTTCAATATTTCCTAAATTCTCAATATCTAAACTATTTAAAAACTTGTAGTAAAGTCACATTCGTTGTGGCACCCGTGAAAATATTTAAAAAAAATTGTAACCGTGTTGTGTTGCTATAGGTATAAAACGACAGTGGCATGCTCAGTAGATTTTTTTGTGTCGCAATTTTCAGTCTATAATTATCGTTAACGTAGGCATTGTTAAGGTGTACTAGTGGGCGAATATAAGTAATTAATGGAGTGACGTAGCATTTCTCCTTGAACCGTGGCATATTGCATTGATCGATAGCAAAGCCTACGTCAACCGAAGAACCGTCTGCAGGAAATTGAAGTGTACCGGCTATATTATACGACACGACACATCGACATCACGCCATCACGATTACACACAAAATTTTCCGTTATAGACACGTTGAAAATTCTACTCTAAAATAACCGTTGCCGTGTTTAATGGAAGGGCTAAAATGGTATCTAATATTTTGTGCAAAATGATGTTTAGATGTCCACGGCACATTCAAAATTACGTGAGCTGTCATTAATTTATATAGCAAGGATTATAAGGATTTAGGTATTAGACGTATAATAAACCATTCTAAACCATCAAATTCTAAACTATTAAGTATTTATTTATAAATGCCAGAGTAATGAGGAGTTTCCTAGCCATTTATTGTTTTGGTCAGTTATTTTATAAATGACAAGACGACTTCAAATACTTGTAATTTCAACATCAATGCTATGTCAATGCTAGTCGAACCCCGCAATCTTGGCAACCAGCCATGTTCAAACACACTAGTGATGTGTCATTACAATAGTGACGTCACCTACTCATAACATCCTCCTTATTAGAAAAAGTTAAATTAATACAATTTTACAACTTGAGACAGTTTACAATAATTAACTAAAATCTTAACAATAATATTTGACGACAAAGACTGTTTAGGTAATTCAACATAAGACAGTTCAATGACCTAAATCTTTACATATATTCTAATCTACATATATTCTACACTTTAACTAAATCAATCCATCCTTCACAGTCATTGCTAAAAAGTTTACCTAGTAAAAAATATTAACTCTTATAAATCTAACCGTCTTGGTGGTCTTATAAGTCTTCCACACCTAGTGCGCACTTCAACTGGAGTTGTACGTTCTTCAATAGATGGTGCTACTGTGTGAGGATTGGGAGATGTCTTAATATTTGAACTTTTGTGTAACATATCTTGAGAAACCGTTTGAGGTGACTGCGCAGGCTTCAAAATATGCTGTCTGTTTCTCCTTCCTACAAATCCGTCAGACCCTTCAACAGTATAAGACCTAGGTTGATCACATTTGGCCTTTACTGTGCCTGTAATCCATGGATTATCTGGCATTTTCTTAAAATAAACTTTATCTCCTTCTTGTAGTTCTGGTAATGATTTAGTGTTTCTGTCATAGTAATCCTTCATTTTATTTTTATTTTTATACTTAGTTTTTACATACTCTTGAAAATTGACTGTTCTCGGTTTCAAGTTTTTTTTTTGTGACTGTTGGTAATTGTGTTCTAAGTGAACGTGACATTAATAATTGTGCCGGAGATGGTAAATTTCGTCTAGGTGTATTCCTGAATTGAAGCAAAGCCAGATATGGATCTGTCCCTGACTCATCTGACTTGCTAAGAAAACGTTTACATATCTTTACTGCAGATTCTACCAACCCATTTGACCTTGGTATGTAGGGACTTGATGTATTGTGATGTATTCCCCATTCCCAAATAAAATTTTTGAACTCTGACGAATTAAATGGTGGCCCATTATCAGAGAATAACTCAACTGGAATACCATGTCTGCTAAAGATACTTTTAAGACAAATAATTACTGTTTTGGCGTTAGTACTTGCCACTGCCATTAATTCAATATAATTTGAGTAATAATCTTATACTACTATGTATTTTTTAGATTTGTAATCCATAAAATCAACACCAACTTTTTCCCACGGAAGTAATGTAACATCGTGTGGAAGAAGTGGCTCTGGAGCATTTGAACTTCTCTGTGATAAGCAAATATGACATGACTGAACAATGTTTTTTATATCAGTTGACATAAACGGCCAAAATACATGTCCTCTAGCAAACGCTTTTGACCTTTCAATTCCGAGATGGCCACTGTGTATTATTTTTAAAATGTCTGGTCTTAATTGTTTAGGTATGACTATACTGTTACATCTAAAAATAAGATCATTTTCTGTATGTAAATCAAATCTATACTGCCAATATTCATGCAGATCTCTGTGAATTTGAGTTTTACTTGACGGCCATCCTTCTTTACAGTATTTTTTCAAAATCTGCAGACTTTCATCTTCATTAGTACCTCTGATTAACCACTGTAGACGTTCTGATGAGACTGGTAATGACTTAATCAGTAAATTTACATGAACAATGATATCATCATCTAATTCATCTGAACTTGTTTCAGAGAGTGCTGCTCTTGATAAGGTATCAGCAATGTACATGTGACTACCTTTCTTGTAAACTACATTTAGACTATAGGGTTGTATTTTCAACATCATTCGTTGGAGACGTGTTGGGACCTCGACTAAAGATTTTTTAAACAATGTTACTAAAGGAGCATGGTCTGTCTCTACAGTTACAGTTTGTCCATATATAAATTGATGAAACTTGATGCATGCAAAAACTATTGAATACACTTCTTTCTCTATCTGAGCCATCTTTTGCTGCGCATCTGTTAAAGTTTTTGAAGCATAATATATTGGATGTTGATTTTGTAACAACACTGCTCCAACAGCACTTTTACTAGCATCACTTTGTAGGACAATAGGATCATGAACATTAAAATGTGACAATACTGGAACTTGACATATTAATTGCTTCAGATGACAGAATGTTGTCTCATGATTGGTAGTCCACTGCCAATCAGTAGATTTTTTTAATAATTGGCGTAAAATTTCTGTCTCACCTGCCATATTTTTAATAAAAGAACTTAAATAATTAAGTATGCCTAGAAATCTTTGTAAATCCTTTAGACAGGTAGGAGAGGGCATCTCTTTGATTGCTCTGACTTTGTCCGGATCGGCTGTGATTCCATTTGCTGAAAAAATATGACCCAGATATTTAATACTGTCTTTGGCGAATGAACATTTTTCTTTATTAAACTTGACATTAAATTCTTTTGCTCTCTCAAATACTATATTAAGACGCTTATTATGCTCTTGTAGTGTTTGACCGCTTACTAAAATATCGTCGCTGTACACTGCCACCCCTGGAATGTCACCAAACATTTCAGTCATAATTCTATGAAAGTACTCGGGTGCAGAGCTGACTCCATAAGGAAGACGTTTAAAGCGGTATCGGCCATAAGGTGAATTAAAAGTTGTAAGGTAAGAACTCTTCTCACTCAATTTGCACATCCAAAATCCATTACTTGCATCCAAAGTGGAGTAAAATTTTGCACCAGCCACTTTGGCACGGACCATGTCTACTGATGGGATAGGATAATGCGTCCTCTTAATTGCTTGATTTAAATTACGGGGGTCTAGACATACCCTTAATTGACCATTTTTTTTTCTATTAAGATTAAAGAACTCGCCCATTCAGTAGGCTCTGTGACTTTGGTAATGACATCCATTTTTTCCATCTTCTCAAGTTCTTGTTGAAGTCTATGATGTAATGCAAATGGTACCACTTTAGGCTGAACTTCAGGAATTGTACTTATGTGGCACTCACCAGGAAGACAACCAAGACCGGTAAAAGCAGAATTATTACATTCAATAAGTTTATTTAAATTTATATTTTGTGATTGACTTGACTCTAATGGAAATGACTGTGATTGACTTTTTGTGACTTTAGGACATATTATTTGACTTGAACTTGACTCATTTTGACTTATTTCAGAAAACGATTGACTAACATCTCTTTCTGACTTTTGCATGTTTGTAGTTTCTACACAGAAAACTCGTTTTACTAGTCCAATTTCTGAGCAAGTAAGTTTACCTAATATTGTGGGAGAATTCACATTGGCAATAATAAAATTAATTTGTTTTGCCATATAATCATCATTAAATTGAAATGTACACTCTAAGATTTGTTGACCTAGTACCTCTAGACTATTACCAGTGTATGACTTAATTTTTACATCAGTTTTAGACAATACATTTTCAATATTAAGAGAATAATAAACACATTATATTTTGACATTATATTGACATCACTGCCTGTATCAATAATACAATTTACTGGGGAATTATTTATATATAAATTAATTGTCCATTCACTTGACAACGACTTGGATAACTGAATATGACCAATAAACAATTCATCTTGTTCTGACTGTGCCTGTTCCATATTACTATCTGACTGTACATATCTTATTGACTTTGACTGAATTGACCGACAACAAACTGCAAAATGTCCAACTTTTTCACATTTTTTACACTTTACACCTAATGCTGGACACTTATAACGATGCACCTGACCACACCTTGTACAGACTCCCTGTCTTAACTGCTGACTATATTGACTGATGTTCCTTGAATTAGACTTTGATCTTGAGTATGACTGACTCATATTATACAATACTGAACTTTGTTCTGCTGTCAATTCATCCATTTGATGTCTGGAAGCCAGCATAGCCTTTGCCATTTCTAAGGCCTTATCAAGATCCAGCTTATCTTCAAGCAATAATTTCTCTCTGATGTAGTTGTATTTTTGATGCATGTTACATATAAACATTATTTTAATAAGGCGTTCTTGCAGCTGTCCTAGTTCACAGCTTTGTGACTTTAATTTTAATGTGCAAGCAAAATCGTCTAAGGTTTCATTTTCACCTTGTTTGTATGTGAAAAAATTATGGCATTCATAAGTGAGGTTAGCTTTTGGAGCAAAATGATTTTGAAATAACTTTATAAGCTCGTCATATGTAATTTTATCTTCGTCTTTTCCAAATGTATTGAATACATCCACGCCCTTTTCACCAATGACATGTAAACATAGAGCTACTTTTCTGCTATCACTCTCTTCATCTAAGCCAGACGCACGTAAATAAAATTTAAATGACTGTACCCATTTTTTCCATTGTTGAGCCAAGTTACCATTCATCACCATGGGCTGCGGACTGGGCATTCCAGAAAGTTTCTTGGGCTTTTGATTTTCTTCAGACATGACGGCGACTTTTCACTGTATTTCACAATGCCTCAAGGTGCAATAACTAAATGACACAAATATTACGCGCTCACTTCTGACACCATGTTTTGGTCAGTTATTTTATAAATGACAAGACGACTTCAAATACTTGTAATTTCAACATCAATGCTATGTCAATGCTAGTCGAACCCCGCCATCTTGGCAACCAGCCATGTTCAAACACACTAGTGATGTGTCATTACAATAGTGACGTCACCTACTCATAACATTTATGATCGTTTTCCTTAAACATCTATAGTTATTTACCCTGTATTGTTGTATATTTTGATATTTGTTCACATATTTGATTCATGGCCTGAAGCACATATTTCAAACTAAATTTAATCCCTAAGCAATAAGGTTGAGAGTTCAAATTGCCAATGTGATGTCTTTAATTTAATTGGATTGTAAAAAAGTTTGGAAGTATGTCAAGAACGTAACGTTTCTATCGCAGCAGTGTGAGTCATCTTCTGCATTATTACCCAAACATATATCTCAGCAGACCTCGGTGAACAGCGCTAACGATTATTTTGTTAACATTGGAAAAACTTTGGCCGAAAAAGTTCAAAATCATACGTTTACATCACCGTTTTTCGACCAGATCCCTACTAGAAATTCGCTTAAATCTTTTGTGCTGTTGAATCCCGATGAGGCCGATGTTGAACGGATTATTATGGGTTTAAACGACAATTTTGCTGTTGGCTGGGATCGCATATCTAATAAAATTCTAAAACAATTTAAATATCTTGATTACCCCTCTTACATATATTTTAAAAAAATGTTTGGCAGACGGAATATTCCCAAAGTGTCAAAAATCGGGTTAGGTTAGGTTAGGTTATAGAGGGGTGCGATGTCAGACACCTCCACGTGGTGCACCCTGGGCAACCCGGCAGATTCTCTGTCGCGGGCTAATAGTCTGACGAGAGGACCCCCATGGAGGGGGGGCGTGGGATGGCCGGGCTTTGCCCGGCGGGCCACTTCGTGTGGCCACCCGCTTCATGCGGAGAAGGGCGAAGTCCCCTCTTCTTATGTTAAGAAGAGGTGTGGCTCTCGCTGGAAGCCGATTCCGGCGGCTACCTCTGGTGGTAGGGAGGATGAGGGCGAGCTTCTCGCCGTGGCGCTTCGCGCCCGTTGGGGATTTCCCCGAGCTTCGGCTCACCCGCGCGGCGGTGGATCCAGTGGGATCTGCCGTCGGGCAACCCGTTACCCGCACTGAGCGGGCCGGGGGCTCGGCGCACTGAGCGTCGGACCGCGTGGAAGACAACCACAATAAAAAACCAATTTCGGGGTGTAGAGCGGCGCAATTCTGTGCCGCTCCACAAAGTAGCAGAGCCAGATGGGGAGTCCGGCAACGGACGTGCCACAGGCAGGGGGTCAGCGGGAATAAGGCCTGGCTGTTGTCCCCTTCCCCCTGTCTTGTGACGGACGGAGAGCTGCTGGGGGGGTTTTTAGTGGGTAGGCCCGGGCCGTGTACGGTCTGGGGAGTCCCACATATCCTCGTGGTTTGGCTCGACCACGAGGAATGCGTCAAAGCATTTTCCCCCCTCCCAAAAAAAAAAAAAAAAAAAAGGTTAGGTTATAGAGAGCAAATATCAAATTACAGGCCCATTTCGATACTTCCATCAGTATCGTAAATATTAGAAAAAATTATTAATAATAGTCTCGTCCAATACCTAGAGCTTTCTAAATTCCATGCTTTCTAAAAATCAGTTTGGATTTAGAACGAAACTTTCTACAGCGGACGCTGTGCATTAGCTCACTGATTATTTAGTACAGGAACTTGATGGAGGAAACCGGATATTGGGAATATTTCTCGACCTAGCCAAAGCTTTTGATACTGTTTCTGAAAAACACACACAATTATCCTAGATTGGAGTACGAAAGAAACACCTCTTCTCGATGCACCAATCGATAGAATACCATGCCACCATGTCTTTGGCAGAAGATATGATATCCAACTTACAGCAGAATCGAAAGATTGCTCTGACATTAAAGATGTTAGGATATATACAGACGGCTCCAAAACCACTTGTGGAACTGGGGCCGGCGTCTTCTCAAACGACCTTAATATCAAATTATCAATAACCCTAGATAGGCGGAACACCATCTTCCAAGCAAAATGCATTGGCATCACCAAAGCGACACAGGCAATTGCAGCTAGAGGTGTTAATAATCTTAACATAAAGATTATCTCAGACATCGCATGTGTCCTGCAGGCCCTCCAAAGCAATACTATCAACTCTGTCCTTATACTGGAATGCCATAACATGCTCCAAATCATAGCAGATACAAACCGGGTAACTCTGCAATGGATAAAAGGACACAGCGACTCACTTGGCAACGATGCAGCAGATGAATTGGCTAAGAGAGGTTCAAACACAAAAGTGTATGGACCAGAACCCTTAATGCCTATTCCACAGGCCCAGATTAAAACCTGGCTGCGTGAGAAAACCGAGGAACAACATCTAACAGAATGGAGAGCCAATGAGGGATGCAAGCAAACAAAAAACGCAATCCCGGTACCATCCAAAAAGCTTGCCCGTTCCCTCTTCAGACTAAAGAGAGACAAAATCCGAAAAGTTATAGCTACTATAACCGGACACTGTCTCCTAAACAAACACCTATTCACAATAGGGGTGACAGACAGCCCCCTATGCAGAGGATGCATGGAGGCGGAGGAAACGCCACAGCACGTCCTTATGGAATGCACAAGCGTGGCCGACCAACGGGCGAAACTTCTCCACTCCCCGGCATCCATGCCGGAAGCATGTAGTAGCCCACAAAGGCTGCTGGCATTGTGGGAGGACCTGGGATGGATGGAGTAGGATGTAGGCTGACGCAAGGTCAGGACGCACAATGGCCCAATCAAGAGGCTAAGTGCGAAAGAGACCCGTCAAACTAACTAACTAACTGTTTCTGTTCCCATCTTATTACAAAAGATTGAGTCATTCTATCTGTAATTTGGGGGTGGCTGTGGGCGACGGGTAGCGACCCTCAGCGAGCCACTGCGACCTGTACAGATCTATTGTGGCTGACCCCTCTTTCAAAGGTCTCCAAATAGGCCTGTAGCGTTAAAATAGCTGATGATCTTTTTTGGAGACAGAGCCTTTGCCTCATGAGGTGGCAAACTAGGTCCGCCCAGAGCTCGGCTCCTTGTGTGGATGAGAGCATAGCGTTCACAGAGGATGTGAGATGGTGTCTCGTCATCCTTACCACAGAATCTGCACATGGGGGCATTTGCTAATCCCATTCTGTGTAGATGTTTGTTGAGCTTACAGTGGCCAGTCAAGGCTCTAGTGAGAACCTTTAGTTGGTCTCTGCTCAGTTGGAGGTTTCGCATTGCGACCCTGGGTGAAAATTCCCTAATGAGCATTTTCGAGTGCAAAAGTCCTGGACTCTGAGCCCACTGGAGTCGGGCTTGTGTCTGTACCCAATCCCTAAGGGCTCTCTTTTTTGTCACCCTCAAAATGCCACATGCTGGTTCTGGTCCTATAAGAACGTTCTCGGAGCCCGCCCTCGCTAGTTCGTCGGCAATTTCATTGCCTCGGATATTGAGTGACCTGGAACCCAGCCAATCATAACCGAGTTCCTGGTCGCCAAATCATTCAAGGCCTTCGAACACTCTAAGGTGATTTTGGACTTGAACTCCACGGCAGCCAGGGCCTCTAGGGCAGCCTGACTGTCCGACAGAATAAGAATGTTTTTACCCTCGCTCGACTGGTTTGCGTGAACGCAGTCGATGATGGCATACATTTCGGCCTGAAAAACGGTGGCATGTGCACCCAGGCTCGTGGTCCTCCTGGATTTCGTACTACCTCCGTAGACACCTGCACCTGAATGGCCCTCTTTTCTGGAACCGTCAATGTACCAAATCTGGTTGGCTTTCCTAAAGGGCTCAGGGATTTGCTTATCCCATTCTTCCCTGTTAGGAATCGTAACTCTGTAGTTCTTCTTGAACTCCAACGTTTCATGCATGGCATCAGCTGGCATTGCCATTACAGGATTTGCCATGAGGTTACCATGTAGTTTCCGCATGGTTTAGGATTTCCAACTCGATCGGCCTCCCTCCACCGCCATCCTTGCCTCCCCCTGAATGAACAGGTGGAGCGGTGGGAGGTTCAGGATAGCTTCTAAAGCAAGGGTGGGAGAAGACGAGAAGGCCCCCGTAATCATCAAGCAGGCACATCTTTGCAGGCTTTCGAGGGCCTTAATAGTGGTCCCTATTGCCGTTTGCTTAAACCAAGCTATACACCCGTAGCTAACCATAGGTCTTACCACAGCGGTGTAGAGCCATAGTAGGTAGCTTGGTTTCAGTCCCCACCGGGAACAGGCCAGTTTGCGGAAAATTCCGAGCGCTGCTTTGACCTTCTTGATTATGTTTTGTATATGTGTACACCAGTTTAGCCTTTGGTCTAAGAGGACCCCAAGGTATTTGGCACTTTGTGAGAATTCAATAGTCCTTCCAAAGAGCTTAGGAGGCTTAAGGCCGTCTAGATTCCCCCTCCTAGTGAAAGGGACTATAACGGTTTTGCCGGCGTTTACAGACGGCCCCACCTGGCAGCAACATTGTTCGATCTTCTTGAGAGCGAGTTGCATGAGACCTGATATAGTTGAGGGACATTTTCCCACTATGTGGACCACCAGGTCATCTGCGTAGCCTTGTGTGGGAAGGTACGCCATGTTTAAATCCCAGATAAGGCAGTCAACAACCAGACACCACAGTAATGGTGACAGCACTCCACCCTGGGGACACCCCCTAGTGTGGGGACACCCCCTGGCGATTATAGTGCAGTCCAACAGTGTGGTTTTCACAGTTCTTGTTGATAGCATTGCCTTTATCCAGGAGATCACTAATTGGTCGATGCCGCGGTTTTGCAGACATCGCACAATCACTTCAGTTGAGGTGTTGTCAAAGGCACCTTCAACGTCCAGAAAGGCACACAAGGCTATTTCTTTGTTTTCCAGCGCTTATTCAAGTCTATCGGTCAATTCGATAAGAGCAGTTTCCGTAGACTTACCTTTCTGGTAGGCTGTAAGGTAAAATGTAAGGGATCACCTGCCAGATGCGTATCCCTTACATAAATGTTAATCACCTTCTCCATGGTTTTCAAAAGAAAAGAGGTAAAGCTGATTGGTCTGTAGGACTTGGGTTGGGACTTGTCCTTATCCCCTCCTTTGGGGATGAATATAACCCTGACCCTTGTCCACAGACTGGGGAGGTATCCCCACGCTAGACTAGCCCTGAAGATCCTCACTAAAACTGGGAGTAGGATATTTTTACCCTGTTGTAGTAGGGCTGGAAAAATACCATCCTCACCCCAGGGTCTTGTATGGCTTAAAGCTGTCAATAGCCCAAGCTACCAGTTGAGGGCCTACGATTTGTGAGGCTTTCCTCCAGTCCTCCGCCTTCGGCCTGTGTCTAGGCAGTTGATTGGATTCCTCTGATGATTCTAGTACCCTCGAATCTGGAAAGTGCACTTTCGCTAGGAGTTTCAAGGTCTCCTTTGCGTTGCACGTAAAGGTCCCGTCTGGTTTTCTGAGTGGACCTATATGGGACGGAGGCGCTTTGGATAAGATCTTGTGTATCCTTGCGGCACGGGCTGTGCTATTTATCATTTCACAGAACCTACCCCAGGATCGTCTTTTCGCTCTCCTTAGTTCTTTGTTGAACCCTGTAAGGGTCCGGGAATAAGCTTCCCAATTGCCATCTGTTTTCGCTTTATTAAAGCGCGAGCGGGCTTTTTGCCTCAGGAATTGCAGTTTGCCACTCCACCAGGGTACTTTACGATTGCTCTCTGTGGTGGTGTGGGGGCAGTTATTTTCGTAGGCTCTTAGTATGCCCGCGGTCTACGAAAATAACTGCCCCCACTGCCCCTGCCGATTCTAACTGTTTTACTGTTTTAACGGTTGGTGTCGTCTCCAAGCTTTGTTTCAGGCTTTCGCAGTAGCCCTCCCAGTTAGTAAGCCTAGAATTACGATAGGATTCGATTTGTGTGTCAGACTTAACTGCTATGTCGAATCTGATGTACCTATGGTCAGATAGTGAAGCATCTTCAGAGACGTGCCATCCCCGAATGTGGTTCACTAAATGCGACGTACAGAGGGTGATATCCAGGACCTCGCTTCGGGCTAACGTGATGAAAGTGGGACTGTGTCCTTCATTAAGTTCCTAGATAGCAGAAAATCATGCAGAAACTCACCTCTTGGGTTCGTATTGCTACTACCCCATGGTATGTGATGCGAGTTTGCGTCGCAACCGAGGAGCAAGCCCACATTGTGCTCCTCGCAGTACTCTACTAGTCCTGCCAGCTTCACCGACGGGTCCGTCTCTTCTCCCGGCATGTAGATAGAGCACGCCACCATCTTTCTATCCTGCATCCCAGGGAGTACAACATAGCCAGCGACTAAGTCATCTGTGCACAGATAAGGTATTTATATATATTTTTATTAAACACTATACATGCTCTTGGCCTCGCTCCCCCGGCATTGTACAATATACTACTTAGGGAGTTCAGCCCAAGAACCGCGCTTCCACTTATCCACTTCTTCTTTCTTCTTCTTGATTGAATGCCTTAAAGTACCTTGCATCGCTCCATTTCTTCGTCAGGGCAGCTGGTGCCGCCTTCGAATGGTGCAGATTTATTTGTATAGCTTTCTGCAATATAGGATGGGATGGGATGGGAGTGGGAAGGGACGTAGGAGCGAGGGTTATACGAAATTAAATGGGAAAAAGCGGTTATGCGGGAAAAAGAACTGGGTTTGTTGGAACTTTACTTGGGTGGGAGTAGTGGGAAGGAATTGAGGGGATTTGCGGCGGCCTTTCTGAAGGAGTGTTCGCGGGCTAAGGACGGCAGTTGGACTGGCCCTACCCGACATTGCACCCCCCCTCTGTGGCCCCCTTTCCCTCTTTGGTTATGGGACCTAGGGGCACCACCATGTCCGCCCCTTGGTCGCCCATTGGGTGGCCCTCCGCGTCCTGTTAGGCCCCTGTGGGCTACTTGTGCCCGTTGACCCTTGCCGTTGGACGTGGAGGGTTGCGGGCCAACCGTCCCGTTGGGTGTGGGAGGAAGGTTCCTAGACCCTGCAGTAGACGAGGGTTGAGGGTTGGCATCGGTTTTGGGCTTGGTCGACGGCCTTGCAGCCGATGGGCTCGTAAGAGCGCTCCCCTCGGCCACTTGACCAGCGTCCCCACCCTGATCCTCGCTTCCTTTTACCTCCGGTTTGTCCCTCTTGATCCTTAACTGGATGTAGTCAAAATCCAGGAACAGTATGCGCATGGTGACTAGTGATTCCGCATCAAAGGCGAAGCATATAGTCTGCCCTTTCTTTTCTGCTTTGGAACCGATCACCCGCCAGGAACCGCAGCCTATGCCTGGATTTTGTTTTTCAAGCTTTACAAGTAGGGACTTCATATCCCTGCCAGCCGTGTCCCTTATGTAGGCCGTGGCTATGATGGGCTTAGGGAGGTCCTTTTCTTCCACTACCTTCAAGCAGGCCCCTTCCCATGGTCTAAAAGCCCTCATATTCGTCTCGAGCCATTTGGCAGTTGCGTCACTCAGGCAAGTGAACACGAGGGCACCAGCCCGAAGGACGCAACCCCCAAATCTCGGACCCTCTTCGAGCGTAGTCTCGATACAGCGGCGGAGGTGAGTCTTCACCCGCTCCGCATCCGCGGCGGTGAGTGGTGGTATAAGAGGCACTCAACTAAAATTATTTAAAAGTTATCTGGAAAACCGCACGCAATGTGTAAAAATCGATAGTGTCGTCAGCTCTGAGATGAACAATACCTTTTTTGGTGTTCCCCAAGGAAGTATATTAGGCCCGACGTTATTTTTGATTTACATTAATGATCTCTGTAATCTGAATATTAATTGCGGAAAAATCATTTCATATGCTGACGACACTGTTCTAATTTTCTCTGCGAACACAGATGACAATGTTTATAAATGTGCGCAGCAAGGTTTTAATATTGTAATCAATTGGCTTCAGCATCATTTACTAACGTTGAATGCTGATAAAACTAAATATATACATTTTTCTTTTCGTAAATCTAAGACTGCACTAACTCATCAAAATCTCTATGCTCACTGCTGTAAGGATCATTATATGTGTAAATGTCCAAATATTACAATCACTGACATATTAAAATACCTGGGTGTTATAATATACGAACACCTCTCATTTAAATATCATATTGACGCTATATGTAATAGAATCCGCATATTAAAATTTGTTTTTAAAAAACTTCGTGATATCACAGATTTTAAGCTAGTGAGACAAGTTTACCTTTCATTATGTCAATCTATTACCTATTGCATTACGTCATGGGGTGGCACCGCTAAAACGCTTCCAATAACGGTTGAGAGGGCACAAAGAGCAGTACTAAAGGCATCTACATTTCGCACGTTTATTTACCCTACGCACCTCTTATATAAGAATTGTGAAGTATTAACTGTAAGACAAATAGTTATTATCAGCACAATTCTCAAACAGCACTCTTCACTTACTTTTAGCACTGATATTACTAACAAAAGACGTAAAGATATTGTTTGTTGTCAAAATATAGGAACTAAACATATTTTTCTGCACAGATTTTACGTGTTTTTGGGTTCATTTCTATATAACAGAGTAAACGCTAAACTGAGTATATATAGTTGTACCTATTATAAAACTACTTCTCCAAGAAGCTCTCCAAAATATGTCTTATGAAGATACAGAAAAATTATTAGCAGTAGATAAGTAATTTTATATTATTGTTTGATTTCTGGTGTGTGTTGCGTGTGTCCATAATAATAATCCTTATATAGCTATTGTTAATCTTATTGATTTTGCAATTGATTTTCCGTTTTTAATATACTGTTTTTGTTTGCCTGAAACACAGGTTAATCCTGGTTCAGGCACACGATTATATTTTTCCTATATTTAATCTTGTCTTGTCTGTAATGTTGTAAATGTTACCTATATGTTTATTATTATTATATTATTACTATTTTTAAGACTTTTTAGTAATCTCTTGGAACATATTGAAACCTTCGAAAAAGCTAGGGATATAATGTTAAGCAATTAAATATAGCTTGTTTTGTTAAAATGTTTTGTGACATGTGACATTCGATGTCCTTATTTTCGCATTTGTTCCAGCTCTGGACTCCACTCAACATCATCCTGTTCAACCTCGTTTGCTCCGACTTCTCTGTGTCGGTGCTGGGCAACCCGTTCACGCTCATCTCCGCCCTGTTCCATCGATGGGTGTTTGGACCCACCATGTGCTTGCTGTACGGCTTCTTCATGGCGCTATTGGGTAAGACGATCCAAATCCTTGTTGATTGGTAATGGAGAATTTTGAGATTTATGTGCATTTATGAGTGTTTTGACTAAAGCCCCACCTGCAGCTTTAAATGAACAAATTTTTTATGAACTTTCCAAAAATCCCTTATTTTTGCCTTACTTGTGACAGGATGGCTTGTAAGGAGACAATCATTACATCAGTTCAACACATATGTTGCTGGGCCTCGGCTTAGATGGGTAGGAATTGGCCTACGACACTACGCCGTCCAGGCCGGGTTTTCGTTATGGCTAACTATGTTGTACTAGTTGTGAAATGTGCTTTATAAACTTTTTTGAATATCTAGAGTAGTGGAAAAATGGCACACTATACACATTAAAAGCATTATTTTTTATTCCGTATAGAGCAACTTGCATATTTTTTATTGGAATATTGATTAATTTTATTACTTTTTGCATCAACGGTCCTATTAATAAAAAAATTACTGCTTAGATCTTCCACGCTTTAGTTATTCCATGTTTTGTCTTATTTTGACATTGATAGTCGACATGTGCGGAAATAAGACAAAACACGCAGTAACCAATCCAAGGATGATCCAAAGAGTAAATTTTTTATGAATTTAAGAGAGTAAGATCATAATTAGATTGTGCTTTTGTATATATGACTATGAGATTTCTTTAAACATGCTAAATAAATTGTGGAAATGATGAATAAATCAACAAAGAAAAAAAATCGGCGGGATTTGAACCCGTGTTGATACGTGGTTATTAACAATGAACAAAGACTACTTGCCTTAACAAAGAAGAAAGGAGATCAATACAGCCTATTACCGTGATACAGATAAGAATTTCGTGGGTCTGCTATGGTAAGAGCTCGGTGGCCGAAGTGGTCAAGGCACAGATTATTATGTGAATATATATATCTTTGTGTATGTATGTATCTATATGTATATATGTGTATGTACATATATGTGTGTGTATCTGTATATGTTTGATTATATACATAAGAACATGTAGAATAGTTTAAATTTAGGGGATGCGCAACTCACCCTAGATATAAGAGTAGTCGGAAATACAAAGGAACACAATAGATCAATAAGAAAATGAACATAACAAAGGCACGGACCACGAGTCTGTGGTGATTATAACTAAAAAAAAGGCACAGATTAAATAATGGCCAAGGCGTCAAAACGGTACGTTGTAGACGCGCGCGGGTTTAAATCCCGCTTAAGGCGAAATTTTTTTCTTTATTGTTTTATACATAATTTTTTAAAATATTTTAATTTAAAAATTTAAACTTTTCAAACTAGGCGAAGGCATCCATAATTTAAAGTTTTTTCTTTACTTTCTTCTGGCTTGCACGGTTTGTGCATTAGTACATAGGTACTTTTCTCATTCTTTGCTTAAGATCATGGGATTGGAGTTGAAGGGAGAGCGCTGATGCAAGTGTAGATGTCAGGCAAAGGACATGGTCATATATCCAGATTACAAAATGTGTATTGACGGGTCACTCTTGATGCCAGCAGGTGTAGCACGGGCTGCCAAGACTGGATTCGAGTCACGCATTACCTCACAATTTTAGTGACATTATATCTGTCAGAGTAGCACGGTGGCGCGTATTTAGTGTGACTGAAGTGATAAATTTTCTTGACGCTCGTCAAGGAACACGTGTGACTGAGTATATAACTAAAGGAGATGTTATATTTTTAAAACATAATATTTTTAATCATATGTATGCATAAAACGGAAAACTTCGAGCTGTGCCCGCGAACTATGTTTCGCCTAAAAGTTCAAAGAAAAAACTGTAAATCTATTTTTCTCAAACATGCTCGGAAATGTACGCATGATTGTAGTAAAAAGAAGACACAAAGTTTGTAATTCTTGGCTCATGCATTACTTTATCGGCCTAGGCCAGGAAAGTACGTATAAAAATTCATTTTTGGCCGCTGCTCCAATGTTTTTTAATTTATGTATGTAGCTTGTCATCGGCGGTGGCGCTGTGGACTCGGCACTTGCCTTCCAATCGGGAGGTCGGGGTTCGAGACCTGCCATGTACCAATGTGTTTTTCGTTTCGAATTTCATATGTACATTTGTCTGACGCTCTTACGGTGAAGGAAAACATCGTGAGGCAACCTGCATACATCTGCGAAGAAATTCAATGATGTATGTGAAGGCCAGCGTGGTTGACTAAGGCCTAATCACCCTAACATAGGGTAGGCTCGAACCCCTCGGTGGGGACGTATGTGAGCTGTGATGATGATGATGTAGCTTGTCATACAGCCAATTGCTACCACATTATAAAAAATGCACTCTTCGAGCATATACAACGTGCCTCATATCTCCCCATAAAAATTCTAACATTTAATTTTATTTAAACTAACAAAAGTGCCAACCTCAAACTGTTCTAAAACTGAATTTTCATAAATTTGACAATTAAATTCGATTGATATGACAAGTTATTAAAGTTGACACATTCTTTTCAGTTAAATGAATATTATAATTTTTATGGGGATTTATAAATGAATATGACAACAATTTTATTTAAATGCTGGTATATAATCACACGAAAATATACTTAATTTTCGTTGCGAGAGAAAAAAGTAATAATCTGCAGTACTACATTTTTTGCGTAAAATATGATTGGGCTGTATGGGCTTTGTTTCCTTTGCACTAATTGAAAATTAAAAAGTTTAGTATTACTAAATGCTAGGCTACTATAATTAATTAATTGCTTGATTTGTTTTTTATTCATATTATACTCATTTGTTTCCAATTCAATTCAATTCAAAATCTTTATTGCATACCATAATGTGTAAAATAGGTGGTTCACATAAAAAAATAAGATCGTTATGGACCCGTTGGGCACGCAATCGTTGAACAAGAGAGTGGAAGCTTATTATTATTAGGTACCTACCTAATATTGTCTTATTTACAGATCATAAAGCTAAAATATACGAAGATCACGGCAATTATAAATATTTGAATAAATAGACAACATTAAACAATATTTTAATATGAAAGGTTTTTATTTATATGGTATTATTATTACAATGTATTTCATAATTAATTCCAGTACTTACTACGTCTTTCATTATTTCCTCGCAATTATTGAGAAAAGCACTATACATACCTCGGCGGGAATGGGATTGCCGGACTCGTAATTATTGTCAAAGCATTACTCGTCCGGCAATCCCTAACTTCCCGGCCTCTGCAGTAATGTACTATTCCCGCGGGAACTACGTACTTTTCCGGAATAAAAAGTAGCCTATAATATGTTGATCCATGTCGTAATCCGTTCACCCGCACATCCAAATCCATTCAGTAGATTTTGCGTGAAATAGTCACAAACATCCATACATCCATACAAACTTTCGCGTTTATAATATTAGTAAGTATAACCTTTCCTTGTAACATTTATACATAATTAAAGTCAAACGGTAAACAGAATATGAATAGGTACGATTATGACAAACCTCTTCAGATATTGATAATGATGCCACTTTTGTTATAATAATATAATCATATTAGGTATATTAGAGAATTGGCTAGATGACAAAAAATTTTTTGCTTTAATAGAAGCTCATTCATATAATAAACATAAAGAAAAAATCGGTTTTCGAATAACTATAAAAACAACCGAGATTTAGGGTATTACAGATTTTTCTCCATCTCTTTCTAGCAAAACGGCAATTTACAAGGAGTCAATATGGCCGTACTCAACAATGACGTCACAGTTGATGTCGGATCTCTCTGTCTAATCGCCTTCAAATTAACAACTTAAAATGCTTGTATCTAAGGTATTTCTAAGCCGATTTTAATTCTAATTTCACAGGACTGCGTCTTTTTCTACGGTATTTTAATATTTAATGACGAGACGTAAAAATTTGAATTCAGTCATCATCCCAATTATAAACGTCAATTCATGTCATCTGTTCTGTTCCGAAAAATTTTAGCTAAAAATTGTTTTTTTCGTGAAAGTATACGCATATATCTTCTGACTTTGAGTATGTGTATGTTGGCACCAGAAGACGAAAGCGGGTAAGTGCGGTTTTGTTTCTAGATGGCATATGTGCGAGTGCGGTAATAGTAGATTGTTACTCTAGGCACTAAAGGTCTGTCGCCCGAGGGAAACACCGCTTTTTATTTCGAACTAGCTGCCCGAACAGACTTCTTTATTTTCTCCGTGATTTGTATGCGAAAATAAAAGTGTTGTTCTTACTATTTTCCACGCAATTTTTATATTTTTTCTCTCCATAAGAACCTTCCCAGTGCCTTAAGGAAAACATGCAAAAAAAAATTAGCCGAATCGGTCCACCCGTTCCGTTCTCGAGTTTTGCGCTTAGCAACACATTTGGCGATCCGTATTTATTTATTTAGAAGGAGAAGATTCATGGAAAATAAAAACCTGACTAGGTAAACAGAATTTGATAAATTCTTTTTATAGGTAAAATAAAATTAGCATTCGGCAAAACAACTGAATATCGAATTGCCGCTTTCTCGCCTTTTTATGCCTTTCTTTATTCTGTAGAATTCGACCAGCAAGGTTTTTTATCATTGAAGATGGTAAATATTTAGCTATTCCCTATGCAAATCAAATAATAATTTAGTGAAAAATAAATAGTAAGTATTAGTCATGTCTCATGGTAAAAAATGTTGTTTTCTTCAGTAATGCTCATTAAAAGGTCAAATATAGATGTGACCGTATTGTAGCAGCCTTCAAGGTGAAGGCATGCGGGTGGAATCGAAATTCCTTAGTGGACTGTAAGGTGTGGTTCTACTAAACTGAGGGTTTAGTTGATACTAATTTAAAAGGAATATACGGCTGGTGACACAAGTAAATGGATTCTATGGAAATAAAATCTGCACTACTTGCCTTACGGTGTGGTGTATGGCGGCTCGTCTATCGACCTATCATGGGCCGCAGTGTACGTTCCGGCGCCGGTATTTCCTTCAGGTCACTAGCAGCGGGATGGAGCACCAGTTTCTTCAGTAATTATCACAAACAGGCAAAACTGATATATATAATAGATATAGCGGAAGCGCGAATCTCCGTCCTCCTTACTGATAACCGATCTCTGATAGACTGGCGGGAGCAATGCGTTGACGCATTGCGATGCGGATATGCCATCTCTCTCACACACATAATATTTGGCGTAGTGCAGAAAGGGATAGGTAATGTATAGGAAATATAAGGCACAATTGTGTCACCAGCGAAATACTAAGAAATATTTACTTTTAATTTGAAATAAATAATTATAAAACCTGATAAAAACAGGCGCGAAAACATTAAACCAATAAACTTTTAGTTTTTTATATATTGGCGTTAACATTCCCCCAGGCCTTAAAGGGTCACCTTTAAAAGAAAAATATATGTATAGCTGAATCTAATATATTACGAGAAAAAAAACTAAACTAAATAGGAAATGGATTAAATATATTTTGTAATTATTGTGTTGGAATGGGGCACAAGCGGACCACAGGTCGCACTAGAATACCCTTAGAAGTACGTACAGAAACGACACGTGTGAAGCCGTCCTTAGACGTATGCAGTTTTTCAATAACACCTAGCGGCCACGATAAAGGGGGGGAGCTATCGTTCATTAATATTACCACAGTTCCCTCCTTGATCGTGCTCGCATTGGGTTTATTCCATTTTAAACGCGTTTGCAACCGATGAAGGTACTCGCTTCGCCATCTTTTCCAAAATGATTGAATCATTTTGTCCATTAGTGAATGCCGCTCGAGTAGATGATCGTTCGATGAGTCTATCTGTGCGGCAGGCAAAGAATAAAGAGGCTGAGTATGTAAAAAATGCGATGGAGTGAGAGCCTTAGGCTCCGAGGGATCAGCGCTTAAAACGGTCAAAGGCCGGGAATTTAAAAGGCACACTATTTGGGCAAGGACAGTTACTAATTCCTCATAGGAGAGGATTTGTTGACCTATTGTTTTGAAAAGGTGAGTCTATACAGCTTTTACCATAGACTCCCAACAGCCACCAAAATGTGGTGACGCGGGCGGAATAAATTGCCAATCAATGCGACTCTCAGCGAGCTCTTCTTCGAATCGAGGGCGGTATTCTTTATTAATAAAATTATATAAGTCGCGCAAATATGAATTAGCTCCCCGAAAATTAGTTGCGTTATCGGAATAAAGGCACTGTACCGGTCCGCGGAGTGACAAAAAACGTTTTAAGGCAGCTATGAATGAAGCAGTCGAAAGATCGCTAGCTAATTCGACATGAATAGCGCGGGTGGTCATACATGTAAAAATGCACAGGTAACCCTTGCGACTCCTAGCCCCCCTAGAACGAATAGGTACATATTGAATTGGGCCAGCGTAGTCACAACCAGTGTGGGAAAAAGCCTTTACTGCCGCGTTAACTCTATGTTCGGGGAGATCGCTCATTATCGGCGAACTCTGCGGTCGCGGTTTCCACTTGTGGCAAAAATTGCACTTGTGAATTCTAAAACGAATGATTCGTCTAGCGGACAAGATCCAATATCTGTGACGCAACAATGACATAGTGAGTTCTGGACCCGCGTGTAAGTATTTTTTATGATAGTAGTCTACGAGAATCTCAACTATGCGGTCACGACGTGGCAACACTATCGGGTATTTAGTACTATAAGCTTCAGCCGAATGTGTTAAACGACCACCAACGCGAATCAAGTTATTATTTAAAAATGGTTTAAGTTTAATAAGGGCGGATGAACAACATTTATTATCTTTTAAATCGATAAGATCTTTACAGAAATGTTTTCTTTGAACATGTTGCAATAAAATATTTTCAGCGAATTCAAGATCACTAGCGGTAACAGAGTCAGTTCGACGCGGCAGTTTTTTTATAAAGCGATACATAAAAACAATAACACGCAGTAACTTAGACCACGATGACGTGCGTTCAGCGAGAGCGAGTAAAGGCGAGTCAAATTTTGTGTCAGAAACTACCGGGTAAGAGTGGACCTTCTCCTCCGGAATTACGCCCGAATCTAAATCAGTAACTTTGTTTATAGGCCATTCGGAAGGATCGCGTTTAGCCCAAGAAGGGCCGTACAACCATAGCGGGTGCTCGATGAATTTCTCAGGCGTTAATCCACAGACAGTCCGCAGGGTTGTCAGTGCCTGCCACGTGGTAGAAATATTTAGCGGGAACATTATCTACGATGCGAACGACTCGATTGGACACAAAAGTTTGCCAACGATGTGGAGAGGAATTAATCCAACAAAGCGTTACCTTTGAATCGGTAAAGGCGTAGATATTACTCACTTTATATCGCGGGTCGTACGTGTCGTGAACGTGACGAAGAAGTTTGGAAAGAAGCTCTGCGCCGCAAAGCTCCAATCGAGCTACGGTCAGCGGTTTGACAGGCGATACTTTTGATTTGGCACAAACTAACTGGACAGTTATTTCGTCATTATGAGTAATATGAGCATAGACGACAGCACCGTAGGCGCGTTCGCTAGCGTCTGAAAATCCTATTAAGCGTAGAATGCAATTGTCAAAGAGGCCTAAATTGCGCGGAACTCTAAAATTATTTAACAGCGATAAGGTAGAACAAAAACTTTGCCAAGTGCATATGATGTGACGGGGCGGAGCGTCGTCCCAATCGATCTTCAATAACCATAGCTCTTTGATGAGTAGTTTTGCGTAAAGTACTATAGGCGCGACGAATCCCATAATGTCCCAAAGTCGGGCTACAGTCGATAGTATAGCGCGTTTGGTACACGTAGGTGGCGGAACGGAAATATGAAATTCAAAAGAATCACTTGACTTACACCAGCGCAAGCCAAGGATCTTTTGTTCTACTGACTTGTCAAATTCTAGTTGTTCAGTCAATCTATGGGACGCAGGAATACTGCTTAATACTGCTTGAGAGTTACTTGTCCATTTGACTAAATCGAACTGACCTCCTTTAAAAAGCTGAATAAGTTCGCGAGAAACCTGAACTGCGCGGGATTCTGATATTTCACTATAGACGATATCGTCCATATATAACGAATTAGAAGCGACAGCGCGAGCGATAGGATAGTTATGAGCATCGTCTTCTATTAATTGTTGTATGGTGCGAAGTGCGTGATACGGACTAGACTTAAGGCCAAAGCAGACGCGGTTAAATTGGTATAATGTCAAAGGATCACATGTCTTAAATCGATATAAGATGCGTTGAAAGCGACGATCGCTTTCTTTTACACCAATTTGTAAGAACATTTGTCGACAATCAGCCGACAGAGCGATAGCGAATAAACGAAAATTTAACAGAATTGTAAATAAGTCACCTTGTAAATTTGGACCACTGTGCAAAATATCATTGAGAGATATACCAGAACTCGATTTACAACTAGCGTCCAATACAGAACGTAATTTCGTTGAGGGTTTGTCTAAACGTAACGTCACTCGCGCAATGCAGCGTTATTAATACCTACCGCTAAGTAGCGCGCCGGCGCGCCGACCGGCAGAGGGCCGCCGCCACACGCCGCGCGCCGCCGCACTCGAGACTTTATTATCGAATTTTGTAATTTTTTTGTACCTACTTTTTTTTTATTATTTTGTTTTTATTGTTTTTTTTCCTTTATTTTATTGCTTTTTGTATTATTATATTAATTTGGTTTTTAATTTCTTTTAGTTTTATCAATTATTTTTTTATTTATAATTTTCATTTCAGAACTAATAACAGGATTTTTATACCTAAATCGAATAATTTTCCGAAAATGTTCAGTTAAATGTTGATTCGAAAAAAGTACAATAATTACACACAATAATTTTAATTTCATAAACTTGATTAACAAATACGGTGGTTAATTTATACTATGAAGCTATTAGATGTCGTTGTTAAAAGACAAATAAAAATTTTGATTTTTTTTTCATAGTCGAAATTCGAAGTAGTTCGAACTAATTCGATTCGTCGCCATAGTAACAATCTTCAGTCCTTAGTCTAGTTCCTCACTTGCTGAGGAGTTCAGGTTGAGCTTACTTTCATCCTAGACCTTTTCGTCACGTATCATCGGCCGAGATGAAAGCCAACAGCTTCTCTGTTGTTTGTATAAAAAAAATAGGTAGCCTGCTTGATTGCCTACTTAGTTTTATAAAAAAATAATAGTCTCGATGAACCGGTTATTTGATTCCTTACAAAATATTCCAACTTACTCCTGTTTTTAAAAGATTGCCTATTGGTCACAATTATTCATACGATTCAGGATATTTATTAACCGTAAAAATTGATTAACCAATTTTTATAATCCATAGTAAAATTGATTAACCGTGAGTTCAAACATGAAAAAAAAAACATCGATCACCTAGGTATTTTTCATGATAATTCGTAATTTTTTAATCGTTTGTAATTTGACAAATGAATAAAATCAATGAAGAAAAAGAGCGTCGGTGGC
This sequence comes from Schoenobius gigantellus, assembly GCA_963935595.1. Taxonomy (NCBI): domain Eukaryota; kingdom Metazoa; phylum Arthropoda; class Insecta; order Lepidoptera; family Crambidae; genus Schoenobius; species Schoenobius gigantellus. Next base: position 9,637,533 of record OZ012556.1, on the reverse strand, counting down.
GCTGTGGACTCGGCACTTGCCTTCGAATCGGGGGGTCGGGGTTCGAGACCCGACATGTACCAATGTGTTTTTCGTTTCGAATTTCATATGTACATTTGTCTGACGCTCCTACGGTGAAGGAAAACATCGTGAGGCAACCTGCATACATCTGCGAAGAAATTCAATGATGTATGTGAAGTCGACCAATCCGCACTGGGCCAGCGTGGTTGACTAAGGCCTAATCACCCTATCATAGGGTAGGCTCGAACCCCTCGGTGGGGATGTATATGAGCTGTGATGATGAATGAAGAAAAAATTTCGCCTTGGGTGGGATTGGTAATTTTTTATTAATTTGTATTTTTTATAATTTTTAAATGTGTTAATAACGATAAAGTATTATTCTAATCTCTTATTTTTTGACATATACTATTTTAAATGTTTAAATATATTGGGGTTGGCTGGAAGAAATCTCTTTCAGAGATAAGTCCGCCTTTGGACAGACTATTGTCTTTCGTGTACTATGTTTGTATTTATTTGTGTTCAATAAAGAGTTTATATATATATATATATATGCGCACTGCCAATTTAGAAGTAGATTATGAGGAATAATGTAATTATTAACACCAATCATGTATTTTACCATATTCTTGCAAATTAAGTTAGTACTATTATTATTATCATTTTATAAAATTAAAGCACATTTACATGAGGGACTTTCCTCGCAATCACTTTATTTCATTATAATCCTACTTATATCAATAAAATAATAACATTAAAGTTTTACTTTGACTATTTTGTTTGTTCTTTGTACAACCCTTAAATTTTCGCTCGATGACGCAATCACGCGGTGTACGCGGGAATCTCGACTCTCGGCGCGCGTTCATAGTGACCTTTTCTTCTTGCAGCGACTTTTGTCTGTCTGTTTTGGCTATTATTATTACAACGATTCGAGCGTTTCTATGGGAGTGATGTATCTGTTACGTAGTAACTATTAACTAATCTGTGGTATAACTGCGTGATGCGGTATGACGTAATCGGGACCATTATCGCTAACATTGTCTAAGGGCGCGGGAGATAAATATCCTTTATCTATATATTCACGAATAGCGGCATTATAAGCATTACGTAACTCAAGAGAAGACTCCAATTTCTTTTCTAGACAGAAGAAACGTTTTTTCGCGACATCGAGCGAATTTCCTAAAGAGAATACGTCGGTGCGAAATGGTAAAGCTACAGTGTATCTACCGGTGTCTTTATCACGTATCGTTGTCATCGAATAAAAGTGTTCGCACTCTAATTCATCGAGAGATTTGCTTGACAAATGAGTGCCGGGAGCTTCATCAACGTGCCAAAATCTTTTTAATGTTGTCTCCAGTGAGTCAACGCTAAAAGGATCAGGCGAATGCGAATCATATGAACAACAAGCGAGCGATATTTTATTATTACGTCGCATAGGTAACGCAGGTACAGTGCCCATGATGACGTATCCAAGTACGGTCTGCACAGCAAGTGGCGCAGAAGAATTGCTACTCACGACGCGAGGTAGTAGCAGATGCGGGAAAAGTGAGGCCCCGATCAGTACATCGATACGACCGGGGGTACCGAACGATTCGTCGGCGAGCGGTAAGCCCTTTAAATAAGGTAACGCGGAAATATCTACAGGAGCGGTAGATAAATAGTCGGTTATTTCATCGATAACTAAGGAGTTAACATTATACATAACGTTAGAATTAAAGCGGGAAAATAATTGGAAATGTACAGAGCCCTTAACTGATTTCTCCGTACCACCAATGCCTTTAACTGAAGAAGTTTCGGATAAATGTTTTGTCAAATTTAAACGTTTACAACAATCAGTGGTAATGAAATTTGTTTGTGAGCCGCTATTTAACAAACACCTTATAAGATGTTTATTGTTCAAGGAATCGCGTACAATTACTGTTGCTGTCGATAAAAGTATCGTTGTATTAGCAGTACATTGCTGCTTATATTCGCAAGACCTCTCAGGATCTAACTCTGACGACGCCGCAATGGACGCGTTACATTGTGGAGCGGCTTGAGTGATAACGCTTTGGTCTGGCTGGTTGTAGCGCGAAACCTGCGCGTGCGCAAATGAATGGGACGGTTGCGGTTGTTCGAGCGAAAGGGGCAGCTGCGTGGACGCAGACTGTGCGTGCGACAAGGACGGCTGTGTGCTATCGGTCAGCACTTGAAATGATGGCGCGACGGCAGGAAGGTTCGAATACGAACCACTCGAATCCTTACCACTCGATAATTGAGTTGAATAAGACTGCTGCTTTCGATTGAAGTGCAAAAGTGTATGATGTTTATTATTACAACTTTTACATCGGGAAGCTGACTGACAAACACCAGCCCTATGTTTGGTACTTAAACAATTGATACATGCATCAATTTGCTTTACAGATTTAAACCGATCGCTAGGCGACATATTAGAAAATGCGGGACATTTGTATAAATGTTCATGAACAAAGTTATTGCACAAACACTTTGCGGGCTTATCAATAATAGTATAAGATTGCGGTTGCGGGGCAGTTTTACCGGGCTTGCTCACATTAAACTGTTTTTTATTTATCGATTGTTTAGCGTTATTAAAATTAGTTGAATTCGGGTTTTCGAGAACTTTTGTGTTTTGAAAAATACGATATTGTTCTCTAATAAATTTAATTAAATTATCGAAAGAAGGTATTTCGTCTTTCGAGCTCATTTCGAATAATCGAGCGGTTTCAGTATCAACTTTTTTTATAGCAATATGGAACAAAATAAAATCGGATAAATTATCTATTTTAAGGTTTTTTAATGCATTTGCGGCAGAAACAAAATTATCGCAAAATGATTCATAATTATCAATGGACGCAGTATTAAATGACTTATGATCAAATATTCGATTTAGGTAAGTAGAAGCCAACATACGTTTATCTTCATACTTATTAACGAGCGATTCAAATATCATTTCATAATTATTTCCATCTGGACAGATTCCGGAAAATGCAGATTGGGCTTTGTCGGAAAGTTTCCCCAATAAGTAATACAATTTCTCTGAGTTAGTCAAAGAACTATTTTCGTGTACCGTACTTTTAAAATTGGCGTAAAATGGTGGCCAGTTACGAATGTCTCCATCGAATGACATAATTTCAATAGGAGGTAATCGAATCTTTTGTTTGACTAAATCATTACTGTTCGACGAAGTAAGCGGTGCGGGAGATAACTTACAAAAAATCGAATGACTATATTTAATGCGACAATACAAATCTTCGAAGCTAATCCATGCCTGTGCATTAATTTTATTTTTAGGGTTTTGTTTTAATAGAAGAACGTTATATTTGTCGTATGCCTCGCGGAACTCGGTGCGAATCGCATCGATATTGACATATGCACACATAAACCTTTCAAGGGGCTCAATACCAGTATTCACCTTTTCAATTAGGTCAAAAATTGTTTGCAAGCGAGCGTAAATCATATCACGGGCTGACAATGCCAATTGAACGCCAATGGACGGGTCATCATGATCACTCTCGGTATCCTTCTCGTCTCGAGGCATTTTGAATTAAATATATAAGCTAATTAAAATAAGGAATAAAATAAATAAATTGTGTTGCGTAGCTTTTAGAAGCTACGAACTGTAACTTATATTCGATGATGAAGCGAGCGAGTTATGTAGGTTAAAGATAGTTTACCTACCTACGAAAATAAAACTATGCGGTATAAAAAAAGAAATATATAAAGTACACAATGACTATTTATATATTAATGTTAGGAAATTATTAAAAATGCGGGAAAAGATGGAGATTCATAAAATATAAAAAACGTGTTGTACGTATGTAAATTAGCGTGCGGTAATTTTATAATAAAAATATAAGTAATTGTATGCGGGAAAAGGCATCAGGGGGCCACAATTGTAACGATATGGCTCCAAGCCTATAAGCGGAAAGGATGTAACAAGATATCCGGCTCGAAGGACCATCAAAATGTAGCAGCCTTCAAGGTGAAGGCATGCGGGTGGAATCGAAATTCCTTAGTGGACTGTAAGGTGTGGTTCTACTAAACTGAGGGTTTAGTTGATACTAATTTAAAAGGAATATACGGCTGGTGACACAAGTAAATGGATTCTATGGAAATAAAATCTGCACTACTTGCCTTGCGGTGTGGTGTATGGCGGCTCGTCTATCGACCTATCATGGGCCGCAGTGTACGTTCCGGCGCCGGTATTTCCTTCAGGTCACTAGCAGCGGGATGGAGCACCAGTTTCTTCAGTAATCAATCTGACCATCGATTTTTGTTAACGATATACCCAGAATATAGGTCACTAGACAAATACGACAGTGTTTTTATTTTTTTGATATCTTAAAAAGTGACCGAGTTATAAGTGTTCAAAGTTGCCGCGCCGTCCGGATTTATACAGCGAGTCGCGGAACGTTGATGACGTCACAAATCGACAGCGGGGAGAGGCACGCGCGGCCTGACGTACTTCGTTAGCTCTGTGCTACTGTACTGGTGCGCGCGATTTTACGCGGCTCTAATGTGTGAATCAACATTATGGTATATAATGAATACTATGTAGTACCTATGTGTACAAATTCAACTATTAAAACGCCTACAAAACTATTTTTTGAAGTGCCATTGAATGCCAAAAGGCGTACAAAGTGGATGAACGTTATGAAACGGGCCCTAAGACTGTTGGATTTTGTTGTGATGACCATTTCGATGTAAATAAAATAATAATTTTTATTTATATCTTCACAATGGCTTACATTATAGGTACTACATCTTATTCTCTAACAACTATATTTTATTTAAATGACAAGCCTGTGTGACAAAATTCCGGCCCTCCGGGTTTAAATCAAACTAAATAAACATATTAAATACTTAGATAATAAACATAATAAAAACATTTTCATAATAAATTTATACATATTACATTATTATTTTTTATTTTAATTATAATATGTAATTAGATATTCTAAGCTTCGGGGTACCTATTACCTACTAGAAAATAACCTATAACTTAGTTGTATTACGAGGTTTTTTGGTGTAATGTCTTCTTTTTGACACTTTTTAAACCACATAGGTACTCGTATGTATGATTAAATATGTTGACTTTTGTTGACGGTAAAATGAAGGTACCTACCTTCATTTTACCGTCAACAAAAGTTTCGCCCGCTTGGTGTTTGGTTTCTTTATCGCGCCACAGCAGCGCCTTCTGGCGACGCGATGAATAGTAGCTGAGCTGCTGAGTGTTTTACGTGAGTCCTGATGGAACTATAATTTTTTGCTGGATGAAATCTCTTTTTCTGTAGGTACCTCTAACAACGTGTATATGCAAAATTTCAAGATGATCGGTTGAGCATTTCAGGTGTGAAAAAGTAACAAAAATAAATCAACAAACAAATTCACTTTCGCATTTATAGTATTAGATGGGATTAGGTAGGATACGATTCATGTTACCTAAACATGTACACCTACCTATAGACACTCACCCGTTAGTAGGCACCTACTAACTTTTGAATGAGTATCTTAGACCCGCGGGTATTTGATTTGCTTGTTGGTCCTATATAGGTACGTCTATAATATTTACCATTTCCCAGCTGTTTTTTTTACCAGGCTGGAAACGCTTTTTAGGGTTCCGTAGCCAAATGGCAAAAAACGGAACCCTTATAGATTCGTCATGTCTGTCTGTCTGTCCGTCCGTAAGTCACAGCCACTTTTCTCCGAAACTATAAGAACTACACTGTTGAAACTTGGTAAGTAGATGTATTCTGTAAACCGCATTAAGATTTTCACACAAAAATAGAAAAAAAGCAATAAATTTTGGGGTTCCCCATACATAGAACTGAAACTCAATTTTTTTTTATCAAACCCATAAGTGTGGGGTATCTATGGATAGGTGTTCTAAAATCATATTGGGGTTTCTAATATAATTTTTTTCTAAACTGAATAGTTTGCGCGAGAGACACATCCAAAGTGGTAAAATGTGTGTCCCCCCCTGTAACTTCTAAAATAAGAGAATGATAAAACTAAAAAAAATTTATGATGTAGTAAGTAGTTTTTTTAATACGTCATAAATCCTACGGAACCCTTCATGGGCGAGTCAGACTCGCGCTTGGCCGGTTTTAATAACTCTCCCGCCGTTGGGTGCACGACGAGATCTCCTAGGGTTCTCCACCCAAAAGGACTCATCCTAGAGTAAGGCCTACCCGGGTAAAAACCCCTTGGATGTACTCTCTGTCTCCGGAGGTCCAGCGGTAGGTAAACGGTGACCGATGGTCCATAGCGGTGATTGCGCCGTGGACACCGTTTGCCTACCTACCTAATCCTAAATAGGTGACACCTACGTATCTATTCTGTTGATTAGCTTTTATTGTAAGTTCATAAACTTGTTAACTTTCAAACCATTTGCCATTTTTTGCCGAAAGCATCGGTTAATATTTGGCCTTGACATTTTTTGTATGAAAGTTGCTAAGCGCAACCTAGGCAATACCACAGAACACAACTGGCAATCTGGTGCCTCCCCTTAGCGTAACCTGGCGGTTAGTCCGCCAGGATCGTCCCCGGTCTGATGGCTTGGAGAAGTGACCTTCCCAATCCAGAGTTATTTTACCATATGGGGCGTAAATATTCCGGCGGAGACTTTGAATTAGTGAATTAGCCACCGGCGAATCGGAGACCGGCATACGGGTACACGGGGCTCGTCACTCTTTGTGCCAGTATCGATAATCGCATTATTCCACCTCAAAAAAAAGGCAATACCACAGAAAATACACTTGATTGTAGGTATGTACACTAAACTGTTTGACTTCATGAGTCGTAGAACATATATTTGTAGGAGCTACAAAAAAAAATTAACTATGCATGTAACTATTATTTCAGATTGAAAATGACATGGAAAATTAGGTCAAATATAAATTGGTTGGAGGAAGACTAGTACTAAAAAAAGATGCTTGCCCTCTTAAGTTTTCTTGTCAGCAAAAGACAGTTAAAAAAATTTACGATCTGTAGTGCAAAAACGTAGGCAAAAAGAACTGATTCACAAGATACCTACTCCATGAAGATATACCGAATCCGATCACTTCCGCACATATTGAGGAAATATTTTGTTTCAGTTTGAGTCCTCGCATTTCCGCTGCTATATAATCACTATTTTCGGAAAAATATTGAGCCACCATAAAACTGACCTTGTTGAAATCCTTTCTCCATTATTGTAATTAAATGGCTAATAAGGCTAATAAGCAATAAAAGTCAAGTTACACGGAGCGCAGTAGGTATGTACGACACAAAACGCAGCGAGCGAGCGGCTGCCGGCTGTCGATATGTGACGTCACCTACTTAGAGCGCGCGTACTTGAAAATTTAAATAGCGACCGTAACTTTCGGCGTTAATAACTTTGGAAATACTGCATCGATTTTAATGAAACAAAAACTATTGACATGTACATAACCATAGCTCTTATTTAATGTGTGTGTTATTGTAATTTTCAAACCTGTCGGTCACATCAATTATCACAAACAGGCAAAACTGATATATATAATAGATATAGCGGAAGCGCGAATCTCCGTCCTCCTTACTGATAACCGATCTCTGATAGACTGGCGGGAGCAATGCGTTGACGCATTGCGATGCGGATATGCCATCTCTCTCACACACATAATATTTGGCGTAGTGCAGAAAGGGATAGGTAATGTATAGGAAATATAAGGCACAATTGTGTCACCAGCGAAATACTAAGAAATATTTACTTTTAATTTGAAATAAATAATTATAAAACCTGATAAAAACAGGCGCGAAAACATTAAACCAATAAACTTTTAGTTTTTTATATATTGGCGTTAACACGTATAGAAAATTACGTCATGGCTCAAAAAGAAATGCCATAATAGAATTTATGTTTCTTTGATAGCAGGGAAAATCGTTTGCCCGGGAGGGAGTAGTAGATTTTCAAGCAAGGGGATAAAATTAGTGTCTTATGTCACATACGAGCATAACGAAGAACTCTATGGTTAACTCCTGAGCTCAGCGAGGGTATTAAATTATTAATTTAAGACTTAGAGTACTGACACAGTGCAGCGGGGATTTAAGCTCAACCAAGACTAAGACTGCTTTATTTCCGAGGCAAATGCTCTACTTTTTGCAACACCTGCGAGGAAATAAAAATAAATACCTACTTTAGAAACAAATACAGTATTTGTTCAATATCATAAAAATTTATATTAAATCACTTGGATTTTGTTATATTTTAAGTGTCTTCATGCATTATTGTGCGTATATACTTTCTCGTATACTCTATCAAAAATTTTAGTACCTATATCTTGATAGTAGTTCTTTGGTGTTTCATATATTATAAAAGAAAACACAAATCTAATAAATAACCTAAAATATAACAAGAGAACAGACAGATTAAGAGAATTATCTTATTTAAGGAAAATTGTAATACCAAAAGCAAATAACACGTACGGAGAAAGGATGTTAGAATATATTTTTCCAGATATATTAAATCAATTACCTAGAGATATATTAGAATATTATATAATTAGAAAAAATACTTCCAAAAAAATAAAAGAGCATTTTTACATAAGCGAAGATTTTGTAAGGAAATCTTAAGTAGGTTCACTGTCTCCAGACAGTACTAAAGGGTTATATTTGTTACACCGTCAATGTATATTTACTGTTAAGTTATATATTAATTAATAATATAATAGCAAACGGTCTATACCTATTATAGCACATAGGAAAAACTATACACATATAAGCGTTCTTTTGTAGTACAACTCGCTGTTACACATAAGCAAACTAGCTTAAGTAACTGCAAAATAGATAAAAAATTATAATACACATTGTGATGTTGGATAATAAATGAAAAAAAAAATATACAAATTAATTCAATTCCTAGAGAGAGAAGGAAATTCCGTACCTGTTTTTAAAGGTTTGGAATGACTAACTTTACTTGTTGGGTTTACATGACACAGATGGTGCTAAAATACTGTTTTCGTCCCTCTATTCAGATAACTTCAAGCGTATTTTCGGAGCATGTGAGAAATGAAAAGTTATATAATTGGCTTCTCGACATCCACGGGATGAATGGAGGCGGGAGCACGTGTACAGTGCTTCAAGATGAATAACTTCGGCTAACTTCGTGTTTCCGAAGATGACCGACACACCTAGGCAGTATAATTATATAGAGCTTCTCTTGTGATTGTAAATGATTTTTAGAACCAGACTACTTTTTGTCAATTGTCTTTGATAAATTTATTTTATTTATTTGTACTGTGTTCTCAAGTTCGTCATCGCACGAACATTCATTTATTACTCATGAAATTTTACACAATTGTGTATTTTCAAAACCATTGTCAAAGCCACAAAAAACATAAGCTTGATACCTACCTCCTTCAAATGGACACCTAATTTTCATAATTACAGTTCAGACAAAACAACAAAGCTGAGGCACGCTGAGGTAGCAAATAGAATAGAGTCACAAAGGGAATACAAAGTTAATATAGTGAAGTAGCGCCCGGAAATTGTCGAGTTAGTTCGCCTGTATTCACCACAATAATTCAATCGTAAAATAGGGTTGAATTTTAGTTCATTAAGTGCGTATTCAAAGATAATTACGCGTCGGGTCACGATTTTTGTTGAATGTAAACTCGTGATTACGAAGCTGTTGTCGCTTGCTGATAGTTGCCGCGTGTACATTTGAATAACACTGAAAATTATGATACTAACGTGACAAAAATTATAATTGCAATTACCTTATAAGGCAATCAATCTTTATAATTGTTTTACACAAAAATGTTTCTGTAGATTACATACACTAAACTACTGATCTGCCTTTTCATAAGTTTAAAGCTCATATCAAGAAGACTTATGGGTAAAAGTTATTATAAAGTCTAGTTTTGTGTTCATTTGTAAACATCATTCGTTACAATGTAAGGCAATGTTAAAGTGTATAACAATTTATGTAAACAAAAATGTCAGTTGTATATGGTAAAGTTACGTGATTCCAAATGCTGTAAACATCGTATTGAGGTATGTTAGCGTATAATACAACTTGAACTTATTGTCTTTTTTTATCTTTATATAGCTCGTAGCCGTATATAGACATCATTAAAGCTTCGCTATACGACTATTTTTTGAGACTGTTACTAAATTTTTTGTGGTATAACCAATGTTGTAGTCTAAGTAACGTCTATATGACCTTTACATCGACTTTAACGGTATTGGACTCGTGAGAACTACTTTTACGTTACGGTCGTATAACAATGAAAATTGTCACTCTTATTGGATTTTTAGTAAATTTTTATACTTTTATACTAGTACTAATTTCGTTAATAATGCTGATATTGAACAAATTAAAAAGAAGAGAACAGAATGAATATATAGTTATGTCTTAAGCCCTAAGTCGTTTAAAGGTTTACACATTCGTTAAAAACATAGGTAAAAATAATGCATAAACTAAAGAATTTATAAGGAGCGTTAATTATAATGAAAATACGAGCAGAAATCACTCAATAACATTAATTTCCCAACAGATTGATTTACTTTCATTGAACGAAAGACTTCTGTGATGTGGTGTTGTTTGCTGATGATACTTCTTTAGTCTTTAAGGTAAATAGAAATAAAACTAATAATGACGATGTTAGTAATGCATTATCAGAAGTACTAAATTGGTTCACTCTAAATAACTTGCAGCTTAATGCTAAGAAAACCATGTGTATTTTATTTACACTTCCAAATGTAAGAAAGGTCGCAACAAAAATTACAGTAAATGATGAGCGTCTGGATGTAGTCGATTCAACTGTATTTTTAGGACTATCGTTAGACTCGAGATTATTTATTTATTTATTTATGGGGTTTTCGGCTGCGTACGCCGTACAGAAGATCCGGCAGCTATCTGATATTGACACTGCCAGATCAGTTTACTATAGTTATTTTAATAGTTTGATGTCCTACGGTATACTTTTGTGGGGCAATGCGGCTGACATTGAAACAATTTTTATTTTAGAGAAACGCAGCAAGAGCAATTTATAAGCTAAGTTCACGCACTTCTCATAGAGATAGGTTTAAAGAGATTGGTATTATGACTACTGCCTCTCAGTATATTTTCAATTGTTTAATGTATGTACGTCGTAATATTGAATCGTTTTGCAAGTATAGTGACGTACATAATCTTAATACGAGACACAAAAATCGGCTTTTATTACCTAAAACGAGACTCCAAAAAGTTCTCAGATCTTTTAAGGGGCAAGGTACAAAATATTAAAATAAATTGCCAAAAAAAATAATAGACCTACCAATTCATAAATTAAAAAATCACATCAAATCGACACTACTCAAGAAAGGGTACTTTACAGTTAAATATTATTTGGATGATAAAACTGTTTGGACATGAGGTAAGCTCCACACATGATAATTCTTTAGTCTGATGTTACCTAAATGTAAACTGACACATCTACTTGTAATGGAAGTTGAGCTCAAAATTTTGCTTTGAGGTCAGCTTCCAGCTGACGACTCTGTAATAATACAGGGAGAAAAAAATAGCCCTTGCTGGTTTTCTTGCTGGTTCTTTCCAGTACAAGGTCTCCCGCCGTAGACTTGTGAACCATTGGCGTAGCTTCTTTGACGTGCAAATGTGATTATGTAATAATCCAATTTGAATAAACGATATTGAATTTGAACGTAAGTTTCGCAGATGCGACAGATATATGAATATATTCGAACACAATTTAAAAGTGACAATTAAGTTAATTCATTTAATTTGGTCGCAATTATATTGTGGTGACAATTATATTGCGGAATATCTGCAAAGTTTTATAATATCTTGTTATTACCGGCGGTGAACAATTCAAACATTCAGAAAATAATATCATACCATTGACAAATCGACACTGACATATTGCGTATGCGATGTATGCGATTTCAAAAGAATTGATTCAAAAGTCTCCTGAAAATAATTGGACCATCCAAAAGAATTTCCTAACAAATTATATTTGAATAAAGAATAGTTTCAATAATGATAAATATGTCAAGCTTCGTTGCTTCAACCCATACAAGTACATGCGCTTCCTCCGTTACGCTAGCCAGACGGGTTGGTAAAGGGTTTTTTCTTTCAATTATTCCAGTTACTCGCTGAATTATAACTGCGGATGAGGTTGGAGGACACGATATATAATGAAACAATTGCATAACTGTAGCCAGTACAACAAACATAGCTCACATTAACATATTCCATGCATATACAATGCATGAAATTGCAAATTATCTTCTATGCAAGGTTGCAACACATCCATCGCGAATTTGTGCGTAGCTAGTGCGTAGATGAAGCTCTAGCTCTATTTTGATAATGACTACCACGCGTCCAAACACTTTAAATACAAGAAGAGGATGAAAATTAAAGAATGTCAATTGCCAAATTTTGTATTCGTTAAACAGTTCGGAACACTAATTTATTTGAGCAATTTCAAAACCTAGTAAGGGACAAGAGTAAAAAATATAGAATACCCAAAAAACGACTTTGCAATTTTGCAAGGTTTAAAAGCTGACAATATTATTAGGTAGGGTTCTTTAAATGGTGGCTGCGCAGCGGTCCACCCTCGTCGCCAATATCGGAGGTGACCTCTCACTGCCAGCCGTTATCGAAAAAATGGTCAGCAGTGAGAGGTATTGGGAGTCTATGACCGCTTTCTGTGAGGAGTGGAGAAGGAAAGCGCAGAACGCGACCGCGAGAATGATCCGAACGCGGACCCGTCCCGCAGGCGGCGGTCGGGCAGTGGGGCCCCCGTCACTCACACTAATGTATAATTTAATAAAAATTGGAGCAACTGTAACTGTAAAAGTAACTGCTAACGTGTACCGAACACGTTAGCAGAGTAAAATTAAATACTATTCTTCGTCACTCGTAGAATCACAGTCATTACCACATGTATTTATTATAGGAGATCCAACATCATCACGTTCCGAATCTATCTAAAATAAAATATGGATTTTTTGGTGTTGATGGTCCCCTTTTTTAATATTGATTCTTGGTATCTCCACCATTTTTGAAGTGTCTATGGTAGGTGCAGACACATATTAATTTCAACACAATTAATGAATATTTGAACAACACAACCGATGAATATTTATTATAAATTGTTTACAAGTTTACCAAAACACCCGTCTTTTTTTACTGTTGGTTCACATAAAGTTTCAACTTGGGGCATTTCACTGTCCCTCCAAGTACGAAAAACATTTTCGGTATACGTTACAAAGTCAACGAACACAAACTGGCGCTTCGATTAAAAATTGCCATATTCACTAGCGGGTGTGCGTACCACGCGGCATCCTTTGTTTTTCTAGCCTAGTCCTGTTTCCTGGTGCCTAGGCGGCGCAGTATAAAGGCGACCGTTTCTAAGCGAATGGACTTTACCTACTACGTTCTTGATTTAGAAAATCCTTTTATACGCCACCTGCATCTGGAGCATGTATTATATGTCACGCATTCTCAATTTAAAGCAAGCTACGAGTATTAAAGCCAAACGGAGCTAAAGTTGTATGGAAATTCCCTTGTAATAATGCCATTTAAATTTGGAACACGAAAATGTCAATAAAAACTTCTATCAAAAATAGATTCGAATCACCGATTTTTTCATTAGATACATATTTCCATTATATTTCGTTTTGTAGGCAAAGGAAAGTCAATAGCTAAGAGTAAGACATACAGTCAAGTTTTTTGTTAATAATAATAATTGCTTGACGGCTTGAGAAAAACGAGTATGTTAAAAACTGAGTTGAACAAGGCGGGATGTCAAGGAATAAAATGTAATTAGATTACAAAGTACGACTCGAAGAATTGGACCGAAAAGAGAAATGAGACTTAAGATAAGGTGGAGACATTACTTAAGATAAAATGGAACAAAATATTGTAAAGGAGTGACAAGACATATAAGTCTCTACGCTGTCGAATTCGGAGCCATTTGAGTTGAGAGCGAGCGATAGTAAGAAACATGATCAAATTTTCTTAAATTAAAAATAAATCTAATGGCCACATTTTGCAGACGCTCCAGCTTGTCGAGAAGTTGATTTTTTAGAAACTATTTTTGACAGTTTGTTGACGTTGAGAAGCTCAGAACAATTTGAGAAGTTTTTCTTGACATTTTGGCGTTCCAAATTTAAATTTCTTTATTATCCAAGAGAACTTCCATACATATTTATCTCCCTTGGCTTTCAAATCCACGTCCTCAACTGAAATAATCAAACCAAATAAATACATCACATTAAATTTCCATAACATTTAATATTTAAATGAATAAACTTACTTTGAATTAAATTTATAATTTCTTTTTTATTTAACCTCACAGTAGATGTATAAAGCAGAGTTGTCCTCGGGAATAAAAGTGTCTTAGCCTTGAGCAGATTTGAATCCTTTGCTTCATTCAGGATTTTTACCATAATTCCCTCACTTCGTCCGCGAATTAACATCTTAACATCTCAACTACAGAATCCTTCATTTCGCTCAGAACTCAATATACTACCCTTGATTTAAAACACTGCTTTATCCCCTTGGTGCTTAATCTACTATTTATAATGTCCTTTAGACATTGTTGCTCGCTAACCTAGTGCACTACTAAATGCAGAACCGTTCTTCCTTACAGGTGACCCTTAATAGGTTTTGAAATTGCGCAGCCGAATAATCATTATGATCCGTTATGGATACCATATTGATTATGGGCACCTAAACTTAAATACACTTCTTTTTTAAGATTTTCAATTGCATTTTCACTTGTACGCGTTGTCTTTATTCAAAAATGGTTTAAAATTATGCTAATTGGTGACTGAATCGGTTTAATTTCATTAATTCTGACAATATCTCGTCTGACAATGCCCGTTCATACTAATCTATCTATGAAACACTCTGTTACGTAGTTCTCTATTGCTGTCATTCAAGTTTCTAAGAGCCGTATCCTTGCTCCACTATCGTTATAAGTAACTTGTCTGCTCTTGACAATGAACCTCTATGGGTGAGTAAATAAAGGTACTTTGGTTCGAATCTTTTGAATAATTGGCAGAAATGTTTCTTTGATGCTGTATGCAAATTGCAGGTGTTGAGAAATACAAAGTTTTTTAAAGGCTTCAGAATTGAAAAAAAAAATCCTTTTCAGAAATCCGTTCTAAGTCTATAGACTCATGGAGTAAATAGGTACTTAGGTACATACAAATTACAATACTTATCTATTTGAAGTATAAGATTATCCCTGGCCAAGCTAGAAAGGATATGTCCATAAATGGGTTTTTATTAATGTGTTAACTAAAAGCAATAATTTATATCCCATTGGAAAGAGGATCCAAAAACCAATACTAAAAAAATGCTTAAACACACCTAACTTAGGGTAGACTCGAACCCCTCTTTGGGGACATATATGAGCTGTGGTGACAGTAGAGAAAATATTAGAAATAAATTATTATAAAATGAGATACAATACATGAAACAAAAGAATTAAACTGCGAAAACAGCTTGTCGAATATTTTGCCAAAATACAGCGATCTCACATCCATCCTCTTCAAGCTTGCCTTTATGTCATCAAGATTTATCCTATACTTATTTATATCCATATCCATTGCTATATTGATAGATATAAATATTATACACATATAAATTTATAATCTTTATATTTGTCCCAAATTCTAGCTTCGTTGTGGTCACCCTCAATGGCGATTTCTTATAGAATACTGAAAAAAATGATATTTTTTTCTTTACATCCCGAATATGTACACCGTTGAATTGTACGAAGTTATATAGTAGAATTTTCTACTAAATGTTAGTACCGCAAGCTTTTGATTTCATTGTGATTTCGCGAAGCAATCAATCATTATAAGCAAAACGTCTGGATTGAGGAGCCACATAAAATGCTCTATATTTTCAATTTCATTAAGTGTTCCAAGTATATTTCTATACTACAAATTGTAGCAAAATTACTACTAAGTGATCATGCACTCCAATATTTAATCGCTCAATTACTTTCGTGGAAATTCACGCTGACAAGTTTTCAACTTGTATGGATTGAGGAGCCACATTAAAAGTATTATATCTTCTCGATTTTCAGCAGTATCGGAATCAAATTTTTTGTTAGTACCAGGCAAAATTACTACTAAATGATACTCAATTTTCAAAAATATATATATTATAGTTTCTCAGTTCTAGGTGGCTCCTCAATCCATACATCTGAATTGAGGAGCCACTTTGAATTTGATGTAACTTTAGATGTGTGTTGCTACAAATTCCAGGATTTCGCCTACAAAATAAACTAATTTGCTAATAAATAAGGGCGAGAACTTCGATTGATTTCGTGATAGCATATCTTATTACGCTGTATTAATTCCTACCGGCAGCCATATTTAATTTCTTGCTCTCCGCGACGCGACGTTCTTTTTCCTTTGACGCTCGCTCCGAGTGGACTGCCCGTCCTCAGCAGACCGGACGTTTAATTTGGTGCGATTTTTAATTTCATTTTGCAGCGTTTCTTTTTTAACTCGAGCTTGTTTATGCCGAGTGTGCGGTTTGCTTCGTCTGGCTTCAGTAGACGATTGTGCCATTGAAATTATTTTTGTTTCTGTTGTTTGGAAGATCAAAAGCTGCGTTATTAACTGATTGGATTTTCATCTTGGAATTGCATTTTCATCTGGTCGAAATTTATGTACCTACAAACATGATAATAGTTTTTTTTTCACCTATTATTCTCAGCTTGAATTGTGAAACTTTTTAGTCTTCGTCTTTAACCCTCCGTGTCTAGGTGACTAAAAATCTCGTCCCGGACTAGGTGATATTAAAGTGATAATATTCGCATATTTATATTTTTTGATGGATTTCAATATTTGGTACTTATACATACAGAGTAATAATTAGGTTGAACTAAAACTGTGAGTAAAAAGTATGCATTGAAACATATTTTCTATACTTAACAGAACAAAAAAAAACAACTTCTGTAATCTTTATATTATTATCTTAATAATCATTTTTCAATGTAGGTACTAATGCTCACTGGCTGTTTTAATTATCACTATCATTTTAATTTAACCAATAACAATAAATTTTCTAATAAATAAACATAATTTAAATGCAAAAAATTTTTTTTCGAGATCATCGGTGTTCAAATTACGTCAGTTTTGACAAAAAAAAACCAATATGCTCCATACATAGGATCAAAGCGTAACACATGTATAATAATTATGTGTATTTAGTTTTACTATGTTTGTTTCTCAGATTCTGTTGAGTTTTGTTGAATCTGATGCTTGTATTCGTACCTTCACTGTACTAGGTACTATGATATTGTTCGCCCTACACAACTTCTAGTCGATATTTTCATTATTATAGAAAAACTAGCTGTGCCCGCGTACTAAGTTTCGATATAATAGTTGTCAAAAAATCTGGAGAGAGGGCACCGTTATCACCTAGGGATATAAAAATAGCCTACGATTTATTCTCAGATCTACCAAATATACACAAAAAAATTCATAAAAATCGAACAAGCCGTTTTGGAGGAGTTCGATAACAAACACTGTGACACGAGATTTTTATTTATTAGATAATAAAATATTGTATTAATTTTTTTTTTGCGCTGTACTTTCCCCTGTTTCTTTTCGGAACTCCATTCTTGTCGCCTACCTATGACCTATGAATAAATATTAGTAAATATTTTGCAATAAAGAAGTGACCTGTCAGTAAAAAACTGTAATATTACTTTCTTATACTAAGCATCTTGTATCTCAGCTTTCAGATTGTCTGTATTTATAAAATTTTCAGTGAGCCACCTATAAGATTGAACCTTTTAATTCACACCATTTTTGTCTCTTTACACATTGGGCCCAGATTTGTAGGTATGTGATCAATTTAGTCTCCTTCAGATGACTTTTAAGAAATTACAAATTTCATAAATATAGAGGTAAGCACGCATAAATGTATATTTATCTGACGCTCCTACGGTGAAGGAAAACATCGTGAGGAAACTTGCATACACCTGCGAAGTAATTCAAAATTGTATGTAATCCGCACTGGGCCAGCGTGGTTTGACTAAGGCCTAATCGCCCTAACTAGTCAGGGCAGGCTCGTACGCCTTGATGGGGACATATATGAGCTTTGATGCAAGAGTTTGATGTAAGCAAGAGTCTGTTATCATCCATTAAGTAAACAAATGTTTGCAAGACATCAAATTGTCAACATCATATAGGGCACTAATACACCATATTTGTGCAATGGATACTTTCTTTAAACTGTATGAATTTTACCACAACAATATTCCGTATCTCAATATCAAAACTATGTCCATGACATATTTGAATAGCAATTCAGCTAGCAATTTTAGCAAACCGCCATAAAGCGTAAGAAAAAGGAGCAATACATGTGGCACATACTCAGAAGAATAAATGGCAAATACGAGGTCAAACGCTTTGCTCGTGTCAAAAAAATATAGCCGTTACTGTAACAGGCTTATCGGTGTGATCCAAACTTTTGTTTACTAAAGTGAGAATGCCTAATATTGTTGATTTTCGTTTGTGAAAACCTTTTTGTTTGGGCTCACCTAATTGACTTTCCAAATATCTGAGAATATCGGTAACAATGAGGTTGGTCTAAAATTATTTACCATTTCCTTTGTCCCCCTATTTAAAAACCGGTTTCACTACACAAGTCTGTTAGGACAATCGGGAAATTCAGCTGAGTTAAGAGATATATTTAGTGACTCAGCTCTGTTGCAATCGCACCCTTGACTTTGACTTATACTTTTTTATTAGAAATCAATCAAATTCATTTATTCGGTCAACTAGGATCATTACATATAACTAGGATAGTTACAAATTATAAAACATTTAACAATTAATGTTATTAATTATCATTAATTGTTAAATGTTTTATGAAATGAAAATAATAAAATGCCCTATAAACCTTAAAATTAGTATAGCCGGTAGAATGTGTAAATTTCAGCGAATTTATCAATTTCATACTCGTAATGTCACTTGGGTTTGAAAAATTCTAGAATTATTTAATGTGCTAAAGTATTTTGTGATCTAAATTAGATTTTTAATATCTATTTCATTTGCAATAGAATGTTAACGTACTTGTTTTCTGTTTTTAACCGACTTCAAAAAAGGAGGGGGTTCTCAATTCGATGCTATGTTTTTTTTTGTGTATGTTACGCGATTACGCCTCCAATTATGAACCGATTTTCAAAATTCTTTTTGTATTCAATAGGGTATACTCCTAGAGTGGTCCCAAGGTTACCAAAGTCAGGATCTGATGATGGGATCCCATGAAAATGGAGGGAAACCCAAAGTTAATACCAGCTCACCGAGGTGAGCTGGGTATTATATTAGGGTTTCTTTCACTAAAAACATTTAATTCACTAAAAAGTAAAAAATACTTTCCAAAAAATAAAAACCGACTTCAAAAACACTGAAAGTTAAAAATAATATAAGAATAGGTACAGACAACATCACACTTCTATATTAAAGTCGGTGACAAATTTAAAGACTTTCTAGGAGATCATCGTTTGGCACCGACTTCAATATAGAAGTGTGATGTTGTCTGTACCTATTCTTATATTATTTTTAACTTTGCAGTGTTTTTGAAGTCAGTTTTTAGTATTTTTTGTAAAATATTTTTTATTTCATAGCCATTTATTATAATTAACTAATTTTTAGCGTAAGATACTTATATATTTTTCATTTGTATTTTTTTGTGCATGAACAATGGTATTTTTACCGCCTCTGTGGTCTAGTGGTTGAGACCACCGGGTGCTGATCGGGAGGTCCGGGGTTCGATTCCCCATGGGGGCAGAAATTCATCTGCTCGGTTTGGTTGGTGGTAGGGCTCCTGAGCCCGCCTGGCTAGCTACCACCGTCTTACCTAAGTTTGTCGCCATAACAATGTTTATAGCATTGTTGTGTTCCGACAATTAGAGGTAAGATAGCCAGTTCCACAGCTGTTGAGGAGTCCAGGCGATGCTCGCTTCCACTTCCGGCCTTATCGTCACTTACCATCAGGTGAGATGAAGGACAAGAGCTTCCCTGTCGTATGTAAAAAAAATTATAGTTTATTATATTTGTTTTAATTATAAGCATTGGAGAAGGAGCGTTGGAAACAGGGGGGCCTTTGTTCAGCAGTGGGACACAAAATAGATTAAATTATAATAAAAAAAATTGTCAACTTACTATATTCACGAAGTATGTCGGTTACTGTCCGACTAGTTTCGGGAGCTATGTCGGAGAAACGGGACGCAATATTAACATCAGGCTGACTGAGCATATCCGCAGTATGCGTAAGATGGACACCAGTACATCGGCGGTGGCAGAGTACGTCCTTGATTCCAACACCTCGCATTTTATTAGGCTCGACAAGGTCAAAGTCTTGGCTCGCGAAAAGAATTTTGTTTCTCGCAATCTACGCGAAGTCATGGAAATTGAACCGACCTAACTATAACAGAGACAAGGAATGGGCCCTGCCGTCCACTTGGTAGCCAATTTTGCCTAACCACACCAAAACTGATACTGGGGATGGTGCGGTAACCGTAGACTAACTACGTCCACCGCATCATCCCCGTTTTGTATTGATTGCAAATGCTAATCGTACAGCTAATATTGCATTTGCAACAAATCGTATATCCGAAGATGCTAAAAAATGTCGTGGTTATTTATAAAAATTGAGGCAAACATATTATTATATCGATTCCCGGTTATTTATTTGAAAAAAGCTTTATTTCTGCAACTGCTTTTTAAAAAATGATTCTGTTTTATTTTTGACGTTATTTTGTTTTGTTAAGTGTTATAATTTTTTTATGTGGAGAGTACAGTATGTTTGGTTTATGTTAAAATAGCTTTGCATTTGTGGTAATGGATAATGACTGTTTTTACATAAATTAACTTAATTGTTGAAAGCAGAAGAGTATAGGTGTGTATGTGCATAAAAATTAATTTTTACCATTTTGCGCTTTTACCATTTTGCTCTCTTACCAATATGATCTTTTACCATTATGCGCTTTTGAAGTTTTGCTCTTTTTCCATTTTGCTCCTTTACCATTTTGCGATCGCTCGTCGTTTTGTTTTTTACCATTCCGCGCCTAAAGGGCATAAGTCGCTTGGTACATACATGGCGACGCGTCACCACGCCAACAGTCGGTCTGACCCGCTGCTATAGATATTTTACATCAAAAATAATATGTTGATTATGTATGAATTAAAGTATTCAAAATAATGAGTATAATATTAATTTCTTCCATAATGATGTTAAGAGGAAATGGCTAACACCTAGAACCAGACTTATATTAAGTGAGACTTTGTCGGAACATTAAATTTGATTAGCCTGCGTTGTGGCGGCAAAATATGTTGTGTTGACAAATCCAATAAAGTAACGCCCGTAAAAAGGACGGGTCGATAAGTATAGGTTGAGAAATGTTCACATATGAAGATCCGACAGTAACGACCGAACATTTTCAGCAAAAGAATAATAAATTTCCACGTAATGTTTAGGAATTTTCCCTACTATTGGTTTTAAAATGGCTTATGAACAAAAGCATTGATATTGATATTATTCTTAAAAAGAACTAAGACACTAAAAAGTATAAAATAAACATAATTACTTACCTACTTAGCTATTAAATTCAAAAGATAAATACCTATAATAAGCAGAAAACGATCTGATATGTGTAAAGTTTTACAATAATTTGATTCAAATTTATACTAATACTAATATTATAAAGCTGAAAAGTTTGATCGATTGCTTGTTTGTTTGGTTGGTTGAACGCGCTAATCTTAGGAACTACTGATTCTTTTATTTGTGTTGGATAGTCCATTTATCGAGGAAGGCTTTAGCTATATAACACCACGCTGCGACTAATAGGAGCTGAGCATCAATGAAAATTTTTGCAAAAATGGAAAAAAATATATGATGAAACGTAGTTCGTCGGCACAGCTAGTATAAATAAAGATATTAGAGGTAAGTTCGTCTAGTAAGTCTATGTTGGTTTGATAGTTTTCCAGTGCACGTACCTCTGTACAAGTAACACAAACCAGACGGAAACCCATAAATATTTTAAAAGTACTAAATTAACAAGATCGATCGCAAGAGCGTCGGTGGCGCTGTGGACTCGGCACTTGCCTTCCAATCGGGAGGTCGGGGTTCGAGACCCGCCATGTACCAATGTGTTTTTCGTTTCGAATTTCATATGTACATTTGTCTGACACTCTTATGGTGAAGGAAAACATCGTGAGGCAACCTGCATATATCTGCGAAGAAATTCAATGGTGTATGTGAAGTCGACCAATCCGCACTGGGCTAGCGTGGTTGACTAAGGCCTAATCACCCTTTTTTTTTTTTTTTTTTTTTTTTTTTATCGCGGGGAAATGCGCAACCGCACCGTACCCACCGTTGGCTAAACGGTGAGCGTGTGTGGGGCTCACCTGGCAGAGTGCCAGGCCTACCCACTAAAACCCCTCGGTGTTCTTCCTGCCCTTATGGGCGCGCTAGGTAAGGTCCACACTGCGACTCCACTACCTACGCGCCCGGGCAAGCCCGACCACCCGGTCGGGCTCTCGCCAAGGGGGGATTGCCCGAGAACACCAGGGCAATCCCCAGACGGAGGGCCTTACGGCGGCGTGAACGGGGCCAACCGTGCACGCAGGCCACACGGCAGGGTCATCGGACAGGCATTGCTTGAGCGAATGCCCGCCTTCTCCTGCCTATCCGTCTGCGGCGGATGGGAGCGGCCTGAGGATCTACCTCCCGCTCCCTCTCCGCAGCCTCCTTCTGCGAGATGACATTTTCGCAGAAGGAGGCGACAGCCCCCCATTCCGCTTCGCCGCGGAGCATGGCCACGACCATGCTCGGCAGCGAAAGGTCGCCGCCTCCCAGCGCAACGTTTAATTCGCTGCGCTGGCGTCGCCAGGCCGGGCACACCAACAGGGTGTGCTCGGCCGTGTCGTCGGGAGCGTCGCAGTGATGACACTGCGGCGTTTCCTCCCGACGTGCAACTCGGTGCAGGTAGTGACCGAAACAACCATGTCCGGTCAGTACCTGCACCATGCGGAATGAGAGGCTGCCTTGCCGGCGCCCAACCCACTCCTCCAACACCGGACGGATCGCTTCGATCGTCCGGTGGCCGGCAGCTGGGAAGACGAGTGCCTCACCCCACCGGTGCAGAGCCTCCCTCTGCGCCTGGGTACGAACCACCTCCACCTCCTGTGGGGCAGATCGTCCCCCCCCGTTCTCGGACGGCAACCCGATGCCGATACATCTCCGACTGGACGCGTGCATCGACATCCCACGGCGTTTGGCCCGCAAGTACGCAGGCCGCGCCGTGGCTGACCGTGCGATAAGCTCGCACGGCCCGGGTTGCTATGACCCTCTGCGGACGTCGCAAGAGGGCCACCGTCCGGGGGGAGAGGCACTCTGCCCATACCGGGGCTCCGTAGAGTGCCATTGACCGTATTACCCCATGATACAGTCGCCGGCACGCCGATCCTGGCCCTCCCACGTTAGGAAGGACCCGTCCGAGTGCGGCTGCGGCGGCACACAGCCGTGGAATGAGGAGCTTAAAATGCTCCTCGAAGTTCCATCGGGGATCCAAAACCAGGCCGAGGTACTTGAAGGGTGCCTCGACCGGTATGCGGACCCCCTCCACTCGGACACGCAGCCCCGGTGGGATCCTGCGACGGGAGGCGTGGAACATCATGGCCCTCGTTTTGTCGAGGGCCACGTCCAGGCCTAGGAGGCGGACGCGTCGGACGACGAGTGAAGCGCCGACCGACGCAAGGTGGGCCGCCTCCTCCCCCGTATTTGCTTTCGCCGCAACAAGTGTGTCGTCGGCGAAGCAGACGACCTCCATTCGTGGAAGGAGGTTGCCTCGCAGGACCCAGTTGTACCCCAGGTTCCATAATAGAGGACCTAGTACGGAACCCTGGGGTACGCCCGCCGCCATTGCCCACGAATGGACGCGACCATCCGGACCCTCGTAGAGGATTGTCCTATCATCCAGGTAGTCCTCCACAAGGGTGCGGAGGTACGGAGGCACCCGGTGGAAGCGGAGTGCCTCCTTTATGCACTCATGAGGCAGGCTGTTAAAGGCGTTGCGGATGTCCAGCGACACCGCAACTACAGCCTCCCCACGAGCCGTGGCCTCCTCAGTCCACCTCTTAAGGAGGGCCACCGCGTCCACCGTGGACCGGCCGGTGCGGAAGCCGAACTGGTTGGCAGCCAAGTCCGGCCCCCGGTCCTCCAGATGCTCGATGATTCGGGAAGCCAGAATTTTCTCCAGGAACTTCCCAGCCTCATCGAGCAGCACCACCGGCCGATACCCAGTCGGGGAATCGGCGGGGCGGCTCTCCTTCCTTAACAGGCAGAGCTTGCCCACTTTCCACCGACTGGGGAAGCGGCCCGAGGCGATACTCAGGTCCAGCACCGCCCGGAACCGTTCCTCGAGGTGTCTCAGGGCGAGGACCAGAACCCTGGATGGGACACCGTCCGGTCCCGGCGCCTTCTTCTTTCGCCGGAACCGTTCCCTCACCGTGTCGAATTCCACGTTCGACACGGGAGGGATTACGACAGCCACTTCCTCCGGAGGAGTGTCCGGGGGGTCCATTCTGGGGGGCTGAAACGGACCAGGATTAGGGAACAGAGTATTCAGCACCCGGTCCAACAGCCCCCTGTCCATAGCGGAGGTGGGTGGAGCACAAGCTTTGAACTTGCCCCTCACCATCCGATACGGACGCCCCCACGGATCATCGTCCAGGAGCCGCAAAAACTGCTCCCTGGACTCCTCCTTGGCCCTGCAGATTTCGTTACGCAGGGCCTTCTTGGCTGCCGCATACACCCGACGGAGCTCAGCTTCCTCGTTGGGTGTAGTTCTGTTGCGCCTACGACATCGCACGTAAGCGCGCCGAGCCCTCATGCTGGTGGTACGCAGGTCCGCAATCTCCTGCGTCCACCAGTACACCTGTCCCCTTTCGGGGCAAGCCTGCGCCCTCGGCATGGCAGCTTGGCAGACGACTTTCATATCGTCCGCGAAGAGATCCGCCATGCCGTCGACATCCCTGGTGAGGTGGGGCGGCACTTCCGCCCACGCCCGCACCATCGCCGCCTCCTCCGCCACATCCGGGCGGAGCTTGGTGAGCGCCCATTTTGGAAAGGCGCTCACCGCCGAGCCCCTGCGGTTCGGGACCCCATGGGATGCCGTGGAGACCTCATATCGGACATATAAATGATCCGACAGGGTCTCCACATCTTCCTCGACTCGCCAGTCGTTGATTCGACGGGCGAGTGAGGGGGTGGCAAAGGACACGTCCACAATGGACGTGCCTTGCACCCGGACGCAGGTAGGGGTGGTGCCCCTATTCAAGATCTGGAGCCCCAGGGATAGAACCCAGGACTCCAAATCTCCACCCCTCGGACTGGTTCTGGAGGACCCCCACGCAGTAGACCACGCGTTGAGGTCCCCCGCGATCAGCACCGGTACCGGGGCCGTCCTCCGGACGACCCCTTCTAACGCAGCCAGGTAGACCGCGAAGTCCGCCCGGCTGCGATTGGGGGAGAAGTAGGTCGACACGACCAACATTCCCCCCCACATGGCGGCTACGTAGCCAGTACCCCTTTCTCTTAAAATGAGAGAGGGGGCTGTACCACGCGCCGCCCGCATTATAGCGGCGGAACCATCCGCCGCCACCAACCAATTGGGCGACTGCGGCGGAACGTAATACGGCTCCGCCACAGTCGCCAAATCTACACCCCACTCCGCCGCGGTCTGACACAGGAGGTCCTGTGCCGCGGCGCAGTGGTTCACATTTGCCTGGAGAAGCTTTACGGGACCACTAAACATTGGTGGTCTCCATTTGCTCCTCCTGGACCGCGGCGGCGGCCGGTGCTAGCGGTGGTGCCAGTTGTGACGGGCTCTTAGGGGCTACGGTCACCCTTACCGGGGCCAAACGGCCCCTGACCGGCGGGGGGTTGCAATTAATGCCCCCCATGCGATGGTCGGCTGGCCGCTTTGCGTCCGCACAGACGGCGCATTTTAGCGCCTCTATGCAGTCCACCGCCTTGTGCCCTTCAGACCCGCAGCGGAAACAGAGTCCACTGCGATCCTTGGCGGAGGGGCACCGCTGTATGGGGTGGCCCATGCCCATACAGCGAAAACACCGCATGGGTTTCTGTTCCAGAAGTTGGATGGAGGCAGAGCTCCATCCAACCTCGATGCGCCCGGCGTTAGCAAGGCGCTTTGCCGCCTCCACGGGAACAGAGGCGAAGGCCGCCCCGACACCCCTCACCCCCGTGTGTACCCTGCCCACCTTAATGTGGTGGGCTGGGCATTCACCGACCCGGGCCAAAATTTGGCCGAGCTCCTCTGCGGACACCGAGTCGTCGATGCCGACTACCCGGATGTCCGCCGTCTTGACGGGATGCGTAACTTTGGCCGCGTCCCCTAGGGCCTCCCCTAATTTGGCGGCCAGCGTGTCCGCCTGAGACGGGGATGTCTCTTTCGGGAGCTCGATTATACGAGCCCCTGTTATTCCCGTCCGGAACTTGGCAGGCCCGATCCCTAGGGCGCCCAGGCTCACTGAGGCTTTGGCCTTAGCAATAGCTTCACCGTAGGTGAGGCCCTTTGCCACCGCCTCCGGCTTAAGGGCCACCACCACTGCAAGGGAACGTGGCGCCTTTGGCAGTTTAGGCGCCTTTTGCGCCATGGTAGCCCCAGCAGTTCCAGCCTTCTTGGGCACCACCCCATCTACCGCCATTTTTTTGCGGCTCCGCCTAACTACTGTCCAGGGAGCCTCGACGGGTGCCGTGGCCCCCGATGAGGAGGGAACCGCCGTGGACGTAGAAGGCGCAGCCTTCTTTCTGACCAGTCTTGCCTCTTTTGGCATATTGGCCGGCGGGGCAAGAGTGGTGTTAGCCGTTGCAGCCTTTGTTGGCTGCTGCTGCTGAGGCTGTGGCTGCGCCACACGGTCCGACGCCAGTGGTGGCCTCCGGACCTGAGCCGGCATTAAGCGCCCATCTACCTCTAGACCCTCCAATCGGGCCGAAACCATTGTGCCTACTTGGGCTAATAGCTCCCGCTGAAGGAACTCAATAGACTCCAAGAATTCTCTCTTGGAGATCCCTTCAGCGGTAGCGGTCTTCGGCGCTTGGGCCATCGGTAGCTCCACCTCCGGCAGTTCCTCCTCTATGGCGTCATCGGAGACGACAGCCTCCGACTCAACCATGTCTAAAATCTCAGGGGCCGCCACGACCCCACGGCCTCTCGGGCGTTGCGCCGTCCTCTCCGAAAAGTCCCGACGGAGGGCCTTCATTTCGCCTTCTATGGCGTCCAGCTGACCTCGTAGGCGCTTATTGTCAGCTTGAAGCCGACGCACCTCCTCCGAGGTCTTCCTGGACGCCAGAGTGCGGACAATCTCGAGGAGAGATTCCGAGGCGTCTTTTATTTCTTTCACGCAAGTCCCCTTTAAGTTACGGGACTTGCGTGCCACTCCCACTAGCGCTTTCGCGCTCTCCTCGGCCTTGCTACACAAGAGCTCGGCAGAGGGCTCGGGGGAACTCTTCCCCTTGCCTTTACCCTTATTAACGGGGGCATCTGTAGC
Source organism: Schoenobius gigantellus (assembly GCA_963935595.1). Classification (NCBI taxonomy): domain Eukaryota; kingdom Metazoa; phylum Arthropoda; class Insecta; order Lepidoptera; family Crambidae; genus Schoenobius; species Schoenobius gigantellus. The sequence goes on along the minus strand of OZ012556.1, from coordinate 9,609,960 downwards.
CTCCGACTCCTTTTCAGACTCCTCGGAGTCAGTGTCGGCCTCCAGCTGTTCGAATTCTCGCCTCGCCTGCGACAGCCCAATACCGTGCGTCAGTCCTCCTCTACCCCTTCTAGTCCGGGGGACCTTAGGGGCGTATGGCGCCGTAGTTTCCTCTTCTTCAGTTTCCAGGTCTGTAACGAGCGGATCCTGAAAAAAACGACCCTGAACCGACCTCTTCCTCGGCGCTGGTTCCGTCCCACTAGCGATTTCTCTGTAAGCGGGACTAGCCGTGCTTACACGTACACGTGAGCTCCGACGGAGCACTACCCCCCCGGCGCTTGCCAGCGGCAAAACTGGGGATACCCCCCCACGACGAGCTTTTGCCGCGCCACCGTTGACCGACGAGCGGCTCTTTTCCCTAACGGGCTCCGCGGGCACTTTAAAGAATTTGGAGGCTTTAGCAGCCCCCCCGTCATCAGCACCATCCGTTTCGGACATATTGTCCGATTCGGACATGCTCCAGTTGTGGGCCCTGCCCACCACAGACTCCGTTGGAGAGAGCAGAATTAAATCTGTCTTCCACCCAACGGAACACAACACAACACCAAGCGGTCAAACACAACACGTTTATATAGAACAAAAATAATAATAATATGTACAACAAGCTTAATACCTACTTAATATGAACGTTTAACTACTAGGTACTTAAAGTTCTTAACTTAGCACTAATAAAGTCAATGTCTTATTCCTAACTTATTACTATCACGCACTTATCTTGTCTTTAATGTGGTACTCCTCGTCAATCCAGTCTTCGTGCTGTGCTCCCGCACAGCTTAGGGATCTCGACGCCGCGCGCCGCAGCGCCAGAGTGGCGCAATATCGGATGACAAACGGCAGCGTCGATGTCAATCAGATACGCCACAGGATTTTTATTTGCAAGTCGCAACAACAAAACCAAAGCCACAACCACTTTAACAGCGTCACTTTCGCGATTATAACATCCTGACCCGAATATCGGATATGTTGTGTAAACAAACAATAGCTAAGTATGAGATCGCACACTGACCGAACGACAAAAACAACACGATCACGCGGAGCTCACGTGAACGCGTGCGCACTCGACGGCGGCTCGCACCGGGCTCAAGGCCTAATCACCCTAACATAGGGTAGGCTCGAACCCCTCGGTGGGGACGTATATGAGCTGTGATGATGAAATTAACAAGATAAACAATACTTGAAGAGTTGTTCCTGAACTCCAAACGGTTAAGAAGAATACAAGAAGCAAATCTATTGTATTATAAACATTAAAAAATAATAAAACTGACTTCAAAAACACCAAAGGTCATAAATAGTAATATAAGAAAACATACAACATCACAGTTTTATATTGAAGTTGGTATCAAATTTTAACTAACTGCATTAATTGTTCTCATATTTTTTTATAATTCTCGAGGTGATCATTGCTTGGTATCGACTTCAATATAAAACTGTGATGTTGTATGTATCCTTTTATTATTCATGACTTTTTGGTGTTTTTGAGGTCGGTTTTATTTTTTGTAAAATATTAACATATCAATATTTTTAGTAAATTTAATAACGCGTACATGCGTATCAGAATATGAGCCGAGGCAAACATCAGAATAACTTAAAAATAAATCGTCTTAAGCTAAACTGTATTGAAAGAATTTATTCCCGAACTCCTAATCTATCAGAAACCTTCCATCATCAGCTCAGTAACATCATAATGACGACTACCAGATGCAAATACCTGAATATCTTCAGAAAAAACATACAACACGTTGGATTTGCCTATGAAAAAAATTATGGATTTGCCTCGATTTTCCTGGGACCTCATCATCAGATCATATATTGGTGACAATGGAACCACCTCAGGAGTATACTGTACAAAAAGAAGACACCTTAACATGTAAAATAAAAATAAAATAATACATTAAATACTTACATACGAATGAAACTAACAAAATGATATACTGGGTATTGCATATTCAAAGTTTTTTTTTTGAAGGACCTATGCTGTTAGCCGCAGATAGCTGTTACAGCTTCACCTTGATTATTTATAAGAAGGCGAGAACTTTGGTGGGTCCTCAAGCCTCGTTTGGCTTACCTAACCTGGTGGATTTCTAGCTCAGAGAGGCATCACCACGGGGGTGTCCCGCTCTCTGAGTAGAGTCACCAGGCGGTTATAGCCGGTGCGGGGAGCAGCTGCAACGCGAGCGCGCCTCAAGGCTCGGACGCTCGAGTTCGCCGTGTAGTGGAGGGCGGGGAGAAGCGACCAGGCACATATCTGTACCTGGTATATCGCAAACTGTGTAGACCGGGCCTTCGCACTCTTGTTCTACGAGTGCGGTGTGTGGGACTAGTGCGTGAGTGTGCAGTGTTTGATAGTGAGTTGGAAGGCGGTGGGAGAAGATCGTTCGCTCGTGTGATCGGGTCGGGGGGATCGAGGAGGATGATCCTCGGTCGACGATTTTTGGCCGCTACACTACGTAAGGGGATGTAGTCGGCCGCCTGTCTAACAAGGGAGTTGGGGTGGACGGTGGCGCTAGCGAAGTAGCGTTGGGATAGATCGTGAATGTGGGTGCATATTCAAGGGGCAAATAGTTAGGTATAGGAGCGTCGGTGGTGCTGTGGATTCGGCACTTAATTGCGTTTCAATCAGTATGTTCGAGGTTCGAGACCGTTATGTACCAATGAGTTTTTCGTTTCGAATTTCATATTCATATCTGACGCTCCTACGGCGAAGGAAAACATCGTGAGGCAACCTGCATACATCTGCGAAGAAATTCAATAGTGTATGTGAAGTCGACCAATCAGCGCTGGGCCAGCGTGGTTGAGTAAGGCCTTAATCACCCTAAAATAGGGTAGGCTCGAGCCTCTCGGTGGATACGTATATGAGCTGTGATGATGATGAAAAGGTAAGATGGTTAGGTTAGGTTATTAGACCTTATGAGCTTATCGTATATCAAGAAATCTAATACTTTAGGGTTAAACGATTTTAAACTGGAAGCTGACTATGTAATTAACACAAAGGTAATGTTAACACTGAATGAAGATACAAGACAGACTGATATAGGAGTGTTCACACTTAGAATCAAAAATGAATGTATTTGGTTTGTATAAAAAAGTAGTTTCTGAAGGGACATACCCTAAAATATTATGTAGATATACCGTTACACCCTGTTTACATACATACTCACACATAAATAAATATAAATTATATCCACAATTATAATAATACATACTATTAAATACATACATAGTAATAATCCTAATGAGTTGACTAAAGGAAGAGAATAAATGCTCCTTCAACCTACTTTTAAAAACCTCCTACGATGAACTGTCACGAATGTGACTGGGCAACCTGCTCTACAAAAAATATTCTATAAAAAAACGCATGTAGAAAGCAAAAGATTTGCAATTCTAACTCAAAACCATTTCAGCTGGTTTCGATAATATAATCTCATATGGTCAAAAATGGACCTAATGGCGAGGTTTGGTCCTCGATACACTCCAACTTGTGGCGATATCCAGCAAAAGTAAAATTGTTTCGAAAACAAAAAAAATAAGTATGAAAATCGGTTCACATGCATAAAATAGAGTAGAATATTTGAAGTCCTCCTCAAATATTCGACAAATGGAGTGATGAGGGCATTCTTATAGGCGATTCACACACTGCCACGCACCACGCAGCGTAGCGCGGGAATGCGTGTTCTTACGAGTACGTTGCTTGTAAGTATCTCCGTTTGTATAGAAAACACGCACAGTCCAACACACAGAAAACGCATCCACGCGCGTTCATTCAGATCACGCGCCTACAAGCGGTGAAAGACGCACCCACGCGCGTAGGTGCGGGCGAGACGCAAGGTATGGCACACCGAGTCCCGCAGTGTCGTGCGTGATTTTGGAAGGGCTTGACGTTGATTTTGGAAACGCAACTAAGCGCGTGAGTTTGTAAAAGATCCGCGTGATGATGCGGATCTGCACTCCCGCAAGTACACGCGTAGGTGCGTCGACTCGCAACATGCAGCATGGTGCGTGGCAGTGTGTGAATCGCCTAATAATAATGGTATTATATGTGTATTATATGCTATCATTGTGTATTATATGCTATCATAGTGTCAGGAAGATTTTTCGGCTAAGATATGGGCATATACAGGATGTAACTGAACACCCCAATAACATTTCAGGGTATGTATCCATCAGAAGTAGAGATTTTGTAGGAAAAATATTAGGGCTAACAAACTTACTATTTTTCCCATACAAACTAAATAAATTATTTATTGGTATTAAGAACCGACAGCCCTACGTAAGCGTACGAGGAATACTACGCCCCCGTCATATAAATGTGTCATTTTGTGTTTAAATTTCTTTTGTATTAAGAGCTGATTATGGTTGTCACTTGAAAGTTTTTGCTTTCAGTTTAAAATCAAAACTCTGAAAGTATTGGGGTTCTAGGTCTCAGACAAGCACCGAAGGCCCATTTAGTATCTAACTTATATGCCCCTTAAATGTTATTGGGGTGTTCAGTTACACCCGGTATAAAAGTTGTGTCAATTCAATTCAAATTCAAAAAATCTTTATTCAAGATAGGCCTTTACACGCCCTTATTGACGTCAAAACAAAGCAAAACAATCTAATTTAAAGGAAACATATTTATGCTCGTATTTAAATAATCCTTTATAATTTACTCATTAAAGTCTTTTTTACATGCGCTTTAAACTTATGAAAGGGCAAGTCAGTTACACTTTGTGGAACTTTGATGTAAAAAGTTATACATTTCCCCATAAACGAGCCTCTAGTTTTTTGGAGCCTGTACGTTGGAATGGCAAGTTTATTTTTATTCCTTGTGTTAAACTGGTGAACTTGGAAATTAGTTTCAAATGTATTATAATTTTTATAGACATTAATCAAATTTTCTTTGGTAAAACCAAATTGGTTTATGTTCACCTATGTGAAAAATGTTATTACATGTGAAATGATTTATTTACTGCTGAGATACAATTTTTTTGAATATTTTACTAAGTGGTGGTAGAATCGAAATTGGTCTCTAATTTGAAGGATCATATGTATTTCCAGATCTAAATAATGGTATTAACCTACTATTCTTCATGAGGTCGGGGAAGACATCTTCGTCAATACATTTATTGAATATCAACGCGAGTTGCGGGGAAAGTTCCATTATAACCGATTTGATTATGTAGGTCGAGATACCCGAAAGGTCTTCAGTTTTTAGGGTTCCGTAGTCAAATGGCAAAAACGGAACCCTTATAGATTCGTCATGTCTGTCTGTCCGTCCGTATGTCACAGCCACTTTTCTCCGAAACTATAAGAACTACACTGTTGAAACTTGGTAAGTAGATGTATTCTGTAAACCGCATTAAGATTTTCACACAAAAATAGAAAAAAAGCTATAAATTTTGGGGGTTCTCCATACATAGAACTGAAACCCAAAAATTTTTTTTTCTTCAAACCCATACGTGTGGGGTATCTATGGATAGGTCTTCAAAAATTATATTGAGGTTACTAATATCATTTTTTTCTAAACCGAATAGTTTACGCGAGAGACACTTCCAAAGTGGTAAAATGTGTCCCCCCCCTGTAACTTCTAAAATAAGCGAATGATAAAACTAAAAAAAAATAAATGATGTACCATGTAAACTTCCACCGAAAATTGGTTTGAACGAGATCTAGTAAGTAGTTTTTTTAATAAATCGTACGGAACCTTTCATGGGCGAGTCCGACTCGCACTTGGCCGGTTTTTTTTGGTACTAATCATACGAAATGTTTTTAGCATAGTATCAGCGTCAATGTGACAATATTTGAAAACCTTGTTGCACTTCTCTACACTCTGCCTTAAGAGAGCTACAGCTTCATCGGGACACGAGTTGAGTTGTACTTGTAATTTCTATGGGTATGCGAGAGAAGAAGTCCTCAAACAGATTGGCAACTGCATTGTCTGATTTGATTGTTTCATTATTGACTTCTAATTTACAGGAAGTTTTACTTCTAATTTTCATTAAAGAATTTACAGGACTTTTAGGTTTACCTGTTTCCTGATTAATGATATTCCAGTTAGTTTTCCTAGATACTATTCTTAATACATCTTCCATACCCGATTCAAATTCTGAGTAACTCCCAGAGGGGGGTCAATGATACAAATGATAATAATTATCAATGATACAAACCAAACCATGAGCTGACCAATGGTGCAAATGAAATCAGCAAAAAATTCCTTTCTATACGCCAAAAAGTCAAATAGCCACCTTATTTACCAAAATATATATACGTACGGTAGTACGGTAGGTAACACAAGCTATTAGCAATAAAGGGCTAAAGTTAACTAGAGTCGGATGAGCTAAATTGATGAAAATGGGACACCACTTGAAACATGTACTTAAACAAATTCAAAGTTACCCATAGTTGAAGCTCTTGCTCCAGAAATTATGAAGCACTATTTGTAATTATGTTCAGGTTGTTTAATATTTATTTAACAAGTGTTTATTGCTATTTTTGGCACAAAAGTATGTTTATTTATAGTTTCGAAAAGTTTCTAATTTTTGATGAATTAAATTTTTTACCGATTCTCGAAGTAACTAATGAAATGACTGGACTCTTCCAACGAATACTATTGAACGCTCAAACATCTTTCTCAAAGCACGATAAGTCTGAGTCGATGCATTATACTGACTGCTTAGTTTAAGAAAAGTAGAAGAGGTCGATATCTAAAAACTAACTATAAAATACTCAATTTAAGGCTTCACTTAGACGGCTTTTAGCAATATTGGAAGATTGTGTAACGATGCTTGTAATCAGTAATTTGACGCTATTTAAACTTAATTTAACAAAATTTTATGATGCGTATAATTGATCTAGGGCTTGTACTATCTAACATCATCATCAAAAATTTCCCTATTTAGCGACATTAAAATGACTGTATTAAATTATGACTGTTTATGTAATTATTTGCTGTTTTCATTGTTAGCAAGTGACTGCGCCACGCCCGAGTGATTTTCACGGAATAAATAAATAAATAGAAGATGTTGTTGATTCTATTCAATAATTTGCGGTTGGCTCAAACACCAAAAATTTATTTATTTATTCTGCGATGTTAAGTGGAGATTATTAATAGTATAATGCTCGAACAGCAATTACATATATGTATTTAAAGGTCAACTCATACTATCGTTACTCAAAAACTATTTAATTCTATAACAAACAAGTTTTATTAATTTGCTGTTTTTGTCTGTTTATTAATTGTAGGAACACAACAATGTTATCAACATTGTTGTAGAGTCATTTTTTTTTCATTCCTACTTGTATTTGCAGACATCCTGATTATATTCAGGATGTATGCACATACATACAAGGTTAATATATTTCCTTTAAATTAGAATGTTTTGCTTTGTTTTGACGTCAATAAGTGCCTGTAAAGGCCTATGTTGAATAAAGATTTTTGAATTTGAAATTGAATTTGAAAAGTTATCATGACGATAAATTTAGGTACGATGGTGGTAGCTAGCCAGGCGGGCTCAGAAGTCTTACCATTAACCAAACACTTCCAAACATGTTTCCCAAGGGCACACATATCAATAACGTGTAATGGGAATGGGAAACATCATTAAATACACAATTTGAGTAAAATGTGAAACGGACGGAAATGTTATGCCGGTTGAAATAGCACAGCAAATTTTATTCGAAGGGTGAATACCAAATCAAGTTACTGTCTGATAAATTTATTACCGAGTACGATTTCACAAAAATCTTGTTCCACAAATAGACGTCGACGTAGACGAGATAGAATATCGATACAAAAATACTTGATAATTGTTATTGAAAACATAATTAATCGAGAAGTAGGTTCATAATTAGAACACTTACACACTTTCGTTTTTTTAATTAGAATATTCTGATATTTCAGTCATATTTTCCGCTTAGGGCAGATTCTGGTTTGGGCGGATCCTTGTATAGCCAAATACTGTCGAGAGCAAATTGAATTAATCACCTAATTTTAGAATAAAAAACTAATTTGATGATTTCATATCAGGCGCTTACCGACATAGGAGCTAATAAATACTACTTTGAAAAATGGGTTTGCCCTTTTAATTAATAATAATAGAATGTCATTAACTTTCTGAGTGTGAAATCTGAAAGAAACATAACTTCATGAAATATCCTATTTTCTTTTTAGAGCATTTTATTTAGTAAACTTTCTTAAGAAATAAGGTTCAAAAACAAAAAAAATGTAAAATATTTAACTAAATGAAAATAAAGTTATTCATAACAATTGTTTGTTTTTTGAAATTATGGTGTATAAGTGTTTTATGGATTTATGGATTTTGTCAGTTATGCTTTTCAAATGTATGACTTTTAAATATTATGCCTTTGAAATATTATGGCAACAACATAAATTATGCCTTTTGTTACTAATGCTGATTCAAATTATGCCTTTCCATGGTTATGCCTTACATATTTCGGGGTAATAATATTGCGCGTTTAGAAGTTATGATATAAATACTTATGGCAAGTGACGATTATAGCTATTAACATTATGCATTTATAGTTTATGACGAAAAGCGTTATGCGTTTCAATAGATAACCGTATGAGTTCACTTGCACTTGACTTCACAGCAGATAAGATAGAGGTTAGACCAATAATTCTGGTTTAGAGTCTCCCTCTGGGAAAATCTCATATGCTTATTTGAGCGTGTTCGTGTATGTTGCAAAAAATAACAGAGCTGTTAACATACACGCTCACGACCATATGCATTTTCAAGGAATACTGAAGCATGTATACAATGTTACTTTTCAAACGGGAGCCAAACCTAAATGTATAGAACAGCTGATTTTTTTCGTGATTTCAAGGTAGGTCCCATTTTAAAAGTTGTTTAGTTTGCTTGTCTGAACAAGCACATAAAATTTGGCTCCCGTTTGAAAAGTACATGCTTCGTACACAAAATTTCTGTATGTGGTGGGCGGCGGCTGAATAATAATCATTCCTTTTGTCCACAGGTATCACTTCAATCACAACATTGACGGTGATCTCCTTCGAACGCTACATGATGGTGACGAGGCCGCTGAGCTCCAGGCACCTGAGCTCGAAGGGAGCTATCTTGTCCATAATCTTCATCTGGGCCTACTCCCTGGCACTAACCACACCTCCTCTCATGGGCTGGGGCAACTACGTCAACGAAGCTGCTAATATCAGGTTTGTTTTTTTAAGCAATAGGTAATTCAGTGAAATGGTCACAACGTTTCATTTAATTTACGAAAGAGAAGCTCTTGGTACCTACTCCTTGGTACTTGGTAATTTCTAAACAAGCAAATGATTAAAGTATCGCGTAAATGGGCACGTAAAAGCTTCTCAGAAATAAATAGCAAAACAATTTTCACATAATTATTTAATAGCTATCTAAAAAAAATATAGCAAAATGTTACAACATTGAATTTAAACGTTTTGGTCGTAAAGACATTTCGTATAAACGTCATCCACTGAAATAATCTGATTTGAGTGGACTGACATTAAGGCCAACCCGGTTAAACGATCATTCTCCATTTTATTGCGTAAATATATTTTTAGTCGTGTTAATGTTTAAAAGCCACCCTTCCACCACTAGCCCGCCCCGAACAACGTAACTGTCGTTCATCCCACACTTGGAATTCTCTACCTGCGCACGTGTTTCCTCCATCCTACAACATGGGTTCCTTCAAAAGAGGCGTGAAAAAGCATCTTTTGGGCGGGCAGGTAGGATAGTGGATGTCGTCCCTACCTGTCAACTCATTTGGGCCTCTTTCACCGCTTAACATCAGGCGGGAGGATGTCATTTGCCGGGTCATACATAATAAAAAGAAAAACACACTTTTGGGGGGTCCGGACCCCATGGACTTCCCCCCGGGTGCGTCGTGCGGGTACTATATTATATAAATACCTTGCAGGGGGTCAACAATTGTCTTACAATTGTGCAGAGACTGGAGTGCAATCGCAGGTTCTGTACGCATCTCCTGCGCTTCAGTTCATATAACCAAGATGGTTAAGCAGGGCCATTGGTATATTACGATTTATTATTTAATATTTACGATTTAGTATTAAATAATTACGATTTATGAAAAAATTGAATTTATAGTATTTGACGGCAATAACTGCTCGTAAAGGTCTATGTTTGCATGAATATTTTTAACTAAAGCCTTAAATGCGGAATCCTCGGTGAGCGATCGAATATGAGTCGCTCTTGGTCGGCTTTTTATTCACATTGCAAAGCTTTGCAGCTCAGCTCCCATGGAAATGCGTTAGCTTTCAAACAAATAGCATTCCAATCCAACGAAGCATAATAGTTTTAATTGAACTCGAATGTGATACGTCGGCATGCGTTCAGTGGAATGGACTTGTACATTTGTACGGTTAAACAACTAATTGGAATCTCCAAATTATACCTTTTAAAAAAAACTAATAAAGTATCTTTGTTTTATGTTAATGTGATTTAGAATTGTTTTTGAAAACTTGAGTAGTTTTTGATTTGTGCTTTAGATCCGTACTGCCGTCAGCTTTTCTTAATAAGTGTTTTTATCTATGTACTTTCACAGATAATATAAGTACTTCTAAATACATTTTCATCTGTACCTATTATTATTGTGTTACGTGTTAAAGTCTCTTGGAATTCTGTGATCTGAAAAACGACAGCGGAAATTGATTTACGATGATGAAATTTGAGTTTTTTAATATATATAAATAAAAATCAATGTATGTATGTATGTTTGTCCTCTATGCGTTCCGAAACCAATCATCAGATTGTAATGAAACTTTGGTAGGGTGTTCTGGGGACGCCCCTGAGGGTTCTTAGCAAAAAAATCTGCATTTACGTGGTATTGCAACGCATGCAGTGTATAGGTAATAACTTATAAAGAAGCAAACTAAAAATCATCATTCTTATGGTATTGCTTACACATATGGCCGACATAAAAAGACCTCGTTGGATTAACTTTTTGCGTGTTTGAGTGACAGTGGAGAAAATCGCATGAATGAGAAATATTCACTGAACGCTATCCTGACACTTAGTAAGGCGGACGAAACACTGGCTCGATTGAGTGACAAGGGTTAACAATAGTAGCCTATCGACCGGTCTCAAAATTCTATTGGTTGTATACATAGTCAACCGTCCTTGTGGTCGACAGAGACCACCTGACGTTAATCTGGAGATCTGGGGTCCGATTCCTCGTGGAGCAGAAGGTTTTCTGCTTCGTTTGGTTAGCGGTAAGGACTGTAAGCTTTGAGCTTGGCTAGCTACCATCGACTTGACTATGTTCGTCGCCATAATAACAATGTCAATAGCATTGTTGTGTTCCGATAGTTAGAGGTTAGATAGCCAGTTCCTCAGTTGTTGAGAAGTCTAGGTAAAGCTCGCTTCCACATTCTTTTTTAAAGGTAGATTTGAGCGGGTTAGACCACAATCTTGCCTGATGAAAAGCGAAGATGTGGTCTAAGGTGGAGCATAGTGTTTGTTCACTCTTGCCTTAAAAACCCTCAAATTATAATTAGTTGGAAACACGGACACAGGAAAATCATTCCACAGCTTCGCAGTTTGTATGATAAGCTAGGAAGTGAATCGTTAGGTACGAGTGGGTGGAATATCGACTACATATGGATGGAAACCCTCACCACGTCTTGTTGTCCTATAGAGGAATCTCGACGATTTGTTCCTGATTCGTCATATTCCTGATTCGTCATATTCCTATCTCGTCATTGTACAGTCAAATGAAATCGCGAACACGTGCGAAGTAGTTATACTTTGTTCTACGGTAACTAGACAATAATTTACTTAAGGCGGAGTCACATGTAAATATATTTGTTTAACTTGATACATAAGCAAAATTATTTGTCAAATTCGTTATAACTCAAATACTGGAAATGTACCCAGAATGCAATAGTAACTCTTTTCTTCTTTCACTTTCGATAAAATGCATTTCTTCGTTGCACCATTATTACAAGTCTGCCAGGCCATCTTCTCAAAATTATACTACAACTAGCTGTGCCCGCGAACTACGTTTCGCCTTAATTTATTTTTTCCCGACATCTTCAACAAATATCGTTAATGTACACAGAAATAAATACAAAAACCTAACAAATTATATACTAAAACCTTCCTCGAGAATCACGCTATTGAGTGGTGAAAACCGCTTGAAAATCGGTGCAGTAGTTTTTGAGTTTATCGCGAACAGACAGACAGACGCTGCGGGGGACTTTGTTTTATAATATGTAAGGATATCATTGACTCGATATTAATAATAAAATGATAATGATAGTAGCTTCATGATAGACAAGTAGAGGATTTCTATAATAAGTTTGTGTGGGCAAATGTACATAGTATGACGGGTGAGGAATATGACGAATCAGGAATCTGACGAATTAAGAATATGACCAGTTAGGAAAGTGTCGAATAAGGAATATGACGAATCAGGAACAAATCATCTCGACTTTATCCGACATTTATTCGGAATTTTGGAAGGTCTCCTTTTTTAAATTGCCATTTGTAGAGTTGCCCACATATACTTAGATACATTAAAAGTGTATGTAAGCATACCGATTGCCTTGAAAATAATTTAATCTCAAGAAAATTAACGTTATGTATTGACATTTGATTGATCACTATATTTCAGCTGGCTTGTTGCAGCTGTTCCGTGAACTGGCACGAGCAATCCATGAACGCGCTGACGTACATCATGTTCCTGTTCGCCATGGGGCAGATCGTACCGCTGGCTGTCATCACATTCAGCTACGTCAACATCATCAGGACCTTGAAGAAGGTAATGTTTCGGAGCCCGGCAATGTACTGTCATCACGGGTTCTTCTATCTTACCTATTTGCAAGAAGAAAGAAATAAAGAAATATTTTATTTAGCCGCACAGATACAGAAAGATACAAATAGAATAACAATACACAAACATTACAAGAATACAAAATAATAAAAATAAAATGAGAGGTTGTGCGAGGCCAAAAAGGTCCCTGTCTCAGCTAATGCTATTTCTGTCGTAAAGCTGAACTGCTGAACCGGTGTGAAAGGCAAAACAAGCAATGAAACTTATGTATGACTAGACGTGCTTAAATTGAAATTCTACGCGAGACAGTTCAAACGTCAGGTTAGCGCCACAAATGCAATATTTCTACCATATTTCTACGTTGTCATTGTTCATTATTTAAATCCTGCATCCATGATCACTAACTCAAAAAAAGCGTTCGAAAATAGCCAACCCCAAGTCAGATTTTCTTTCCAGAACTGTCTCTTCTCTATCTATGCAAATTCTAGCATCATCCATATTCATTAAAGGCATTCGCGATGCGACTGGTTACTCTTCGCGAATATAGCCAAAAATAATTACTGCAGTCTTGGCTCGTTTTTTTCATTCACTTGAATTCTAAAATGCTTGTCGTATTCACATCGTTGTCAGATAACACATCATTATTCATGTGAGCTATAAAAAGTGCCTAGTGCTAGGGATTATAATTTCCCACCACATTAGTCAAGTGCCGTTTGGTGGGTTACAACAATGTTTATAGATTAGCAGTATGCATAGCCGATGTGAAGATAGGTTGGGTAATAAATAATTATGATAGGTAAAATAAATTTCAGTACTTTTGCGAAGGATAACGTTTTTTACATCGTAATTCAAATCGACTTGCAAAAATGAGTTGTCGACGGTTTTTCAAACAAAGACTAATAAGCACTATAAAGAAAATAGCATGCTTTAACCATCATTATAGCAGTGAAGCAGAGATGCGTGTCGTAAGCTTTTTAAACTTAGCCTTTTTTATTTACTTTAACTTACTCGAATTCTATCTGTTAAAACATTTTATCATTTTCATTTGAAACATTACCATAAAAGGAATCTAAGCGATTTTTATTTAAACAACGTCTTCCACAGTTCCGAGTGGTGATTTTGTAACTCGTAGCTTGATCGTCAATTGGCATTGGTCAATTTATTCCAGAAATATGCTAAGACCACTCGTACGATTGCGTAATAAAATGCTGATCGTTTTTTGAATTTGGTTTCCATCAATTTATCAGATGTAGAATAATTGCCGATGAATTACGCAATCTGAAGTTATTCCACTTTGCCAGCGATCATTAACATAGCTCAAAAGTGTCCCCTTTTACATCTTTACTTGATATTATAAAGCTGAAGAGTTTGTTTGTTTGGTTGGTTGAACGCGCCAACCTCAGGAACTAAGTACTGATTAAAATTGAAAAATTAGTTTTTGTGTTGGATAGTCCATTTATCGAGGAAGGATACGGCTACGGCTACGGAGCTACGGCTGAAACCTAAATATTCGTTTTCTACCCTTCGGGGGGAAAACGGTTCTATTTAGGTGTTCGAGCCTTCGCTCGACCCACTGTGGGATGTGTTTACAATCTGCCGGCGATGGCTAGACGTACTGTGAAATTGTACAAATCGTTTTTCAATGAAAAACAAAGTGACTTTACAAAGTAAATTATTTTAGTAATTATTTTAAGGAACAATATGACTACTATTTAATTTAAGATATGGTTATTTGCTTATATGTACAATCAAGGATTTAAGTATAACAATTAAATCGTAACAAATGACTGAATTTAGTTAAATGGAGCTTGAGGATTGCCAATAGTCCACTCATTTTTGCCCATGTACGATTAAGTACACTTTGAAGCGTACATGTGTACCAAAATGTAGAGAAAAATTCGAGAATTCCGAAAATTCCTTTTTTATTGAGATAAAACTAGGTAATAAATAAATAAGTGTTAATTACTCGATACGAATTTGAGTTGATTGAGTATTCAATTGCGTTTAGCTTCGATTTCTGCAAAACTTGTAGAAAAAATTTTATTTTTAGTTTATTTTTGCTTACGTACTGATGTATCGTGTACTTAAATCAAAAACATAACTTAAGGCGCATAGTGGTCCCAATGACCTTGCGTCGATCGTCCCGCACTGATTACATAGGAGTGAGTGAGTGAGAGTGAGGGGAATATTCAAGCAAACCTTTACGCGTAAGATGAATTATTTAAATAAAAAATCAATAAAGGCGAATAAGAAAAATCTAAAAAGACCATCCCCTAGAATATTGTTCACTTTATTTATTGAAATCGAAAGTATGTGATTTAACCTAATATTTACGAAGCGATTAGGTTTATAGTTTTAAAATCGAGGCATGTTTGGGTCACATTTTAACCAAGTTTTAATTAATTTATCAAAAAATTAAAAAGACCATCCTCTAAAGAATGCGTTGAATAATAACATATCTTTTTTAAAGATTTTTTTATTCAATATTGATGAAGAGAACCGGTTTTTTCTGCAGTGATTTTTTATGTTTGACCTTACTATGCGCCTTAAGAGGATTGTGAAGTAATCGTGCGCGGCGCGAGTAGGTATTTTCTAAAATGCTATCTGTTTCACATCGCTCGGCCTCCGGTCTGGCGTTTACACCACGAATACAACATGCGCAAATTTTCACGCACACTACGACACAGCAGCGCGCGACTCGGCCACGATACTCGGCGGCGGCGGCCGGCGCGAGAGCTCGAAATTATTATTCTATCGTTCGTAATGTTTTGCGTTGCTTATATTTCTGACTCCCTTTCCGCTCGCAACTTCGCCATCGTTACTTTCATTTTTCGTGTGGGAATTTTATGTTTTCACACAGAAAAATAATTTTATAGCCTATATTACTCAGTGATAATGTAGCATTCTATTAGCCAAAGAATTTTTAAAATCAGTCTGGTAGTGTTTGAGTTTATTCATTACAAACAAAAATACAAACGTACTTAATCTTCTTTCTTCATAATATTTTAGTAGATGAGGTTCGGAATACAGAATTTATTTACATTTCGTAAATTATTTCTGTATTGAAATTTATTGTGAAGGCACTTATTTGGTATCCCTATAGGTAACTTATAGGATTGAGGGTGAGGACTTTTTGTCAGGAAAGTATGTATCCTATATTTACCTGTCTAAGGAAAATGCCATTTTTTAAGATGAGTGTTATACTGAATTAAAATAACTTGCATTTAGATGTGAATCTTTTCTGAAAATAAAACATTAAACATATAATAATACTTTTACATACAAACTAAATAGGAACAGGGATACAAAAATAAAAAGTAATAATAAATAATAATAATATTTTTTTGATTGGGCTGGGCAGCTTTTGCAGAACTTGGCTTTGCTTTTAATATGAGCATTAGCATAAAACAGAAAGCGCGGATCTTCAACTAGTGTGTCCTACCAGTGCTTACTTATGGAGCCGAGATATGGATAACAACTAAGGCCATCGTCCACAAACTAGAGGTGTCACAAAGAGCAATGGTAAGAAAATTGGTAGGAGTAACACTCCGGGACACGAAAACGAATAGTTGGTTCCGAAAACGGCGTCAGGTCTCGGACATTACACACCACGTAGCAAAGCTCAAGTGGCAATGGGCTGGACATATAGCCAGAAAGCCGGACTCGTGGTGCAGAACTATCTTAGAGTGGAGGCCATGGAACCGTAAAAGACCCAACGGGAGACCACAGATGCGGTAGAAGGACGACATCGTCAAGATGGTGGACACAAACTGGATTAGAGTAGCTCAAAATAGAACGGAATGGAGAAAGTTGAAGGAGGCCTATACCGCCATGGTAGAAGAAAAGGTTTAGATGATGAATAATATTTTTTAATAATTATATGATTATTTTTGTTGGTGATGTTCACCTCAATTTCTATTATTATTAATAAGCCAAACGTAACATCATCTGCAACTAGCTCCATTTCCATCCATCTTTGAAATTAGTCAGCAGCAAAACAAAAATAATGTGCGTCGGTGGAATCAGGGTTAACAACAGGGCTCTGTGACTAATCCCTCTATGAGTTTCCATAATTGATCCTCAAACCCAAGATTCCTCGAAAAGCCCGGAATACCAAAGGAAAAGGTGGCTAGATGACATTAAAAAAGTAGACTGGACTGACATCCACAATTAAAAAACGCAGGCGTTTTATTAAGTAAATAACTAGTTATACTAATAGTTTTAGAATTTATTTTTTTCCACCTCCGTGGTCTAGTGGTTGAGGCCACCGGGTATTGATCGGGAGGTCCGGGTTCGATTCCCATTGGGGACAGAAGCTTTTCTGATCGGTTTGGTTGGTGGTAGGGCTTCTAAGCCCACCTGGCTAGCTACCACCGTCTTACCTAAGTTTGTCGCCATAATAACATGTTAATAGCATTGCTGTGTTCCGATATAAGGCCAAGAGCTTCCCTGTCGTATGAAAAAAAAAAAACCTATTAGTAGGATTATATGTAATCAGGTGCTTTAAATTATATTGTTAAAATGAAAAAAAAACGTCAAAACCGTACGAAGGGTGCCTTCTCCAAATATATGCCTACCCTGCCTAACCTACATATATTATTTACTTTGTCGTTTGTATTTGTTATACATTCGTAGATTGCATAACGCGAGTACAAATAAAATAATATTGAAAATAACGCTACTTGCATATAGTTTGTTACACGTTTTTTAGCTGCTCCAACTTGGTTATACGAAAAATAGTTTGTGAGCAACTTAGAATACGATAACGAACATACAATGCATAACAAATACCTATTACAAGAAACAAAAAACGAATTTCTTTTGACTGTGTGTCTTTGTGGCACATATCTATTATAAAAAATAAAAACCGACTTCAAAAACACTGAAAAGTTAAAAATAATTATAAGAATAGGTACAGACAACATCCACTTTTATATTGAAGTCGGTGCCGGTAACTTTTCAGTGTTTTTGAAGCCGGTTTTTACTTTTTGGAAAATATTTTTTATTTTTAACTTTTTAGTGAATGAAGTCTTTTTAGTGAAAGAAACCCTAATATAATACCCTAGTATTAAATTAGGGTTTCCCTCGATTTTCATGGGATCCCATCATCACCATACTCTATCGAATACAAAAATAATTTTGAAAATCGGTCAACAATTGGCGGTGTAATCGCGTAACATATATACAAAACACGTTGGACACACGTAAAAATTTAATGGTTTTTCTCGATTTTTATGGGATCCCATTATCAGATCCTAACTTTGATGACCATGGGACCAGCCTTGGAGTATCCTATCGAATACAAAAAGAATCATCAAAATCGGTTCATAAACGACGAAGGTATCCGCGAACAAACATAAAAAACAGCATATAGGTATACGGTCGAATTGAGTAACCTCCTTTTTTCGAAGTCGGTTATCAAACAACTACATACTTACTTACAATTTATTTTCTTATTTGATTTTGGGAATTTACAGTTAGTTAACAGGCTACAGGCTGCTTACCCTTAAATAAGGTTTGTATTGAAATAAGATCCTTAAAATAAAACACTAAAATCAATAAACGTATTCGAAAAGACATTTACTTTTTGATGTAGAAGGTATTTGTGTAGACTTGAGTAATACCTTTCAGTATTGATCGATATATCGATATTACTTTCTCCTCCCTAGTCGACAATAACTACGATAACATTATGTCACATCACTAGTAGATTATGCCCCATTATACCCCTGCCCCCGACCCGTATCGTGCGATAGAGAGAGTTGCAAGAACTGGTCGAAATTGCCTACAATTCCTGTTTGAAATATTGTTTCGGGCGATAACTGTTTTACCCCCCTAAACCTTTACGAAATTAGACACTTTTGGTCTCATTCTATTCAGTATACCTTAAACGATGTTTGTACGTTTTGCTTTTTTCGTAATTCAGTAAAATTTAGTCAAAAAAAGATAAAAATGCTCAAGGTAGTTTTTAAGTCTAAAATATAGATATTTAGATGCTAATAATTTATATTCTGAGCAATATTTCTTCAAAATCAAAACGTACAAACCTAGATCTTCATTATATCTACAACATTTCCAAAAATTATGAAAATTGGACTATGCTTAGTGGGAGAAAAGCGTTATCGCTTTTTGTATGAAAATTTACAGCCTCACAATCCTCTTAATGGGATTACAACCATCAAAGTAAAAAAATAAAAAGAAATTGTAACTTGCAATTCATCTGTCTCTACGCAAGTAACAAAACGCTACAAAATGTCAAAATACGATCTATGGTGCACAAATGTTAGTGCCACAAACTCTTTGAATGGACGATTCAAAAGGGACTTCAAGTTAGTAAGAAACGACTTTAGTAACAAACAATGCCGCTACCTATCTAACGATGGACTTTGGGACTGCAGGGGCTATAATAAATGCTTTCCAAATTCCCAATCAAAGACCGCCCAACTAGAAAAGACGAAGAGCATCTTTTATGAATATTGAAGCATCATTATTATTGTATTGTGTGTGATACACTCTTCAATGTTTTAGTCTTCGACGAACTATTCGGTTAAGGACAGATTCTTGATACGAGAGATTCACTCATAAGATGCTTCCGATTCGAGTTCCATTTCAACCAGAAAATAAAGTAAGATTTTGGTACCTGAGAGTTCTTACAACTCTCAGGTAGTGTAGTACCACGGTCTATTATAGTATCGTCCGTATCCATCGTATAAAGTGCATCAACATTTTCATTCAAATTAGTTTACGTAAACTCGCGCGCATCCCTGGACGTGTGTGTACTCATTCAACATAATCATAGTATCTGCAGTATTAAGGCGAGGAATTTCCACGTGCAAGCCCATATGTTCCGCACTTCACACCGTTCATTTGTACATGACGTTAGCGCGGACGCGGCCACTGAACAGGCGCCAACATCATGTGCCGCACAGTAAAAATGTAACAGTACAACAAGGACGTTTTATATCGTATGCAATATACTTTTTGCTAGGTTACAAATAAGTATTGATTTATAAACTGAGGTAAGTACCTACAGTAATACAACCAATAAAGATATAGCTTTATGACTTCATTGCTATTTTTTATTGTATCTTTACTTGTATGTAAATATGGACACTTTTTAATTGTTACATTACATAGTATTTTTATTTGACAATCAACCACGTGATTTTTTTAATAACTTAAAAAATAACAAAGTTTAAAAAGCTTTTATTTGCTAGTGACGTCATTGTACTCGTCCACCATTATAATACCGATACAAACATATATTTTATAAGAAAGAGACGTAAAGCAATTATCAATAATTAGACTTTTTCAAGATTCATCATAATTAGACGGTTTCTTCACAAGTTCAAAGGTTTTAAATGTTTCTATGATGTGTTATTAATAAAATGTAAATTCAAATTTTATGCATATTTCTTTTGTGCAGTATAGAATGCATCACTAGAATACAAGAAATGCTCGATTAGCTAGAAGTAGTATTTAAAACAAAAGCTAAGAATATGACTGACGCGGCGGCATATATGTTATAAAGCTCTGTTAAATTTTTTTGTTTGACTTCGACGGCTATATTGTTTGATTTAGAAATAGTAGATTGTTACACCGAGCGCTAAGTGACTTATTAATTCCCGCGGATGTTTGGTGCACGAGCACTTGCTCTAGGGCACTAATAACCCGAGGGCATTAATAGCTCACTTACGAGGTGTGTAATCTGCTTTTCCTTCAACTTATTAAAAAATAATAAAAAACTGAAGTTGACTGTAGAAAAACTTATTTATTTATGACAAAAAAAATGCAAATTGTTCTTATTAAGAAACCAAACCTTATCTTGACGGTGGTGACGGAAGTGGAAAATCCACAAAAAAAACAACTCACTGTCATGTACACCACAAAACCCTTATTTCTTGCCGTCAACATGAATGTGCACCAAAAAACACCACTTTCACTGCACAATATTCACTCGAATACAATTTTTAATTTATTAAAATAAAAGCTAATCTTCGCCATTAAAGCCAATTGCCTCTCTTTTTTAAATAAAATTGGCTTTGTAGGGTCCTATCTAACTTGTTTTGCGCATGTGTATTTTTTGTGACATGTTATACAACCACTCAAATCTCTTTGTAAAAATGCCTACATTTTGTATGAATTGTATGAATATGAATTGTAATTTCTTTTTAAATTAGAAAAACAAACAACAGGGCAATTATGTTGAACGGGTCATTAATGAAATTTCATACAATACTACTGCCGTTTTCCAGGGTAGTAATGTATTACTTAGTGTTGCCTTTTCCGATGATTAGAGTAAAATTAATGAGTAGTTTGAAGAAAAATATTTTAATAGATATATGTAGGTATTTTAATACAGTACTGAATAAATAAGTACTATAACTTATTTCGATTTGATTTGTTAACCGACTTTACTGACTTCACGAAGTTATGAGGTAACACATACCTCATAGCTTCGTCATTTTATTAACTGATTTTCAAAATTCTTTTTGTATTCAGAAAAGTATACCCCCGAAGTGGTTCCATGCCATCAAGTCAGGATCTAGTATTAGAATCCCAAGAAAATCGAGAGAATAGGCACGTCCAACGTCTTTCCTGTTTTTTTTTCTGAAGCTATTCAGGTATTTGCGTCTGAAAGACATCATCTCAAGGATTCTTCCACTATGCTGAGCTTACGATGGATCCTTAACTTTAAGGAGTTAGGGAGTTAGACTTTAGATATAAAAGGTACGTATTGACTCTCAGTTAGGTATATTCTTTCAAGTTGACTTAGAGAGCTATTATTAATTTCACGAAAAAAATAAAAATATTTTTTTTACAAAAATACCGACACCACTTCAAAACAAAACTACTTCAAAATAAAAATGTAATGTTGTGTGTTTTATTTTATTGCTACTAAGTTGGCAAACAAGCAAACTGCCCACCTGATGGTAAATGGTAACAGTCACCTATAATACATGTGGTTCCTGTGCGATTCGCAGTAAAACTGCAAGCCCCACAAGCACCACAGTGTACGTTGCCAACTTGTGACATCAGATGTAAAGTCACGGTACCCAGTAATTTCAGTGCCATATCTTACCCTTCACACCGGAACACAGCAATGCAAGCACTGCTGATTTGCGGCAGAAATAGGTAAGACGGAGGAATTTTTATCCTTGCCTTAGCAAGCATCAAAAACGATAGTATTTTTGTTTTTAATTATATCCCAATTTTTGTGACAGGTATCTCTGGCAGGTATGTCATCCATCATATTATTATTAGATGAATTCGAAACAAGCTCAAACCTGTTTTTGATGTGCTACCATCATCAACGCTGGCCAAGTGCGGGTTGGTCGACTTCACAACCTAAGAATTTCTTTACACGTGTGTGCAGCTGTCGGCGCGCCGGCGCGCTACTTAGTGGTAGGTATTTATAACGCTGCATTGCGTGAGTGACAGGGGCGTGCATGTACTAAACAAGATTATCAAGAAGAAAGCCACAAATCGCTATGAATATCAAGCAACCGTATTAGTTTCTAAGCAAACTGGTTTTAAAATATTAATTAATATTCTACCACCTTAGGCCTGTAAGAAAACTCGGGAAGTACTACACAGCTAGCGTTCTTTACCATGATGACTTTACATTTGACGACACGGTTAGCGCACAGAGTTCGAGTGATCGCCTACTACGCAACTGGTCGCGGGTTCGATTCCCAAATATTTTTAACCGACTTCAAAAAAGGAGGAGGTTATCAATTCGGTTGTATTTTTTATGTTTGTTACCTCATAACTCCGTCATTTTTAAACCGATGTCCAAAATTATTTTTGTATTCGATAGAGTATAGAGCAAGGGTGGTCTCATGGTCACCAAAGTCAGGATTTGATGATGGGATCCCATAGAAAATCGAGGAAAGCACTAAAAACACACTTCTTTCACTAAAAAGATTTCATTCACTGAAAAGTTAAAAATAAAAAATATTTAACAAAAAATAAAAAACGACTTCAAAAACACTGAAAGCTTAAAAATAATATAAGAATAGGTACAGACAACATCACACTTCTATATTGAAGTCGGTGACAAATTTTAACACTTTCTAGGAGATTATCGTTTGGCGCCGACTTCAATACAGAAGTGTGATGTTGTCTGTACCTATTCTTATATTATTTTTAAGTTTTCAGTGTTTTTGAAGTCGGTTTTTATTTTTTGTAAAATATTTTTTTGTAGTTACGGGACAAATATTATGTATGGAATACAGAAATATGTTCCGGTCTGGGCGTATGTGCATGTGATATGTAATATATTCTATGTTTGTAACTTTGATGACACGGTTAGCGCAGAGGTCGAATGATCGCCTATTGCGCAACGGGTCGCGGGTTCGATTCCCGTACGGGACAAATATTTTGTATGGCCTACAGAATTTTTTTCCGGTCTGGGCGTATGTACATGTGATATTCTATGTTCGTAACTGCACCCACAACACAGGAGAAAATCTTAGTGTGGGGCGACGTTATCAAAAAGAAAAAAACTGCACCTACGACACAGTTGAAAATCCTAGTGTGGGCCGACGTATTTATATAAAAACACTTTCATTACTGAGTGACTGACAGATTACGCACAGCCGTAATGTTGGAAATTCGCCATCTAAGGGGGTAAAACTAAAAAATAATAGTTTGTATGGAACCTCTATGACATTTATGCGGGCGAAGCAGCGGGCAAAAGCAAATATTTTATAAAGTTTCACAAAATTCCGCTGATCAGATATTTTCTTTTAATACAATGAAGTGATCTTTACATAAATCGAACGGAAATTTATGTTAATTACTTTTTACTTTTTTATAATCAACTCACGCTTGACCATAAATATTACGAAATTTAAAAGATTCCTAAAATACTGTTTTACTGTTCATAATCATATATAATACATAGGCTCGAATAAAACTCTATTATTTAGCTACATGTATAATGTGCTGTTGATTCTACCTTCTAAAGCTTTGATGCAAGGCGTTGTGAATAAAGGGGGTAACATTAAGTATTTAAAGGAATCCAGCAATAAAGTTTTATAGGAAACATTATTTTGAACCTATAAATCGTTGCATATTTACTTGAAGAAATTATCATACTGGTTTATTAACACTGCACTGTGCTATATGGCCGCGGCAATAAAATATAAACATTTGGGAAATAAATATTTACCACTTTTCTTTCAGCATTTTTTGTATGCATTTGATTTAACATTTCGTCTTTGACTTCTTTTATTAGCGATTTTTACACATAAAATAACTTATAGAAAAAAAGAACAAAAAACATATTTTTTTACACATAAAATAATTTAGGAAGAAGGATTAAAATAGTTTTCTCCTTTATAATACCTAATCCATTATTTACACTATTCACCATATTACTACACTAATCTATAATAATAATGAAAGTTAACAAAATAAACGCAAACTGCAAAATTAAAATTCGATCGTAAAGAAACACGTAATATATTTTTTTGCGCCCGCGACACGAAGCGACATGACCATACCCTGAGACGACTTGGCGAGTACTGTCTTATATGGAGCGCGATTGCAACCAAGCGAAATTATAGAATTTTCGTCATTTTCCTAAATATTTTATATGACATCAAAAAATCTGTCTTCACAGTTCACTAGATAATAACGAACTACATGGTTTGGTATAAATTTTATACTGTTTTATGTATATTTCGATTTCAAATCGTGGTTTTAGTTTTTGATTTAGACCTATGTTTGGATTTTTTTTCTATCAAGTGAAATGGAGTAAATCGTGTTTATGCTTTCACAGTTCACTAGATTATATCTTCAAGTTTAAGGTGTGTGAATTTCAGAATTGTGGGTTCTAATATTATCCAGATCTAGACGTTCTATGATCGGCAAATTTGGGAAATCCTCGCCTTAATATAGCACTTAACAATAGCAATAAAAATCTCATCATTTCATTTACTGATACCTGTCAAATTGGAATTGTTTAACAGGTTTTTGAGTATCAAAGATTAATTGTTACAGATAAAATGACGTATTTTCTTTTAAACAAAAAAGAATAGTGTATGTAACTCGCGGTACATCGATTAGGCAGATTGAGCCGACGTCCTTTCAAAATAATGTCAGAGTGA
Source organism: Schoenobius gigantellus (assembly GCA_963935595.1). NCBI lineage: Eukaryota > Metazoa > Arthropoda > Insecta > Lepidoptera > Crambidae > Schoenobius > Schoenobius gigantellus. Next base: position 9,585,037 of record OZ012556.1, on the reverse strand, counting down.
AAAAAAATTTGTAGATCAACAATTTTCCCTTATAATTAAGACATCTAGATCAAGGTTGCTGTTTATTCAGTTTTCAGAGAAAGGTAACTGCAGCTCTACAGCTGCCGGGCGAAGCAATGATTCCCGCTTTTTTGAATAAAGATTGAAATTAACATGCAATGACGCTTCGCGAGGGTGGTTTAACTTTCCCCCTGGTAGATACGAATAAATTTGTTATGCTTCTACGTCTTGATTTGCTTACTGGTATATATATGTTTATTCACCCAAAATACTAAATTTAGCCTTTCGTCCCTAATAATATTAAGCATCCAACCAGATTGCCTAAATTTTGATGAATCAGACTTGGAACCAAATTTCGGCCATAGTATAATAATAATCATCACTCGATACGAATGTCTTGAGATGTATGACAAAAAGAGTCAACTCGTGAATGCGTCTACCTGAACACAGGAGGATAAATGCAGCCACATAGCGTGACACTTAGTATATGTTGTTTCTATTGATATCAAATGAGTAATTATTTAATTTGTGTAAAAAAATTACAACTAAGACGTTCACTTCTTTCGGGGTCAGCAAAAGTGGCCACTACTGATTTATGAATTATGAACTACTATGTTTTTGTAATAATATGTGTATGATTATGAACCAAAAAAATATATAGGGCAATATCATTTGACTTGGGATTATCAGCTATTGGCAGTTGTTACTCTGGGCGCCCCATTCCACCGTTCCGAAGTAGAAAATAAGTCTTTAGGATTCGATTGACGCCATGACGATTCGAAGAGATTCCGCTTCTCGCTTGACTATGACTGCGCTGCATGGGATGTAGTTGAGAGGACAAAAAGTAGTCAAGTCATTTGATAGATTGTATCGTTGTAACAAAATGGGTCTATCTTCACGGGACTACTTACAGTCCGTGACTACTTACGAAAAAAAATCTGAAAAGTTTTGACAACCTTCAATTGCTTCACATTTTAAAATTTTCTTTATTTCTGATGTCATATCCTTCATGATAGAGCAAGACAATTAATTGCATGTATCCAAACTATTATAAATCTTTTTAATTTTATGAGGGTACGAGTATATGTGCTCGCCAATTCACACTGGGCCAGCGTTGTTGACTAAGGCCTACTAATCACCCTAACATAGGGTAGGCTCGAGCCCCTCGGTGGGGACGTATATTAGTTGTGATGATGATGACATGTGAAAAGTAACTTATATCCAGATAATATGGATAATTGAGCTTTTCACACTTCAATATAATTTTTAATTTAGCTCGCCTTGAAATCTGAATTTGCTCGTGTCAAATTTCCCTGTTTTTAATTTTCCTGGCCCTGATATCGAGCAAAAGTTTCCTGGCCTTCGTAAAACTCGTTCTGATCCCAATCTTTTAACTTCTTCCACCTTGGTCTACCCTTTAATGCATATTGGTAGTAGGCAGTAGTGATGGCTAAATCCTCCTTGTTCTTTCAATAAATCTGCCTGTAAAAGTTCAGAGAAAAGGTAAGTTGTAGAATTACAAAAATTGTTGTTATGCGGTTTAAAAATGTTACATCTATGTTTTTTAAATTTTTGCTCTCTTCTCGCAACAGGTATTGAAAAACTATATCTGAAGTTTTACGAAACATGGAACCAGCTGCCAGAAAGCGCTTACTAATATGAGTTTCACGTTTAAGGATGTTTCTTTATAAACATCTATAAAGTGTCTCCCGTGCGGAAGTAGGTCATCATGAGTAATTATAACACCTAAGCATTAGACTACTTTTTGTCAAGAGTTGAACGGGTTGCCATGCAGGTGTAGCCGTTCATCATCATCATCATCACAGCCCATATACGTCCCCACCGAGGGGTTCGAGCCTACCCTATGTTAGGGTGATTAGGCCTTAGTCAACCACGCTGGCCCAGTGCGGATTGGTCGACTTCACATACATCATTGAATTTCTTCGCAGATGTATGCAGGTTGCCTCACGATGTTTTCCTTCACCGTAGGACTGTCAGACAAATGTACATATGAAATTCGAAATAAAAAACACATTGGTACATGGCGGGTCTCGAACCCCAACCTCCCGATTGGAAGGCAAGTGCCGAGTCCACAGCGCCACCGACGCTCCGGTGTAGCCGTTGCGAGGCTACTATTGACTTTTATGGAGGTGAATACATGGTTGGTTTCTAGATATTTTTGTACTTCAAAATAACAAAATATTTTGTCATTTTTCAGCCCCCAAACGTTGAACTTGGATTTCATGCTTAGCATGTGATTCCTTTGTGTCTCCAAATAAAAAAGAAGTGTTCCTCTCGGTTATATTAGGTGGTACCAGGTTTATTGTATCTGCATCTGGTTCACACCCTGTATCATTCATTCTAATAGAAGGCGTTATATCTGCTATGATCGAAGGTTGATAGCGAAATGGAGTTTGCCTTCTCAATTTTGACCTCGAGGATACGTGATTCTTCACTTTGGGAAATTAGCTCAGATTTTATCATGGTGTAAAATCTATATAGCCACTATCTGTGAGGTGATCTTTTTCATTAAGGCGAATGGTGTTTAAACCAGAGCACAACAGAATACAATTTAACAGCTTTTATTTAATTGCCTTATATTTTTGTTTGCTCAATGATTATATGTATGCGCGTCATCTTCGCTAAAGCATAAGCTAATTGAACTTTACAGATTGCAAATCGGAGCCGACATTCTTCGTCGGATGAAATCTTATCACCAAAGAGGTCTTTATGATAGACGCAGTCAACCACCCATGATCTCCAATTATCCGCATTAATATCGTCTATTTTTAGATAAACTTTCCATGTGGCAGAGCTACTTAGGGAGGTGGCTCCCAGTTGGCTAGGTCGCAAAGGATCGTGTGCTCCGTAATTTTTAAGTGCTAGCCAGCTAATGAAGTAGGCTGCGTAGCTAGTATATTATGTGTAGGGGCAGGACCGGCCCTACCATAGGGCGAACGGAGCGGCCGCTCCAGCGCCAAGTTCCAGGGGGCGCGTCAGTTCAAAAATTATCCTCGCTTTTTCAATCTTTGGGCGCAAGGGGAGCGCCATAATTGGAACTCGCTTCATCTTAAAACTTGCCTTGAGCCGGCACTGTAGGGGTCGGATCATTAGCCGACGCGCAGTTCAAAAGTGACGGCTTATGACGGCTTTACAGCCGATAGTGAGGGCTGGGCAGTCGACAGTGAGGGCTGCGCAGTTGACAGTGTGGGCTGCGCAGTTGACAGTGAGGGCTGCGCAGCTGACAGTGAGGGCTGCGCAGCCGACAGTGAGGGCTGCGCAGCCGACAGTGAGGGCTGCGCAGCCGACAGTGAGGGCTGCGCAGCCGACAGTGAGGGCTGCGCAGCCGACAGTGAGAGCTGCGCAGCCGACACTATTACATGTAAGGCATGCTAGAATGGTGAAGTTGTTCGACCATTCAAGAGTAGAGTCGCAAGTTTGCCATCCAGAGAGTGACCATTCGTAAGAACAAAGCAATTTATGATACGAGTGCTAGTTTCTAAAACATGATACGTATGCTGGGATGATGAATTTATTCCTCCATTCATGTGTGGAGTAGCGCATCTGCCGTCCGGAGAGCGGGCATTCGCAAGAGTAAAGCACTTTGTGATACAAGTGCTAGTTCCTAAAGCATGATACGCATGCCAGGATGATGAAGTTATTCCTCCATTCATGTGTGGAGTAGCGAGTCTGCCGTCCGAAGAGCGGGCATTCGCAAGAGGAAAGCACTTTGTGATACAAGTGCTAGTTCCTAAAACATGATACGCATGCTAGGATGATGAATTTATTCCTCCATTCATATGTAGAGTAGCGAGTCTGCTGTCCGGAGAGCGGGCATTCGCAAGAGGAAAGCACATTGTAATACAAGTGCTAGTTCCTAAAACATGACACGCATGCTAGGATGATGAAGTTGTTCCTCCATTCATGTGTGGAGTAGCGAGTCTGCCGTCCGGAGAGCGGGCATTCGCAAGAACAAAGCACTTTTTTAACTTGTACACTAAATAAAGGAAGGATCTTACCTCAAAATCTTCAACAGCTATTCTTAAATAACTTTCAAATATATATATTTCTTATATCAGCAAATAGCGCACAAAAAAAAACCTACTTTTTATTGTAATTAATTGTGTTACTTAATTTAAACAATATAGTTTTAACAATTTTGCACACTGCTCACGACAAAATTCAAAAACGTACTGAAGAGAAAAGCTAGTCGGCGATAGCACCCGCACTTACTTACATACCCTCATTGAAAATGTTAGGTGAATAATTGTATATAGGGTAGATGCACACTGCAAACAGGTAAAATTCAAAGCGTTAATCTCACAGTGGATCGAGCGAAGGCTCGAACACCTAAATATGTTTTTTTTTTGTTAATTTTACTTAAATGAATTTTATTGAAGTTATGGACAATAGGCGAGCCCTCTTATAAAATATAAATATTAACACATTCTCAAGCGAAAAGCCGGACACTGTAAAAAATACTTATATATTTTTGGTGTAATGAACAATTAATTATTAAAACTTGTTGTTTAGTTTTATGTAATAATAAATAATGCAACTTATAGATCAGCATCATTCGGCTCCGTAAGGATAGTGAACACCATCATCATAAAATCATTTTATATAGGAAGAACACGAACACCACACGAACAGACTGTTTGATTGCTTATGATCTGCCTATGTCATTGGAAGCCTCTTTGATGCTTCTATCATTTCTCTCGTTCAATGCAGTCATCGGTATTGTAATATTTATAATATAATTAACGGGCACGATTATCAGCGTAAGTTATGTCTGGCTGTGCATCAATTTAATTTGTATACGTTCTCTGTGTGACGTAATAGTAAAGGACTCGCCCTTGATGACACAGCTACTTTGGAGCGTAATAATGTTTACATATTTTGATTGCCGAGTGGTAACTTGACTACCATATTGCACTTATCGCAACAGGTGATTAAAAACATTTGTTTACATTGATAAGCACGATCCAGGTGTCTTGGCACGTGGTTATTGACAAAAGCACACATTGCGTTCTCTCTGACACAAAAATTGTAATCTGATTCTCTATGATAAACCGGCTTTTGTATTTCACATTAGTTTAATGTTTTAGAGAAAGTATGACACCTTGTTATTTTATATGGTGTTTGAGCTTCGGATGTAGCAAACAACTCAAATAGCAAAAATAGTGTGGACAGAACGTGTAATATCGTATTCTTCGTTGTCAGTTTTCTTGTTTGAACTGCTGAAGACATCTTTAAAATATTTTATGGCAGACTGTGCACCGGGAGTGGTGAGACCTTAATGACCGGCCTTTTGATGACACCACCTTTAGTTTTCAGACTGACGACCCGGACTTGTCCATCTTTACCTGGGTGAGTATCCACAACTCTAGCAAGTGCCCACTTGCCAGCTGGTAAGTTCGCATCGTGAACAATGACGACATCATCAATATTAATATTTGCTTGTTTCTGTTGCCACTTTGATCGTGCCGAAAGCTGAGCAAGGTATTCAGCGCGCCATCTCATCCATATATCGTGAAAGATCTTCTGTGTGAGCTTCCATCGTGTCCTTTCATCTGTTTCAGTGTCGTAAATGGTGAGGATTGGACCACTTGAGAAGAAATGCGATGGAGTCAAAAAATTTATGTCGTTTGGATCTTCACTTATTGCACACAGGGGTCGAGAGTTTAAGCAGCCTTCGAGTTGTGTCAGCAGGGTGGTAAATTCTTCATATGTGAATTTTTGCTCACCGACCACTCTTCGCAGATGAAACTTTAAACTTTTGACAGCGGCCTCCCAAAGGCCCCCTGCACTCGGCCAAGATGGAGCGTTGAAGTGCCAAATTATCTTCATTTCACTTATCTCTGCTAAAAAGTCATCAGATAAAATTGATTTTAGCTCCAACAATGTTGTGTTCAGTACCTTATTAGCCCCAACAAAATTGGTGCCGTTATCACTGTAGAGATGCCCAGGGGTACCTCTACGCGCTGCGAGACGTCTCAAGGCGGCCAGGAATGCTGACGAAGTCAAGTCGGATACTAGTTCGAGATGTACAGCCTTTGTCGTCATACATATAAAAACTGCAATATATCCTTTTGTTGTTCTAATACCCTACCCTAATACCCAATAGACCTTTGCTGGCCTTGACATCAACGTATCCCGTAAAATCTACTCCGGTATGATAAAAGGGTCTGGTAGGGTTGACTCTTGCTCCAGTAGATCGCCCATCAATGGATGCTGTTGTATTGGCTGGTATCTTCTACAAGTGACACACATATGTAGGCGTTTTTTGACTGCTCGGTTTCCACCTATTATCAAATATTCTCTTCTCAGATAAGATAATGTTAGCCGAGCTCCTCCATGAAAAGTGGCCTTATGTGCATAATCTATGAGGAGGTCTGTCAGATGACTAGAGTGCGGTATGATTAGCGGATGCTTCATGTCGTTGCTAATATTTGCGTTCTGTAATCTACCGCCGACTCTCAAAGCTCCATTATTATCCAAATAAGGATTAAGACTGATGATCTTGCTGTTATGTTTGACGCATGAATTTTTCTTAATATTTTGAATGTCTTGTTCAAATTCTATATTTTGTACTTATGCTATTATTTTTAATTTTGCGAATCGTAACCCATCAGCTGTTAAATATGAGTGCGTCGGTTTTTTCCTCTGTATCGCGCGCGTCACCCAGGCAAGGACGCGCGATGCTCGAGTGAAACTGCTATGCTTGCATAGAATGTTTTGAATTACGTCCGTTTTTTCATTGATTATTTGAACTGTGTTACTATGGATATGGTTTTTAATTTCGAATTTAGTTTCAAAATTTCGTGTTTTGTGTTGAATATTTGATGTTTGAAGCCATGATAGTCCATTCCACCAAAGTGTGTGCTCTTTTAATTGTTTCAAGGGCACACCACGACTTGCACAGTCAGCTGGATTTTCACTTGACTTGATATACCTCCAGCTTGTTTTTGGTATAATTTCAATAATCTTTTGAACCCTGTTGGCTACAAATGGTTTCCACTTGCTAACATCTCCTTGAAGCCAACCCAGAACTGCTGTTGAATCACACCATCCATATATTTCCAATTTGTGGCTATTAAGACTTTGCACTACCTTAGTCATTAATTTTGCGAGTAGCTGTGCCCCACATAATTCTAATCTAGGTAATGATGTGCTTTTATTGACTGGCACTATTTTTGTTTTGGAGGCTAAAAGTGTGACTGTAGTCTCATTTTGCTTTTGAATCCTCACGTAAATAACTCCAGCGTAAGCTTTTGTAGACGCATCGCAGAAACCGTGGAGCTGAATTGTATCACTCTCTTCACTTCCTATCCAACGTGGTACTCTGATCTGATCGATGCTTTCTATATCTTCTCTTAGTTGGACCCACTTACGGAACTGCTCATCGGGTATTTCATCATCCCACTGAAGGTCTAGTGTCCATATAACTTGGAATAACAGCTTCAGCTGAACAACCACCGGCGATAACTATCCAAGGGGGTCGAAGATTTTAGAAATTTCAGATAATATAACCTTTTTTGTTGGTTTTTTAGATGACCTTCTTGACATTCTACATTGGAAGGTGAAAACATCTTCTTTTGAATTCCAAGATAGCCCCAAAGTTTTGGTGGACTCTTGGTATTTGAAATCAAATGTGGAAGAAGTATCGTCGCTTACAAGAGAAGATTCATTGGATGCCCACTTACGCAGGTTGAATCCTCCACTTTGAAGTAATTCTACCAGATCCGACTTTAACTGTTTAGCATACTCTACTGTAAAATGCCCACTCAGCAAATCGTCCATATAAAATTGTTCTTCCAACACTTTGGCTGCTGCCGGAAATCTATTTTGCTCATCTTGTGCTAAGCGCTTTAGAGTCATCATTGCCAAAAACGGAGCAGCTTTTGTACCATATGTGACGGTCGTAAGCTGGTAATCTTTTAGCTCATCTGTGGGTGACTCACGCCAGACGATTTTTTGATATTTTTGATCTTCGGTGTGAACATGGATTTGCCGGTACATTTTCTCAATATCTGCAGTTAATGCGAATGGATATTGTCGCCACTTCAGAATAAGCATCAAAAGATCTTGCTGCAAATTTGGACCTCGGTACATAAGGTCATTAAGGCTGTATCCACTTGATGACTTTCCCAAAGCGTTGTAAACAACTCTCAATGTCGTAGTTGTCGAATCGGGTCGACACACACAATGATGTGGCATATAATAATCAACAGGTGTCTTGTTTCCCTTTGTTGCCAGGCGCACTAATTACATATGGCCTAATAAATGATATTCTTTAATAAAAAGTTTATAATCCTGTGCTAACTTGTCCTTTTGGTTAAATTTCTTCTCCAACTGATAAAATTGGGCTACTGCTCTTGACTTCGATTGACCTAGTTTCTCATCTATGTCTGAATATAATGGAAGTCTAACGACATATCTGCCATCCGCTTGACGCTCAGTAGTAGACTGGTATAATTGCAAGCATTGCATATCTTCTGAAGACATGTCATTGCTCTCAGCGACATCTTCTATGGCCCAGAATTTGTGAAGGTCATCATCATCTATCAAGGTCACGTTACAATGATATGATTTCATAACGTTAGCACTACCACACAATATCCAGCCCAAACGTGTTTGCTGAGCGATCGGCATGAGGTCGTTTTCCTTTATAACACCATTTAAAAGTATTGCTGAGTAAACATCTGCTCCCAACAATATGTCTATTGAGCGACTTTTGTAAAATTCAGGATCCGCCAGATTAATGTTTTCTATGTGCGGCCACGATGGTTTAATAAATGTTTTATTCGGCAACTTGTTTATCAAATTTTTTGTGATAAATAGGTCAATATCTAAATTATAGTCGCTATGTAATAATGAAAGTGTGACTGAGATGACTCCATTGCATTTATTTTCCTTGGATCCTATACCGTAAATTAATGCTTTACATTTTTTGTGCTTCAGCCCCAGAAGTTGTGCTGTATTTTCGGTAACTAAAGATATTTGCGAACCTTGATCGACTGACGCTCGTAAAATATGACGTGTTCCATCTGCTGCTGTTACTTGTACCAATGCAGTAGCGAGAAGGATTTCGCATTCTTGACCTTGCAATACGTTAGTTTTTAATTGACTTTGTTGATTTGAGTTACTAGGTGTGGATGATATTTGAGCTTTAGCGTCGGGCTCGACCTCAATATGCAATAGCGTATTGTGGTCTTTGTCGCACTCACGACATTTTTTGTTAGTGTAGCATAGTGACAACTTGTTTACGATATCGTGCCTCATACTTGGTTGCATTTCTAGAAATGTTTCGCAATTGTAAATGCTATGGTCTCTGTCTTTATTGCATGCTGCGCATTTCGCAACCTTACGGTTCGATTCCTGGTTATTTTTAATTTCAGTTTGATGACCAGAAAATGATTTGAAAAAATGTGACCTTTTAAAATTATTTATGGGCGTTTCTTGTTTAGGTTGAGTTTTTTTTGGCTCTAGCTTGCGTTTGGAATAAGATGCTTCTAAGGATGTAAATTTGTTTTCAAGAAAATGTAAAAGATCTTTTAATAAAGGCAATTGCCTTGGATTGTTTAATGACTCAATGTAGTCGATATGTGTATCGGTATCTAATTTGTTGAATATTATGTATACCAAGAGTGGATCCCATGTATCAATGTCAATCCCTAAGGCTTTGATCGCGTTCAAGCACTCGTTCGTTGTATCAAAAATCTTTTTTATTGTTACTGCTGATTGTTATTGTATTGGAGGTAAATTTATTAGGTTACTTATGTGACTGTTGAATATGAGTTTTTCATTGTTATATCTACGATTAAGATTTCCCAGCTTACCTTGTAGTTTTGTGAGCTGATGGTAAATGCTGAATCAGCCGTTCTGGCTCTCCCCGAAGTTTACCTTTGAGATATTGTAATTTTTGAGCATTCGACAGAGAGCGGCTTTTGTGTATAGCCTCTACAAACAAATCTCTAAAGGACACCCACTGCTGGTTGTTCCCTGTAAAGGTAGGAATGTCCATCTGCGGGGTAGCTTTTTCTCGGTGACAATGATCCCACATTTTGCTGTTAATGTTTCGTTTTATATCATTGTATTCTTGCTCATACCTGCTGAAAGCTTGCTCGTACTCATAGTTGTCTTCGTAGAGCTCGCTGTCGATTTCCCAGTGTAGGGAATCGATGACAGACCACCTTGACTGCACTGATCTCAAAACATCTTCAAATTCCCATTTGTCGGCAATTTTATCAAGATCAATGCTACTGACCGTTCTAGAAAATGCCTTGAAGTTGCTCTTCCAGTTTGCTGCTGGTTCCTAGAGCGGTGCTGCGTGGTGTATGTGTGACATGTGGTATTGATGACTGCTAACCTGGTGGTGACTCGGCACGAGATGTAGGTGCTCGTCCCCCAACTGATAAGGGAGTTGCCGGCCGCAGGAGCTGCTTCTCCTCCGGTTTTGTGTCAGAGGGTAAGTATTTCTGTATGTGTGCTCGTGTATCAATGTAAAATGCAGATGCTCGCTTGTAAGCATCACTCAGAAAATAATCATGTGATTTGTCCTCATACTAACATAACTTGATGTGGTTACACTGGAACTCTTGCCAATAACCTTCCAACGTGCTCAACCGTTTTTTGATGTCGACTGGAGTCTTCCAATCGGGCCCGTCTTTTTTGAAGTTACGGAGAAGAGAATTCATCGCCTCCATTATTTGGTTTTGTGTAATCAGGAGGTCTTCCATGTTGATGAAAAAAATGTAAAAGATAACTCACCGAAGACTGGGACTGGTCACTTACGTAACTCCACGTGGCAACGTGGTGCACAAAGATCACTTTTCACGAATTTTGTCATGCGAAATTAGTCCCGCTTTCGATGGCTCGAAGGACCAATTGATGTAGGGGATAGATGCTACACCAGATAAAATGACACTGTTTGTATAATATTGATATAATATTGCCACACAATTACTTAACCCTAAGATGTTACATGCGGAGGTATGAGTCGCGAGGTGTGTGTAAACCGACTGCCCGCGTTTTGATTCAAATGCAATGCACTGACGTTAGTGCTGAATCGGCAATGTGCGGTGTGTGCACCGTACAAATCCTCTTTAACAATTAATTATAAGAACTTGTTATTTAGTTTTATGTAATAATAAATATTGCAACTTATAGATCAGCATCATTCGGCTCCGTAAGGATAGTGAACACCATCTATGACCCATAAAATCATTTTGTATAGGAAGAAACCTCTTTAAAAATATTAATTTTCTTGTAAAAACTATAATGCAGCCTCTTCAATTAATTGTCACTTACTAGTATTATCTTGTGAAATTTACACTCGTGGACAACTTCAAAGGCCTAGCAAGTCACATGACAACTTTTAAAACCTAGCAAGGGACATGACTTGCTAGGTTTAAAAGTTGCCAATGTTACTTGCTTGGTTTTTTAAATTGTCTTTTACGTTACTCTGCATAGCGACTGTGTACTTGCTAGGTTTTTTAATTTTCAAAATCCCTTTTCTAATGTCCTTTTAGACATTTTACATAACACCTACGTCAACAGTTTCGGCAATACGCTGGATTTATTTTTCACTAATTTTAATATAGAATTAGTTATTTCCAAGTTTCCTTTAGTAAAAGAAGATACTCAGCACAACACTCTTGACATTAAGATAATTGACATTTTCGTAGATCATTTACCTAAAGATACTATACGTAAAAAGTACTCTTTTTATAAAGCAAATTATGATGTTATTAACGCTGAACTTGCTGCGACTGACTGGGAAAATTTGCTTTCATCTGGCACAGTAGATGATGCTGTCGCTAATTTCTATTCTGTTCTCAATCAAATAATAAATAATTTTGTGCCTATGGTTGATACAACCCTTTCTCAAAAATATCCTGTATGGTTCAATAGGGCACTTGTTTGTTTACTGAAGGAAAAAAATAAAGTTCATCGCAGGTGGAAGCGTTACAACAATCCGATAGACTATGACATTTTTTCGTTGCTTAGAAAGAGAATTAAAGCTATTCAAAAAACATGCTTCGATAAATATCTTTCCCTATGCCAGGAAAATATTAAAATAAACCCAAAACTCTTGTGGTCTTATGTAAACTCGAGACGAAAGTGTCAAACAGCTTATCCTAGTTCTATGATTTATGAAAATAGAAAACTATTAAATAATGCAGATATCTGTTTGGCATTTAACGAGCATTTCCAGAGAGTGTTTGCTCCACCTTCAGGCCCTATAGCTTCGAACGACGAATTTTATTCGAATGACCATATAAACACCATTTCTATCTCCAGAGATTCGGTGTTTAACTTACTAAAAAAATTAGATGTAAAAAAAGGTGCTAGTAGTGATCAAATTCCACATATATTTATTCAAAGGTGCGCTCAATCCCTCTCTTATCCCTTGTGTATTCTCTTTAATCGTTCTATGTCGGAAAGCGCTTTTCCATCAAAATGGAAAGAAGCAAATATAGTACCCATTCATAAAAATGGATCTAAATGCAATATAGAAAATTATCGTCCTATCTCTATATTGAATGTGTTTGGAAAATGTCTGGAAAAAGCCGTCTATAATAAAATATATCCCATAATAAAAAAAGGAATACCTGAAGAACAGCATGGCTTCGCAAAAGGACGATCTACTGCTTCCAATCTGGGAGTGTTTGTTGGAGACTTGCACAAGGGTATGGGATTTCAGTCTCAAGTGGACGTGATCTACACGGACTTCGAAAAAGCTTTCGACCGGGTAGATCACGTCATTCTGTTGCGTAAGTTGTACCGACTTGGAATACATGGTGATTTGCTTCGATGGGTAGAATCGTATATTTCAAGTCGTAAACAGGCAGTCGTCATAGGTGGCAATCGTTCCAACTACATAACTGTAACCTCTGGTGTGCCGCAAGGCTCTTTATTCGGACCACTTTTATTCAGCTTACATAAGTGATATTGGTTCGTGCTTAAAACATGCAAAATTAGTACTATATGCTGATGATACTAAAATATATATTAAAGTTAATTCTTTAGAAGACTGTTTAAAGTTGCAGGAAGATTTAAACCGACTCTCTTTATATAACAGTAACAATAGAATAACTGTTAATGCTGCTAAATGTTTACACGTACAATTTACTAGACGCAAAACACCAATTAGTTTTAATTACAAACTGGATAATATTGTAATAAACAAGGTCAATTCTGTAAGGGATCTGGGAGTGTATTTAGATTCAAAATTAACGTTTGTTCCTCACTTTGAATATATTATCAACAAAGCATATAAAAATTTGGGTTTCATCTTTAGAACTACTAAGGAATTTCATGATGTCTCCTGCATGAAAGTTCTGTATTATGCTTATGTTCGCAGTATTCTTGAATACTGCAGTCCAGTCTGGAATCCAAATTATATTACGCACGAGCATGCGATTGAGAGGCTACAGATCAAGTTCTTAAAATATTTGAATTTTCGTACTAATAATGGAAAAAATGGTTGTGATTATGTCGAATCATGTAAAAAATATCGCTTAATGACTTTAACTGACAGACGTCGCTTGCTCGATATGAGTTTTTTGTATGACATATGTTCTAGGAAGATTGACTGTATTGAACTTTCCAACAAAATGCTAAATTTTAATACTCCCGCTAAAAAAACGAGGCATACCCAACTTTTGGCGCGTCGGTGGCGCTGTGGACTCGGCACTTGCCTTCCAATCGGGAGGTCGGGGTTCGAGACCCGCCATGTACCAATGTGTTTTTCGTTACGAATTTCATATGTACATTTGTCTGACGCTCCTACGGTGAAGGAAAACATCGTGAGGCAACCTGCATACATCTGCGAAGAAATTCAATGGTGTATGTGAAGTCGACCAATCCGCACTGGGCCAGCGTGGTTGACTAAGGCCTAATCACCCTAACATAGGGCAGGCTCGAACCCCTCGGTGGGGACGTATATGAGCTGTGATGATGATGATGACCCAACTTTTATATATAACATTGGCGCGAACGAATTATGAAGCTAACGATTTGTCTTTTAGATTACCGAAAACGTTCAATAAATTCTTTTCGGATACTGATTTATTGACTACGTCCAAACATAAATTCAAGTCGCAAGTATTTAATATAATTTTTGAGCATTACAAATAGTGGAGGTAATAAGGAGAATGAATAATATTGATTGATATTTCTAATACTATTAAGAAAGTAAATAATAAATAAATTATTCTGTACATTATAATAATTCTAAAATAAGTAATTCTTAAATATTTGTGATGATAATAATAAGGCATGATTCTATTTTGATTTTATTAATATTATTTATCCTATTATTATGATAATTCTATTTTTCTCATTGGTAACATGTAAACCGACCACTAAATGACGCTTGGTCATGTAACGTTGTGTATCGGACAATAAATACCTACACCTACATAAAATGAACATTCAACACCAAACATCTACTCAAAATTACATACATCCTCACCTCTACACCCTACACACACACGTCTTCACATAATAGTATGCATTAAGTATGGCTGATTTTTATAGAATATGTTGAAATTATCTACTACCAACCAACTACCTTCCGAAACATTTTTTTAATCGCTAACTGTATGAGTAACATAGTATGTTTCTGTAATGGTCTTATGTGTAAGTAATATGTAAGGCTAATAGTTTATAAGTTATGCTGTTGAAACATTGATTATGAAAAAAAAAAAAAAAAATTTAACAATGCGAATCGATGCTTCTTAACCTAGTAAGCCACAAAATGCAAAAACCCGTTTTTCTTTAGTGGTGTCCCTTACTAGGTTTTGAAATTGCACAGCCCTAGTAATATTATAAAGATAAAGTTGACTGTGAAATTCTTCTTTTTGCACTTGTAATGTTTACAATGGGGAAGATTCTGAAGATTCTCTGTGTGTATTCTGAAGAATCTTAAAGGAGAAACATCCTGTTCAATCAAAGTGGTTAATCTTAATCGAAGTTTCGAACACGAAATTTTCTGTGTAATTGGAGTTGGAGAGTTCCTGTTCTTCATAGACGCGGGTACGTTTACGCTAATATTCGCTTAACTACGTATTTAAAATTTTAATTACGGACGAAGCACGCATCCAAATTACTTTAATTTTACTTTTAATGGAAAACCTTGACCTGTGTATTTAAAAAATACTTACATATATGTATACTAAAATGTTTTTTTTTTCTCTAAATCCTTAACTCACCCGTGTTAATTATCAATCATATTGTACACGTGAAAATAATGTAGTAACAACAAATTTGCTGAAACTTTTTTAATTAAGTAATTCTTTCTTCAAGCACCTAACATATATGACGTAATCGGGAATACACGATTTCAATAAAGTAGGTGTTTTCACGTTTGTTATTTTGTTTTATAAGTTTATTAAAAAGCGTGTCCAATTTGAATATTGAGTGATTATTAGTAGACACTCGATTCAAATACCTGTCTCATATAAATAGAAAGTTCTTTTTATTCTTGTACATCATACAATTAAAATTTTCAAGTTCATTGACTGTAAACTGGAGAAATGGTGTATCTAGAAAATTCTCGATCTTTTCTCAATTACTTGTCTGAGAGCGGGAGATCAGGAACGATCTTAGTAAATATTTTATCTAAGACGTAATAGACATTAAAATAAATAATTTCTCATTTTGGTTTGAACTAGCTAATTCTGATGAATAAGATTTTTTACTTAGTGTTTATGAAAGTACAAATTCAATTGAAGTTATTAGAAACGTGTATTTTTGTGGTATTCATAAAAAGTGGAGGAAAATCATTTATTTACTAAAAAATACTAAATATATCGGCGCAGAATAAGTCGCTCAACTACTAGCAGATTGTAAAGTCCGGCCTTTGGATCACGCCACGTGTTTTCGCCGCACGCTACGCTGACCGACCGAATAAAAAGGCCGCACACTGGCTGGGCCGGGCATTCGGTCGGTTCTCAGTGCTCGTCGTGTTCACATCGCTTACGTCTCTAAATATTATTGTTGTGTAGTTTGAAATTAGATCGTGACATAGTGTGGTTTATAATTATAAAACTTGTACTTGTGCTTGTTTACTGATTTTAAGTTGTGGTGATTAATAATAAATTATAATGGAAAATAATGGTGATTTCAATGATAATAATCCCCCTCCTTCAACAAATATACATCTAGAGAACTACTTGATCTACGAAGATGAAAGAACAATGACTACTGCTCATACTTGTTATGACTTCATCATCATCATGATGTTCTTTCATCGTTATGACTTGTCACACGATTTTTTTGAGAGATGTCTAATAACTATATTTTAAACTATTGTTTATAATTTCTGTAGACAATTTATAAAAAATGATTTTATTTTGCAATGGCAAACAAGTAAAAATCATAAAAAAAACTTTTTTAAATACAAGCTTTTATATCATCATAATATTGTATTGTCACGCGATATACTTACATATGCATGCAAAATTTCAGCTCAATCGGAGACCGGGAAGTGGGTCAAATTTACCTTGCAAGATTGCATTACACATAGCGGACAGGTGAAAGTAAAAAATTATAAAAACTTGTAAAAATGTTATAGCGAATACAAGTTTTAAACTTTTGAGCGAGGTTAAAAGTGGTATTCTATTATCTGTGGTATCATCATTGACGTAACGTATAATGATAACATACGCGAGGCGTGGTGCAGTCGAGGTCAAAGATATATTTACAATTGAGAGTTCCAAAAATATATTTACATTTAAATAAGTTTACACAAATTATGACAAATATTTGCTTACAATGCATGTGACAGTTTCATCTTTTCACAGAATGCTCCAAAGTTAAGTTTACAGCCTTTCTTTCATAGAATTTTCATATAAAGAAAAGCTGTAGACTTAACTTTAAAAGAAAAGATTAAACTGTCACATGTCATGCATTGTAAGGAAGTATTTG
Source organism: Schoenobius gigantellus (assembly GCA_963935595.1). Taxonomy (NCBI): domain Eukaryota; kingdom Metazoa; phylum Arthropoda; class Insecta; order Lepidoptera; family Crambidae; genus Schoenobius; species Schoenobius gigantellus. Next base: position 9,568,099 of record OZ012556.1, on the reverse strand, counting down.
TCATAGTGTGTGTAAACTTATTTAAATGTAAAGATATTTTTGGAACTCTCAATTGTAAATATATCTTTGACATCGACGTACAAAGTAACGATATCATATTGTAAATAATAATTAGAGTTATTTTTAAAATCCTATGGGCCAGTTCACTTAATAATGTTTGTATTTGCAAGATATTCGCGTACCCGAATCAAAATGCTTTCAACCGATCCCCATCAATGACAGCTCAAGACAAGTGAACTTGTTAAGTACCTAACGCGTATGTGAAAGACTATCAGATAAATTCTATAAATATTAGTAAAAATACACTTTGAAGTGTTATTATTGCACCCTGTTTTCTGTATCTTAACCGTTCACTTGCGCTGAAAGGGAAAAGTCTTGGAGCTTTATCTACATTTTGACCTTTCCACTTAGAAGAGTCACTAGTTTCACGTAGCCTAAACATTGGAACCGCAAGTACAATTTTATTACTTGTATGTACGTATATTATGCAAATTGCTATTTTCATCGAATGTATAGTAGCGCTTGTATACATAAACTAAATAGTCATCAATATACCGACTAGGTTAAATGTTAAAATAATATACTCGTGCCTCTGGTCCGCCCGTTGTCATCGACTTACTGTGACTACCATTCCAACACGTGAACTAAGATATTAAGCAAATTATTTTTATGGCCAGAATTAAAAAAAAATGAAACTCAGCCAGCATATACCAGTAGCCGGGTTTGGTTGGTGGTAAGGCTTCTAAGCCCGCCTGGTTATTGTAGGTACCATCATCTTATGTACCTAAGTCTGCCGCCATAATAACAATGTTAATTGGGATGGATGACTGAATTCAAATTTTTACATCTCGTCATTAAATATTAAAATACTGTAGAAAAAGATGCAGTCCTGTGAAATTAGAATTAAAATCGGCTTAGAAATACATTAGATACAAGTATTTTAAGTTGTTAATTTGAAGGCGATTACATAGAGAAATCCGACATCAACCGTGACGTCATTGTTGAGTACGGCCATATAAACTCCTTGTAAATTGCCGTTTTGCTAGAAAGAGATGGAGAAAAATCTTAAATACCTTATATCTTGGTTGTTTTTATAGTTATTCCAAAAACCTATTTTTTCTTTCTGTTTATTATATGAATGAGCTTGTATTAAAGCAAAAAAAATTTTTTAGTCATCTAGCCTATTGTTGAGTTCCGCCAATTACAGGTGAGATCGCCAGTTCGTCAGTTGTTGAGGAGTCCAGCGGACCTAAAGGGCTGCATTGGCAGAATCAAAATATGTGACAATAATATGATTCATATTGGTAGTCATAAAATGGCCAACATGTTGCAAATTCATACGAGTACTACTCTGTCAAGAAGGTACCGGGAAAAGATCAATAATACATAAATGTCAGTTATTCATCCAAATTTATTTTATCGCCTTCGAGGTAAGCTCCTTCAGATACGATTACGCCAACGAATTATCAAAACATTTTTAAACGCTTTTTCCGGAATTAAGTCCAGTTCTCGCCGCGACTTCTCCTATACATATGTGAAAATAACTAAATGTATTTGCACATTGAACTAATGTTAGGATATGACGGAAAACTGAACATAACACCTTGTAAGACTATATTCCAGCAAATAAACGATTTGAATTGATACGTCTTTAACCGAATTTCCACACCGAGGATTCCAATACCATCGGACATACGAAGAGTAACTCCCTGGAACTGAGGCACTACGATAAATGGGTCCTTCTTCGCAGTGAATGCGCACACTTGTGTCTTCGTGGGGTTGAACTTAACCAAGTTCTTTGCACCCCATTCGGAGACTCGCCCTAGAGAGTCTTCGACTTCAGACACAAGTTGTAACCGCCTTTCTAGCAACGAACTCCGAGGGACATTCTGGTGGTCGGTATACCGCGCATCACCCGTACTGTCATCTGCATAGCAATGTATGTTCTCAATTGACAACATGTCATTGATATGCAGAATGAACAGGGTTGGGGAGAGCACCGAACCTTGTGGAACACCAGCGTTTATGGGCATGGTTTCGGAGCAGCAGCCGTCGACGACGACCTTAATGCTCCTAACATCCAGGAAGCTGGCTATCCATTTGCAGAGTCCCTCGGGGATTCCATATGATGGTAACTTCGTGAGAAGAGCTCTATGCCAGACCCTATCAAACGCCTTAGCGATATCGAGTCCAACGGCGAGAGCCTCACCTTTGCCCTCCAAGGTTTCCGCCCATCGGTGGGTCAGATAAACTAAAAGGTCACCAGCTGAACGGCCGTGACGGAAGCCGTATTATCGGTCGCTAATCAGCTGGTGTTCTTCTAGGTACCGTAGGAGGCGGGAGTTGATGACTCGCTCCATAATCTTGGAGAGCAAGGACGTTATCGCTATTGGCCTGTAATTTGACGGGTCGGATCGGTCACCCTTTTTGGGAATTGGGTGGACGTGAGCAATCTTCCACGAAGATGGAACCCCATTGTTCTGATAGGAAAGACGGTAAAGGCGCGTTAGTACGGGGGTCAGCTCAGGGGCGCACGTCTTCAGCACCACTGCTGGGATGCCATCCGGCCCACTCGACTTATGGACGTTCAGGAGCTTAAGCTCCCGCCTGACCGCACGTTGTGTAATACGGATTTCAGGCAGGGAACTTTCACACCGAGAGATGGTGGGTGGTGTATTGTCGAGTTAGAGGCAAAGAGTTCAACCAGGAGATTGGCCTTCTCTTTTGCGCTGTGGGCCAGGCTGCTATCAGCTCTACGCAGTGGTGGGAGATTGGACTGGCAGAAATTACGTTGCGCAGCTTTGGCCAGCGACCAAAAAGCACGACTCTCACTGGGATAGCTTCCTAGTCGCTCGCAAACCCTGGCCACGTGTTCCGCCTTGGCTTCAGCAATAGCCTTCCTGTTGGATCTGGAAGCAGCGTTGTACTGACGCTTCTTCTCCGTCACACCAGGATCCCGACTTTTCCTGGCGTTTTCTCAGGCGATGTACGCAGATTGCTTGAGGTGGGCAGTCTTCCTGCAGGTATTGTTATACCAGGGACGACTGCGACCGCCAACAGGTATTTTGGCGTTGGGAATGAATGTTTCCATTCCCATCAGCACCGTTTCAGTGACGCAATCTGCGCAAGTATCGGGATCTTCGGAGGCGAAGCAGAGCTGCTTCCAGGAGTAGGATCCGAAGAATTCTCGGAGTCCATCCCAGTCCGCTGACTCATACCGCCAAACTGCACGACTGCCAGCCGCAGACGCGCGATGGGGCCGCGCAAGACTAGCAGTACTACGGACAAGGCAGTGATCCGATGATCCAAGAGGAGCATCGACCACAACCCTGTATCCGCTTGGTCGTGTAGTCAGCAGAAGATCCAACAGGGAGGCTTCATGGCTCTATATCTGGTATACGGGTGGGCTGTACGACCAGTTGAGAGAGGCCATAGGCCGAAGCCATGTTGAAGACAGTCCTACCAGGGAGGTCAGTGGTCCGGGACTTCAACCACTCTTTATGGTGAGCATTAAAGTCACCAAGGACCACCACCTCCGCAGATGGGTACTGCTCCAACGCTCGGTCAATCCCCTCTTGGACGTGCTCAAAAAGCTGAGCTGACCCTATTTCACTGGCATGGGACCTGTAAAGGCACGCGTAGATTCGGGTAAGGCCCCCATGGTCCACGCGCAGCCATAGTAACGACAGGTCCCGATGCTCGAGGCCCCGAAGGCGGCGACAACAAACATCGCCCCTGACGAAAACGCACACCCCGGCTTTACGTAGGAATGTGTGTTCCAATTCGTAACCGGGGTATTTCAGGTACGAAATATCATCAGGGGCGCATATTTGCGTCTCCGTTAAGAAGAGCAAGGCAGGCTGAGCCGTCTCTAGGTGGTGGTGGACGGCATCAAGATTACTATGTAGACCCCTGATGTTGCAGAAATCCATTTTAAAAGTGGATTGGGTGTCCGCCGTAGGAGCTCGCTTCTTCTTTTTATTAACCTTCATATTTTTAATTGAGCATTTTGGGGAAGGGAATAAATGTGAGGCAGAGTCCCGGTGACAAACAAAGAAAGGGCAGAGTGTAGTACAAAGTGGGAGCGCGGGTTGTGTGAAGAGCTGACACGCAGCACGGAAGGGCCCCCGGTGCCCCCCCGCATGCACCCATCGGGATCCACTCCGGTCTCCTACTCCGGCACGATGACTGCACGACGGGATTTTCGCCGGTTGTGCAGGACAGCCTCCCAGGCAGGATAGTCCTGGGTTCGAGTCCCCTACTGACCGGCAGGTGGCCGACGGTAACCATTTCCACCGGGTCTCCCTGTACCGCGCGTCAACTCCTCACGCCCAACGAACACACTGAGACTTATAACTCTGCTAGTTTCGATTATCACCGTGACTCCTCACCACAAGAGGGACGGGAAGGGGGCATGAAGGAGCGGCTGTCTCTGCCCTTCAATCGAAACGCAAGACTGCTTCACGACCGAAATAGGCAGAGTGGTGGTACCAACCCGCACAGTCCCGGCATTAAGTAGGTGAACCTAATTAGTACCGGGCATTAAGAGGTAAACGGCATCGAAGGCTCGAGAAGCCGGGGTCGCGCACCCGAGTCATCTGAAAAAGCAACCGGACAAGCTGCAATTAGATAACCTCTCTGGCTATAGTTAGAGAAGTGTTACTGACTTGCCTTTTCTGTACTGACTGTAATGGAAGTTGAGCTCAAACTTTTGCTTTGAGGTATGCTGTCAATTGACGACTCTAAAACAATACAGGGAGAAAAAATAGCCCTTGCGGGTTTTCTTGCTGGTTATTTTCAGTACAAGGTCTCCCGCCGTAGACTTGTGAACCATTGGCGTAGCTTCATTGACGTTCAAAAGTTATTATGTAATCCTACTTAAATAAAGTGTATATTGCCTTTGACTTTGAATGACAACGTGTGCCACGAAGTGGTAATTTGGGTTTATGAAAAAGAAAGAAGTCCGGTGGAGTCATATCTGGTGAATAAGGTGATTCCTTGTTTCGATGGTAGTTCTTGAGTTTTTGGTCAAAATTCCTTCACAATGATGGCCTTGCGTGAAGGCGCATTATCGTGGTGCAAAATCCAAGCATTTTCTTTCCACAAATCTGACCTTAAACGCCGCATAATGTTCATATAATATTCTGGATCTACCGATTGACCTTTTGGCAAGAATTTCGAGTTCAAAACACCGCGATAGACAAAGAAATCAACATAATTTTGACTTTTGATCGGCTTTGGCGTGGTTTTTTCGGTTTCGGTTCAGTTGGAAGACGTCGGAAGACGAAGCTTGTTGACTAGTTTGCATGTCAAACTCATAAGCTCACGTCTCGCCACAATGTCAACGCAGTAACAATGCGTTTCATTAATGTTGGATCGGCATTGACTCGATCTAGCATGTACTCAGCGACTCTTATGCGTTTGAGTTTTTAGAGAAAATTCAGGTCCTTTGGGACTAGCTGAGCAGCAACATGTTCCAAAACCAAGTAATTATTTCAAATGGTACGGATATACATACAGAAAGTTCAGCGGCTATCTCTCTCAAACTTGAATGTGGATTTTTAGTCACCATTTCCTTCACATTTGCGATATTAACTTCATTTGAAGACGTTGATGGCCTACCAGTGCGAGCCAGATTTTAACACGTTGTCCTATTCACAAGCACGTGTTGTTAATAATTACCGTAAGTCTTTTGCTACATTTTCACTGACTCTGAATAAGAAATTCCATTGGCGTCCAGAATTGGCGTTTAGTTTCACAGAGGTACTCCTTAATTATGCGTATGCACATAAAAAATTAAAGGAACTAGAATTGTTAAAAACTTATTTATAAACATTAATAACTTACAACCGATATGCGCATAAAATCCATAATGTTAAAAAAGAGAACGATATTTTTCGAAAACTTGATTGATATTTTATTCTGTTTGTACGTCGTACAACAAAACGCATTTGTCATTTCTTAGTTCTTCTCCCAACGGAAATAGTAGGTACATATTATTTAAATATTTATTGAATATCTGCAAGTTTTAAAAAGTAATAATGAAATCAGTACGAGTTAAAAAATCATATAGATTTTTTCATATATTTCATATTACTGTAAATGGTGGGTCAGAATCTGGCATTGTCATTTCAAGTTTCTACCATTAGCGGTTACGGCTCTACGTGCGTCTATAGCTTAATACACGGTGTTTCATAATAACCAATTAATAATCAATTCTTTATCGAAAATTAATTATTAAAATGTCAACTTCCATAATTCCAAAATACTCTATAATATAGGTATAAGTATACGGTGTTTCTTAATAACCAATAAATAATCAATTCGTTATCGAAAACTAATTATTAAAATGTGTTTACACGTAATGTCATTCAACCCAAAATTTTCATGTAAATCATAGACATGATGATACTATGATATACCTACATGAAAATTTTGGGTTAAATGACATTACGTGTAAACACATTTTAATAATTAGTTTTCGATAACGAATTGATTATTTATTGGTTATTAAGAAACACCGTATACTTATACCGATATTATAGAGTATTTTGGAATTATGGAAGTTGAGCTCAAACTTTTGCTTTGAGGTCAGCTTCCAATTGAGTAGGTACTCTGTAACAAACCAAAATTGTAAATGGCGATTTAAAAGAGGAGATAAAAAATTTCAACCTTTCGAGTTTCTTGTCTGTTCTTCTCGAGAAGGTCTCCCAATTTCCGAACAGGTGTAGAGTCAACTTTTTTTTTCATTCCTACTTGTATGCACATACAAGGTTAATATGATTTCTTAAAATTAGATTGTTTTGCTTTGTTTTGACGTCAATAAGTGCGTGTAAAGGCCTATGTTGAATAAAGATTTTTGAATTTGAATTTTAAATTTGAATTATACCACTAGTTTTAAAAGGTCCATTATTTTCGCCAAGGAAAAATTGGTTTTTAATATCTAGATTTTTTAATATTATTACCATTATTACAAACAAAATTTAACACGTAGAAATTAAGTATGATTCGAAAACAGAAACTGACATTAATCTTGATTGACAGAGATAATGAAAATAAGAACGTATCACACGCAATATTGTGCTAGCTAGTGCTTACACCCTGCTTTAGTGCATAACGAAACGAAAGTGTATCTACACTTTAAAGAAACAAAAAAAAGTAGATGCACTTTCTTCAAGACTAAGTGAACTATAAAATAACCTTTATTAACAATCACAAAGTATTAAACACCAACTAACTACAATTATATATCTACACAAAAAAATTGAAGATAAAAAATACGTTTCGTTATGCTCTAAATTTATTCAAACCAGTTAGTACAAATCAGTCAACTAAACCTAGATTCAAGTAACCCGAGATTTTGAGTATTTTGCTGCAAGTGGCCCTCTTAGTCCCCTCACCACGATCGCTTAAAACAGCATTTAAACCAGTAAGATGGAGATTTACGCCCTAATGGCGGTGCTCTGTTTCATTATAGCTTTAACCTCGCTCAAGCGATCATATTATGGCCCGGTTGCCGGTAGCGGTTTAAATTTTATATCTCGATACAATGGACTGAATGGACTTGAGTTTTAGCCAAGCTACGAAAACATAATGGAAGTAGGTTCCTTGTATGAACTTACTGTTTGTTTGTTGTTGTTATATAAAGTATTTATCCCCAAATACGATTTCTGGGAAATGAGGTCTGGAACAATGTAACAATGAGTGTAAACACACCCGTCACCTCTGATGTAGAACGGTTGAGATAGTAGTTGATACGGGTAAGAAAAGAGCACATTACTATTCAGCCGTAAGAAAACTGATTTCTTTGTGAAGTTAATATTTCTTTACATCTGCGTAACGCATCTGTATAATGCAACAAGTAAGGGGAAAAATATGCTTTCAAAACAAATCATACGCGGCCACAGTCTCAAACTGTAACTTTTCCATTTTCTTCTTATGCTGATGTCGTTGTAAAATGAATAAGGGATGAAAAATTTGTGAATTCACACGAGAATTGCGATACGAAATACCAATAAGAAAAACACGCCGCGATATTTTTATTATTTCCCACACACTAAAATTTTGTTACAAAAAAATCTGCTATTCTATTTTTATTTACAGATCACCTGGGTCAGAGCTATATAATGTTTTGTTTTGTGGGTAAAAGATTTATGCTATTTGGGTGGCGGTATGAATAGAAATAAATCCATCTAACAGCTACCGATATATCACCAATGTTTCTAGAGCAAAATGCTATAAATGTTGATGTAGTTCGACAGTTTAACCGGCGCTAGACAGCTTCAGACCTTTGCACACTTTATAGTATACTTTGATTGAACACTGTTACTATACTATTGCTTTCTAGAGATGGTCGTTATTACGATAGCAGATAATATAATGCATTATATGAACGTAACGAATAACACATTATTGAGCAACGGATTATCCTGCTATCATTATAAACTGCTGTTGATGTTGTAGCGTTGTAGCGCAATGACTGACGTTCCACCCATCGCGCTGTTGCCGATAACGTAACGCGAGAGTGAAGCAAAGAGCGAGAGCGCAATAGGTGTGTACGGGAGATAGCAATATAAACTGCACGAGTCACGTCACGACACGATAATCGCAAACCACTAATTTTTGTGCTTTCTCACATTGACGTAAGGTTCACTTTAAAATGTTTGATGATCGCGACGATTTGAAATAACAGGTGAATAATAATTATTCGTTATACTGCTGTTTTGAATGAGATTGCTGTTTAAAATTTTATTGTTCGTTCAATTCTGTTCTGTTCTGAATTTTATATTCATGCATTACGTCACGTCTCTATGGTGGTATGGTTAAGTCCCACCATACCCCCAGGGGTATGGCCAGTGGTATGGTGGGGCCGCAGTGCAGTTATCTATAGTACATGTAGTCCCTGTAACATTTTCGAAAATAAGTATAACCCTGCCTGAGAAGAACTTGTGAGATAAGCTATCAAGTCACAATAGTGAATTTCGCTGCCTGACTTTTTTATGGGCAAACAAGCAAACGTAACACCTGATGGTAAGTGATTGCCGTCGCCCATGGACACGCAACACCAGAGGAGTTACAAGCGCGTTGCCGGCCTTTAAGGTGGGAATACGCTCTTCTTTTGAAAGTTTGAAGGTCACAACTTTGGAACGAATTGTGGCTTGCGGTTCGGAAATACCGCAAGCCACAATTCGTTCCAAAGTTTGACTGTGCGAGGTAGGAAACTTCGTTGCGTTTCTCATACTTCTGGCACGGACTGCCAACCATCTAAGTGATGGGCATGGAATTTTGTGGCGTGGAACGCGGCTGCGTCTGCGCGGCTACCTCTCTTACTTATCCTTCAAACCGGAACAACAGCAATGCAAGCGCCGTTGCCTGGTTGCAAAAATAAGTAAGAGGCAGTCGCGCAGACGCGGAGTAAATCCGTCTGGGCAGTTGCCAATACCTCTTTGAGTAGAGACTCGTACCTAGCATCTACACTGATCTGCAATAAAATCGACCCACCTTTATGCTTTGGTTCAGAGTTCGACAAATCAAAATCTACCATCAATATATAATATCTTTTAAGCCTGATTGTTAAACAAGAGCATAAGCGTACATTAGACCAGTTTTTACTGTGACTAATTTAGGTTTATTGATTTTACAAACTGAACACCAAAATTTTTAAAAATACCTATTTTTTTAAATCAGCAATTTAAAGGGTCAATCAATCTCTAGGAATAATCAAGTTTTAAATAAACATTGATTCAATTAACTTTTAACACTGTATACAGTCACAGAAATTGCGTATAAGGGAAAAATGAGAAACAGGGTTTTCCGAAGAAGTAAGTCTATTCTCAGCAATACTTCTTTTATCCACGTTTAGGGTATGTTAAAATAAAGCTTATGAAGTATGCTTTCAATTTGTATTTGCCGTTTTTGTTTGTCTAATCTTATTTTTTATATACCGATATTTCCAAATCGACACCTATGAGGTGGGTCGATTTTATTGCAAGTCAGTGTATTAAAATAACGGAGTGCCCATTCGACATGTTCTAACTTACTGTGTATTGTTGACAGAACTCCCAAAGACTGGGCCGGGTGAGCCGCGCGGAAACCAAAGCAACTGCGATGGTATTCATCATGATCATAGCGTTCACTGTGGCATGGACTCCCTACTCCTTGTTCGCACTGATGGAACAGTTCGCTACTGAAGGCATCGTAAGTTGAAACTTATATTTGCGCGGCGCTAGGTCGTGGGACTCCCCCGAAGAAGGCGGGTACTTGCCACCATCCAATTTCCCCAATAAGTATCATATACAGTGGATTTCATTTATTACGACCTTGGCTGTAGTGTAGCGACCATTTGTCTATAACGACGTTAAATCTAAGTCCCTTGAATTTAAAGCGTACTTTAGTATGTACTTAATATCGCTATAGCGACTGTTTTAATTAATAACTTGTAACAAATTCTTAGAAATCCCACGATGTTGTGACCGGAGTCGGTCGCCGAAGACAAAAAGAGCTTTCTTATCTATTGTTTACATCGACACAGATGGTCAGCAATTGTGGTGACCTTTACTTTTTGTTTATATATATGTATATTAGCTAGTTATCTAGGTAGGTAAGCGTGTACGTTTCGGAGTTAAAATGGTTCAGTTACAAATAGATATTCCGAGTAGCAACACCGTTTAGTAAACTTTTGAATAAGTAGGTATGACTTCTAGACGCACATTCACTGTTAAAGAAAAGGCGAAAATCATTTTAAACTTGAAAAATGGTGCAAACAATGCTGATTTTTGCAATGAATACAATGTTTCCCATTCAACAATATCTACGATGTGGAAAGACCATGACATTTTTAACAATAAATGAATATAAACCATTGTACATGTCTGTATCTCTTCACCTTTGCCTGTAACGACTTCGAGATATAACGACGAATTTACAGTGGTCCCTTCATCGTCGTTATAATAGCCGAAATCCACTGTATTTACTTTTCAAAAAAATTGTTCCTAATTTAGTTACTTACATACGATAGGTACAAAAATGACGATGTAGGTGTAGGTACTGCCTTCATTCCTATGAATTGCATTGAATTGTTAAAGTTTGATTGTTTTTTTTGTGACTATGGCTTATGGAGACGTCGTGGTGATGGTATGAAAGACCCTTGCAAATATTTAATTTGTAGTGACGCGGCAATCACATTCGCGGCGGCGATAAATAAAATGTATACCTATATCTAGGACGACTCCTAAATGTAGTAGCTTCAGTGAGATTAAAACATGGTTGGTTTTCATTCGTAGCTTGTCATGAAGGCATGTAGAATTTTCACACAGAAAATCTTGAATTTGATTCACGGATTTTCAACAATGTCACTGTTAGCGACGTGCTCACATTTTGAGATATATTTATTGGTTTTATTTTGCACCTTCTAATTATTATAATAAATTGATTTCTACCACCTTATATTAAATAATTATACATTGTTAGTGTGGGTAAATAAGTTATAAATAAGTTTATAAATTATTTAAGGGTAATTTGTTAACAAATTGTGTTTTCTTTGGGGGGTAGGAACGTGTGTGTCGTACTAACCACATAAATAGGGTCTTATTATTGTATCGAATGAGTCGTTTCGTACTATCCGCGCGACACATACGTATTTCGGCTCCCCTGATTTTTCTTGCTTTCGAACGTACCTATGTGTTGTATTCTCCGCGATAATTAGTAGTCATAAAAAGTTTCTCAGTTCCTACATTTTGTTTCACTCTTCGGGACACCTACAGTCACTTTGTGATTACTATTCACATAATATTTCCGATTTGATTACGGTAATTGTATTGATACGATGGCATACGATGGTTTTAGTTAAAATAAGTCAAAATCAATAAAGAAAAAATTTCGTCTCGGGTAGGATTTGAACCAGCGTCTCATACAACCGTGATGACAGTATTTAATTTACCGTTTTAAGATATCATGTTTACCGTGTTGGAGACGCGCGGTTTCAAATCCCGCCCCAAACAGAATTTTTTCTTGATTGATTTTATTAATTTTTCTTTTTTTTAAGCATTTTTGAAAAAAATGCAAAGCTCTATATAAAAACTCTTTACTTTAACAAAAAGCTGTAAAAAATTTTATTCTTCCTTATTATTTTGCCTCCTATTTGTTCTTTCTATACATATAGGTTAATTTAAACCTTTTTCGTCTTATTACAAAACATCGTCTAAACTTAGTCCTGGCTCAAATCTGAAGCTGTCTCTATCTAGGTATGTACGGTACGGTATATCAACCTAAGTGAAAGCGCACTAGGTTTAAGCCAAAACTAACTTTAGATCAGGTTTTAAGACCGTGTCGGTGTTATTACAAAACAATGCGCTTTTACTATATTTATTTATTTCACAACACTAATACTATCTACAGGCTTAAACCTAATGCGATGCCCCACGTTGGGCGCCACTGTAACTCTTTCGGTGAGCATGAGAGGAATTTGAGTTAGGTCGTGGGCAGTGGCGCCCAACGTAGACAATAATTTCTAAACTTATACCAACTTACCCTAATCACAATACAACATAATATTTTTTTAAAAACATTCGTATACTAAAAACTATATTACGCAATAAAAAAAAGAATAACAAAAATCTTAATTATAATAACACAATAATCATAATTTCTATAGCACATATATACCATAATTGTCTTTGTGAGCTCATCCTCTGAACAGCAGAACACATCAACACTCTCAGCATCTTTGTTTCTCAGTATACGCAGGGCTCTGGTTGTGGGGCTTCCCTTAAGGCGCTACGTCCCGTTCTCGAACAATTTCGATTGACTGTACCGCCACAAATATTTAACATCCAGTTCTAAAATTCTTATGTGACATTTTTGAACAATTTATCTAAACATTCTTAAAGACAGAAACATGATTAATAATATTTCACTCCATAGAAATAAAATCCAAAGATCACTCTGTTCAATATTTTAAAACTGCTGTGAATCATAAAATACAATAATAAATGAGATAAAAGTTTTACTAATAGACGTGCATTTTTATTATCTAGAAAATTGCATAAAGTACAATTTTTATTTTGTACCCTAGTTTTCGAAAAATCGATTAAAACGTGTAAAAAGTAACGTTTTAGTTCGGTCACCGCTCGTAAGCGACATTAGAAGCTATGCATAAGCAACTTTATTACTTGGCAATAAAGGAGTCGCCGTGCACGAGTAGATTTTCTGGGAAACCTCGTCTTAACAAATTAGTAATCACTTGTGTTAAAATACATAGATAGAGACAGTGTCGACATAGTCCAGGTTTAAACCAGCACTAAGTTCAGACGATGTTTTGTAATATGACGGTTTAATTTAATTTAGGGCAGATGACCCTGTCGTGGCCATTTATTTGCCTTTTCTTAAGGTAAAAGTGCATGTGAAGAAGACTGCTCTTATGAGTAAATGTAGCGATTATTTGAAGGATGCTAATGTCTGGTGTTAATTTGTGGGCATTACTCGTTCTAATGTAAAGAAATGTTGTTCTGTATAACTATGCATGTAAAAAATAAGTAATTCGATTGGATTCCATTCCCATTTGGATCTCATACCACAAGCGTGCGAATCCTCTCCGCCAGTTTAGTAACCAATAAAATTCATTAACATATATAATACCTACAAGAAAACAGAAATTTCCTGCACTACGCATGATCAATGCGAATAGCCTAGAAATAACAATTTTAAATATGAAGAAAATCCTTTAGGTTTGTCATTTCAAACATACCTCTCCAACACAACCGTTCTTTTCAGATATCGCCCGGCGTTGGAGTCATTCCGGCCCTAGTTGCAAAAAGTTCTATATGCTACGACCCTCTTATTTACGTTGGCATGAACACCCAAGTAAGTTTTCACTGTCACATTTTTTCAAGTTTATTCTTACTTTTGCGAAAAGCTTCATAGTATAAGAGGACGTTTGAATTATTAAATAGAACTCGTATTTCATTTTAGTTTGCCAATTTCGAAAGTATTTTTAGATCATGTAATGTTTGTACCTCTTCTACATAAAAATGTATGTATGTTGTGAGAATTACGAGTCGAATGTTTACGGCGAATTTTACACAAGACATTTGATTTAGTTCCGGTCCATCTTATACAAAATTAAGGAGCAATAATTTCAAATTTAATTGAATATTCTACAAAGAAGGTTTATTTGGAATTAGGTGGTACATGAGCATAATATGAAATTATTTTAAATTATTTTTTACTTTTACAGTTTCGTCAATCGATAAAACGCATCTTCGGTATGCACAGCAGGAGTAAGCAGTCCCAAGCCGATAAAGGATATAACAACACTATGATGTCTCCGACACACAAATTGTCGATCAACAACGACACCACACGGTACATATCCGAAACGACCATCTCAGCGTTACCAAAAAAGATAAAAGACACTAAAAGAATAATATTCAGCGACAGCATATCTGAAGTGAACAACGAAAATAATCGTAAATTCCTCAAAGACCTCGAGTTGCGCACTATCAATGAGAACATAACAGGATCAGATGCCGAAAGGTCCCGTGAAACTATTTACGAGGATGACAGCGGCAATAGCAACAATAACAAAAAACTGGATTTATTCGGCGACTCGTGTAAATTGTTCAGTAAGCGTTCACCGGTATTGACAATAATTGATACTGAACATTTGATATTTAGCAAAACAGGTAAAAACAAAATTGAAGATGTTTCGAGTGGAAACAACGCGTACGGAAACGCCGCATATGAAGATCACTACACTGACTCAGCGAAGGTTGATGCGTTTCGCTCAGAAAACGAATATCAAAAAATGAAAACACAGAAAATGATTAAGCACAGTTACTCGTTAGATTTGAGCACCGTCCCCAACGACAATAAAAATAGAAAGCTGTCAATAGAGACGAAATTCGAAACTTTGATCGAACCAAAGGGATTTTTCAAGGATACAATTATCAGCAAGCTCTTTGAACCAGAATCTAAGCCAGACGGTATCAAAAGTTACTTGTGCAAAGTTGATAATGCGGAAAAAAACGAAAACAACTTGTAAATTTAGACTGGGTTAGCTCTTTGAGGGAACAATGTGAAATTAGTAATATTTACGTCTGATTAGTAAAGTTTATCTTGATTAATGTTATTAATGTTACGAATCGGTTTGGGGACATCCGAATTACGTATGAAAAGTTAGCTGACGTTATCCAGCCTAACAAAGGTGCTGATAAATTAGTACGATAATAAGGAATGAATGCTGCAGTGAAGGATCTGTGATATCAGTAGAGTGCCAAGGTAGGTATATGAATAATATTTTTTGGAATAGACAAAAATTCAATAATTTTTATGTAATTACAAATTGTAGAAAGATTTCTGAATTATGCCTTCATTAATATTCAACATAGGTATTAGAGGCGCGTTGCGTTTTGGTACCACTTCATAGTTTTTACTTCAACTTTAGGCTTATATCATGTTAAATCATTCGACGAGTAGACACACGAGTATTAAAGTTATACATATTAAAAGAATAAGCGTATGAGTTTACTAACGATTGCGTCACTCATTAAAAGTGAATGCACATTTGCGATTTATAGATATTGTACTGTACGTGACATTGTCAGTACAATGTCAAGTTTCCTTCTTAAATTAGATTCACAAAATAAATATCCCGTGGAAACAAATAGTTTTATTATAAATAAATCTTCAATAATATTACATGTGTCATTGTCATTAAAGCGTTTTACCGTAATTATAAAATAAAGAATATTTTCTGATATCCGTGTACTACGTATGATATAAAGTTTACCCTTATAAATTTGATTAGTAAATAATAAAATTATTTTAAGACATTTTAATTCTTTTTAAATATAATACTCTCAAACACATGGTCTATTTTGATATTATTCAACATATGAAGCTTTATAAATAAGTAGGTATTATAAGTGTATACAATGATAACGAAATGAAAAATATCTACAACTGTATCTTTTAGAAAAGTAAGTATAGATAGAAAAGAAAAAATATTACAATCAATGTTTAGTAATTAGTGGTTAAATATTTTGTGCCATGATTAATCTTAAGATGATACAAGTTTCTGTTGTATTTAGAATTTATCTCATTAGCAAATTTATTTGAATTAAAATGAAAAAATTTGGGTGTATGCTAATAGAGAGTATTAATTAAGCTTTATATTCATTTAAAACACTCAAAAATGACACGAATTTTCACATTTATTATAATAAGTAGAGTTTCAAAACATTATGTGTAGATTGGACGGCTTTCACATTATACAGGATGGATTTTTGAGGTGGGATTTAAAGGGCAGGTACATTAACCGTTATAGTTACAAGAAAACATTGTTAGGCAACCATCCATAACTTTTTAAGATATTCTGATCTGCATTCACAGATTTTAGAAAAAAGTTACAGTCAAAAAAAAAAGCTATGATAGCAAAAAAAAAATTTTTATGCCTATCGATCCTATTTCATGTAGGGATCAAAAAACTCTATGGGACCATTTAAAGTATGAGTACTAGAAACGACAGAAATCGCCAAATACATTTCCCATACATTTTGTACGGAAAATCCTCAGATCCTATTTCTTACAGTGATCTCTCTATAAATCCTATTTCTTACTTTTAAGGGAAACTGTAATTTAAATAAATACTAAATTAAATCATTTAAACATGTATTTTTAAATAAACGAAAAATATCAAATCTGCACTACACTGGCCATACTTTTTCTTTTTGGAAGGACTGGCTGAAAAAATGTAAGTAAAATGAAATTATTACTTTCAAATTTCGAATTTATTTCAAATAATTTCACGACATTCTTGTGTTTGCGCAGACAAAATTCTAGATTTATCAAAAATGTCTTCTAATCGCTAATTTTAGGGCATGTTTGAGCGTGGATACCGACGTAATCGTCCTAACTGAATGCTGGTTAAGCGACGGAACCATATTAGAAACATTACCTGGCTACTCCGCTTGTCGAACACACTCACAAAAAAACAAAAATGGTGGTATAATCATTTACACTAAAACCGATCTACCAATCTCCTTATGGGAGTCTGATGTGGCCGACGCCGATAGCCTTCTAGTGATCATTAACAATAACGTAGCTTTACTCGGCGTATATCGGTCCCCGTCATTCGTAAATCTTGATAATTTTATTGCTTCTCTTGATAATACATTGACGAAATTATCAAAATATCCCACAGTAATTGTCTGCGGAGACTTAAACATTGACATTTGTAACAACTTTAGTAATAGACATACTGAATATCTAAATCTCATGGCATCTCACGGCTTTTTACCAGTAATCTCAAAACCGACAAGAGAATCAGCCTGCCTCGATCATATTTTTATAAAATCAGTATCCAAAAGCACAGGAGTAGTGTGTAAATGCTCAATCACAGATCATGACATAGCATTGGCCGCCACCTCGATAAAAAACAGATACACTAAACCAGCGAATAATCGCTGGAGACTCAAAATAGACGAAGACGCTATTGCTGAATTAAAGACCGTAACTTGGTCCGAGATCATTGACAATCGCTGTATTAATTCTGCTGTCACTGCACTTTCGGAAACCCTCTCCAGTCTGATAATGAAACATTCTCGGAAGATCCGAATAAGCCGCAGTCAATTTAACATAAAGCCTTGGATGACGCCCGGTCTCTTGAGGTGTATGAGGCACAGGGATAAGCTGCAGTTAGAGTCAAAAAACAACCCTCATGACGAGATGCGTCGTTTGATATATACTAGATACAGGAACTTTTACAACAGCCTGTTGCGAAAAATTAAGAGCGAGTTTTACAGTCAACGCATACGCGAAAATCAAAAAGACCCCAAACAGCTGTGGAAAACACTTAAAACTATATATGAACCGAACTCTCGAGTAAAAAACTCAAATAAATTACTTACTAACACAAATAATACCACTGAATATTTAAATAAATGCAACAACTACTTCTCTACTTTGGGTAAAAACCTTTCTGACATCATCCTTACAAGACTTTCTGAAACGCAAGACTCCCTTGCAAAAAAATATTTTCCTTGCAAAACCTTATCTAGCTCATTCTTTATAGCTCCCACCGACGAATTTGAAATCAACAAATACATAGTTGAACTTAAAAATGACAGCTCTCCAGGACCAGACCAAATCAACCCTCGATTAATTAAGAAAATAAAACATTACATATTAAAACCTTTAACCTACCTTATAAACTTAAGCCTTGAGATGGGGATCTTTCCGGAACCCTGGAAAGTGGCTGCAGTAAGCCCAATTCACAAAAGTGGCTCAACGGACTTAGTCGAAAACTACAGGCCTATTGCACTTTTGAACATATTTTCCAAAATTCTTGAGAAGGTCGTCAATTCTCGCTTAGTTAACTTCTTTGAGAAAAACAAAGTTATCTCTAATATGCAATTTGGCTACCGAAGAGGCAAATCGACGGAGGATGCCGCAACATTGTTAACAGACAATATAGCTTCATCTATTGAAATGGGCGATAATGTGCTTGGGGTCTTCATAGATTTAGCCAAAGCGTTTGACACTGTGTCGGTTCCCTTACTCCTAAAAAAACTCGAAGCCGCCGGCGTTAGAGGTGTTCCACTCCAATGGTTTGTGAGTTATTTGTCAGGGCGTAAGCAGTTCGTAAAAGTAAACAATCAGACTAGCAAGACTCTTCCCATTATATTATTCACATTTTACATATAAATACATATTAAGAACCACGCCCAGTACCTCTCGCTTTCCCTCACACACACACACACACACACGCAACACACACACACACACACACACACACACACACACACACACACACGCACGCTCTCACATACACGCACACACATATTCATCTTAGTCTGCTACTGAGTTTACTACTTTTCTTTTAATGTACATACCTTGTAATAAATTAGTAGGTAATTGCTTTACTTCCACACATTGCTGTGTATTGTTTGTATAGGAAACTCATAATTCTGGTCCCCTAGAAACAAGCTCAAGCTTAATTTGGGGGCCATCGTATTGATACTCTCTGTATTCGACGTGATCAGTTACTTATATAGGTAAATTATAGTCTAAGCAAATTATCAATAATATGCCCAATATTGTAACAGTACAAATAAACATTATTATTATACATTTATTCAAAAAAGCATCTTAAATTTAAGTTTTTTACAATATATAGATATAAAAACACAAATATTATAAAAAACTTAAATCTAGGGTTCCACTGGCAGCGGAGCATGGCCCAAGCTACCGGTGGTTAGGGCTACAGGGAGAGGAATCTCCGAACGATACGTGCCGTGTCAAGAATCACCGCCTTCTGTATCTGGCCCTTGATCCACCCGTCAAGCGAGAGCCCCTTAAGATGTCGGTCGAGACTCTTCGCTATTAAACCGTTCGCAGAAACTACTATCGGAACAATGATCGTCGAGTCAACATCCCACATGGCGGTTACCTCGTGAGCCAAGTCAAGGTACTTGCTGACTTTGTCCTTCTCAGCTTTCACGAGATTCTCATCATGACGGATAGTGATATCGACGAGCATTGCTCGGCGTTGGGACCGATCGACCACCACGATATCAGGCTTATTGCAAGCAATATTCCTGTCCGTGATGATAGAGCGGTCTCAATAGAGCAACGCACGACCATTTTCAAGAACCGGCACTGGTGCGTACTTTTAATACGGCGTCTCAGTCTCGACAAGGCCGTATCGAATGGCAAGTTGCTGATGGATGATCCTGGCCACTAGGTTGTGTCTATGCAAATACTCGCCGTTAGCAAGATGAGAACAACCAGAGATAATATGCCTGAGTGACTCTCCGGGACGGCGGCATGCCCGACAGATGTCGACGGTACCGTCCTTCAGGATATATTTTCTATAGTTGTTCGTCATCATTACTTCGTCTGCAATTGCACAGGCAAAACCCTCGGTTTCCCCGAAAAGGTCACCGAAGCGCAGCCAGTTTACCGAGGCGGTTAGGTTTACATCAGGCCCAGTCAAGGCCCGATAAAACCTCCCGTGTAGCTCCTTGCCCCTCCATACTTCCTTGCGGTCTTCGACGGTGAGCACCGATGGTTTGCGCCAGTTCTCGATTGCCATGGAGAGAGGGGTAAGTCTTTTGTCAACTGCCACAACATCACGATGCATCCCGCATTCGTTGTTAAGGAAGTAATTCCTGAGGCTGCACACTTCACGGTTGTGGAGGTTCTTGGCATTTAGAAAGCCACGACCACCCCATTTCCGTGGAATGTACAGTCTCATAACAGACGAGCGCGGGTGGAGTATGCGATGTGCTGTGAGTAGTTGGCGGACTCTCCTGTCCAGAGCGTCCAGCTCAGTCTGAGTCCATCTCAGTATGCCAAAGGAGTATATCAATAGAGGCATCACCCAACCGTTGAAGGCACGCACCTTATTGCCGCCAGATAAGAGACTGTTAAGTACCTTTGTTAGGCGACAAAAGAAGCGTGCCTTCACCGATTTCTTGACGTCCTCCGCCGATATCCCTAAGGACTGTGACATACCAAGATATTTGTATGAGTCGGCATCGGAAAGAGATCTGAGTGTCATTGTATCGGAAAGTTGTACATTCGGTGATTTTACAACTTTCCCCCGCTGCACATGCAAGACCGCACACTTATCTACACCGAACTCCATTCTGATAGCGTTGCTGAAAATCTGTGTGATTTTCAGCAACTCCATCAGATCTCGTTGTTTCGGTGCAAATAACTTGAGATCATCCATGTACAGCAGATGACTAATGACTTCACCCTGTCTCCGGAGCCGACAGCCTAGACTTGAGTCCTTCAACAAAGTGCTGAGAGGGTTCAATGCTAGGCAAAACCACAAGGGACTCAAACTGTCACCCTGAAAAATACCTCTCTCTATTTTAATCAAGTTTTGCGGATCAAGGGAACCGTCACCGCCGCATGGTTGACGAAGAGCTGTGGTCCATTGTCGCATACAGTTACTTAAAAAGGATTTCAGAGTTGTATTTATTTTATACAGCTCTAAAATCCTCTCCAGCCACGAGTGCGGCACCGAATCATAGGCCTTCTTGTAGTCAATCCATGCAGCAGAAAGGGATCCCCTGCTCCGTCGAACTTGTTGGCTAATGGTCATGTCTATGAGGAGGAGCTCCTTCGTACCACGGGACCCAGCCTTACATCCATTCTGAGTAGAGGCCAAAATATTATTTGACACAATGTGTGTGTTAATTTTTGTGGTCAGAATGGACGTAAGGAGCTTGTAGATGGTGGGTAAGCATGTGATAGGTCTATAATTCTTTGGATCCGTGGTACTTCCGGTCTTGTGGAGCAAGAAGGTGGTACCGGTAGTCATAAAAGTGGGAATGGAACCGTGCTCTAGGGCTTCTTGAAACTGTGTAGCCAAACGAGGATGCGAACTACGAAACCACATTATCCAGAAGTTGTGCAATCCGTCAGGCTCTGGGCATTTCCAGTTCTGGGCCGAACGGATGGCACAACTAACGTCTACGGGGTCTATGGTAATAGGCCCCATTGGCTCAATAGATTCACATTCCCGTTCGATTACACGCATCCAATCACCCTCTACATGATCGACGGGCAGCGACCAGATGTCACGCCAGAAACTGATCATGGCATTGGCATCAGGCAGCCGCCCGTCGACCACACGATGGTCGGTTCCCTCCCACTTTCGATATACCTTCTTCTGATCACTTTGGAAGAGGCGATTCTGAAAGTATCTATCCACACGTACTCTGTAGCGACGAATACGGTTAGCCCACGCATAGACTTTCTGCTTCAGATAGTCTATGCGTTCCGTGACATTCGCCATGTAATCTTTAGGCCGGATTCCGGTTTCGGCATAGGCCTGTGTCACAAAACGCATAACTCGGGGTCGGGTGTTACCCCGACTGAAGCAGATAAGCTTGCCAATGAGAACCCTGAATGAGTTGATACGCTTTTCTATTCTCACTTGCCATGCTGGTACCGCAGGCCGCGGTGCTCGATCAGCTTCCGGGAACCTTACTCGGGCAACACGGCATGCTTTTTTTTTTTTTTTAATTATTATTATAATTAAAGCATATTTTGTAAATAATAGAAACGTGAGAGCTACATTAGTGTGGTACGCGAATAAGTACCCAACTAGACATGTACAGTAAGCTTCAAGCTATACATTTACACTACGAAAACCGCCACTAATACGAGCGACATAAGAACGGTCCAAAGGTCAAACAGTATAGCTTGACGAGGAGCTTACTGTACCAACAAGCAAGGTAATTAAAAACCTTTTGACGGATCTAGAAGAAAGTGGTTCGAATACTTAAATACTTCCTTAAAAGTAAGAAATAGGATTTATAGAGAGATCACTGTAAGAAATAGGATCCGAGGATTTTCCGTACAAAATGTATGGGAAATGTTTTAGGCGATTTCTGTCGTTTCTAGTACTCATACCTTAAATGGTCCCATAGAGTCTTTTGATCCCTACATGAAATAGGATCGATAGGCATAAAAAAATTTTTTTTGCTATCTCAGCTTTTTTTAGACTAACTTTTTTCCGAAATCTGTGAATGCAGATCAGAATATCTTTAAAAGTTATGGATGGTTGCCTAACAATGGTTTCTTGTAACTATAACGGTTAATGTACCTGCCCTTTAAATCCCATCTCAAAAATCCATTCTGTATAATTATGTTAAATAATAAATCAATAGATTTTCATTTGTAACTCGAAAATAGTCTATTCTTAGTAACCTGCATTCTACTAAATGTTAATTTAGAATACTTTCAATGTTTAAACATACATAAAGATAAATCTATAAATATTTTTCAATATACCTACGTAAAATGGAACTTTATGTGAAAATCGACTCAAAATCTTGCAGAAATTAGGTGGAATATGATTGGAAATATTTAAGTTATAATGTAAACAGAAAGAATTTGTTTTCGGTTGCGAAGCCAAAAGATTTGTTTCTCTCTTTTACTTAGCTCAGCGCCTTTAAGAGATTTCTTCATCTTGGCTTTCTTTAAGATTGAATGATGCTAAGTGCTGGCACCAGCTTATGACGTCACTAATCCCGAGATAAGTGCATGAATTCTGACATCTTATATTCGCACTCATTTAACTGAATGTTCAGATATTTTTTGGGGATGCTATTTATTTATGATACCATAACAAATTGGAGGTTTGTCTTGATGTCAAGCGAAAATACTGAAGCCATCGTCATGAGTGATGCCTCGGGCTCCTGTCATTTGGGAGTTTTCCTTATGGACCGATCATTACACAACTAGTTGTGTCATTATGCATGCACATCAATTTCTCATAATAGGGGCAAGGGGTGCGGACTGATTATAAGTCTTAGATATCGACTTAGTCCGTGTGTTAGATAATATCAGACACGTGTTTTTTGCTTTGTTCAAATAAAAAAAAAGTAATGAGATAAAGTGGATCAAAGTTACGGAGTGCGAGTTCGTTACGTTACAGGATATAGAAAATACACCTAGTATGACGTCAAGACATTCAAATCAATGTATTGTCGCAAGTTGTCGATTACGTAAAGCAGAAAAGGCGGGCAATTTTTCTTTTAGTAATCAGCGAGATGAACATAAAGAAAAGTTTGTCCGCTTCTGTTTAATCTTTTTGGTTTTGAACACCGATATAACCAGTTGTAAAAATTATTTACTAGGTAATTTGTTACCTGATCAATAACTTTTATACCCTTTTAGGCAACTTGAGAGACACTTCTTTGTTTTCTTTTAGGTATGTTTGAAAACTTCCTCGTTTCTCGTGTAAAAAGTACCTTAAATAACTGTCAGAATTATTTTTCAATATAGGTACAGTACTGAGTACTTCAAGATAACTAACGAGCATCGGCTAACTTCGTGTTTCCGAAGATAATCGACACATCTAGGCAGTTTAATGAATAGATCTGCTCTTGTGATTGTAAAGGATTTTTAGGGCGAAACTACTTTTTGTCAATTGTCTTTGATAAGTTAGACGATTGTTACCGATGTTTTCCGATGCCTATTTTTTAACATGATGTACTGTATATCGTCGAATTGCATGTCTCAAAGATCTCAAAAATATTATCTAGTATGGAGTGGTAATCAAACTGCAATTCATGTAATATAAAATGCAAGATATATTTATATAATTAATTTATTAATATGTATACCTATCAATAATTGATTGATATTTATATATATATTTTAGTAATACTTATTTATATAATTAATTAATATTTTTATAATTAATCAGTGTTTCAATGTGTAATAAAGAAATTTTATTAAGTTCTAGGTACATACATTACATTCTAAAGTGTGTATTTTGCTAAAAATATCTTCTGCGCTGGCTTCGAATTGTTATTTCAAGTAATAAAAAATCGAGCACCTTTGCTCGTTCTTATATTTTTTTATTGTAGATTATCATTGTCATCCATTGTTTTCATATTGATATATCTTTAGTGATTGTAATGATGAAAAGCTAATATATTTTAAAAACGAGGAAAATGTTGTTGAATCATCATATCCGTATACCTATTTTTATACTTTTTTCTATTAGAAAATACTATAAATTTTTATGTTTAAATGAAATATCTTATTGTTTCAAATTTCCTATAATAATATGATTAATTGTTATATTTCCCATTGCTTAACATCTAGTAAGTAAATGAAATTATAATATGACTTGAACTGGACAGAATACCATAATGTATATTTTACCTACCTACCTAATATGTATTTTAAGTTAATACTGTAGTGCACGACTACAAATGCAAGTATTTGATCGAGGTCAATGTTAATTTAACGCTCAAAAAAAATGTTTTATTCAATTACCATTGTGTAGTCTTAGTTTAGTTATAGACTCCGCCTAATATCCATAGTAGGGTAAAGAAAGATAATAATCGTTTCAAAAAATTATTTATGAGCTTTAAAGAAATGTTAGTTATTTAGAATCTTAGTCAATCTTAGTTAATCTTAGTTATTTTATTCTTTAGTTATATTAATCTTAGAAAATCTTAGTTATTTAGAAAAAACCTTGAACATGCTTGATGCACCTTTCAAATGAATTCAAAGAGCTCGTTATAGTACTTGAAAAACGTGTAATTTTAAGGTAATATTGAGTATATTTTAATATGTTAAGTTGAGTGTTTTAATATATTAAACGTTTCTTATTGCATTTATTGTTTTATTTATGAACAACGTTTTAAAATTGAAAAATCGAAGTTAGTGTAAAAAGGTATGTTTGTTAAACTTATAATACCGCACTTTAAATATCTCAAGATAAGTACTTTTACCTTAACTTGATTTGGATTTAACCAATTTAAGTATTATTAAAATTTTGAAAAAACAATACTATCAAATCTACAAAAAATAGATGCTACTGTCCCCCTTCCATATTTTCCATAAGACCAAATATAAGGAGTTATATCTACATGTTGTAAGTTGTTTAAAAGCGATTTCGATTCAACATTTCAATCGGGAATAGCAATCATTCGACAATTGACTACTTCTGCGCACTGAATACGTCCTTCTCTCGAGAAAAGCAGCTTTTAATCGGTCCACAGCACACAATGATAAATGCTTCTCGGAGTGGGAATAATTTTGCGAAGCATTGTTCTGGTGGAACTCGCGCCATTAGCTTAGTGCAAGAGCGCGACATACTTTGCTTAGACACAGAAGTGTAAGTCGTACTTGAGGGATTTATACCCACTGAGGTTTGCTGACAATGTTCTTATTGGTAACTTTAAACTTGGGAGAATATGTTTTCTATTTGATTTTATCGTGAGTCTGTCAAGTTAGTTCTTTGCTTGTACTCAGGTGGTGTTCGTGGAATGGCTAGTCCGATCTCGAGCGTGCCCCCACCTGGGGCGGAGAGGTACCGGAGGGTCGTTTAGCCGGGTATGGGGTTTTTACCCGAATAGTGTAGGATATCCAAGGGACAGTCTTGTTAGTTTCAGTTGCCTGGAATCGTAAAGAGATTTCCCCACCTTAAAAAAAGGTATTTGCTTGAACCCAGCTATTATTCCCCTTCAGCCATATTGATAACTGACTATTTGATAACTGGTTACTTAAGAGGATTGTGAAGCTGTAAATTTTCATACAAAAAGCGATAACGCTTTTCTCCCACTAAACATAGTCCTATTTTCATAATTTTTGGAAATGTTGTAGATATAATGAAGATCTAGGTTTGTACGTTTTGGTTTTGAAGAAATATTGTTCAGAATATAAATTATTAGCATCTAAATATCTATATTTTAGACTTAAAAACTACCTCGAGCATTTTTATCTTTTTTTGACTAAATTTTACTGAATTACAAAAAAAGCAAAACGTACAAACATAGTTTAAGGTATACTGAATCGAATAAGACTAAAAGTGTCTAATTTCGTAAAGGTTTAGGGGGGTAAAACAGTTATCGCCCGAAACAATATTTCAAACAGGAATTGTAAGCAATTTCGACCAGTTCTTGCAACTCTCTCTATCGCACGATACGGGTCGGGGGCAGGGGTATGATGGGGCCATGATGGGGCATAATCTAGTGATGTGACATAATGTTATCGTAGTTATTGTTGCCTAGAGAGGAGAAAGTAATATCGATATATCGATCAATACTGAAAGGTATTACTCAAGTCTACACAAATACCTTCTACATGAAAAAGTAAATCTTGTTATTAAAACACTAATTTCACAAGTTCCACTTGAATCTTTATTATACTTCAATTATTGCGACCGGTTTCGATACATCATCGTCAGGCAATAAACAAATTTCATAAGAAGGGTATATTCACATAAATATACCCTCATGATCTTTATAAAAGCGTCAAAAGTTATTTTGAATGTACCTTCGTTTTGTTGGACAATATTGATAGCAAATAGATCAAACTGTGTCACAGTGCAGTCACAGATTAGATAATAGTTACTACGTAACAGATACATCACTCCCATAGAAACGCTCGAATCGCTGTAATAATAATAGCCAAAACCGACAGACAAAAGTCGCTGCAAGAAGAAAAGGTCTCTATGAACGCGCGCCGAGAGTCGAGATTCCCGCGTACACCGCGTGATTGCGTCATCGAGCGAAAACTTAAGGGTTGTACAAAGAACATAAACAAAATGGTATACGTAGGATTAATGAAATAAAGGGATTGCAAGAAAAGCCCCTGACTCAAATGTGCTCTAATTTTATAAAATGATAATAATAATAGTTCTTTATTTGCAACTAAATCTAAATTGGCAGTGCGCAAATATTTAAAAATTTTAAAATATTACATGTCAAAAAATAAGAGAATAGAATATTATTTTATCGTCATTAATACATTTAAAAATTATAAAAAAATACAAATTATTAAAAAATTACCAATCCCGCCCGAGGCGAAATTTTTTTTTCATTGATTATATTCATTTGTCAAATTACAAATGATTTAAAAAATTACGAATTATTATGAAAAATACATGACCGATGTTTTTTTTTCATGTTTGAACTCACGGTTATTCAGTTTTACTAAAACAGAATTAAAATTTTTGTAAAAAAATTTTTTTTGAAAAAAAAAGAAAAGAAAATTATTAACAAAAAAAATTATAAATAAAAAACAAAACGAAATTAAAACCAAATTAATATAGTAAACAATAAAATTAAAAAAAAACAAATTAAAAAACAAATTTATAAAAAAAAACAAGTTACAAGATTTGATAATAATAGTAAAAGTCTCGCGTGCGGCGCGGCGGGTGGCGGCGGCCCTCTGCCGGTCGGCGCGCCGGCGCGCTACTTAGCGGTAGGTATTTATAACGCTGCATTGCGCGAGTGACGGGGGCCTGGTGCAGTCAAAGCCGCGTATATCAAAAAAGGTACTCTGCTAAAATAATATTTTTTCAGTGTAGGCTGCATTCACAGTATAACAAAAGAAGACTATTTGAACATGACAATATTTTATTTACCTACTAACTTATAAAATGAGAATGATGATATATTCTTAACTTGTGGCTTGGCCGTTTCGCTTCCGTCATAGGCGTAAGGTGAAAAAAATATTTCGCTACCGTCATAGAGGTAAGGTGAAAAACTTATTCGCTGTTCATAACTTTTCTGTTATACAATAGCTCTTGTAACGAAATTTCGTATCATCGCACAATGAAATCAGGCATCAAAACAAAATCATGGTACTTGTTGGTTGTACATGGTTGCTCAGCAGGAACCGGTAATTGCCCTCGTATCCAACCGCAGAATGTTGCAACAGCGGACGTCACTTTATCGCCACGACTCGACAAGTATTTACACATCTTTCATAACTAGCATCACACAGAAAAAAACCACATTCACCTCATCATAACCGCTCATATACGTTCCCACCGAGCGGCTCGAGCCTACGCTAAGTTTGGGTGTTTAGGCCTTAATCAACCACGCTGGCCCAGTGCGGATTGGTCGACTTCACATACACCTTTGAATTTCTTTGCAGATTATATGAAGGGTGCCTCACGATGTTTTCCTTCATCGTAGGAGCGTCAGACAAATGCGTATATTATTATGAAATTCAAAAAACCGAAAACACATTGGTACGAGTACATGGCGGTATCGAGCCCCGGATCTCCCGATTGGAAGGCAAGTGCCGAGTCTACAGCGCCACCGACGCACTCATTCACTTAAAACCCTTTAATTATACATTGTCACAAAATAAAGATTAGAGGCAACAATATTATGTCAAGACTGAAGACTAGAAGTCACAATAATTTCTAGACAATACAGTCATTTTACTGATCAAGGGATATTCTTGTTCGTTTTCCTCCTCAAATAGAGTACTCTTCATAATGATGCTGACATTATAAAGGTATGTATTGCCAAATAGAGTGGAGATATTGTTGAGGGACGGACTTATATTTCGACAAAATATTTGAACCTTCCAAGTTACTTATAAATGATTTTGTGGTTTTGTTCAAACTTAAATTCTCGTCAAACGAGCCTCGGTAGGACGATGTTATTACAAGCTTTTATTTTCATTCACCTGTACGGTGTCTGTAATGAAATCTTGCAAGTTAAATTTGACCCATTTCCCGGCTACCGATTGAGCTGAAATTTTGCGTTTGAGCGTGACAATGCAATATTATGATGATATGGAGGCATGGAGCTGATCTGATGCTGGAGCTGGAACGTGGCCATAGGAACTCCGCAATAAAATGACACAACCCCATCGAGTTTGGGCTCGATCGATTCGTATTGATGAGTACTGAAAGTTGTATTTAAAAATATTTATTTGTTATACATGAGTGCAAAGTTGCTTTTTAACCGCGTGCTCAACTTTGATGACCGAGCAAGCGAAGGATTCTAAAATTTAAAAAAAAATAGATAAAAATTAGAATCCTGAGCGTTAGCGAGGGAATCAAAAGAGCACAAGGTGAAAAATCTTTGCACTCGAGTGCAACACGTAACTTTTCATCCCCCCTCGGCGAAATGACTAAATGCAAAATAAAATATTTACAATCACAAGATACTTTTATTTCAGTTTAGGTACATATTTACTACAACATTATGATAGGTAAGTATTACAGAAAAATATTTATATTATGTATAACAAATAATACGTTTCTTTTACTTGTTTTCAAGTTTTTTATTTATAATAATACAACGTCAAAACAAAATGACGCGCGCAAAGCAAATTAAAAACAAAAGTACACCAAGGAGGTTCAGAGTCTGAGTTTTTAACAAATTTAAAAAAAGTTGTATGATAAATTCGGCACCATGGAGATGGAAGAAAATAGGTTTTCTCAAACATGCTCGGAAATGTAGGCATTATTATAGTAAAAAGAAGACACAAAGTTTGTAATTCTTGGCTCATGCATTACTTTCCCGGCCTAGGCCAGGAAGTATCAAAATTCATTTTTGGCCGCTGCTCCAATGTTTTTTAATTTATCTATAACTTCAATTATGTAACTTGTCATACAGCCAATTGCTACCACATTATAAAAAATACACTCTTCGAGCATATACAACGTGTCTCATATCTTCCCATAAAAATTATAATATTTAATTTTATTAAAACTGTTCTAAAACTGAATTTTCATAAATTCGAGAATTAAACTCGATTGATATGACAAGTTATTAAAGTTGACACATTCTTTTCGGTTAAATGAATATTATAATTTTTATGGGAAGTTATTATGAGACACGTTGTAAGTATATGAATATGACAACAATTTTATTAAAATGTTGGTATGAAATCACACGAAAATATGCTTAATTTTCGTTGCGAGAGAAAAAAATCATAATCTGCAGTATTACATTTTTTGCGTAAAATATGATTGGGCTGTATGGGCTTTGTTTCCTTTGCACTAATTGAAAATTAAAAAGTATTCCTAAATACTAGCTACTATTAATTAATTAAATAATTGCTTGATTTGTTTTTTATTTATGTTATACTCATTTGTTTCCAATTCAATTCAAAATCTTTTATGTATACCATAATGTGTAAAATAGGTGGTTCACAAAAAATAAGATCATTATTATGGACCCGTTGGGCACGCAATCGTTGAACAAGAGAGAGGAAGCTTATTATTATTAGGTACCTACTATTATCTTATTTACAGATCATAAAGCTTAATCATACGAAGATCACGGAAGTTATAAATATTTGAATAAATAGACAACATTAAAAGGTTTTTATTTATATGGTATTATTATTACACTGAAGACACTGAATTTCATAATTAATTCCAGTATTACGTTTCTCATTATTTCCTCGCAATTATTGAGAAAAGCACTATACATATCTCGGCGGGAATGGGATTGCCGGCCTCGTAATTATTGTCAAGGCCTCGCTCACGCTCGGCCTTGAAAGCATTACTCGTCCGGCAATCCCTAACTTCCCGGCCTCTGCAGTAATGTACTATTAATGATGTTTTGAAATCACATACCAACGAGTAGTTGCACGCGATGTTCTTAATTCAAATTTACTTTAACCTCAAGCGGATAAAAACGGCTTTGGCGGTCAGATATCGAATAGCAAAAATACTCTTTCCGAGATGGGGGGGATGAAAAAGATTTTTTTTTATTATTTTAGTTTTTATCGGATCACAATTGTCGGATGTTTTACGTATTTAAGTGTTTCATTTATTCGCAACAATTATAAAACTTTGACTGATCTTCAATCTGTTTTAACCGCCTCCGTGATCTAGTGACTACCGGATGTTAATAGGGAGATCTAGGGTTCGATTCCCAATGGAAGTAGAAATTTTTCTACTCGGTTTGCGTAATAGTAAGGCCCTGAGCCCGCCTAGAAAGCTACCACCGTCTTACCTAAGTTTTGCGCCATGATAACAACGTTGCTAGCATTGTTGTGTTCCGACAATTAATGGTAGATAGCCGGTTTCTCAGTTCTTGAGGAGTCCACCTTCGACCTTATCGTTACTTACCTTCAGGTGAAATAAAGGTCAAAAACTACCCTATAGTATGTATAAATTTAAAAAAATACCAGCTAGTGATATTCAACATCAACCTCTTCGACATATAACGGTCAAAAATTTCCATTCTGACAGCCTAAAACAACATCAGAACTGTGGCTTCCAAATATTTACGTCTAATTACTACAGAAACCAAAGGATAGTGTAGCAGACATAATCATAACAATTTTGACATTGTTTTTGTTTTAATTACGTGCAAACAATGTTCTAACGGTATCGTTAATTTCATAGTCTACATAGTAATTTGGGAGCCGCCCGCCCTTTAGTCACGGCTGGGCGGTTTCAGTGTAAACTTATTTAAACGAAAACTTTCAACGCTAAAAAATGTTACTGTCAGTAAGGTCTTCAAAGTATAACCTATATAGACACGTAATTAATAACGAGGCTGCTTGAAACGAAACAAATTAGAGTGACTAAATTTATTTTGTTATATTGTACTTAAGGTCTAGGTCTTAAGGTCGAAGTTTAGAATTTATTTTGATATTAAAACAAAACAGAGTTGAAGCAACATGAATTCCAGCTTAATAACCACGACATCTATAACAGTCGGTACTATGTTTGACTGCGAATATTCAGTAGATGTCTTTCAAGAGTACATAAACAACCCTACATGGCGACACAACATGATTGGCTGCAGTATTTTAAAGTTTCTCAGGGATATGTACGATCTGAAGTGAGTACCTATTATAAAACTTGTTCTTGCTAAAACTAATGGTGTGTGTCCATATAATGCGAATAATACATACTCGTAATTCGATTTTTTCTATCATCATCATCATCACAGCTTATATACGTCCCCACCGAGGGGCACGAGCCTACCCTAGCTAGTTAGGGCGATTAGGCCTTAGTCAAACCACGCTGGCCCAGTGCGGATTGGTGGACTTCACATATACCTTTGAATTACTTCGCAGGTGAATGCAAGTTTCCTCACGATGTTTTCCTTCACCGTCGGAGCGTCAGATAAATGTACATATAAAATTCGTGAAACGAAAAACACATTCGTACATGGCAGGATCAATCGCGGGCCTCCCGATTCTACTCGGACGGAGCAGAGCACAGTCCAGTGCGCCACCGCTGATTTTTTCTATACTGTACGAATATTATAAAGAGGAAAGATTTATATTTTTGTATGTTTGTATTGAATCGGCTCGGAAACCACTGGACAGATTTGAAAAAATCTTTCACCATTAGAATGCTACATTAACCCTGAGTAACATAGGCTACAAAATAGTTTTTTTTACGGGAAAATACAAAATTCCCACGGAAAAACAAAAATAACGCGGGCGAAGCTGAGAGCGGGAACCTAAATATTATGAAGCTATACAGACAGACACATGCATATATAACCTACACCCAATCTATACTATATACGAGGTGTTTGGCACATAAACCCGCGCTAGCCTCAGTGGTAATGCCAGGGGTATGGTGAGTCCGGAGGCTATCAAGTCGAAACCTACCATGATCGCTAAACAATATTAAAACTGCACGGAGTGGGACGGCGCTATGCACAGCAAGAGCAATAGTGTCTCTGATTGAATAGGTATTGTTTTAACCTTGATGCGATCATTGTAAGGCCCCAGGATAAAAATTACGCTACATCAATATATATACTGTAGCTTATGACCCTTAATGTAACTTAACTTTTTTGTTACATTTGTAAAAAAGGAGGTCGAAGTCGAAGCGCTTGTCGCTTAAATGAGCTCTCTTAAGGCGAATTCCCACGGCACGTGGTTTCGCGGGCCACCTCGGGCAAGCGCTCGCTGACGTGCCGTGGGAAGGGTACCGTTCGCGGCGGCCCGAGGTGGCCCCATCTCGCCCCGCTGATTGTTGGTAACTTCAAAGGCTTCAAGGCGAGGCGGCATATATGGGACAGTACCTCACAATGTGCCCATAAGGTTCGCCCTGACAACAGAACTCTCAACCTGTTTTGTTCATTTTCAGTATTACATACGTCATCGATTCGACGCCTGTGGGCAAGAGGAAGGAAATTGATTTCTACGCGAAGCCAATGCCGATATCCCCGGCGATATTAGAATACGCGAAACCGGTCCTGACGGTGTTGAGATGGAAGTATGTATACTAATAGAAAACCTTGATGGACTGTTTGAACACTTTATTGAACATCAAACATACATAAATAGATCATAAGCTACCCAGAAACAATACGGTCTTCCATATAGCTTTACGGGAGGGGCGGAGGTTAGGAATTTTCCACCGGCTGGAAAGACCATTCACTTTTTGTTACATTATATACAAGTCCATGTTTTCCATTAGCAAATCTTTAAGATGTTTGTAAAACCATGTCAGCAGTATAATTTATATTATATGATGGTCCACCGTCTATATGACAACCGACACGGCTGCTGCTTCGCTCACCTATCACTGCATCCACATACATACAAATTGAATAGCTTTGGTGAAGTCATCCCTCCCTGCTTTACTCCACACTCCATTCTATATGATTCAGAAAGGACACTAGCCCATCTCATAACATGAAGCTGGTTTTGATACCAATATTTAAAGATATTATTAAGCTCCGGTGGTACTTTGATGCTGACAGCATTTTCAGGCAACCTTTGGGTTAAAAAAGGGCCATGTAATTGGTACGAGATGGGACAGGGCAATCCAATTTCCAAGTCAAGAAAACAAACAACAAATAAAAACAAAAAAGAAGTATTAAAATACAAATATAGCAAATCAAATAATGTGTTAATATTAATATTTCTATTCAAATTGGATTATTACGTTATCGCCTTTGCGCGTCAAAGAAGTTACGCCAATACTTCACATGTCTCCGGTGAAAAATCAGGGTACTGGAAAGAACCAGCAAGAAAACATGCAAATGCTGTTTTTCCCCTCTCTGTATTGTTACAGAGTCGTCAATTAGAATCTCCCCTCAAAGCAAATAAATTGTACACACAGCAACACGCTAGGCTTTACATGTTGACCTTGAGAGCGCCCTTATGACGTTCGTAATAGCGGCGGCTTTCGTAATGCAAATGTAAAGCTTGACGTGTTGCTGACTGTACTTTGTCATGGTTTCGTGGTAAAATGCGGACATGTGTCCAGTTGGTGAAAACATAAAAGTGATTTAATTTCAGTTTCACCATCTGGACACGCGTCATAATTTAGGCGTGTCCAGATGACGAAATAATAAGTGATACTAATTTTGAGTTTCACCGACTGGGCACACGTAGGTCCAGCCTTTCGTGTCCAGTTGGTGAATAACCCAACTGCTTTACAATATTAGATAAGTGTCAGTTCACATTATACATTTTCGCAACATCAGACTTTGTCAAAATATCATTTTAAAAATTCATTTCATCATCTATAAGGCTCAGTTGCTCATATAAAAATATCACTCTAACGTTATACTGTAGATGTTTCGGCTAGAGTTGATTTGGACCAAATTCTATTGTTAGTCCTACTCAAATTCGCTCATCATTTATCGCCGACTTAATTAAGATTAACTCATGCTTCGCTTTTGAGATAAGTCAAAGGGTAATCGTGTCAGAGCGGCTGTAATCTGCGCATTCGACGCGGACGGCGGCCGCTGTTTCGGTAAAGGCCGGTAATCAAAGTCTAATTGGCGCAAACGGACCTCCTGTATTGATTGTAGCTGGGAGTAAACTTCATCAAATTAGTGACCATCAAATCATTTTAATATCCGCCTTTGCTTCCCTTGGTCATTGACAAATTTAAAATCTTTTTTACCTACTTATTTACGATAGGAAAGCTGAAAATGAAAAAAAAAGTACTTAAATACAAGAAAAGATTGTTACTTATTATGATGTGACTATTTATATTGCGGGATTTGAACTCTGTATCTTTAACATAGGTAACGTGTTGACGCCTTGACCAATTGGGCCACCGACTAAAGGGTCGGTAGGAGACGGGTAAAAACCCGTCATGACAAAATTTCAACTGTTTTGAATTCTTTTTTTGGACTTTGTCAAGCCAAAATAGACACCATGCTAGTAAATAATGCTAATTAGACTATTTCGTGCAAGTTATATTTAAAAAATAAATAGCTAACAAATGTTCTATTTATTTTTTAAATATAACTTGCACGAAATCTGTAAACATTTATAAATTGAATGTGAAATACCCACTAGACTAGATAACATATGTCCTATCTAAAGGTTGTCTGGTAGAGATCGCCTATGGCAATAAGGCCGCCTTTTTTGATTTTTGTGTATGTTTTGTTATTGTTTGTGTTATTTTATTTAAGCAACATAAAGAGTTTCTATCTATCTATCTATAGAGGAGACAACAAAGAGAAAAATGTAACTATTTCATTTGATTAATGGTATTACCAATTAACCCTTTGTTCGCGACGGCTCTCTTTCCGCGCAAACTTTGCTAAAATTACAAATTATTATTTCTGATTAAGGTAACTGAAAATCAAATTACCTAGAAAATCTCAAATCCTAACTTACGTATTTTTGACTTGACATCTTATGTCACAAGTTGACAACGTCTCGGAACAATAACAAAAGCACTGCTTTTGTTATTCTTCTGAGGACAACGTACTCATATATTGGACTCCTTGTGGGGATCGTGTATTTGCAAATCTTACAGAAACTACATGTACTATAATAATGCCCGATATGCAGTCACGGCGGCAAATCTCAACAGAGACTAGCCATCTGCGCAGGAGATATTATAGTGCACAAGTGACTGCGCAATCGCTCTCTGTTCCTTCACACGTCTGTGTCCGAAGGGACGGCTAGCCGACACGACCGGGGCGAAATCAGGCGTAGGTTCCACTTTTTCAAGTGCCTTCTGAAACACGGAGGAGCTCGAGATGTTGCATATTTTGGTCACCCATCATAGTACTGGCCACGGCTAACGTTGCTTAACCTTAGCAATCGTTCACTGAGCGCACACGCCAATGGACCACCAAGCTCCTCTTACATGTACATAGCTTACATGTACTATAGTTTATAGAGTACTGCTCGCCAACTTTGTCGTATGCAAGAAATGAATCAAACTTGCCTCATAGTCACAGACTATTACCGAATATATCGCATGTAAATCTGTTTGATGAGTCTTGAATTTAGCATGAATGGAAGTCATGTCAGTCCGCCTTCAGGACCAAAACTTAAAAATCAATAAGATTTCGGCGCGGTATGAGACAGGGCGACGTTATATCGCCGAAGCTGTTTACAGCTGCGTCGGAGGATTGGAGTGAAGAGGACTCGGCATCAACGTAAACGGCGAGTACACGACTCACCTTCGTTTTGCTAATATCCTAGTCATCGCTGATACCGTGGAAGATCTAGACACAATGCTCGAAGACCTCTGTAGAGTTTTCCATCAAGTGGGTCTTAAAATGAAAATGGAAAAGACTAAAATTATGTTGAATTCCCATGTAGTACCCACTCATGTAAATAATGGAGACGCTCTACACTGGAAGTTGTTGACGAAAATGTTTGCCTAGGACAAATCGTCCAGCTCGGTAAGTCCAACTTCCAGAAAGCTGTAAATCGACGGATCCAACTCCGATGGGCGTTCAGGAAGCTACGCAGCGTATTCTCGGCCCATCTACCACTGTCTCTGAAGACAAAAGTCTTCAATTCGCGCGTGTGATGATTGATGTTGCAAGTGTTTAAACAATTAATTTTAAAAATAATGTGATAATAATGATCTATTAGAGATAGTGATATTAAATCGAAGAAAGTATAAATTATCATTGTCTTTTTTCGTCGGTGTAATTATAGTCTTCTAGACTGAACTAAAACTTCTAATAAAACATGGTACACAATTTCTTAGCACCGTTAAAATGTTCACTATTCCAGATTTTTGTTGAGGCTCCATAAATGAGGTAATAACCCTGCTAAGCCTTGTCAGCTAGCCGGTTTAACAAAAATGCTTTTGTTACGAGCTAATTTTGTCCAACGTGTGCGTTTTTATATTAGTGAAAAAACCCCTAACTTTTTCTTAGCTTTTATAGGATTGCTTTAATAGGTAAGTGATTAAGGGGTGGTGGCCCTAGGCTCGCCCAAATTTTATGTATTTTCTATAATATTAAATACACTAATTTTTTTTTCTTTTGGCATTATGATGAATGCGGTAAACGGAAGCCATCTGTGTTGATTCGCACGCGTGGGTTCGCCGGAGCTCGGCAGCGTCAAAACCGTTACGTTTGTATGCATGCCTTTTTTTTAGAGATGGGGATTCTCCCTATTTACGATTCAACAAGGGACTGAATCCACGTTTGTATGCATGCCTGCTGCTGCATAACATTGTTAATCGAAAGAAAAACAAGATATCATTTATTTATAGCGAGTAGAATTATTTGCTTTGGCAGACAGCACTGTTTCGTTTCAAGCGAATTATGTAAACGTCTTAATACGTATTTTATACAGTCCACTGTTTCTATATCGGGTGTAGGTCAAACTATAACCCAACCCAATCAAATCAATTATGCGAAATACTTATACGTTGGAAACATTGCAATTTTAATACGAAACTCGAATGTTTTGTTTTGCCGCGTATAACAAGCAGTTTACCGGCAGTGAACTTCGACGCGAAATTACTAAGCATTCCAGATAATATTGAATTCGCTGACCCTACTTTCAATGTCTCGTCTCAGATTGACTTGTTAATAGGTGCGGACAAATTCTGGGATCTTACAGATACGAATTTTATACGTTTGCCTTCGGGTCCTTATTTACGCGAATCTAACTTAGGGTGGCTATTGTCGGGGCCTATTTACACAAAGAATTTGCGCATTAATAATCACATTCAGTGTAATTTTCCCAAAGTATAGACTTAGGCACTCAGCTTAGAAGGTTTTGGGAGCTAGAAAGCATTCCAAACACAGTCCAAACAAATGTCTTAACAAAAGATGAGAGCTTTTGTGAGAATCTGTTTTTAAATACCACTAAACGCGAAAAGATTTCAGTTCGCATACCCTTAAAGGAGAATGAAAACTCACTTGGGGATTCTTATACGATGGCTAAAACTAGATTTCTATCACTTGAACGAAAATTTGAACGCTCACAAGAATATAAACGAAAATATTGCGAATTTATGCAAGAGTACATAGATTTAGGGCATATGGTGAAAATCGAACCACCAATTCAGCCTCATTATTATCTTCCTCATCATGGCGTAGTGAGGGAAAGCAGCAGCACTACAAAGTTGCGCGTAGTGTTCGATGCTAGTGCCAAAACGAGCTCAAATAAATCGCTAAACGACATCCAGTTACCTGGTCCAGCGTTGCAAAACGACATTTTCTCAATTCTCTTGGGGTTTAGACAATACAAATTGTCGCTTGTGCGGACGTTGAGAAGATGTTTCGCCAAGTGAGCATACAACCTGATCAGAGAAAATTACAGTTAATACTTTGGCGCGATAATCCTACTAGTTCGTTAGACACGTATCAGTTAAATACTGTCACCTACGGAACCGCATCAGCACCTTATTTAAGTATGCGGTACTTACGTCAGCTAGCAGCTGAATGTGGAGACGACG
Source organism: Schoenobius gigantellus (assembly GCA_963935595.1). Lineage (NCBI taxonomy): Eukaryota > Metazoa > Arthropoda > Insecta > Lepidoptera > Crambidae > Schoenobius > Schoenobius gigantellus. Next base: position 9,529,200 of record OZ012556.1, on the reverse strand, counting down.
TCATAGCTCGCACCATCAACGATGACTTTTTCGTGGATGACCTGATAACGGGCCATGACGATCAAGCCGCTTTGATCGAAATTTGCGAAAAAACATCAAAGGTTTTAAAGAGCGGTGGGTTTCCATTACGTAAGTGGACATTTAATTCGGACGTAGGTAACAGAAGTGATACGGAACAATACTTTATAGGCGAGCATACACAAAATAAAACGCTAGGTTTGGGTTGGTTGAGTGGTTCGGATCAATGGTACTTCACTACCGAGGTAGAAAATAATTATAATACAAGTACGTTAACTAAACGTGTAATGCTTTCCGTAATATCACTAATCTATGACCCCTTATTTCTCATTTCACCAGCGGTTATAATACCTAAAATATTATTACAAAAGACCAGCTTAAGTCAAACCTTGAAGTAATGCCTAAGTATATTAGAACAGTAGACGGTATTGAGCTAGCAGTGGAGACTGTTACCATAGGAATCAAGAAAGCCTATGAAAGCAGCTGCCCTGTGAAGAACAAAACCTCTACAACCAGAGTCCCATGGTGGAACACTAAGCTGCAGAAGCTTAGGGCAGAAACCAGAAGGTTGTTTAATAGGGCTAAACAATCTAATGAATGGGACACCTACCGAAAAGCCCTAACCAGTTACAATATTGAGATTAGGATTAGCAAAAAGAGCATCCTGGAGGAAGCTGTGCGAGGAAGTACAAAGCCTGCCTCTTACGGCAAGACTCCAAAAAATGCTCTCAAAAGCTGTGCCTAATCCAATTGGGCTACTAAAGAAGCCCGATGGAACCTTCACGACAAGTGAAACCGACACACTGGAGTTACTAGCGGCCACCCACTTTCCTGGCTCTGTGAGCAAATCCTGCTCGCAGGGAACAATTGGCAACCTCCGCAGGCCCAATAACGAGGACTGGCGTAGAGCGGCCATAATAATAAGACCGAAACAGGTACGGTGGGCTATTGACTCCTTTAAACCATACAAATCCTGTGGAGAGGACGGCATCTTTCCTGCACAACTTAAAGAAGGAGCAAACGTCCTCACTCCCCATCTGGTCAAAATCTTCAGGGCAAGTTTGGCCTGGGGATACATTCCAGATAGGTGGACCACAGTTAAAGTCATATTTATACCTAAGGCGGGCAAGAAGGACCAATCACAACCGAAGACCTACAGGCCCATAAGCCTCTCATCCTTCCTTATGAAGGTAATGGAAAAGGTTATAGATATACACATTAGGGAAACGGTATTGACTGTAAACCCTATTCATCCTACCCAGCACGCTTACCGAAGAGGCAAATCAACCGAAACGGCCCTGATCAGCTTGACTGACAGGATAGAAAAAGCGCTGGAGGACAAGGAAATTGCACTATGTGCATTTTTAGATATAGAGGGCGCATTTGACAACGCACCTATAACAATGTTAGTCAGGGGATTGGAAAATAAAAATGTAGACCCGACTACAACCAGGTGGGTAGAGGCAATGCTCTCCAACAGGGGAGTTAAAATATCTCTACACAAATCATCAATTGAACTTCTATCCACAAGAGGCTGCCCGCAGGGAGGTGTCTTGTCTCCTCTCCTGTGGACTCTTGCGGTAGACAAATTATTGCACAACATGGCTGACCTCAATTTCGACACCCAAGGATACGCAGATAACCTTGTGGTGACGGTACGAGGCTTCTGCCAAAGTACAATATCTGACATTATGCAGAAAGCCCTTAATACCATAAACAACTGGTGCAGGGAAAACAGCCTCTCAGTGAATGCTGATAAAACTGTTATAATACCATTTACCAGGCGAAGACGACTTGAAAAGCTTGTTAAGCCTCGGCTAAACGGGAAAGATGTACAGTTCTCTACAGAGGTCAAATACCTGGGCATCACTCTTGACCAGAAACTGACTTGGAACTCACATCTTACCAACATAATACATAAGGCAAAAATTGCCTTAGGGGCTTGCAGTCGAATGGTTGGGAACAACTGGGGCCTATGCCCCAGATCGGTCCTATGGCTGTACTCGACTATTGTACGCCCGACAATTACGTACGGCTCAGTGGTGTGGTATAACAAAGCCAAACAAAAAACCGCTGCAAACAGGTTAGGCAGTCTACAAAGAACTGCCTGTCTCATGGCTACAGGCGCAATTTCCACCACGCCTGGGGCAGCCCTGAATGCGCTATTGCGACTCATACCCCTGGACATGTTTATTGTCAAGGAGGCGATAGCGTGTGCATACAGGATGAATGCCCAAGGCGGGTTAAAGTGTCTGTCCCTTCGACAAAGGTCTCTATTAGACCTAGTCAATGAGACACCAATACTAAGCATGAACTCTGACATCATGCCTTTACGTTGCAATTTCAATAGAAACTACAAAGTGGAACTTCTCTCTAGGGATGACTGGCTAAACAAGCAAGTTACCTATGAGACAAGAAGCACCGTATGGTTAACCGATGGATCCAAGATGGGGTCCAAAGTGGGCTTTGGTATATACAGAGAGGAGCCATTGCACAAGTTCTCACAAAGCTTGGGCAGCTTTGCCTCCATCTTCCAAGCGGAGGTTTATGCCATTTTAGAATGTGCTGAAACCAACCTTGGAATCAACCAAGCCAACCGCACAATATATATAAACTCAGACAGTCAAGCAGCTTTACTGGCACTGAGCAGTAACCTCGTGAGCTCAAAGCTAGTGGCTGACTGTATGAACCGCTTAAACATTCTGGGACACAGGAACAGAGTAATACTTAGATGGGTTCCAGGGCATGCGGGAATCACTGGCAACGAATGTGCCGATGAGCTCGCTAGGGCTGGGGCCGAGGAAACACAATATGGTCCTGAACCATTCTGTGGCATACCCAAAAGCCTCGCCCGTCTAACGCTTGAAACCCATTACGACAACAAGTCCTACAAGGCATGGCTACATATGCCAGGACTTAAACACTCTAAGGCACTCATAAAAGCCTATGACCGTAGTACCTGCAAAAAGATCCGAGGATTAAGCAGGAACAACATACGCACTTGTGTCAGAGCCCTCACTGGACACTGTCGCCTTAACAAGCACATGTCCATCATGGGGTTGAGTGAGTACAGAGAGTGCAGGGCCTGCCACGAAGCAGAAGAGACGCCTATGCACTTGCTCACAAACTGTGGACCACTGATGCGTAAACGCAGCCTACATCTGGGCAAACACTTACTGTTACCAGATGAGGTCAAGCACCTCTTCCCCAAGAAAATACTGCACTTCTTAGAAGATGCAGGGCTTGCGGGAGAACTGTAATAGTGGCGGTCACAATAGATCTTTTAGGTCGCAGCGACAAACCATAGCCGCTCATATCAATAAAAAAAATAGGTGCGGACAAATTCTGGGATCTTATAGATACGAATTTTATACGTTTGCCTTCGGGTCCTTATTTACGCGAATCTAACTTAGGGTGGCTATTGTCGGGGCCTATTTACACAAAGAATTTGCGCATTAATAATCACATTCAGTGTAATTTTTCCCAAAGTATAGACTTAGGCACTCAGCTTAGAAGGTTTTGGGAGCTAGAAAGCATTCCAAACACAGTTCAAACAAATGTCTTAACAAAAGATGACAGCTTTTGTGAGAATCTGTTTTTAAATACCACTAAACGCGAAAAAGATGGTAGATTTTCAGTTCGCATACCCTTAAAGGAGAATGAAAACTCACTTGGGGATTCTTATACGATGGCTAAAACTAGATTTCTATCACTTGAACGAAAATTTGAACGCTCACAAGAATATAAACGAAAATATTGCGAATTTATGCAAGAGTACATAGCCTCATTATTATCTTCCTCATCATGGCGTAGTGAGGGAAAGCAGCAGCACTACAAAGTTGCGCGTAGTGTTCGATGCTAGTGCCAAAACGAGCTCAAATAAATCGCTAAACGACATCCAGTTACCTGGTCCAGCGTTGCAAAACGACATTTTCTCAATTCTCTTGGGGTTTAGACAATACCAATATGTCGCTTGTGCGGACGTTGAGAAGATGTTTCGCCAAGTGAGCATACAACCTGCTCAGAGAAAATTACAGTTGATACTTTGGCGCGATAATCCTACTAGTTCGTTAGACACGTATCAGTTAAATACTGTCACCTACGGAACCGCATCAGCACCTTATTTAAGTATGCGGTGCTTACGTCAGCTAGCAGCTGAATGTGGAGATGACGTCATAGCTTGCACCATCAATGATGACTTTTTCGTGGATGACCTGATAACGGGCCATGACGATTAAGCCACTTTGATCGAAATTTGTGAAAAAACATCAAAGGTTTTAAAGAGCGGTGGGTTTCCATTACGTAAGTGGACATTTAATTCGGACGTAGGTAACAGAAGTGATACGGAACAATACTTTATAGGCGAGCATACACAAAATAAAACGCTAGGTTTGGGTTGGTTGAGTGATTGATGGAGTATTCAGTCCATACCTTTCCATTTCAGTAGTAAAAATAAACTCAAAAAATATGTTGAAATTAATAAATTAATTAAGAAGAAACAAAAATTAATTAAGAATCATAACTCTTTTAAAAGTAATATTAAATTACGAAAGCAGCGTGTTTGCTTAATAGATTCGTTGGACATTTTTGACTCAAAATTGAGAGAGAGCAGAAACATGTATGAAAGGGACATACAAGAATTAAATAATGTCATTAATAACTTGCAAAATTCTTTAGCAAACATGACAAAAAATTATTACAATGCTCAAAATGAAATTAAGGAGCATATCCAATCAGTCACAGAGCTAGCCACACTTTGTCAATTTAATGAAGACAGATATCAGGCCTTACTGGACAAACACTCCTTAAGTTCCACTAACGATAGCTTAACATTGGATAGCCAAATAATTTATAATGTTGTACCTGATCATGCATGTCCTGCTCTCAACATGGTATCTCAGCCACCAGCAGCTGACTATGCACAGTTACTAGTGACAATATTGTTATGTTTAGTGATGACATTGGCATAGGTATGGGCCAACTTCTAACAAACATGGGACATTCAATAATGAACTATTGCATGCCTGGTGCTTCGTACTGCGAAATACTAAAAAAAGTGATCGAATGTGAATTTAACCAGCCTACTACATTGTTGTTATTTATTGCAAATAGAGGTAATATGAACAAAAAAGTCCTGACTCATTATTTAAATAAATTAAATAATTTAAATGTACAAAAAATTATTTTGTTCACATTACCTTATTACAACAACTTGTCACAAGAGGAAAATAGTGTAAGATATAAATTGAATTTAAAGTTAAGTACCTTATGTCATAATAATAAATTTCATTTAATTGACATCAATAATTATGTAAATAGATTGTATTTGACTAAAGATAATAGATATTGTCTATCAAATTATTATAAGAGACGAATAGCAAAATCGCTATCATATTATTTTTATATATCAGCCAAGAACTTGGCTACAAAAATTACTCCTATTGAGCAACGTAGAAGTAGGATGACTGTCAGTAATATTACTGATGTATTAGTTAGTAAGTCTTTAAATTAGGCATTGAGACAATAGAGAAATCCTCTTGCATAATGTTAAATAAAGAACAAAATGAAAATTGTTTATTAGATAATGTACTGGAAGACCCATTTGAATATAAGAAACATGTAAATTTTATCAACCTGGTGCACCAGAACATGCAAGGAATGATGGGCAAAGATCTGGAAGTTGAGTTATTCATGAACAGTAGTAAAGTAGACATTTTTTGTATAACCAAACATTGGCTTAAAAGCTACCAGTTCATGTTTAATTTTAGCAACCACCAGGTTGGTAGTTTGTTCAGTCGAGAAAATGCAATTCGCGGTGGCTCATTAATCATATTAAATAAAAAGCTTAAATATAAAGATCGTAAAGATATTGTGAACCTCTCAGTTAAACGAACAATAGAAATTGCGTGTGTAGAGTTGGACCAGATTATTGTAGTGAGCGTATACAGGCCTCCTTCGGGATTGTATGACCACTTTGAAAATATAATGGATGAAGTTTTAAATAAAGTCTGTAAGCAAGGCAAACAAATATTAGTCTGTGGAGATTTTAATATTAACTTATTAGAAAACTCTAGTTTATGTATGAGAATTAAAAATTTGTTTCAGTCATATAATCTTAAAAACTTATTTCTGGAGCCAACACGAATTACTGAGTTTTCTGCCACATGCATTGATAATATTTATACTGACATAGAACCATTAGCATAAAATGTTTTTAATAACTTAGAATCTGACCACTCTGGTCAATTTGTTACTATACCTTACAAATGTAAGCTTATGGCGAAAAAGAATATCACTGTTGTACCAAAGACTGCTGGCCGCTTGGAGCGTTTCAATAATAATCTTGGTATTAATTTAAAGTATATTGATTATGACGAAGACCCAAATAAATTGTATGAAAACTTTTTTAACACATTTTGTTGTGAATTTAAAAATATCTTTGTTCCAAAAACCATCTCAGTCAATGGTAGATTAGCTTTTAGTGAATGGGCCACACCAGGTATTCACAAAAGCAGAATAAAACTTTATGAACTTTACAATGAGCGTTCATTAAATACTAGTGATCAATTTAAATTGTATGTAAAAACTTATACCAAAGTATTTAAAAAAGTTTGTAAATTTGCAAAGTCCAATTATTTAAGCTCTAAAATAAAAAATAGTAGTGACAAAATTAAAACGACATGGAACATTATTAATAATGAAACCGGAAGAGTAAAAACTAATAACAACAATTTTTGTTTAAATATTGAAAATAAGAAAGTTACAGTAGATATTGACGTAGCTACAGAATTTGAAAAATTCTTTACTGACATTCCAGTCTCAATCACAAAATCTTTGGATTCCTCCCCCACTGTAGCCGAATCTATTCTAAAAGATCATGTTGACCTTGTGATGATAAATTTAAATTTGCCCATATTTGTGCAAATGATTTAATAAAGTCATTTAAAACGCTGAATAAAAAGAAAACCGTGGATCTGTGGGGCAACTCTGTAGATGTTTCCCAATCTGTAATAGAAACAATAGCTCCAATACTTGCTAGTATTTTTAATGATTGCATTGACTGTGGTGTGTTTCCTGATCTAATGAAACTGAGTAAAATTATTCCATTACACAAATCTGGTAGCACATCAGACCCCAATAATTTTAGACCTATCTCTGTGCTACCTACTTTTAGCAAAATCTTTGAAAAAATAATGTTGGAACAAATGCAAAGCTTTTTTAACAGAAATAATCTTCTACACTGTAAACAATTTGGTTTTAGAAAGGGTCGCTCAACAACTGATGCTGGTGTTGAGTTAATACAAAATATATATGAGGCCTGGGAGGACTCACATGATGCGCTGGGCGTTTTTTGTGACTTGTCCAAGGCGTTTGATTGCGTTCATCATGACACCCTGATCAGGAAATTACACTACTATGGATTTCGCGACACTGTTCTGGATCTACTCGTCTCCTATTTGACTGAGAGGATTCAGAAAGTAGACGTCAACGGGGAGAGGTCCCAGGGCGCCTCGGTTAATATGGGAGTTCCACAGGGTTCAATTCTTGGTCCTTTTCTATTTTTAATATATATAAATGACTTGCCTGCTTTTGTACAAGACAGGCATGAGATTGTATTATTTGCAGATGATACTTCACTTATGTTTAAAATGAAAAGACGATTGCAAATTTATGACGATGTAAATAGTTCTATCTCAAGAATAGTTTACTGGTTTAATGCGAATAACTTGTGCCTCAATGAAGGGAAAACTAAATGTATAAAATTTGTTTTACCCAATGTTAAAGAGGTTCACACCACTGTTAACATAAAGCATAAAAATGTGGACCTTGTGGATACCGTAGTATTTCTTGGTATTACTTTAGATTCAAAGCTTCAGTGGGGCCCACATATTGATAAATTGTCGAAGAGACTTAGTTCTGCAGCCTACGCTGTATGGAAAATACGTCAGCTGACTGATGTTGATACAGCAAGACTTGTATACTTTGCCTATTTTCATAGTGTGATGTCGTATGGCATTTTGCTGTGGGGAAATGCTGCCGACATTCAGACTGTTTTTGTGCTGCAAAAAAGGGCTATTCGTGCAATTTATAACCTTAAAATAAGAGACTCTTTGAGAGAAAAATTTTAAGAAATTGGTATTATGACCGTCGCGTCGCAATATATTTACGAGAATATAGTATATGTTCATAAAAATATACATTCGTTTTGTAAAAACAGTGATATTCATTCAGTAAATACTAGGCAAAAGAATATGTTAGCGTTACCAAATACTAGGCTTAAAAAAATTAATAATTCTTTCAAAGGCCTTTGTGTACGTTTCTACAATAAAATCCCAAATAATATTAAAGCACTTAACTTGAATAAATTTAAAGTCACTATCAAGGGCGCACTTATGAAAAAAGCATATTATAAAGTGTCTGATTATATGACAGATAAAACTGCTTGGGATTGACAAAAAATGTGATAATTGACCACAGATCTAAATCTGTGTAATTGACGTTCAAAGGGTGTTAACACTTTGTGATAATGGGATAAATTTCATTCGAGTAACTGTTCCACTCACACCGACAGGCATTTCTATATTATTTAAAAAAAATGTTTGTGAAATATAATATTGTAATGTTGGCATTTTAAAAGAGGAGACAAAAAAATACAAGACCTTCCGAGTTTCTTGCCTGTTCTTCTCGAGAAGGCTCTCCCAATTTCCGAACAGGTGTAGAGTCAATATTTTTTTTAATTTGACTTGTATTTGCACACATCTTAATAATGGTTGGGGTGTGTGTACATACAAGGATTAAATAATTTAGTTAATTAGATTCTTGGTTGAAGATTTTTATGTTTTTTTTGACGTCAATAAGTGCCTGTAAAGGTCTATATAGAATAAAGATTTTTGAGTTTGAGTTTATTCGGATCAATGGTACTTCACTACCGAGGTAGAAAATAATTATAATACAAGTACGTTAACTAAACGTGTAATGCTTTCCGTAATATCACTAATCTATGACCCCTTATTTCTCATTTCACCAGCGGTTATAATACCTCAAATATTATTACAAAAGCTGTGGATATGTAAAATAGATTGGGACACTACTGTGCCTCCAAGTATCGCTAAGGAATGGGATAGTTTTATAAAATCCTTACACGTATTGCCTACGTTGCGCATTCCCCGTGGAGTGTTGAGTGATAATCCAGAACAAATTGAACTTCATATATTCACTGACGCGTCGCAAACAGCCTACGGTGCCTATGCATACGTTCATACATATAATAGTAACGATATCAATAGCGTATCAGTGCATTTATTGTGTGCAAAAAGTAAAGTTGCGCCATTAAAGCCTACTAGTATTCCCCGCTTAAAACTTTGTGCAGCATTAGTTGGGGCAAAGCTATACGAAAAAATAAAAAAATCGTTACGTTTAAATTTTACAAAAACATTTTTCTGGTCAGGGTGGTGATTTTGTAACTCATCGATAGATCGGCAATCGTTATCAAACTGGATGACTTAATGCAGAAAAGCGGAATTATGTTCATTAGCAATAAGTATTGGTTGATTTATTCAACAAGTATACCAAGATCACTCAGGCGATGACGTTACAGAATGGTAAACATATTATAAAACAGTTTTAATCAAACGGAACAATTAAATCTAAGCTATAACCGATTGCCAATGAGTTACAAAATCACCCACCAGATTCGACTATAGTTATCGGTTGGCTACGAATGTCACCTCATGCGCTCAAAACATTTGTACAGAACCGTGTGGTAGAAATTAATGAACTGTCTGGTGACTCAGTTTGGTTACACGTTAGCAGTGAGAACAATCCAGCCGATTTAGTATCCCGCGGACAGTATCTTGACCCGTTAATAAACAACAAGCTGTGGTGGCACGGTCCAACGTTTTTGCATAGTCTCGAATCATTAAAAACAGAATATACAATTCCAGATCAATTACCCGAATTAAAGTCAAATACAATTATTAATTTAACTAGTTCATGTACAGAAAATAATTTAATTCAATTCGATAAATATTCCTCATATAATAATAAATTGTATTTCGCTGCATAGTCTCTTCATGATAATGAAGACCTGTAGTACTCGTATCTACTGCCCTTTGGTCACGGTGTTAAGAGTATAGAAGCCAAAGCTTTCTTATAAAAAAAAATACAAAAAATGTGTTCTCCAGCGCCCTCTTACGTGAACTCATTCTCGTTTTCGTGCGGCCCAGGGTCACAGAGTTCTCCATTGTTTTTTAAAATTATTTATTGATTAACTTTAGTAAAATGCCTAAACGTCGTCGCGAATCTTCTTTAGAACGTGTAAAAAGGAAAATCAAGAAATATCAACAGCGCCTGGACAAAGAAAATAAGGAAAATATCGATGAATCCCGCATCAATAATGAAAGAGAAAAATCTCCATCGCCATTTTTGTTGACGCCGACGCCGCCGCCTTTGTCACCGCCGGCTTCTATATTATTTGATGAAAATCAAGTAAATATTAATCAAAACACGACTGGCGATGAAAGTCAAAAGGTTTGTATGAATCGCCTTAAGGTTAATTTTAACCTCAAAATAAAAAAGCCTTATTAGGCACTCACTATAAACTAATATTTAATTATTCCAGCCCAGTGCTGAAATGGAAATGTATGGGTAATCACCCTAATTTCCACATTTCTACTAATGAGTAGAACCTAATACAATACATATCAAATAATAACATTTGATAAATATGTGATATTTTTGTTTTATAAACTCCTCACATAATAATTAGTATTACTGTAATTACAGTAGCTATCTAACCGAACTATGAGTGTAGGAATCGATGATATATTTTGTATTTCAAATTTTTTACAGAGGAGGACGAGGACATAGATGACGAGATTTTGTAATTATTAGGTACTGCACCTATAAATAATAAATATGGTTCCCCTATAAACAAACATATTTCTTCCCGCTGGGAAGAGATCATTAAAAATGGTTTAGCAAAAGAGATAAAAAATGAATTGCTCAAAAAATATTTGCTTCCAGAAAATTGCAAATTATTAGAAGCCCCAAGGCTTAATTTAGAAGCACAAGCAGCTGTTCCGGAAGCTGCAGTGAAACGTGATAAATCTATTTCTTACAAACAAAATCAAATTGCAGCTGCACTAAGTGCAATTGGAAATATTATTGACAAACAAATAAAAATAAAGGATAAAGAGCTGATAAATTCATTAAACGATGCTGGTCGTCTGTTGTGTGACCATCAACACCAAGAATCCCTTATGAGGAAAAAATTTATTATGGCAAATTTTAAACCAACTACAAGGGACTCAATCAAGGATATATTACCAGATCAGTGGCTGTTTGGAGAAAACTTTTTCGAAAAATTAAAAGCAACAAAAGCTATTAAAAAATCAGGTCAAGATTTAAAAAATAAGAAAAATAATGTAAGACCAATAAATTTAAACTACAAGGGCCTGGCAAGTATGCCATACAAGGGGCGACCAAACCTTGTCGGGCCACAACAATGCAACAGGCCTACAGGAGGCCGGCCCCAGCAACACAAACACGAGCCACTCAGCAAGCATGTTACAACAAAGGACCACAGAAAGCGTTCAATCGCAACTAGCACAGGTGAGTGGGAGTGGATCTCATAGTGGTAGACTAAAAAATTTTTTAAGTGAATGGATAAAGATCACAAAAGACAAAATAATTTTATCCTGGCTTGAAGGATATAAAATTCCATTCATATGTAAACCATTTCAGAATTCGATTCCAACAAATAATCATTTTATTACAAGCTTTTATTTAACTTGCAATGTATGTATGTTCGGGTGGAATCTTGTAACTCAATTTTGAAGCAGATATCTTTAACCGATTGAGCTGAAATTTTGTACACACGTTCAGTTTGGATGACAATGCATTGTTGACTGTGTGACGTCATTTTAAATCCAAGATAGCGGCATACCCAAGATGGCGGATCAATTATTTTTAATGCACCCCTACAATATGGATATCAAATAAAAGGTCTTGCTAAGAGTAACTCGAAAAATAATGTGACGTCACTATTGATCCAATATGGCGGACTTCTAAAGCTTGAAAATAAATTTTGAAGTAGATATCTTTAACATTGAGCTGAAATTTTGTATACACACAGTTTGGATGAAAATGCACGGTTAACTATGTGACGTCATTCTAAATCCAAGATGGCTGCATACCCAAGATGGTGGACCAATTATTTTTAATGCACTCCTACAATATGGGTATCAAATAAAAGGTCTTGCTAAGAATAACTTGAAAAATAAAGTGATGTCACTATTAATCCAATATATCGTACTTCTAAAGCTAAAAATCAATTTTGAAGCAGATATCTTAAACCGATTGAGCTGAAATTCTGTATAGACGTTCCGGCAAACGACCTTGCAACAATGATGCGTTGAATGAGATGAACAGACTGAGAAACGTGTCCAGTGATAACTAAAAAGTAAAAAATAAATTAAATGTAAAAAAACCTCTTTAAAAACAAGCTTTTATTTAAATGCGCTAAAAAGAATTAATAAACTTTTACACTAAAACTTTTACTTATAACGTCATTTCACATTTGACATAATTTATATGACATAAAAGCTTGTCGCGAGATTTACTTTTGTAGATAAACAAGTAAATTAAATAATTTGATGTGAATAATTTTATACATTACAATTTTCAAAGTAAAGCTCACGACAAGCTTTTATGTCATATAAATTGTGTCAAATGAGAAATGACGTTATAAGTAAAAGTTTTAGTGTAAAAGTTTATTAATTCTTTTTAGCGCATTTAAATAAAAGCTTGTTTTTAAAAAGGTTTTTTTACATTTAATTTTTTCTATTAGTCAAACCAAGCAAATAGATCAGGCTATATGTGAGCTTTTAAATAAACAAGCTATAATATCTTGTAAGCCTACTAATGGGCAATTTCTATAAAAAAAAATCTCATTCCTAAGCCTAATGGAGATAGTAGATTTATTCTTAACCTAAAAGAGTTAAATAAATTTATATATACTGAACATTTTAAATTAGAAGATATGCGTACTGTAACTAAACTCATCACACATAACTGTTATATGGGCGCAATTGATTTGAAATATGCATATTTTTTACTTTCTGTTAGTAAGTGTTATAGAAAATATCTACGCTTTATGTGGAAAAATCAGACATATGAATTTCAAGTACTTCCTTTTGGTTTGAGTACAGCTCCCTACGTTTTTACAAAACTACTCAAACCAGATGTACAATACCTAAGGTCAATGGGACTTGTATCTGTTCTATATTTAGACGACTTGTGGACTTATGGCAGATCGCTTTCGGAATGCTTATACAATATAAAGAAATCTTCTGAGTTATTAACAGAAGTCTGTCAAATATTTAGGTTTTATTCTAGATTCTGAAAAATATATTTTAACACTTCCTGCTGAAAAGAGGCTAAAAATTAAACTAGTATTAAGAAAGTTTATAGATTTGAAAGAGTGTAAAATTAGAGACTTTGCCCATTTGATAGTTTCCTCATGTCCAGCTGTTGATTATGGTCTTCTTTATACAAAATCATTAGAACATCAAAAGCTTATTTATTTAAGAAAATATAATGATGATTATGATAAAATTATGCCAATATCAAGAATATTACATAATGACTTAGAATGGTGGTATACCCATATTAATACATCAGTAGGCAAAATAAAAAGCTTAGATTATAAATTAGAAATTTTTTCAGACTCTTCGTTAACTGGCTGGGGAGCATCCTGTGGTAATAAGACAGCTACTGTTACTTGTGACAGTTTATGGAATGACAAAGAGAGAGAAAACCATATAAATTATTTGGAACTTCTAGCCTCTTTTATTGCATTAAAGACATTTGCAAGTAATTTAATGAACTGTGAGATATTACTTCGTATCGATAATACTACAGCTGTCTCATACATTAACCGCATGGGTGGGGTCCAATATCCACACCTAACAGCCATTACAAAAGAAATATGGCTATGGTGTGAATCTCACAATATATTTATATTTGCCTTTTATATACCATCAGCTGAAAATGTCACAGCAGACATGGAGTCACGCAGGTCTCATTCTGAAATTGAGTGTGAATTAAATGACAATATCTTTCACAAAATAGTAAAAGTTTATGGTTCACCTGATATAGATCTGTTTGCCAGTCGTGCTAATAAAAAATGTAATTATTATGTCTCATGGAAAAGTGACCCAGATGCTTTCAAAATTGATGCATTCACCTTTTCGTGGAAACCATACTACTTTTATGCTTTTCCACCCTTTTTATTAATTACTAAGGTTTTAAAAAAGATCATCTCTGAACAATCGAAAGGTATTGTTGTTGTACCAGACTGGCCTACTCAACCATGGTATCCCATTTTCCAAAAACTTTTATGTTCAAAACCACTATATTTTTGTCATCATAAAAATTTATTTAAATTTTATTCCAGCAATTATCAGTTTCAACAGAAACTTACCCTGGTTGTCACCAGATTATCAGGCAAGCATTTTCAAGAAGGGGTATATCAGAATCTTCAATGAATATAATGTTAGCATCACTATCCAACAATACAATTAAGCAATATAATTCCTACCTTAGTCAGTGGTATGAATATTATTTAGGTTGCAATATGGATTACCTGTCTGCCTCCGTTCCTCAGGTAATATCTTTTTTAACAAATATTTTTGACAACTTAATGGGGTGCAATGGAGTTGAAGAGATACGATGAAAAAAATTTCATTCACTAAAAACAAAATACAAAATATTTTATCTCTTTTCTATATAGGTATAATAAAATCATAGGGGTACAACAATCTGTAATTGCGAAATATTTAGAAAAAAAATACACAGGTCGCCTTAAAATCATTAGCAGAAAACGATAGAATAGTTTAAAAAAAAATGTTTGTGTTGGTGACCAGAAACGCCACCGACCTTTTTGGTCATAATTTTATATATATGTATATATTTGATTTGTACTTCGTATTTGAAACTATATTCTTTTTTATGCTTGACATTGTCAAAAATTAGTAGGAACATTAAACTCAAGAGAAACATGTCACTTTTTATTTATTTCCCAATTTTAATTAGTTTCTCTCTATCATCAACATTTTTGTTGTCAGAAGTGTTAAAATAAGCAACCATGCCTATGCTAACCAGAGCGACTGCTTCATCAAAAAAAAGTCAATCGGATATCTCAAAAGCTGTTCGAGATACTGTTCCAAGTGATAGTACTCCCATCCAGGATAACGCCTCCGTTTCCGGCGCTCTAGCGCCTGCGTCGTCTCGGGAGCCACATACCACAGGTAACGCTATTTCTTTATCTGAACCTTCAATGAGATCTGATGGAAGTGCCCCTGCAGCAGTTGCTTCTCATAACTCTACCCTAACAATATCTAATATGCTCCGTAAAACACGGTCATAACTCTGAATGTTTTAATGTAAGAGCGCGTTCTATTTCTGATTTAGGTATACAAAGTCAGTCAGCTCCACTTGATCATATCGGTCAATATGATTATTTAGCTGATTTAGCAGAAGTTTTACATTATGATCAAGCTAAGCCAACACTTTTGATAGGTTCTGATAACTGGCATCTTCTTATACCTAAAACCATTCGTCGTGGTACACGCTCTCAACCAGCCGCAGCTTTGACAGCATTAGGCTGGGTCTTATTTGGTTATGTTCCAAATACACAAAATTGTCAATATGTTAATAATATTACTGCTGTTGATAAAACCGACGATCAGTCTTTAGAAATTCTTATCAAAAATTACTACAAACTTGATTCCATTGGGATTGCTAAGGTAGATCATCGTAGTGATAGCGACAGGCGTGCACTAGAAATTCTGGAAAGCACAACCAAACTCTTAGACTCGGTAAGATATGAAACCGGTCTACTTTGGCGTGACAATATATCGATTATACCATCAAGTCGCGATTTAGCCTTATCCCGTTTTATTTAACTGGCATCTTCTTATACCTAAAACCATTCGTCGTGGTACACGCTCTCAACCAGCCGCAGCTTTGACAGCGTTAGGTTGGGTCTTATTTGGTTATGTTCCAAATACACAAAATTGTCAATATGTTAATAATATTACTGCTGTTGACCAAACCGACGATCAGTCTTTAGAAATTCTTATCAAAAATTACTACAAACTTGATTCCATTGGGATTGCTAAGGTAGATCATCGTAGTGATAGCGACAGGCGTGCACTAGAAATTCTGGAAAGCACAACCAAACTCTTAGACTCGGGAAGATATGAAACCGGTCTACTTTGGCGTGACAATATATCGATTATACCATCAAGTCGCGATTTAGCCTTATCCCGTTTTATTAGCCTCGAACGAAAAATGGATAAAGATGCAGACTACGCTGCGGCTTATAGAGTAAACATACGCGGCATGATCAATAAGGGGTATGCTGAGCTGTGCACGGAATTATTAGGACCAGGTCAAATTACCGGGTATCTTCCACACTTTGGTGTCACCCATCCGCATAAAAAAAAGTTACGCGTGGTTCATGATGCAGCAGCGAAATGCTCCGGGGTTAGCCTGAACTCTTTGTTACTGGTAGGTCCAGATCTCTTGCAATCTTTGCTCGCCATAGCGATGCGTTTCAGGGAAGGGCCTGTAGCTGTATCGGGGGATATCCGGGAAATGTTTACGCAAATTAAAATCCGACTTGAAGACAGGGATGCCCAACGCTTCCTATGGAGAGACAATCCACAGTTGCCTATTCAAGAGTTCCGTATATCTTCGATGATATTTGGAGCTGCATCGAGTCCATGTACGGCGCTATGGATTAAAAACCACAATGCCAATCGATTCCAGGCCGAATTTCCTGATGCAGTTAAAGCTATCATCGAAGACCACTACATGGATGACTACCTCGGGAGCTTTAATAATGCAGACGAAGCCACAAAACGTGCTTCAGAAGTCTTAGCTATACATCAAGCAGGTGGCTTTGAGATGCGCTCTTGGATATCAAACCATGGGGAAGCGTTGGCAATGATTCCCACTGATCTGCATGCCATTGAAGTTGCGGAAATAGGCTTAGGCCCCACGTCACCTACACAAATTCGCGTTCTTGGTTTAACATGGAAGGTTACTGAAGATAAACTTTATTTTGTAAGAAATCTCCAAAATGCTCCAGAGGTTTTAAACAAACGTACCGTTCTATCCATGTTGATGTCATTCTACGATCCTCTTGGCTTTTTAACTCCAGTTACTATGAAGGGCCGTATATTATTTCAACGGTTGTGGAAGTTAGGAATCGACTGGGATGAAAGCCTTCCAAACAATTCTTCCGAAACTTGGAAGGCGTGGCTCCAAGAAGTTCAGGGACTTGTTAATATTTCCATCCCGCGATGCTACATGTCGGACGTAAGCAACATTAATAATGTGCAACTTCACGTTTTCGCCGACGCGAGCGAAAAAGCATACGCATGTGTGGCTTACTGGCGTTTCGTTCTTGGCGACGGAAGCGTGAAGTTAGCTCTAATCGGAAGTAAAGCTCGCCTTGCTCCCTTAAAACCCGCATCTATCCCCAGGTTGGAATTACAAGCGGCATTAATTGCAGCACGATTAAGTGTGTACATCGCTGAAGTACACCGGCGAAAACCAAGTCAAAGTTTTCATTGGTCAGATTCACTGACGGTTTTAAAGTGGCTTCGCAGCGACGCCTGTTCATTTAAAGCCTTCGTTTCGTTTCGTGTAGGCGAGATTGACGAAATTACCGATATAAAGAACTGGAGGTACGTCCCTACGGCCTTAAACGTAGCAGACGTCACTACTCGAGCCACAGAGCTATCAGCCTCATCTCGTTTGTTCACTGGCCCACCGTTCCTTTTATCACCACCGTCTGAATGGCCTTGTGAACCTACGTGCAATGTCCCACTGGTGCCTGAAGAATTAAAACGTGAATCAGAATCGGTGGGATGCATCATGACCCCTACACCGCATGAACTGCCTCCACCGGTAGTTGCGGATCCACAGCGTTTTAGCCAGTGGAAACGCCTTCTTCGCTCTACTGCTCGTGTACTCCAATGCGCAAAAATCTTTCGATCTTTTTTACACCACAATTTGTCGTTGCCGCGTAATTGTCTCAGAGATAATCGTAACCTTCCCGTTCTTACTGTTGACGATCTGCACCGGGCAGAGATTAATTTATTCCTTAAGGTTCAAATAGATTCCTTTACTGACGAGATGATACGTACTAAAGCAGCACGCCCCGTTTCAGATAAAAGTAGGCTAAAGAATGTCGCGCTGTTGATTGGAGAAGACCATTTGCTTCGTCTCTCCGGACGGACTGCCTGTACTCAAGACATAGAATCCCATCCGATCGTCCTAGATGGCAAACATTATGTCAGTAAGCTACTGATTAAATTCTACCATCAACGGTTTGCGCACGGTAATAACGAGTTAGTAGTAAACGAGTTGCGACAGAAGTTTTACATAGTTAGCCTGAGACCTGCTGTACGGGGAATATCCCAGCAATGCCAAATTTGTCGGATCCGCAAGACAAAGCCTACTTGTCCACCTCTCGGAGACCCGCCTGCTGTTAGAGTAGCCCGTGATCAGCGTCCATTCACATTCGTAGGGCTTGACTACTTTGAACGTCACTATTTGCAGACGCACAGCCAAAAGGTGGATCGCCCTTTTCACGTGCATGACGGTCAGAGCTGTTCATCTAGAAATTGTTGAAAATCTATCTTCCAGCTCCGCAATAATGGCCATACGACGTTTTATCGCAAGAAGAGGATGTCCTTCCCGCATATACTCCGACAACTGGACCTCGTTTATCGGAGCAGCCAAGCTTTTACCGGAGCTGTACGAATTCTGCACTGACAAGCGGATAGAGTGGAGATTTATTCCCCCGTCAGCGCCATTTATGTGGGGCTGCTGGGAGCGTCTTGTCAGATCAGTTAAGAATACGCTCTCAGTAACGCTCAAGGAGCAATCGCCTAGAGAAGAGATTCTCAACACCTTACTCCACGAAGCCGAGGCAATCATCAACTCTAGACCTCTTACACACGTCGGCGTCGACGACAACTCGGATCACTCAATTACACCATTCAACTGTTTAATCGGGAGCTCAAGTAATGACCTAAAGACGGGCACATTCGATGACTCTGATCTTCACAGACGAGCTGACTGGAGGAGAGTCCAGCGACTTGCCGACCACTTATGGCAGCGCTTCACCAAGGAATACCTGCCTACACTTTTACCGCGCAAGCCGATACCCAAGTCGACACAATTCCAAGTGGGTGATCTATTGCTGATGGGACCCTTCCTCGGAACTGCTGGCCTCGTGGACGAGTGATATCGTTACATCCCGGAAAAGATGGAGTAGTGCGCGTTGTAGATATCGCTACGAAAGGGGGAGTGCTGCGTAGACCCACACGGAAATTGGCGCTACTGGTCACCGGCCAATAGTTCGGGTGCTTCTCACCGTGGGGCCATGTTGGTGACCAGAAACGCCACCGACCTTTTTGGTCATAATTTTATATATGTATATATTTGATTTGTACTTCGTATTTGAAACTATATTCTTTTTTATGCTTGACATTGTCAAAAATTAGTAGGAACATTAAACTCAAGAGAAACGTGTCACTTTTTATTTATTTCCCAATTTTAATTAGTTTCTCTCTATCATCAACAGTTTGTTTGTTTGTTGGTGACCAGAAACGCCACCGACCTTTTTGGTCATAATTTTATATATGTATATATTTGATTTGTACTTCGTATTTGAAACTATATTCTTTTTTATGCTTGACATTGTCAAAAATTAGTAGGAACATTAAACTCAAGAGAAACGTGTCACTTTTTATTTATTTCCCAATTTTAATTAGTTTCTCTCTATCATCAACAGTTTGTTTGTTTGTTTGTCCGTTTGTCCGAAAAGATCTCCGAAACTGCTGGACAGAATTTGATATGGCTTACACCACAATACTTAGAATTTTGCGGACGAACATTTAGACATAATTTCATTTGTTTAAATTCACAATTTTCAATGTTATGTAGAAAATTAACATGGCGTACGTGAAATTATTTTCACAAGTCTGTCACATAGTGCAAAAAAAATAACCTTTTCTGTTAATGGCTGTGCCCATCTGGATTTCGCCAACCAAGAAGTTTAAATTGTCTTTTTCTTATGTAGTACCGTGGTGGTATAAGACAAAAGGATCAAGCCATACAACCAATTAAATGGAGTCTTTAGTCGTTTCGCACCGCAAGCGGTTCGAACCGCGGCGGTGCGAATCACTCAAAAGTTCTTTTTGAATGGGTCCTTTCGCACCACGCACAGAGGGACACGCTCCATACAAGGGCGGTCATAAATAGTTAAAGTCCTGTTACTATCAATACATTGTATTATTTTAGTGACTTATAGTTGTAAAAGTGTTTTAGGAACATTAAAATGAAAGAAGTACATGTATTTACGGAATAAAAAACGTTTACTTCAGTAAAAAACAAATATAAACAATAACATACTTTTACCTAAATTTATCATGAACAAACACTTAAAAATTGGAATGTAAAACATATATTTTAAATAAAATAAGAGTCAAAACATTGATAACATTATTTAATTATAATAAAATAATAGAAATAAATAAATTAAAATTAATTAAATACAAAAAAACAAAACAACTAACAAAATACAAATAAATTATTCTTATTCTAACAATATTAAACATGTAACAATTCTATTACACTTTGTGACAGAGTATTTTTCTTTTTAGGGGGAAGTTTCCGAAGACTTGTAATATAAGGATCTGAATGTAATAATAGTCGTTGTATTAAATCTTGATTGGTAACTTCACGTGACATTTTTCGAGTGTGACTTCGTCTATAAATTTTGATATACTTATTTGTCGCTTCAGCAGCTTCTTCGGAAAGTTCTCCTATAGATAACAATGCATAACTTATAATATCTGATCCATGTACGAGCACCTTGTGGACAGAAGCAGGAAGACTATACCACGGATATTCCTCGACCAGGCTGTATGCTGTTTGTAATGCATAGTCTTTAAACTTGCATTCATTAATTTTATGTCCAGAAGATAACGTTTGTAATATTACACAACAACGATCTATGAGATCCTTATTCAAACCTGTAATTTCAGCAGATACAGCTGATTCCAAAAAAAACTTCCTGGCCGTGTTTCCGTCGTTAGACGTCCCGCTTCCACCACTACGCGGCTTGTCAACTATTAAACCTAATCGTTCCCTAAACTGGGACTGTACATATTGTTTTTTATTTGATAACAATTGTTTATCACTATCTAGCCTAACTTGCCTTTTTTTTATGTCTAATCTATATGAAAGATGAATAAAATATTCGAAGAAACGTATCCAAGAATGTAGTGGTGATAATCCAAATTGGTATCTACTCTCTATTACAGGTTTTTGTACACATTCGTCTATTTTAATCATCTCTTTAGGGGTAGCATTACATATATAACATCTACTTGTAGATGTTTCACTTAAAGCACTACAAATTTTACCATCTACCATTGAAAGCTGCAACTTATGAGAAACGACCAATTCACGATTGTCGATCTGAATAAAAGTAGGTTGCAAACTTTCAATTTTATCCTTAAAATAAGCTTCCTCTTGCAAAGACACTGCTGTGCTTTCTTTCAAAAATTGAAATCGAATAGGACGGCAGTACCTAGTGGAAGAGGGTCGAGGATTTTTCCATAAAATTTTACAATTATCTTCAGCTAATTTTACAATAATTTGAAGGGGTACATAAGATGTTACAAACAAACTACTATCTTCTAAAGTTGAATCTGAAAAAAATTGTTTGTATTCACTATGTCCAGTGCTGCCATCGAATCCCCATTTCCCAAGTAAAGAGATATTAGACAAACAATCATCAGGAATCTGATCTAAGACCTCTTTTTGAGATTCAAGGATTCGAGAAGCTGTGTGATCAAAAAGACTTTGTAATTCAACTTCAGCTGAAGACTCGGAAACAGTTATATTAGAAGGGTAACATCTCTGTTTCGCTTTAGTAATTTGTTGGTAACATGGTAATACATTAGGAGAAATCTTACTATTAACAAAGTTTTTAATTAATAAATACTGATGTTTTGTCAACTGAGCATCAGTCACAAGTGACAAGACATCATCAGTGCTAACTCTAGATATACACGAATCGAATGAACAGTCTGAAACATCAAGCAATGCACTCACAGTAGAATCATCAGACTTTGACAAATCAGCTACTCTCCGACGTTTAGTCCTTTTACTACATTGCGTAAAAGGTTTTCGAGGACGACCACGTGAATGACACGGCGACGTTTCAGACGGAGTACATTGCTTATTGTTTTTCACAAGTTGAATTTTTTCAATAACATTAAACCAATCGGAATTCTTATATAAAAGCTTGGTTTTATCCCTATTACATTTTTTCCAGAATCGAGCAATAGCTTTACATAAATTATTAACAATTTTCTCTAAATAATGAATATCAATGTTCTCAGCATCGTCGTTCAGAGTAGTCAACAAACTTTGTAGGACTTGACGACACTTTTCCGAGTCATTATCGGTATTGACAGTTAGCCATATTTCAAGAATATGCATTCTTGAAAACGAGCATATATATAAATTACCTAAAACAAAAAAAAACGGTTAAAATTCAGTCACAAAACCTACACAAAGCACTAAGACTAAATAAACTAATTTCGTAGCAAATGCTACGAGATAATCTGGCAACCGTAGCACCCTTGTCATCGCCAAAAGGGCAGATAAGGGCAGCCAAGTTTTAATTTTCCTAAGATAAGAAAGTCTAAAGATTATGGTGTAATATACCTCCATAGTCGGAGCGAGTGGGAACATATTTAAAAGTTTATTCAAACTTTGAATATTAAAATATAATACTCCAAGAAAAGTCGCCTCGTAGCAATGACATACTAAAGAAAATATATACTAAGATACAATTAAAATAAAAATATTAATTATTACATACACTGTTCTTGGATATCCATTTCAGAAAAAACTCACACAGCACTCACAGGTCCCGCAATGACAACAAATGACGTCACGCTTTTTAATGACTCACTGATAACAGTATTTACGATTGGCGATGCGCTCTCTTTGAATGCACAATAGATAATGAAGGCGCACTCTAATTACTGACCTATTTATAGTTTCAGAAGGTACCGCAACTATCCAATGTAACGACAAGGAATAAAATGTAAAACAAGAAAGCAGGTTTTTAAGATTTATGACCTATGGATGTCCCACAGTGCCACGGTGCGAATCGCCCAAGAACTTTTGGCAATGGGTCGCTTAGGACCTCGTGGAAAACAAAATACTTCTCTTTTTGGACGGGTGAATTCCTTAAGATATTATGTTTTTATTTCACATCTCTTATAGTACAACCAGGCACAAAATAACACATGTAACAAAATAATTTGTAAGTCAATAATAATAATTTATTCAAAAAGGATTTTCTGTGGCGTGTGATATTCTATGTTTGTAACTGCACCCATAACACTGAATAAAATCCTAATGTGGGGCGACGTTTTTTAAAAAATCAAAATCAAATAATTTATCAGCTTATTTGACCTTAATAGGGCACAGTACCTATTACTAGCGCCGCCATTAGTTTTTTGTTAATTATGATAAATTAAAGACGTATCTACAAAATATAGATCAGTCAACTACTCAATACAGATATTTCAGAATTTTTGAGCTATTCAGGCATAGTTTAAATGTATAGGAATAATCATAATCCGAATTATTGCTAAAAGTGGCCACTTTTGTTTGTTGTCGAAATGGCCACGTGATTGTTATCGATTACCTAGTTATAAGGCAATTATATATAACATCATAATCTGTGATAAGCAAAAGTTAGTTTTAAGTTCCTAGTGTTGATAATGCTGTGATTTAAACCATTACCTTATTACTTCAAAATAGATATTAGTAATCAGGAAAAATGTGTATTACTTTTAAAGTATGACGGTTAGCACTCAATCTGTGATTATGTCACATTTGAATTGGGATGATGACTGAATTCTAATTTTTACGTCTTCTCATTAAATATTAAAATACCGTGGAAAAAGATGCAGTTCTGTGAAATTAGAATTAAAATCGGCTTAGAAATACATTAGATACAAGCATTGTAAGTTGTTAATTTGAAGGCGATTAGACAGAGAGATCCGACATCAACCGTGACGTCATCGTTGAGTACTGCCATATAAACTCCTTGTAAGTTGCCGTTTTGCTAGAAAGAAATGGAGAAAAATCTGCAATACCTTTTATCTTGGTTGTTTAAATAGTTATTCGAAAACCGTTTTTTTCTTTCTGTTTATTATATGAATGAGCTTCTATTAAAGCAAAAAATTTTTTTTAGTCATCTAACCTATTGTATACGTTTGTGTTTTCTAAATATAATTATTTTATTACATCGCAAATTTTATTTTTTGCCATTTACCACTTTTCTTCTCGACTGTAAATAATTGGAACTTTGGTATGTGCCCTTATCAGGCATACAAAATGAGCATTGGGTCGAATCGGGCCATTTCAAAAGATACTTTGGGCGATTCACACCGCTATACACACTGCGGTGCGAATGTACTCATTCAGAAATAGTACTTGGGCGATACGCACCGCGGTCCGAATCGCTTGTGGTGCGAAACGACTAAAGACCCATTAAATGTTTAGAGCATTTTTATGACAATATCACGTCCCAAATATATTTGTAGGTTGGTTTAATTCTTGACCATTTTTCACAAAATCGTAACAATTTTTAAAATATTTGAAGTGTTGAAAAGTGAAGATACCCTTTTCAAGGTATTTTGAAAAGTGTTATATGTTTTTACATTATGACTAAGGAATCAAACTCTTTCATCCGTTTAAAACTATTAAAAGTAATTCAATAATATTAATAATAAAAAAAATATCTGACTGCAATGATTCTGGGTTACGCGTAGAGGGAGTACGACTCTTGATCATCATCGCAGCTCATATACGTCCCCACCGAGGGGTTCGAGCCTACCCTATGTTGGGGTGATTAGGCCTTAGTCAACCACGCTGGCCCAGTGCGGATTGGTCGACTTCACATACATAATTGAATTTCTTCGCAGATGTATGCAGGTTGCCTTACGATGTTATCCTTCACCGTAGGAGCGTCAGACAAATGTACATATGAAATTCGAAACAAAAAACACATTGGTACATGGCAGGTCTCGAACCCCGACCCCCCGATTGGAGTCCACAGCGCCAGCGACGCTCCACCGACGGGACTCTTGATCCTAATGTCTAAAATGACGGATCACATTTTTTTGGATTCATCTAAGGAACATGGATATCGAACGAAGGGCCTAAAGAGTACAACACATTGAACCTAGCCACGTTGACCTAATTCGACATAATTGCCGAAAAAAGTTCGTTGCCAAACCCAGCAATATGGATATCAAATGAAAGGCCTTGATGAGTAGAGTACTATGAACCTGGCAACATTGACGTAAATTCGACATAGCTGCCACTCAAAAAAGGTGGATAAAAGTTCGTTTCCAAACCTAGCAATGTAGGTATCAAATAAAAGGCCTTGAAGCGTAGAGCATTATGAATCTAGAAAAATCGCCCTAAATTCAACATGGCCGCCGCTAAAAAAAAACCGGATAAAAGTTCGTTTCCAAACCTAGTAATATAGGTATCAAATGAAAGGCCTTGAAGAGTATAGCATTATGAACCTAGGAAAATCGCCCTTAATTCAACATGGCCGCCGCTCAAAGAAAACGGATAAAAGTACGTTTCCAAACCCAGCAATATGGGTATCAAATGAAAGGCCTTGATGTGTAGAGCACTATAAACCTAGCAACATTGTCATAAAATAAATTCAACATGGCCGCAAGCCAAAAAAAGGATAAAAGTTCGATTCCAAACCCAGCAATATGGGTATCAAATTAAAGGCCTTGATGAATAAAGCACTATGAACCTAGTAACATTGACATAAAATCAACATGGCCGCCGCTCAAGAAAGGTAGAATAAAGTTCGTTTCCAAACCTAGCAATGTAGGTATCAAATGAAAGGCCTTGAAGAGTAGAGTAATGGGTACCTAGAAAAATTGATATAAATTCAACATAGCCGCTGCTCAATAAAGGTGAAATAAAAGTTCGTTTCCAAACCTAGCAATATGGATATCAAATGAAAGGCCTTAAAGACTAGAGCATTATGAAATTAGGAAAATTGCCCCAAATAAAACATTGCCGCCGCTCAAAAAAATGGATAAAAGTTCGTTTTCAAACCCAGCAATATGGTTATCAAATGAAAGGCCTTGATGAATAGAGCACTATGAACCTAGCAACATTGTCATAAATTCAACATGGCCGCCGCTCAAAAAAGGTGGATAAAAGTTCGTTTCCAAACCTAGCAATGTGGGTATCAAATGAAAGGCGTTGAAGCCTAGAGCATTATGGACCTAGGAAAATCGCCCTAAATTCAACATGGCCGCCGCAAAAAAACGGATAAAAGTTCGTTTCCAAACCCAGCAATATGGTTTACAAATGAAAGGTCTTGAAGAGTAGAGCATTAGGTATCTAGGAAAATCGACCTAAATTCAATAGGGACGCCGCTAAAAAAAAAGGATAAAAATTTGTTTTAAAAGTTCGTTTCCAAACCTAGCAATATGGGTATCAAATGAAAGCCCTTTGTAGTGCTTTTTCTTGCTAAATTGTAGAAATATAGGGAAATCTTAAAGTTGAAAGAAAAAAAACAAACTTATTTCTTTTAGTCCGATACAAAATGAAAAGCTTTATTCTGGTAGGTACATAACTATAATTCACTTATGTATAATGTTACTGAAGTAAACAAAATCCCTGCAAAATCAATGCAAAGCACTTAACTAAATCTTTAATTGATACAAGCCAAGGGCAGGATGGTTCAGGTTTGTTTGATCAATCTCGGTAGGTAAAAATCAGGTACAAATTGGGTACAAAACTATAAAATGAGGGGCAATAAAGTACACCAACAAATAGTTATAGGTTTCTTTTTTTTTAAATTAGTAGCTTTCCCCGGTGCGGTTGTTAGTAGAGCGTACCTTCGATGCTAAGTTTCTGCGATCACGGGTCAGAGATTTAAAATTCCAGTTTCTTAGATTATTCTCTGTTTCTAATATTACTTGTGTAATTCCACAGAATTCCTCCTTGATATTAGGTTATTAGGTAGGTTAGTTGCAGCGGAGCCCTACGGCCTCCGGGAACTGCCCTGGAGATTCATAGCACAGTGTTATGTTAAAAATATAATTAAATATGCCTATAATCTTAGGGTCAGTGGGTCTAACACTGAGTTCTGAAGGAATCCCAGTCAATACATTTGAATTTCATGTAATAAACATTGCAAGTTAATTCCAAACCTAATTTTCAATGAATTGTCAAAGTTTCTTATTGGGTAGTTAATAAAAAGGACATATGGAGGGGAGAGCACCTATTTTGTGTATAATTACTGCTATTAATAAAAAGAAAACAGCTTAATTTGTGAGTTATTTGCCAAAGAAGGATGTGAAACTTAATATTGTGAAAATTTAGAATTTAACAGGAAATTCGCAAGTGTTACTCAATATATGCCTTAATCCCACTAAGATGCCGCTTACTATCAGGTTTTTTTAATGAAATAGGGGATGAAAAAGGCGAATTTTGGAAATGTAATATGTTTGATTTAATAATCAATTTACCCACAAATAAAAATAAAATTAACAAAATCTGCTTTAAATCATGAAATATAATAAGTTAATTAGATACCTTATTGTGGGCGGAGTATTATCTATTGATATAATTTATTTATTCAACTAATTCAATGAATCGCGCGCCGGCGATTAAAAATATGATTGAGCTTTTACTCTTCAAGCTGAAAACAAAAATAACTGACTTTGGAAAATTCACTGTAGCTTTTCAAATTAAATTCACACGGAAAACGGGAGAAATACCTATGGATTTTCTTCGCAGAAATTAAGATAATGTAGAAATTAAGATTTCGCAAGAAATCAATATTAAATTACTTCGGTCGATGTCTCACAGACTAATCATAACATAGACGATAGACGCGTTCAAAGACTAAGGTGAAAAATGGGCGCGTTCCATCTACGCGCATACTAGAATCGAGGTCCGTTCACCGAATGTTAAGCGTCGTATTGGCGACGGAACCTTCCCTAAAACCAAATTCATTTCATAGCATGTGTGTCATGATGTGTCAAGTCAACATACGGATCTATCGGAATTCTACAATATGCTATAAGTATTTCCAGCCAAAGTTATAAGCTTGGTTGAAAAACGAAACGTAATGAAAAATTAACCATAAACAAACTGTGAATGCTTTCCAAATTCTATTCGACGAAACTATAATTATATGATCTATAAGTTTAAGTGTATTTTATTAAAATATGTCTATAGAAATGATCAAAACAAACGGTCTAAATGTCAAATTCCGAATTTTGAGAAAATCAACCCACCTAAATGGAAGCACGGGATTTTGGGCGGAAAAAAACTATCTTTGTAAATAAGGCCAGGATAAACGCGAGATTTATTTTGTTTATGCAAAAATTGAATAATGACCAAAGATAATTGCAAATGTCACTGACGTGACGTGAAACGACGTTGACGTTGACACTTGACATTGATATTGTGAAATTAATTGACAAAGTTATTGTAATTATGATTTGTGAAATTTGTGTTAAAACTACAGTGAAACCAAAGTGTTTTTGCAAAATTAGTGTATTATGAAATTTTAAGAAAAAACGGTGTTACACCTTTAAAAGTAGAGCACTATGAACTTTAGAAAATCGACATAAATTTATCATCGTCATTGTTAAAAAAACGGATAAAAGTTCGTTTCCACGCCCAGCAATATGGGTATAAAATGAAAGGCCTTGAAAAATAGAGCACTAGGAATCTAACAACATTAATGGAAATTCAACATAGCCGTCGCTCTAAAAAGGCGAATAAAAGTTCGTTTCCAAATCCAGCAATATGGGTATCAAATGAAAGGCCTCGATGTGTAGAGTACTATATGAACCTAGCAATATTGACGTAAATTCGACGCTCAAAAAAGGTGGATTAAAGTTCGTTTCTAAACCTATCAATACGGGCATTACATGAAAGGCCTTAAAGAGTAGGACACTATGAACCTAGGAAAATCGCACAAAATTCAATATGGACGCCGCTGAAAAAAAAACCGGATTAAAGTTCGTTTCCAAATCCAGCAATATGGATATCAAATGAAAGGCCTTGATCAGTAAAGCACTATGAACTTAGCCATTGACGTAAATTCAACATGGCCGCCGCACAAAAATGGTGGAAAAAGTTCCTTTTAAAACTCAGCAATATTAGTATTAAACGAATGGCCCTAAAGAGTACCTAGAGCAATACGAACTTACGAAAATTGTCCTAATTTCGAAATGTCCGCTGTTCAAGAAAGGCAGAATAAAGTTGGATCATTATGGAATAAAATGGAGGAAAAAACCAAACACTGTTTTAAGCATTTTGATGGCGATACGTAGTTCCCAGGCACAGCTAGTAGGACTATAAAACATTTGGCGATCAAATCAATACCCTTAGATACGCATACGCCGAGGTGCAATAATAGTTCTGAGGAATAATAGATCTGTAGGTCAGAGGTTTCGTGGTGGGGTTACTGAAATTTAATGTACATATCACGTATTATTTCGTGAGTATGAAACACATACTTGAAAACTTTAGAATAACTAATTTTTGAATCCACCACTCGCTTGGAATGCTGAAACTCGGGGCTGGCTAATTCTACGGCCGATGACTCATGGCTGGCCTGAAGTGTGCGCGAATGTGCGAATCGCAATATTAAGGACGAAAAGGTGATGACTGAAGTTCTATGCCTTCTTTCGTAGATGCACAAAATTGAGCCTGTGGTTAACTTTAACCGTCAGCCGTACTTACTGTACCCTCGTCTTAATTCAATGTGTATACATAAGATGTGAGTAATAATATGAAAGATGTCCGTTCATTTGTGGTTGAGTAATACAGCTTCAGCCTTATTATTACTTACCTTCTGGTAAGATGAAGGTCAAGAGCTTTCCAGTCGTAAGTAATAGTAGTTTTTGATGCAACTATGCAAGTGCTAAAAGTGTATACATCAAGTGCTAAAAGTGTATACATGTATAACTATCAAAGGACGTTTTTAATACAATAGAGAGTGCTAACTCTCCGCCATTTTCTCGTTTGTTAGTGACAGTTTTTTTTTATTTTAGTGACTTTTTTTAGCAGAATAAACATAAATAGTAATTTGTTAAACACAAAAATTATCTGTATGACCTGCTATCTGTGGTATCTATGGCCATATGAAATTTTATTAAGTTTTTACGCACGAGATGACCAGCTTTCCGCACGATACGCAAATGAGTTAAAATTGTGTTGAAAAAAATGGACCCTCTAGCTCATCCACCGTATACAACATTTTATACATAATATATTGAGAAGAATACTAAGTCAGTCCCCATTTGATGCCCGTCACTTAGATTTTTACAGTTCTTAGGACTTTTTTTTATATAACAACATAACATTCTTTCATTTATAAAAATGTCGTCTCCTTTCATACTACTCATGTCCTATACAAACTGAACGTTATTGGCATGTATAATTAATTAGTTACTTTATGAAAACGGTCCGACGCACACTATCTCTTTGACAATTTTTTTGTGATGACAGACGCTAGGCATGTCCTTAAATATCATATAATAATATCTCACTGTATTGTCGTCTTTTCGAGTCTCTTCAAGTGTAAATATGACATTAGCTACAAACAAATAAAAATGGATCGCCAAATGTGTTCTTAAGCGCAAAACTCGAGAGCGGGTGGACCGAATGGGCTATTTTTTTTAATATTTTCCTTAAGCCACAAAGAAGGTTTTAATGGAGAGAAAAAACATAAAAATTGCGTGGAAAATAGTAAAAACATTACTTTTCTTTTCCCATACAAATCACAGAGTGATAACTTTTTCACAAGCTTTTTTATTATTTTCACAAGCTTTCATTTACTTTCACCTGTCCCGGTGTCTGTAATGAAATCTTGCAAGTAAAATTTCACTCACTTCCCGGTTTCCGATTGAGCTGAAATTTTGCATACATATTTATACCGCGTGACAATGCAATATTATGATGACATGGAGCTGATCTGATGCTGGAGCTGAAAGGTGGCCGGCTATGGGTACTCCGCAATAAAATGACTACTCCGCAATAAAATGACACAACCCTATCGAGTTTGGGCTCGCTTGATTCGTATTGACGAGGGTGACACATTGAAACGCATAGGTACTATTGATAGCCATAATTTCGATTTGCATACATCATAATATGGCATAAAAATCATGAAGCATAATAATATTTGGCATAACATATCAATAGGCATAAACATTATAATGCGGAATTGTCGAAACGCATAATATTAAAAATCATAATCTTTAAAGGTATAATTTGGTTAGGCATAATTTTATTAAGCATACTTGAAAACGCATAATTTTACTACGCTTAACTGTTAATATCCATAATTTTGTTTGACATAATTTAACTATGCATACCTAACTCACTAAAGACAGTTTAATAAAAAATAATAACTGTAAATAGGGTATCCATAAATCTTCTTTGACATAATCTGGAATAATTTTTCTCCATACGAGAATTACTAATTAAAAAAACTACTGCTATTTAAAACCAACTCATTTAACCCCGACTCCACGTAGTCTTGTCTGCCCTACCCCTAGAGTGTTATTCCGAACCGCGAAGGCACGGAGGGGTGAGGCGGCCCGCATGCTGAGCAGCAGGTGGCTATGAGCGAACCGCCGCGGCTGAGGCTGGCCGGCAAAGCCTTACCTTTAGGCTTATTCTTGAGCAGATTTGGGTGTGTTCTGAGGTTGATTCGAAGAATATTCTGATGTATGTACCTAAAGGTAAATTTTAACCCCTATACATCCTTAGTGTAGAGCAAAAAATATAATAATATAATGCTATAATCCTATATCTGTATATTCTATTAATCTCGGTACATCTACCACTACGTTTCTCTGCACCACACCGCAAGGTTGTCTGGAAGAAAACGCCCCTGGCATAAAGTACAGCTTTGTTCAAAAAATAAGTCCAATAAATAAGCCCACTTTTGGGAAAGAAGAGATGGGAAACTCGAAACAAAAACATACAGCAACCGGATTTACCAGCGTGGTGTAGTAGGGCAACTTCCGTCTCGAAAAACTCGTGCTAAGCAAGGAAACGAATATGATGTGATGACGGTGATGATGATGACTGCTGAATAAAGGTCTTCCCAAAACGGGGCTGGTTTAGGCCATCTTCTACCTCCACGCTCGCCCGTTGTAGGTTGGTGGGGAGAGCAGAGCTGCCGGCCCCCCCTAGACAAGACGCATTTCGATAATCGCTAAGGCAATCGCTAGAAGGAAAATGTATGCGATTTGACATAAGCCCTCGCTTACCTTTCGAGTGCAATTGTCAAATCTCATACATTGTCTATTTATCGATTGCGTTAGCGATTATTGAAAGACATCTTGTCTAGGGGGGCTGGTCCGTTACTTGGCAGGGTACATCTCGAACATGTGTGGTTGGTTTACCTTCCGTATGAACTTATTTAGAGACCCCAAACCCCAAATATAAATAATATTTGTAGCTGTATTAGATAATTTAACTCGGTTCATAGCCCTTTCGTATTTATTATGATGTTCATTCTTATTCCACAATTGCGTGAATCGATTTGATTTTAATTATCACTGAGGAGTGTTCAGACTGAAACTCACAATCAAACTTGAGGAAAGTATTAATTATAAACTTCGAGAGTTGAAGGTTTTCTACGTTACTGGAGTATTTTTTCGTTTAAATTGGGATTTCAAATGTTTTTCTGAGAAGGATAGGCCCAGTTAATTGGCTTCTGCTATCTTTATCCCGTTGTATAAGATACAGAGAGATCGAATAGTCACGTAGGCAATTCGTGAGGCATAATTGTTCAACTTGAAAGTAAAAAACGAAAAACTTACATAAAGTCTGTCGCATTCGAAAGCTTAAAATTTTATAAGGGCGTACGTACTTCTTTGTACTATGAGATCTACTACATATAATATCTGAACACGTTACAACTACAAGTAGTAAGAAAAACCCACTACCAAGAACCGCCCAAGGATCTTCAAACATCCAGCCAGCGGTTTCCCGTGACTTTCACCAATCGTCGTAACTTGTGGGGGGCCTACCAATAGCATACTGCGCGGCCCGTCACACTGATGTGTCCTGCCCACTGCCACTTAAGGTTAGCAATTCTTTGGGCTATGTGGATGACTTTAGTTGCATGGGTACCTTTCTTTTTCGATCACATACAGAATCCCCGATCATATTCACCTGAGGGAGACTCTGTACCAGGGTCGCCTGCTTGGGTACCTCCGTCTTACCTATTTCCGTCACAAAGCAGCAGTGTTTGTATTGCTGTGTTCCGGTTTGAAGGGTAAGACAATGGCAGTGAAATTACTGGATATCGTGACTTAACATCTTATGTCACAAGTTGGCAATGAGCTATGAGCTTTCTTATAAGAGAGACTGTTACCACATACCATCAGGTGGGCAGTATGCTTGGTTGCCAACTTAGTTGTATAAAAAAATAGTCCTCTCCGTTGCCCTTCGAGTGACCTTGAGCTTTCCTATGAAGCCCATTGCAAGTGGCCACGTTTCAGTTCACATCACGAGCAACACGCAAGAATTGAAGACTTTCGACTTGAAAAACTGAGGTAGATTTCCAGAGTATAAATTGAGTAGCTTTCCAAACGCTACCCAGCCGAGTTAGATTCGCCGATTAACTTACCGAGCTGGCTGGTCTATTTGTCCAAAGTTAACATACTCTTGAACAGCTGAAAATATTTCGTCTCGGCCTGCGTCTCCAGCATCCCGTGTTGACCCCAGACCCTCTTGGCCACTGACCTCTACCAGCCCCGACGAAATCTTCAACCTATTTATCTCTTTTTGAACGTTGTTAAGCCAAAGTAGTCTTTATTCACTAATAATAGCTACGTATCTTCAACAGCTTCCAGTCTAGAGTAACTATCCATTACAATCTTGTATTTTGTTATCTAGTTTGGGCTCAGCAGACGTAGTCCTGCCCGATTACAGCGCCACCTACCGGGTCCAATTGTATGTTATAAAACTTCTCTGGATCTATTCAAACATACACAGAAAATTTCGTAAGAATCGGCCAATCGATCCAGCCGTTTTTGAGTTTTACCGAGACTAACACACAGCACAGAGTTTCATTTTTATATGATTCTATCATATTATGATAAAATTTGTTACTGTATGTATGTATGATTTTCTAACTTATTCGACATTTAAGTAATCTAGTCTACAAGTTTTTAACCTGCTTTAAATATAGGTACTGACAGTACGTCCCTACCCGCTCACACGTCCGCCACTAAATGTCAAATAAACAGAAACGTCCGTAATTGCGTTCACTCCATAGCTATCAATTACCGTGGCTATATCAACTTAATATCATTCAACAAACTCTGTATAATGTTAGTAGATTCCTTTTTGTTACCGTATCATATCGTATCCGTAACACCTATGTTGATCGGACTCGACATAGAACGGGCCGTATCGCGTAGGGCGACACGCGTTAATGCGTCTGATAACGGTTTTCGGATCGGGCTGATACATATCTGAATCCTGCTCAAATGTGTGCTTGATTTCAGATACGGCTTTATCCTCAGCCGTCCTTGCGACAGAAGCTTGTATCTAAAATACTACAGCAAGCCTTTCAGCCGAAGCACGTGGAACTGTTTATATGGAATGATGATAGTGTTCACCCTTATCTTCTACTTCTTGAGCTGGTGTGAGAAGCGCACCATAGGGCTGAACTATGAATGTAGCTTTACACTCGAACTGTTTCTGACTGTAGGAGGGTATTGTCAGCACGGTAAGTATTGTGTGTGTTCATTAAAGTTTTTATTCTCCAATAATAATACTTTTAATCAGTTTTATGGCGAATGCACACGACCGTCTTTTTGTAGGCCCGATTTTACTCTTATAACCTTATAAGCGACTCAACGTAAACGTCTATCACTTTTTCGATAGCCGACTATTTGTAGTTCGTGTGCGTTGCAACGTAGAAAACTCCATAAGTTTCATTATCCAACGTCAAAAAATCGGATTATTCCACTCTGAGCTCCTGGGTGATATCACCCAGTAGTGCGTCGTGTGCGTTCGCGTTTACAGAGAATTTGTGCGACCTCTTAAGGCGCATAGTAACGTCAATCATAAAAAAATTACTGCAGAAAAAACCGGTTCTCTTCATAAATATTGAATAAAAAAATCTTTAAAAAAGATATGTCATTATTCAACGCATTTATTAAAGGATGGTCTTTTTATTTTTTGATATATTAATTAAAACTTGGTTAAAATGTGACCCAAACATGCCTCGATTTTAAAACTTTAAACCTAATCGCTTCGTAAATATTAGGTTAAATCATATACTTTCGATTTCAATAAATAAAGTGAACAATATTCTAGGGGATGGTCTTTTTAGATTTTTCTTATTCGCTTTTATTAATTTTTTATTGAAATAATTCATCTTACGCTTAAAGATTTGCCTCAATAATCCCCTCACTCGCACTTACTCGCTCCTATGTAATCAGTGCGGGACGATCGACGCAAGGTCATTGAGAGCACTATGCGCCTTAAGCGTTTTAAAATATTTTGACCGATGTAACCAACAAAATTTGTTTTTATCAGTTCCACATGTACTGTAACTTACGCTGATTAAGAGTTTGGACTGCAACATATACACATCCATTACTTCAGATGTAGAGCAAGCCTTTGTGTTAACATAGATACGAGACTAAGACAGATTAAATAATAAGCCATTTTGCATTGAAGGTGCCGAGGAATTGCAGTCAAATGGGACTTGTTACCTCTGATATGTTTACTCGTATATGAGTCGAAATGGACTGAAATGGCGGAAGTTTTTAAGATGTTATCATTTATTATTGTTGGCACTCTAGCTGTATCATTATCATCATCATTTCAGCCAACTGACGCCAATCGCTGGAAACAGACCTTCCCCAAGGATTTCCAAAGTTCTACGTCTTGCGCATTCAGCGGCATTCGAAGTTCGCTAGATCGTTGGTTCACCCTCTAGGGGTCTACTAACGTTGCGTTTCCACGAATCTCCTCATTTCTGTACCGATCATGTAGAAAAAATCTGAGCACAACCTTCTCTATTGCCCTTTGAGTGGCCATGAGCCTTCTTATAAGGGCCAATTGTAAGCAGCCCTAATAGCCTATATCAATACTAATTAATGCACACTTACAATTCTGCATAGTACCTCGATACATAGATTTTATACGGTCTACAGCTTACATAGAACACTTCTACCCTGAACTCCTGTTTTCTTGGCCGACACAATAACTAGATACCCCAATAGATGCTACAGAGTAGTAGAAAATGCTATTTTCATTCAAGATTATATTACTTCATCTTATCTCCGTACACTGCTAAAGACAAGCCTAAAATAATTCCCTACCGACCAACTTCTCTTAGAATAAATAAAAAACACACTATAGAGCATTTAGATATCTGTGCCGAATGCGTATTCCTCAAATCTGATTTTGACGACATATTTGCTAAGCCAATTTCATGTGATGTTATCTGGCACGTGTCTATGTTATGTTTTTTCTTCGAAAGCCAATGTATTGGTTTTCTCCAGATCAAAGATTTCCTGGTGATAGCTTTCAACTCAATATTTACAGTTGTGGCTTGTGTTAGGCAACAAATGCTCTTGCCCGCATATCAAAAAAGTTTATAGGTTAAGCGACTCAACGTACACGTCTATCACTTTTTCGATAGCCGACTATTTGTAGTTCGTGTGCGTTGCAACGTAGAAAACTCCATAAGTTTCATTAAACCAACTAGTTAGGTTTTGTTGGCGTCCAAATTTAGAATTGGTCGCCGTTAAAAAAATGATTTCTTCCTGATTCGTCATATTCCTGATTGGTCATATTCCTTATTCGACACTTTCCTAACTGGTCATATTTCTAATTCGTCATATTCCTGATTCGTCATATTCCTATCTCCTCATTGTACAGTCAAATGAAATCGCGAACACGTGCGAAGTAGTTATACTTTGTTCTACGGTAGTAATTTACTTAAGGCGGAGTCACATGTAAATATATTTTTATTTGTTTATATATTTGTATTAACTTGACACATAAGCAAAATTGTTTGTCCAATTCGTTATAACTCAAATACTGGAAATGTATCCAGAATGCAACAGTATCTTTTCTTGTTTTACTTTCGTTAAATGCATTTTTTCGTTGCATCATTATTACAAGTCTGCTAGGCCATCTTCTCAAAATTATACTACAATATCATTGACTCGATTTAAATAATAAAATAATAATAACATTAGCTTCATGATAGACAAGGAGAGGATTTCTATAATAAGTTTTTGTAGTCAAATGTACATGGTATGACGTGTGAGGAATATGATGAATCAGGAATCTGACGAATTAGGAACCAGTTAGGAAAGTGTCGAATAAAGAATATGACCAATCAGGAATATGACGAATCAGGAACAAATTGTTGAATCAAGAGTGAAGCATGCAAATGACAGCACATTTGTATGTGTGCGTGTCTTGCTCGTCGAGAAATGACGGCGGTTTGTGTTACCTCGTGCATCTGTGTGAGTGTAGGTCGTGTACAAGCAAATGAAATTGTCTGACCTTGCATGCTTAATGCAACACTAAGTCCATATTTTTGTAGTTCCATGCCCGTTGTATAATTTATTTATGGATAGTATGAGCACGCATCTCACTGTGCGATCATTATGCCTGTCCAAGGTACTCCTTTACAGCAGGCCTAGCACGGGCTGCCAAGACTGGACTCGAGTCACGCATTATCTCACAATTTCAGTGACATAATCTCTATGTCTTAAAGAGTAGCACTGTGTGACTGACGTGATAAAAAATTCTTGACGCTCGCGAAGGGATACGTGTGACTGACTTTTATTTCAAAATTTTTTGCTCTCCAACTGCTGCTACATCTTCTAAAGTATTGAAGCCCTTGCTACAACCACAGCAGTCGGCGCACAGGTACGCCAAGAAATTTGTGATAAAACTCAGCCACACGTGTTCCTTGACGAGTGTCAATAAAATTTATCACGTCAGTCACTGAAATTGTGAGATAATGCGTGACTCGAGTCCAGTCTTGGCAGCCCGTGCTACGCCTGCTGGAGGTAGTGTATGCGAGTGCCAAGATACTTTCTTTTATTCCAGCTTTTCCCGTGGTAACGTTTTTAAACTCGAGGCGCACGGCGTACCTGACGTTTTTCCTGTACACGTACGTCATCTACACGTTCTACACCTCGAACTTGCTTTCCCATTTGGTGAACGACGTAGACAATGAGGTTCACCTGGACGAGCTGTACGCGAGCGACTACGACATTGCAGTGTTAGATACTATGAGGGACATACTGCATGATAACGTACGTGGTTTCATTTTCTGCATCTATATTTTTTATAGGACTTTGCTTCACCAATTTTTCCTTACGTATGATAGGAAAACTCTTAGCCTTCAACTCACCTGATGGTAAAAGACGATAAGGCCGAAGTTAGAAGCGAACTTGACCTGGACTTCTCAGTAACTCAGGAACTTGTTGTCTAACCTCGAATTATCGGAACACAACAATGCTATTAACATTGTTATTATGGCGACAAACTTAGTTATGGCGGTGGTAGCTAGCCAGGTGGGCTCAGAAGCCCTATCACCGCCCAAACCGAGCAGAAAATCATCTGCCATGGGGAATCGAACCCTGGACCTCCCGATCAACACCCAGTGGTCCCAACCACCATACCAACCATATTTGGGTCCTGTACACTTCTACTACAGGAACCAAATATGATATTGGCCAATACTACAGGAACTCGTATAGGTAGTACGAGTATAGCCACGTATCATAAGGGGGAAACGTTGTTGCTTAAAAAACAGTCTCCTTTCGAAGATTCCATTCATTCCATTCCATTTTACTTATTTCTGTCGCCAAGCCGCGATACTTGCATTCGGTTTGAAGAGTAAAATACATAGGCAGTGAAATTAGTGCTGTGGCTCGACATCTTATGTAATTTAAATCTCTGATGTAATCGAGATATTCGGAATACTTCAATATGTATTTATTCCCATTAATTGTAGAAATGGTATATACATATTCAAATAATGTAACCATGTAAGTAAGTAACCAACAAACAAGAGGAAAAGAGGTGGACCGAGAGAGAAATGGGTTGATGAAATAGTAAGAAAAGCCGATGAAAATTGGATCACAAAAGCGCAAAATGAGGGAATTTTATAAATTGATTGAATTGATTATTATGCAATTCTAATTTTAATAATAATGAAACGTGATACTGGTTATGCATGCCCTAATTGTGTAATTATAATCCGAATATATTTGTTTTATAAGTTTATTCATTATGGAAATAAAGAGGCTATAAATATGTATAGATTGTTTCGTATTTGCTTTTCTTACTTTTGTATATATTGTATAATTGAATTAACAGGTTGTTTATAGGTTATTAAGTTTAGAATAGTCATGTTATTAACTGATATGTACCTTGGTTTAATAATTATTGCACAATAAATTTATTTTGGGCTGTAAATAAATAAATAAAATAATATAACCAAGGAAATCTTGTTTAAGATACCTTGCTAAGAACCATATGAATATGCATAGCGCGGTAGCCTTTAATTGAGACAGCATTTAGCGTTATCTAAGCTTTATATTTTAAGTATCACTATTAAATGTATGTTTTGTTGGCCATCCTCTGTAAATAAATCGTTTTTTTATTTCTTCGATTAATGATACTGGGAATTTGCTCCTCGCGTGTCACGTCTGTATATTGAGCAAAGTGCTTAGTACTTGGGCGAAAAAAAATGAAGTTAAAGCAACCTGTTGTTTCTATAGCTGTATTTATTTTACTTAAAGGACTCCGTTCGGACCAAGTCGAATTACAGGTTCTAAGCTTAAAATGTTCACGTACTTTATGTATTTCTTTTTCATAAAATTTTGGGTCGGAAATTTAATTCTTCGATTTTTAAGTGTAGAACAAGTTGTTTTCGAGGAGTTATACTTTACATATAATCTGTTCTAATACTTATGTATTAGAACAAATTATATCTGTTATAATACTATTGTTATTGGTAAATTTGTTTTAGGAT
The DNA here is from genome assembly GCA_963935595.1 of Schoenobius gigantellus. Taxonomy (NCBI): domain Eukaryota; kingdom Metazoa; phylum Arthropoda; class Insecta; order Lepidoptera; family Crambidae; genus Schoenobius; species Schoenobius gigantellus. The sequence goes on along the minus strand of OZ012556.1, from coordinate 9,488,951 downwards.
TAATATAATAACCGAGCATGGTCATGGCCATGTTCCTTGGCGAGGCGGAATGGGGGGTTGTCGCCTCCTTCTGCGAGGACGTCATCTTGCAGAAGGAGGCCGCGGAGAGGGAGCGGGCGGGAGGATGATCCTCAAGCCGCTCCCATCCGCCGCAGACGGACAGGCGGGCGAAGGCGGGCATTCGCACAAGCGATGCCCGTCTAAATGACCTTGCCGTGGAGGCCTGCGTGCACGGTTGGCCCCGTGCACGCCGCCGTAAGGCCCTCCGTCTGGGGACTGCCCTGGTGTTCTCGGGCAATCCCCCCTTGACGATGCACTTGAACGCACTCGGGCTAGCCCGACCTGCAGGCCAATTATGGATATTTCATCGTATGACATGGTATAAATTTGAGAAAAAAGAGTCATGAAATGCTGCATTTCGTATTACCGATCTCCAATGATATCATCACTATGGCATAATTTCATTGATGTCATCATTAAATAATGAACAAATAATGATCAAAAATCTGACCGGAAATCGTATTTTTCTTTTTGCACTAAGATATCAATGATATCATATGATATCATTTGCAAAATCATGAGATCGGTAATAGGCCCTCTGACTGGTCGGGCTAGCCCGAGTGCGTTTGATAGTGGTAGTCGCGTGCCCATAAGGGCAGGGAGAAGGTCTTGTACCCACTGGACCTTCATAATTGGACCTTACCTACACGATAGGACCTATTCGACCTCCTATCAAAAATCTGGTGCCCATTGGACCTTCAAAATTAACGATACGTCTTATTCGACCTCCTATCAAAAACATGGTACCCACTGGACCTTCAAAATTACACATTACCTACACCATTGGATCCATCAGACCTTTTATCAAAAAGCTCTTTTCTTTTGGAATGTTACATACAGTCATGCAGAAAAGTAAAATTGTTAAAGAAATAAAAACAAAAGATATAAATCAAAATATTTAATCAACATATTTATAAAATTCTACATGTTAATCATCAGCAACAAATCAAAAAGAAATAAAATATAGATAACCTACTATAATCACATATTTTAAATACAATTGACTCGGGTCTATTTCGCGGTTAACAATAACTATATTGACTTACTGTTTCCCGACGTTTCGGCCGAATTACATCAGGCCGTGGTCACGACATCTACACACTGACGTTTTTGTAAAAAACGTCAGTGTGTAGATGTCGTGAGTGTGGTATGTCGAGGTACCGACGATACTGATAAAAATTCTGAAGATCAAGCGGAGGGTAGTCGTGAAACCCGCGCTTTGCGAAGACGTCGCTGAGCCTCGGCAGTCATCCCGTGACCACGGCCTGATGTAATTCGGCCGAAACGTCGGGAAACAGTAAGTCAATATAGTTATTGTTAACCGCGAAATAGACCCGAGTCAATTGTATTTAAAATGTGTACAAATCGCGGAAGTCTAAAAACTATAATCACATAACCACAGATACTTTTTACCTTACTTTTAACGACAATAGAGAATATTTTTTATAACTTTTTTTTTATGGGATAGGGGGCAAACGAGCAAACGTATCACCTGATGGTAAGTGATTACCGTCGCCCATGGACACCCGCAACCCCAGAGGAGTTACAAGTGCGTTGCCGGCCATTAAGGTAGGAATACGCTCTTTTCTTGAAAGTTTGAAGGTCGTATCGGTCGAGAAATACCGAAGGCGACAATTCATTCCAAAGTTTGACTGTACGAGGCAGGAAACTGTGAGAAAAACGCACAGTTGTGGACTGCCAACCATCTAAGTGATGGGCATGGATTTTTTGTCGCGTGGAACGATGGCGGAAAGAGGCGGCAGGTATGAGACCGAACAATCCTCGGAGCATTCCCCGTAATATATGCGATAGAAGATGCATAGTGAGGCGACATCTCTACGCAGCGCCAAGGTATCAAGCCGATTAGAAATTTCCTGGCAGTCGACGATTCGAGTCGCTCTCCGCTGAATGCGGTCCAGTGGGAGAAACTGGTAGTGGGGTGCCCCTGCCCAAAGATGAGAACAGTACTCCATATGAGGCCGAACCTAATAACTATAAGTTAGCCTAAATAGCCAAACAAAAATTATAAAAATATTTTAAATAAATCACATATTATCACATAAATTTAATCGATCTGTGATTTATAACCTATATTAAAATATTACATTATTTACTTTTTGGTAAAAAAAGATCAGTTTAGTTAGTATACTATTCTATCGATTTTAATCTACCTTCGGCAGAGCTTTGACGAGTGGTACCTTAAGATAGAAAAAAATTGATTTATATAAAAACAGATTAAGCATGCATACAATTAAAAATTAATAGAAAAAAATGACGACCACCAGATTGGATCATGGGGGAATAATCAACATAATTACATGTCATTAATTATGTTAATTAATATTCAGTTCTGAGTTGATCTCCCATTTTTTAAAACTATAATATGGGTGTTTTTTTAGTTTAGTTTTAATTATTTTATTTAATCAAATGTACATTGACTATCAACAGTATACTTGTGAAGGTTTACATTGTATAAAGATTTTTGTCTTTGATTTAATATTATGTTAAAGTGCGATGTCGACAGAACCAATATAGGAGGAATGTAACTTCTAATCCTACCTACATATTACTTAAAATCAATAGTTGACAATAACTCGGTTTTTTGTTACTCCTTTAAAGTAGCCTTTTTTCAACCTTTTAGGTAGTTTTTTGGAAAGTAAACAATAGACAATAACGAGAAAGAAATATTGCCACTGAACGTTGCGCTTACAATACAAGAGGCGAGAGCAGGACGAATGTCGTGAGAGTGAATATCAATACAACTCTAATTGTAAGAAAAAAAGGACGTCCGGTTTTCTCCATATTTTTTTCTGCTCGGAATTAGTGGCTGTGCCGATTGAGATATAAGTAGGTACATACATAGGCTAGAACAGCTCAATGCGATTTACTTACTTTTCAATGGTATTGGCTCTATTACAGCTCCTATTAATTTCATTTTAGTCTTCAATTTTCTATATGACTGTACTTTTTTGAATAAAACTGTCAATAAGGTCCAATGGTGCCCATAAAAAAGGTCCTATGGGCACATTCAATATAATATTTTAGGAAGGTCGAATGGGGCATACAAATAAGGTCCAATGGGTACAGTTGCAATAGGGTCTAATCTTGAAGGTCCAGTAGGTACCAGTCGAATTCAAAAAAGAGGTCCAATGGCCGCATTGAATATAATATTTTTAGGAAGGTCGAATGGGCCCTGTAAATGAGGTCCAATAAGCACTTTTTGCTTTTGGGTCGAATCTTGAAGGTCCAGTGGGTACAAGACCAGGGAGAACACCGGGGGGCTTAGTGGGTAGGCCTGGTACTCGGCCGGGAGGGCCCCACACAAGCTCGTTTACTAATGATATGTAGGATATCGGAACGCAGCCCCGGTCGTGACTAGACGTCTTTGTGTTAGCTTCATGTTAATTTTAAGTTATTTTTATATTTTAACAAATAATGCATTTTTAGCTGTAAAATAATGCATTTTTAGAATTAGTATTGTGTTGATATGCAGTTGTATTGTTTGTGAAGCGATTCGCGGTGCTATTTTATGTTTGTTTAAATATAAATTTAAGACGACGTTAACACTAACTGTCACGGATTTGAACGAGCCAACGAATATTTTCGAAGATTACTTCCAATCCATTTAATTATTAAGAGGAAATAAATATATGGAAATACTGAAATTGTGGAAAGTACCCGTGGTTCAGAGCTAGCAAGAAATTCTTCAAGCTAATCGGTGACGGCACTTGACGGCAGTTTTGGTGATTGACGGATTACCTACTCATACATAAGCCGGAGGAGTTTCATTCTATAATTAGGCAAATCTTAGAACATAGGCACTTATGTTACTCTCCAACATAGCACACATATTATAAAAAAGCTATTGAGATTTATCCAGTTTTACACATGATTGTCTCACTTTACATACAGTGAAAGTAAAGTTTACCTTAAATTCAGACATATAGTGACATTGCTCAGTTGTAGTACCCTACCCCATAACCAACATTATTTGTTAGTTCAGTCCACCTATAATTTAAGGCTTTTTTTAAACAGATCTGTGTTACATAATAACTAAAGCAATTTAAGCAATTGCAGGCCTGAATGCTAATTTATGTAAATATTACATTCAGATCTTACTACCTAAATAGAGGCTGCAGCTTATTTATATGTATATTATTTAACCTTACTTTATTATTGAGATTGACTTATTAACCTATTATAGTTAATTAATGTTTTTTGCCTATATGAAGTATTATTGTTGAGTTTCCCTGACTTAAATTAACTTCCATATATCACAATGATAACCCATACTATATCTTAACATAGATTGTTTCTTGATTTTTCACAGTGGCTGTGTCCTGCAATTGATTTAAAATATTTTAAATCAATTGCATATATAGTGTTACATTGTGGAATATTAGAATTATTTATATTAGATAGAATATTAGATTATTTAGAATAAAAAATATATTTCTCTATTTACTTTCATGATTGTATGGCGCAGTAGCTTGTGACATATTAAGAACTTATTTGCTTTTAATCTTAGATTTTACTATATATATAAATATAGGAGACGTTTTTACAGTATAAACTGTTTCTTTTCTCTTTTTTTTTGTTTTGTTTGTTCTCTTTGCTATTTGTATAGCACCTTTTCTGTTTTTGTTTGATAATATTATTCCTTGACAAGTTATTTTATTTTTTCTTTATTTTTCTACTTTTATTTTCTTTTTAAAAATACCTTTCTTTTCAGTTGCCTTTAAATTCCTAGGTCTTGTTTCATTACCCAGTTTATACTTCCTATTAAAATAAAATTCAACTTTTTTAGGCAATAGACGAGCTAACAAAATGCTGACCCGGAAAGCTGCTGCCCAAAATACTGAGGCAAAACTCAGGCAAGCTGTCATTGAAATGAAGACGTTGAAGGATTCCTGCGATCAACTTCTAAGGGAACGTGATGAAAGTTAGATCGAAATCAAAAAGATCATAGACAAAAACACCTTCCTTAAAAGTGAGTTCTCCGAATTGGATGTCAAATATAAGGAAGTACTTGAGGAGCGACACCAGCTGCAGCACACCATCACCGGTTTTACTCAGTGTAATGACACTTATGTAAAGGCATTGGATCGAATCACAGAACTTGGACGGGACTTGTGTGAGGCGAATAGGCAAATTTCTGAACTGGAACAATTTAAACGAAACCAAGAAAATGCTCACACACACAGCTTGTTCGATGAACTCATGCAGTCTCCTGGTGGACAAAATTTAGCAGAATCCTCTTCACCTACAGAGGGTAGGCCCTTATTGAACAATCATACCAGTAATAAAAAATTTAAGAAATATATTAATATCAAGAAAATGCTAAAAAGGACTCAATACCAATTGAAAAAGTATAACTCATTTAGGAGTAATATTTAATTACGGAAAGAGCGTGCATGTCTAATAGATTCATTAGACATTTATGATTGCAAATTGAAAGAGAGCAGGGGTATGTATGATAGGGACATTGAAGAACTCAATAATACTATTAGAAATTTACAACACAAATTGTCAACTATCTCCGAAAATTATGACACGGCTCAAAATGATATTAAAATGCATATTCAATCTATCAGAGAACTAGCCACACTCTGTCAGCATAACGAGGACCGCTATCAGTCCCTTCTTGACAAACAACTTTGGACTGCAAGTGAGAATAATTCAATAACAGAATGCAATGTCACAAATAATAACAATGCACCCAGTCATACATCCTCCGCTCATAGTATTGTATGTCAGTCATCAGTCAATGAGCAATCTAGTTTTCATTGTAAGATGTCTGTGTCTAAGCCTAAATGCATTATTTTTTGTGATGACATAGGCAAAGGTATGGGCCAGTTATTGACAAATCAGTTGGATTTTAGTGTCATTAATTATTGTATGCCTGGCTCAAGTTTCCACGATATTGCGAATAAAATTAATAGTTATAAGTTTGATATTAATGACAAACTGGTTATGATCTTGGGAAATAGGGGTAGTTTGAACAAACAAACACTAAAAAATTGTTGGTTTCATTTAAATAATTTACATGTCAACCAAATAATAATGTTTACCCTTCCCTACATTGATTTACTACCAAACGTAGATAGAGCGCTTCATACAAAAACGCGCTTGAAATCTGTCACCTAATCGACTATACAATTGTATTCGCTGATATATAATTAAATATGCACGCCCGAATGAAAATTATCACAAAGAAAGTGCCGTATTTATCGAATTCAACCTTATTCTGCATTATTACGGCAACTATTTTAAGTACAACCATGGGAAGTTATATCATTTCATATCTAGCCACAGATCAAACGACGTTTTAGTAATTGCTACAAGAAAATATCAACTTTATACTCTCAAACATAATGCTTGAAATTGCTTATCGCGTTGTCGCTCCAACGCATGAATGAGATAACACATCGTGATACGACGCCCGTGCCAGCGAGACGATTGTGATGTACTGACACTGACGCGAAGCAACATGTTTATGATTAAAATAATTGTTTTTGACTGGTTTTTACGTATAAATCGAATATTTGAATACATGATAAGATGTGTAATGAGTTTACTCACGCATAATATGAAATCCCGTCTTTTTTCTGCCGTTTCTGGCCATTGTTACCACAACTTTTGAATGCGCACTTCGGCATGTTTACGTGCCGACAGCTAATCACTCACTATGGAAAAGAACTGCACGAGTCGCGATTGAGCAGTTCTTCACCGGCCCACTTTTCGATCGTTCATGCGTTATCTACGTTTGGTAGTAAATCAATGCTTCCCTACCATAATCGTTTGTCACAACATGAAAATAATATTAGACACAAACTTAATTTGACATTAGATTTAATGACAAATTATTCGAAAAAATTCCATATTATTGACTTTAACAAACTGATTATGTATTAAAGCTTATTTGACAGAAGATAGATTATATCTATCAACATTCTATAAAAAACAATTAGCTATTTCGCTAAGATTTTACTTACAAACTTTAGCCAAAAACATGGCTATAAAATTTTTCTCTGACAATGCTTTTATTTAGCAGCACACTCAAAGTACTGAAATTGCTCCTATTGAGCAATACTTTGGCAGTGAAACGATTGTCAGTAATGTTACTGATGATGTTTTTAATAAATCTTTAAATTAAGTAATGAGACAAAAGAGACATCCTCTTGCTTATCATTAAGTAGAAAAGATACTGAAAACTTTGTAAATGTATTGCAAAACCCATTTGAAAACAAAAATAAAGTAAATGTTATCAACCTGGTGCACCAGAACATTCAAGGAATGTTAGGCAATCTGGAAGTGGAATTATTCTTGAACTGTAGTAATGTAGACATCTTTTGTGTAACTGAACACTGGCTTAAAAGTTATCAGTTTATGTCTAATTTCAGCAATCATCTGGTTAGTAGTTCGTTCAGTCGAGAAAATGCAATTCGTGGTGGTACTTTAATAATATTAGATAAAAAGCTGAAATTTAAGGATCGTAAGGATATTGTGAGTCTTTCGATTGAGCGAACAATAGAAATAGCCTGCGTGGAGCTGGAGCAGATTATTGTATTAAGTATATACAGGCCTCCTTCAGGATTATATGACCTTGTTGAAGATACTATGGATGAAGTATTGAAAAAAGTGTGTAGTTCCACAAAACAAACCATTGTTTGTGGTGATTTTAACATTAATTTATTAGAAAATTCTAGTTTATCTATTAAATTAAATTATATAGGTTATGAAGAAAATCCAAATAAATTATATGAAATTTTTATTCATACATTTTGTTCTGAATTTAAAAATATTTTTATTCCAAAGACTATATACGGTTGATGGCACTTTAGCTTTTAGTGAATTCCAGGTATTCACAAAGGCAGAATAAAACTTTTTGAACTTCATTCAATACTAGTGATGAGTTTAAACTTTATGTTAAAACTTATTCCAAAGTGTTCAAAAAAGTTTGCAAGCTTGCTAAATCTAATTATTTAAGTTCAAAAATAAAAAACAGTAATAATAAAATTAAAATTACATGTAATATTATAAATAATGAAACTGGAAAAGCTAAAACTACTAATAATCAATATTGTTTGAATGTTGATGGTAAGAAGGTAACAGTTGACACAGAAGTAGCTGCAGAATTTGAAAAGTTCTTTACTGATATTCCAGTCTCAATCACAAAATCTTTGGATTCATCCCCCGCTATTGCTGAATCCATAGTGAAGGATCATGTTAAAGTTTGTGATGATAAATTCGAATTTGTACACATTAGTGGAATTGATATAACAAAGTCATTTAAAACTTTGAATAAAAAGAAAACTGCGGATCTGTGGGGCAATTCCGTTGATGTTACTAAATCCGTAATTGAAACAATAGCTCCAATACTTGCTAACATTTTTAATGATTGCATTGACTGTGGTGTATTTCCTGATCTAATGAAGTTGAGTAAAATTATTCCTTAACATAAATCTGGTAGCACATCAGACCCCAGTAATTTTGGACCTATCTCTGTGCTACCTACTTTTAGCAAAATTTTTGAAAGAATAATGTTGGAGCAAATGCAAAGTTATTTTAATAGGAATAATCTTCTACACTATAAACAATTTGGTTTTAGGAGGGGTCGCTCAACAACCGATGCTGGTTTTGAGTTAATACAACATATATTTGAAGTCTGGGAAGACTCACACGATACGTTTACACCACTATGGGTTACGTGACACTGCACTAGATCTTCTCATCTCTTATCTAAGTGGGAGGATTCAGAAAGTAGACATCAATGGAAAAAGGTCTCAAGGTTCTACAGTTAAAATGGGAGTTCCGCAGGGTTCGATTGTTGGTCCTTTTCTATTTCTTATATATGTCAATGACCTCCCTGATTTTGTACAGGACAGACATGAGATGGTATTATTTGCAGATGATACTTCACTTTTATTTAAAATTAAAAGAGGTGTGCAAATTAATGACGATGTAAATAATTCTATTTCGAGAATTGTTCATTGGTTTAATGTGAACAACCTGTCACTTAATGAAGGGAAAACAAAATGTATAAAATTTGTTTTACCCAATGTCAAAGAGGTTCACACCACTGTAAAAATAAAGGATATAGTGTTGACCCTGTGGACACCACAGTATTTCTTGGGATCACACTTGATTCTAAGCTGCAATGGGGCCCACATATCGATAAATTGTCAAAGAGACTTAGTTCTGCAGCTCACGCTGTATGGAAAATACGTCAACTGACTGATGTTGATACAGCAAGACTTGTATACTTTTCTTACTTTCATAGTGTGATGTCGTATGGTATTTTGTTGTGGGGAAATATTGCCGACATTCAGATTTGTACTGTACTGCAGAAAAGGGCTATTCGAGCAATCTATAACCTTAAAATGAGAGATTCTTTGCGAGAAAAGTTCTAAGAAATTGGTATTATGACAGTACCGTCGCAATATATTTATGAGAATCTAATATATGTTTGTAAGAATATTCTTTTGTTTTGTAAAAATAGTGATATTCATTCAGTTAATACTAGACAAAAGAATATGTTAGCTTTACCAAATACCAGGCTCCAAAAAATTATTAATTCTTTTAGAGGCCTGTGTATACATTTCTACAATAAAATCCCAGGTTGTATACAAGAACTTAGTTTAAACAAATTTTAAGATGCAATCAAAGATGAACTTATTAAAAAGCATATTATAAAGTGTCTGATTACATGATGGACAAAAAAGCTTGGGTTTGAACTCTCAATTCTAATATTTAACAATGTACTGCGTTTTGTTTCAAAGAAACGTTCAGTGAGAGCAATTTATAAGCTAAGTTCACGCACTTCTCTCAGCAGAGATTGCTTATATAATGTAAATTAACACATCTATCTTGTAATGAAAGTTGAGCTCAAACTTTTGCTTTGAGGTCAGCTTCCAATTGACGACTCTGTAACAAACCAAATTGTAAATGGTGATTTAAAAGAGGAGATAAAAAATTTTGACCTTTCGAGTTTCTTGCTTGTTCTTCTCGAGAAGGCTCTCCCAATTTCCGAACAGGTGTAGAGTCAACTTTTTTTTTCATTCCTACTTGTATTTGCAGGCATCTTGAGTATATTCAGGATGTATGCACATACAAGGTTAATATGATTTCTTTAAATTAGATTGTTTTGCTTTGTTTTTACGTCAATAAGTGCCTGTAAAGGCCTATGTTGAATAAAGATTTTTGAATTTGAATTTGATAGTAATATAATAGGTGAAGTCATTGGTGATTTTGATGATGAAATAGTTGACAAAGAAGAAAATGATGTAAATAATGATGTAGATATTATTCCTAATGAACATGAAAAGACACAAAGAAAAGCTCCAAAGTGGCAACAAGATTATGTGATGTTTGATGAATTAGAAAATTATTGAGAAATAGATGAGAATAGTGATGAATGGATACAAGCAATCACAAGCGAGGTTGAGTCACATCTCAAAAATAATAAAGAAAGCAAAAATTTAATTGACAGCAAAATGATTTTGAAATATAAATATAATAGTATTGGAGAAATAGATAGAAGGAAAGCTAGACTAGTAGCAAGAGGCTTCAATCAAATGGAAGGCGTAGATTTTAATGAAACTTTTTCTCCTGTTTTAAAGTTGAGTTTTACGACTTTTAGCGGCATATACGAGTATTGTAGCAAATTACATGAAGTTATGTCAATTAGACGTTTGCACCGCATTTTTGAACGGTGATATAGAAGAACAGATTTTCATAAAGGTTCCAAAGAATTTAGAAAAATATTTGAAATATATTGTAAATAGAGGAACAGATGAAAATATAACTAGAAAAGCGAAAGAAATGCTTAAAAATATTAACAAATCTAAAATTAATTCTGTCTGCAAACTGAATAAAGCTATATACGGACTAAAACAGGCCGGCAGACAGTGGTATTTGAAACTTCATGAAAAGCTTTTGGAAATAGGATTCAAAAACACAACTGCTGATCCATGTCGATGACCTGGTTTTGTGTTACAAATCAGAAAAGTTTGTAAAAGAAGTAAAAGAACAGTTGAAACGAGTATTTGATCTAAGAGACACGGGTGCTCTTCACCATTACCTTGGCATTCAGTTCACCCATGCAGGGAGAGAAATTACAATGTCACAAAAAACATATATTCAAAAACTATTAAATGAATTTAATATGCTCGAATGCCAACCAGCTTCGACGCCAATTGAAATAGGTCTCAAACTGGAAAAGGCTGAAAACAATAGCAGCTCTCAACCATTTCAAAAGTTAATTGGCTCACTTATGCACTTGGCTATAGCAACGAGACCAGATATAATGTATACTACCAGTTATCTAAGTCAGTTTACGACATGTTATGGGTCAGAGCATTGGCAAGCTGCAAAAAGAGTGTTGCGATACCTAAAAGGTACTGAAAATTTATAATTAAGTTATAAGAAGACCGGTAATAATTTAATGGGAATGGCCGATGCAGACTGGGCTGCGTTTGCTTTAGGTCGTAGATCGTACACGGTATATATGCAAATATGGTAGTGGCTTGGTAAGCTATGAAAGCAAAAAGCAACGTGTAGTAGTTTTGTCCACAGCTGAAGCCGAATATATGGCAATGACAGAAGCGGCAAAGGAAGCCTTACACTTGAAAAATTTACTCATAGAGATTGGAGTACAACAAGGTCCTGTAACACTGTATAATGGTAACCTTGCTGCGAATAAATTAGCAAATAACCTTATGACTGGTAAAAGATCAAAGCATAGAAGCATCAAGGAACATTTGATAAGAGAATGTGTACAGAAGAAGGACATTATTATAAAATACAAGTCTACAAATAAAATGGAGGCAGACTTGATGACTAAAGGATTGCCTCAACCAAGGCTAACTAAGCTGCGTGAAAAACTGGGTCTTATGGAACCTTAAGAACATCTCGTGAGGGGGAGTGTTAAATAGAATACTCTTTGGTTGCACTCGATGTTGTCATAGTTACATACTCGTAAAATTGTTATATGTGTGTCAAATAAAATATCGGAATGTTGTAAGACTTATGATCGTGTTTTAATTACATATATAATATTTTTGTTCTAAGCCACATACCTTAAAGTATTTAAAATACAGTATACCTCCATTTTGTATGTTAATCAAGTTTGATAATTTAGTATCTCACCGAACATAAAGCTTTACGTGCAGTAGGTGTTTAATCGCCGCGTCACGTTGAGATATTGATGGGATTAAATAGATGTATTTGATATATGTTGCTGCGACACGTGTTCTGTATTACATCCGACACTGACAGCCGATCGATAGTTAAGGATCTTACGGGAAGGTCTATAAAGAGACTTCCTTTAATTAACGTGTATTACTTTTACCATCAGAAGATTATATCAGAGCGGTTGAGTTTTTATCACGAAAAACACTGCAGGCTGCGCAAGATGATGGTAGACGTTGAGGTTAACATAGAGTCCCAAAATATTTGTTCCTCCAACATTATTGGATTGTTGTCATTTTTTATTGGCTAATTTTATATTAAAATAAAAAATAATAATTTTAATAGGGCATGCATCTCGAAATTCCGAAATCAAGTCATTTCGCAATTCCGAAATTCAATTTATTAGCTCAACTAATCATTTGTTTAAAATTATCGTACCTACTGCATTCAGCAGCATAAGATTGTTAATTCCATTTAAAATATTTTTCAAATGTCGTTTCAAGACATCAATTTGATTATTTTATTTTTTACGTCATCCCAAAGAAAAAAAATAATCTAAGAGAAAACTGGTTGTAATAGCATTTTGTCAAAAATGAGCTTATCCCTTAATTTGCAATATGTAATCACTTCCCAGTATTTAATCCTTATAAGCGGCACTATTGGTTGGTGTCCTAATGCAGGTTCAAATCCAGGGGAATCGATCCCGGTTAGGTAAATATTTTTTTTCAAAAATCTAATGATGCAGTTTTAGTTTTTATCAAAATCGGTCCCGAGACCTCCTTGAGTATTTTTCGCTACTTGTAATTTGTAATAGTTTCAGATTTGGCCATCCAAGCACACTTCAAAACATTCATCCTGTAGGCACTTGAAAAATTCTGTATAATTAATTATAGCTATTACCTGATTTTTTTTACTGATAGTTAGAAAATTCCTCGAATCAAAAGAGGTTCCCATCATGTCGTATTTGAATAAAGATTCTTTTGATTTTGACTGTTGCAGTACACATACCACAGCTTATACAACAGCTTCACCGAAATACCTAAGAAACTACTCAACCCAAGGTTCGTCAGCATGTCGACAGCACTACACGACATACGGTTCAAGAAGACGGCCCTTCTGTCCGATTACATCACGATTTATCCTTCCCTGAGGAGGCGTAAGTTCCCAGTAGCCTTAAACGCAGCTTAAATAAGGGCATAATTAATAGCTGGGTCAATCCAGGATTAAGGAATTTCATTCACTTGAAAAGGGTTTATGAAATTAGGTGAAAGGTTGGGGATTATTTCCGAGAGTGATACTTTTAAGAGAAAAAAAATATTGCGTATTAAATCTTAAAATTAACGTTTCTTGGATACTTTTTGAAGATTTTATTGGACTGGAAACTTAGTTCTGAAAAGAAAAAAATGATAATTATAGATATGAACATGATAAACAGCGAGAACAAGACAATAACGTCTTCACCAGAGAGAAGTCACTGTACCAGAGTCGTTTGCTTACTCTTCTTACCTATTTCTACGGCAAAATATAGGTGCTTGCATTTGTGTTCCGGTTCGAAGGGTAGAACAGGCATAGAAATTACTGGGTACTGTGCTTTGATATCTTACATACACTGGAACCCTTGTAGGGATCGCATATTTGCGAATCTTATAGGAACCACATTTACTATTGGCAGAGATTACATAAATACTAGTACTATTGGAGACTACTAAGTCGCCAGTTTGCCAATAGGTGCACAGTCTTTGTTTGCCAACTTTGTCGCATAAGTTGTGACTTGTTAAACAAACAAAGACAAAGATATAATACCTTATTTTTTATATACCCTCGATGACACCTAAATCGGGCAACCTTGCACTTTTGGATTATATTGTCTATAACTTTTAAAAAATGTTTGGTCGGCCAATAAGTTTTATGCATTTTATAGCTAACACTAGCTGTGCCCGCGACGTCGTTCGCGTGGATATCCGAAAATAAAATATCGTAAAGTTATATAGCTTAAAGCCTTCCTCGGTAAATGGTCTAACACAAAAAGAATTCCGAACCAGTAGTTCCTGAGATAAGCGCGTTCAAACAAACAAACTCTTCAGCTTTATAATATTAGTATAGATATTCATAATCGGCACATCAGATTGAACATAAATATATCAGCTACAAAATTAAATGAAACTTTAGTTGTCAAAATATTTTTTTAAAGGCTGGACGATATAATCAAAAAAGTGCAAGGTGGCTCGAATTAGGTGTTCGGGAGTGCATATACTAGTCCTATTTGTCCTTTGCTTCCTAAACTAGAAGCGCTCATCTCACACTGACCAAATGTGTTTGTGTCGAATTGTTTTTTTAGGGTTCCATAGCTCGCAAAGGCATCCACACTTTGACTTTTACGTCATACGTAGATGAAAATGGATAAGTTACACAGTGAAACAGCAATCATTAAATTAAAACAATCTAATTCCAGATTTCACCAATCAAGAAATATGTCAACTGAAAGAGTTAGATTTGTCGCCGGACCTGAGAAAGTATTTATTTTCATCGAAACATTTCCGCTACAGGGAGCAGTTTGTTATCGGGTGTGTACAGTTACCTAGTAGTTTAAGAGGACTCTGAAGGAGCTTAAGAGGACTGTGAAGTACCAATTCATGGCTCGAGTATGCACTTTCAAAAATGTAGTTTGTTGCACACCGCTTAGAGTTGAAAGTCCGAGGCAAGTGCCTACATTTCATATTGAAATATTGTTACGGGCGATAACTGTTTTACTCCCCTAAATCTTTACGAAATTAGATTTTTTTGGTCTCATTAGATTCAGTATACCTTAATCTATGTTTGTACGTTTTGCTTTTTTTGTAATTCAGTATAATTTAGTCAAAAAAAGATAAACATGTTTAAGGTAGTTTTAAAGTTTTAAATATAGATGCTAATAATTTATATTCTGAGCAATATTACTTCAAAATCAAAACTACAAACCTAGATCTTTATTATATCTACAACATATCCAAAAATTATGAAAATTTAACTATGTAAAGAGGGTGAAAAGCGTTATCGCTTTTGTATGAAAATTTACAGCTCCACAATCCTCTTATTGCAATGTCTTGGCGACAGTAAGCCTCAGCCAGTCTTAAGCCCAGTACCGCGTAAGAATTCCTTAACTCGACTGGTTAAGGTTGAAGATCGAATACCTGCTTCGAGCTGAATCCCACGGCAGTACTGGTATTCGATTGAAAATTTTTCTAGTGGTAAGTCTGAAATATTTTGACGGAAAATTATGTCGATCTCGCTATTCGCTTCGATGTGATTGTAACAGGAAAAATAACTAAGACACAACAGACGCAGATATGATGTTGTTAATGAGACAATAATAGCAACTTCAATCCTTTAGTAATGAGATTTAGCAAATCTCTCATTTATTTGCGACTGTCTAGCGAAGATCCAAGTTTGGCATTCACAATGCTCATAACCTAGATATTATTTATATTAATCTTTTCCCTGGATCTTTCTCTGAATTAAAAGGATCAAATACTTTGTGTTGTAGAATAGCATTTTCACTACACAATTAGTACCTGTTTTGGTACGTTTCTTGAAGAGACCCAAAACTATGGCCACTTTACGCAATGCATCTGATAAAATGGCGATTATATCGGCTGTATAATTAGCACGTTGTATATGTGGCAGGTTTATAACACAATCAGGTTCTTGATCAAAAACCTAGGCTTTTGATCCAGGGCCGGAAGAAGTCAAATTTTTTATTACTTTATTTTATCATAAGCCTGAGAAAATCATCATATCATAAATTTTGACACATTTTTGATCAAGATATTGGATTTTCTTAGGTTTATGATAAAATAAAATAATACATTTGTCTTCTTCCGGTCCTTGATCAAAAGCTAATGTTTTTGTTTAAGAACCAGTTTTTGTCATAAACTTGCGATATTTACATATTTATATACACGAAACTGATTTCGCGCAAAAATTTAATTTTTTACTCATCGCTGGTTTCGAAACTACGGCTACGTAAAAGACGGACGAAGGTCATGGTCTCCAATTCAAATCCTCCGTCAATCAAAGTCACTGGTCTTTAGAATAAATTTTTGTATCTGCCATTGTTTTGATTTTTCCACATTGACCGATTTGGAAATCTCACACTTTATAGTTTATTACTTGAGTTATCAATTTATCATACAAACTTTTACATTTTATTCCAGTAATTTATCTAAATCAGAAGTCAAAGCGAGTAATCAAGACGGTATAAGGTGTTTATAAAAATAGCTATGTGACATCATAATAAACGTGAGCTCAAATAAACATTTAACATTGGAAGTGAGCGTTTTTGACAATTTTTATGTTGTTTAATCCGCGATAAGTCACTTTTGAAGTAGGTATATTTTTGTCATCTATATTTGTTTACATAGTCTTGCGTTTGTTGTGGGCCATATTCAATTTCGAAAAAAAAATATTAATGCTTATTTTTGCTAAAATTTATGTTATTAAAATATTCATATTTTCATGATTTTCATATTATAAATAGACGAGACGGTCTATCTGAAGAATCAACTGAAGGCTTCTATGTTTATTTATTGAGGGGGATTGAAGGACACTGAAGCAGTTGTTAATGTTGAACTTCTGCTACGATCCTATATAGCAAACTAGACATTAAGTTTAGGACGAGTATCATCATCTCAAATATCTGTCACGAACAATAGAAATAATAGTAGATGCCTCAATAGAATGGCACTAAGTAAGTTAGGTTCAAGGTCATTCTAACAGTACAAAAAAAATATGTAGGTATATATTACATTATGTTTTCGCAAAGCTATAGCATTTTAGTCTACTCTAGTGCTGGTGGGACGAGAAGACCTGCCACGCACTGGCGGAAATATTGTTGGGGGAGCATTTCGACCCACCGCCCGCCGCACCAGATGAAGGTTTATGATTTTACTTGCCGCAGTCCAGGTGTTAAATTATCGGATTATTCCAATTTGAGCTCCAAGGTGATATTACCCAGGTGATCAAATTCCACATTTTTTTGTACTAAAATCACCCGGCACCAAATCACCTGGGTGATCAAATTCCACAGGATTTTAATTATTTTTGTTTCCTTTAATCTCCTGCGTGATCTAATTCCACATTTGTTTTGTGGTATGGTATGGTATGGTAATGATTTAATTTTTTTTTTTGCGTAAATGGTATCTTTAGTTCACCATATCCGTGTAGGACCCAAAATAGAGACGGTTGGCGAGAAAAGGGAGGCCTTTGCGACTGATATCCGTTTCGACCAACAAAACCGATCAAAATCGATCAGTTACCGATTGATACTCTATTAACTGACAAGGCTAGGTTGATGGTTTTGATTCTCCAGCCTTTGACAACAAGGCAGTAAGGATATGTTTTTAACAGACTTCAAAAAAGGAGGAGGTTATCAATTCGGTTGTATTTTTTTTTAATGTTTGTTACCTCATAACTCCGTCATTTTTAAACCGATTTCCAAAATCCTTTTTATATTTGATAGAGTATACTGCAAGGGTGGTCCCATGGTCACCAAAGTCAGGATCGGATGATGGGATCCCATAGAAAATCGAGGAAAACACTAATTTTTAAAATTAGGGTTTCTTTCACTAAAAAGATTTCATTCACTAAAAAGTAAAAAATATTTTTTTTTTACAAAAAATAGAACCGACTTCAAAAACACTGAAAACTTAAAAATAATCTTCTTCTATATTGAAGTCGGTGACAAATTTTAACACTTTCTAGGAGATCATCGTTTGGCGCCGATTTCAATATAGAAGAAGATTATTTTTTAGTTTTCAGTGTTTTTGATGTCGGTTCTATTTTTTGTAAAAAAAAAATGATATAAGATATACATATAATTTACCAGGTAATTTTAGGAAGCGTAATAAAATTAATGTGGAATTGGATCACCCAGGAGATTTAAGAAAACAAATAAAGTAAATTAAAATCACGTGGAATTTGATCACCCAGGTGATTTGGTGCCGGGTGATTTTAGTACACAAAAACGTGGAATTTGATCACCTGGGTGATATCACCCAGGAACTCACAGCGAAATAATCCAAATTATCCGGGGAGATAAAAAAGTAACCGTGTATACAGAGAAAGACGGCCAAAGTTGCTTAACATGCTGCACTAAGTGTTTAGTTATAGCTAGGACAAATAAGTACGACCACGAGAAAAAACGGTTCTTTAAATTATGGTTGAAAAAATTTAATTTTTATTTCCAGAACTCTCAGGGCCAAAGAAGCGGGGCTGTTCAGATTCTGGACTGCGTTCGATCACTACAAGCCGCTCGATTGTGTCGCTGCTCATCACTTCGATGTCGAGGTGTGGGTTCTCCTGCGGCCTTTAGGAATCCTCGTCGTGGTGTACACTTTCGCCATCATAATCCTTGCTGCCGAGATTTGGTACTTCAGAAGATACAGGGTTTGGCCGTATGTTGAGTGATGCTTTTACGTAGTTCGATAGATCATGTAAGATGTCAATACATTTTTCACCTTATCGTTTTCTTGTTAATTTAGGAATGCGTAAACTTTAATGGTGTTTATATTTACTAGACATCAACAAATTAAATGCACTACAACGGCGTCGATTTTAATATTCTCATCTACGATCGACACATTGTGTAGCACTCCAGTTTTCTTTAATTAATTAAGAACTTAAGAAATATAATAATCGCACTAGAAACATGTTTTTCACTGTTTTCCTTCCAATTGCTCATTTCAACCCTACCTCCCACTGCTGGACACGGCTCTGCTTAGACGAGGAGGAATTGACATTTCACACCACGCTGGCCAGACGAGTTGATGAAGAGTTTTGTTCAGAAATTGTCATCACTTGCAGAGGTAGGTACCTGATTGCAGCAAACTCCCTTAGCGGCTCCTTTCAATTTAATGAAAAAATAGTTTTCCTCCAATAGGGTTGTCATCAGTTTGACAAATTTTTAATAACGTAAAACTGTTTATAAAAAAGTTCCACAAAGTTACTAATTTGTATTTTTATAAACTTAAAGTGTAAGCTTAATGCCTAAGTATATATTTTTTTTACAAAAAAATAAGACCGTCTTCAAAAACACCAAAAAATCACAAATAATAATAATAATATAAGAGAACATACCTACAACAAATATCACAGTTTTATATTGAAGTTGGTGCCAAATTTTAATTAACTATATTAATTGGTCTTAATTTTTTTAAGACTTTTCTGGTGATCATTGCTTGGCACCGACTTCAATATAAAACTGTGATGTTGTAGGTATGTATTCTAAATTTTATTAATGATATTTTGGTGTTTTTGAAGTCGGTTTCAATTTTTTGTAAAACATTTTGAATAGGTACAGACAACATCACATTTCTATAATGAAGTTGGTGCCTTTAAGACTTTCTATATCATCGATTTGCACCGACTTCAATATAGAAATGTGATGATGTCCGTACCTATTCTGATATCATTTTTAACTTTTCAGTGTTTTTGAAGTCGGGTTTTATTTCTGTAAAAAAATGGTTTTTTTTTGGGAAATTCACTAAAAAGTACCTAGTAATTGAGGTATACGATAAAGTTTCTATACGTACAGCTTTTGTACTTAAAAAGGTTCAATGCATGCAATTAAAAAAACCTCTAACTCCTAAAAGATAAGGATTCTTTCATCACCAGCTCGGTTCATGTCTACCAGACGTAAATACCTGAATAGCTTCGGAAGAAACACGTTGGATAAAATTTAAGGTTCAATTTTCCTGGGATCTCATCATCGGATCCTGAATTTGGTGACAATGAGACCACCACAGGAGTATACTCTATCAAATTAAAAAATGAATTTTGAAAATCGATCCACAATTGGCGGCGGGCGTAATCGCGTAACATACATACAAATAAAAGAACATACGCATCGAATTGATATCCTCCTCCTTTTTGAAGTCAGTTAAAAAAAAAATGTCTTTCGCTTTAAACATTATTGAAAGAATTATTCCCAAACTTCTAACCTGCCAGAAACCTTCCATCATCAGCTCAGAAACATGATATAATGACTACCAGATTCAAATACCTGAATATCTTCAGCAAAAACATGAAACACGTTCGACGTGCCTTTGAAATTCAAGGGTTTCCCTCGATTTTCACGGGATCCCATCATCAGATCATGACATGGTGGCAATGGGACCAGCTCGGGAGTATACTCTTTCGATAACAAAAAGATAACATACATAATTAATAAAATAGATACTAATATAGATACTACATGAAATAATCGGTGAATATACATGACAAAAATAGATACAGCCGAACATAGAACCTCCTCCTTTTTCGAAGTCGGCTAAAAAAGACTCTTATGAGTAAAGGTTTTAAAGTTAACGATTATTCGAATGATGATATAATATTGGCTGATGTTCATTTACCTATTTTAAAGATATTACTCGCTTAACGTACTGTTGTTGTTACACAAATATTACTGTGCATGGTAACGACATAATTTATTGTCGGTTAATATTGGTACTGATAAAGCTGGTAAGTTTCTTGTGCCCCTTCTTCCTATCAGCTAAAAGATGTCCTGAATGGGTGGTAGGTAAAAAATTTGGACGATTCAAAGAGCTTTTTATTAAGTCATATTTGAATAAAGAATTTTGATTTGATACTTGGGTATTAAATGCGCACCAATTGCGTTACTTCTAATCCAGTAAGAAAATCCTCAAAATAGGAGCCATCTTGTCTATGTAGGTATCATGTCTATACTTCAAAACTATATTTAAAGAAATCGCGTGTAAAAGTTGCTCAGAATTAAGTTGTCACATATTTCGGATTCACGATACATTTTTACCTCATGAAGATATTTTCAGTAAGCCAAGAGGTAAAAACGGGCTGCTTATTCACTATGGCGGGAGCTGCTTAAACTTCGTTGATACTTCAAGCGATGCTACTAAGATATTTAGTTGCGGTCAGCCGGCCAGCGTGTAGCGGATGCCTCGTGCCTTTGAAGCTTCTTTGAAGATCTCGTTATAACGTCAATTCACTTGGTATAGGGACAATAAATAAATAAAATAAATAAATAAATAAAATAAAATCAGTTTCCATTCATCCCTTTCTGTAGATATAGGTGGAAAAAATTCCACTCTTACCCACCAGAGAGGATACGTTGGTAGGGACTAGTGGAAAAGCCTATCATGCGGTCGCTGCGTGACTTGATGTTGTCGCTCGTTACAATTACTAATAGTATGTGGCCCTGTCAAAAACCGGTATATTATACAAGTGCACTTAGTGTACCATCACCAGTACCATCTGACGTAAAAGAAACCTTGTTATTAAAACACTAATTTCACTAGTTCCACTTGAATCTTTATTATATTTAAGTTATTGCGACCGGTTTCGATACATCATCGTCAGGCAATCAGGCAACTATTCAGGCAAGTCATCATCATCATCGTATGGCGTTGCGTTACACTCTTGCGATCTATACCAAAATGTCTAGAATCTAACTTTAGCTTGGGCCAGCCACAGTCTAGCCTCTGGAGTCAGAAGGTGTAGGCACTCCAATCCGCCGTCAAATTTGGTCAAGGGGCAATCCTCCACAATGTGCTGAACGGTTTGTGTTGAGTGCCCGCAGTCGCAAGAAGGGGACTCCACGATAACCCATTTGTGCATGTGGTAATTGCACCTGGCTACGCCCGTACGGAGTCGGTTGTCGGCAGACCACACCCCGCTCCGGTCCCCAAAACCTTGCTAAACGACTGAGGGATCCGGAATTGATTCTTGGGGTGACAGACACACGCATTCTCCCATTGTTTTAGCCACTCATTGTTTTAGGCAACTATGTATTTTAAAAGAAATCTGTCTAGTGTCAGTGGATCTAGACCTAACATCCAGATCGCGGGCTTTTGCTGTTTGTCACATACGTATACGTGTCTATCTGGGCCTGTTAAGAGGCTTATATGACGGTTGACGGCGTTTCGCCGAATGGAGGAATGAAGAGCTTATCTACCCTGTAAACATTTAGCACAAATGTCTGATGGATTATCGGGATTTCTCGAGCCATTGTGTCAGTGACTTTACATTCATTACTATTATATATAACCTACCTATTTATAAAATATAATCTGGTGACTAAATCCACCTGATACAGATAGATCTCCTATTTGGCTCTTAATAGGGGCAGAAATGTTTCTGTTCGGTTTGGCTTGTGGTAAAACACCCAAGTCTATGCCCATAATTATAGCTACCACTGTCTATGTCATCATTATAAAGGATTACTTTTTTATCACCCCGGAAAATTTAAGGGACGCTGCAGAAAACGGTAGTAGAATGATTAAAATATTAATTAAAAAATAGCCCACATATTTAATTTTATATTAATTTTCTAAAATATCCTTAAATACTGCACTAGTTTAGTGGAGTATTTTAAAGATTTTTTGTTATTATTTTTTCCCTTTAATTTTTTCGATTTTTTTATTATTTTTTATCACCCAGGAAAATTTAAGGAACGCTTCAAGACATGGTCGTAGAATGATTTAAATATTTATAAAAAAATAGGTCACCTATTTAATTTTAAATTAATTGTCTAAAATATTCAAAAAATACTGCACTAGTTTTCTTCATTCATTCTTTATTTCAGTTTTTTATTTTTTATATAATAATGTATGTGTCCTGAATCTCCTGAAGCGTCCCTTAAATTTTCCGGGATGATAAAAAATAATACAGTATATCTTCGTAGTAGTTTTATGTTCCGATAAAAGGGGCGAGATGACCAGTTCTTCTTTTGAGGAATTCAGGTAAAACTCGCATTCGTTATTCGATCTTATCGTCACTATCATCAGATGAGATGACCACGTACCAAGGGCGTCCCAGTCTTAACCAAAGCAATTCCAGTTCCGTTTTTGATTGAGGATTTCGAATGATGCTCCCTGTGATCCTTGGCTATGTAACAAATTCACCAACCTATAAAATAGGAGTAGAGGTGCGACTTCGTAGACTACCGCGACAAACCTAGAAATAGGCACCTAATTGACCAGAGTGCCTAGTGCGAGTTTTATCGAGCTCTAATCGATCGTACGCATCGAACGCGTAAACGCGAATTTGTATGGAATTAACAGCTTCATCTAGTGACTACTAGATGGCACTGCTGCCATCTAGTAGTCACTAGATGAAGCTGTCTCATTCCATAGCAACTACTAGATGGCACTGCTCTAATTCCATACAAATTCGCGTTTACGCGTTCGATGCGTGTGATCGAGTAAAGCTCGATAAAACTCGCACTCCGCACACTGATGCGGCGACACGTCGCGTCTCCTCCATCATTACAGTCAGTCATCAACAGCTCAAATAGGTAGGTTTTTTTTTTTTTTATGGATGGCCCGGCAAATGACCTCCTCTCGCCTGATGTTAAGCGGTGAAAGAGGCCCAAATGAGTTGACAGATAGAGTAGGGACGACATCCACTCTCCTACCTGCCCGCCTCTTGCCGGCCCAAAAGATGCTTTTTCACGCCTCTTTTGAAGGAACCCATGTTGTAGGATGGAGGAAACACGTGCGCAGGTAGAGAATTCCAAGTGTGGGATGAACGACAGAAGAAGGAATCTTGGAATTTCTTGGTACGGTGTGAAAAGGAGGACACAGTGTACGGATGACTCCAAAGGCCCTTACGCGTGTTTCTGTTAAGGAATGGAGAGGGAGGGATAAGGTTAAAGAGCTCCTCAGAGCATTCCCCATGGAACATTCGGTAAAAGGCGCTAAGAGAGGCGATGTCACGACGAAGTTGTAGAGGCTCGAGGGTGTTAGTTGCCTCTACATCGCCAATTATGCGAATAGCGCGACGCTGCAATCTGTCCAGAGCATCTACTGCTAGAGGTACTGAGCGGAGCCGTCCCAAAGGTGCGAGCAATATTCCACGCAAGACCTAACCTGAGTTTTATACAACAAGCATAGTTGGTCCGGCGCAAAATACCTACGCACCTTGTTCAGGACACCGAGTTTCCGTGAGGCAATAGTTATGACGGATTCGATGTAGTCTCTGGGGTTCAGATCGCAGCGAATGTTCATTCCGAGCAAGGTGATGTTGCTCTGTGTGTGAAGGGTTGTGCCCTGAAGAGAAGGAAGGGGGAGGAAAGGTGACCTTTTCGCCGAGAACACGCACACCTGTGTTTTCTTAGCATTGAACTCAACAAGATTGTTGGAGCCCCATTCGGAGACGAGGTCCAGCGTCCTGTTGAGCTCAATGATAAGATTCTGCCTTTCCCTACCAATATCACCACGAGCAGCCCCCGAGGCTCCGTGATATCCCCCATGCACTGTACTGTCGTCTGCATAGCAATGTATAGCTCCCAAGGAAAGCATATCATTGATATGCAGAAGAAACAATGTGGGGGATAGAACGGAGCCTTGCGGAACACCAGCGTTCACTGCCACGAACCGCGAAGCGCAGCCGTCAACGACAACGCGAATTCTACGCTCGTGGAGGAAGCTGGCAATCCACGTACAGAACTGCGCGGGTAATCCGTATGCCGGAAGCTTGGAAAGAAGAGCCTTGTGCCAGACTCTATCAAAAGCTTTGGCGATGTCGAGACTAATAGCCACCGATTCGCCGCGCTTATCGATAGATTCACCCCATTTGTGCAAAAGGAACGCTAGAAGGTCACCTGTTGACCGTTTAGGACGAAACCCATACTGTCGGTCATTAAGTAACGAGTGACCTTCCAGGTAACGGATCAGCTGTGTATTAAGGATCCTCTCCATGATTTTACACAAAATGGAAGTGACGGCTATAGGACGATAGTTAGCCGGATCAGAACGATCTCCCTTTTTGGGAACCGGTTGGACATTGGCCTCTTTCCAAGATTTCGGCACACAACCAGCAGAGAACGACAGACGGTATAGACGCGTAAGGACCGGAGTCAACTCCGCTGCACACTTCTTAAGAACAATCGCAGGAATGCCGTCTGGTCCACTTGCTTTTCGAGTATCGATCGACTGGAGCTCCGCCCGCACATCACGCTGTCTGATACGGATATCGGGCATGGTGCTGCCACAATGGGACAGTTTCGGAGGTTGTGTACCACAGTCATCGACACGGGAATGAGCCGCAAAGAGTTTTGCCAGGAGGTCGGCTTTCTCCTGCGGCTGAAGAGCAAGTGAGCCATCGGCAAGTCTCAGCGGTGGCAGCGAGGGATGGCAGAAGTTTGATTGCACAGCTTTGGCCAGGCGCCAAAAAGAACGGCTACCCGTAGGGTGCGATAGC
This sequence comes from Schoenobius gigantellus, assembly GCA_963935595.1. Classification (NCBI taxonomy): domain Eukaryota; kingdom Metazoa; phylum Arthropoda; class Insecta; order Lepidoptera; family Crambidae; genus Schoenobius; species Schoenobius gigantellus. Next base: position 9,463,487 of record OZ012556.1, on the reverse strand, counting down.
AGTTCCTGGCCCACTTGTGCAATGCGCTGAGCATCCGCTCTAATGTAAGCCCTCTTACATAACTTGGTGGCATTATTGTAGGCTGTTTTCAGTAGGCTTGTATTGGGATCCTTAGATGCTCGGCCTCTGATCCAAGCGCGGTAAGCCAGCTGTTTGTTTTCAACAGCAGAGGCGCACTCGTGATTGAACCAGAGGTTACGTCTGCCTCTACTGACGAGATTGGAATGCGGAATATAATATTCCATTCCTAGTATGATCTCGTCAGCAACAGAGGTAGCGCAGGAGTCCGGATCCATCCTATTGAAACAGCGCTGCCACCAAGGAACAGATCCGTAATAATCCCGCATACCGTCCCAATCTGCTGACGTATAGTGCCACAGACGGCGTGCTGCAACCACAGGCGACGGTCGTGACGCCTGAGGCACTGAGACGGATACCAGGCAGTGATCCGAAGATCCTAGTGGAGCTCGAACCACCACCTGATATCCGTCAGGGCGATTTGTCAACAGAAGGTCCAATAAAGAGGGCGCTTGACCGATAATATCTGGTACCCTGGTGTTCTGGGTGACCAATTGTGTCAGGTCGTGCGTGAGAGCGAATGCGTGGGCAGTCCTACCCGCATGGTCAGTTTTAGAGGAACTTAACCACAACTCGTGGTGAGCATTGAAGTCCCCTAAAAACACCAGCTCGGCGGAAGGAAATCGCTCCTGCGCGTCATCTGCCACCCGACTTAGATGTTCAAAAAGTCGAGTTGTCTCCAAGTCACCACGATGGGAACGGTAGACGCAGACGTAGACACGGCAATGAGTGCCAAAATCGACGTGTACCGCAAGGATGGAAAAGGAAGGTTCCTCCAAACAGCGCAGGCGACGACAGCAAACGTCCGCCCGGACGAACAAGCAAACACCAGCCTTCGCCTTGAAGGACTCCTCAAGAGCGTAGCCGGGGTAATTAAGGTAGCCTGTATCGGCCGGGCAGATAATTTGCGTCTCCGTCAAAAACAGCATTGCTGGACGGGCTGTCTCGAGATGGTGGTGGACAGCTAAGAGGTTAGAATGGAGCCCGCGGATGTTAGCGAGTCCCACCTCGAATAATGGTGTTTTGGTGGGATAATGCACCGCTGTACGACCAGTCTTAATATTTTGCGCTGCCATAATTATTGGAGTGAGAGGCGTGAAACTGAGGTGTCCTTGCTGCGCTTCGCATAGTTAATGTGTGTAGGCCTGTTTCGCCAGGGAACAGCCGACAGCTGATTTGCGCTGACCCTCAGCACGGAAGGGCCCCCGAACCCCCCCGGAAGTGGCCGCCGGGACCCACCGTCCGGTCACCAACCGGCACGACGGACCGATCTTTTAGGTCGCAGTGACTACAACTTCATTGAAGCTGCATAGTTCCAACAATACTAATAATAATAATACTTTTCATTTCTCATATTCGGAAAGTAGAGTTGTTTTAATCTGATTATAGGGTGGAAAATGCTGCTTCCCTCCATAGGGAGGGAAAAACTCATACAAATTACTTCCCACCTAAGGGGCCGGAATGAACTTTAAAAATAGAACTGCTGTCAGCTGTGAATAGTTTTATGTAAAAAAAACTAATTTAAAAAATGCTACGGCCATGTGAGTTTCTAAACAGCCAGTGTGAACTTAGCGCAAACTTCTTTGAGCGGAATAAGCCGCAATAATTACGCGGTGAGTTGCATATTTAATATTTAAAAAGTCGACATAAATTGGCGGGATACTAATCTGTTATGTATCTGTGACGGAATTCAAAAAAATAGGTAATAATCTTTTATGCTATGATTTGAATATTAAAAATGAGTTCAAGCGATTCTGAAATGTTGACACTAGATTCGAATAAAGACGAGGAAAATTGTGTTATCGAAAATCTTTTGCCAGAAATAGCAAAAGAAAGATAGGATATTATATATTATCAATAAATAGTGTAGATAAACAACTAGTTTTATTTTCCCCATATTCGAAATGAAAAGTAGAGTACGGGTAAAAGAATCAATTCCTACTCGGACTATAGCCAGGAATTGATTCTTTCGACCCTCGGTTAACAATCTACTATTTTAGTACAGTTGCGTTTATGGCGGTATATGAGTTCGATTTATTTATTTTAAATGGATCACGATACAGTCGCTCTGGATATTACTTTATTACTTACCACCACAGAGAACTAACGGCCTTATTAATAAAAAATTTACTCCTTGGATTATCCTCGACATATTTTGACATTATGAAAGCCTACATGTGCGAAAACAAGACAAAACGCCGAGTAACTAATCCGAGGACGATCCAAGGAGTAAATTTTTTATTAATAAGGCCTAAAAAGTAACACAGTTTTAGCGCGGTAATATATACTATTACCACATGATTGTTAAACTGTGCTATTACCGTGGTTCTAGTAACAGATCATGTATAGGTATTTTAGATGAGAGATACTACTTTATTACCGACAAAAAAACGGAGGAGGTACTCAATTCGACGCGTATATTTTTTTTAAATGTATGATCACGCATAACTTTTTACAGAGAACTCCGATTTTGATGATTCTTTTTTATTGGAAAGGGTATACTGCGAGGGTGGTCCCATTTAAATTAAAAAAAAAATCCTACCCTAAGGGTAGGAAAACAGGAAATTATTGTTGATTTACTCACCAATTGTGATCAATGACCACGCATTACTTTTTACAGAGTGATCCGATTTTGATGATTCTTTTGTTATTGGAAAGGGTATACCCCGAGGGTGTTCCCATATAAATTTGAAAAAACAATTCCAACCCTAAAGGTACAAAAACGGGGGATAATTGATGATTCACTCACTGATTGTAAAATAATTAGATGAAAGACACAAAAAAAAAACTTAACAAAAAATTTAACCGTATAAAAACTAAAAAGCAAAGTCACTGAAAAGTTAAAAATAATATAAGAATAGGTACAAACAACATCACACGTCTACGAGTATATTGAAGTCGGTGCCAAACGATGATCTCCTAGGAAGTGTTAAAATTTCATCAATATAGAAGTATGATGTTGTCTGTACCTATTCTTATATTATTTTTAACTTTTCAGTGTTTTTGCTTTTTAATTTTTTCGGCGGTTAAATTTTTTGTTAAAAAGTTTTTTTTATAACGACACAGTAAGAATTGACACATCTAATCTTGTAATGAGAGTTGAGCTCAAACTTTTGCTTGGAGGTCAGCTTTCAATTGACAACTCTATAACAATATAGAGAGAAAAAATAGCCCCTGCTTGTTTTATTGCTGGTTCTATCCAGTACATGGTCTCCCGCTGTAGATTTGTAAACTATTGGCGTAGCTTCTTTGACGTGCAAAAGTGACTATGTACCTAATAATCCAATTTGAATAAACTATATTGAAGTTGAATTGCCTATTCACGGGTTACTTTGTATGCGCTAAAAGAGCAATCCAGACTGCTTCGGCTTATTTTTTTTTGTCACACGCTATTTATTTATTATTGTCATTATCATAAAGAATTTAAAAATTAATAAATAATAGAATTACTTTATACGAGTATATGCCCAAAACTATGCTTAATTATATTTTATTTGTAGGTGGACTACTCGTAGAATCAGTTATTATTTTCATCTTATTATTTTTTTGAGATATTGTACAACTACAAGGGTCAACCTGAAACATGTCCTTTATTATATTTATTTATTTTTCATAAATTTGGTAATTTTATTAAGTACATTTTATCCACTGCCAGCTGGTCCCAGGCCATAGGGGGATGATGATCCGGTGTTCAGGTAGTAAGTGCCTGAAGTCCCATTCTTCGACGCTAGACCCATGTAAGCTATCTCGTTTTTGGAGCACAACCCGCTCCGGAACATTGTCATGTTGTTGCATTTTCTCGCTGAAAAGAAAGAAGTGATTAGTATCTCTATACATATATGTAGAGTCCGGCAGAGGTTGTCCAGCCCAATTACAGCGCCACCTATACCAAAGTCAGGTATAAGCCCTTTCAGGACCTATTCAAACACACGAATTTTCGGAAAAATCGTTTAAGCCATTTTAGAGCTTTTGCGTTATTAACGAATAGCGATTCATTTTTTATATATAAGGGAAGAAGAAGATTAAGCTTTATTTATAGATATTATATCTACTTATATTATACACATCTCGTATTCATATAATATTCTGAACCACTCGAATCCCAACTCATGTTTGTTATCAAAAGATTTCAGATTTCATCAGATACAATTGTATTGTAGTAGGTACCTATATCATTTTGTATCGTGGAATTGCGTTGATTTCTGTGTATTGGTATTTTTTGTATTCAAGCTAAAATACCCGAAATAGTCATTTTATTAGTTACACAAAGCTGCAAAGTTATTTTTCGGCGAGTTCAAAGCATATACTGTATTCATAAAAACAATTATATTTAAAATGCGACTTGCATAATCTAATAAAAACAAGCATAAACTGAACTATCTCAAGTATTAACAAGAATACTTAAGAAATGTTTATTTCAAGCACAAAAAAACATGAATACATGATTATATTGCTATCTCGAGGAATAATAAGGAATGTACACAAACTAATATTGAAAAAGCTGAAATAAATAAAATAAAATTAAAGGACATATTTACATAAATAATCCTTATGGAATTTACTCTGATTTCATAAAATATTTTATTGATTTGACAAATAGATGCAGTTTTGATAAAAATGTTGACCGTATAAAATAATTTAAATGATATACCTTTTCATGATAAGGGCATCTATTTACTACCGGTAGAACCAATTCTTTCAAAGATATATGAAGAAATAATTAATAATCTAATAGGTATATAAAATTCTCGGGTCACAGTGTTTGTTATCGGACTCCTCCGAATTTTTATGAAATTTTTTGTGTTTATTTGGTAAGTCTGAGAATAGGTCGTTGGCTATTTTTTATACTCCTAGGTGATAAGGGTGACCATCTCCAGATTTTTTGGACAATTATGGCGAAACGTAGTTCGCAGGCACAGCTAGTAAAATAAATATAATTTGTATCTTCTGAAAACATAATTCAAGACGAACATTTTGACATTAAAAAAAATACCACTACTACACTTGCCGTTCATCACATGATTTCTCAACAAAAATATTTCTCAACATTTAAGCGATAGGCATCATACGTTAGCTATTTTCTTAGATATGAGTACCTAACGCATTTGATTTTATTACGCATTCATTCTTTCTCGCAAAATTGGAAAGATATGGTATACGTGGAAATGCTCAGAATGTAATGAAATGAATCGGACAAACCACATAAAAAGAAGCAGCATTATCGGCGTATTTATGTATAATATGTTTCGTCTGTTTTAAGATTATGGTGATTTTGCGGGGCAACTCAGTTGACTTAATAGTGACTTTAACAGTAAAAAGGTTAGAAACAACAAATTATTATATGTTCCGTTACAACCATTAAAATTGTTCTCAAAAAATGTATACTGTCTGGCAAAAAGAATATATAAAGTTTCCTCTTTAAATAATATTTTAAAAAGACGCGCCCTCATTGGACATAGTCCTTCCCCGAGGATCTCCAGGCCGATGCATCTTGCGCTGCCGGCATCCAGCGGCATCCTGTTACCTTCCTACGTCGGTCCACCTTGTGGGGGCCACCAAAGCTGCGCCTGATTCGCCACCGTTATGCGGCATAACTTATGCAATCAGTGTAAATAATGTAGTCTTAAATATCAGAGGCTAGGTTAATTTTTTTAAAAAGAAACTAGTGGTCACACTATCCCCACAATTATTTAATTACTGATCAAAATAAAGAACACAAAAATAGCACTACTAATTATTATAACTCTGCGCGATAATTCCGTGATAACCGAGATATAACTCGCCGCCGCCGCCGCAGAGAAACGAAAAGTGAGCCCACGGTGTCGGTGCGGCTCCTCCAAGAGTCTTGTCCACTGCTTTAGGCATGTTAGCATAGTCTCCGAGTCTATAACAGCAGTCTCAGAATCGGTAACAGCATATTCTTGGAGTCGGTAACTGTGTCGCGAAGCGGAAGGCTTCGTACAAAAAGAAGAGAGGAGGAAGCTAAAAGAAAACAAGTTATTAGTTAACACGGTATATTTAAAAGGGAAAACGGAAACAAGAAAAGGCAGAGGTAGGGAGGAATAATATTAGGAGGGCACGACAGGACTTATATAACTAAATTAGCCTAAAAGGTAACTATGTACAACAGAATAATATAATCTAGCCTGGCCAGGGTAGGACGCGGGGACGAGTAGCAGCTCCCCGGTTAGCCGGAGCAGGAGTAGGCACGGCAACGCAGCAGGCAGGATAGGTTGCGCAGGTCAGGTAGTCAGCATAGGAGCGTCCCAACCGTAAACCGTTCCCAACTGTAAACACTTAATCGTGCGTTTCATTTTGTAGCCGCCTATAGCAAAACTCTCCTCCTTTCGATCCGGAATAGGTATATTCGTACAAGTATTTCATTCATCCGTATGTTACGAGAATCATACATATATGTGTATCGCACGGAAACACTCAACCGTATTCTCCGGTCCTTTCCGTTACCTACCGAGTCATTTTTGTTTCATCTCTACAGATGGAGATACCCTTTTATTTCCGGTTTTGAAACAGAAAAGGTCGCTACACATACTTGTCATTGTAGATTGTGACTATACTCCATATTATTTTGTCTGCGTACGGTATTTCGTCTGCAAAACATATCTGTTTTTAACGATAGCTTTGAACTAAAAGATCGTCAGCAAAATTTTCATGTCGCTGTACGCTAGACAATATAATATCTGTATATAAAAATGTGTATAAAAGTGAAGTAAAGTGCACAATAGTACAATTTTTTATTTAAAAGTACTCGAGATTATAGGTAAAAGGTATCGTTAGTTCGGTACCTCCACAGAACACAGAAAGAGGTTTCTTCTGTGTTCTGTGGGTGCTTCATACCAACAGAACTACAGCCACTAGAGGAGTAATACAATACACGTTTAAATTAACAAATCTCGAATGTGCTTTTTCAGATTGTCATTTATTTCGATCGATGATTTGACATGGCAATTTATTTACTTATTTAATCTTTATTGCACTTAAATGGTACAATGGGCGAACTTAATGCAAGTTGACTGGTAGAGAATGCAAGGCATTCTCTACCAGTCACCGATCGGAAAGGTAAAAAAAAAGTATTTGGCGCAAAGAAGATGTGATAATATATTATGCATTATTAGGCAATCGTACTCGTTCTCACTGGCGATTCTGACTTACATACACACATACACAACACACACACACACACACCATACACACACTCAAACAGAGATAAACTTCGTAGAATATTGTTATTTAAATTTGTATTTACACACTTACCTTAACCTTGTATCACAACATGATATGGAAGAGCGGAGTCTCCTGATACAGGCATAATCTTTGCTTAAAAGGAGACTCCGACATTATTACTAGTAACTAAACTGTTTGTGAAAGTAAATAAACAATTTTGAATTTTGAATTCTTATATTCTTCTTTTGCGGGTTTACGATCGTTTCGGTATACACGCTTACATGCGCGCTTCATTATTGTATACACGCTTACATGCGCGCTTTATTATTGTATACACGCTTACAAGCCAAACGCAAATAGACGGACGCGCAAGCGCATATAGATACCGCCGAAGAAACACTGCTTTTTACGTAACTTAAAAGAAATACGAGCCAAAAAGCACGTCAACGCTTACGTGAGTTGCGTGTGTTGCATAGGACACGCCTTTTTTTTTTTTTTTTTTTTTTTTTACAAGAGAGAAAATACAGTCTTTACGGTATTCGACAAGGGCATTCAGCTGACTAGGCCACCCCTTGGATATGCAGGACTCGGGTAGAAGACCCACTACCGGCTAAAAACTCTCTAGATACTTAGACCTCCGTGGGGACACAATCGGGATCGGCGTTGGCCATTCCCCGATTGTGCCCCCTGGAGGGTTGCCTGGTGCCAGGGCTTACCTCTACGGAGGGGGTCGACAAGTATCTTGAGAAATTCGACCCCCCCAGACGGCCAAGCTAGGGGTGAAAAGTATCTCTCGGCCGGTGGTCATCCGGCCGAGCCATTTCAACCGCCAGCTTGCTAGGGGAGCTGGCGCGCGTTGAGAAACGCACGCCTCCTCCTCCCCAACCGCCTGCGCCGGAGCGGTGCGGCGAGAGGGTCATCCTCTCGCGCCCGCTCCGCAGCCTCCTTCTGCGAGATAATGTCCTCGCAGAAGGAGGCGACAGCCTCCCACGCCGCCGCGCTGGTCAGCATCTCCCGTGCGACGCTGGCCAGCGTGACGGGCGTACCCCTACCTAGGCCCAGCGCGAGGGCTAATGCATCGCGCTGGGGTCGCCAGGCCGGGCACTCCGAGAGGGTGTGCCCGGCAGTGTCGTCGGGAGCGCCGCAATGGTGACACTGCGGCGTCTGCTCCCTCCGTGCGACATGATGCAGATAATGTCCGAAGCACCCGTGCCCGGTCATCATCTGCACCATCCGGTAGGTGAGGCTGCCTCGCCGGCGCCCAACCCACTCCTCCAACACTGGACGAACGGCCTCGATCGTCCAGTGGCCGGCAGCTGGGTGGGCGAGCGTCTCGGCCCACTGGCGGAGAGCCTCCCTCTGCGCCAGGTGCCTCGCGCGCGCCACCTCCTGCGGGAGGGACCGCTCCCCCCGACTCCTCGCTGCCACCCGATGTCGGTGCACGGCCGCAAGGACGCGTGCCTCGACATCCCACGGAGGCGAGCCCGCTAGAACGCAGGCCGCCCCGTGAGAGACCGTGCGGTAGGCCCGCACGGCCCGGGTGGCAATGACCCTCTGCGGCCTGCGCAGGAGGGCCATCGTTCGGGGGGCGAGACGCTCCGCCCAAATCGGGGCTCCGTACAGCGCCATCGACTTTATCACCGTCTGATAAAGTCGACGGCACGCTGCGCCCGGTCCCCCCACGTTGGGGAGGACCCGTCCGAGGGCTGCCGCGGCGGCAGACAGCCTTGGGGCGAGGAGCTTGAAATGCTCCTCGAAATCCCATCGCGGGTCCAGCACCAGACCGAGATACTTCATGGAGTTCTCGATCTGGACTTGGACCCCCTCCACTCGGACACGGAGCCCCGCCTGGGGTCTGCGTCGGCGCGGCGGCCTGAACGTCATGGCCGTCGTCTTCTCGACGGCCACGTCCAGCCCGAGGAGGCGGATGCGCCGGACGACCATCGTCGTGCCGACCGACGCCAGGTGGACCGCCTCCTCGTACTTGCGCCCCTTCGCCGCGACAAGGGTGTCGTCGGCGAAGCAGACAACCTCCATATTCGGCAGGAGGTTGCCCCGCAGAACCCAGTTGTACCCCAGGTTCCAGAGCAGAGGGCCCAGCACGGAACCCTGGGGTACTCCCGCCGCCATCGGCCACCTGTGGACGCGACCGTCCGCCCCCTCATACACGATTTCCCTCCCGCGGAGGTAGTCGGTGATGAGGGAGCGGAGGTAGAGGGGCACTCCGTGGAAACGCAGTGCCTCCTCTATGCATTCGTGGGGGAGGCTGTTGAATGCGTTGCGGATGTCTAACGACACCGCAACGACAACCTCCCCCGCCGACGTGGCCCCCTCAGTCCACCTCTTGAGGTGGGCCACCGCGTCCACGGTGGACCGGCCGGTGCGGAAACCGTACTGGCGCTCGGCCAAGTCCGGTCCCGGGCCCTCCAGATGCTCGACGAGCCGGGAAGCGAGAATTTTCTCAAAAAACTTCCCGGCCTCGTCGAGCAGCACCACCGGCCTGTACCCCGACGGGGCATCGGCGGGGCGATTCGGCTTCCGCAGAAGGCAGAGTCGCCCCACCTTCCAGCCCTGAGGGAACCGGCCCGAGGCGATGCTCGTATTGAGCACCGCCCGGAACCGCTCCTCCAGGGGGCCCAGTGCCAGGCACAGGACCCTCGCTGGCACCCCGTCCGGTCCCGGCGCCTTACCCTTCCCCTTGCGCCGGAACCGCTCCCTCACCGCGTCGAACTCGAGGTCCGACACGGGAGGGCCCGCTTCCTCCACTTCGAGGGAGGCGCTGGGGGCGACCATCCGCGGGGGCTCGAAGGGTCCAGGGTCGGGAAAGAGCGACCCTAGAACCCTCTGCACGAGCCCCTCGTCCAGCTGGTGTATCGGGGGAGCACTGTTTCCGTACTTCCCCCTCACCAGTCGGTACGGCCGTCCCCAGGGGTCGGAGTCGAGGAGCTCTATGAAGGAGTTCCACGACTCCGTTTTGGCCCTCAAGATCTCCGTCTTGAGGGCCTTGTTCGCCTCCCCGTACGCCCGTCGTAGAGTTTCCTCCTCGTCGGGCGCCCTCCTGGTGGCGCGCCTTCTGCACCGCAGGTAGGCGCGCCGCGCCCTCCAACTGGTGGCGCGCAGATCCGCTATGGTCTGCGACCACCAGTACACCTGCCGCTTGCGCGCGGCCGGTTTCGCTCGCGGCATGGCGGCATCGCAGACGACGCTAAGGTCCTCCGCGAAGTGCGCCGCCATGCCGTCAGCGTCGCCGGCGAGGTGCGGGGGCAGCTCGGACCACTCCCGCACCATCGCCGCCTCCAGCGCCACGTCGGGCTGGAGGTGCGTCACCGCCCATCTTCGGAAGGCGGCACCCGTTCCCGCTGGAGACGTGGAGGCGTGCGAGGGGGAGACCGAATATCGGACGTACCGGTGGTCCGACATGGTCTCCTCCTCTGCCTCCACTCTCCAGTCCCTCACCCTCGCGGCGAGGGGTGCGGTGGCCAGGGTCACGTCGACGATCGACGAACCCTGCCACCGCACGCACGTCGGGGTGGACCCTCGGTTGAGGACGTCGAGTCCCAGGCTCGTGGCCCAGGACTCGACTAAACCACCCCTGATGTCCGTGGCGGGCGAGCCCCACACGCGCGATTTCGCGTTGAGGTCGCCCGCCACCAAAACTTGCAGGGGCGCCGCCCTCCTCACCACCCCCTCGACCGCAGTCAGGTAGGCCTCAAAGTCTGCCCGACTGCGGTTCGGGGAGAAGTAGGTGGACACCACCACCACTTCTCCCCACTTGACGGCCACGTACCCGGGCCCCCTCTCCCTGACCGAGATGGGGGGGGCCGAGCTCGTGGGTGGCACCACAACGGCCGCCGAGCCGTCGGTGGACTCAGCCCACCTCGTGGACTGGGGCACCGCGTACGGCTCGGAGACCACCGCCAGGTCTATCTGCCACTGCGCCATCGACTGGCACAGGAGATCCTGTGCCGCGGCGCAGTGGTTGATGTTTACTTGCAGGAGATTCCCAGTGGACCTACTGGCCATTGGCGGTGTCCATGGGAATCTCCTTCCTGGCGGCCGCTGTGGCAACCCTCGGCATCAGTCTTCCCCTCACCGGTGGGGGGTTGCAACTGAGGCCCCCCATCCGGTGAGTGGAAGGCTTGCCGGCGTCCGCGCACACGGCGCACTTCACCTGCCCTTGGCAGGTGGCGGCTGCGTGCCCCTCCGAACCGCAGCGGAAGCAGAGCGCGCTGCGGTCCTTGGCGGAGGGGCACCGCTGCACGGGGTGACCGATCCCCATGCAGCGGAAGCAGCGCATGGGGCGCTGCTCCAGCAGGCGGATGGAGGCGCTGCTCCATCCCACCGTCACCTTGCCAGCGCTCGCGAGGCGCTTCGCCACATCGATGGGAGCCGACACGTTGGCGGCTCCCATGCCCCTGAGTCCAGGGTGGACCGTGCCCACTCTGATCGCAACGCGGGGGCACTCTGCCAACGCCGCCAAGGCCTCGCCCACCTCCTCCGCGGTCACCGAGTCATCCAGTCCGGTGACTCGGATGTCCGCGGTCTTGGTCGGGCGCGCCACTCTGGCGGCGTCGCCGAGCACCTCCGCTATGCGCGTGGCGAGCGCATCCGCCTGCTCCGGCGAGGTGCCTTTCGGGAGCTCGATGACACGGGCTCCCGTCATCCCCGTCCGGAACTTGGCACTTCCTACTATCCCCAAGTCCCCCAGCTTGATGTTACCCTTCGCCGTCGCAATGGCAGCGCCGTACGTGGCGCCATTTGCCACCGCTTCCGGCGAAAGGGTAATGACCACCGCCAAGGTCTTAGGTGCCGTAGGCATCTTAGGCTTGGCGGCGGTGGCTGGGGGTGGAGGGGGCGCGGCCTTGGACGCTGCCGTCGCCGTCGCCGCCTTGGCTGACTTGCGGCGCCCCCTCTTTACTACCGTGCTCCAGCCCTCCGCTTCAGGGGGTTTGGAGGTGTCGGGCCTCGAAGGCCCCGCCACCGGTTCTGGCGCAGCGGTCGGAGCCGCCGGAGTCTTCTTGGCTTTGACCTCCCTGGCCTTCTTCGGCAGGTTCGCCTCAGGGGCCAGGGTGGTCACTCCCTTCTTCTTCTTCCCCCCAGTCGCGGGCGCTGGCGGTGCTTCCGCAACAGCGGCGGGGGGTGCCTGCTCGGCGGGCTGTCTCTTGGTGGCCTTGTCGCTGGCCAGTGGGGGCCGGTGCGATTTGGCCGGCAGGAGGCGCCCGTCCACCTCCAGGCCATCCAGCCTGGCCGCACACATGTTCCCGAAAAGGGACATCATGTCCGATTGGAACGAGTCCATGAATGACATGAACTCGTCCCGGGTCACGACGTCCCCCTTCGGGGCCACTGCTGCTGTTGCTGCTGGTGCCGTCACTGGCGGTGGACTCGCCCTCTGGCGTGGGCTCGCCCCCCCTCCCCGCTCCGAGAAGTCCCTCCTTAGGGCGACAAGCTCCGACTGAATAGCGTCAATCTGCCCTTTCAGCCGGCGGTTGTCGGCCTGTAGCCGTCGAACCTCCTCGGAGGTCTTCCTATCAGCCAGAATTCTGGCAACCCCCAGGATGGACGTGGAGGCCTCTTTGAGGTCTCTCACGCACGTACCCTTGAGGTTACCAGACTTCTTGGCAACCTCGGTAATTGCCGCGGCGCTAGCTTCCGCCCTCCTCAGCAGTTCTTCATTTGTGAGCCCCTCTGGTGAGGGGGGCCTGTCCTTCTTTAAGGTCTTCCCTTTTCCTTTACCCTTTGGTGGTTTAGGGACTTTGAATTCAGCTGGGCCCTCCTCGAGCTCCTTGCGGGCGCCAGAGAGCCCGGCCGAATGGAGTAGTTCACTACCATCAGGTGGTTGATTGGTTGGTTCCCCACCTTTACCACCCTTGCGAGCCTTATTGGCTTTACGGGCCACCTTCGGCAAGGGGGTTCTAGCTCCCCCGGTCTCGATTTCAGTGTCCATCTCCGAATCCGTGCCGGAGCTGGCGCTAAAAAACTTGCCAAGATTTGGCCTCTTCCTGCTGGCCCTATCGACCCACAGTGAAGTAAGCTCGCTAGCCGCACGAGCGTCCTCCTCATCCGCATAGTAGGCCTCTCCCATGATATCTCTTACCTCATTATCTGACGCCCCTGTGGCGTCAGATACGCTAAAGGTGTCCATAATGGACCACGTTACGGGTCTCGCCCGTCACATATACACAAAGTACACAAAGACAATTTTTTTTTTGCACACCTTAAGACTAAAACTTAAACAACCTTATAATCTATGCACACTAGTGTTTGTAACTTAGAACTACGCCACTAGGGTCCACAAATTGTCCTTACAACTACCTTATAGACTAACACTTACGGTCTATATGGAGTCTTGATGCGCACGATGCGGCCGCACGGCAGTCCTGTCTGCACAGCAACACGCACACGACACAGCACCACACGACACAGCACCACACGACACAGCACCACACAACACCGCGTTCGCCCGACGCAAGAGCGCCGGGGTCGCCACCACACTGCACAGCACCACTAGGCACCGGGAGATCCGATCCGACAAAAAATCGGAGACAGGAACCAGGACCGGCGGGACCGGGACCGGCGGGACCGGGACCGGCGGGACCAGGACCGGTGAGACCGGGACCAGGACCGGCAAGACCAGGGCCAGAACCGGCGGGACCGGGACCGGGACCAGGACCGGCGAGACCGGGACCAGGACCGGCGGGACCGGGACCAGGACCGGCGAGACCGGGACCAGGACCGGCGGGACCGGGACCAGGACCGGCGAGACCGGGACCAGGACCAGCGAGACCGGGACCAGGACCGGCAAGACCGGGGCCAGGACCGGTAGGACCAGGACCAACGCTTTGCCCGTTCTTCCTTTCTTCAGCGATACCAGCACTTCCAGCACTTTACTTGGCACTTAACGTGTTCGCCACGACACTAAATTTGTGTTCGGGGGTCTCACTACACTTTTATCGACTGGTCCGGGACCAGGACCAGCAAGACCGGGGCCGGGACCAACGGGACCAGGGCCGAGACCGGCGGGACCAACGGGACCAGGGCCGAGACCGGCGGGACCGGGACCAAGACCGGTGAGACCGACACTTGTAAGCTATTACGAGCGACCGGCGGAGCGTCTCGGTGGGCGCGTGCGCTCAGGACGACGGTCAGAGCGCGAATTTTTGCATAGGACACGCCTATGCTATGCGCCTATACGCACCATGTAGGTGCGTATGCGACGGCAATCTGTTAAAGGCTCTAAGGCTATCATGGCAGGGGGGGGGGGGGGGGGCAAGTAAGGCTGCGTTCACATAAACACGATGACTGCGTGGCGTGAAACCACACGCGTATAGCATTAGCATCGCACGCTAATCAACTTCGGAAAATACATTTATTTCTTCAGTGACCGCGTCATGCCTAATTGATTTAGGTTCACTGTTATCATAGATCTACGAATCGAAAATAAAGCAAACTTACAGAGTTGTTGTTTCAAATATGATTTTAATGTTGTTTTAAATATCGTAAATACAATAAATTTCCAACAATAAATTTTATAATTAAAATCAGAACCAGAAAAATACACGTCATGCAGTATTCGATCTTACTGTTAGGTATAAGGCCGCGGCCGCGGTCTGTTAGGTCAGCGGATCTAATAAGGCTGGATCGCAGAATCATAATACGAATCATATTATGATTTATATTATGAATTGAGTGCAACTCATAATAAGCATATTCGATTTGACTGCGTTGTATGAATATTCGTAAAACGGTCCCAATTGGCACTTGCCAGCAATGCCTAATTTGTGGACTATTTTACGAATACTCATACAAAGCTGTCCAATAGAATAATTGCTTATGATGAGTTGCAATCCATTCATAATATGAATCATAATATGATTCGTATTATTATTCTGCGATGCGGCCTTTTTAGGTCTGCAGGACTGTGATTGGCGATATACAAATTGCAGTCATGACCTAACATATTAGGTCAATAATGAAAACTTGTTTAACTAGCGACAGTCTAGCGGTGATATCTCTGCGATTGGGATGATGACTGAATTCTAATCTTCACGTCTCGTCATAAAATATTAAAATAAATACCGTAGAAAAAGATGCAATCATGTGAAATTAAAATTAGCTTAGAAATACATTAGATACAAGCATTTTAAGCCGTTAATTTCGAAGCGATTAGACAGAGAGAGGCTATATAAATTCCATGTAAATTGCCGTTTTGCTAGAAAGAGATGGAGAAAAATATTTAATACCTTATATCTTAGCTGTTTTTATAGTTATTCGAAAACTAATTTGTTCTTTCTTTTTATTATATGAATGAGCTTCTATTAAAGCAAAAAAAAATTTTTAGTCATTAGCCTATTGCTTATGATGAGTTGCAATCCATTCATAATATGAATCGTGTTATGATTCAGCGATGCGGCCTTTTTAAGTCTGCAGGACTGCAATTTGCAAGATACAAGTTGCAGCCATGACCTAACATATTAGGTCATTAATGAAAACTTGTTTAACTAGCGACAGTGTAGCAGCCTGATATTTCTGCAATTGACAAATGTTGACAAGAATGCCCAAGAAAACTGCTCTTGTTGATCCAGTGTGACGGCGCAAAAGCACAAATTTCCCCCGGGCTGTATTGTGCTTACAATACGAGGACGAGTAATGTTCGCCTAACGACTGTTGCCATGGTTCACAATCTTGCCTTTTATTTTTGAATGTGAGCATATTTTTCAGCGAGGGGATCTTATATTCACGGAGGAGACTAAAATTGCGTTTCACGTCTTCGTAGCGCACATAATCATGTTTTATTGAATGTGGGCGGAGAATTGTACAAAATTATGTAGATAAATGGACCCAGGACTCTTTTTAGACCCACCACAGTGGTCTGCCGTCTTATCGATATGACTTTCGCTTTGGACATGAATTTATCGGCCAGCAAACATCGCTCATGCTACAAATTAGGCGTAGTCAAGTCAAAGTAATTACTTGAGTAAAAGTATTGTTACGTAAGTTGTGATTTTTATACAATAAACGAGAATTTGAATGAAGTGAAGAAAGTTATGCTTATCACCTAGTGCAGGTTGTTGCATTTTAACGATTGTATAAATACACCAGCCCCCCTAGCACGTCCACCAAAACACGATATGATAAAGTGATTTATCACAGTGAACTGTCAAAATACAATAGGGTTTCGTCGTATTTTGATAGTTTACCGCGATAAATTGCTTTATCATATCGTGTTTTGGTGGACGTGCTACGGGTGCTGGGAGCAACGGCTTAACTAGCCTTTCGAAAGACGAAGGAGCTCGCGATACTAAGTTTTGGTCACCCATCTCTTGACGAACCATTGCGAAAGCGTAATCGCCATTATCATAGGCCGGACGCACGAACCACTGCGCCACCGAATACAATAATAAGACAATTTTTTTACTATCACAGTAGGTACTTGTTATATAAAAATGACAACTTAAGTAACGACTCTTACTCAAGTAATTACTTTTACTTGACTATAGATACGAGTGTAAGTATTTGCATGCTGGTGTGGTAGTAATTAGTGATATTCCTTTGCCGCATCGCATGCGATTGAGGGAGGGCGGGCGGTGCACCATTAACCTGCGCAGTAAGTACCAATTACTGACATTTTTGTAGGAAGATTTGCTATATAAAACAAAACATTAAAAATCTTAAAAAATAATCTAATTAACTAATTATTTAATCCTTGTATGTACACACACCCCAACTATTATTAAGATGTATGCAAATACAAGTAAAAGTAAATTGAAAAAAAAAGTTGACTCTACACCTGTTCGGAAGTTGAGACAGTCTTCTCGAGAAGAATAGGGCAAGAAACTTGGAAGGTCTTGTTTTTTTTGTCTCCTCTTTTGAATTGTCAACATTACAAATATTTTATTTCACAAACATTTTTGATTTAACAAAATAATATAGAAATGCCTGTCGGAGTGAGTGGAACAGTTACTCAAATTACATTTATCCCATAATTACAAAGTGTTAATACCCTTTGATCGTTAATTAACACATTTTTTGTAAATCCCAAGCAGTTTTGTCTGTCATATAATCAGACACTTTATATTATGCATTTTTCATAAGTGCGCCCTTGATTGTGACTTTAAAGGAGATGTTCAAAAGTGGTATAATATTCAACATATTTTTTAGCAGACATAATTCACATATCAGGGAATAGCTGATTACATGCCCAGCAACACTGTATTATTATTTTTATTTTAAAACCCCCCGATATTTTATAAAAAATAAATTAAATTATTGCTTTCATGAGGTCAATGAAACGAATGAAACAGTTTTTTTAATATTAAGCATTAAATGGATGGTATTTTATATATTTTTTAATTTAAATGATTTATTTTCTATTTTCTTGACTTTCTGTCACTTTTTCTCATCAAAAGTTCGTTTGATATTAATAGTAGAATTTTTGACGATGACAACATTAAAAAAAGAAAAGTCAAATGACAGTAATGACATATTGACAATGACAGATAAGACATTTTGATCAATCACGATGTGAGTTTTAAAAACCGATATCACTAAACCGCTAAAATCGCATTCCTGCATACGGAAAACACTGTGGAATATTACTTTTATTGTCTATTACAGTTTTACTTTCTATTTTACTTCTTTGATTGCTGTTATACTTGATATTATATTGTCAAAAGTCAACGTTGACGTATCGTCATTTGTAAAATCGTTCATCTTGTCGAGCGTCCCATAACACTTGTGGAACAATTGTGAACAAAAACCGGTAAAACCGTTTTTACATTATATTTTACATCACTATAGAAATCACATCTCAAATACACGTGTTGCCAAATGCCAATATATTTTTAGTGTTGCCAGCGTGTTTTTATTATTTCTACCATCGGATTTTTTAAAGATTTTTAAAACAAAATGGAGGGTTGTTAATTTTTTTAAAGAAGGTAATTATATTCTAAAATATTTCCTGTCTTAAGCGTTATATACCAAAATACTGCTAAACGCACTATTTATTTTAATACCACGAAGTATGGCGAAATTGAACATGTCCTTTATTCAAGCTAAGTGCTTTAATATTATTTGGGATTTTATTGTAGAAACGTACACAAAGGCCTTTGAAAGAATTATTAATTTTTTTGAGCCTAGTATTTGGTAACGCTAACATATTCTTTTGCCTAGTATTCACTGAATGAATATCACAGTTTTTAAAAAATAAATTTATGTTTTTATGGACATATATTACCTCAGAAGAATAACTAAAGCATAGAAACCTAGCAAAAATAGCTACTGAACTTAATATATTTGACTCACTTAGACATTAGTACGTATATGCAAGATGTTTCGAAATTTTGTAGGTCGTCACTAATTCTCGCTTGTCAGTTCTTCTCCCAGTGATGTCGTGCTCATCACTCACCTAGTTTCAACGTCGATAATTATATTATGTAGGTATTTAATAGATCCCTAATACTAAAATGTCTTTATTACGAGAAATATAACATAAATAATTAAGGGTAAATTTTCTTATGTAACTTATCCAGCTAATAGCTGCTGTGTCTCTTTGGTATGGTCAGGCTGACCGTTCATGAGACTAAAAGCGGGAAGTGCGAGTCGGACTCGCCCACCGAGGGTCCCGTATAAAATTGTAGGTTATACTTTAAATAGAGACTAAATTTTTTTATGATTTAATTACAAATGTGGAGTTTGAGATTTTCCCTGACTTGTAGTGTAAGACTATATAACTTCACAAATTTCATAGTTCTAGCTAGATCAACGAAAAGTACCCTATACATTTTGATGCCCGTGAGAATGTCGAAATATACGTTTTTGGCGACATAAACGGCCGTACCTTTTTTTGTTAACTTAGAAGTTTGATTTTTTCACATCTTCAAGGGACTAGAACTTGTTAGTGTAGAACTGAGTAATTATATGGTTTTAATTTCAACTCGATACCTTCACGCGTTTCCAAGATAGTCTTGACAGACAAACGGACAATAAAGTGATCCTATAATGGTTCAGTGTTTCTTTTGAGGTACGGAACTCTAAAATTTGGACTATTTAAGTGACGGGTATTTCCCGTTATCTAAAATGTTGGAATTTTTCTATTGCAAAGATTCACAAATTCTATAGGAAGGAAATCGAAGACACACTGCTTTTATTTCATCGCTTAGATTTAATTCATTTTTTATCGCATCGCTTAGAGGTACTTGAGGTTAATCTCATATTTAATTTACTTACCCGAAAATTTAACCCTCATGGATTTTGAACCTTGGATAAATTCGTGAATGCTAAAACTACTATTTGTACATATGCTTGGAAATTAAACTAAAAACATTAACATTTGACCATACTTTATTGTTAAGACATTTTTCGATAGATTTATTACGCTTGATGTGCGGCCGGGCTTAGTTAGAATGTACATTTTCCGAAGGCGGCGTTTTGATATTTTACCTTTTTGACTCTTTCTGTTCTTTTCTTGATCTAATATTTTAATTCCTAGAAAAAAATCATCTGAACTGGTTGTTCTTGGCATCCGTGTCAAGGATTCTTTAAAGAAATAGTTAAGAAATTAAATACGTTTTTATTTTCATAAATAATATTTTAGTTTAAAGATTTCCTTTCATTAAATAACTTGACTTACGTCATGACGTCTCCATTTCATAGTTTTACTACTAAGTACATACAAAATTAATCTGATGGAAAATATCTGGAGCAAATTTGACTATGCTTTCTTGGACTCCAATTTCGTCTGACAATACACTTTATCCATATGTTTTTTATACATTGTCTTTAGGAAATCTGTAAAATAAAAATATCGACAAAATTTTACAACACTACGCATGATGAAGAAAACCTCAAAGTAATTTTCTAAAAATCGCTAAAACATAAAAGTGAAGTTAATATTACGTATTGTTTTTCTACAAAATGATTCAGCGATATTTCATATGTATATAAGTGTACTTATTAGCTCACATTCAAGTAACAATATGAGAACATGCCAATTTAAGGTCAATAAATTTTGATTGTTTTCCTTTCGCGACGAATGAGACTTGCAGCCCCAAACTACACAAGACATTGTGTTACGGAGTGCACAAACACACACTATTTGTAAATACCTAAAGAATTCTTGCTTTCTAATCACTTAAATATTAATAAAATATCATCAAAATATTACTAGCCACGGGACGCACAAACAAATATTATACGAACAATTCAAATAGTTCAAACTCGGATGGTCTATCTTCGATACAAGGTACTATAGAATTTAGCCGTGTTATATATTTTTAACCAATTTTAATATTTTTAACCAAAATGACAATTCAATCAATTCATATACTGACCACCTTGTGATATGCCAAAAGACAAATATTACTCATCTCTTACATTTACACAGTTTTGTGCCGTATGTTAGAAAGAGACAAATAGCACACAATTAATTCTTGTTTTAATCTTCCTTCTATGCTGTAGTGATTGTTCTGAGTATATTACATTCTCGTAAATATATTGTGACGCAACTGTCATTATATCGATTTCTTTAAATTTCTCTCTCAATGTGACTGACAACCCTACCTCAATTGTTGAATCATTCACTCTGGCGTCAAGTGCTCGTTGATCGTCGTCTGCGCTTGATTTCTACTGATTGTCGTTTCATTTTTGACGAAAACCAAAGAAATATTGACGTTCGTCATAATATTATTTTGATTTTCATCGAAAATAAATTGGAAATCAATAGAAATCGAGAGCTTTCTACGCTCGACGCCAGACTAATGAGCCCCAGAAATCGGTTATAAGCACCTTCACCTTAACCGTTCTGAATGCCTTTCAGAATTCTGGATACAAAGTTCTCCACTACTGCAACGCACACACATACTCATAATGGTATTGCATCGCCTCGGGATTCCGGACAAACTTATGAACCTCAAACAAGCGTTGCGTGATGAGCTCGCAGTCCCCAGGCTTAGTCGCCACCGCGCTTAAATATTTTTTCTTCCACCAGTCTTTGTGGAAAATCATACCCATGAGCTAACCGTTGTTTTTATAACTGGCTGACGGCAAGATGATAGTTTAAGCGGTGACGATGCATGATGTAACGACGTATAAGTATATGGACGACTAAAAACATAAACACAAAAAAGATATACTGATGCTCAGATAATAATGATCTTCTATAAATATTAAAAAGTAAGAATAAGAAGTCATTTTAATCGGCCTATAATTAATGGATAAATTGCGACCACATGCAAAAGGGTAGAGCTCCTTCCTTTTTGAGTCGTTTAAAAAATATTATGTTAATTAAAAGTCAACATATGATCGCCGAGCTTTCGAATACCAGAAAAATTCAAATTTCACGATTTTTTATTTAACTCAGTTTAAATCTAGAAGTGTTTTTGTTTTTGAAGTCATAATTAAAACTAGCTGTGCTCACGAACTACATTTCGTTTTAATTGAGCTCAACACTTAAAAACACTTCTAGACAGGGCCACTCTTATCACCTAGGGGTATAAAAAATAGCCTACGACCTTTCGGAGGAGTTAGATAACAAACACTGTGACATGAGATTTTTATAAATTAGAAGGTGTATTGCTATTAATTTTGCAAGTGCGTTTTAGATAGCACCTATAATTTTTAAAACCTTTGCACATCTGAAGTTTACTCCTCTGAGGAGGGACTCGTGAAACGTATATGGATTGAATTTGTTTACCTGGAAAGTGAGTAGGCGTCGTGATAGATTCTGCGAATAGCTGCCAGGCTCTGCTGTGATCGCACGTCGACAAGAAGCATCCTGGTTGGGTCAGTCCTCCAGCTGGGTAGAAATCCTTCTGACCTACAGAGTAAAAGTGATTAGACACATTGTACACCAGTCCCCCTAGCACGACCATCAAAACACGATATGATAAAACGATTTATCGCGGTAAACTGTCAAAATAAGATGAAAACCTATTGTATTTGGACAGTTCACCGCGATTAACCGCTTTATCATATCGTGTTTTGATGGTCGTGCTAGGGGGGCTGGTAGCAGAAAGTCATGTTGGTGACAAAAAGAATGTTGAATAAAGAATGAATGAATGTTGAATGTTGAAGTTTGTAACCCGAATGAATTACAGTCAGGTTACCCGAAATTCTTGTCTATTCTGCTAGCAGTCTGTGATTCTGCTCGTGAAGGCTCTTTTAATTTACGAACAGGTGTAGAGTCAATTATTTTTTCTGCTACTTGTATTTGCGGACAACATGACTATGGTTGGGGTGTAGAATTTTCTTATTGTACTATATTTATCATCGTCGACCATAAAGTGTCTGTAAGGGCCAAGCCGAATAAAGGTTTTGGAATTTTACACCAAATCGAGGACGTCAAGTAAACTTGTCACAAACAAGTAATTTGTATGACTGTAAAACGAAACTTTGCTTTGTTTTGGCTTTAATAGTACATTGTTACCCTAGGGGTGAAAGTAACTTATTTAGTCCCGAGACGGGGTTTGGCGCCCGAGCGTAGAGAGGGCGCCTATAGTTCGAGGGACTAAATAAGTATTTAACCCGAGGTAAACACTGTGCTTTTCATTACGAATACAAGGAAAGTAAAAATAAAAACATGAATCAGCAAAGGAACATATTATGAGTGAAATTAATTTTATTAAATCAACAACTTCTGCTTTTGCCTCTTCTCTTATGTATGAAATCTCTACGGAAGAATAAACAATAAAAACTCGAAAAAACAAATGAAGATCGGATTGCCGCTATCCCGCTTATTTTGTTTTTTTTTTTGTGGCCGGCCAGCTATTAGGCCATTATTTTTTTCATTTTCATCATTGAAGAAATGGTTAATATTTTCCGCAAATCTATGTTATTTTAAAAAAATAGTTAAAAGTAAATTATAATAAAGTTATTTAAAAAATATATTCTTTAAATACTTAACATTATATTATTTCAATTTTACGCTTACACCGTGCTGTAATTGAGTGGTTGTATAGAAAGTCGGAACATGGTTCAATAAAAATGTGAAAATAGAACTTGTTTCTTTTTAAAATTTGACAGCAGCTGTCAGTTGAAAGTGATTCTCCCTAGGGCTGAAAAGTATTACTTTCAACCCGCTACGCAGGCAACTTCAGACCTACTTTCAGAGTATGAGTAATGAAAAAGTCCTTTCATTAAATTGCTTCTATTGGAAACTACATAGTTCAATGTATAAAAAAAATAAACTGCTTTCACATTATGGTTTTCACCTCTTCTTGGATTACAAAAGCAGAAGTCTGTTGTCTTACTGCTACTGGGTGGAAAACCACTTTCTGGCACACAATATAATGTATTATCTAATTATCACGTTCTACCTAACGATATAGAATAGCGCTCAAATAATCCCTTTTTTTGATGTTAGCTTAAATCAATGCAAAACGTGAACGGCATAACCTATCCCACATTTTTGTCGATTATCATCAGTATGGCGTACGCGGACGGCAATACGACGCACGATCCACGTCCAGGGAAGCTTTTGGCCTTCTTCTCACCTTATGGTAAGTGATGGTAAGGCCGAAGGTGGAAGTGAGCTTCACCTGGATTCCTCAACAACAGAGAAACTGGCTATCTTACCTCTAATTATCGAAACACAACAATGCTATTAACGTTGTTATTATGGCGACAATCTTAGGTAAGACGGTGGTAGCTACCCAGGTGGGATCAGAAGCCCTACCACCAACCAAACCAAGCAGTGCCCCCATGAGGAATCGAACTCCGGACCTCCAGATCAACACTCGGTGATATTAACCGCTAGACTTAGCTTATGAGGCAGTTAAACTCAATAACTTTCGTTTCGGCGGAGTTCGGTAACAAACACTATGTCACGAGAATTTGATATATTAGAAGATATATAGATTGACAGTACACGTCACATAATTCAAATAAAAGATTCGAAATTTCAACATCAAATCTAAGCGAACGGATGGCTCATGGGGATATACTGTACAAGACGGGACACGAGGACTGTCAAAAAAGTGACCAACAAGATTTTCGGCTCTTGGCATTTTAATTATTTTTAAGTATAAAAGTGACTTTCAGTACAAAAAATCTAACCTCAAAGTTAGACTAACCTGTGAGGGATTTGCCATATTCATGTTGAAGAAATCTGACCCTGCATTTTGACGCAAAAGCTATAAATATAATTGCAGACATAACGGTACATTCCATTTTTGAAAATTACACGGCACTAATTACTGTAAGTACAATTTTATCTTCAATAACACCGCATCGAAACTACAATAAAGCTGATAATCGTAAACAGCTGTTTTTGACAATAAAACGTCAACTTCGATTGTCAAGTAACCACAACTGCCAACATACAAAACAAGAAATTTTTACCATAGATAACAACAAAAATATAATTTGACGCTGTGCCACCTAGCGTCGAGTAGCAGTAGTTCACACTATTTACAAAATATAGGGCATAAACATACATATTTCATCAGTCCACAAATGGATTCATCTAATTATGTCACGATGAGGAAACGACTACGACGCAGGTCATTTCTTGATTTGTCTGAAATAACATCAGAAATATCACAATTTAATTCAACAGTAGTAAACGGTAGCTTGATTAATATATCTACTAAAAGCGATCCAGCGACATGTGACAAAGATACTTCCACAATAATTGACTTAAAACAACAACTATTAGATTTACAAAGCGAGTTGACCGGTGCACATGAAGAAATAGAAATTCTTAACACAGAATGTACTACATTGAGAAATGAATTGGCTGAAAAAACGTGCCAAATTAGCTTGTTAAGAAAAATAACGACAGAACCTGCGTCAATCCCTTTACGAACCAATTCCCCCTTAATGAGGAAATTAACAAATATTAGAATGAAAGTTCCACGCTTCTCACCAATCAATGTTATGGATGCGAGTATTAAAGATACCCCTATCATAAAGAAAGACGCAGTAAATTGAACTAAAATGGTCTCAAAGCTTTCTTCAAAAATAGACACGGCTTCTATCGTTGAATGTAACGATTCTACTAACTTTGAGTCGAAATCTAAACCTCTACAACCGCTGATGAACCAGACATATAATAAGACAGAGGGCAACACTGGCGTTACTAAGCCAAGAATAATTATACTCGGTGATGAGCAGGCCCGAAATTTGGCTGTTCAGCTAGCTAACAGTAGGAAGGATAAATGGAACAACATTTACGACGTATTTGGATTGATCAAACCATCGGCAACTAGTAGTGAAATCATCAATAATTGTAACATAGCTTCTCTGATTGGAAGTGATAAGGATATTATAGTTCTATTATTAGGTTCTAATGATACTAATCCATTCATGATGTTTACTAACCTTTGTAACCTTTTATATAGCATCAAAAATAAAGTTTTTATAATTAATGTTCAGCACAACCAACACTTAAATGAGCAGCTGTTAAACAGTAACATCAATTTATTAGTCAGAAATTATTCTCATTGTAAGTTTATTGATGTAAGTGACGGCCTGCATTCGTCATATTATCTAAGTAATTCTCATAAATTTATTCAAAATTTGTGTTTTAAATTAAATATTGCAATTGATAGCTTGACATACAGTAAAATATTTTTGAATGGGACTCATATATACAAGACATGTGCTTCGGCGAAGGAACAGCCGAGCTCAATCACCAAAGTGAAATATATTTCTCCATACAAATCACTCATACGGGGTACTATTCCGTTCTACTTTCACCCAGTGGCTTGTCAGCCATTAGTTGAGAATAAGAAAACTATTCAGTCATCGGGGCAAAATTCTGAATATTCATGTAGGAGAGGGACTATTCCGTATTATTTTAACAAAATAAGTGTGATGACATCTACACCTAGCCAGGTGCTACAAAAATCCCAACCTCAATTTTTTCGTGAAAGAAGCTGACTGTGTAACTGTGTTACACCAGAACATTTGTGGAGCTATTAACAAGTCTGAATATATCCACGTAGCTTTGACGGAACTAAAAGATAAAGGGACTTTGGTAGACGTTATGTGTCTTACTGAGACTTTTATTCAAAAAGGGCAGGAAAGACTTTTAAAAGTACCTGGTTGCATCATCTTACTCACGTACCGATACGAGGAGGAGCATGTATAATGATGAACAAAAGTCTTGAATTTAAAGAAATACAATCTATTAATGATCTAGCTTGTAAGTATTGCTTTGAATGCGCGGGTATTGAGATTTTAAACTTTAAGGTAGTAATAGTCTGTATATATAGGACATCAGATAGTTCAAAAGCGGTATTTTTTGAAAAATTTGAACTATTACTTACTAAACTGAGTACAAAATATAAGAATATTATCTTATGTGGGGATTGGAATATTGACATTTTAAAAACAAATAAGTATAGTACTGAATTACGTAGCATTATTGAAAATTTTAACATGAACATTCATATAAGGACCCCTACGCGAACTTGCATGTATAGACCTCTTTGTCAGCAATCTCAATAAGGTTGAGAGTCAAGTTCACTATCTGGCGCTATCTGATCACGAGACAGGACAGACTATAACGTTTCCTGTAAAGAAAAAGCATGTCACAGTTAACTGGTTTGAAAGTAGAAGGGACTTTTGTGATTATAACATAAAAAATTCTGTGACTGTATAAAAGCCCTATCCTTTTCGGAGATAGATGATCAGTGTACAAATGAGGCATTCGATTATTTTCATGACTTATATGTCCTATTTTTTGAACTATGCTTTCCAGTGTCTCGCATTAAGAAAAGCAATAAAGATAAAAAATGTGCATGGCTTACCAAGGGTCTAAAGAGGTCATGCATTCAGAAGAGGTGTTTATATTTAAAATTAAAATTAACCTGTTCTAATAAAAAGATACATGAGAGCAGGTACAAAAAATATAGTAAATTATTAAAGAAATGCATAAATAAATCACGATAGCTACAAAACGTGAAACATATAAATAATAGCAAAAACACGTGTAAAGCGGCGTGGGATATTATTAAAGACAATATAGGGGAGATACAATTCCCAAAACAGATAGGTAGTATTATTAAGGACAACTTGACTTATTCAGATCCCAATGGTATAAGTGAATTATTTAATAAATATTTTATAGACATTGCTGCTAATAATAATTTTAATTTTAAATCATCTGACATTAGAAAGAATTTGGACTCTACCACTTCTTCTATTTTCCTACAACCAACTGACCCAACAGAAATTCAGAAAATTATAAAAAGCCTTAAAATTACCAACTCCGTGGGTATAGATAACTTAAATACCAAAATCATAAGAGCTAGTGCTCAATATATATGCGGACCGTTGAGTAAAATTTTAAATAAGTCCTTTGAAGAGGGCGTTTTCCCTGAGAAGCTAAAACTATCGATAGTGAAGCCACTACGTAAAAAGGGTGCCAAAACAGGTATGAACAATTATAGACCGGTGGCATTAATACCAGTACTATCAAAAATATTTGAAAAGATCATGCTGGACAGGTTAAAAAAATTCGTAACTAAATATAATATTATAAAAAGTGAACAATTCGGTTTCAGAAATAACAGTAGCACTACACTAGCCTGTTTTAATGTAGTTCATTTAATCATGGAGGCTCTAAATGATAAGGTTCCCGTAGTGGCTCTCCTATTAGATATGTCAAAGGCTTTTGATTTTGTTGACCATAATCTACTTTTATATAAGCTGGACAAATATGGTATTAGGGGAAAAGCTAACGATTGGGTACAAAGTTATTTAAAAGATCGCCAACAATGTGTAGAGGTAACAAAAATAGTGAATGGAGGGAAGGTTTGTGTGCGATCAAGTCTCAAACTAAATAGATTTGGAGTTCCTCAAGGTAGCGTTCTTGGCCCCTTTTTATTTCTTATGTATATTAATGACTTGCCCAATATTACTGAACATAGAACTATATTATTCGCTGACGACACTACAGTAATTATAATAGATTGACATTCCAAAATGAAATTAATAATGTGCTTACTAATACAATCAGATGGCTTAATCAAAACAATTTATATATCAATATTGACAAAACCAAAATTATACAATTTCGTACATATCAGCAATCAAAGGAAACACTGACGATTGAATAATAGGTTGGGGAAAAAGTTTCTTCGCATTTTTTAAGAAAATTCAAAACATTTTTTAATATAGTTTATTTACATTTAACTAAAGTATGTAGGTACCATTTTGTTCGATAACTTTTTGTTATCTTGTAGGTGATCCCATGATCCCATTGCTATAGAAATTTTGGGACTTCTGGTCAAAATACCGCGACAAGTGGTTTTGGCAGTCCTCTCGTGATGTTAACCTGACACTGCCTAAAGAATTCTGAAGAGACCGAAACAGGTGGAAATCTGAAGGTGCAAGGTCAGGACTATACGGCGGATGCATTAACACCTCCCAGCCAAACTCTCTCAATTTTTGCTGAGTGGCTAAAGATGTGTGAGGTCTAGCGTTATCATGATGAAAAACCACACCCCTTCTGTTGATTAATTCCGGCCGCTTTCTCTCAACTTCTTGCTTTAATCTCATCAGTTGTTCGCAGTAGAGTTCAGAATCGATGGTCCTGCCTGGTGGTAACAGCTCATAATGAATAATGCCCTTCCAATCCCACCACACACACAGCATCACCTTGTTGCGAGTTAACCCGGGTTTCGCCACAGTCTGTGAAGCCTGACCGGCCTTTGACCACGACCTTTTTCGCACGTTCTTGTCGTACGTGATCCACTTTTCATCACCAGTTATCAGCTTCTTCAAAAATGGTTCGGTTTCATTACGTCGTAATAAAGAATCACAAATGAGTACACGGTTCATTAGGTTTCTTTCAATGGCGGAAGCAAAAGAAAACTATATATCTTGAGTAACAGGCACTATACAGGAACGATACACTCTGCCGAAAATATATTCTCAGCAGATTTCAATATATGCCGTTTTCTATCACCGAACTCAGGAATTCAACAGCTACTAGCTTCTTTGAGATATAAATTGTCAAACTTTACTATTGATGATTATTGTATAATTGTATTGGGCGAGACTGACTTAAAATCTAACCATAACCCCATTGAACTGATCAATACAATTAAGAAATCAATACAAGAAATAAACTACACTAATGTCATTATATGTACACCTACATATATACAAGGAGCGCCTATATACAATTATAAAACTGAGATGTTCAATAGTTTGTTGTATTTGGAGCTACAAAATCACGACTACGTACACTTTTTTGATTCTAACACATGTTTGACCTATGAAATGTTATCCAACCTGACTGGTAGAATTAATAACTTAGGATTAGTAAATATTTTTCAAACTATAATGAACCAAATTAAAATCGACATTGAAAGATTCCCTTTAACGACTAATGATGACTGCAACGAAGCCATTGAGAGTAAATCTGGAACACGTGGGTCTGTGTCTGAAACTGGTGACAACTCTGCTGATCATTTATTTCGTATATAATAATTTAAATATATTACATCAAAATATAGACGGACTTATGAGTAAATCAAATTCACTTTTAATAAATTTAGAGTCTTTAAAAGAGTCAGATAAAACTATTGATATTCTTTGTATCACGGAACATAACATGATGGAAACTGACCTACATCGCCTGAGTCTTACAAACTACAAGTTGATGTCATACTTCTGTAGGCAGCAGCATAGGGGTGGTTCTTGTATTCTTATCAGAAACAGCTATGAATGTGAAAATATGCCAAATATAATTAAGCAGTCAGTATGTGGTGTGATTGAATGTTCCGCGATAAAAATAGTACAACACAAAATGGTTATTTTATGTATTTACAGACCTCCCCGGTCTAGAGCAGAATCTCTGAATTTATTTCTTACTAGACTCGATGAAATATTAAATATGATCACTAGTACTAACACCAACTATAAAATTATTATTTGTGGTGACTTTAATATTGACATTTTGAAAAACAATAACATTACCAAACATTTTGACGAAATATTATCGACATATAATTTAAAATTTCACTTTAAAGCACCTACAAGACCACGTAGTAACACTTGTATTGACAACATTATCCATAATATACGTGGAACTAAAGGAGCTATTACTGAGTTAGCTTTATCGGATCACACAGCTCAAATAGTCAATGTGCCTGTGAAAAGAACATGTAGACTGAAGCATTGGTTCACATATCGACGCGATCTCTCTCGTGATAACCTACGGAAGTTCAGAGACTGCATAAAGAGTCTCAGCTTTAAAGAAATATATGAAACAGAAGATCCAAACGATGCTTTTAATATCTTCCATGACTATTTTACGCTATTTTGCAATCTGTGTTTCCCAAACAAGAGACTTAAAATCTTATCTTATAGCAAACCCAAATGGATCTCGAAAGGCATCAAAGCATGCAGTAAAAAAAGACGAGATCTATTATGGAAATACCGTATATCGCCAACTATAGTTAATAAATCAACCTTTGTTAATTACACAAAAAAGTACAAAAAAATTATTAAACTAACTCAGAAAACACAAAACGAACACTACATAAATACATCAAGCAATAAATCGCAAGCAACATGGAGAATTATTAACAGATACAACAACAATACGCCAAAAGAAAATATTTCTTGTATTATAAACAATGACATACATATAACTAAGCCGACAAACATAGCTAATACCTTTAATATTTTTTTTATTGACTCCATTAGTACTAATATTAATAATAATAATCCAAAATTAAATAATATACGACATAATCAATTCCGATCAATATTTCTATCACCAACCATACCAGATGACATTATAAAAACTATCAAAACCTTAAAAAACACAAGCAGTGTAGGCCATGATAACGTGTCAACCAAAGCTATCAAGCATGTAGGAGATATTATTGCACCTACATTAAGTCATATTATTAATCTATGTATGGAACATGGAATATTTCCCGACAGATTGAAATTAACAATCACTATACCAATATATAAAAAAGACAACAGAAAACTGCTGAAAAACTATCGCCCTATTGCATTAATATCTATATTTTCCAAGATCATAGAGAAAATTATAAATGGCAAATTTTACAATTACTTTGAAGCGAATGATATATTTACAAAACATCAATATGGTTTTCGAAAGGGTAGATCTATGAATATGGCAATTTACGATTTTGTAGAAAAAGTAATTAGTAACGTAGACAAACGAAAACCGACATTAGCTATTTACATGGATATGACTAAAGCTTTTGATAATGTTAACCATAAAATACTGCTTATGAAACTTGAAGCATACGGTATAAGAGGTAATGCTATAAAACTAATTGAATCTTATTTAAATAACAGAAAGCAAATTACACACATTAATAAAATTAGTCCTACAACTGGAATTAACACAACTTATGCTTCAAACGAAAGGTCTGTCTACTATGGAGTTCCACAAGGCAGTGTTTTAGGACCATTGCTATTTAATATGTATATAAATGACCTTCCTAATGTAATTAACCACTCCATGACGATTTTTGCCGATGACAGCACTATTTTATTTACATATGATAATTCACATGATGTAGAATATGATATTAATAATACTTTAACATTAATAATCAAATGGTTGACATTGAATAATTTGACGATTAACCTGACAAAAACGTACTTGATGAACTTTAAGCTTCGCAATAATTTCCCGTTAAATTTTGACATTAACTATTTAGGAAACTCAATAAAAGAAGTGGACATAACAAAATTTTTAGGACTAACGATAGATAATAAGTTGACATGGAAATTTCATATTGATAATCTAGTAAAAAAATTAAACCAATTTTCATATGCTTTGTATAAATTAAGATATGTTAGTAACTTAAAAACACTCTTAACAGCATACTACGGATATGTGGCATCTATATTAAGATATGGGATAATATTTTGGGGCAATAGCACTGACAAGCAAAGAGTCTTCAAGGCGCAAAAAAGATGTGTAAGATCAATGTTTGGCTTGATGCAAGAAGACTCATGTCAACCCTATTTTAGGAAATATAAAATTTTAACACTCACATCCATATATATTAGTGAGCTAGCAAACTTTTACAGAAATAATTCACACAACTTTAAAGCGTACACTAGCGGAAGTCGACATGAAGGCAAACTGAAGTTAATTCATAGTTATAAGACCTCTTTACATAGAATTAGTGTTAATTGTATGCTACCCACTGTGTATAATAAAATACCATTGTCAATCAGATCAATACCTGAAAACCAAAAGTTTAAAACTACCCTCAATGGCTTTCTTGCTGAAAAAACCTATTATAATCTTAAGGATTTTCTAAATGACAAATAAATAGTATTGACATTATGAATTGAATTTATAATTTTGACATTAATTATTATTTTTTAAGCCATTTTGTATCCATTGACATTCTATTATAGTATATTTGACTCACTTATTAATCGAACACTCCTTAGTATGGCAGATTATTTGACTTAAAAATTAAACATGATTATAATCAACTTTGACATTTTCGCAATACTATTCTTTTTCCTTCTTTTACTAATTTCTATTTTGTATTACCTTTCAATGAAATATTATTATTGTCAATAACATTAGAATAGTAGTTATAGTCTGTAATTCTGTTGACATTTATTTTAAATTCATACAATATGATTGTTTAAGTACTAAGATAACATAATTAATTTGTAAATTAAAATTAATTTAGATTTTCACCTCCTTTTCCTCATATGCCTATAAGATAAGGCGAGACATGGCTGTACCTTATTACTCTTAAAATCTATGTTTATACCCATGTATTATGAGCAAATAAATGAATTATGAATTATTATGAATCTTTCAGTGAGCTCGTGAGGTACCCAAATGTCGAGCTTTTTTGTGTACCCAGTTTTTTTCAAATGCGCCAAAACTGTTTTGTGGTCAATTCCCAGTTCTTCAGCTACGTCGTAACTACTGACATGCCGATCTTGCTCCACTTTTTCAAAAATGGCATCCATTTTATCTGTGATAGGGCGACCAGAGCGACGTGCATCTTTGACATCAAAATTTCCGGATTGAAAACGCTTAAACCAAATTTGTGCTACTCTCACAGACACTGCACTAGGTCCATAAACATCGCAAATTTTTTTCGCGGCTTGCGTTGCATTTTTACCTTTTTTGTAGTTAAATTTTAAAATGTATCGAATTTCTTCATTAGATTCACTCATCTTGGCGGTACGAAAAACAAATGAAAATCACACATTTTCCTAATTTGAATTTGGAATTATGTTCTTTAAAATTTAAACTTTCAATGATACCAAAACCAGCCAGATACAAATAGTATAGCCAAAGAGATTTTATTACAAGTTTATACATACTATAATGCGAAAAGACTTTTTCCCCAACCTATGATACTCCAGTGACAGAAGTTGAGACAGCTAAATTTCTAGGAGTTTGGCTGGATCAGCATTGTAGCTGGAAGGAACATGTTCAACGTCTGTGTGGAAAATTGGATAGGTTCGTGCATGCTATAAGGCAACTTAGATTGCACGTATCAGCAGAGGCAGCACTGCGCGCCTATCACGGTTATGTGTCATCGGTGTTAGCTTATGGACTGAACTTATGGAGTAACTCCGTTGATATTGAGATAGCTTTTAGGCTACAAAAGAAATGTGTGCGGGCCATATGTGGCGCATTGAGTACGGATAGCTGCAGGCCATTATTTAGAAAGTTCCATATTCTCCCCCTAGCCTGCATGTATATTAAAGACTTGTGTATATTTGTGAAACAAT
Source organism: Schoenobius gigantellus (assembly GCA_963935595.1). Lineage (NCBI taxonomy): Eukaryota > Metazoa > Arthropoda > Insecta > Lepidoptera > Crambidae > Schoenobius > Schoenobius gigantellus. The sequence goes on along the minus strand of OZ012556.1, from coordinate 9,429,506 downwards.
ATCCGAAGTATTTTAAAAAACATTCCGATTTAATAACCAGGCATACAAGGCACAGGAACAAGTTATATGCTCCTCCATGTCGATTAGCCCTTGTGAGACGTAATGCATATTATCAGGCCGTTACTGTTTTCAATAAGTTTCCAAATGAATTTAAGGATACAGATCTGCCTATAAATGTATTTAAAAGGAAATTGAAAAGGTGGCTATTAGATAAATGTTTTTATAGCGTAAAGGAGTTTATGAACTTTAAAATGTAATTTTGTTTTTTTCTCTTAAATTTGACATTTTATGTAATTATTACTTAACTTTGACATTTTATATAATTTTCTAATATTGATTATTGACATATATTGAACTGTTAATTAAATTGAACTGTTTATTATTTTTAATGTACTTAGTTTAATTTTAAATTATTTTGCACGCCTCAAGTAGGCAGTGTGTAAGGGACCATTACATTTTTTTTACATAATTATAAGACCTATTGTACCTACATGCTCGCAAATAAAGAATTATTATTATTATAACTCTTGAAACTATTTTGATTGATCGCCATTGGGTTTGTGACTTTTCATACGCTTGAATAGCAACACTACTAGCGCCTAATTGGATTCGTAAAAAATGGCGGGAAATCCAATGTCATCTAACACAAATACTATAAGATTATTGGAATGTTAGCCGTGTTTTACTTTCCTTATATTCGAAATGAAAAGTTGTGTTTAATTGGGGTGAACACACTAATTGCAGCCAAGACATTTTGAGAGTTTGAGGGCCCTTATAAAACATTATATTTTATTATCTATTCCCTCTAGAAGTACCTAACTGTATGCGAATAGTTTGTACTTATGGTATACTGTTTTTTTTTTAATCTTGCTTAAGAATATCGTTACATCCACAGTATTTTGTAAGAGTTCCAACTTGAAACACAATGGATATGAGCAACAATGAAACGTGTGACATTTTAGTCCTCTGTATATCGCAGAGCCTTGACTGCCCAACAAAATGTCGCCAGTTATTTTCATACTTTGCTTGAATAGTGAGCGGCATCCACTCGAGGGTTAGAAGTGGATATTACGAACGTTCTGGATCATCTTTATTTATGCAAGGTGGCTTGAAGGCATTATGCGTATACCATGAGTAGCTCCTCCATACTTGAATCTGTATTTTTGTCACGTAGTTAAAGTAAATTGTATCTCATTATATGGCAGTGTAAACACAAAAGAAATACGACACAAAGACGAAATGTTTTCTCGTGGCGGAACCTCCTTGTTTTTGTATGTATAATAGTTTGGCTCTATCTGTATCTTAACGTGTAATTAAACGCAATAATTTTGAGATCACACATTACCACGAGGGAGACTCTGTACCGGGGTCGTTTGCATGGGCACCTTCGTCTCACCTATTTGTGCCGCCAAGCAGCAGTGCTTGCATTGCTGTGTTCCGGTTTGAAGGGTAAGATATGGCAGTGAAATTACTGGGTACCGTGACTTTACATCTATGTCACAAGTTGGCAACGTACACTGTGGTTCTTGTGGGGGTTGCAGTTTTGCTGCGAATCTCACAGGAGTCACATGTATACTAGGTGACTGTTACCACTTACCAAATAAAAAAATATATTTGGCCAACTGGTCCGCCTTAGCGCGTTACTTAGTATGTGGCATTGTTAGAGGCGTTAGACTTAAATAAATTTTGTAGCCAATTCGTTAATGTAGCCATTGTAATATAGCCTTATTTTAATGTGTTATTAAACATATTACGGCGCAAGCGTCAGCCGCACTAGACGGCCACTAAGAACATCAGTTGCCTCATGCGACCCATGCGACCTCATGCGCCTATAGAACCATATGAATAAACGGTCGCGCATTTGGTCGCCAGCGATCAACAGCCACAGACAACAGGCCGTCACGACTGGACGTGGTCGTAAGAATCTTGCGGAGAGGTCTAAGATTATCGCAATTGAAGTCCTGTGCAGGTTGTGGCCGAAACACCCATGTCCGGTCAATACCTGCACCACAGAATATATAATAGTACTCCATACAGAACGGCACTCACCTCCCCGCACTCATTTCAAATAGTACCTCACCCCACCCCGCACTTCGTTGTAGACATCACTGACTCATAGACAAGGGCGCGTGCGATCGCGCGGGTGAGTAGACGCGAGCGCCGGCCGATAACAGAGACAGCGCTATGCGGGTAAAAGAGAAGGCAGTCGCTGCAATTCCCGCGTCATTTCGATTGATAACCGCGCACTCAGCCCTACTAAATTCCACGCACACATTTGCGCGTGTACAAACGTCATTTGCTTAAGTAGTAGTAATAGGTTATTGATTTGCGAACGTGGTATGGAGTGTCCGGGGTGTGCCTGCACCTTGCGGTATGAGAAGCTGCAATACCGGCGCCCAGCCCACTTCTCTAGCACTGAACGCGCCCTGTTACCCCGGCGCAAAGTCTTCCTCTGCACCTGGGTGGGAGCTTGTCGTTCTTATTTTGCGACGAGTCGCTTCCTCCGATTCTTTGCAGCAACTCACTGGTCTTTGCACATCCGAACAGACGCATACATCGACATCCCATGGTAGTGAGTCTGCTAAAACGCAGCATACCCCGTGGCTGAGCGTTCGGTAAGGGACTCAACCCGTGTCGTGTTATAAATTATCCGCAATACGCGGACGCCACTCGAGGACCTTTCTGCTGAAACGGCCGTCAGTTCTGCGAGCGATATGCCACTTAAGGCTCGCAATTCATATGGCTATGTCAGGGATTCGATAGAGAAACCCCCAACATAGCCCTTTCCATTGCCGTAAAATTGACTTTGGTCCTTCTTATTCATACAGGCCCATGAGAATGAAAGCTCAGTTCCATATGTCATCACTGGCAATATGCACGAATTGAAGATTTTCGTTCTCTATTGCTTGACTGTTATCGGCAGTGTTGCTGTATACTTTTCTACCTAACCTTGCAGGAAGAACAAGCATAATCATAATGTTTAAGCCGCATCAAAATCGATTCAGTCAAACGCGAGATAATCGCGGTCAAACATACAAACAAACATACAGGTCAAACTGAGAACCTCCTTTTTTTTGAAGTCGGTTAAAAATATTCACAAGCCGTCAACAAACTCGTTTACCTACAGGGTCTAGTAGCCCAAGCATGCCGGCGCTGGTGTGTATGACATCCACGTACTCAGCGTCGCCAGGGTCCAGCCTCGCTGCCGTGCTGATGTTGCTAAAACAGGGACCAGCCGGGTCCAGACCCACGATACGGCCAACAGACCGTCCAGATATCTGCTGCATCTGCTTCCCAGCTATCCCAGCGATGTGCGCTCCGAGACTGTGTCCAATTAATGTGATTTTAGATGGGTCCTGGCCATCTGCAAATAGTAATTAATAATTATTTAGTAGAAATATAAACCAGAGCCGTCTGCATGATTTCTGCCACCAAGCTTGCATTGTTTTGCTCCGGTTTGAAGGATAAGACAGGCAGTGAAATTACTGGATACTGTGACAACATATTTTACTGTAATAGATTTGCAAGTCTTACAGGAATCAAATGAAATGTAGGTACTATTGACTATAGCCAATTATCAGGCGAGGAGCCTGCTTGTTGCCAAATTAGTTCTATGAAAAATTATAAATTATAAGAGAGTATGAGGTTCCAGATAAAATTTGAAGGGTCGGGATACACGGCAACCTCACTTGATCGCGGTGTACCCTGCTTATCAAGGACGAGGCTTTGGCGCTCCGATCAGTTGGCACTAGACCAACGTTGTATGAAATAGACCAACAACCCTTATTTCGGGGAAGACCTTTGGCCAGTAGTAGGTATAATATAATTGAGATAATGGTGCTAAGTTGTAAATGAGTGTTAATAACACTGCAACCCATTGGACCCAGGGGGACTATCGGTAATGGGTCTTTCCTTAAACAAAGATCAATTGGTCTACCTTATCACGCTGGCCAGGCGGGTTCGTAAAAGTGTGATTGCGGTCAACTTCCTTAGTCGGCTCTTACAGTATTCACGGGAAGCTAATGAGGGGCGACACATGTATTAAAATTTATCACCTTACAGTCCCAACGGATAAAGAAAACAGGGATACAATAAAAAAAAACCGGCCAGATGCGAGTTGGACCCGCACATCGACTGCTTCGTACTAACCTATCTAAGTTTAATAAGTTCTTAACTAAATATTTACGGTTTGGGGATTTTTTCTCAATCCAAGTTTAGGAGTTTCTTTCATTTACTGCACACACACACATATTAAATTGAAACACAAGTAATAAAAAACAGTAAACTACCCTAATGAATATATTTTATGTACAAAATTAATCTAAAAGACCGTTGCCAATAGGTAACGTTCCCAAAATGCTGGCAGCATTGCCACGTTGTATGGCAAAGCTTATTCTTTGCCCAAAATAAATGCCAGCATTTTGGTCACGCGTTGCTTCGATCAAACGTGCGGAAAGATCCTTATATAATCTATGGGCTTCCGGACCCCATGGCCCAAGTGTTTCGACCCCAAAAGGCTCAATCAAATATGTAACCACTATCAAGGGTCCTATATTTGCGCTTTTGAGTCTCTCAATTGATTCCGCCGCCGCACCAGCCCTATTTTGAGTTCCAAGAAGGTGAGATGGCGCTAAAGTGTCGACACAAGAAGCGTCCCACACCAAAGGTCGGCCCATCTTCCAAGGAACAAGTGTCATCCCATCAGGTCTTTTACCATCGTCACGCATGAGACCATTGGGTTCTAAAATGGCCGCACAGTTGGCGGATGCAAAAGCCCGACGTATGATATGATTAAGGCTGGAATGGCGGGGAATCCTTCCAGGACTGCAAACCATGGTGACCGAGTTGGTCGACAGCAGTACCGCAATGGCAACGGTGTGGAACACAGCACGATATGCCCAGGCGCAGTGATACTGCAAGCCTGAAGGAATTTCGGTCCATTACAGTACCTGTGTTGTGTGATGGAAGAGACTGGAGCCATAGGCCCGATTCCCTAATTCCCTAGGAGTTCCTAACTATGTACATATTTGCTGTTTTCATATTTTTTTCCTTAACACGTGCTTTAAGACTAATCCACCCTGGGCCAGCGTGGTTGACTCCAAGGCCTAAACACCCTAACTTATGGTAGGCTCGAGCCCCTCGGTTGGGAGGTATATGAGCTGTTATGACAAGACCTTGATTTTCGCCAAATTTCATGATTCTAGGTCAACGGGAAGCAGCCTAAAGGTTTTGATTCCCTTGTGAAATCACAAAATTTGTATAAATATGCAATAAAAACGCTTACCTATACCTTTCGATCGCGTCAACTTAGATATCTTTTGATCCCGTACCTAGCTGATATTTTATAAATTTCAGTTTGATATCTTTTACGCTTTCTGAAAAAGGGGTTTTCACAGACAGACGGAGGACAAAGTGATCCTCTAAGGGCCCGGTTTATGACTTTTGAGGTACGGAACTTAAAATATAACAATAATGATATAAAATCAGAAATATACAGGATTACTGGAAATGTGACATATTCATGTTAACACGGTATAGATGAGGTTGAAGCAACTAAGCCATGGTTTTTTAAATACAGATCTGCAAACAAATTAACCACTTCAACAATAATCCGGCTACGTCTCGGACATGTCTTTTTGGCTAAAATCCACATTCGAGACCACTCTATATGCGAATGTGGTTTAGATGAAGGCACAGTAAATCATATATTCTTTAACTGCCCTAGACACCAAACCTCATTGTATGACCTGCTCCCTGTATTTATTCCCCGTCCTACAAACATGAATTTCCTTTTAACACAAATAAACACTCAATTCCTTAATACCCTTTTTAAATATAAAGAGAAATACCAAATTAAATTATAATTAAAGTTGCAACTAACGAAATAATGTCTGCTTTTGCTTGTCCACAGGTTAGAACACCGGGGGGTTTTAGTGGGTAGGCCTGGCACCCTGCCGGGAGAGCCCCACACACGCTCGCTGTCTAGCCAATGGCGGGTACGGTGCGGTTACGCATTACCCCCCGAGAAAAAAAAAAAAAAGGTAGCCCAACCGGATAAGTACTTTTTAAACCGCAAAATCTTGTCATTGTAAACACCTGAACGCCTTCTTGACACCTAAACATCAGATACATTTTTAAGATAAGTTTATTTTCGATTTTAAATGGTCAAATCTGGATATCTGTTGAACCAAAAGCCAATGTCACATATTTCTGAGCTATATGACAAAACGTGTTATAAAAATGTAACGACATTAAACAAGGTTGTTCAGCCCCCCTAGCACGTCCACCAAAACACGATATGATAAAGCGGTTTAGCGCGGTGAACTGTCAAAATACAATAGGGTTTCGTCGTATTTTGACAGTTCACCGCGATAAATCGCTTTATCATATCGTGTTTTGGTGGACGTGCTATGGGGGCAGGCCATCATTGAACAACTTTTTACGCCCCATAGGATCACTTTTCAAATCGCGAAAAAAGTGAGCTGTTATGGAACAAGCCGACTTTTTTCAATGTGATCGAGACGATGTCGATCTGTCTTATGAAAGCCTTAGCTTCACAACCAGTTGTGATGGAGGATTATATATTAATTGTTAGCAACTAGTTGCGATAGAAGAGTTTTGTAATTTTCTCCGCAACTGATTGCCTGCTAGGGCTGGCTGGCAGAGATCTCTAGGTAGCCCGTACCTATGTACATCATATCACTTTAACGAATGTTTGTTTTGATTGTTTGATTTTGTAACTTGTCGATTAATTGGTAATCAAAATCGAACCACCCCATTGATGACGCACTCATTCAGCACTGGCCCACAGCTGGACACTGTCGCCAAGCACCAGATTATGGCGTAAATATTTGAAGAAAATCAAACAAAAATACTAAATTTTAGTAAATACAAACAAATGAGGTACCTACCTCGGGAGTAAACTCTTTCATGTTCGCCGATTGACTCGACGTACAATGCCGAGACCGCACGGACGACGTCACAAAATACCAAATGTATTTGGTTATTGGTTTCAATCTGAGCTGAACGCAGTTTTTGATATTGCACGGTGACATACAATTTTATTTGACCTTTGTTGTTAATGTTATTTTTGTTACCTATGTGTTATTTAAGTTGATTGTGCGCTGTCGTGTGATGTTAAAATAAATGGTTTCTCTTTCTTTCTTTCAATCGAACAAAACTGCCAAAATTATACGATTGCCGATGGCCGATGAGTTACAAAATCGCACCTCGATAAGTGACTACTATTATCATAACTGTAAAAGGGACACAACAATGCAATTGATATTCTCGTTATAACTTAAGAAACAGCTACTTAGTTGGATAAAATCATAATCAATTCTCTTTGAGATAATTGACGCAAAACACACTTTTTTATGGTAAATTCCCATGTAGTACCCACAAAAATCATTCAAAAATGTAGTACCCACTCCTGTGAAGGTTGGCGGCTCTACACTGGAAGTTGTTGACGAATATGTTTACCTGGGACAAATAGTACAGCTCGGTAAGTCCAACTTCCAGAAAGAGGTAAATCGACGAATCCAACTCGGCTGGGCAGCGTTCGGGAAGCTACGCAGCATATTCTCGGCCAATCTACCGCAGTGTCTTAAGACGAAAGTCTTCAATTCGTGCGTGTTGCCAGTGATGACGTACGGAACTGTGACGTGGCCGTTTACAATGGGTCTCATCAGAAGGCTCAATGTCACTCAAAGGGCAATGGAGAGGGCTATGCGCGGGGTTTCTCTACGTGATCGCATTAGAAATGAAGAGATCCGTAGAAGAACCAGAGTCGCCGACATAGCCCAAAGAACTGCAAACCTTAAGTGGCAGTGGGCAGGACACATAGCTCGCAGGACTGACGGCCGTTGGGGCAGAAGGTCCTTGAGTGGCGGCCGCGTACCGGGAGACGCAGCGTTGGTAGGCCCTCCACAAGGTGGACTGACGATCTGGTGAAGGTCGCGGGAAGCCGCTGGATGCGGGAGGCGCAGGACCGATCGGTTTGGAGATCCCTGGGGGAGGCCTATGTCCAGCAGTGGGCGTTTCTGGCTGAAATGATGATGATGACAGTTTTAAAAATCCGACACAGTGTAATATAATTGTTTGTTGTGAATAGCAATATGGTTTTGGTTCATTTTTCTAACACTAATATTGTACAGAGGATAGTATGACTTAAATTTAGACGTTAGAGAAAACACGTTTCAAATACAATATTATCAACGAGAATTTGTACCATATGTGAGTTATTTCTTGGTATCAATACAAATGGTATAGTAGAAAAGATGAAACCTACACAATTTACGTAATCTTTGTTATTCTTAGTTCTCAGAAAGACCAGCATATTATGTTACCTAATACATGATAAAATGGATCAAGTCCTATTCAATTGTTTTGTTTTAGTATACTAACTAGAGGCTTACGGTTAGCGAAGTGTATTTAAAAATGAATAAATACTTACTGTAAACAATAGAGAAATCAAACTTACTTGTTAATAGCTGTAAATTTACAAATATGGATTTTTCAGTTATATTAGGTCATTCCTTACTATGAAGTTAGCGATTTGTCCATGAAAGCTTTGATCTCAAATATCTGGAGTTTGGTTCAAAATTCTAAATTTGAACTTAGGACGAGACAACATACGGGTCGAGTTGATACAACAACGGGTCCTTTTTTGAAGTCGGTTAAAAAAGGAGGAGGTTCTCAATTCGATGCGTTTTTTTTAAGCGATTACGCCGCCAATTGTGGACCGATTTTAAAAATTATTGTATTCGATAGAGTATACTCCTGGGGTGGTCCCAAGGTCACCAAAGTCAGAATTTGATTATGGAATCCCTTCAAAATCGAGGAAAACCCTTAACTTTTTAGGTATGTTCAACGTTTTTTTGTGTGTATGTTACGCGATTACTCCGCCAGTTGTGGACCGATTTTCAAAATTCTTTTTGTATTCGATAGAGTATACTCCTGGAGTGGTCCCAAGGTCACCAAAGTTAGGATCTAATGATGGGATTCCATGAAAATCGAGGGAAACTCTTAAATTTTTTGATATGTCAAACGTGTTTCATGTTTTTTCCGAAGTAATTCACGGATTTGCGTCTGGTAGTCATGAACCGAGCTGATGATGGAAGGATTCTTAACTCTTGGACTTGACCTGACCTGACCTGACCTGGTACTAAATTCAGGTCCAAGGTCAGGTCAGGAAGATGAGCGAGTATTAAATTCACTAAAAAGATAAAAATATTTTACTTTAAATAAAAACCGACTTTAAAAACACTGAAAAGTTAAAAATAATATAAGAATAGGTACAGACAACATCACACTTCTATATGAAGTCGGTGCCAAATTTTAGACTTTCTAGGAGATCATCGTTTGGCACCGACTTCAATATAGACGTGTGATGTTGTTTGTACCTTTTTTTTTTCATTTATTGTTCAAAATCATAAAAAGTACATATTAATAAAAAAACACCGCTACAAAAGCCTTTTTGGCTTTAACTGTGACGGGGAGTACAGGTTTATTTTTTTATTTTTATATATTAGCATGCCAAGTATTTTGATTTTATTCTAATTGCATGACTTAGGTAGGTACATATTTCTATTCTTAGCTTTAGTACAAAATTGTTTTTTAATAACTGGCTTAACATTTTTTTTAGTAATATAATTCTGAACGAAGTCGTCATTCATTTCGTTTAGCAATTTTGGCAATAAACATTTCCAATTTCTGCTGCCGTAGAAATTTTTATATCTGGGTACTATAAATTTTTTGTGATGTAAATTTCTTAAATTTGGCGGTCGTCTGTGGGTGATAATTTTTTGACAATTTTTATGCTCGTCCTTTAAAATGGCCGAATTTAATTTATCATAAACAGTTAAAACTCTGCAATGCTTGAATAAGTTAATTTCGTTGTCAGTTAATTTATTTTGAATTTTAGTTGGGACAATTAATCGTAGTAATTTCAGTTGCAGCTTATAAACAATTTTCAGATATGTTTTGAATGTTCTGCCGTAACTACTTATACCATAGCCAATAATACTGTCACCTAATGCCAAATATAACATTCTCAATGTGGAAAAAGGGAGTTTGTAACGTAGAATTGAAAACTTAGAAGCTAAAGCCCGCAACCTGTCACCAATATACTCAATATGGGGTCGCCAGTTAAATCTATTATCAATAATAAGGCCTATATACTTGTGCTGGGATAAGAATTCTATTTGTGAACATGAACACTGCGATGTACTTTGGTGCAGGCATGCGTGCTCATGTGCAACGATAGAGGGTGTGTATGCGGTTTTATTGTGTGCGGAGTGGACGTGGATTGCTTTAGTTTTCTCCGCGTTTATGACGAGGCCAGCGTCGTGCGCCCATTTACACAATACGTCAAAGTTCCGTTGCGCTTCGCGCACAGCGGTTTGTAAATCAGCGTGAGCAGCCACGATGCATGTATCGTCAGCGAATTGCAATACTAAGCCCTCTTTAGTTACATTACACATATCGTTCACATACAGCAAATACTCAATTGGTGCAATTATCGAGCCTTGGGCTGTGCCTTCGTCGGTCGTTACCCTGTTACTGAATGCGTCGCCTACTTTGACCATCGTGCACCTTCCCTGATGGTAATTTTTAAACCATTGGAGCATTGGGCCTTGTATACCATTCTGGCTTAGTTTTTCAAATATCGTGTTATATTTTAAAATATCGAATGCCTTACTGAAGTCAATGAAAATTGCGATCACGTTGCGTTTATTATCCAAGTGATCGCAGATTTCGTTGGTAAATCGACATAACAGTTGAGAGGTACTTCGGTTTTTTTGAAATCCGAATTGATTAGCGTTAATTATATCATTTGAAACTAAATATTTGTTGATTTCATTACCCAGGTATCTCTCAACAATCTTATCAACACACGACAAAATAGTTATGGGTCTATAGTTGTTGTAATCTTGGTGACAACCTTTTTTATAGATCGGACGGATGATCCCTATTTTTAATTTATCAGGATAGGATGATGTGTCTATGCTTCTGTTAATAAGGTGAGTAATTACCGGTGTTATACTGTCTATTATATTTTTTAGGTCTGTCGCGCGGATTCCATCAATACCCGGGCTTTTGTTTATATTTAATTGTTGGATTATTTTATATATATCATAATCTGTTGCATGCTTGAGGCGCATTGATACACGTGGGCAATTTTTGTAGTTTATCGGATCTAATAATGTTTTGTTACAAGGGTTTATTATTTTTTTAACATTTTCTTTGAACTTCATCGCAAAGTTATTCGCTATCGTAAAAGACGGCACTTTGAAATTTTTAATTAATATGTCGTCAATTGAATTAATTATCTTTCCACACAGTCTATTGACAATCTTCCAGATAAACTTGGTATCCGTAAAATCCGTAAAACCTATTCTTGTATTATTTTTAAATTTTCATTGTTTTTGAAGTCGGCTTTTATTTTTTGTAAAACTTGAACTTTGGTGACCATGGGACCACCCTTAGAGTTTACTCTATCGAATACAAAAACAATTTTGAAAATCGGTCCGCAATTGGCGGCGTAATCGCGTAACATACACACAAAAAAAACATACGCATCGAATTGTGAACCTACACCTAAAAATGAAATTATACTCCACCAAAATTATTTTGATGTAAAACAACACCAAAAAGAATACATATTGCTTGTATTTTTTATCTTTGTTATTCTATGTTTGTAATTGCACCCACGACACAGAAGAAAATCCTAGTGTGGGGCAGAGTTTTTTATTTAAAAATGAAAGTAGCCGGTGCAATCTGCTTCCCATATTTTTATAGATTTGTCTATTTTTGCTTCAGGAGTTTAGAGAAAGCTTTATTATATCTGCTTATAGCAAAATCAGAATAGAGAAAGAATTATTCATCTTTAATATTTGTTGCCATCATCATGTAACTTTTCACTGCAGTAACTTGATAACGGCGATTAGGCCTTAGTCAAACCACGCCATGACTAAGGCCTAATCGCCCTAACTGGTCAGGGTAGGCTCGTGCTCCTCGGTGAGGACGTATATGAGCTGTGGTGATGATGTTGAACTTGATAAGTCTCCAAAAAACTTTTCCTTACAAAGGTGCACGACTAACTCGCAAATATCGTTTTTTTCGTCACTTTCAGCAAGTGTTGGGGATCCGCAAAACAAAATTAAAAAAGAAACTTAAATCAGAACCACAACAATTTTTCTGTCCTCAGCTTGCTATTAGTTAGTACTGGTTGTTCGATTAAATCATACTCTCTAAGAGCGGTTTCGCACTCGAACGTAGTGCGAAACCGCTCTAAGTATTCCAATGCGACAGGTAGAGAGGAGCAAGATTTTCTTAAATGAAAAAAAAAACTACCAATTACCATTTACCTACTTAGACTAGACTCAGAATCAAATCCTTCCAGAATTACATGTTATCCCTTACAGACTTTGCCGAGTCACAAAAGTTGCACTGCATTTTTCTTTCGTAGACACTCCCCACAAAGAATCCACTAATGCAATGATGCTTCTGAGAAAGCGATGCCCGGATGGTGGAGTCGTAAATCAGAATGGATTGGGATTTATTGCTCAAAGGCATCTAGATGTTTCGCTTTCCGGATCACGAGCAAGAACTAAGTTATTTGTGAAATTAAAGTCGGGGACTTTGACTTGTTAATCTTTTCCTTGCGACAAAAAGAATCCAGCTTTTGAACAAAGCAAATATTTCACTCGACTACGTACGCGGAGATCTACTGCAGAGGAGATGGTCCAAGAGTAGTAAAGCATACTATAAAGTACAGAGATACGATTAGAATATTTTAAGAGGACTCTGAAGTGCCAACTCATGGCTCGAGTATGCATTTTCAAAAGTGCAGTTTGTTGCAAACCGCTTAGAGTTGAAAGTCCGAGGCAAGTGCCTACATTTCTTATTGAAATAATGTTTCGGGCGATAACGGTTTTACCCTTACGAAATTAGACACTTTTGATCTCATTGGATTCAGTATACCATAATCTATGTTTGTACGTTTTGCTTTGTTGTAATTCAGTATAATTTAGTCAAATAAATATAAAAATGCTCGAGGTAGTTTTTATGTCTAAAATATAGATATTTAGATGCAAATAATTTATATTCTGAGCAATATTTCTTCAAAATCAAAACGTACAAACCTAGATCTTCACTATATCTACAGCATTTCCAAAAAATATGAAAATTGGACTATGTAAAGAGGGAGAAAAGCGTTATCGCCTTTTGTATGAAAATTTACAGCTTCACAATCCTCTTAAGTTATAATAAATGGATTTACATTCATTATGATGGCAGGAATTGGTGTCGATTCAGACATTTAACTAAACTAATTTGACATTTCTAAAAATAAAACCGTCACTTTTAATCCATTAGTGAAAGAGAAAGATGGCGATAGTTTTAACCTGTCAAATTAGTTTAGTTAAATTAAGTTGGGTGTCTGAATTAATACCATTGTTACATCAAATCAAAATGATCTTAATTCAAATAAAAATTTGGACAATTCAAAAGAGCCTTCTATTAAGAAGGCTCTTTTGAATCGTCCAAATTTTTTACCTACCACCTAGATATTCAGGACACCCTTTAGCTGATTATAAGAATGGGTGCAAGAGACTTATCAGCTCTATCAGAAATCAGTGACGTAACTATAGAGAGGCGGGGCTGGCGAAATGCCACGGGCCCTGTGGAGACCGGGGCCCCGAACAAAGAGGCCGTAACCTAACATTTTTATCAAAATTTAGTAAAGTATTTAAAAACAATTTCAGTAAGACACAACTAAAGATCATATCCAAATTCAAATAAATTATGAATATTAAAACGCGGAGATAAGAATTTTATTAATATATACAAACATCTTGTAAAGAAGATTCGATTGTTAGATTAGATTTTAAAAATAAAATTTATTAAAATTTACACGCAATATTAGTAATACTGTTGAGTAATTTCTAAAGTATTTTATTATAATTTAATTATAACGCGACAATGACGACACGATTAGCGCAAAGGTCGAGTGATCACCTACTGCGCAACGGGTCGCGGGTTCGATTCCCGTTCGGGACAAATATTTTGTATGGCCTACAGAAATTTGTTCCGGTCTGGGCGTATGTGCATGTGATATTCTATGTTTGTAACTGCACCCACGAAACAGGAGAAAATCCTAGTGTGGGGCGACGATTTAAAAAAAAATACCTGGGAGGGCTGCATCCAATGCACTTGCCACGGGCCTCAGATGGTATAGTTACGCCACTGTCAGTAGTAACAACATTTACAATAAACTAGCTGTGCCCGCGACTTCGTCCGCGTGGAATAGTAACGGCTGGACCGATCTTGATAAAAAGTAGCCTATGTTTATAATTAGCTATCTATTAGTAAAAGTCCCGTCAAAATCGGTCCAGCCGTTCCGGAGATTAGCGGGAACAAACAGACAGACAGACAGACAAAAAAAATTAAATTGTGTTTTTGTTATTGGTACCCGATATACATTTATACCCATTTAGTAAAAACTTGTTATTTTGACATTACAAACAGACACTTCAATTTTATTTATTTGTATTGTTATTTTGACATTACAAACAGACACTTCAATTTTATTTATTTGTATAGAGAGTATAGATTATGTCATTAGGATACTCAATAACATTTCTATACCTACATTTTAATACACCAAGCCATAATGCCAATGGCATTATTCAATTAATCGTTGACATTATTATAACCTTTTTATTACTTATACTCGGAAAGTAGGTCCGAAGTTGCCTGAGAAGCGGGTTGAAAGTAATACTTTCAACTGACAGCTGTCAAATTAATGAACTAGTTCTATTTTGACATTTCTATTGAACAATGTTCCAACTTTCTATACAGCCACTCAATTAAAGCACGACGTAAAATTTAAATAACATAAAGTTAAGTATAAATTAATGATCATATTTTTTTAAATGACTTTATTATAATTTACTTGCTTCTTTAAAATAACATAGATTTGGGCAAAATATTTACCATTTTTTCAATGATGGAAATGAAAAATAATGGCTGAATAGCTGGCCGGCCATAGAAGGAAAAAAACAAAATAAGCAGGAAAGTAGCAATCCGACCGGTTGGTCGAGCTCTAACCATGGAAGGATTGCCCAAAAACACCAGGGCAATCCCCAGAAAGAGGGCCTTACGGCGGCGTGCACGGGGCCAACTGTGCACGCAGGCCTCCACGGCAGAAGTTACTTTAATACCGGCTCCAGACTCACGCGAGAAGTCTCGGCGAGAAGTCTCGCCGAGAACTTGCGCGAGAACCGAGAAGCTATCCACACTCAGTGATCTTCTCATTTACATTCTCGGTCGTGATCCGGAATGGACGACAGTGGTACTGCCTTGGTATTGTGTGCGTTAGCACATTATAATCTCGTTAACACGAAAATTAAAAATAATATTAAGAAAAAATGGCTCAAACAATCGTGGTTATTGACAAAGTACTTTTTTATAGAAAACGTTTTGCTTCACACAAAATGGGCTCTGTGTGAAAATATTATTTAAACTAACTCTGTTTCATTTTTCCACATTTTTACTCGTATGTCTAAAATTACTGAACTATAAAGACTAACGAAATATCTCAAAACAATTAAAATCTTCGTGAATTTAAATTATTTTCTTAATATTTATCACACATTATTTTGTTAAGCACTGATAGCACAGATGAGAGACTATGTTAAATGAAAGAGTATACAATAACTGTGAAGTTATCTAAATGATACTGATATGCATCAGACACCACAAAGTATTTTTTTTATAGAAAAATTGGCACGAGATAACATGCGATCTACGCCACGGTCGCAGTCGCACTGAGAACAAACGAGAGTGTGATAGTGTTCTCTTTTCTCGCCCGAGAAACCCTTTGAAGCGGGTAAAAAAACCGACACCGATCGGAGAACAGGCGAGCCCGAGAACGAGAAGCCGAGAAACCCATCACATTCACGCTTCTCGGGTGTTCTCGGGGGTTCTCGGCGTGAGTCTGGAGGCACCTTACCCCTAGTTAACAATGTATAGTACCTACTCGCCAGAGTCTTTTTAAATGCGCTTTAAACTCATGAAATAAACCGTGTAATTATTTATGAGAATGAATTTAAAAAAGGAAATATTGTCAGAAAAGGTATATCACGAAGTGTGTTAGTATCTTTTTCATTTCATTGTATTGAATACTATTTAAAAGTAAGTACTATTTATTACCGTTTAATTCATTAGCCGCGTGGTATTGAGTTTATAATACCTACATTTATGTTACCGCTCCCTTTTCTTTCGAGGATGTCGAAAATCAACTCGAAATGGCATTTCGAAATGTAATTAATCCATCAGTTGGATAATAAAAAACATCAAAGATATTTTTTGGTTTGCCGAAATACTCAAAAACTACTGAGATAAAGCGAATCAGTAATAGAGTGGGGGCTCGCTAAGTCACGAGTTAGTAGATTTCCTTGCGTATGATATCATGTGTCGTTTCAAATCAATGCGTCATCGCAAGTTGTTGGTTACGTCAAAAAAGAAAAAATACATTAGCAATACATAATTATATTATGTAATTTGCCAAACGAACCTTGAAAAAAGTTATTTGCTACACCTGAGAACAAAACCGTACCCAACGCGTCTCGTCATTTTGATGACAAGCCGATTTCTCGTCGATGAAGGAGAGGCCCATGCCCAGCAATGGGACTTATAGGGGCTATTCATTTATTACGTAAGACGATTTAGGGGGGGATGGGGGTTGACCATGTCTTCATGTCTTTTTTTTTCTTACAAGGGAGTGGGAGGGAAGGAGGGAGGAGAGTCTTATAGTTCTTACGTAAGATCACAAAATGCGTAAAGATTATACTTTGAAAAAGTGCGGGCAATCGCGCGAGATTCAACTTTAAAAGATGAATGATTAAAACCAAAGTTAAACTCCCAAAAAAAAAGAAAATTACTATACCTTTGTAGGTAGAAATAAATATTCTCATAAATAAATAAATATTAAGTATTAATAAATTGTTACCTACTTTGAAAAATAAACATTACTTATAACAAATCAAAATTATATTTCTTTATTCCTTGAGATTCTTACGTAATAAATATTAAACAGGGGGGAGGCCGTACCGCCTACGTAAAAAAATAAAAATAGTTTTATTTTTTTACGTAGGGGGAGGGGGTGAAAAACTAGCAAAAATAGTCTTACGTAATAAATGAATGGCCCCATACAGGCCGAAACGAAATACCTAAATAATATTTAAGGGGCTAAATAACACCAACGACCTTGAGAAATGAGTTTCTACTGGATTACGGGCCCGGTGCGTTATTGAAATTGAGCGAAAAAATCAAAATGTTTTTTAAAGAAACTAGTAACTTATTTGAAGATATGCAACATCAATATTATCAAATTAAGTGTTACGAGTTAATTCCCTGAAAATCATTAAATAACCTTTGTTAAAATAACTAGGATTTTCTTATGGAAGCTGTTTTTGATGGGTGTCTTTGGCATTTTTTTGACGAGAAATTTGTATTAAAATTTGTTTTGGGGACATGGATATCCTCCGAAATATTTTTAAGAGTAACATATATATTTTTACTACGCTAAGTATATTAAACAGGTTTTGCTAAAAAAGTTTTAAGTGAGGCTCGATGAGCTCAACTCAGAGTTGTCAGCCTCTTAAAGTTACCTTCACAAGTGGAAATTCTGTAGGAAAAATATTGGGGCTAAACATTCTACTTTTTTCCATACAAATTTTGCAAATTATTTTTTGATCCTAGTATCGACAGCCCTACATCAGCGTACCTTGTTTCTTCATGCAGTGTTTAAATTAATTTTTTTTAAATTCCATAGTCAGCTGAACTATGGTTGTCGCGTGAAAGATTTTGCTTTCACCTTAAGGTTGATTAACTCATAAACTATTAGGTTTCCAGATATAAGACAAACACTTCAGGTTCATCTAATATCTAACCGATATTCCTCTTAAATATTATATTAAGCATTTAGTTACACCCGGTATGGGTTACAGTGCTAGTAGTCCGCCGCCACATTACTCCCACTATCCATGAGCTCGAAGAAGGGTTTGGGCAGTTCCCACCACCCTTCAACGCTTAGGTAGTGGGCTGTATGCATGAGTAATTTCCACGTGGCATGTACCGGATCATCGGAGCGTCGGTGGCGCAGTGGACTCGGCACTTGCCTTCCAATCGGGGGGTCGGGGTTCGAGACCCGCCATGTACCAATGTGTTTTTCGTTTCGAATTTCATATGTACATTTGTCTGACGCTCCTACGGTGAAGGAAAACATCGTGAGGCAACCTGCATACATCTGCGAAGAAATTCAATGATGTATGTGAAGTCGACCAATCCGCACTGGGCCAGCGTGGTTGACTAATGCCTAATCACCCTAAGATAGGGTAGGCTCGAGCCCCTCGGTGGGGACGTATATGGGCTGTGATGATGATGATGATGATGTACCGGATCATTCATTGTCACGTTGGAGATCACGTCACAGACGGGGTCGGAGTCACGTCGCTAATGTACAGACGTGCTGACTGACGGCACGAAGGAAGCGAAGGTATCTTCGCAGCTGCAAAGCATAGTTAAAGAAAAAAAAGGAATCACAAAAGGCTTTATAAAGCCTTTAACCAACGTTGTTGATTTACTGAGCTGTAAAATATAAAGGGTGATAATTGAGTTCGTCAAGGTTGGTTTCAAAGCGATTCCATCTTCCGACCGATTGCAATTTTCTGATAAGTAAATATTCATGAAAAAGACTATAATTTAGACGATTTTCGTGGACAGCAAAGGATAAGGCGGATGAAATGGGGAAATAATTCTATGAATTTCGGAGTTTTTAAAAGAATTACAATATAAAAGTATAATTAACTAAAATCAAAACAAAAAGGCCAAACGTGAATAAAGCAGGGAAGAACAGCATTTACAGACGAATAATCGGTTTGTCCGTGACAACAATTAAACTTAACAAAACTTCAGGTCTAAGTCTGTTCAACAATTTAATAGTATTTGTAGTACAATCCAAAACTAATTATGTTATCTATTAAAACTCGCCTCCATATTATATCTGATCAACAGTCTAAAAATAAATCTCCGTATGTCCCCTCTGTCCTACTTCTCCCCAAGAAAGAACAGAATTCAATTCTAATATTACAAAACTCCTAACTCCCGAGTGTTTGCGATATGAAAGGACCTACTTTAAACTACCGATCAAATAAGATAGATAAGTCACACTACAATAGTTCACACTCGAAAATAAATAGGTAGTAAGGCTTTATTTTTTATGTATCGAGGTTAGTGGTGTAGTGGTCATGTCAAGACAACTACATAATATTCAGAATTGGCCTTGTTATATAATTTGTTGAATACTATACATAATCATACCTTCTCGGAGAACAATTTATATATGTTTAATATCATAATTATCATTATCTTGTTGTTTATGTTTACCATATCGCACATCACATCTAATATATAAAATTCTCATGACAATTATTGCGAAACGTATAATTCGCGGGCACAGCTAGTATTCTGATAAACGCTTCAAATTTAAGGAAAGCTGCAACGACAAATAAGGCAATACAAATAATGGAAATGTTGCGCGGTAACTTCTGCCAAGCACTGAAGTTATTAGAACAAAACGACTCTGTGGCAGGGCGCCAATATGGATTATTATAAGCTGAATATTTTGTACAACGATCGTTTACGTGTACACTGAAATAAAATAAAGTAAAAAACATTTTTAAAAACAAGCTTTCATGCTCTATAAAGAGGAAAATAAACGTTTGACACAATTTTTTATGGTATTATAAAAACTTGTAGAGAATTTCCTATTTAGATAAACAATATACAATTTAAGTTGACACTGATATTGGTACTTAATTCTAAAAAAAATGTTTTTATAAATCTCACGACAAGCTTTTATAATATCATAAGAAATTGTGTCATACGTTTATTTTCCTCTTTTTAGAGCATAAAAGCTTGTTTTTAAAACTTTTGTAAACTTTATTTTATTTTATATTTTTTCATTTTTTACATAATGTTCTGTATTCTACAAGTCAAGCTCTTTCATTTGATACCAATATTGCGAGAGTTATACAAAAATATGTAATCTGTCATTTTGTTGCGACGGGCATCTTGCATTTGATTTTTTTTCACAAAGTACTGTATTCTGCAACTCAAGCCTTTTCATTCGATAACCCATTTTGCGGGGGTTGTACAAAAATTAGTAATCCGCCATTTTGTTGCAGCGATCATTTGGGATTTACAATAATAATAATAATGCATAATTGCATTGTCATCGGAATTAAAGGTGTATAAAAAATGTTACCTCAATCTGTTGAAGATATCCGCTTCAAAATTGAGTTGCAAGATTGCACCCTAACAATAGTACATTGTGCACCAAGGGCCGTATAAAGGGGATCACTAACGAGAGTCTATTAGAAGGCCGACATTTAATGAGTCGGGTTTGTAATCCTGTTACTGCCCGTGATACACACAATATTTTTCATCACATTTGCGAGGAAAAACAAAAAAAAAAAACAAAAAAGCATTAGCAGACCGGTAGGATTTTTGATTGATTTTTATCCTACCAATCGCTGATTAGTGGCAGAGATAACGTTAAACAAAACCTACATAAAATTTCATGCCCGTAACAGCCTGCTACTACTTACAGCGAGACACTCGCGAATCTCGCGATGCAAAAGCCATGCAGTCGTTTGCATCGCGTCGCGAATAAATGCCGACAGTAGCTAGCTAACACGTCTAACTGCATTGAAACGAAAACGAAGCAAACGCACGTTTGCAAACGCAATACAGCTCCCCTAGGCAAGACGCATTTCGATAATCGCTAACGCAATCGCTAGAAGAAAAATGTATGCGATTTGACATAAGCCCTCGCTTAGCGCAATTGTCAAATCTCATACATTATCCATTTAGCGATTGCGTTAGCGATTATCGAAAGACATTTGTCTAGGGGGGCTGTTGCGGCAAAATGCGTGTAAAGAGCCTTATGCTGGCACCATTAAAGTAGCAAAATACTAACAGAAAGCATGACGAAAAATCTATACACGGTAGATATAATTATTATCAATGTTAGTTTTACCACAGAGTCAATAAATAAATCGATGAATAATACAGAGACACAACTTTACCTTTTACGATTTCGTGTAAAAAATTTCCCAGTTGCTCTCCCATGAACCTCGCGTAAGTCGAAGATCGGAAGTACTCGAGGCTTATCAACTTTCTACCATCGAGAGCCAAGGTCGTTATACCGGGCTGCTTCAGCAGTGCTGGAGCGATCCCCTGCACCATTACGCCGTCAGAGCTCTCCAAATATCCATGGATAAGAATAACAATCTCCTTTTCGTTCCTAATATATCTGCTCACCCTCTTCGGCGATGTTATATTGTACTTTACGTTACCATTTTTAGTGATATGGTCTATGTTTAAAGATTCATAGAGCGGCGCCACTTTTTTCTCTGCCATTTGCTCGTAAGTTAGCCCGAAGAAACTTTTGAACGTCTCGCCTAGAAAAAAATACAATACATCTTAAGAGGGTCGAGGATATTGTTCAGATAGTTGTTTGTTACTTTTTTCTTTGCAGTAAACAAGTAGGTCAGTGAATTAGTAAATTGTGTATGGATTTCTATAGATATATTAACGAATGAATAAGTAAAATTCGTGGTAAAATTGGAAATCCAAAGAACTTGAAAAACTAAGAAACAAAAATTATTTAAGCTATATCTACGCCAATTTAAAATTATTTTTATTAATATAGTCTTGCAAATCATTCATAGTCACTCAGTATGGAGATGACATTATCATCATCATCATTTCAGCCAAGGGTCGCCCACTGTTGGACATAGGCCTCCCACGAGGATCTCCATACCGATAGGTTCTGCGCCTCCCGCTTCCAGCGGCTTCCCGCGATCTTCACCAGATCGTCGGTCTACCTTGTGGGAGGCCTACCAACACTCCGCACTAAGCAATTTTGGTGGTTAAAAAAACCACAAAAATTGGGCCACCAGAATTAGTATTTACCAAAATAAAAAAAGTAAAAAAAACTTTTATGTATACAAGAACTACTATACCACCTATTTAAAAGTATATCGAAACTCTAAGCTTTCAAGTATGAATCATTAAACTGTCATTGACAAAAATATCATAAATGCGAAAACTGAAATAGCCAATATATTGTTTGAAACCATTGAGAAGCTTTTCTTACATTTTTGTCGGAAAAACGCAGCTACATAGCTCATGTGCCACTTCGCTAGGCGTGAGAGCTAGACTCAATGAAGTGAATGATACAGCTGTTAACTTTTAGATTTCAACTATTTCATTCCTATGAGGCTATGATACAATTTATTAAAATACCAAAATTTTAGATTTCGCCCGGACAGACCTATTTTACATTCCCAAGGGTGGAATGTCGCACTTTATGAAAATGATATTAATAAAATGTAGAAAAAACTATATCTAATACAAACAAAAGAAAAAAGTTCAAGGCATAGACTTAATATTGCGTAAAGCAATAAAAATATGAAGTAAAATGAATTGTGAAGACGCCACCAAGATTAGAAATGCGACATAAATGTTTTTTTAAATCTTTAATTAAATGCATTTCACTAAACTAAACATGGCTCCATATCACATAAGTAATCTATTACACTGAAAAAAATATATCATAGTGGTGTCTTTACAAAACACTATGATTTTCAGTAACGCCGCGGAAAAGAACCACCTAGGAAAATCACTGTTGGTAATTTGTTTGACGTTAATAAGTGCCTGTAAAGGACTATATTGATAAAGATTTTTGAGTTTGAGTTTGAAATTCACTGACAAAACTTGCATACAAATCACACACTGAATTTTGTTATAATTGTTGCAGATAGTTTAATGCCTTTAATTTCTCATTATAAATGCGCGTTTTTCATCCCTTACTTTTCGCTTCTTCGCAGACAGTGTTTTTTTTTTGGTTTAAAATTATGTGTTGAACACAATACGTAATTAATCTACTCAAACGTCCAGGAGACGCATTTTTGAAACAATGAAATTCAAATTCGCATTCGAAATCGTAAGATTCGCATACGAATATCCAAACTCACTATTTTTGAACATTCATTCCGTGAATTCTGCAACGAGCAGTCCTACCCACTCGTTTCTGATTTCTACTAGTAGAATATACGCAAAGTGTGTACATTCCGTTTTACTTGAGATTTGTCTGTTTTTTTTTATAATTAATGAGTTATTGCCATGATTATTGCGTATCAGATTTTATTTTTCTATGTATAGCGGTTTCTAATACCGCTACACACAGAAAAATGCGTACCGGACTTTACTTTTTCTGCTTGTAACGGTTTCTTATAATAGAGTTTGTTTTTAATGACAATACTGAATTCGAGTGATTCAAAAATCGTTAAAATTGGGAACAGTAGAAAAAATAATTTCGCACGTGAATTGTTTTCGTGTTCGAATTCAAGATTCATTTCTAATATTTCAAAAATGCGTCTCCAGACGACAGCTCTCACGTCGAACAACAAATGAAAGTCGACGACAATCGGCTACCGAACAAACACAGTTCGGGAATTTCCCGAATAATAGTGAGTGACAGAAAACTTTTATAATGTAATGAAATGACTTACAGCACTGAAGTCTTTTGAACCAGATAGTTTGAAGTCTTTGTCAATTAAGTAAATGAATGTGAAGGAGCTCAGAACGGTTTACCGAAACACTCTTCGCCGATGGGACGTTTCGCCGAAATCACTCTTCGTCGACGGTTGGTTCAACGAATGAATCCTTCGCCGATTGAACGATTCGCCGAAAACACTGTTCGCCGACCGTTCTGAGCTTAATGTGAAGTGTAATAAAGTAGCTAGAATATTTTAATTTATTTATTTGAGATACCATGGAAATTAATTAAAATGTAATTTTACCAAAACATACCAAAGGAAAATTTGGGTACGGTTGGTAGATAAGAAACATGTCGCGGGCTGCATGCAGCCCGCGGGGCATGGTTTGGACAGCCCTGGTCTAAACAATCCATTTTTAGATAATATCCTTACACTTTTTTGGAAAATCTTACATAAAATATTAATGAGATGGAAGAAGAGAGGTGATCTCGGTTACTAAGGTTCAGCATATGCTGGAGAAAAAAAAAATTCAATTTTATCGTTCATTCATTCATTCATTACAGCCCATATACGTCCCCACCGAGGGTTTCGAGCCTACCCTATGTTAGGGTAATTAGGCCTTAGTCAACCACGATGGCCCAGTGCGGATTGGTCGACTTCACATACATCATTGAATTTCTTCACAGATGTATGCAGGTTGCCTCACGATGTTTTCCTTCCACCGTAGGAGCGTCAGACAAATGTACATATGAAATTCGAAACAAAAAACACATTGGTACATGGCGGATCTCGAACCCCGACCCCCCGATTGGAAGGCAAGTGCCGAGTCCACAGCGCCACCGACGCTCTTTATCAATATCGTTACTATCAAGCCTATCAAGCAAACTCTGAAGAAGTACCTATAGGCGACGTCGAATAATATCCTACGGAATCTAAGTCAACCTTTCTTGGTCGAGATCAACCTTGCCTTATCGTTCAACGTACTATGCTCTAGCGTTCTAGTTCTACCACTAACTCGACCTTGGCCACCGTGATGAGAGATCGCCTAAATCCCCTATTAGGGGTGGCCCATGCCCAACAGTGTTTTGGCTGGAATAACCAGTAGTACGAGTAGTCAGAGGTGTTCCCCGTTGTGAATTGGAGGCTAATACAGTAGTAAAGTAGGTATATAAATTTAGCTGTGATGCTTAAATAAAAAAATTGCAGAGAAACAATAACAAGGAATGATTTGATTGTTTTTTTTACTGTTTAGTATTTCTAAATAACATAAGTGTTGCCTTCGATCTCCCAAAACATGAACAGTTTTCATCGGCGCTTGACTTAAGCAGTGCAGGAAAGACGGCCTTTCTGAATTTTGAATAATACTCGTATTTGCGGGCTAGGGTGCGCTTCTCTGAAAATTCTTATATATCAAAGGTATTATTAATTATTCTCGAGGCTCCAACAATAACGTTCTGGTCAGCCGCACCGTGTTTGCTCCCATTCTGTGCCTGACCACTAGTTAGGATTGCAACATTGTTAGTTTGAGACAAACACAACGGAAATTCTAACATTATTTGCTACGGCTTTTGTTCATGTATTAAATTGTTTCTTTAATACGTATAAAGGTATTTTTAAGAAACAGTTTATGAGAAACAAAGTAAATTATAAGAAAACATGAGAAAAAATAATAATTTGTTTTTTAATATGAAAGATGTCTTTAGACAAGACTTCGGAGTGATTGGATAATTTCAATCAATGAATTCTATGTTTTATCTACGGACCGATGAAGCTTGACCTATTCGTATTCCATTCAGAAAAAAATGTAATTCATTCAAACTGCTAGAATAAGTATTATATTTTCATCTCAATGTAAATTTTAAAATATGTTTAGGCGTACAGTTATATTTTGGGTTTGAAACATTAACTTAAAATAATAAAGGTCCAGTGACTATCTAGGTCAGAAATTGGCTCTTGATTATTATTGACTAACGACCAACAGACTATCACGAAACTGTACAAGAATGCAATCACAGCAAAACGTAAGTGTCGGGTGAAATATTCACCTGCTAACCGGTCTCATGAGACCGGTGTGATCTCACGCTATGTAATAATTGATAAATCACGAAAGGAAATTTATCAATTATCAAATTGCTTTTTACAGAATGAAAAGTATACGTTGATTGTGAAATATACATTATTTTTTGTGTAAATTTCGCTCCGTAGCGCGCTCGCGAGCTACGGATCTCGTCTCTGCGTCTCTGCGTGAGTCAGCGGCTCGCGCTCGTGACGACAATTATAGACAGCGTCCGTTGTAAATACATTGCGCGTAGTAAATAAAAAACTTTTATTTGTTAATAAGTACTAATTTTTTTCTTTGATGTTTCTTTCGACGAAAATCAATAAAGAATGTCCCATATACTTTGGTATAAAAACCCCGAAAAAATAATTGTCACTTTGAACTTAAATATCTCGGTAACTATTAATTTCCCAGGTTTGGTCTAGAAGACAAAAATGATATTGACGATTGGATTGCGGCTTTTTGTTCGATCTTTTTACACACTTCGGTAACTTGTTCACGTATCCATAAATTAGAATTTTGCTGGCGGGGGACACACTTGACTGTAACAAAACTTACTAAGCTAACTTAGCAAGCGGATCGCTGATTCGAAAAATACTGTTCACAAACGCACAGTACAGTACGCCAACGACACCTCTCACTTCAGTCAGCGTGGGATAGGCGAGAAAAAAAAATACTATTCATGTTAGGGGAGGTACCCCAAAAACTTTTTTAATCAAAAATTTTTTAACAACTATGTAAGTGTGATTAATATGCCCAAATACATGCCAAATAACAGCTTTCTTGTACTACTCGTAAGAGCCATTACGCTAAACCGCGGACAAACAGACAGACATGACGTAGGATCCCTGTTGATTACGGAACCCTAAAAATAAAAAAGAAATCACAGCACGAAATCAAAGTTGACGGAGAAACAAAACATGGGGATAACCCCCGAGCTATCGGAAATTTATTAAAGAAACATTCATCGTTTCAAAAACGTAAACGGCCGGAAGCTACGAAATACGAGTTGCGGAAAGATAATAAGTACCTATGTTGTCCTCCTTCTACACGAGTGAATACATTTTTTGGAAATTTCCCAATAATTTGATATGATTTTATTACAGTCTCTCATAAACGATCTGGCATCCCACGTTCCAGCTTGGGTTCGTGGAAGGATTAATGAAATACTTTACAAGATCAACTAAAAGCGGCTAACAACAATATTTCCGGCTATTAGCGGTTTACTGTAGAGCTTCGAAGTTTCAACTAAATATAGTTACTTTATAGAGTGATTCTAAAGATCAGAGGGGTTAGACAAGTGGCGATCGTTTCATAGCAAAACGATGACTAAATTTGTCTCGTCTCTGATAACATATTAACAAATTCCCAGCCAACGTAAGGATTAGCAAACGCAGTGTCGAATTGTTCTTTATGTAAGAAAACAACATAATTATTGGTTATCTGAGTACTCCAAAATGAAGAATGGAAAAGAAATGGTAACATATAATATGATTTAATATTACATTGTTACCCCAGGGGTGAAAGTAACTTATTTAGTCCCGAGACGGGGTTTGTGCGAGGGATTAAATAAGTCTTTAACCCGAGTTAAACACTGTGCTTTTCATTGCGAATACAAAGAAAGTAAAAACATCAATTACTAATGAAAAAATGAGTAATTTTATTTTACACTAGCTGTGCCTGCGAACTACGTTTCGCTATAATAATTGTCAAAAATAATCAGCTATAAAGGTGTAAATAAATAAAAAATAGTCTACGACCTATCCTCAGACCTACCAAAAGTACACAAAAAAAAATCATAAAAATCGATTAAGCCGTTTCTGAGGAGTTCGATAACAAACATTATGACACGAGAATTTTATATATTAAGATAAATCAACAACTTCCACTTTAGCCTCTTCTCTTATGAAATCAGGCGTTAAATTCATATCTGAATCAGGTGAACTCATTGTGTTATTATTATAAATCTCTGCTATACGAAAGTATAAACAAAACCATACAACTTGAAAAAACAAATGAAGATCGGATTGCCGCTTTCTCGCTTATTTTGTTTTTTTTTCTGGCCGGCCAGCTATTCAGACATTATTTTTCATTTTTGAAAAAATGGTAAATATTTTTCCCAAATCTATGGTATGTTAAAGAATAATATAGTAATTTAAAAAAATATATTCTTTAATTTATACTTAACTTTATGTTATTTCAATTTTACACCGAGCTGTAATTGAGTGGCTGTATAGAAAGTTGGAATATGGTTCATCTAAAAAAAATGAAAATAGAATTTTTATGTTCTTAATTTCACATTTCTTTTTTATAATTTGACAACTGTCAGTTGAAAGCGATTCTCCCTAGGGCTGAAAAGTATTACTTTCATCCTGCTCCTCAGGCAACTTCAGACCCACTTTCCGAGTATGAGTAATGGAAATTAATATTTGATTTTCATTTTGGTGGTTTAATTTTTCATTTTATTCAACTGTAAAAAGGTTCCAAGTTTTCCTATCGTAAGAGTACTTACATCGATCTGAGCCTGCCGCTACTATCGGATGGATGACGGGCAAGGCTGCCTCCATGATGGATGTGACACTAAACTTGGCACCCTTCTGAGGCGCAGACACCGACCACACGCCGTGGATAGCTAACATCAAGCATATCACTTCTGTGTTTGGAACTGGAAACGATAAATTCAAAATTGGAATACATCCACTGTTATTATTTGTCAGGTGCAAGAACGCAGCTCGGTTTGTTTTCATTGTACCAAAGTTTATCAGAAGTTTGCTATTCTTTTCGTTGATCACTATACTTTTCAGTGTTTTATACTCCTACTAGCTTTATATTTGAAACCACCATCATTGTCCACGATTAACTTACGTCGAGTTAAATAGAAAGCAATAATCTAAACCAATTCTCATATGGAGGACATTAAGCATTATTAGTGGATAATTCGTGTAAAATTTCACCTTTAATTACAGCAAAATACCGTCCAAATTTTAATAACATTACTTTGTAACATCGAATCACATAAAAACAATGCTTTAAGCAATATTTATTATATTGTTCTGGTGAAATCATTAAAATTAAAATGAATATTTACAGTAAATTACTTACGTACTGTCATTTTACTTCCCATCGTTCCGTGTAATAGCGGTACAACCTCGGAGAGAGGATGAATTAGTATAATGCGACCACTTAATCTTTCAACCACGTACATTTTTATAGCTATTGAAAGCTAATAATGTTATACATATGTCACTTCAATGTTTTCTAAATCGCCAAGGTACTGGGCTTATCTATAAGTAATTAGCGGGAGACAAAAAATTAGACCTTCCCAGTTTTCGCCTGTTCCTCTCGCGAATGCCCCCCTAATTTCCAAACAGGAGTTGACAACTTGTTTTTCATTTTACTTACTTGTATTTGTATACATCTCAATTATGGTTGAGGTGTAGGTATTTAATGCAATCGATAAATAGTTAATTCTTTTACATTAGGGATAAATAGTAAGTTTAAATTAGGTTATTGTTGATGAGATTTTTGTGTTTTATTTGACGTTAATAATGCATGTAAACGTGAAATTGTATTACCGAGATTGACTGAACCATCCTACACTTGGGATAAAGAATTTTTATCCTAATAATATTAGGATATAAATTCCTCAAAAACTGATTTGTATGTTTAAGAAATTGAATAATAAAAATACTTTGGTATATTTTATTTTATGAATAATATATAAATTAGAAGAATATATAATTAAGCTGATTTAAATGAAAACTGTGTATTAGAATAAAGACTATTGAACTTATCCAAGGAACAATTTAATTTTCTTGACCTAATTTTGAATTTTACTCTATCTTTGATATACTCGTAGTAGTAGGCCAATTTATTACAATTTGGCGTAAACGTAATATTCTGGGTTTGAATTTGATACGCTCATTCGGACTTAAACATTTTTAGAGTTTATTGTTTTTATTTTATCTAATGTTCTCAGTGTCTGTACTTGAACTAAATATAGTAGATACCTATACAAAGATACGATCTTGTCAACAGCCGCTGTCCCATGTTTTGTTCCGCCACACTTGTTTTTATTTATGATGCAATTGATCGTATCGTTTTAACTGGGGTTCACATTTTGTCTAAATGGAAAGCAATTCATTTTTTAAATGTTTATTTTGAAATACTCGTAGGTAAGAAAATTAAAACACTATACTTTTGTAAAAAAAATACCTTACTATTGTTTTTTTACATTGACATGGAAGCATTTGGCCTTTATCCTACTTGACGGTAAGTGAAAATAAGGCTGAAGGTGGAACACAGTACTCAACAGTTGAGGAACTGGCTATCTTAGCTCTTAATGTCGGAACCTACCAATGCTTCTAACATTGTTGCTATGGCGACAAACGTAGGCAACTGTAAACCATTGATTTACCACCAAACGTAGATAGAGCACTTCATACAAAAACGCGCTTGAAATCTGTCACCTAATCGACTATACATTTGTACGCTGTTAAATAGGTAGTTGAATATGCACACCCGAATTAAAATTACCATAAAGAAAGTACCGTATTTATCGAATTCAACCTTATTCTTTATTATTACGGCAACTATTTGAAGTACAACCGTGTGCAGTTACATCATTTCATACCTAGCCACATTAAATTTGACGTTTTAGTAATTGCTACAAGAAAATATCAACTTTATACTCTCAAACATAATGCTCAAAATTGCTTATCGCGTTGTCGCTCCAACGCATTGAAAAGAACTGCACGAGGCCCGATTGGGCAGTTCTTCACCGGCCCACTTTTCGAACGTTCATGCGTTATCTACGTTTGGTAGTAAATCAATGCTGTAAACGATCAAACATGATTGTCAAACTTGCTTGAAAAACTTCATGTTTTCATCAAACACGACGTCAATCCAGATACTTTCAAACACATCAAACACGTAGTTCGTTTGTCAAACGCGTCAAACACAGCCCTACACGAACAAACAAGTTTGTCAGACACGTAAAATTGACAAACATGTTTGATCGTTTACAGGGTCCTTTAGACGGTAGTAGCTAGCCAGTCGGACTCAGAAGCTCTACCACCAATCAAACCGAGCAGAAAAACTTCCCGGGACCTCCCGATCAACACCCGGTGGTCTCAACTACTAGACCACGGAGGCGGATATATAAAAAAAATATTGTGTACAGTAGAGACTGGCTGGTGTTCATACAATTTGTAGATCATTATTTTGTACTTTTTATAGAACTTTCAATTTTGATACCTTTATTTATGTCAATAAAAAAGATAGATAGATAGATAGAAACACTTTATTTTGCACAATTTCTTACAGGCTACAACACAATACATACACGAACATAAATATATAATAAACTCATATACCTAATAAGTAATAATAATATAATAAGGAGAATTTAATAGATATATAAATACATATTCTTATATTTTATTGGTTTATACGCGTTTTCATCATCAGTTCACGCTCGTAGTGGGTATCCTGTAATTGTTTCTTGGAAAAATATTTTATGACTATTTGTATGTCCCTGTACTGGCCACGAGTATACTGCTTGGAAAACAATGGCGCGCGGCTAACGAGTTCACGTGGATCCCCTAGGGGATCGGGCTAGGGGATCCTGGTGGCCTAACTTGCTAAAACTATTACACTTTATTTTTCTTTATATGACGTTTTTTATTGTGCCAGTTTGATATAAGAAAAAAATATTACCTCTAATATTTTGTTGTGGGCTAAAAATTCAATTCTAAGTATTTCAGTTATAAAAAAACCGGCATAGTGCGGATTGGACTTGCGCACATATTAAAATTTTTTGATATTTTTCAACACACTAGCTCGTAAATCGGATCTAATTTTAATCGGTTTTAAATACATAAAGCAGCTCATAAAACACGCGTGTACGAGTATTATAGCCGAGGCACGCATCGCAGAGTCCGGCGAGTTCAGTTATAAAAAAACCGGCATCGTATTGAACTTGCGCACCAAGGGTTTCATAAAAACTTATTTAATTAATGTCCCTAACTACATATTCACATTTTTTTGATATGTTTCAACACACTTGCTCGTAAAGCGGATCTAATTTTACCGGTTTTAAATACATAAAGCAGCTCATAAAACACGCGTGTATTATAGCCGAGGCACGCATCACAGAGTCCGGCAATGCTATACCTGCCGGCCGGGCCAGTAATGTACTAAATTTTTAAAAGCTAGAGGTAATATAAAAGACATCAACGAACTACATGATTTTTCAAACGATTATTTTCATACCATTATTTAGTTTTGTCTACAAATTGACAATGATTTGTGTTATTTCTTTTAAAAATTTAGTTTATTAAGTATTTTTCACACAAAACAGAAAACATTATATCCTCCCTGCAGCAGTAAGGACATAACATAGTTACTGTTAAGCATAATATATCCTGCGGTAACACAAGCAGCAGAGGAATATCATAGGCACTGTTAAGCATAATAATATGTCCCCCTGCGGTAACACAAGCAAGCAGAACTTTATTGTTGACATTATTTTAATACTAATACATATATGTAAACTGTTTAAATAATATCTGTAAGTTTTTCTCTGCATTATCTAGTTATACCATAACGTTTCAGCCTTTAAGATTATATAATGACGTCACAGACGCAAAATATTTCTTTTGTGCGTAAAATGTTCATTTCTCTAAAGGTTAAATGCGCAATTTTAGCGAGCGTTAAATGGGTTGTTGGTAATTGTCTTAAAATTTGCTCTTATTGATGTTAGGGACGCGTTTATTAGTTTTCACTTTGGTTGTAATGGCTCGCCCTTATTTTCCCAACAGCCTTGTTATTCCTTTATTTTCACTGGCATGCACAACCTGTCATGCCACGAATAAGACATGTATATAGAGCTGTATCCGAATCTCAGGATAGCATCCAATTTGTGGCTACAAAAATGTATCGAATCACCATGGTATCCTTAGTACGCAGGCATCATCATCATCAGCATTTCAGCCAAACGACGCTCACTGTTGCATAAAGACCTCCCCCAAGGGTCTTCACATCGACTGATTCTGTGCTTCGCGCATCCAGCAGCGTCTCGCGACCTTCCCCAGATCGCCGGTACACCTTGTGAAGGGCCTACCAATGCTGTATTTCTCGTACCAACGCTGCGTCTGCGCATTCGTCTGCGTCTGGACGTCGCCACTCGTGGACCTTTCTGACCCAGCGCGTCAGTCCTGCGAGCGATATGTTCTGCCTACTGCCACTTAAGCTACGCAGTTCTTTGGGCTATGTAGGTGACTTTATAACTCTTCTACGGATCTCATCATTTGTGATTCCAACACGCAGAGAAACCCAAAGCATAGCTCTCCATTGGCGTTTGAGTGAACTTGAACCTTTTTATGACGGCTAGTAAGAGCCCACGTCTCAGTTTCATATTCCATCGTTACTGGAAACACGCACGAATTGAAGACTTTCGACTTCGACTAACATTACTGTATTTCGACGGTTAGAGGTATGATACTGTGTACTGACAGTATGACACTGTGGACATTTCTTTTTGCGGTACTAAACCTTTCGGCAATTCTTACCTTATGCGTGTCGCTAAGGAATGGAACTCTTTGCTTTCATCGGTGTTCCCAGATCATTAAAATTTAGGTATCTTTAGAAAAGGGGAATTAGCATTCTAGGTAAGCGCGCGTCATCATAGACCCAGTCTCGCCTACTATCAAGCGATTCTAGGTCAAACTCAAAACAAATAAAAAATACATCTCTTCGAAGACGTATAATTGCAGTAAACTCTCTTACAAAATCTACAGGAATAGAAGGAGCAGTGACACGTGTATTGTAAACTGTCATCGCACGGCTTACATTCTTATAATGCAACTAAAAATTAGTGGTACCCGATGTATACTATAGACCCACTAATTGCAAAATTATGTGATAATCTAGCAAATTGCAGGAACTACCAAATTATCGGATGCATGTCGTGTGTAATTTGAAACATAATTTGGTGAAAAAATGACAACGTATTCGTAATGACCCGATAATTGACATTTATTAGCAGAAATTTGTCATTTGTGAATATCCTTCAAATTGTATTCAAATTTCTGATACAATTAGCTATTTCATGGTTCTGGTTCTGATATAATAACAAAATTTAGCATATTATTTGAAAAGCAAACAAACAAGCAAATATTATAAAAAAGAAATGAAAGAATCCGTTGTGGTGTTATTTTTTACTATATATTTTGACCTTTTGTAAAAGTTAATTAGTAATCTCTTTTATTAAGGCCTAATAAATTTAGATTCCTACCACGCTACTTATACAAGTTTATTTTTTAGTTATGACAAAAATTTTGTGTGCTTGTTCAGACAGGTTCGACGCATATGACCAAAAACGCAAAAGGCCAATAGACGCATTTGGCCAGATACGCAGATGGCCAAAATTGCAATACGCGATTGACCAAAAATTAAGTAGTACGCGATTGTCCAAAACTGCAATAGGTACGCGATTAACTAAATCTAATCACCTAGTACCCTTTATGTAAATTTTAGTGTTGGTACACTTGTTAGTTTGGCGAGTTATTAGTGTAATTTATTATGATATTTACTGTGGTAAATTAAAACGACATAATTGACTTTATATTTGTTCAAATCAGATTGCATTGCACTTGAGAATCATTGGCTACTTTATAAGAACATGGTCGTTCTACGATATTTTTAGTCAAGGAAAACGTCTTTTTATATTAATTGTTTGAATTATATTTTTACAATGGAGTCAGAAGAAGAAGTTCTTATTCCTACAACAAATGAAAGATACAAATTCAGCCAATATGCATTTTTAACTATTTACTTAACTATGTATGTATGTATGTAGCCTTTATATATCATAAAACTTATGACTTAGCTTTGGTTAGCACTAGTGAGACTACCATTAGAGGGATAGGGGTTCTCTGACAACCATTTGTTTGTTATAATCGACAACCTCGTGATCCTTTGCCGTGCTGGAAAAAGCAATGAGGCGTCTAATGGCGTCACCCTCCTTCAAATCCCGGTAGTAATAGGTGCAGGTCACCGTGTGCTTTGCTATCGCGACGACCGCTTGAGGGACGCTGTCGTGAACTGGGTTTTTTGATTCCGTTCCTCTGAGCACAACCACGTGGTCGTACGTTAGCCCCTGTGCTTCATGGAACGTGAGCAGCCTTGACTTTACTCCAGTGCCAAATCCACCCCTCCTGTGAATGAATGAATAAACTTTTATTTGACACAAAAGTATTAGAGTTGCAACTTCGTAGTCTCGCCCCAGAAGCCATTCTGCATGTCAAGGACCTCTGTACTTGCTGGGATGTATAATGGTTCCAAAATTAAGAAGGAGAGCCTCATCCACCAGAAGACGTTTTGAATCTCTTGCCCCATTGATCAGGACCAAGGCAATTGTTCTTATTTTCCCTTTTGCGACCGCCCCTAGAAGACTCCGTCGTGACTTCGTCCGACAGCTCTTTTGCCGTTTCGAGTGTGTTGGTGATGATCAAATCTTCCTTAATTTTGAAATTTTTGAGGAGTCACGTGGTCTAACTTTTAACTTTAACACATTATTATTTTGCGTTTTTGACCTTTCGCTTATTTGGTCATTCATATAAATATGTTTTTAAAGGAGTAAAAGGCTAAATGATCTTTTGCGTTTTTGGCCTTTTGCAGATTTGGTCATTTGCGAAAATATTTTTTTTAATACGCAAAAGGCCAAATGGTCATTTGCGTTTTTGGCCAAATGCGTCGAACCCGTTCAGACAAGCAAACTGAACAACTTTCACTATGGGACCAACTTCGAAATCGTAAAAAAAATCAGCTGTTCCATACAAATGTTCAACATTCACTGAACCTAAATGTATGGAACAGCTGATTTTTTTTGCGATTTCAAAGTTGGTGCCATAGTGAAAGTTGTTGAGTTTGCTTGTCTGAACAAGCACACAAAATTTTTGTCATAATTAAAAAATATCCTTGTATAATTTGTAATTTGTTGCGGCTAAGCAAAGTTTGCTTAGGCGTCACCTGAAACCTTTCATGTCTATATTTTCATTGAAAAATATAATAATTTTAACAATATGTTATTTCGCATTTCTAGAGAAATAGATTCTTTACAGCAATTGGAAGCATAATTACCGAGAAAAGCTTTATTACTTCTATAATGTTATGATTTTCATTTACCGATCGTACACACGCATAATAAACGTTAATTAAACAGTAAATTAACTAAACACGGGGTTAACTTTTAATTGAGGTTCAAACATAATGTAGGTATAATGAAATTAATTACCCACATATTTGAAATCAAAAGGATAACGTAATTGCTGTGTTGGAAGTGGACTAAAAACCATTTAACGAAGTAATTGCTTTCTTTGTCTTAGACTCGTATTTACATACAATAATCATGGTCAACGTGGCCAGAACGTTCCACGTAGGGAACCAAGATTTTGTTTCCCTTTACCTTTTGGTTGCTTTGAAAACAGAAATATTATAATGTTAGCTAAACGAACCTTGTTTCTGGGTTCAATTTTGTCCGAAAAAACATTTGATGTCTTGTGTGTTCGTCTGACCGTCTGCCATAGCCAATTTGCTAAGAATCCATTGCACTGATATATTGATATTGATATATAAATTTCACTCAAAGGAAACATTCCAATTATTTATTAAAGAAACAAAACTGCATTCAAAGATTTTTAAAAATACGCTTCCCGTTCTATTAATGTAAGTTTAAAATTTCATGGTTTTTCTTTATTTTAATTTACCATGTTTGTTAGAGAGATTTGATCCTTATGATTGACTCTATTGATTAATACTATAAAAGTATAGGATGTTATTTTTTCTAATTTTAGCCGGTTCGATTTCTTTGCAGTTTTTTCTTTTCAAAAATAAAGGAATGTTTGAGTCGAATTTGCTACCTCCATTGTTTAGAGTACCTACTTTCCCTCCAGGTGGCATTAAAAAATTCCAGTCTGTATAGGTACATTGAAATTTGATATAAACATTTCTTCACTTTTCATAAATAAAAAAATATTTAAATGGTACCATGTGACATAAGAAATCTCATATAAAAGGCTTTCTGAAAGAATAATGTCTGTGTTGTACATGTATCTTGTAAGTTTTATATATTTTTTTTAATATATTTTTTTATAATTATACCTATTAATTATTTCAAAATAAATACTTTCAAAGTTATTTAAGGAAATATATGAAAATTGAACCCAAAAATTACCCACATTCATCTCGGAAACTTCTACCCAAGTCTATTTTTTTTAAAGAAATACAGAACACAGTCCATGCACAGTCCTTTTCTTTTCTATAGAGACTATTAGAGACATATTAGAAGTTTATGGCCATGGTAATAATATTTTCTGTCTACATAACATAAAAGTCATGAATGAATGCCACTTAATTGAAAAAGTTTTAGCACAATGAAAATAAACTCAATATATTATACGAGTATGTGCGTAACCGGACCTGTGCGCGAGACAGCTTTATAGATAGAAGTTTGGCAAAGTTTATATGGAGCTGGATAAGAGTCATGCCAGGTCGGCATCGCCCATGTCAGACACCTCCACGTGGTGCACCCTGGGCAACCCGGCAGATTCTCTGCCGCGGGCTAATAGTCTGACGAGAGGACCCCCATGTAGGGGGGGGGGGGGGGGCGTGGGATGGCCGGGCTTAGCCCGGCGGACCACTTCGTGTAGCCACCCGCTTCATGCGGAGAAGGGCGAAGTCCCCTCTTCTTATATTAAGAAGAGGTGTGGCTCTCGCTGGAAGCCGATTCCGGCGGCTACCTCCAGTGGTAGGGAGCTTCTCGCCGTAGCGCTTCGCGCCCGTTGGGAATTTCCCCGAGCTTCGGCTCACCCGCGCGGCGGTGGATCCAGTGGGATCTGCCGTCGGGCAACCCGTTACCCACACTGAGCGGGCCGGGGGCCCGGCACACTGAGCGTCGGACCGCGTGGAAGACAACCACAATAAAAAACCAATTTCGGCGCAATTCTGTGCCGCTTCACAAAGTAGCAGAGCCAGATGGGGAGTCCGGCAACGGACGTGTCACAGGCAGGGGGTCAGCGGGAATAAGGTCTGGCTGTTGTCCCCTTCCCCCTGTCTTGTGACGGACGGAGAGCTGCTGGGGGGGTTTTTAGTGGGTAGGGCCGGGCCGTGTACGGTCTGGGGAGTCCCACATATCCTCGTGGTTTGGCTCGAATGCGCCAATGCATTTTCCCCCCTCCCAAAAAAAAAAGGTCGGCATCGCCCGTGTCGATATGTTTAACAAAACAATGAAACTTTCCCTTTTGTATGAAAACCTAAATTATCCCAATTTCTCTCA
Source organism: Schoenobius gigantellus (assembly GCA_963935595.1). Lineage (NCBI taxonomy): Eukaryota > Metazoa > Arthropoda > Insecta > Lepidoptera > Crambidae > Schoenobius > Schoenobius gigantellus. The sequence goes on along the minus strand of OZ012556.1, from coordinate 9,391,474 downwards.
ATATATACGACCCGGTTTCCACCATCTGCAAAGTTGTCGCCCCAAGAGTGCATGTGTCTTAAATGCACCTGCACTTTCACCCTACAGCATTTTTTCCATAATTCATTTACCGCCCGTGCTGCCCAACTGTGGAACAGACCGCCAGCTAATTTACGAGAGAGTCGAGCTATTCCAACTTTCAAATTAAAACTAAAAGGCCGTCTTCTTATCAACTTTTCAAAAATGTTATTATATTTATTTGTACTTAGAGATATTCTTTCGTTTAGATCGTTGTATGGTTTTGTTTTCTTATGGCAACCTATTGGTACAAAGGACCTTCATTAGCTGCCGCCATCCTTCTCTATCTTGGGCCTCGCGATTTACGGCACTCCAACCCAGCTTTCAATTCAGCGTCAACGGTATGCTGCTACGTGTGCACTTGCCGACCAGGGGGCCAATCGCGCTAATTTACAGTTAGAACAGACCGCTAAAACTCAATTCCAAACCAGTTCAATTACAATTCAACTTGGACAAAATTGGTAGCGCGCTAATTTCTACATGAGAGCTGCACCGCAAGCGAAGCTGGATCGCGTAAGGAACTCTAGAGATAACAGAGAGAGAGAGAGAGTGAGAGAGAGAACAGAAAAACACAACACTGAAAAAGCCAAAGTTGACACCAAAAAAAGTAGCGTCGTGCATGAACTTTGTATTTTGATAGCGGTTGCGTTCCAACTTTAATCGAATCGCGTTCCACTCTCCTGTCAAATTATTACCGCGATACGAAATGTCATAAAAGCTGTAGTTCAGTCGTAGTTCAATTCCAATGCAACCGCATTTATTTATCGCGCTTGGCCTCCAGGCCTCCTCGAACCACAAGTACTCGTACTCCACAAAGTATGCCAGATTTGTGGTGTTTCTCTCAGATCGTAGCAATGTGAGCCCAATAATCCACTTCCACTTACGGTGAGCGATTTCATGAATGATTGGCACGCATCGTTTATTTTACTTTATTATTATATGTATAGCGTCCTATTATTATTCCTTATTATTTTATAAATGCTGAAAATCATCTTCCTTAAAAAAGACAACCCCCACTGCGAAGTCCGATCGTTGAGTGTGGGATTCCGATTGGTTCCGATTCCGATTCCGATTCCGATTGAGTCCGATTGGTTAATAGTCCCGAATCAACACAAGCTCAATTTGCCGGCCTATTAAGCTAAGTAGCTGCAATATCCATTGAAAAAAATACTCCAATGTAGAACCTAGCTACAAACACACATTATTATAAACATACTCGTACATCCAAGGCTAGAACTGGTATTTGAGCAAGCTGAGAATTAGCCCCTGCTATGATTATGACAGCTGGTAGTTACTAATGATGACACGCATAGAATATTGGCAGAGTGTTACCCAGTGTGGTATAATTTACACTTAGTCGCAAGTAGTAATTGGATATCATCAAGTACAGCGACTAAAACAAGATAACAGTCATATATGTTCATAACCATGAAAATAATAAGACAGATAGGTGTGTAGAAAATTGTACACAACATTGTAAGGTGTTATGTTACTGTTAGGTTAAAGTCAGTTCCTCAGTTGTTGAGGAGACTAGGTGAAGCTTCGGCCTTATCATCACCTTCCATCAGGTGATATGAAGGGCAAGAGCTTCCTGTCGTATGTAAAAAAAGTAATCCGTTTGTCCGTCGTCTGTCTGTTAAGACCCTTTTTCTCGGAAAGGCGTAAAGATATGAAACTGAAATTTATATCAAATACGCGAGTTTATAGTCTTTTAGCTGTAAAAAAAACAAGTTTGTAAGTCAATACAATCAAAAGATATGACCGGTTATTTATTTTTATTTTTTTTATGTAGGACCCGGCAAATGACCTCCTCCCGCCTGATGTTAAGCGGTGAAAGAGGCCCAAATGAGTTGACAGATAGAGTAGGGACGACATCGACTATCCTACCTACCCGCCCCTTGCCGGCCCAAAAGATGCTTTTTCACGCTTCTTTTGAAGGAACCCATGTTGTAGGATGGAGGAAACATATATCGCATAATTTCGCATATTTTGCGATTTCACAAGGTACCTAATCAAAACCCCGCTTTCCTCGTGGACCAAGTATCCCTGCGTTCCGTAAAACGATAAAAGTGATAATATCGCGAATCCGACCAAAGTCACAACATAACCTACTGATTCAATAGCCCTTATATTTTGTGACGATTTAATTTGGTCGGATTCGCGATATTATCGCTTTTATCGCAATTCGGAACGCACCATATGTTTGCACAATGCACAACTAGTTGCGCCAATGAGAATTTCTTTGTTAAATCTTTCCCATAGGCACAACTTTATCTTATTACAAAACCTGATTAAACCTGGTGGGTTTTTATCTAAGAAAAAATCGCCGTGAACACAAGACTCTGCGCCGACATCTATCTATCTATTATAAAAAGGAGAAGTTACCATCTATAGACAGTCGTAACCGCTAATGGTAGAAACGTGAAATTTGGACAGTTGTTTTAATTCAAAATGCGGACGCACACTAAGACGGGATTTTAAAAAATGTTAACCCTAAAGTGATGAAATAGGGGTTGCAAGTTTGTATGGATTTTTTTTAAAATTAGCAACGATTTTGATAAAACTTGAGATTCATACTCTTAAAAACATTTCAATGAACGTGTGTCATGGTTTATCTAAAATTCACCCCCTTAGGGTGGAAAATAAGAGTTGAAAGTTTCTATGGAAAATATCTAAAATCTGCTCCAATTTCTATGAAATTTATTATCCGAACCCCTAAATATAAATAACAGTCTTCTATATAATAGGCTACAAAATTATTTTTCCTACGGGAAAATATAAAATTCCCACGGGAAAACAATAATAAAGCGAGCGAAGCCGCGAGCGGAAAGCTAGTTCATTTACAAAGGAGCGATGGATGGGCTGCGACTGTCAAATTGTAAGCGATCGCGATAGATTTTTTCTTAAACAATAACCCCCTTGGTCCAAAGTTACTCTTCGTTTAAGCCTAGTGCGCTTTCACTTGTGTTATCAAAGATAGCGTCAGGTTAAAACCGGAACTAAGTTTAAACCATGTTTTGTAATAAGACGGATAGGGTCTTCTAATACTTCCCGCAATGCCTTAAAGCAAATGTATAGGATAAAATCTGAAAACCCTAAATATGTAGTTTGGAATTTAGATATGAGCTTGTACGGGACCCACGGTGTGCGAGTCCAACTCGCACTTGAAAGGTTTTTTAAATGATTCTATGTAGGTATTGTTTTCTGTCGTCGTCCAATGATTCGACGACATACCAGTAACCCTAGCACGAACCGCTCCAGTTATAGTATAGAAGAATAGTATTTACTTACTATGAGATATTAAATGGACAGTTAGAAACACTATTGTAAGGCTATCGTGAGCTCGTATTACGATGCCTCGTAACGTAACGATAGTTCTCTTACCGAATATTTTACAAATAATCGGTGAGAGATACGTATATTACGAATACGATAGCTAGCTGTCAAATAAAACGATACGACATGTCAAAGTGAGTTCGTGCTGACGATTCTCATACTTTAGCTCTCGTTCCTTGAACGACCGTAACGGCGCTGCTATAGTTTTCATACAAATAGTACGACTACGATAACCATTACTATAGTGGTTCGTGCTTGGGGCACAGTGTTCGACACAGACTTCTTGGATTAACTAGCTATAGCCACATCTCGAACAAAACTTACAGAGTTATTAATTTCAAGCAGGAGCAAGGAATCTAAACAACTTTTAGGTTTACATTTAGGGCTCAGTGGATGTTGAATATTTGTATGGAATAGAAGATTTTTTTCGTGATTTAAAAAAAGTAAAAGTAATTCAGTTTTCTTGTCTGAACAAGAACACAAAGTTTGGCTCTTGCATAAAAATTAACAGAGTATGTTTTGTTTGCTGTGTAAAAAATAATTTTGCATGAATTTGTAGAAGAGAAAATATAAAATACTAGCCTTATTTTACGCAGCTTCGCCCGCGTTGCTTTTGTTTTCCCATGGGAATTTAATATGTTCCCGTAGGAAAAAAAATTGAAGCGTGTGTTAATCAGGGATAATGTAGCATTTTAATGGTGAAAGAATTTTTGAAATAGGTGCAGTAGTTTTTTAATTTATTCGTTACATACACATACATACAAATCTTTCCTCTTTATAATAATAGTGTAGAATACTATTAAAAAAGCTAAATCATCGAAACAAACCAACAATTAAGTCAACCGCATAAATTGGAACAAGGTAATACTTATTCCTTTTTTGTACCAGAACCACTTTCCTTAGATATAGCTCATTTTTTTCTGCTTTGCCACTTACTATCACGTCATATGTCACTGCAAGGCCTCTGCAGGAAACGAAATCACTGTACATAATAACCAGGACATCTATCGCGCGCTCGTTTGCCGCTATCAAGGAGGATGATATGCGAATTTGCAATTCATGAGATATATTCTTTCTACAGTACCAGTACAGCGTCCTATACTCTTGTGTATACCTAATACCTGTGCTAAAATAATTGCTATAAAACTTGATTTTAGCATCATAATATCATATTGAAGCGAAAGTACGTCTTATTGTTATTTTAATTAAAAATTTGCTTCTACTTCAAGAATAACCCCGTATACATAATCAACATTCTAACCTTGAAATAAGCATGGGACACTTTCTTTAGCAATAGCTGTAGGTACTATTCTCTTGCTCGCAGGATAATGATCCTCTTCAGTATTGGATATCCAAAACCAGAGATTACTAATTGTATTTTATCTTGCAATAATTATAATGACTATGTAACAAAATCAATACTGTAAATGGCGATTTAAAAGAAGAAATAAAAAATTAGACCTTCCGAGTTTCCTGCCTGTTCTTCTCTAAAAGGCTCTCCCAATTTTGGAACAGGTGTAGAGTCAACTTTTTTCCTACTTGTATTTGCAGACATCTCGATTATATTCAGAATGTATGCACGTACAAGTGTAAATAAATATGTTTCCTATCTTTAAATTAGATTATTTTGCTTTGTTTTGACGTCAATGACCTGTAAAGATCTATGTTGAATAAAGATTTTTGAATTTTTTGGACTACCGGAGGACTCGCAGCCGGAGCAATTGTAAATTTACTGTGAAATTAAATTTGTCCAGCTGTAGTGATAACAATAAATCCAACAAGAAAGGGGTAGCACAAAAGATCCAAAGGACGCATATATGAAATTCGATATCAATTACTATGAAAAAGAGAACTTTTATCATTTTTATTTTATTTATGTCATTAGGTAGGTACTTCATCTTAAGTAAATTCCATAATTTTCACTCAGAAATGAACATCAAAGCTTTTGCAAACTTCCCTTATTTCACTCGCACGCTTCGTTGTCCGAATTAAAACTGACCTATTTCGTTTGGAGCTTTACATTATAATGTGTGGCGCAAAATTATCATACATTTTAATATTTAACACGTTGTTAGCTATGTCTTTCTGTTACCAACGTAACGAAACTTTTTCAACACATGTGTGTAGGTAGAATAGCAATTAATTAATCCTCCAGTCCAGTCATAGCTAAAGAAAAAATGCCATAGCATTAAAGTTATTTGCTTCGACATATTTTTTCACGAATAAAATCAACTAACTATAAAAGAACTTGTTTATCAAACAAACAAAAAAATCTCAGAATAAAAAAATATTACGCCAACAGTAACTCTGAATTACTAAAAGTTTTGATTTCAATTTCAAAACTCTAGATCATTTCCATATTTTTTTCTGATGAATTCTGAAAGTTTGTCGAATAACATGAATAACTATGACCACAGTTTAACAATGTATACAGTTTGGAAACCCGTTTGATGTTGGACGACACCGCCAGCAGCGTGGGAACTTACGCGCTCTATCGCAAATGTGGAAGGGTTGTCAAAAAATAAAAATAATTTAAATAATGTGATTTACTTACAAGATGTACCCATATCCCTAACTTGAAGTGGATAAGTATGGTATGCGGCGATCGTTTAGATGTTTATGTATTGGTTGGTTGATTGTTTGCGGCTTATAAATCCGAATTAGAACACAGTTCGCCGTGTCAGTATTAGATGGTATAGGTATACAATTTATCAATGAAATCCACGGAACGATGGATACATGTGTTCGAAAGTGTATTCATAGTTGAGAATGAACTATGAATTAAGTACTTACATAGTTGCACTACTGCCATAGTCGTCTCTTCCAACATCCACAGGAAGATAGATAGATGTATTCTAGAGATTATTCAGAGTTGAAAATAAACTATGAACTATATGTGTACTCTTTATGTACATAATTGCACCAAATTCCTTTAATCGTCTCTTTCGACATCCACGAGAAGATAGGTACATATCTTCTAAGGTTTTTTCATAGTTGAGAACATAGAGCATTTAGAAAATGCTCGAAGGTTGAGAATGAGCTATGAACTATTTTATGTACATAATTGAACTAAACTCTAGAGAATGAACTATCAACTATAGGTATATATTATCATCACATTAAATCTATTTTAGTTTATGATAACTGCTATAATACATCATAAATCAAATTGAAATCATGTCTTAGTATTTATCATAAACTCACTATTGTACACAAAACAACAAGTGTGCATCATTGATTCTCGTAAAAAATAATGTAAAGTCGCTCGCGAATCACACACAGGCGTTTGCATTCAACCCTCAATGTTCGAATGTGCAAACTCAGCGAGTTTGGGGGCCACGGCTCGCACCGCCCGCTTCCCGCGTTCGTTTCATAACTGTATACATTGTTAAACATTGCTATGACCATTGGCATATTGAGTAAAGAGTTGTTGTTACGAGCGACATAATTGCGATCTCAAAGTCAACATGTAGTCTGGTGTTGCTATGTGCATATATTTACGGTTTTTATGTATTTTTTCTTTAACATGAGCTATAAGACCTTTCTTGCCAAATTTTATGATTCTGGCTTAACGTGAAGTATCCTATAGGTTTTGATTACCATGTGAAATGGCAAAATATTCAAAACTAACCGTTTAAACTTATGTACGTTGACGTCTGATTTACGTAGTGGATTTACAAGCCATTTTCATTAAGATAAGTTAGAAAGTGAAAGAATACAATATACAGGGTTAATTGTGAAACCCTTGCAGGAAAAGATAGTTAACATTATTTACTACAACGTTTGTTTTCCGAGTTTTAAACAACTTAATAAATTGAACAAAAATCAATTTTCAAATTTTTATTGCACTGTCATCACATTGATAAGTCTATGTTTGATTTATAAATGACGACGGAAGACGACGACGCGCGCGTAGAGTTACAAACATTCTAGAGGTATATTAAATTAATATTTATTTTTGTATGAAAGTACAATCTAACGAATTATCAAAAGTCGTAGAATAAAAGTTGTTGTTTATGATGTTAGCTATCTAATCCTGCGAGGCTGCAGGTGTTTTACAAATAAACCTGTATAGGTAGATACTTTGATTACGACGCAAACAATATTTACGAGTATTCAAACTGTAAAGAAGTAAGTACTATAGGGCTAGCACGAACATTTGCGTCAAAGTATCCGTATCGTCATCACGAAATATTAGTATAAGAATTGTAGAGCGCCGTTACAGGGCGTACTTGGAACTAAAATTCGCATACATAAATTTACGATGAACAACACTAAACGCGCCCATAAGGGCAGGGAGTACACCGGGAGGTTTTAGTGGGTAGGCCTGGCACTCTGCCGGGAGAGCTCCACACGAATAACACTAAACGCGCCCATAAGGGCAGGGTGAACACCGGGAGGTTTTAGTGAGTAGGGCTGGCACTCTGCCGGGAGAGCCCCACGCGTTCACCGTCTAGCCAACGGTGGGTACGGTGCGTATACGCATTTCCCCCTGAAAAAAAAACGATCATCTTTTGGCACCGACTTCAATATAGAAGTGTGATGTTGTTTCTACCAATTCTCATATTATTTTTAACTTTTCAGTGTTTTTGAAGTCGGTTTTTATTTTTTGTAAAGTATTTTTTTTCCTTAACATGACCTTGCTTCTTGCCAAATTTTATGATTCTAGCTTAACGTAAAGTACCTACTCTAAAGGTTTTGATTCCCATGTGAAATCGCAAAATATTCGAAACTAACCTTTTCAACTTATGTACGTTGACGTCTGATTTACGTAGTGGATTTACAAACCACTATCATTTGTAAGTATTTAAGATAAGTAGAAAGCGAAAGAATACAATATATAGGTAGAGCCGGCTTCAAAAGTAGATAAGCATTTTTAGTACATTTAGTACCATGTCACACCAACTATTCATTTTATTTAGTATGGTTACACCTATATTACATTGTTAATAGTTGGTATGACATGGTACTAAAATGTTTATTTACTTTTGAAGCCGGCTGTACATGATGGATGAGTGATTACAACGCAAACAACATTATATTCAAACTGTGAAGAAGTGAAGTAGGTACCATAGGTGTAGCACGAACATTTTCGTCAAAGTATTCATATCGTCATCATGAAATATTAGTACATGAGAATTGTACAGCGCCCCTACAGGGCGTACTTGGAACTAAAATTCCATACAACAATTTACGATGACGATACGAATAGGTACTTTGACGCAAATATTCGAGCTAGCCCTACTGAATAACACTAAACAGTATCAATCTTACGTTCGTTTAACCGGTTTTTATTACTCCAAACCGGTTTATGGATAAAAACCAATTATGTAAAACCTCTTGCAAGAACCGGTTAAAAAAACGGTTAACTGGAACGAAACCGTAAAGAAAAGGTTTTGCGCCAAGTAGGTACATGATACGATTAAGTTCTTTTTACCGTTCAACACCAAACTGATGCTCATCCAAGCCCTTCTCTTTCCAGCACTGGATTATGCCGATGTTTGTTTCACCGATGTTAATCAAGACCTTTTAAACAAATTAGACCGTCTAATAAACAACGGCATTCGGTTTATTTTCGGGCTACGCAAATTTGAGCACATCTCCTCTTATCGCGGGCAGTTGATGTGGCTTCCTGTTGGACACCGCAGGAATCTTAGAATTGTTTGCACTCTGTACAATATCCTATTCAACCCTAAAGCTCCCTTCTACCTTAAATCCCGTTTCCAGTTCCTTAGTTCCTCACACGATCGTGCGTGACCTCCGTTCATCAAACAACCTAATCCTGTAAGTTCCCGCTCACCGCTCCAGTTTCTCCTCGTCATCGTTCTCAGTCACAGCAGTTAGGCTTTGAAATGATCTGCTCCTCTGTCTCTGCATACGTACGGCACCCAGCAAATACAGATTTAAGAGGCTGGCCCGCGAGCACTACTTGAACTCACAAACCTGATATTGTAAGAGCTAATAGGTATATATTATATATATTTAAATATTATACTTATATATTATTTATATGTATGTATTGTAAATACTTATTCAGGAATTTGTTATTTTATCTAATAACGCATATATTGTTACATCTTTTTGCGTCAAATACTTTTCTTTTTACTTTCCGTTCGGTTGACTGGTAGAGAATGCCTTGTTGCATTAAGTCCGCCCTTTGTACAGTTTTAAGTGCAATAAAGATTAAAGAAATAAATAAATTTGAGAATTTAGCTGGTATCCGAGCCTTGCTAAAAAACTGCTCACTCAGCTATGCCATTGGACTTTAGTCCACGCGGTTATTCCAATGGTGTCCCGATACTAGGCAAAACCTCCCTCTCTTTCCATTGGCGTAGGTAAAGGCTAGGGGTCCGGACACCTCCCCCCCCCCCATTGAAAATCCGTTCTGAATTCGGACCATCCCATCCCATCCACCAAATGAGCCCCCATGATACAGGCACTACAATATAAGAAAGCTGAGACTTAGCCTTAGGCGGTCACCAGATTTAAACCTGTTTGTAACCTCTGTTAGCGACGCGTTTAAATAAATAAGTAGCTAAATTAAAAATAATGTGGAGGAGTGGCGCGCGGGCTACCTCACGCGCGCGGGGAGAGGGTCACCAGCAGACCAACACAATAACTCGCAGCAACGCCAAAGTCAGTGACGAACGGTATGCGAGCTAGGTACGTCACGCGCTGCTCCATATAATCTTGCTTATACCCTCGATTGTTATTAAATTGTGTAACTAGAAGAAGTTCCGTTTTTATTTAGCCCTGAACATAGGAATCAGCCCCAGTAGTTAACAACCTCCAAATCGGAGACCCACAGATGGATGCCCAGGTTCAGGGCCATATCTACCAGAGGGTGGTCGGTCCAACTGGGCTAAACTCCCTAGCTGCTTAAAGTACTTGAAGAGCGTCAACGGCGCCGCGTCACATTATAAAAATCACCGTTATTTTGTTATTGTCCCAAGAATTTATAGAATCATCTAATCATAAAAATTGACGTAAAGCATTATTATTACGTGACCATGGTATTCTAAATTATAGTAAATCAAGGCACACAACCCATGGGAAATATAAGTGTACACGCTTATTGACGCAGATGAAATATTTATTTATACTTTGTGCTCGCGACGAACTACGTTTCGCCACGTACTGGAGAGGGCCGCCCTTATCTAGGGGTATAAAAAATAACCTACGACCTATTCTCAGCCCTACCAAATATACACAAAAAAATTCATAAAAGATCGGTCTAGCCGTTTCGCAGGAGTTAGATAACAAACACTGTGTAACACGAGATTTAGCAAAATTGCTGGGAGTGGACTTTAGAGAGTATCATCTATTCTCAGTAATTTAATTAACAGTTCAATTGATTGAAACAGTAAAACTATTTCATATCAGTAATTCTATCAATTTTTATTATTGAACTGAAATTATAATACTCAAAAGTCTGAACTGCTGAGAATAGAAGTCCTGTACAGAAGACATATCTGCTTTTAGTGCTTGTCCGGATCTAAGGAATAAAGTGAATTACACTGGCTTGGCTAATGTCTAGCTGTCGCAGTGATGGTCTAGCTACTAGCTAGACCATTCACTGCGGCGGCGTCACCTCAAGTCCTCAACCCATGTCACGTTGTGATGTGTAAAAAGGGCCTTTTTTAAGCAGGAGCCAAATTGTGTGTGCTTATTTAGACAAGTTTGGGGCCAATTTTGAAATTGCGAAACGGAAACAGCTGTTTAATAGATTTAGGTCTAGTGAATGGTGGTCTTCGCCCGGTTATAATATCAATTTAAAGTGGCATTATTGTTGTAGAGCATTATCACAATATAGAGAACGATTCAGTAGCCTACGAGTATACTTAATAAGCCAATAAAATTATAAGTTTCTTACTAAAGTGTTTATTTAATCTGTATTAGGGTCGACATAAATGTTGCCTAAGCGATCTCACTTCATGTCACTCATCGTAAAAATGCTCCACAAAATTCTGGCCATACATCATCATTAGGGACGTAAGTTATAGTTCTTGACTAAGTTAGTAACGTAACTTATCCTATTACGCGTGGTCGTGAAACTAGATTCTTGTGCCCAAAATATCAAGGTTAAAAACAATGCACCTTATTGTATAGTATGAAAGTTCAAAGCTGTACAACTATTCTGAGTGTGACGTATGAAATATCATTATCACTTTAACCCATTTCCACTGTTGGTCTCTCTTCAGAGGATGAGGAACCTGCCTGCATCAGTGGGGTTATTGTCTAAGAAAAACTCTATAGCGATCGCTTACAATTTGACAGTCGCCGTCGATAGCTCCTTTATAAAAGGATATCGGCGCAGTCTTGTGTTCACGGCGCAATGGTTGTCAAATTGAAGGCGGTCATTATAGATTTCTTTCTTAGAAAATAACATATCAGGCTAGCCAGACGGATTGATGTGTGGTATTGTTTCGAGTTTCCCTTCTCACAGCAGATATGTAATTGCAGTAAATTCCCTTCCTCTATCTGTAAAATAAAATATTCATCCTGTCAAGCCATTGGCACCTTTTGGCATTTTGTTGAATCCATATGAAGCATTCCAAACTAGAGTCGCGGAAGGCAACGAATAAAAATAAAAACAAGTGCGAATTGGACTCACGTACTCAGGGTTCCGTACAAAGCTATCTCAGTTTATAATTTCACAACTACATATCTATGGTTTTCGTGTATTTTGTTCGTGATAGTGAACAATACAAATGGATTGATAGGTTCTTATTTTTCTAGTTACCATTGAATATTAACGCACCTTTTAGTCCGTAATCCAAGTGTTGATCTCGAAATTAGCTGTACATTGCTGCGAGCACGTACAAGCTTTGGTAACATCGATGAAAACATGCAGACGTGTACAGCGATTTCCACGAATACTCAGGACTTTGATACGGACTTAAAGAATAGGAGCGATTCCGATGATAGCGACGATAGCGACGAAAAGACATTGAGCAAACTTCGATCATTGTCTTATGATAAATAAAATAGTAATAAAACTAGACACACAATCAGTGACTCAAAACTCACCAAACGACGCACCATTTTAACTTGTTTTAAGCGATTATAATAAGAGGGCACGATGCTCTATCCTGCAGGAGGTAAGGCACCTTAAGCAATAGTGGTAAGAGAGCATGATGATATATCCTGCAGGAGGTTCAGGCACTTTTAGTGATTATGGTAAGGGGGCATCATGGTCTATCTTGCAGGAGGTTCCGGCACTTTTAGCGATCATGTAAGAGGGCATAATGCTCTATCCTGCAAGAGGTTCAGGCACTTTTAGTGATTATGGTAAGGGGGCATCATGGTCTATCCTGCACGAGGTTCAGGCACTTTTAGCGATCATGGTAAGGGGGCAGGCTGCTCCATTCTGCAGGTGGTTGCAAGGTGAATGGTTTACCGGCATGCAGGAATTTATCATCGAACCTTAATCCACCAAGACTATGAAATCATAGTAAAAGATTTCTAATACACAGTATTTGGATTTAAATGAAACAAAAACAACTTTGATGCATAGTACAGTATTTTGTTATTTTGAGTATTGCAACGTAGCACTTACATTGTTTTGTTTATTATTATTCTAGAACATTATATTTCACTATTTTTTTAGTATTGCAATGTAGCACTTACATTGTGTGTAATTATTATTCTTGCACAAATTTATGATACTTATGAGATATTGTAAGTGATAACTCAGATTCAGCTTTGCACTTGAAAGTAAAATGAAAACATCTAATGACGTTAAATGAATGATTTTGAATGTAAGTACTATTCACAAAAGAAAGTCAGGGTCGTAAAGATAAAAGGTTCTTGTGGTAAATATTATCCCACCAAAAACATTCTGTAAAAAACTAGCCAAGTCTCGATGGAGCTGCTTATTTATCACTAAAAAGTAATGAAATCTAGACAAAGTCGTACCAAGTCTAAGGTTCCTTACTGCGATTTCTTTATTATTATAGTTAATGTTATGTTATTATTATGCGATTTCTTGATTATTATTATTATTAGTTAACTAACGTATAAAGAATGTTCAACTTTTTCCCTTTATATGGCCATTAAACTCTAACTCTGTACCAAATTTCAGCTCTCTGAGTTTATGGAAAGTACTAGTTCTATTTTGATGATCATGAGTGAGTGAGTGAGTGAGTGTCGTAAATGCGAAACTTTGCTTTCGCTTAACTTCGGAACTAAATGACCTACAGACTTGAAATTTTGGATTCTAAGTATGTGATTATAGCTTACTGGATGACAAAAATTTCTGCGTTCTGGTCTTATCCAGAGATTCTCAAATAGGGGCCTGAAAATGCGGCGAAATGGTTCCAGTAAAGAATGGTACGGCAGTGTTTGCTTCGCGCTCGACTTGGCGGGGGCACTGCCGTGCCCCCAGATTGCTCCTTTGAATTTTTAAACTCAGTCACTAATTATAAGACTCCATATGAGATAATTATATGTAAAGCTTTACACTCGCAAATAAACTCCTACTTGGTAAGAGAACGTGTTGAAACTTGGAAACCGATGCGAAAACATCTTCACCGGGATTTCTCACAGCTTTGGATCGGACATCCTTGGAAAGCAATCTCTTGACTTACGTACAGTAAGCTCCTTATCAAGCTATACTGTTTGACCTTTGGACCGTTCTTATGTCGCTCGTAATAGTGGCGGTTTTCGTAGTGTAAATGTATAGCTTGAATGGGAGCTTACTGTACCAGAGCAGCGGGTTAAGGCTTGTGATACAGCCACATAGATTGGTGCCTATTTTACCATGTCGGGGCCAACCAACCAATGGTAAGGAAATAATAAGAAAGACAAACAAACATCAGCAAACCACAACAAATAACCGAAAAACCGATCTGAAAAGAAAACAATATGCGTTTTAGACGGGATGATTGGAAACTGACGTGGCGAAAAAGAAATATGAAAATCAAAAGCTTACCAGAACTGAGGTAACATTTTCCTCGAAGTATCTCCGCGATGTATTAGGAATCCATCTCTGTAAAATAACATGAAATGATTCAGTGTTACTGATCACCGCATGGTGACACAAAACCAAAATATCTCCAAATATGGGTAAAACTTACCTCATGTTGTGTTTTTAAATTGTTAAAAATCTATTTAAACTAATGATTGCCTAAAAAGGCATGGATGATGTATTCTCAACATCCTCTAATAAATCTTTACAGCAAAACCTCAAGTCGTCGCACCAGATTCTTTATCCAAAATTAAGCAAGATGACATTCTACTTTTAACAGTTCAAATGTCAAAGGCAACGAACGTTCTGAATCATGCGCACAAAGGCATTCTATTGCGACGTTTATTAGTCAAACAATAGAAAAAATGATTCCAAAAATACTTCGTATATAAGACGATGTTAGGAATAAATGTCTAAGATAAATATTTTGGACACCAAAAACAATATAATATCGATATATTTAAATAATCTTACTCTAGTTCCTAAGATTTAGTTTCTTAAGAGGAGACTAGATGACGTTACCCGTCTTTTAGACGCGATATTTTTACAAACTGCTTTACAAGGTTATGAGACTTTTAGCGATTATCGTAAGGGGCAGGTAAGCAGATTGACGAGTACACCTACTTGGCCCAGATAGATGCCTTCGATAACAGACAAGATAAAGACATCTAACGCCGGATCGAAAATGCCCAAAGGAGCTTCAGTGGGCCTAGACACTCGCAAATTTTTCCGCAGTCGTTCCGCAGAAAACAATGTACGGAAATGACATTACCATGTGACAATCTCACGCTATTTTTCCCGCAGCTAATGTCGTATCCATACATTTTTTCTGCGGAACGACTGCAGAAAAAATTGCGTGTGGTTTGTGTCTAAAGTGTGCTTGTAACCATTTTGCTCTCTTACCGATATGATCTTTTACCATTGTGCGCTTTTGACGTCTTGATCTTTTATCATTTTGCTCCTTTACCGTTTTACGATCACATACCATTTTGCTATTTGACCATTCTGCACCTGAAGGGTGAATATTGCCCATCCTAACCTACTGCGCCCAAACCTTGTCTTACAATATTATAACTTGAACATCATAAGTTCAAACTCAAGATTTGCCAAAGAGCAATGAAACGCAGTACATTAGGCGTCACGCTTACGAATAAAATCCAAAACACCATGCTGCGCTGCTGATGTTGGTGTGTCGACAGCTAGGTTAAAGCGAAACTGGACCGGTCACGCCTGCAGATTGGACCCGGACCGGTGGTGGGTCAAAATCGTCACCGTGTGGATCCCACAGGATGGCTAGCGAAAACGCAGCCGACCTAAGTGGAGATGGCGCGACGACCTTGGTGAACTGGGCTAGCGTAAAGGTGCAAACAAACTGGGCTTATGTGATGCCACGTATGTGATGTTACGTCCATCAGAAGACATCGCTCTTAAAAGAAAATGTATGAAAAATCATTATTTAGATCTACATTTAGCTTACGTGACGTCGTTAACGCGACCAATCACATAACGTGGCGTGGCATCACATAAGCCCAGTTGTTTGCACCATTAAACTGAGCGGAGCTAAGAAACGGTAAAGACAAGAGAGGCCTTTGCTCAGCAACAGGACACAAAATAGGCTAAATAAACAAATCTTTTTATAGATTTTTCAAGTCTCAGAGTTACTGATTGGGTACATTATTTTTAAGTCATTAATTAAGTATTTTCAGCCAAGAGACGCCCACTGAGAACTTATTTTCGCATTCAAATATTTAAATGCTGAGAATTTGAAATTACGCAATTATTAAGACGCTAACAAGATTTGTAACATTTCAAAGTTTAATAATGTAATTTGAAATGCGCTTAGCGAAACTATGGGAAACTACTATCGCTAAAAAGGCGGCTGAACAAAATGTTTACTCATAAAATTGACCTTAAGTGTATAAAAACTTAGTCACATTTTTAACCGACTTCAAAAAAGGAGGAAGTTCTCAATTCGATGCGTATGTTTTTTTTTTGTGTGTATGTTACGCGATTATGCCGCCAATTGTGGACCGATTTTGAAAATTCTTTCGATAGAGAAAGCCCCAAGGGTGGTCCCATGGTCACCAAAGTTAGGATCTGATGATGGGATCTCGTGAAAATTGAGGAAAACCCTTAAATTTTAAGGTGTGTCCAACGTGTTTTGTATACAGGATAATTTTTAATGCATCCCATACAAACTAGGTTAGGTGATCGAGACTTTAGTATGGGAAAGTGGATTTTTTTGCGATTTCGATGTTGGTCCCATACAAAAAGTTGTTGCATCTGAGCACTTGAATCAGCCCCTGGGAGGTTTTTGATGCATTAAAAATTACCCTGTATATGTTACGCGATTACTTCGCTAATTGTGGATTTTCAAAATTCTTTTTGAATTCGATAGAGTATACTCCTGGGGTGGTCCCAAGGTCACCAAAGTCAGGATCTGATTATGGGATCCCATGAAAATCGAGGGAAACGCTAATTGAATACCAGCTCACCGAAGGTGAGGTGATATTAAATTAGGGTTTCTTTCACTAAAAAGTTACAAATAAAAATATTTTACAAAAATATTTTGTAAAACTATTTTTTTTACATTTTCTTTTTATTTGCCATGCTCTTGGGATGATGACTGAATTCTAAATTTCACATCTCGACATAAACTATTAAAATAGCGTAGAAAAAGATGCAATCATGTGAAATTAGAATTAAAATCGGCTTAGAAATACATAAGATACAAGCATTTTAAGCTGTAAATTTTGAAGCGATTAGACAGAGAGATCCGACATCAACCGTGATGTCATCGTTGAGTACGGCCATATAAACTCCATGTAAAATGCTGTTTTGCTAGAAAGAGATGGAGAAAAATCTTTAATACCTTATATCTTGGTTGTTTTTATAGTTATTCGAAAACCGATTGTTTCTTTCTGTTTATTATATGAATGAGCTGCTATTAAAGCAAAAAAATTTTTTTTTAGTCATCTAGCCAATTATCGATGCATTGCTGCTAGGGCAGTGGCAATTTTTTAAACCCTTTCTTACAGAAATCAGGTGTACCGAAGGTTACAAACTCTTTAAAGGCATTTTGTATTGTGTCTTCGGTATAGAACTTTTGCCCTGCCAAAAAGTTTCCAAATCTGTGATAAGTAGAAGTAGAAATAGGCGCGAGTTTTTGTAAATACGGAAACGCAAAAGTTCAAGCTTTACTTTACGAAATGTGTGGCATACAGTTACTAAAGTCTTTGCTGGGACTGAAAATTACCGTGACCATAATAATGTTATCATACGCAACTCACCTAACAATTTGTCAATTTCCACTCAGAACATAACGTTTATCTGTACATGCAAAAGAGGTTGATTTCAATAAACACGAACAGAAATTATTGTGTAAACCAGAATCAAAATCTTTCACAGTTTCATTAAATTACAGGAGAAAAAATTATTTCTAGTTTAAAGATCGCTTTTTATAATCATTCATTATTAATCATGCATTTTTAGGGTTCAGTAGCCAAATGGCAAAAATCGGAACCCTTATAGATTCGTTATGTCCGTCTGTCTGTCTGTCCGTCCGTATGTCACAGCCATTTTTCTCCGAAACTATAAGAACTACACGGTTGAAACTTGGTAAGTAGATGTATTCTGTGAACCGCATTAAGATTTTCACACAAAAATAGAAAAAAAAAAACAATAAATTTTGGGGGTTCCCCATACATAGCACTGAAACTCAATTTTTTTTTCATCAAACCCATACGTGTAGGGTATCTATGGATAGGTCTTCAAAAATGATATTGAGGTTTCTAATTTTTTTTTCTAAACTGAATAGTTTGCGCGAGAGACACGTCCAAAGTGGTAAAATGTGTCCCGTCCCCCCCCCCCCCCCGTAACTTCAAAAAAAAAATATAAACGCTTTTAAGTCTAATGAATGAATGAATGCATAACTGATTATCAAAAAATATAATTATATAATATATTTTTATTGCAATGTGTATTTCATCAGATATAACATATTCCCGATGCACCCAGAGGACAGCAGAGCCAAGCCATCCTTACACTGTGAAAATTCCATCCCTCCTCACGAAGGATATTACTTTCACTTCTATAATGCGGACTGCAGACAACGGGAATTCTTTACCACCCTTCATGTTCTCTCCAAACTACAACCTAGGTCCTTCAAGGCTAGAGTGAATCGGCATTTAATGAAGAGGCCTTTCATATGTTCGATGCTGTGATTAAATTGCATGGATGGACTTTCAAATGTGAGATGACGTGTCACGTTCTGATTGGCCGAACGCGATGCGGCTTAGTTCCGGTTCGGCTGGTTTATTTGTGGAACTGGCTCTCAGCGCCGGTAATAACAGTCGTAATGTATGGTACCGCGCGCTCAAATCATAGGACACACAGTGACAAATTAATGCCGAAGCCACTGATTAAAGCAAAGCCGTGAGATTCGACTTCGCGTCAGTTGCCTCTTGGGAGTTGACAAAAATGTTTGTCTTTCAAAAATTTTGATAGTTGTGTGTGTGTCTGTTTATTCTCGAAAGTGTTTAAGAACGCTGGCGAATTCAGGTGGGCTATAAGCTCTAGAGCTTAAAATTTGATTATTTATAAAAAAAAATCTGCTACTGTGCGGTTGATCTGTAACGCCTGTTAGTTGAAAGTTTTCAGAATAAACTTTTATGCTCCTAACATAAATCTCTACTTGCCTTTTTCCGGATGACATGAACGCCGGCTGTGGGCGACGCTGTCTAACTTTCACGTGAAGCGTTAAAATTTTAAAAATAAAAATACCTGGAATATCCAGAAAGCAACATTAAAAAACATAAGCAAACATTCCAAGTGAATGGATCAAGTATACCGTTAAAGATTAATATTATTACATTATTTAGTAACAATGCTATGAAGATTGTAAAAGAGAGAAATATCTTTAAAGAAATTAAACGGTCTAATTTTCAAACTATGCAAAAGTAAAAATTATTAGTTGTTCAAGTTTAGTATAAGCATGTCTCGTGCTGAATAAGAAAGTACTAAGTATTTATATGTTCCGGGTAATTTTAGTACGAGATAATTTAGGAGCCTCTGTGACCTTTATCTAATCTAATTATTGCATTATTTTGTTTACAATGTTATTAACAATATTAAAGTAAGAAATATCCTTAGAGAAATTAAACGGTCTACTTGTCAAACAATACAAAAGTTTCTGTTGTACAATAAAGTATTAAATAATATAAAAGTAAAAATGATTAGTTGTTCAAGTTTAGCTTGCACGTCCCGTGCTGAATAAGAAAGTACTAGACTAGGTATATGTTCCAGGTAATTTAGTATGAAATAATTTAGGAGCTTCCATGGCCGTCATCTAATCTGATTATTGCATAATTATTTTACATTGTTATTTTTTTAACAATATAAAAGTAAGAAATATTCTTAGGGAAATTAAACGGAGTAGTTTTCAAACTATGCGAAAATAAAAATGATTAGTTGTTCAAGTTTGGCATAAGCACGTTCCGTGCTGAATAAGAAAGTACTAGGTATATGTTCCGGATAATTTAGTACGAGATAATTTAGTAGCCTTTTTGGCCTTCATCTAATCTGTTGGTAAATTACGACAAGGCCGAATATAGAAACCAGTTTCCCTTGGATTCCTTGCCCTTTAACTAACAAGTTTTCTTGCCTCTATAATAATCAATAACACAGCAATGTTATAAATTATTATAATTAAGTATGTCTCGGAAATAGGATTTCTAAAAATAAATTTACATACAGCTATAATTAAACCGTCATTTAGAACGAAAGTCGTCGAGGGCCCAAAATAGAGACGTTTGGCGAGAAAGTAGGGAGGCCTTTGCCCAGCAGTGGGACATTACGGACTAGTATAGACAGATAGACAAATATAATTAAACCAAATGTTTGAGTTAATAATGTATTACAAATTAAATTTAATTAAATCTTGAAGTGTGAAACTTATAAAAATTAAAAAGTAATACGAAAACAAAACACTGAAATATCAAGACACAAAATATAACGTTAACATTATCAAAATTTTTAGCAGTAAACCTTTTTGAACTAGATGATTTTATTTAGATTATCCTGTCTTCGCCTCCGAGATTTATTCCTTAACCATGTAGTAGCCCTGCTACGCGCTAACCCTATCGCACAAGTTTTAAAGTCAGAGAAAGAAAACCACTATATCTTCCTCTGGCTAATCACACCTGACAAGCCTCCGCAGTACCGACCTCATTCTTGTCCGTGCGCGCGCGGCGTTCGCACGAGTGTAACAGTAATATAATTTGTGCATGAGTGTAGGTAATCAACGTAAAAAAAAAAAAGTTTAATTTTACGGTTATTTGCTTATTTGTTAAGTATGCCTAAACGAAAACACTGTGAATCCGAAGAAGATAAATGGCTAAGGAAGATGAAGAGATACGAAGAAAAAAAACGTAGGGGCAAGCCGGAGGCACATTTTGTACTCAGATGATGGCGAAAATGATGTGCAACCAGAAGAATACTTTTTTACATTCCCGTTGCATTCATCGGGAATCATTTTTATGTCCGTTGTATTCTTCGGATAATATTTTATTATGTTCTCGTTGTATTGAACGAGGAATCATTTTTATGTCCGTTGTATTCTTCGGATAATATTTTATTATGTTCTCGTTGTATTGAACGAGTATAATATTTTATTATGTTCTCGTTGTATTGAACGAGTAAGCGGGTGGACATCACCGCTCGCCTGGGCCGCCGAGTACGCGCGCGGCGCGACCACGTGCAGTAATACTCGTAATGGAAAATGTGGGTATCCTTTTTTCCCCGCTGCCTAAAAATTTCCGTTGCATTCATCGGAAATCACTTTTATGTCCGTTGTATTCTTCGGATCATATTGTTATTATGTTCTCGTTGCATTCAACGAGTAATACTCGTAATATGTACTTAATGGAAAATATAGGGGCTGCCCTTTTTTCCCCGCTGTTTTAAAATTTCCGTTGCATTCATCGGAATTATTTAAAATATTTTTTGTGCTGCCTAAATTCTCATTAAATATTTATTAGTATCTTTCACATACAAACCAATATGGTGATAACTGATGACTTACAAACCGATGTAGCGGCCAGGTTTCAAGTCCTATTGCAAAACGGTTTCCAAAAGTGACCAAAGACGAGCATTAAAAAAAAAAAAAAAAAACAATGTACTATAGTACCTATGGCGAAAGGCCGAACTCTAGTTCGGAAGTAAGTGCTATGTTGGTAGACAACAGAATCAACTCGGTAAAGCACTTTCAGCACTGGGAAGGGCACAATCGTGTCTTTTAAAGAAAAATCTTAATATTCCAGATGTAGTTACGTTGAACGATGCAGGTAAATTATAAGCTGTTTCTCATTATATAGAAACGGATACCCGTCGATCCGTGATTATTCCCCTGATAGATAAATCATTATCATATTATACTCTTTTATTATTAATTAAAAACAGAAGAATGGACTATTTGCTATTTAGAGTATCAAGAAGACCAGTAAATTATTACAGACACCAATTTCATCTAAGAGTCATTTAAACTTGAAAGGCTCATCGTCCCGAACGCGACAGCAAAGCAGCGGCCAATCCTACCCTCATCGAGCCGGTGGGCCGAGACAGTCAAAGACGTCATATTAACAAGCGAATCGACGGCGAGCAGCCGCGTTCGCACCGCTGCCAGCTTGTCACCAGCCAGTCCCGCCGACGCCGCCGCTGCCGCTGGCACCGCCGAGGCACCAGCCAGTCGCGTCGCATCACAACGGTCATCGAACAATCGCGCTACCTGAACGCGCAGCCGCAAGTACATGCCAGCCGCTTAAAATATTAATTTAGTCAATGAGTCAATGAGTGAAGTAGAACTATCACTAGCGATAGGTTTATATTAGACAATGTGTCAAGGATTTCATTTATTGAGGAACCTTATCAAAATCCATACAGCCGTGCGCGGCGTTCTTTTTCAAAAAGTGAGTGAATAGCAATTTCTCTCGAATTAAATCATTTATTAGAAATAAAAGCTTATAGGAGATGTAACCCGACAGCAAAACAATTCGTTTATGATATCTTCGTTATTCCTAAAAGCGTGTGCTCTATATATATTAAATCTAAAAAGATGAATTCGAAGTCGAAGTAAGTATCTCATTTCAAAATGGAAGATATCAGAACGGCTACTAGATTTATGACCGAAGACGTGATTAATATTGATATTAAGGAAGCTTAATTTTTGCTGCCGATTCACAAATCAAAAAAAAAACATGTTTACGCTTTTATTTTCATGATATTTTGTACGAGTTTCTAGCACTCCCGTTTAGCCTATGTTTCGCGCGATATATTTCACAAAAATATTACAGCCAGCTCTTACTCATTTAAGATCTTATGGTCTGCTATCAGTGAGATATCTATGATATGTTGTGTTTAGCAAACTCTGCTGGAGAGTGCCTAGAGAACGCAAAAAGAACTATTTAATGTCTGACACGATTAGGGTTAGTTATTAATTAAAAAAAAAAACTAGTCTAATACCAGAAAAGCTTTGTAAATTTTTAGGTTTTATTTTAAACTCAAATAAAATAACATACAATTGCCAGATTCAAGCCACAAAAATTTATTATACACATAAAACATATATTTAAATCTAACAGAATTCGAATAAGGTTCTTTGAACGTTTTCTACGGCAGCATGTCGGCTGTAGTATATGGGTAGTATATACACACAAAATCACAAAAAAGTGCTCTTCTTAGAAATACTAACAATTACGACGTTTTTATTACAATTACAGATATTTTATAATAATATGATGATCTCCATTGGTGGCAGATCAATATTCTATTGGCAGTCAATTGAATAAAAAGTCATAGGTACAATTTCGGAATTTTTACGGACGCTTCGATAGCAGGCTAGGGTGCAGCTTGTGCCAACGAAAAGACTGGTGGTTTCTGGACCAACATCGAGCGAACCAATCATATAAACTGACTGGAACTACTCGCTGTATATTGTGGGCTAATTTCATTTGCTAAAAATGTCGCTAATTGTGGTAGTCTTTTAAGTGTCGATAACACCACTGTCATATTCTATATAAATAGAATGGGGAGAGTGTAATACCAACACTTAAGTCAAGTTACTAAAATGATTTGGGACTGGTGTGAGAAAAGTAGGTATATTTATTTTCGCGTCTTATATTCGTTACTCGTTAAATATAGAAGCTGACAGTGAATTGAGAAAAATAAACTTCGACACAGAGTGGCAGTTGGGTATCCGACAACTTTTGAAAATTAAAAATTTTTTTTGGTGAACCATCTATTGACTTATTTGCATCTCGTAGTAATGCAAAATGTCCCGCGTATATTTCATGGAAAAGGGATCCCTTTGCCTATAATATTGACGCGTTTAAACAGTAGATTAGTCGCAATTTTATTTTTACGCTTTAACACCGTTTGCACTAATTTTTAAAACGATAAACAAAATAGTTACTGATTAAGCCACCGGAATTATCGTTGTTCAACTATAGCCCTCTTAACC
This sequence comes from Schoenobius gigantellus, assembly GCA_963935595.1. NCBI lineage: Eukaryota > Metazoa > Arthropoda > Insecta > Lepidoptera > Crambidae > Schoenobius > Schoenobius gigantellus. Next base: position 9,367,598 of record OZ012556.1, on the reverse strand, counting down.
ATGGTATCCCCTTTTCATATCCCTGGGTGTCACAGAGATTGTGATATTTCCTCCAAGAAAGATCTACTTACTTCCTTTCAGGATGGTACACCATCTGCGCCGTCACCTTTCCCTGCCAGCGTGTGTATTTTCCGGGAAAGCTTTCATGACGTGAAAGAAACAGCCTTAGATGTTGTTATCTTCGATATCACATAACACCGGGTCATAATATAATTCTAGTCTAAAGATATGGTGGGAATTTTGTAAAAAGAATACAACAGATTTTTTTTAAATGTAAATACTACATTTTTGTTGGAATTTCTGTTAATGTGTTTTGAAATTTTGAAGTTTAGGTAGAACTATTGTTCTAATGTCACGATAGCAAGTGATCGTTATTAGTTAGGCAGTGGCCCCCTGGTATTATAGTATTAGACTATTAAACGATTTGAGAATGATACAATTAATCTTGAAAAAATGAGTAAGAAGTTAGTCATGTTATTAGCTGGACCAAGGACGCATACAATTTCTCTAACAAAAATACGAAATATTAAAAAAGCATATGAAGATCGAGTAATTTTAACACTTACAAATTTAATTAAAACATAAGCAATTGGCAAAGCTCAACCGGTTTTAAACTTACTTTTTTTTTATCCCTTTAATATCCCGGTATTTGTCCAGCATCAGTGGTATTAAGATATATTGCAGTATCATCTTCAATTCGCTCAGATTCAGAACAAACCTGATCCTCACACATAAGAAACCACGTAGACCTGCTTCATCTCAACCCATTGGGCGCTGGATAAAGCAGATCATATACGATAGTGGCATTGACATCTCAATATTCGGAGCGAGCGAGACACGCATCAACATCAGGCGGCGTCTCGTGCTGGCCTCAACGTCGATGTAATTAGAAAGACCGCAGGATGTTCGGAAAGATCAGCTGTATTTGCTGATTTTTATAACAGACCGGTATATTAGTTCTGAAACCAATTTTATTGAATCTTTGTCACAATTATAATTATTAAAATAATACTGTCGGTTGATTACTTTTTTGTTCACAATATTTTGTTGTTTTGAAATTTTTGCTAGTGGCGCAAAAAAAAAAAAAAAAAAAAAATGGAAATACGTAATAATTATGTTTTGATGTTTTACTGTAATGTTGTTTATTTTTTATTGTCGCAACATTGATTTTATACTCTCTGAACATCTACATGGTTAAGGAATAAATCTCGGAGGCGAAGACAGGATAATTAAATGATCAAACGAACTTACCTGAAGTGAAGTTCGATCTTAATTATCCTGTCTTCGCCGAAGAGATTTAAGGTCCCTCCCTCCCTGAATCTTATCCCCCTATATATCAATGTTGCTCTATTTCTCTAAAAAGAATGAGGTCGGTACTGCGGAGGCTTGTCAGGTGTGATTAGCCAGAGGAAGATATAGTGGTTTTCTTTCTCTGACTTTAAAACTTGTGCGATAGGGTTAGCGCGTAGCAGGGCTACTACATGGTTAAGGAATAAATCTCTTCGGCGAAGACAGGATAATTAAGATCGAACTTCACTTCAGGTAAGTTCGTTTGATCATTTAATAAAATAACACAAATTTAGACTTAAGCGTTACCACAGATAATATAATACTACAGTAGCGTTATCGAATAGGTACTAGGCTGCAAACATTTTTAATTCTTTTGGATGCCTTCAGTAACAAAGTCTCTATTAATGAAATTTAAGCTATCATTAATGGTGTACTTATAAAGAAAGCATATTATAAAAAGTTTGATTTATGTTACTATCACTCCGTCATATTTCTTTGAATATCCATACTAATATTATAAATGGGAAAGTTTATGTGTGTGTTCGTTTGTCCGTCTTTCACGGCAAAACGGAGCGACGAATTGAGGTGATTTTTTGAGTGGAGATAGTTGAAGGGATGGAGAGTGGCTACTTTTTGTCACTTTCTAAGCCCCCACTTCCCTAAAATGGGGGGTGGAAGTTTATATGAAGCATTCCGCAATTTTCAAGATAGAAAGCTAAAAATTGGTATGCGGACTATTTGTGACTAACAAAAAAATCGTGCATCATTTTTTTTTTGAAATCTGCAACCCCATCCCCTTAAAAGAGGGGGTGAAATTTTATATGGGACTTTTCGTAGTTTTCAAAGTAGGAAGCTAAAAATCGGTACACAGACTCTTTGTTACCAACGAAAAATACCTGCCTTATTTTTTATAAATCCTCCGTGTTACCCCGAATTTAACGCGAGCGAAGCCGCGGGCAAAAGCTAGTAGTTTCATAAAATCAAAGTCAAATATGTGAAAAATTATTTCTATTAGAGAAGAGGCAAAAAATTTGACCTTCTGAGTATCTTGCTTGTTCTTATCGAGAAGGCTCTCCCAAATTCCGAACAGGTGCTAGTCAACATTTTTCAATTTTATTATATTCTACACTTGGCACGCACAATCTTTTAGTGTCCAAGTTCTTATAGGTAGTTATTTTCATATTGGATAAAAAATATATTTCTCAAAAAAATTACTTAATCATATTATATCGTCTATGTTTATACATACAAATACTTATGCATTTTCTGCTGAAATGTTATTCCCAGAGACATTTTCTATGGAACCAGAAATATGCCAATTACTGATTCAGATTAACTAAATAAACAAAAAAATAAACAATAAATAAAAAATTAACTAAATAAAATAATATTAAATAGAAATAAGTACTAAAAAAAATATTTGCAATAAAAATCATCATCTTATATTAAATATGTAACCTATAAATTAATAATAAAATTTAATTATGAGATGAGATTCAGGCAACGGTCATACTAAACGTAAACAAAATGTAAAGTCTTATCCCGTGTGTTTTCAGACATTGTGACATTGTTATTAAAGAACGGTCGGCGGTGGCCGCGCGATTGTTGTGGCCCGATAGAAAAAAAAATCATGTACCCTATTTATATTTGTTAGCGTATCTATACAAATACTAAAGATATTTTTGTGTCACAGATCTAAAAGTGTGATATGTTGGAGATATGTCTTGTTGTATTATGTATGTATAATAATGTAATAATAATATTATTGTAAATGAGTGTGAGAACTGAATGAATGCAGTGTCCAGAAAAACCAAATCTGGTTTATAGGATGCTGAAAAAAAAAAGTTAAAATGTATTACTTGTTTTGTGAAATAAATAAATAAATAAGATACTTCTGATACATTCATAAACGTTTCTAAATAATAAATCAAATGTTATAATACAAATAATCGTATATTTATGGGTTCTTTTCAGATAATTCGATGCAATGGCAAAAATCTTATTCAAGATTAATGGCAAACAATACGAAGGTGAGGAAGTTAGCGCATTAATATAGAATGAACTGACTGAACTAATAACGAATTCACAATTCCAAGTTTGGTTTCAATTTCATTACTGTCAGCCATTTAATTGATTCATCCTGTGAGGAAACCGAGTGTATTGATTAATGGTGAATGAGATCCACTTGGTGCAATAGAATTGTTAATAAGAAACATAAAAGCTAGTAACTGTCAATGAAAAATGAATAATTAATCATGTTTATTGTATGAATTATTATTATTTAAAACAATTGCTGTCTATAACTTTTCAAGAACTTTGTTTAGGTATTCTGTTTTATTGTTATTGTTTATCGTCATCATTTGGGCAAACATTAAACAGTTTAAGTTATTAACAATTAAATCCTATGTATAAGTAAATTATTACTATAGCTTCGTTTGCAGGGTCTCAAAACGAACCCCTGCGCTTTAACCCATCATAGATCTTTGTAATCCCTACAAATGTTAGTTAGTTAAATGTTAGTGAATAAATTAATTTGCAGCGGATGGTAAATATGGGCCAGATGTATCGCTCAATGAGTTTATCCGTAACGTAGCTGATCTTCGCGGCACAAAGGCAATGTGCCACGAGGGAGGGTGCGGGGCGTGTATAGTTGCCGTGCGAGCATCTCTTCCGCCCTCAAACGAGCTCAAGACCTTCTCAGTTAACTCTGTAAGTCACTATACCTTATCTTTATATTGGGGGTCTGAAAATGCTTATTAAAACTTTTTTTAAGACAAAATAAACTTTTTTTATCTAAGAGTCATTTACTCTCGTTGTCTATATGTCGTTGGCCGATCGTATAATTCGCCAGGTCATGAAATTCCCAGCAGGTATATCATGAAACGCCGCCATTTTCTTTTTTCCATCTCCTGCAAAGTCTCATTCATGCCTTTGCGTAAGAACTCTAGGGGTATAGACTCAACAATTTGTGTGAAGGCATTTTGTGTTTTTTCTTTAGAAGAAAATTTTAACATGTTAAAAAGTTTGTCAATGTGCAAAAAAGTGGTGGTCAGTTGGAGCCAGGTGTTGCGCCTTGGTTTCTAGTTGTAGGTTCTGTAGTGCTAAGACGGTAACTCTAGTAGTGTAAGTAGAGCAGAATGATTCATAGTTCGAGGCAGTCTCACTTCGAGTTTCGCCGTCTTTTTTCTTGTATTTGATTTATTTTAATCTTTTTATTAAAGTACCAGTGATCGAGACCAAAACCCTCTGCTCGTCGAGCTCCTCAAACCACAGGCGATATGCCTCCACTGTAGCCTCCTCTAAAACGGAGGTTCTCTCTCTAGGCGCCAAGCGCCGACCGCCGTCGTTTGCGTCTACTGTGTGCGGCTAATTGCCACTCCCACGGGGAAGTGGGAATTAGCCCGAATAATAGACCCATACAGGGCCATAATACTCCTCACAATGTCAGTAGCACAACTGCCGGATATTGGAGCTCGTCCCCCCACAGTGGGGAGAAGGCGCCCGAGCGCGTCAGCAGCACCAAGTAGGCGTAGTTTGCTGTGGCGGAAATGTTCGTTGAACCCCAAAAATCTATAACCCCTACAAGGGTGCCAATGTACATTACCAACATGTGACATAAATTTTCAAGTCACAGAACCAAGTAATTTCATTGCCTGTCTTACCCTTCAAAGCGGAACACAGCGATGCTAGCACCACTGCTTGGCAGCCGACCTAGGTAAGACGGAGGTACCCATGCAGACGACTCTGGTACAGAGTCTCCTTCTAGTTCAAGATTAACAAATTTAAACCTTTTAAACAGTTTATTTTCTTAAACAAACTGCTTGTGGATTTATTTTACTGGGAATATTGAAATCTTAAAACGAATTTAAAAATTCGTAAGAGACTAATTCAATTAGATTAATCAATGAAAGTAATCTATTTTATGATTCTAACATTTTTTTACTGGCTTTATTTGGGCGTGATGATATAAAATATTAACTATAGTCTGTGTTTCATTTGATATAAACAAATTGTCACACACAATATAAGTAATAAAATAATAGAACACTTATTCGCTTTTGTTGAAACCGTAAAAAATATTTTACATTTAAGTTAATTTTAGTTTCTTTCATTCATATGTTTTGATATTAAAGACCGATTTATACAGAGAGGAAAAGGAAATATCATAAATATATTCTTTAAAAAATGGTGTCAAGTACGTAGTGGTGGAATAAATCCATCTACACTGACCTTCAAAAGTAAGTACCACACTTTTAAAATTGCAATAACTTTTAAAGTGGGCAAAATATATTTTCAAAATTAAAAGTATCAAAAAGACTAATGTATAAAAAACTATAACTTCCGAGAAACCTGACGAAATGAGCTGAAAATGTTTTTTGTTTGAATCCTTTATCTTTTGTAGTTTAGGGGAAAAATTAATTTTAAAAGTGTAGTACTAACTTTTGAAGGTCAGTGTAAAAATAACAAAATGAAAATGGGTGAAAACCAAAGGGTTAAAGTAAAAATCTGCTGTAAAAAATTAAATTTGTTTGACTTTCCAGTGTCTCGTGTCAGTGCTATCTTGCCATGGTTGGGAGATATTAACTGTTGAGGGCATCGGAAACCGCACAATTGGCTATCATCAAATCCAGAGCAGACTCGCCAACTTTAACGGCACCCAGTGTGGCTATTGCACGCCAGGATGGATAATGAATATGTACAGGTATATACTAAAGCAGATAATTTTATAATGCTCCAATTAGCTTTAAATGGAACAACAGTTGGGTATTCAGCCATTTATTGGTCGATTTATAAAGCTTATTTTCTTTTTAGTTTATATGAAGAACGAAATAAAAAGATGTCAATGGAAGAAATAGAAAACTCATTTGCTAGTAACATCTGCAGATGCACTGGATACAGACCTATCGCAGATGCTTTTAAGACGTTCGCTACTGATGTCAGCGAAAGATTAAAGAAAAAACTGCATGATATCGAAGATATGGGGTACTTTAGAACTTGCGGAGTCAAATGCAAACAAGTCTGTCATCATAAGGAAAAATGCAAGAATAGTATGGATGTTATTGATGGAGATTGGTGCATTCTAAATAAGGATAATAGTAAAATGATTATTATAAATTCTGGAAATTACACATGGTACAAAGCTTACAGCTTAGACGATGTTTTTACGGCTATCAAAAGTTCAGATGACTACAAACTTATTGCAGGCAATACTGGGCAAGGTGTTATATGGTTGATTTCCTACTTTAGAACAGTCTATAAAAGAAATTAGAGTGAAATTATCATAAAATGTTATTTATTACAGGTGTTTATCACGTTACTCGTTACCCTACCACCATAATTGATATTTTCAACGTGGCTGAATTAAAAGGGCACGTTTTAGACCAAAATCTAATTCTGGGTGCTGGTATGTCATTATCAGATATGATGAATCTATTTCAAGAAATGGCAACATCAAACGACGATTTTTCTTATTTAAAGCAATTTCACGAGCACATGGACCTTGTTGCTCATATTCCAGTAAGAAATGTAAGTAAATCGAAACGAATTCAAGTATAATTAAATTTTCACAACCTACTTGAAAAATGAGATGCTTCGTAAATTTTCAGATTGGAACTATTGGAGGAAATTTATTTTTAAAATACACGAACAATGAATTTCAGTCGGATATTTTCCTGCTCTTCGAAGCTGTAGGAGCTATGATTTCGATTGGTACAACTAATAAACAAGTACCTTTTTGTATTGTACTTTCCAGCATGTTATGTTTTTAATGTTTTGTGATACTTCTTCCAGCTGAAGCACATGATTCCGTGAAAACTATAACTTTGACAGACTTTTTGAAAATGGATATGAAAAATAAGATCATTATAAATGTGTCTTTACCGCCGTTATCACATTGTTGTTCATTTAAGTCATATAAGGTAAACATTTTATATTCATTAAGGTATTTACATTGCTCTAAATAACTAAATGCTTATTACATGATGTTAGGAAAGTTGGAGGAGCTGATGGCATTCCGGGGCTTTATTCAAAAAATATTAATCGAAGTTGTCTCCTCTATTCACGAGCCTGCAATAACTCTCGTACTCTTTGGGACGCGCGCTAGAGGTTTGGAAGGAGGCTAACGTATAGCCAGTTCCCAGGAAAGAGGACCATTGGCTAATAGCTGTCAACTCAGTTCTATGTAAAGTCCCTGATAACCTGATTAATTTCAATGTCGAGAAAACACCAATCTGCACCTTTACGGCAAAAACGCCACCGTTCCTATCCCCTTTCCTCTCTTCAGGGTACAAGATAGGGGCTGCAGAGCAATACGATCACCATGCTCGATATGGACGGTAGACCACCCTTGCGAAAATATATAATTTATTAACACTTCTGCCGATACTACATAAGCAGCCCCATCTGGGTCATGCGTCATTCGAAAATAGCTGGATTGTTTTTTAATTTTAATATAAATACGAGACGTAAGTTAGTTTTAATCAGAATATTGTATTAGTTAAACATAAGTGGAAACTCTGTCCAAATTCATAAAATAAGTATTTTTTTAAAAGTAAATTGGCGCAGCCGTAGTAAGAACCCGGTAGTCCAGGTTCTCTATATTGGGGATTAAACATTTCTTTTAAACCGAATGCACTAACTACAAACGTGTTAAATACAGCTTCACGAAAACTCAGCATCTTGAACAAGGTGCGGCTATTCTTCACGTCTGAACACGATGTAGAATGTAGCTCGCATCTCTGGAATGGTACTTACGCGGTGCTTTGGATAGGCATTATTGACGATGTAGAGGTGATCTTTAACCTCTGCAATTGCATCGCGATGTTACATCACTAAGCGCGTTCTATCGCCTGTACCACGCCTATATGATTGTTCTTAAGAGCTTTTTCACTAATCTCACCTTCTCCTTTCCTTTTAAGAAGAATGCGTGCTAGCCTGCGTTGTCATTGTTTTCTGTAACTACCATTCTAACGCGAACCAAGAAATTGGGCAATTCATTTCTATGTCACACAATCAAAAAATGGAATTTTCTGCCAGCAAACGTGTTTCCTCCTTCGTACAATCCCGGGTCCTTTATAAGAAGCGTAAAGAAGCGCCAACAAATATACAACTTTCTAACTTGAATACTATGACATTTTGCGAAATATTACCATTTGGTCTTGATCCCAGCTATCTCCTTATACAGTAAAGGCCTTACTAATAACCATTGTATAAGCCTGATTTAATTGAACAGTGTTTTGTCACGTTCACTCGAATGACATTTCAAATTCGAACAAAAGAGACAAAACACTACTTGACTATACAAGGCTTATACAATGGTTATTAGTAAGGCCTTATGCCGCTACACAATCATATTTAACAATTATTAAAAAAATTCCAGATTATGCCGCGATCTCAAAATGCTCATGCTATTGTGAATGCTGCATTTTTATTCAAATATCAACAAACCTCGAAGCTTTTGGAAAAAACATCCATAGTGTTCGGAAGTATTTCTGGTAAATTTATCCATGCCAGCAGAACTGAAGCTATATTAGTGGGAAAGGATCCTTTTGTAGATAAAACGTTACAATTAGCATTAAAAACGCTATATCAGGAAATTAACCCAGATACCATGCCACCAGAACCGTCTCCTTTGTTTAGGAAAATGCTTGCAGCAGCATTATTCTACAAGGTCAGTAACTGAACCAAAATGTTATGCAATATTAAAAAATGTAAAATAAATGTGATAGTTTCTATAGGGGAAACATTTTGTAAATAGAGAATTGAATTTGTTTACAGGCAATTCTTTATTTTTGCCCCGATGATAAACTAGACAAAAGATTTCGCTCAGGCGGTGAAGCATTAAAAAGACATATCTCACATGGAACACAATCATATGACACAGACAAAAGTGTATGGCCGTTAAACAAACCGGTGCCGAAACTAGAAGCTCTTGTACAATGTAGTGGTGAGGCTACCTTTTCAAATGATCTTCCAACGCACACTGATGAAGTGTTTGGTGCATTTGTTACAGCTGATGTTAGGCCAGGGAGTATAATTAGCAGTTTTAATGCAGATGAAGCACTCGTAAGTAAAATTATATTTTCATCATATTCTAATAATAATAAAGAGCAGTAAAATTAATAAAAAAAACTAATTTTTAGAAATTACCTGGCGTTGTGGCATTTTACACAGCTAAAGATATACCTGAAAACAATACTTTTACTCCTTTAGCCGTTCCTCTTATGCAAGTAGAAGAAGAAATCCTGTGTTCTAATATCGTGAAATACTATGGTGAGCCAGTTGGGATTGTGGTAGCAGATCGAGAGAAAACAGCAAATGAAGCAGCCAAATTAGTGAAAATTAATTATTCTGAAATCAAAAGCGATAAACCTTTATTAACAGTCACAGACGTTATGAAATCGCCTGCAAAAGATAAAAGAGTCAATAACGTTGCCACCGTTAAGCCTTCTGAGACAGGAAAAGATGTTAGATGTGTAGTGTATGGAGATTACAAGTTAGAAACACAACATCATTTTTATATGGAACCTCAAACGTGTGTAGTGAAGCCGACTGAAGACGGAATGGAGGTTTATTCTTCAACTCAATGGCTTGATTTAGTTAATGTAGCAATAGCACAATCATTAAACAAACCGGTTAATAGGTAAGACAAAACTTTAAAAGCTTATTAGTTACTGTTTTTACAATATTTTTTTATACAAACAAGTTGGCAAACCGAAAGACTGCCCACCTAATGATAAGTAGCTACAGTCGCTTAAAATACATGTCATTACTGTAAGATTTGTAAATAATAATATAATAATACAACCCAGTTTTACCTACTTTACAATAATCTACTTTTAGAATAATCGCACTGACTAATCAGTACAAAATAGATCTAGCACAATGACTGTATGAATAAAAAGATTATTTTTTATTCATCTAGTAATGCCAGACCACAGTTTAATTTCACCAGGGTCTTAACAGATGGATTGTCAGAAAAAACTTTTTAGGAACAAGGTACCCCAGCCCCCCTAGACAAATGTCACACGTTGACTTTTCCGGAGTAGTAGCGCAGAAAAAATGTATGGAAATGACATTAGCTTGCGACAACCTTACGCTATTTTTTCCGCAGCTAATGTCATCTCCATACATTTTTTCTGTGCAACGACTGCCGAAAAAATAAGCGTGTGGCATTTGTCTAGAGGGACTGACGACGTTGACTATTGATAAGGCTCCAAATTTGATATTTTTTATTATAGCATGCTACATTTGCATTTTAAAGGCTGTATGGAATTTTTTTTATGGCTAGAGTTAAGAAAGTGAAACGTGGTTGTATATTTTCTTATAGAAAGTTATGCAAGATTTGGCACATAAGCCAAATTGTTCCTGTATAGGTTGTTATTTGAGTTGAAAAGTTTGATGAAAAATTTTTCTTGCCATTTGGAATTTGAAACTCCGTTGACACATAATCTTTGTTCATACATCTTAAAAAATAATATCACAAAATTTTAATTTTAATCGTAATTAAACATGGTGTCAACGTTAATGTAGTTAATGAATAGGACATATCAACTAAGAACGGACTTAAAAAATTCAACCCTTTAACCAGCAAATAGGTGATCCCCACGGAAATAACGCGGGCGATGATGCTGGCGGAAAGTTGAATAAGTAACAAACACAAGCGTACCAATTGACTTCGAATATAACCAATTGCAGTAATTTTACTTTTATTTTTTAAAATATATAAACATAATTTATTTTATTATTTAAACTGCTTTTTACTTTAGTGAGGTAAAAAGTTGTGTGTTTCGCTTGACAGCTAAATTCTATTCTGTTTCTCGTAACTTTGAAACCCTCGCTGTACTCAGAATTCTTTCTACAACGTTACTTTTTAAGTAGGTATAGAAGCCAGGTTTTGTGTGCTTGTCCAGACTAGCAAACTGAGCTACTTTTACTATGGGACCTATCTTGAAATCGCCAGAAAAAATTCGGCTGTTCAATACATTTGATGATAAATGATGCCAATGCCTGGTGTTAATTTGCAGATAATGAATCATGTTGTTATGTATAACTATTTATTTAAACAAATATTGTTTTTGGTAATGACATTTACGAGTATCTTGTAATGGAAGTTGAGCTCAAACTTCTGTTGTGAGGCCAGCTTCCAATTGACGACTCTGTAACAATACAGGGAGAAAAAAATAGCCCTTGCTGGTTTTCTTGCTGGTTCTTTCCAGTACAAGGTCTCCCGCCGTAGACTTGTGAACTAATAGCGTAGCTGCTTTGACGTTCAAAAGAGATTGTAACAATCCAATTTGAATAAAAGATATTGAATTTGAAATTAGGTTCAATGATTATTGGTACGGAACATATGATTTTTTTATCGCTTACCTTAATATTTATTTCCAGTATAAATGTTATCGTTCGCCGAGTAGGCGGGGCGTATGGAGGCAAGATCACTCGCTCTTGCCAAGTCGCATGTGCCGCCGCGCTAGTTTCACATTTGCAAGGCAAAACATGCAGATTTGTGCTTCCCTTACAGACCAATATGAAGATCATCGGCAAACGTTTGCCGACCACTTCTAACTTTCAGGTAAATGTTTAGAAAGAGTAGACGAATTATTGCTAGTGACTGACTAAAATAACAAACACGTAATCTGAAGGCCTACTCTTGAACCATTTGCGATCGATCGACTTCGAGATTGTGATTTTTTTACGCTTGATTTTCCACATTGGCACAAAATTGGAACCGTATTGTGGTGATTTTGAGTGAACCAAACTCAGTGCTATCAAATTTTCTCAAAATACGGATCCACTTTGTCGCTAGTGTTGCTAAATAAGCGTACGAAAAATCACAATCACAATGCCGATCGATACGATTTGGTTCAAGAGTAACCTTACTGGACTCTGCGCGACATTCGTATAGATTGGGGCATACCTAGTTAGAAATTGGACGCCTATCAACTGGCCACCGTTTATACAGGGTGTCCCAGAAGCCGACGTCAAGCCGAAAGCAGGCGGTAGACTAACTCATATATGTTATCTGAAAAATATAAAAAAAATCTAAGTCACCTATTTAAAAAAAAATCTAACAATTAAAAAAAATCGATATAATTTACACCCTGTGACGGTTTTTTAACTCTTGTTGCTACAAATCTTGACTTTTCTAAACATTTTATTTTGTTTTGTAATCCTGAATAATGTTTCTGTATACTCTAATCTAAAATTTAAAGCCAGCTGCTCCAAATTAGAAGAATATGCCATTTTTATCTAAATTAAATTTTCAAAATTAATTTTTCGCTTAGCTTTAACAAGCTGTACTGAAAAAAAAATGTACCATGCGAGTTTGGCAAGTAACTGCAAAAGTTGGCGCATCCAATAAGGATTCCAAAATGGTATATTGGTAGATAATTTCTACGATTGCAGACAATATTTTTTTTTCCAAAAACAGGCAGTTTTCAACAAATTTTTCTTACGTAGTTAAAATTTATTCTAATGTACCCATGGTTTGCTTTAAGGCTGTAACTTTGACATTCTAGTTTGAGTGATACCGGGAGAGTCATTTTACGAAGTGTGAGAGAGACAGATAGTGAAATAAATTAAATACATAAATTTTTTTTAACATAATTTATTTAAATGTCAAGATTTACAACAGGTGTTCATCTTCCATTATTAACAAAATCATTTGCTTCTATTATTCTTTGCCGTAGGTCAGTCACAGTTTCGATTGGCTTTGCGTAAACTTTTTCTTTCACCGCTCCCCAGTAAAAGAAATCTCATCCTCTCAATTCCTCATCGAGATATTCTCTTACTGAGCTGGCATAGTGAGCTGGCCAACCATCTTGTTGAAACCACATATCTCTTAGAATGTTAAGTGGCACATCTTCCAGTAGATTTGGTAAATCATTTTGTAAAAAATGTAAATAAACTTCACCAGTCAAGGCGTCTGACAGCTCAAAAGGACCTATTATTTGTCCATTTAAAATTCTGGTCCACATATTCACTTTAAATCGATATTGTGATCTATCTTGCCTCATCAAATGAGGATTTTCGATATGCCACTCGTGTAAGTTGTGTAGGTTCATGTAACCATCTTTTTTAAATGTCGACTCATCTGACCACAAAATTTTTTCGAAGAATCGCGGATCTTCTCTGTGTTTTTGTAGCATTGTTAGACAAAAAGCAACACGGGGTCGATGGTCCCGGGGTAGTAGAGTTTGTACTCACTGTACGTGGTACGGGTGTAGCTGATTTCTTTGCAAAATCCGATGGGCTGTACTTTTGGGTACTCCTGTGCTTCTCTCTATTCCACGTACAGAAATACTCCGATCTTCTTCGACAATGTCTAGTACAACGTCCTCGTAAGGGGGACGAAATCTTCTTTCACTATGTACTTGGTTCGGCAGTCGGCCCTCTGAGAAGAGTAATCGGTGCACATTTGTAAAGACTCGATGATCCGGAAAACGAGCTGCATTTGGGTACCTCTCACGATAAAGTCTTGCTGCAGCGTTGGCATTGCATCTACATTCCCCATAAATTAAATGCATGTTGGCGTAGTCTTGTGTCGTGTACGCAGACATGGTGGCACTACACAATTACACAATCAACGATGAGTAGTCCGGAGCAAAGCAAAGGTCGTCGGTAGAGAAACTAAACAGTCCGAATCCAAATCACAAGCAATCAAGTCCAATAAACGAAGCAGAAAGTGGTAAGCACGAAATCAACACGAATGAATACAAAAAGATGCGCAGTAAGCGAAGGAGCGAAACGTACTGATGTGTATTGTTTGTGCGTTACCGAATAATTGGCGTCACTATCTGTCTCACTTCCACTTCGTAAAATAGTCATTTTACGAAATGGATGTGAGACTCGCCCTCTCTATCACGTTAGCGTCACTATCTGTCTCGCTCATACTTCGAATCTCTCCGTCTCTGTCACGTTAGCGTCACTATCTGTCTCTCTCACACTTCGTAAAATGACTCTCCCGGTCTCACTCAAACTAGAATGTTAAAGTTACAGCCTTAAAGCAAACCATGGGTACATTAGAATAAATTTTAAGTACGTAAGAAAAATTTGTTGAAAACTGCCTGTTTTTGGAAAAAAATATTGTCTGCAATCGTAGAAATTATATACCAAGTATTATACCATTTTGGAATCCTTATTGGATGCGCCAACTTTTGCAGTTACTTGCCAAACTCGCATGCTACATTTTTTTTTCAGTACAGCTTGTTAAAGCTAAGCGAAAAATTAATTTTGAATATTTAATTTAGATAAAAATGGCATATTCTTCTAATTTGGAGCAGCTGGCTTTAAATTTTAGATTAGAGTATACAGAAACATTATTCAGGATTACAAAACAAAAGAAAATGTTTAGAAAAGTCAAGATTTGTAGCAACAAGAGTGAAAAAACCGTCACAGGGTGTAAATTATATCGATTTTTTTTAATTGTTAGATTTTTTTTAAATAGGTGACTTAGATTTTTTTTATATTTTTCAGATAACATATATGAGTTAGTCTACCGCCTGCTTTCGGCTTGACGTCGGCTTCTGGGACACCCTGTATACTGAAAACATTAATATGACAGTAATACAATTCGCCGTTAAGTGAAAATCAATCTCGTGATGTTTGCCTACCGTGCAAAGATTATAATAATTAAGCAACAGAATTCTTGTTCAAAAATTATGCTAATCAGTAAGTAGTATTATCAGATTGTGAATTGCTTCTTCTAATCTTTAACTAAATTTTTAGGTTGGAGTCAACAAGGAAGGGGAAATTCAATATTTGAAAAACATGTTCTACCAAGACTGTGGATGTAGTATCAATGATCCTATTACTCCTATAACTGTTGGTCATTTCATAAATTGCTATGATTCGAAACGTTGGTATATAGAAGCTAATACAGTAATAACAGATACACCATCAAATACTTGGTGCCGTGCTCCCTGTAGGTACTTTTTGACGATTTACTTTTTAAAGTGAAACTTTTTTTACATCGCCTCAATTTTTGTTCGTGCATCTATCGCATGTCGCATTACACAAAAGCATGAGATCTTTAATTTCAGTACTTCGTATAGGTCACGATTGGTCTATGCGTCAGATCTTCGATTTAAATCTGTGTGGCAGTGGTTCGATTCTGCTGTAGAGCGTTATTTATTTCATTAATTTGTTTTATTTATTGCTTTTTTGTTTATTTTATTAATTTCTATTTTTATTTATAATTTTCTTTTCAGTAGAAAAAGATTTAAATTAAGATTAGAACGCAATTTTAATACCCTAAATCGAATAATTTTCCGAAAATGTTCAGTTAAATGCATATAATCCGAAAAAAGTTTCACTTGTATCGTGGTTTTATGGCCTATATATCATCGTGGCCCACACGATGATTTTTAATATTTATTCTAATTTAAATAGAAATAAATTTACTTGTAATGTAATTTCATATATTTACAGCATCGACTGAAGGTGTAGCTATGATAGAGAATATAATGGAACGGATAGCATTTAATTTACGTTTAGATTCCCTTGATGTAAGATTGAAAAATATGGCTAAAGAAAATAACCCTGTGCCAGAACTAATAGAGCAAATAAAAAAAGATGCCAATTACGACGAAAGGCTTGCAGGTGTTAAGCAATTTAATGTGGACAATCGATGGAGGAAACGTGCTATAAAATTAATACCAATGACGTTCGGTTTATTTTATTTGGCTCCGTACAATTGTATCATATCTATTTTTCACGCAGACGCAACAGTCGTTATAATCCATGGAGGAATAGAAATGGGCCAAGGAATAAATACAAAAGTTGCACAAGTTTGTGCGTATATGTTCGGAATAGCCCTCGATAAAATAAGCGTCAAGCCGAGTGCGAGTTTTACTTCACCAAATTCGATGGTAACTGGCGCTAGCATTGGCAGTGAATGCGTCGCTTTTGCTACAGTTAAAGCCTGTGAAATTATACTAGATAGGCTTAAACCTATCAAAGAAAAGCTAGAAAATCCAACATGGGAAAACGTAATTACAGAAGCCTTCAATTCTGGTATTGACCTTCAAGCGACATATGCGTTTACAAACACAAAAGACATCAATGTCTACGATATTTATGGAGTTATCGTGATGGAATTAGAAGTTGACATATTAACTGGAAACCATGACATAATAAGAGTTGATCTTCTAGAAGATACAGGGAGAAGTCTGAGCCCGGAAATAGATTTAGGGCAGGTACTGTATGTTCCAGAATTCTAGCTAAAAGCTTAAGTGATACTTTAAAAAATATATCTCAATGTATTTAAATAAAGACGTGTCAACGATTTATATTACTGACCTGATAGGTTTTTTTTCAAATAACCTTGTTCGAGAACGCATTTTATGAATACATAGAATATAAGGAAAGGTCATAGCGACAGTTTAAAAACTTGCAACAAGCAGGTATTTAAATCATGGGGCAATTTTGTATCTCATTGGCAATCGGCCATTGTATAGATTTGATAATACCGTTTGATTGAAACTGATTTTTAAAACATTTTGTAACGACGTCGTTCGAGCAATCTTGAAATATGAGTCGAATGAATCAATCAATATTCATAGCCAATTAACAAAATTTCGCTTTACTTCATTAATGATAACAATTGCCGATCAATCGACGAGTTACAAAATCACCACCCTGATGTTAATAATATTTTCTCTTCAAAACCGGAGACATAATTCGAATTGTGGTCCTATATTTCGGTAGGACTTCTTTTCTAACATCTTAATAAATATAGGCATTGATAAATTATTCAGATTGGTGTAATTAAGGACGTGCTCTGATTGAATTTTAAGCGCCATCGTAAGCACTTGAAATTAATTAGATAGCTCCAATGATATTTTCATATTTCAGATTGAGGGCGCATTCGTTATGGGGATCGGATATTGGACATCAGAGAAGACAATTTATGACGCTGATTCGGGAAAACTGCTAACAGATCGAACTTGGACGTACAAGCCTCCCGGCATCAAAGACATTCCCGCTGACTTTAGAGTTTATTTCAAAAGGAATTCCAGCAATAAGTACGGAGTATTACAGTCCAAAGGTTCGTTTACAATCTTGATAATTATTATCTTTATCCCTTTAGTTTCTACATTAATTTGGTATATCTTATATGGAAAGATGTTGCAAGACTCTCATAAAAATAATCCCTTAAGGCCTAATATTCGTAAGTAAACAATGTCTGTGGTATGTCCTTATTATAATATCCAGTAACCGTTTGTCATTTTCAACGTGCCTTCAGAGAGGAATGCGAATATCGAGAAATTTTTCTTCTCAGAATACAAGAGTTTTTACTATGTAGACGAAACAGTACATACGGGTACAAATATAAATAAATGTTAACTGATTGCGCAATAACTTTTATATCATTCATCAGTAAAGCTTATTAATAATTGTGTGGTTGAAGTAAATATATCGAACAAATGGTAATTCCAAATTTAAAAATGACAAGATGTTTTAGACTGACAGGTGTATGATACCTAATGATACCTCAAAGAGAAATACAACAAAAACCTTTTCGTAGCTCTTTAATATAGTAATAAGTACTACCTTATATCTCATAGTCAAGATTACTCATAGGCATAATTAATAAATCATATTATAATATGAATATGTAATTATGCAGTGTTCGTTCGTTCAGTATAAAAACTTTAAAATTTTCGGAAGCCGTACAAGTCTATGCACCGTCTTAGGCAGCAATGCTTAAGCCTCATCATCATCACACAGCTCATATACGTCCCCACCGAGTGGCTCGAGCCTACCCTAAGTTAGGGTGTTTAGGCCTTAGTCAACCACGCTGGCCCAGTGCGGATTGGTCGATCCCACATACACCTTTAAATTTCGTCGCAGATGTATGCAGGTTGCCTCGCGATGTTTTCCTTCACCGTAAGAGCGTCAGAGAAATGTACATATGAAATTCGAAAAACAAAAAAGATTGGTGCATGGCGGTCTCCCGATTGGAAGGCAAATGCTGAGTCCACAGCGCCACCGACGCCTACCTACATTTAAATAAGAAGTTAATTCAGAAACTATAGTTTAACTTAACTATAGTTAACAGACAAGTTTAACTTGTCTAGATTACTAACTCAAGTTACATAACAACATTCCTTGTACTGGTCAATCAACCACATTTGTATTTGTTGACCAACTTGGTAACAAAGCCTGCCCACCTGATGATAAGTGGCTATGGCTACCTGCAGTACCTAAATGTTGTTCCTGAATGATTCACAAACATGCAGGTCCTATATGGACCACGGTATACGTTGAAAACTTGTGACACAAGATATTAAGTCACAATACCTGTAGTTTCATAGTTTCACGGTATGTCTTAGCCGCTGTGCCTACCAAAAAACGTGATCTGACCAGTCCCTATGTAACTTAGCTTGCCCACTCGAAGCTGTCATTCGGAACTACATTTAATATCCACTGCTGCTATAATGAACGCCTCCATAACAAAACTACTCACTGACTTACGTCATGGATATAAAGTAAGCAATGCACAGCTATGGAAGCACTGCTGCTTTGCTCTAGAAATAGATAAGATAGAGATTCCCGCGCAGATGACTCAGGTACAAATTGTTGGCATCACCGATAAAATATTATTAATTTTACGTGTTAGCAATGTTCTCTCTTTTAACAATGCGGCAGCTTTAATTATTGTGAATTCAAATAGCGCATAACATTAATTTTGGTCATTTTGCCTTCTTCGACATCCATCCATATGGTCCCTCGAGCCGGATCTAAACCAGCGACCTATTGATGTGCGATCCATAAATACAAGTCTTCCTCTGATAGCATTGTGTGAACCTTTCGCAATTAAGTAATCATAATATGCCTTAACTTACTGGTAACACCCCACTCTACTGCATTTTCCACATTGTGGTACTTGGGGCCAGATATGTACCAGCGACCCATGAAATCTACCACTAACTATACCGGGTTATTTTTCCATCAGGAGTCAAATTTTGTATGCTTGTTTAGACAAGCAAAATGAACAACTTTTACTATGGGACCAAACTCGAAATCGCGAAAAAAAATCAGCTGTTCCATACATTTAGGTTCAGTAGATGTTGAACATTTGTATGGAACAGCTGATTTTTTTTCGCGATTTTAAGATATCCCACATGAAATAACTAGCTATCACTTTGTTGACACGAGGATCGAACTGAGGACCTCACATTACACACATCATATTTTTCTTTTTTGCAGCGACCGGCGAACCTGCTTTGTGTTTAGCGGTTGTGCTGACACATGCCTTAAGAGAAGCGGTCAGAGCTGCCCGATTGGACGCCGAATATGAGGATCAATGGGTTGAAATAAGTATGCTTTTATTTATATTTTAGCTGTACAAAATAAAAATCGTATTACTAAAATGTTACATTTAGTAAGTGTGAGCAGTGCAACTGGTAAACACACAAGTGGTTGATTTATTTTGGCCAATAAAGTTTACCTTTGGAATTTTGCGTATTTCACACAAAAATGTATTAGGATAGCGGAAGTTAGTAGAAGATTCATTTGCCTTTCAAACATCTGTTACATTCTTGCGTTCGCCTGATACTTCAGATGTGTTAGTGAAAATATTAAAATTGAAAAAACGGTGAATAACTAATGAGCACAGTAATCTGCACTATAATGCAAACAAAACCGTGCGATATACGCTGCCTAGACGCCCGTCCCTTAAGGCGCATAGTAAGGTCAATCATAAAAAATCACTGCAGAAAAAACCGGTTCTCTTCATAAAATATTGAATAAAAAAATCTTTAAAAAAGATATGTTATTTTTCAACGCATTCTTTAGAGGATGGTCTTTTTAATTTTTTGATAAATTAATTAAAACTTGGTTAAAATGTGACCTAAACATGCCTCGATTTTAAAACTTTAAACCTAATCGCGTCGTAAATATTAGGTTAAATCATATACTTTTGATTTCAATAAATAAAGTGAACAATATTCTAGCGGATGGTCTTTTAAGAGTTTTCTTATTCGCCGTTATTAATTTTTTATTGAAATAATTCATCTTACGCGTAAAGGTTTGCTTAAATATTCCCCTCAATCTCACTCACTCACTCCTATGTAATCAGTACGGGACGATCGACGCAAGGTCATTGGGACCACTATGCGCCTTAACCCTTCGGCCCCACCTGCGCCTATCGTCCCGAAGCTTCGTGCTATGACGCACATGTGACCTAGTCATATTGGGCTATCGTCAAGAATGTTCGGGCTTCGTGTGCATTATCAGGCGTGTGGCGATACATCAAAAATATGCTGTAGGAACAGCATATTTTCACGAGGAAATGCTATTTCATCTTTGTTTAATAGCTTATTTTAATGATAGCAACCCTATGAACTATGTTTTCTCATTTGTTTCAGATAATCCCTGCACAGTGGAAAATATTTTTACAGCGATTGGTCATAAGCTTGAACACTTTAAGCTTAAATAGTTAATTCACAGCAATACTCTGCTGAGAGGCGAATTTGATTGTGTGCATATTTCAACTAGTTTTTTTTAACAATGTATCGGCAAATAGCGTTAACAAATTTATTTTTATAATATTTATTTATTAGGAAAAAACACAACGTAGATTTCAATATAGTTATCTCAATACATGAAATAAACAAGATTCTTTTTCTGCAGATATTTCATTTTTTTATAGATTTCTTACTTAATTAGGAGTATCTTTATAAATTTAAATCGACCAGTTAATTTGTTGTTAAGTGCTAAATTAAAGAACGCCTGGACTGATTCGATTCATATTTTTTTTACAAAATTGTCTTGAATTCTTGAGAAGGCTCTTATGAGGAGAAAAAAATAAAATACCTCTTATCTCGAGGGAAAAATGGAGCCCTGCGTTATCTGTCTGTTTGATAATACTACCCTTTTCCTCAGGAACGCGTAGAGATATAAAATGAAATTATATCAAACATTCGGGTCAAATTTTACAATTTCGAATTTTCAATGACGCCACAACTTTTATATGACTATATTAACATGGATAGGTTTCGGCTTAATAGGGTATGTATTGTAGCGCTCTACGCACGCTCCGGGATCGGAAAGGAGGATTTATTAAACAAACTCTTTCACTTCTTCATATTTCATTTGTATTTTTTTAGTTATAGCGAATACAACATTTCTCTTGGACTGTCTCTTGGTGACTCTCGACCACAAAAGACGATCGATGCTAATCGCGTGATGTCTTAATTCGATATTCAAATACCTTCAAACATGACACTATGTCATGCAGCATAAGACGCGCGACCTACCCAAAGGGTGTCATCACAGTACCAAGCACCTTGTTTTGTTGACGAATATACCTGGGGCAGATAGTCCAGCTCGGGAAGTCTAGTACAATGGGTCCCATAAGAAGGCTCAAGGTCACTCAAAGAGCAATGGAGGGCTACGCTCGGGGTTTCTCTACGCGATCGCATTAGAAATGATGAGATCCGTAGAAATAGCGTCACCGACATAGCCCAAAGAATTGAAAACCTTAAGTGGGAATAGCAGTACACATAGCTTGCAGAACGGGCGGCTGGTCCTCGAGTGGCGACCGCGTACCGGGAGACGCAGAGTAGGTGGACCGACGACGATCTGGAGAAGGTCGTAGAAAGCCGCTGGGTGCAGGAGACGCAGGATAGATCGGTTTGGCGATCCCTCGGGAGGCTTATGTTCAGCAGTGAGCGTCTCTTGGTTAAAATGATGATGTTGATGATGATACATTTAGAGGGATGCAAGTGGAATTGTTTTTGAAATCAAAATGAGGTATTATTTCTGTAAAATTTTCCGTCTACGGTACTTATGGTATTTTTCCTCCTTGTGGCAGTGGGACGCCCTATATAGCAAATGCTTCAGCTGCAACAGAGCTCATCTGTGTTAAATAAGTGACTAATTTTGACAATTTCCAATTTGAAACTTCACTTTTGGTAGACAATCGGAGCCTTATAAAAATAATTTCTAACTATGAAAATGTAAAGGGAACTGTAGACATTCAATATCATTTTATTAAAGATTCAGTTAAGAGTCATAAAATTGAAATTACCTTCAACAAAACACAATGTAATCAGCCATATTTACTAAACCTTCGTGTGGGATTAAACATAACTATTTTTTATCAAAATTAAATATTTTGTAATACTGTTTGTTTAAACGAAATAGTGTGTGATACTGTGTAAACAAGAGCATAATTATCATGTTAATAATGCTCTAGTTATAAACTAGAACCGCAAACAAAAATTAAGGTAAACTTTAAATCTTAACAATACTTTTTATGATGTTATACACCATAGAGACTAGAAAAAATTACTTCGTTAATGTTATGAATTTAACATTGTTTTAAATAATAATTTTAACATCTGTTCTAAAATTACCACATTATTTAGTTAGCATTAAAGTATCAACAAGAATGATTTGCAAAAAGTACTTGATAAGAAGAAAATAAATAATAATTAACCAACACAAAGTCATATTTTCAAATATATTGTTGTTATTTAATAAAATATTATGTTTAAGTCTTAATAGGATTTCTAACACAGTAATTTGTAAAGAAAAACTATAGCCTCAGCGATCTGTGTCAGACGGTTGCTGTACGACTTCACTGAAATCTTTATTAAAAAAGCGATTCACAATAACATCCCATTTTTCATTTTACTAGTTCATTTTTCTGGTAATAAACTTTACACTTCTTTTTCCAGCAGGGCTTATTATGGAAATTGGCATCCACGCGTCCACGGCCATTTGCAACAGGGCTGCCACTTCAACACTCGATGCTAATCTTAGTTTTTTAGTTACTGAATTTCACGGTATGCTTACTCTGTAGGCTTACTCATAAGGCGTTACATCTAAAATATTGGTTATTTTTAATGTAATGTTATAAGTCACTGAGATATCTTACAAATCTGAAAGTCAAATAATTATGTTTTTCTTTATATTATCTTTAGCTAGACACGACAAGAACCCGAAACGCGATTTAAAGATTTTGCCTCGATACTTTTTATTTTTTAAATTATCTCTTAAAAATAAAATCATTCGGGATTACTAGTAAGCGATATTAGGTATTCATTAAAAAGCTCCATAAATAAGTAGACATCATCAGCATTCACAATCGTACAAAATCGCATTTTTTTCTAATCTTTATACCTAGTTAAGTATTGTTTAGTAAAAATAATTTTTATTTTTTACGTCGATATTTTCTAAGCGATCTGATTGCATGCGGATGCAGCGCATTCACGACTTTGATGACATAGATAAAAGACTAGCTACTTGACCTCGGGGGGCGCCCCGCGTTTACGTATAGACCACGCCTCCCATTGTTTGATTCATTTTCAACGTATGGCCTTAAACCAATGCGGACTGATCAATATTGGGATTGCAATTGGCCGCTTCAGTAGCACTGACCGCAAATTGCATCCGACTCTGAGAATATTAAACACTGAGTGTGGTGCACTCAAAATCCGCGGAGCACGGATCCAATTTGGCGCCAATGTGACAACTCGAGCGTAGAAACAATCACAATCTCAATGCCGATCGATCGTAATTGGTTCAAAAGTCAGCCAACTGATTAGAAGGAGACTCAGTGTCGAAAAGTCTGCGGAAGTCACATATACTTCCCTGACGAGGGGCTCGAGACTACCCTAAGTTAGGATGTTGAGGCCTTAGTCAACCACGCTGGCCCAGTGCGGATTGGTCGACTTCACATTCACCTTTGAATCTCTTCGCAGATGTATCCAGGTTGCCTCAGGATTTTTTCCTTCGCCGTACAAATTACATATGAAATTCGAAAACCACATGGGTACATAGCAGGATCTCAACCCCGGAACTCCCGATTAGAAGACCAGCGGCCCTAAAAAGGCCGCATCGCAGAATCATAATACGAATCATATTATGATTCATATTATGAATTGCATGCAATCAGGCCCTCAAGACGTCGCAAGTAACTATCGGCCAATTGCTTTACTACCCGCGTTTTTTTTAAATATTTGAGAAAGTTATATATAACAGGCTGCTAGACTTTCTTAACAAAAATAATCTGTTTCACGCAAATCAGTTTGGATTCAGAAAGGGGCTATCAACATCATTAGCAATCTATCGATTCCTGGAGGATGTCTGGCAAGCCATTGATGAGCGGAAACACTGCACTGCTCTTTTCCTAGATATGTCGCGTGCCTTCGATTGTGTTTTGCAGCCAGTCCTTCTGCAACAGTTAAACCGGATTGGTATTCGCGGTATTGCACTGCAATTGTTAGAATCATATCTACTCAATAGGATTCAAGAAACTGAAATAGTATTCTTGAATAAAGTCCCTAAATCGCTTCAGATCACCAAATCCGATTCACAAAACGTTATTGTAGGCGTACCACAAGGCAGTATTCTGGGGCCACTATTATTCTTGGTGTACATTAATGAATTCCCTGATATCACTAATAATCTTTGTGTAATGTTTGCCGATGATGCATCTATTCTATTTGTTAAAAATGACGATTCCAGCTTAGAAGAATATGAAAATAATTAATGGTTAAACAAACTTACCTTTGTGATGTTTGACCATAATTATACGAGACGTTGCATCCGAAGAGATTTATATATTAACCAGGTAGTCCACTTTCCAATGTACCGGGCACCAAGCACAATTTTAGAGCGAAGACATAAAAATAAAAAGATAGGTAGGTAGTTTTACTATTATTCACCCGCTTGCGCGATGTTACGCCGTTTGACTCATTCCTTTAGAGCAAAATTTCTCAAAAACATTGGGTATTTATTTGCAACACAGCAAATAATGGGTAGGGAGGGAGTATAAATCTCTTCGGATGCAACGTCTCGTATAATTATGGTCAAACATCACAAAGGTAAGTTTGTTTAACCATTAATTATACCACGACGTTGCATCCTCGAGATTTATATATTAACCAGGTAGGATGTTTAGAGTATTTTGAGAAATTTTTGATTAGAAGAGAGAGAAAAAAGAAAGTTTGTCGTTAATTCGGTATATGTTGACTTTTTTTTTATAATTTATAACAAAATCTAAATCAGTGAATAAGAGTTTTATTACGCATGATAGACTCTTGATAGAATCATGATAAGAATTTCCAAGGCACAGAAAATCACCTAAATAATTTATAACAGTAAACTAGACTTCTAAGATAAGATAATATGGGTTTCAAAAGCTTAGTGAAAATGTATGAAGCTGAAGCAAGTGCAAAGGGAAGACATTGAAATTCTTAAGTTATTTGCTTAAATTTAAATCTAAGATAATGTTTCGACGATTAATGCGTAGTGGCTAAAAAATAGACATCTATATTGATAGTTCATAACAAGAGTTTCATAGGTGGTGTAACTGGTTGGGGTATTATGGGTGTGATTCCTTTACCAATACCTTGACCTTAGGAAAATCAATCCCTAGTTATAATCGAAGTATATCATTTCTTCTGCTTTTCATTTTATTCAAGAAAAATTACGAAATAGTTTCGTTGGAATATATGAAGTGCACGCGACCTTCGAGGTTTTGTTTCCAGTTCGAGATCAAGGCTCAGGACACGCAATACATATTTAGCTATAAATAATAAGGATTCTCCGAATGATTCATCAATTTGTTATAATAATTTAAGTACTTACGCTAATTACCAAGGTACCTTAGATATATCTTAATTACTTGAATTTTCTTTTTGATTTAGAACAGATTTTATTAAGTTTTTTGGTAGGTAGGATTTTTTTTTTTCAAACACATTATATTCCCAAAATCCGTCTTTTAAATTATAAGTTATTTCATAAAATTTAATTTCATTAAGTTATTTCATAAAAAAAACCTGATAGTAAGCGGCATCTTGGTGGATTAATGAACAATATTTACAGATTTCATGTTATAAATATTCTAGATTTTCACCATAGAAAGTTTCAGATCACTCCTTGGCAAATAACTCACAAAGGCTATTTTCTTTGAATTAATGGTAGTAGTTGTACACAAAATAGGTGCTCTCTCCTCCATATGTTATTTTTATAATCCAACAAATAACAAAATATAACAATTTATTAAAAAATATGTTTGTAAAACCCAGTGTGAGAGCCCCGGGCCATATGATCATAGACATGTTACATATATTTAACCCAACACTACTATGAATCTCCAGGGCAGTTCCCTTAGGGGTGCGATGTCAGAACACCTCCTCGTGGTGCACCCTGGGCAACCCGGCAGATTTTCTGCCGCGGGCTAAGAGTCTGACAGCTGCCCCGTGGAGGGGGCGTGGTGTGGCCGGGTTTAACCCGGCGGGCCACTTCACGTGGCCATGTGGGGCGTCACCTCCCCTTCTTTTTGAAGATGGGGTTGTGTGTCGCCTGGGGACCCGCTCGCGGGTCATGGCGCGTTGCGCTTTGTGCCGTTGCCCCTTTGGTCGGGTCGGTGCGGGTCCTTGTTGAGCTTCGGCATGTCGTTGTTCCGAGTCGGTGCAAGCTCGTTGAGCTTCGGCGTGTCGTTGTTCCAAGGACTGAGGCTGATCCGATCACTGTGTGGCTTCGGCACACTTGTGAGGCCCCCATGAGGAGGGCGTGGGATGGCCGAGTGCTACTCGGCGGGCCACCTCGTGTGGCCACCGTGGCCGCTTTTTGCGGTGGGTCGGCGCTTCGGCGCCGCTGAGCTTCGGCTCGTGTGCGCGGCGGTGGATCCAGTGGGGTCTGCCGTCGGGCAAGCCCGTTACCCCGCACTGAGCGGGGCCGGGGGCCTGGCGCACTGAGCGTCGGGCCGCGTGGAAGAAAACCACAGTAAAAAATTACCACCCGGAGTATGCCCCGGGAACTCCTCTCCATCTCCATCTTGGAGAGGGCGTGAGGGGCCCGCCATTGGTGGGCAGGTGCCGCGGACGGGGTTATGGTCGGTCTGTAAGGGTTCCCACGACCTCGTTCGGCAGCGGCGCGTCCTTTGGACGTGGCTGCGCTAGGCGCCAAAGAGGGCATATCGAGGGGTTTAGTGGGTAGTCGCTCCCTGCGGAGTCCCACACACCCTTGCCCCTGCGGGGGCTTGGACGGTGCGCAAACGCATTCCCCTCGTAAAAAAAAAAAAAAAAAAAGGGCAGTTCCCTTAAGGCATGGCTGTCTGGTTTTTCAGTGGAGGAACTAAGAAACAACTAGTATAACAAGGAAGAATTCTGTGGAATTACATATCTAAAACATATAAAATCTAAGGAATTGGAGTACAGTATCATTGACCCGTGATCGCAAGAAATTAAAGTCGAAGGTACGATCTACTAACCACCGTTACGGGGAAGGCTAATCTTAAAAAAAGAAACAAAACATTTTCATTTGGTGTATTCCATTACCCAGATTTGTACGCAATTTTTAGCTATATTAGTTTGATACCGAGATTGATAAATCCCGAACCATTCTGCCCTTTGATTGTATAGATTTCTGTATCTATTATAATATACCTGATTCTCTTTAATTTAACTTACAACTCTAAGGATATGATTGTATCTGGCTATTATTATGATGGCTGGCTTATGATTGTATTGTTCTCTTATGCTTATGCATAAGGAAACTGTATGTAAACATATAAAGCTTATTATTTCAATAAGTCAAGGATTAAATTTGTTTTCTTTTCCCAAATTTTGACAATTAGCAAGAAAAGAGCATTACAGGTGGGAAATATTATGTTAGTTAGTTTATATATAAATTGATCTAATTCATCATTGCATCATCTTACTGCTCTCATTTAGTATAAGTAACTTCTTAATTTCATAACGTAATGTCAGAATATTTGACTGTGAAAAACGTGAACTTATAGGTAAACATGTTTGCGATTCGGTTTCTTAAAAAGAAATTTGTAATCCGTTTTACCCGTTACAACTCATAAGAGAACTGGATCGATTGTATATTTTTTTCAGGTGTGAATAAAATATTTTCATTTAAGTACCAAAATAATAATAATAATAATATATATAATATATATATATATATATATTTTTCTATTATGTTTTGATCGGCGCCTTTGGTCGAGACTTCGTTGTCTGATATCGATCTACTACAGGTGCTTTCCTCGCAGACTAATGGTACGAGTGACTCCTCGCCTAACCACGTCTCTGCGTGCGTGGCATTTGACGCGGTGGAACTTTGCAGTTTCCCTGCTGGCTGACTGAAGGCCTATTAGAAGAAGAAGTACTCGCCGCTGGAACTTTCTTGATTTGGAGTCGATATTTCTGCCAACTTCGATGCTTTAATTTTATTAGTGAGATTCCCGCCAAAGAGAAATGAATCACTTCGTACACGTGCAATATCTTTTTAAACTTATAATCTAATGAATACATTATTAATTTCCTTCGATTAAGCGTGTTTTTATAATGAAGGTCCAATATAAGCTGATTTCTTTGAGTAACACAGCAGTGATTTCAGGATTTGATTTGGGTGTTTTAACTAATTGAAAGTTTTCAGGTATGAAGATGTTGCCCTCTAACTCTTTCTTTTAATCCTTATTTAAGCCTCCGCACAATATATGACCCCAACGTTCAGAGATTTCATCCTGGATTTTTGTTCCGAAAAGCTCGTGTTTCCCTTTTGAGGTCCCTAAGACCTCTAAAATATTCTCAAATAAATTGGTTGCTGGAGGGTTAACATCATTTACACGTACCTGAGAGCTAGTGGATGGTATGGGACACTTGGCTGATGCTTCTGATGTCATCACCTGTACATTACTAGGTTGTCACTCATTACAAGTTTCAGTCACATGAACCACTGACTGAACATATGGGATGTATGATAACACACTGAAGCCAATTCATCCTCTCCATAGATTTTTATTTTATTTTATTTAACAAAATGTACTATTATAAACATAAACACAAAACTACGAAGTAGTTTGTCGGCGAGTAACATTAGTAATATTCTGCGAAGCGAGTCATATTCTGCGAGGCTATCCTCAGCCTGTGTACTAATATATATGACCAAAAAACATGACTACAATCGCATCGTAGTACCATTCTCTATATTGTGGTAGTACTGTGCGCGACTATGATCGCATCATAGTACAAAGGCACACTGTTCTATAAAATATAAAGAAATAATAACATTCTTTCAAAAAATAAGTTAGGTCATGATCGCATCATGACAGGAAGTGCTGTGATCGAGACCGTAATCGCGTCACGGTACTAATAAATATGACCAAAAACCATGACTACAATCGCATTGTAGTACTGTGTGTGTCTATAATCGCATCATAGTTCCAAGGCACACAGTTCTATAAAATATAAAGAAATTAAGTGTTGTGATCGAGACCGTGATCGCGTCACGGTACCAATAAATCTGACCAAAAAACATGACTACAATCGCATCGTAGTACTATGCGTGACTATAATCGCATCATAGTTCCAAGGCACACTGTTCTATAAATATAAAGAAATAATAACACTTAAACACGTGTACAAGGCGTGTTTCAAAGTGCCGATTCACGGTTCTTTAGTAATTATGAATTATTGCTTGAATAGACGTTTATTTGGTACAAAAAATACAACACACAATGTAACAAAAAAATATAAATATATATTCAGATAGATTTTAGGCCAAATAGGCCCCGCATGCAGAGGCACAGAGTGCTTTGACGCTGGTATTCTGCGGATACCATTTTATTTAACACTGTATACAGAATATTTTCTAATTAAACAGTAACGTTAGGCAATGCGCAAATAGCAAGGCTCTTTTTGTTGCTCAATAAATTTCAAATTGAAATTAATTAGTGAGCTAAATATAATCTACTGATTCGAACAAACACGAAATAAAGTTTTGCTTGAAACGAACGAAATGCAAAGATGAGAACGTGTCGAAAAAATTGTACAATGTAATAAACAATAAACACTTTAATTTAAACTTACATAGGTACTTCCAGCACCATCAAAATGCTCGCAGCGGCGGCGGCGGTGACGCAAACGTTTCTCTAGTTTACGAATCTTTTCCTTAATATATTGCTTAGAATACTTACGTTTTCATTTACACATATTGATATCTATAACAACTACACAACACACTAAAAATAAAGTTATAAAATAATAAAACTTTGATCTTTAATATTCCGATGCTGTGATGCCCGCACAAAGAAAGCGAATGAGTCAAACGGCGTAACATCGCGCAAGCGGGTGAATAATAGTAAAACTACCTATCTTTTTATTTTTATGTCTTCGCTCTAAAATTGTGCTTGGTGCCCGGTACATTGGAAAGTGGACTACCTGGTTAATATATAAATCTAGAGGATGCAACGTCGTGGTATAATATATGTTTGACATTACAGAATCTGAAAAACTGGCTAAGTTCTTTGAATTTAAGGCGCATAGTGCTCCCAATGACCTTGCGTCGATCGTCCCGCACTGATTACATAGGAGTGAGAGAGTGAGAGTGAGGGGAATATTCAAGCAAACCTTTACGCGTAAGATGAATTATGTTAATAAAAAATTTATAAAAGCGAATAAGAAAAATCTAAAAAGACCATCCCCTAGAATATTGTTCACTTTATTTATTGAAATCGAAAGTATGTGATTTAACCTAATATTTACGAAGCGATTAGGTTTATAGTTTTAAAATCGAGGCATGTTTGGGTCACATTTTAACCAAGTTTTAATTAATTTATCAAAAAATTAAAAAGACCATCCTCTAAAGAATGCGTTGAATAATAACATATCTTTTTTAAAGATTTTTTTATTCAATATTTATGAAGAGAACCGGTTTTTTCTGCAGTGATTTTTTACGATTGACGTTACTATGCGCCTTAAGAGTTAATTTACAGAAAACTAACATACTACAATTGCGAAATTATAAAAAAAGCCCACTTAACCTTAAAGTATCATTAAGCAATGTGGCAATTAATGAAATTGATCATACAATTTTTTTAGGATTAACATTAGACACTCACCTTAACTGGAAGTTACATTTGGAAAAAATAAATGACAAAATCAATAGCTACTGTTATGCATTGTCGGTATTGATTGATGTATCGTCTGTAGAGGTAGCTCTTAGTGCTTACTATGCCAATGTTTATTCAATTCTAAGTTATGGTATTATATTTTGGGGTAATTCTGTAAATATTACCAGTACGTTTGTCCTACAAAAGCGTTGTTTAAGAATAATATTTCGCAAACAGAGTGACGAAACGCTTAGAGATATATTCAAAGAGAAACAAATTTTAACATTGACCTCAATTTATATTTTAGAAATCTGTAAGTTTGTTAGAAACTATAGGTCAAAGTTTAAGAATATATCAGACATGAGAGTGAGAAAAGTCCCTATGAGACATTATGATGCACTGGCACTCCCAAATATTCGCTCTAAAATCTTTGATAAGAGTACATATGTGTCTGCTATACGTATTTATAACAATTTACCCATAGTTTTAAAAGATCTCCCCGACCATAAATTTATTAGACAATTAAACAAGATGGTTATTAAGTAAGGTTTTTTATGACATAAATGAGTATTTAAATAATTCCAATATATTATAATTATGACTCCAATTTTTTTTTCATTAAATTTTTATTTTACTGACATGTTAATCTATAGAATATTAAATTGACAAATCGTAAAAATGACCAAAGAATATGTGATTAAAATCAAATTGTATAATACTTTTTTTATATTGTATGCCCGTCAGGGTAACTGTTATTACTCCCTGTATGCAATATAATCTAGCAGTAAGGACAATTACTTGTAACAGTTATGAAATACATTTTCTATTCTATTCTATTCTAATTGAGTGCAACTAATCATAAGAAAATTCTATTTGACAGCATTGTATGAATATTCGTAAAATGGTCTCAATTGACACTTTAGCAATGCCTAATTTGTGGACCATTTTACGAATATTCATACAAAGCTGTCAAATAGACTAATTGCTTATAATGTCGTATTATGATTCTGCGATGCGGCCTTTTTAGGTCCGCAGTGCCGAGTCCAGAGCGCCACCGACCTCCTAGTACAACGAGTATTTTATATACCTGTCCCCTAACCACGATCGCCTAAAACAATATTGAAACCGCACTGAGAGCGGGATGGCGCTATACGCAGCAAGAGCGGTGTCTCTGTTTCAATATTGTTTCATTCAACCTTGCTATAAGCGATCATGGTAAGGCCCCTGTTCTGCTTACATTGCTGTTAGGGTTTGATTGAAGAGACATGCAATACTGAGTATTTTTGAGACACTATGTCACAATTTGATAACAAACGTTGTGTTCGATGTACGAGTTGTAGATTCGCTAATTATACAAGAACCAC
The DNA here is from genome assembly GCA_963935595.1 of Schoenobius gigantellus. Classification (NCBI taxonomy): domain Eukaryota; kingdom Metazoa; phylum Arthropoda; class Insecta; order Lepidoptera; family Crambidae; genus Schoenobius; species Schoenobius gigantellus. The sequence goes on along the minus strand of OZ012556.1, from coordinate 9,335,081 downwards.
ATGTTGGAAACTTTGGCCAAATTCTGCTAATAACTTACTGCCGAATCAAAACTAAACCGTTGCGATTGACCAATCGTAGCGCGTATATTTGCATTCAACTGTTCGATGACGTCATAATGTAGCGTTATGATTGGTCGATCGCAAAGGTTTAGTTTCGATTCGACTGTAAGTTATTAGCAGAATTGGGCCCTTTGACGATATATGTTCTATAGGTGACGTTGGACATAGGTGGCCGTTTTGTTGGCTTAACAAACTCTAGTGATTATCTTCTCTCTGCTTACATACATTGTGGTTACGGTTTGACCGCAGAGACAGGCAGTCAAAATACTATTTACTGTGAATTGACTACTAATGTCATAAATTGACAACAAACGTTGTTTGTAGGAGTTATTGAGAGTTGTAGATTTGCCAATCATACGAAAAACCCCTGTAGTAAAGTAACTACGATATCTGTTCTATAGGTAGATATAAGTGGCAATTCTGTTTGTTTAGCAAACTTTATCATAGCTACAGCTTGTATCTGTAGCTATGATAAAGTTTGGAGATGTAAATACAATAAATAAAAAAACTTTCAATATTAGTTTATAGTGATAATTTTTAAATTATAACAACAAATAATTTGTCATATAAATTATTTATGATATACTTCAAGCGAACTACTTAGATAATAAAAAAATGGAAACAAAATAAACAAATAATTTGTAAAGTGTTTCTGTGTCCTGAAGTTAAGAAAGAACATTGACCTTAGTTCAATGGGTAAGAGCAGAAAAGTTGCAGTATATGTTAGCGAATACCTAGAGCCAACAAAAACAATTACAATATTTACAATTCACACCAAATTTTCTGTTTCATACCGACGACGGAGTGTATGACCAGGGGGTTACTGTATAGGAAAACAATCTATCGTGATCGCTTTGAATTTGCCAATAATTGCAGCGTCAATACAAGACACAGTGTCGACTGTCTGATAAACGATAATGATGAATGCAGTTGCAATTTGACTGTCAGAATTGAAAGCGATAGTTTTTTGTTACACAATGAAGGGGCAGTTGTAGGTGATTGCCAAGAAACTTATAAGTACATCAAATCATGTGGAAAATATTAAAATTAGAGGTTGTCATGTAAGTAAACCGCTAAGTATTTTTTGAACACAGGCTATGGTAGTCATGTATAGTACAGTTATGTATACAAGTAAATTTATTATCGTATCGACATCGCCACCTTGTATAAAAAAAACTTGTCCAAACGATTCACACAAATTTAAACTTGGAGCGAAAGTTGTTGATCAATGGGTTCTATGTAAATTCATGAATTTACTAAAGAGTCCCGATTATCCTATCCCAATATTATTGTTGAAAGGTATCTTCTAAGAATCTTCAGCTTTTATAAGCAGCGCGTCTGAGAGTAGTATTCTGGGTATAAACAAATTTTAATACTCGTATAAGGATGGTCGCTCTCCGACGTCAGAACAGTCAGCCGAATCGGTTTTTTCGGGAACCCCTTTAAAAATAGCTCGCCGTGAATGGTGATTACAATGTACGGCCTAAATATTTGCTAACTTTAAAAAGCAAACTATTTTAAGACTTTTGCCCGCATTTTTATGAACTCACTCTGTTGTTTGTTTGTATGACTTAATTTAAAGAAGGCGAGCTAACGGACAACCATCACCTCTAGGGTGTTCCACTCTCTGACTTGGGTCACCAGGCCGTTCAAACTTTCTCCCCCTTTTGGGGGGGTGAGAGGGGCCCGCCATAGGCGAGCAGATGCCGACGAGGTCGTGGATGTGTTCATTCGAGTTACCATGACCTTGTCCGGCAGCGACACGGCCCTCCTCGGCGTGTCTTCTTCTGATGAGGAGGACACTGCGATGATGGACGTGCTCGCGCCAAGGCGTGTGTGAGGGGCATCGATGGGTTTTAGTCGGTAGGCCACGGTTCCTGGCTGGCACTCTGCCCCCCGGGGGCCGCGGAGAGTCCGACATAACCCCGCGCCTTCCCAAGCGCGGGGTATGCGTAATGCATTTCCCAGCGAAAAAAAAGGCCGTTCAAACGGGTGGGATCGATGCAACATTAAGTGCGCCTCTAAAAGTTTAGGTTCGTTATACATGTTTGATGATCTCAAAAAACGTGGAGCCTACGTAGAGTAAGCTCCCATTCAAGCTTTACATTGACACTTATACGAAACCGCTACGATTGCGAGCGACATAAGAACAGTCCAAAGGTCAAACAGTATAGCTTGACAAGCAGCTTACTGTACCTACCTAGTGTAATAATAATAACAGAAGTAAAAAATCCACCCACGTTTTGGGAATTCATCTATAAGCCTATAATAAACGTTTTATCTATCTATCTATCTATCTATGGGCCCCTCGGCTCTTTCCAGACCCGTTTAAAGGGTTTTTATTTTTTAACCGACTTCAAAAATGGAAGAGGTTCTCAATTCGATGCATATGTCTTTTTTTTGTGTGAATGTTACGCGATTACGCCGCCAATTGTGGACCGATTTTCAAAATTCTCTTTGTATTCGATAGAGTATACTCCAAGGGTGGTCCCATGGTAACCAAAGTTGGGATCCCATAAAAATCGAGGAAAACCCTTAAATTTTTAGGTGTGTCCAACGTGTTTTGTGTGTATTTTACGCGATTACTCCGCCAATTGTAAACCGATTTTCAAAATTATTTTTGTATTGAATAGAGTATACTCCTGGAGTAGTCCTAAGGTCACCAAAGTCAGGATCTGATGATAGGATCCCATGAAAATTGAGGGAAACGCTAATTTAATACCAGCTCACCGAAAATGAGCTGGTATTAAATTAGGGTTTCTTTCACTAAAAAGATTTCATTCACTAAAAAGTTAAAAATAAAAAATATTTTACAAAAAATAAAAACCGACTTCAAAAACACTGAAAAGTTAAAAATAATATAAGAATAGGTACAGACAACATCACACTTCTATATTGAAGTCGGTGAGAAATTTTAAGACTTTCTAGGAGATCATCGTTTGGCCAGAGACCTCAAAAAAGGGGTAGGCTCGAGCCCCTCGGTGACGACGTATATGAGCTGTGATGATGATTTCAAAGTAAATAAAAATCTTAAAATTATTGTTCTTTAATGACATCTTTATTGGTAAAGAATTTTCATAAACTTTAGTATAAAACCTCTACGAACTTCAACTTGTACATAGACGCGCTAATCCGGGAGCTCAATAGCACGCATGTCGGGAGCTCAGTTGCACATTGACAACTAATGTGTTAACAACATCAGCTACGCAGACAACATGGTCCTGCTGGCACCCTCGGTTTCTCTACTCTACTTAGTGTTTGTGAGAAAATCGCTGTCGCATGATTTACTGTACTATACTAAGAAGTTGCAGTTCATGGTTTTCAGGGCCGGTAGTAAGTGTCCTAATGTTGTACCCTCTATGTCACTATACAATGAATCCCTAAATAGAGTTTTTTTTTAATATCTTGGACACATCGTCACTGATAGCCATAATGATGATGAAGACATCGAAAGACAACGTTATGGCACTGTCGGTCAGGTCGAATATGTTGGTACATAGATTTGGATACTGCACAGATGATAGAATGTTCTTCAAAACATATTGTACATCCTTTTACTCATGTAGCCTACGGGCCAACTATACTGAAAACGGTGCCCTGCGTATTCAATACAAATCCATGCAGCCGCCGCGTTTTTGTAGCGCATCCGCGATGTTCGCATTAGCAGGTGTATAGTTTCGTGTGTTATTGTATGTATAGTAAAAGTGTTATGTGTATAGTTTCGAAGCCATCATGCGAAAAAAGACAGCGTCACTTTTATACAGAATACCCGGCAGCGGCCACAGCGTCCTGAAAGAAATAATCGATAGTGGGGATTGTCCACTAATTGACTGGATTATTGGTAAAGTTACATCATTTCTTAAAATAAAATACTTACATAGTTTTTAAGCTCTAACTAACACAATTATGGATCAATGATGTCTGAAATAAATTATCTTTTTTATTATATTTTTATTTTCAGCTATTCTATATACTGAACCGCTACATTTTTATTGCAATAACTATCAAATCCTAATTTTTATATTCTCTTTTTTACTGTTTAATTAGGGGCCGATTGACAAGTCCTATTTTGCGTAATATTTTTTATACCAGAAGCTAATTATTTTCTGAAAAAGTCAATCATAAAAAATATTCAACCCTTACACTACGCTCTATAGAGCGGTTTTGAAACTTCGATTAAATATTCCAAGTGAATTAGTAGCTTCATAGCAGACATATCATTAAGGTTTTCAGTTAAAAAGGCCGTTTGACTGACACAAAAAGAATAAAAAACAATATGACTGTCATGACGTCCATTTTTGATTTGTATCATTATAGGATATGTAATAAATGATTTTTAGTTAAAATTATAGATCAAAGGACATAACGGTGGTATGCACAAATGCTAGTTATGCAATCCTAGACGAATAGACTCTAAAAAAATTCGATGCCTTTCAAGGTTTCTTTTTTACATTGAAAGGTTAGATACCTTTTTATGTAAAAAAGATAGTAATTTGCGCCGAATAACATCTAACCGGAGCGATTTCCCGTGGGGCTCCTTTTCAATCGCAGACGGAGCTGGAGGTGCTGATGTTCCTTACTAACCCACACTGGGCTACCATTTGAAAAGCGTTCAAACCCAAGTCTCAAGGGCGGCCAAGCCAATAGAATCATCTGGCTAGATAGCGGAGGGTCGATATTCCACGATTACAGGACGCGTAGCACAAGGACCCCGAGATAAATATGTCTATCATTAACTGTCACTTTCTTTGCACCAAACGAAAGCTATCTCATTCGCTACTACATATCAAAAGACATTTCGGTGTAAAGAAATAGGCCTAGAAAATACTCTCGCGATCCTTGTGCTACGCGTGCAGGTCGATAATCCACGATTTTAATTTTAACCTATCCTGGTCATTACGACGGTCACTCAGCACCAGGTTATCCTAGAACGGTATTTTCCAGTCACAAAATCCGCAGCGCATTTTTACAAGCTTTTATTTACTTTCACCTGTCCCGTGTCTGTAATGAAATCTTCCAACCTAAATTTGACCCAATTCCCGGTTTCCGATTCAGCTAAAATTTTGCATGCATATGTTGCGTGTATTTTTTCAAGTAGCAACACTGATACAATGTAATGTAGTATAGTTCAACATGGTGATTTTGATACTTTGTAATAAACAATTTCATTATATTTTTTTCTTAATTTCTGTCGAAATATTACAGATATTAAGTAATTTTAACATTCATGAAATCCAAATACAGCGATTTCTTATAAAAGGTTCATTGTTGAAAGTTCATTAAAACTAAACATTACCTAATATTTAATTTTAAAAAAGTATCAACCCCTTTTTTCCTACTATATACAGTAGAATATAGTAGGAAAAAAAAGGAAAAAAAGACGATCCTTTCACAAATTTTACATTCTAAATTACTACATAAATAAAAAAATATTAGAATATTTCAAGTATCAAAATGTATTTTACCTTCTGTAGACAGTATTACCAGAACTAGAATTTTTGAATTTGTCGCTTTTTTCCAAGCTCATGTTTCGTGTGCCAGACTCTATGTATATCGCGTGACAATACAAAAGCTTGTTTAATTTTTTTTTACTATTATTTTTTTACAAAACAACGTTGACAAACAAGCAGACTGCCTAACTTCATATCATCATCATCATCATCACAGCTCTTATACGTCCCCACCGAGGGGTTCGAGCCTACCCAATGTTAGGGTGATTAGGCCTTAGTCAACCACGCTGGCCCAGTGCGGATTGGTCGACTTCACATACATCATTGAATTTCTTCGCAGATGTATGCAGGTTGCCTCACGATGTTTTCCTTCACCGTAGGAGCGTCAGACAAATGTACATATGAAATTCGAAACGAAAAACACATTGGTACATGGCGGGTCTCGAACCCCGACCCCCCGATTGGAAGGCAAGTGCCGAAACCACAGCGCCACCGACGCTCAACTAACTTCATATAGTAAGTGGCAACTATCTGTCACATGTGGATCCTGTAAATTTCGCAAATGCCAGCACCCCAATGTATGTTGCCAACTTGTGACATAATATGTAGTTACAGTGGCCAATAATATCACTGACTATTTAACCCATCAAACCTGGACGCAACAATGCAAGCACTGCTACTTTGCGGCAGAAATAAGTAAGACGGAGGTACCCGAGCAGGCGACCCTGATACAGAGTCCCCCTTCGGTAAACTGATGACAGAAATGATGATGATGATTTGAAAAAATATTAAGTACCTAGACTGGCAGAATTGACCTCAGTGTTTTATGCAATCTACTTTTATTGTATTTTGAAATGTCCAATTGTTTGAACACGGACAATTTTAGACTTTTTTCACGTGTATGTAAAATAGAATATGTATGATTGGCAGAAACATTGTGTCCTGTGTCTAAAAGATGTTTGGCGAAATGTGACTTTTCAGGTCTGGTATTCCTACCATTAAGTGAGTTCCTACCATTAGTGAGGTCAAGGTTTTTCCTTTTGTAAAAAAAACTGGATCATTCAGGAGTAACCATGGGAATTTCTAGGAAAACTATCATTTATTGATGTCACGCCCAATTCTCACCATTAAACAATCACCACTGTGATACGCTGTCTAAATCGAAATAATAACACAAATTCTTAGTTACCTACTATAGATAATAGCTAATTTTAGCTTCCAATGACGAATAAAAGGATGTGTACTTTTAAGTGACACGGTACAGAAAAAGACATTGTGGATTGTAGAGTAAAGTTTTTTTGAACAAGTGTCATGAATGTTCGTTCGCTGCCATATAAACTCAGTGCGAATACAGTGTCAATGATAAATTACTAAAATAGACTCCCAGAATACCAAAGTTTGAGCGTTCTGGAAATTAAAGCAAAACAAGTGTTTCAGAAATTTCATATATTTAAGAATTTTCTCACTTGCTTCATTAGTAGTACGCGAGTTTTTCTTTTTGAAAACAATACCGTCTTTAGTATTGTTTTCAAAAAGAAAAACTCGCGCAGCTAGCTGAGGTGTGGCGAGGGGGGAGATTAAATGAAAACAACCGTTCTGGACAACGCTTAGCACTTAACGCAACGCTAACAAGGTTTAATCTGACGTAATACCGTCGTACAAACTTAAATTAATACTAATAATGCTTACTTTACACTATTTACCCTACTACATAGCAGTAAAATATTATTGCAACCGCGGTGCGGGCGATGCGGTGGCGTGAGCGCGCGCCCCTCCGCCCCTTTGTATGAACGCGCCGAACCATTTGGCTCGCACTGTGAAAATTTATCAGATTTCATGTAGAGCCAAGCTTCTAACTGTACAAACCCTAACTTCAAGCACAATGTCATGTTGGTTGTGCGTGAATCGCGTAATAAAGATCACCAAACCTCAGTATAGAGTCGTTGGTACATGGCTTTGCTTAGAAATGTGCAAGTACCGGTTTCATCAGAAAAATCCAGGCCACGTTTGCAGTGCCGGCCTGAGGCAAGTTTTAAGATGTAGCGAGTTCCAACTATGGCGCCCCCCTAAAACCAAACACTGAAAAAGCGAAGATAATTTTTGACCACTGAGGCGCCCCCTGGAACTTCGCGCCTGGAGCGGCCGCTCTGTTCGCTCTCCCTATGCTAGGGCCGGGCCGGCCCCGCAAGTTTGTTTGCCATTTAAGAGTGTTAAAAGAGTTCTTTAGAAATCGCCAATTAGGTAAAGGAACAAAAAATAGTAAACTGTAATAGTAAAAGTGTAATAACAAAAAGTGTAATGTGAAAAATTTACTTGTAATTGTATAATTATCAATAAATTGTGTCTGTGTCTATGTCTAGTATTCATCGGAAATGATCTGGTATCGTTCGTAAATAAAAAGAATCAAATATTCCTAGTTACATACTTATTTAAATCTAAGTCTTTCCCGATAATGCCCTCTTTTATTATAACGTACGAAAAATAATAATTTACCATAGGCTATTTCCCCCTGTGGGTGTACTAGGTCCCGCCCAGTGATTAAAACAATGCAACGACGGCTTATATTCGTCCAGCGGTCACGTCAACCGGACCTGTCTTACTGTATGTATCTAATGACTTTTATATATATTTATAATATTACTAAATACACTTCGTGATTCATCCTAGATTCTTTCACAAACCTAATTAAAATTTAATCTTTACGATTTGTTGCACTTTTTATACGAATAAAAATTGTGGAGACACACCGTTTAAGTCAGGTTTTATTTGGTATTCACCAAAAATATATTATAATGCCATTTAATTAAGGCCGTTAAAATATTTTTTATAGTTTTGCGTAATATTTATTATAACAATAAATAAGTACTTAATAAGAGATCAAACTTGACTTGTCAACACATTTTTTTATGATTTTTAGGGTGATTTTATTAAGTAAACATCCATTCTCATTTTTCTATTAAAATTAAGATACCTACATATACTTAAATATGATTACAATGCGGAAAAGGATTTTTTCAATTTATGTGCTCTGACTTCCATACAGTTATCTCAAAGCGCCAGTAAACTAAATTTATAAATACATGTCAATAATACAGTAATAATTACAAAGCATAATGATGTTAATACAGGGGACCTAGACAAAATAACATTCGGGTTCGTTTCGTTTACATTATACGCTCTGTATCGAAAGACAATGTATGAGAATGATTCGGGATGTGGAATCATTTTCACACATTTTGTTCTTTTCTAACTTCATTATGGTTTTTGAATCTTTAATTTGTCTAGGCCCTCCGGAGTCCATTTTATTATGTCAAACAAATGAATGCCTGGGGCCGTACCGTGATCGCTTAGGTAGGTTAAAACGGTGACACTATGAAACGCATACTGTTCATTGTCATAAATTCCATTGGCATACATCATAGGGCATAAAAATCAAAAAGCATAATAATATTTGGCATAACATATCAATAGGCATAAACATTATAGTGCAGAATTGTCGAAAGGCATAATATTAAAAATTATAATCTTTAAATGTCATAATTTGGTTTGGCTTAATTTTATTAAGCATACTTTGAAACGCATAACTTTACTACGCATAACTGTTAATATCCATAATTTTGTTTGACATAATTTAACTATGCATAAATCACTAACGACATAGTTTTTTAGCCACTTTTTAACTATGCATAAATCACTAAAGACAGCTGCAGCCTCGCTGCGGTGGTGAGCGAAAGCCATCTGCAACGATTAGCATGTTGCGTGGGACCGCCAGAACCCCATAGTGCCGGAGCTATGACAGAAGCCTTGCATACTGCATGCCTGCTTGCATGCCAGCTTGCGTGCTTGCATGTATTCTGCATGCCTGCTTGCATGCATTCTGCATGCCTGCTGCATGTCGGCATGCATGCAAAATACAATATATTAATATTATGACGTGATTTCTTTACACTAATCGTAAATTAGAGCTTTTTATGTAGTAACCTATTTCTTAACAAATAAGGTTCAAAAGCAAAAGTAAGAATAATTCAAACATAAGAAAATAAATTTAATGTGTTATGCATAGCAAGTGTTTGCTTTTTGAAGTTATGTTGAATGAGTTTGTTATGGATTTTGTCAGTTATGCCTTTTAAATGTACCTATCTCTTTTGAATATTATGCCTCTGAAATATAATGGCAAACATAAATTATGCCTCTTGTTACTTATGCTTATTCAAATTATGCCTTTTCATGGTTATGCCTTACATATTTTGGCCTTAATATTATGCGTTATGAAGATATGATATTAATACTTATGGCAAGTGACGATTATGACTATTAACAATATGCATTTTAAGTTTACGACGAAAAACGTTAGCGTTTCAATAGGTAACCGGTTAAAACAATATTAAAAAAGAGACACCGCTCCTGTAGGGTTACTCTTGAACCAAATCCAATCGATCGGCATTGAGATTGTGATTTTTCGTACGCTGATTTAGCAACACTAGCGACAACGTGGATCCGTATTTTGAGAAAATTAGATAGCACCGAGTTTGGTTCACTCAAAGCACCACAATACGGTTCCAATTTTGTGCCAATGTGGAAAATCAAGCGTACAAAAATCACAATCTCAATGTCGATCGATTTAAAATGGTTCCAGAGTATAGCTGTGCAGCTGCGTTAGCGCCATCCCGCTCTCAGCGCGGTATTAATATTGTTTTGGGTGATCATGGTTAGGGGGCAGGTCTAGCTAGACACAAGTGCGACTTTATCCGAAGTCAAGGGTTCAATTCCGAACTTTTTCTTACTCCGGACCCCACATGGTCCTGGCCATGCCTGGGGGTAGGTGGGACTTAACCATACCACCAAGAGAAGTGATCCATTAAAAAAATATTTTTTTGTTGTTTTGTGAAATTTGTGATAAATATGTAAATAAATAAATTAAAAAAAAAACGAGTAAATAGCCTATTTGCGTATGTCGGGACGCTGGTCCGCCAACAATTATTCCAAAACCTCTCCGCCCCTGATGGAGATAGTAAGCGCCGTGTCAAGCTATACTGTGTGACCTTTGGATCACTCTTATGTCGTTCGTAATAGCACTGACGATAGATAGTGCATGTCTGCACAGACATGAATACGAATAGATGTTGCGTGTCTAGGTGAACTTATCATGTCAAAAAGCAGAACAATGCTCCTTTTATTACTAAATTAGAAATAGAAATATTTGATTGAGTCCGTGCTCCACCATTATCGATACCGTTAACGCCTTGCTGTGCCGTATTGAGCTTTAAAAACTCGAAAGTGTCTAAAATAATAGTACTCTTTTGGCGTCACATTCGGTGAAGGAAAAGTGACACGCTCGGTTTTCATACAGGTGGAGGGATTGGCATTTTCTAATTAGATTCATGTCTGTGGGTTGGACACAAAGACCGACTCTTGAAAAAAATATATCCTTCATCCGCATCATCGAAAACGTTCCGGCTAGTTTTGGGTTTTGGGTCAACTCCCATCAGTGCCGTGCACTCATTGCAGTAAGGCTGACTTAAGTCCTATTCTGGTCGGAATAAGATGCTTATCACAACCTTTATGCTCCAACCTTTATCTATATTTTTTAAATCAAAAAAAAAATTATCCGTAAATTTACATACTAAACTATTAAACCACATCACACAATTATATAGGATACATTTTTCAAGTGTGTCTGGATGGAAAAATCCGAAACTATTAAAGATAGCAAAAAATTACTCAAAGAAGACTCGTGACCGATTTTAATAAAAAGTAAAACTGAATAATAAGATTTAAAAAAAAAAATCCTAGCTGAAAATCGAACACGCTGTATTTGAAAAAAAAGACATTCTACTCGTATATTATTACACCAACCAATAGTAAAAAGACATCCTATATATTTTTACACCGCTTATAAGAATAAAATTCTGGGAAGTAATATCATATTGCAAACTAAAGGAAAGGTTTCATTTTTGACATTTTGTCCTTATAAACAACGCTATTGATTGGTATAATAATACAGGTGTTTTAATGATAGATTTTTGGTTTTTATCAAAATTGATCTCAAGACCTCCTTGAGTATTTTTTGATACATCTGTAATAGTTTCGGATTTCAATGGACTGAAGGACCATCCAGGCATACTTGAAAAATTCACGACTGTATAAACATGTACGTAACCTTTTTTAATTTTCATTATACAATAAACTTTACTGAATTTTAACACGAATTTTACATTAATAGACAAACTAGTATAACGGTAAAGTTCGTTTCGTTTTGATGTGTTCCAAATACAAAAAGTAATTTAAACAAATTTACTAGATAGTCTTATCTTTTATAATTTCATTCCCTCTACCAATACAGATTTCACAAGATTATTAGATTATTGAATGAGTTGAAATTGATGAGTTGATCTGTATTGAAGAGCAACAGACCTTTGGACAATAGGGCAGTGGATTACGGCGGGATTAATTTAATTAATCCACCGAGTATCAAATGCTAGTAATTTTAATTCTCTATCAGAGAGCAAAGGCGTCAAAGCTTTTAAATACGATCTATATAAGATAAGCTTTTAATACGGCCGTGAACAATAATTATTGTTTAACTGCTTTAATAAACAATAACGTGTTTTATTGTTTTGATTTATTGTATCAAATCAATATCTATTTGTAAGTGTTTTGTTGAGAGTGGACTGTATGTAGGTACTTGCTAAGTTAAACACTGGTTTCTCGGTGATAACTCAAGAACTTTATTTACTTGTTCACAAGATGACATCGAATAACTTACATTTAGTCAGAAGCCAATTTAACAAGAGCAGGTCAGTTTTAAAATATAATCCTCATCATCATTCTCATCATCTTAGCCAAGAGAAACCCACTGTTGGACATAGCCCTCCCCCTTAATATCCAAACCGATCGGTCCTGCACTGACAATGTATGAAATTTGGCAATTACGTTAGAAAGCTAAGCGAAGGCTTATTCAAATTCAAATTCATTTATTTTGACAATAGTCATAACAATACCATCAATTTAAAAATATGTTAAAATATATAAATCAATAATATCAAATTAAATTACATAGAAACTCCTTTATAAAAATTACAAAACATAATAATATAATAAAATTAGAGTTTGTTTGTTAATAAATTTAGATTAAAATCAAAAATTGTATTATGTTTAACCTATACATTTTAGCGATTGAGATAGTGATTATCGTAAAACATCTTGTCTGGGGGGGCTGCTCTATCTTCCTTGCTTTTCTACACATACAACCTACCTAATGCGCGATATATAGTGGTTGCGATTCACTACTCGTATAAAGAAGCTTATCTATACTTCTATACTAATATTATAAAGCTGAAGAGTTTATTTCATTGTTTGTTTATTTGTATAGATGAACGCGCTAATCTCAGGAATTACTGATCTGTTATACTGGTGTGATACTGATGTGTTGAGTAGTTAGTCCATTTATCGAGGAAGGCTATAGGCTATAGGCTATATAACATCACGTTACGATTAATAGGAGCTAAGCATCAAAGAAAAATGTTGCAAAAACGGGAAAAAATGTACGACATATTATTTTCCGACATCCATGCGAACGCGGGCACAGCTAGTTATAATATTCTGCGCTACAGAACAGCGGACCTACAAAAGCCGTATCGGTAGAATCATAATATGATTCATCTTGGTAGACATTAAATAGTAACATGTTGGCAATTCTTATTATAAGCGATCCTTCGATTTGACAACTTTGTGAATATTCGTAAAATGGTCCTAATTGACAATTAAGAATTCTCATACAAAGCTGTCAAGTTGAAGGATTGCATAAGATGAATTGCACTCCATTCATAATAGGAATTGCAAACGTATTGGCCATTTGATGACTACCAAAATAAATCATATCGTTATCATGTTATGATTCTGCCGATATGGCCTTTTTTCTCTACGCGATCGCATCAGAAATGAAGAGATCCGTAGAAGAACTAGAGTCACCGACATAGCCCAAAGAATTTCAAACCGTAAGTGGTAGTGGGCAGGAAACATTAGCTCGCAGGACTGACGGTCGTTGGGGCGGAAAGGTCCTCGAGTGGCGGCCGCGTAACGGGAGACGCAGTGTTGGTAGGCTCCCCACAATGTGGACCGATGATCTGGTGAAGGAAGCCGCTGGATGCGGTAGGGCGCAGGACCGATCGGTTTGGAGATCCCTGGGGGAGGCATATGTCCAACAGTGAGCGTCTCTTGACTGAAATGACCTTTTTCGGTCCGCAGAACACACAATAAGCCAAAATAGACAAGCATTGAAAACTATCACTTATCACCTGCAATGAGGTGTGTTAGAAAATCAATTGACCATGATGACAAAGGTGTCAAGTATAAGATCAGGGTCACCTTTGCAGCACATGTGAAAGTCGCAAGCCGCTGGCAACTTGCAAATCGATTCCGTCCAACTTATCGATTAACTTCGAAAGACTTCGAAAGGTCTAATGTGAATGTCAGCATTTAGATTAAAATAGCTTGTGTTTATACGCCTACCAAAAATTTTCCTATTTTACTACCAATAAAATACGAAACGCTTACCAAAACGGATACTTAAATGGTCACCAAATTGTGTTTCCTGAAATACGAGTAAGTATTATATGAAATAGATTCAATTTTACTTTTTATTGAATGTCATAAAAATAATTTATTTCAGACCAAATATTATACATTGTCACTTAATAGATGTTACTAATATTATAGGTCACGGTTTTAATTTGGTTTTTTTTTCTGAGCTAATAGAACTAATGGTTGATCGATTTTTTATACTTACCAAATATTATATCGTTGTTTCCAAATATATGTCACTTGTTTATTATTGTTATATGAAATTGATATAACTGTGAAATAAATAATCAAAAATAAAATGAAAATGACTGTGTCAATTCGGACCCAGGTACCTATAGAAGTCGATTGCCATTAGGACCCACATGCAGTTTCTTTTCTGTGTGTGGTCATAATAACTAGCCTTTTTTGCGCGGGGGAATCTATTTACGATACGACAAGGGACTGAAAGCTGACAAGGCCGCCCCAAGGATATGCCACTGGACTCGGGTATAAACCCCATACCTGGCTAAACAACTCCTACCTCCGTAGAGACACACTCGGGTTTGGCGTTAGCCATTCCCCGAGTACCGAATGCACAATATCTAACCTAACCTACAGTTTTCAGTTTTATCCTATCAGTTATTTTTTTATTACGCTTCTATCCGGGTGGACTACTCAATGTCAACAAGCTAAATATCAACCGTAAAAATATCAAAAGCTTTTAATCAGCAATTTAATATTTCAATGAATCAAAATACCATTGGTATACAACATAAAAAATTCAAAATATTAACAACTTAAATTATCAACGAATTAGATAATAAAAGGTTCATTTGTTCAACAACCAACAATTTTTGTATATATCAACATCCAAACGTCAAACAATCAATAAATACATATTTTACAAGCTTTTTTAAAGCTTTTGTTTAACTTACAGTGTAACTATGTTTTTTCGGGTGGAACCTTTCATTCAACTCAATTTTGGAGCTGATATCTTCAACCGATTGAGCTAAAATTTTGTAGGTATACACGTTTAGCTTGGATGACGTTAGCTGCCTAAGCACAACATAGCGAAACACCAAAGATGGCGAACTAGTTATTTTTATATAGTCCTACAATATAGGTATCAAATAAAAGAGTACTTTTTCTACGAAATACAGTACTTTATTTTAATAAAATTAAATCCAAGATGGTCGCTACAAATAATTACAATCACATGTTTTCCCATTAGTTCCCATTATATTGAAAGAACTATCTCATAACTCTTCAGCTATAAGAAACCTTCCAGCATCAGCTCAGCAACATTGATGACTGTCAGATGCACATACCTGAACACATTTAGAAAAAAAACATGAAACAAGAGCGTCGGTGACGCCGTGGACTCGGCACTTGCCTTCTAATCGGGAGGTCCGGGGTTCGAGACCGTACCAATTTGTTTTACGTTGACGAATTTCATATGTACATTTATCCGACGCTCCTACGGTGAAGGAAAACATCGTGAGGCAACTTGCATACATCTACGAAAAAATTCAAAGGTGTATCTGAAGTCAACCAATCCGCACTGGGCCTGCGTGGTTGACTAAGGCCTATACGCCCTAACTTAGGGTAGGCTCCAGCCCCTCGGTGGGGACGTATGAGCTGTTATATAAGGTGTTTCACCTTGTTTCATGGACGTGTCTATGACATTTAAAGGTTTCCCTTTATTATTATTTTTTCCTATATAAGATCCCATCATTAGATCATTACTTGGGCATAATGGGACCACCTCTAGAGTATAAAATCGGCCTATAAATGGCGGAGTAATCAGTGTGCATACATAAAAAATAGATACAGTCGAACATAGAACCTCTTCCTTTTTAATATTGTCGGAATCAGTGACAGGAACTCGATGTAGGTAATAACGTTTTTGAAAAAATCGCATACGTACAATTGCAGTAATATAATATGTTATAAAAAATATGTACTTATTGATTATTGGACGTTTGGATGTTGATATATTCAAAAATTCCAACAATTTTGAGTTGAAAGATTCCACATAAACATAATTACATTGCAAGTTAAATAAAAGCTTTAAAAAAGCTTGTAACTAACAGAGCAAGTTAAATAAAAGCTTGTAAAATATGTATCTAGTGATTGTTGGACGTTTGAATGTTGATATATACAAAAATTATTGGTTGTTGAACAAATGAGCATTTTATTATGTGATTCATTGATAATTTGAGTTGTTGATATTTTGATCCTTTTATGTTGTATACCAATGGTATTTTGATTCATTGAAATATTAAATTGCTGATTAAAAGTTTTTGATATTTTTACTGTTGATATTTAGCTTGTTGACATTGAGTAGTCCGCCCCTTCTATCCGGTCCGAATAGCAATCGACTTCTCTAGGGACCCGAGTCCGAATAGCCACTGCGAATGAAAATATGTTTTATTCGGCTCTTGAACGGAGAGTGCTTAGAGCAGGGTTTCCCAAACAATGAGGCGCGCCCCACTTGGGGGGCGTAGAGTGAACCAAGGGGGGGCGCAGCGAGCGGCTTCTGAATTAAACTTTATAAATAATATTTATTAAAACTGTTAATTTAAACTCGTGCGACGCGGACGGTGCCACCTATGCGAAGTCAGCGACACGTTGCAGACATCTTTTGAATAAAACTAAACATGCCAATATTTACATCGGTTGTTTAATTTTCTTGACTCCCCATTTCGGCCCCTAGGAGGGCGTAGTATTTTACCATAATGAGTTAGTAGTTTGGGTGAGGCGCATAGGATCGGGAACCCCTGGCTTAGAGGAACTGTTAGCAATGGTGCCTTCGTCACATTTTTACCATCGTACCACCCGCCACCATAGCAGAGTTCATCCGTACCACCTGGAAGTACTGGAACTGGTCTGCCCCTTGATTAACAAAAATCTATCGCGATCGCTTTCGATTTTGACAAAGTGCATCTATTACTATGTTTGATCAGACAGTCAACACTGAGTCTTCTTTTGACGCCGCAATGACTAGAAAATTCAAGGCAATCGTGATAGGTTTTTTCTTAGACAATAATCTCTCTGGTCTAGCACAGTCAACCGACTCTGGAAGGAACTTCCAGCTGCGGTGTTTCCTAAGCGCTACGATATTAAGTGCAACTTCAAACGAGGCTTAAAAATAGAAAGACCTTAAGGTAGACAGAAACTGAGCCATGTTCCTGGCTTTGCAGATGTCCATGAGTGGTGGTTACCACTTACCATCAGGTGGGCCACTGGCTCGTCTGCCACTGACAATAATAAAAACTACTGAAATATGGACATTGTGTTGATGTATTGAATTTTTTCTTAAAAAATCGTTTTATCGAAGTTAATAGGACCGGAGGGAGACTGTACCAGGGTCGTGTGCATGGGTACCTCCGTCTTACCTATTTCTGCCGCAAAGCAGCAGTGCTTGCATTGCTGTGTTCCGGTTTGAAGGGTAAGATATGGCATTGAAATTACTGGGTACCGTGACTTTTCATCTTAAGTCACAAGTTGGCAAAATGGCAACGTACACTGTGGTTCTTGTGGGGGTTGCGGTTTTGCTGCGAATCTCACAGGAGCCACATGTACTATAGGTGACTGTTACCACTTACCATCAGGTGGGCAGTTTGCTTGTTTGCCAACTTAGTTGCAATAAAAAAATAGATTGTGCTATCTTCATATTGTTTTAACGATCAACACTTTGAACAGTTTTCCTTATTCACTGGTAGCATTCCATCCCAGATTTATACGAAGGGAACCCAATTCGACTTCGAAAGTTGTTGGTTCGATTTTTATTACATCGAACACGGTGTGAGCGTGAAAAGACAGAAAAAACTTGTTGTACATACGAGTACATAGTTGGTCCATAAGGAAAACGGGAAAATAAAAAATGTGTGGAACCGCCAAATTAAATTTCTCCCAGTCCCTGAATATCACTGACTGATTTTTGTTAAAAGTACCATCTACCTTCATGTATACATACTATATGTATGTATTTAATGTCTATGTAATTTAAATTATCGTCTAGCTGATAAATAAAAAACAATAATTACAAATTATAATTCCGATTAGGGTATATTTTCCTGCTATTTAATTAAAAACTTTTTAACATTTTGTCATCTTTGTATGGCTTGTCGTGCTTCGGAACAAGTAGGTTTGCGAATTCAGGCATATTACCTAAAGGTACTGACAGACATGATCATAATAAGCATGCTTAAAACTAACATGCTTTGCAAATACTCGAAAAAACATGCTCATTACTAGCAATGTCTTGAAATTCGTGCTACTACGAGTATGTATTGCAATTGCTCAATAATGGCATGCTTTCTTGCTAGTAATGTCTATCAGTACCTTTAGGATCTTTTTAGGATGGATCATTCTCTATCGTCCTTGCGGCTCCACTGAAAATCAGCGTCATATCCCTGTGACTTAGAACTGAGTGGAGTTGCTTTAACTCGCTTTTGTCTAATAAATAATTGGTTACTAACTTCTTTTATTTTATTTGCCTGAAAATGATTATCATAAAATTATCATTTTTTGGCGCCAAATAGATATTTTTTCTTTTTCTCTTTCTGGTCCTACCTATAGGGTTGATCGGATTCCGTGTCTTGTAATATTAATCCCTTTAAAGAACCAATTAAAAGATTTTTATAAGATGAATTAAAATCACAGAGTATACATAAAGTAGAAGTACTTTTTAAGACCTAATTCTATCAATTACAGTTATATTAACATCCTCATATAAGAAATTCCTTAATAATATGCCATAAATTACGGCATAGATCAAGATAATTAGAAACGCGCATAATAATTTTCTATATACGAGTAAGCCTGTCATTAGTATTCGAAAATCTGATGTAATTTTGTAAAAAAACGTTTCATTAATTTATTCAACAACATATTATTTTTCATTACTAGCTAGGAATTAGTTTTACAATCTAAACACTTTTAAAGCAGAGGCATTTATTATGCTAGTAAAAAAAGATTAAAGTATTTCTTAAGGAAGTCGTAACATTAGTAGGTACACTTTTCCTCTTCGTCCTATTTTTGCACTAACTCTAGATTTAGTGTTACTAAAATGAATAGGTAATGTATTTTAAAGTATCACCTTAGTTTAAAGAATATTAAAACTAGCACGTTACCCCTTTTCCCAGGTCTTAAGTGAAGATGCAGCTTCCGAAACATCTCAAAATAGGCGCGGGCACTATAGGTGCTGGATTCTTCGGGGTCATCTTCGGCTGGGTGATGTTCCCTGCTATCCTTAAGAGCCAACTCAAGAAGGTATCAACTACACGTTCCAAAGTTCAAAATTTCATTCTTTTGTTCGCAATTAGTCGTTTGATAGAGCTTTAAATTAAAACGTACTGTGATGCACATTCTACATATCTGAGGCCAGGTTTCCAAAGTCTATAACTAGTGCAGTAATCGAAAGCACCTAAAAATTATGTTGATAGACTGTAAAACTTTTGCCGGTTCACCCTGTTTATACCATTAGTCTCAATAAAACGTCAGCGATGTTCTGACTGTCCCTACAAACTCACACTAAGCGTCCGAGAAGACTCTTAATCGGGCTGCTCGCATCATGGGTGATCCTGCTCTGTTGGACTCATTAGAGCCGCTGGAGTCACGAAGGGACTCTCTGTGTCTTCTATCAACTTTTCGATGGTGAGTGCTCCGAAGTGAGGAACTATTTGACCTGGTACCAATATCACCTCTATCATCGTACCACTCGACACGGCAGTACAATTTATCCCTCATGTCTGCAAGCAATATCTTTCAACACAGTTCGTTTTCGGCGCTCATTCTTACCACGTATGATCCGGCTTTGGCATGATCTTTATGCTACTGTGTTTCCCGAGCGCTGTAATATGTCTATTTTCAGGCGAGGTTTATGGAGAGTATTACACTTAAATCACGTCTTTGTCCTACAAAAACATTTTTCTTTTGTAGACTGTGGTATGTTTATACAACATACTGTATATAGAATAATCATGAATAAAGAATCGACTCACTACTGTCTCATTTTTTTTTAATGGAACTAAAAGCAGCTATCTTTTCGGTAGAATGCGTGCATTGCGTTGCGACTCAGCTACGGAAGAAATTAATAACGTGTATTGGCGCGAAATCTTTGAAATATTTTACAAATTCAATAAGTGACCGTAATTTATTGTATTGGATTGTTTTTTATTTTCTAGCAATCAAAGTAAACGAGGTAAAAAGAAACCGAGTTATTTAAGCCATACCATATACTGCGACAGGACTGATTATGGAACTGCTTGAAAAATTTTAACTGTTTTAAAAATAAATTTGAAATTTAAAAAGTCAAATATTTCCTGGGCTCTATCAGCTAATTGATCATTATTCCTTTGTGACGCTTTCCATCTTTTTCCCTTTATTAATGTTATTACAATTAATGAATGAACTGAATTCACTTCGATGAATTCCTTAAATTCTTTTGTTCGCAATTCAAATCTTTTTGGTTGATATAATTTTCCATTTCGTATAAAATTATAGGCATTATTGCAATTCAATGAGATAGATGGACGTCGATAGAAATCAGCTGCAATTACGGATTAGCCCTCTCAAATTGACTCTGCCCCCCTAGCATGAACATCAAAACACGATATGATAAAGCGGTTTATCGCAGTGAACTGTCAAAATACAGTTAACAGGTCACCGGGATAAACCGCTTTATCATATTGTGTTTTGGTGATCATGTTACAGGGGCTGATCTCTTACAGAATCACTATGCTAATTTAGCATGTGATGCACGCACCCCAACGCTATCCATCACGAAACGGAGTTTAGAAACCCGGGTTATTCTATCTTTAGCACTATAACTCGGCCTAATGTAAAAAATCTGGAAGTTTGTTAAAAGTGACCACTTTTTTCACACACCTAGAAGCTTTTAATGAATTGTTCACAATTAAACAATATCTCTTATATTTCCATAGAATTCATTACGATTAAGTACACGCAGTCACAACGCTCAACAGATTCAAATAAAATGCTTCAACAACAAAATATTCAAGCGTCAATCGTCCATATAAAATGAGCGATTGAAATTCAGTAGCTACGATATAATGTAGATAAGATATTCCATTTGTACTGATGTCAATTCATTGCACAAAAAGCTATGTTATTTTTTATTTTTCATTTTTAAACGCTGGGAAATGCGATATGCTATTTCGAGATCATAAAAGTCTCCATCCAGATTCGCACGATTGGTTTTTTTTCTGAGAAAGCAACTATCCGATGTAAAGGAATACAGAACACATTTTGAATGTTTTGAAATTTTTCATTTGTTAGTTCGTTCGTTTACTATCGTGTCCATCGTATCTGTCCCCACCGAGGGGCTCGAGCCTACCCTAAGTTATTAGGCCTTAGTCAACCACGCTGGCCCAGTGCGGATTGATCGACTTCACATAAACCTTTAAACTTCTTCGATGTAGGTATACAGGTTGCCTCACGATGTTTTCCTTCGGCGTAGAAGCTTTGAAAAACATATGAAATTCTAAAAACTAAAAACACATTGGTACATGGCAAGAACGAACCTCGGACTTCCTGATTAGAAGGCCAGTTCCGAGTTCGCAGCGCCACCGACGACGCTCCGTCTTATAACTTCACCTTAGGCTTATATACGCGGTGTTTTAAAATAACCAATAAATAATCAATTCTTTAATAAAACTTCATTATTAAAATGTCCCATCTCTAGCTGTTTATACCTCGGCTGTTGTATCCCTTGATCCGCTCAGGATTCTATTCTAGAATCCTTCGCTCCTCTCGAACTTAGTGCCTCGGAAAGAATTCACCTTTTTTTCACTTGTTACTATTACACTTTTGTCAAAAACTTTTATGAAAAAAAGTATTACCATTTCATTGCATGCTATTGAACAATGACTATTGGAACCATTTGTAATCGGTTAAAACCTGTTTTTAGTAGTATGTCTGTAAAATGTAGAGTTTGGTGGATAAAAGCATATATATAAAATAACAATTTACTATCTTTTTAGAGTAATATAGAAACATCGAAATCGGAATTTGACAGTCATTTACAAATCTGGTATTTACAAATTCTCAAACAAATATCAATTTTGACGCTTGGGAGTGTAATTCAACCCAAAATTTACTATGATTTTCATGTTAATTTTGGGTTAAATGACACTACGTATAAACAGCTAGAGATGGGACATTTTAATAATGAGTTTTCGAAAAAGAATTGATTATTTATTGGTTATTTTGAAACACCGAATTGATTATTTATTGGTTATTTTGAAACACCGTGTATATCCTAACTCTCTGAAAGACGTGCGGTTATGCTGGACTCTTCATGACTATTAGGACTAAGTTCCAACTGCCAATTCATCATCTGTGGCCTATTGTGGAGCCAATGATAACCCTCACCATGATCACCCATCGCCAACGCACACCTAGACGATGCATACGAAGAAGATGCATTGGCGAAAAACGTATTAACTCCCCCGTATACTTACCTCACGTTTGAAAACAAGACGTGAGGCCATATCTGGTAGTTAGGAAGCAGCATGTTAACATTTTCACCATTCACATAGTTTGACTACATCTATCAACGCCGTAAGTCCCTCACCAGGTCATGTCCATAGCCTTTTCTATATCTATACTAATTTATAAAGAGGAAAGATTTAATTGTTTGTTTGTTTGTATTGAATAGGCTTCGAAACTACTGAACCGATTTTGATAAAAGTTGATATAGGGATAGTTCGAGACCAGGGGAAGGACATAGGGTAATTTTCATACGAGAAAAAAAATAACGCGGACGAAGTCGCGAGCGGAAAGCTAGTCACTAATAATTGTCTGATTGTAGGAAATGGCTCTGTCAAAAAAGACCGACGTGCGAGCAATGTGGCAGACGATCCCTTTCGCGCTGGACTTCAACGTGTACCTGTTCAACTATACCAACGCAGAGGAAGTACAGAAGGGCGCCATCCCTATTGTGAAGGAAATTGGCCCTTACCATTTCGAGTGAGTACTTATTGTGTTCAAGTGAAATTTTCTGTTATTTCGCTCCCTAAACTCGTAGATTTTCCCTCAGTATGTTTTTTTTGTTTTAAAGTTATATGTTACGACAAAGAAATATATGTTTTTTACCATTGACACTCGACAAAGGGCTCGCGATTCTTCAAAAACAGTGAATAAAACGCTCTTTGTTTCACTGAGTAACTAAAAAAAATGAATTTGGAAACATGCGCGAATATACGGATTATAGAAAGAAAAAAGGAAAACGTGCAAAGAGGCTGCATACTCTCGCTATAAAAACGTACTAAAAACCACCAAAACTTAATAACTAAGTTTCAAAAACTGTTCTAATTTTACAATTGATCTAGTTTTTTTGTTTTCTATTGTTCTTTTATGTATTACTCATAATAAAGTTTGATTCATAATCACATAGTAATTATAATCTCGCATTCAATTATAAAAAGAGGAGAGAGGAGCGAAGGATTCTATTCTAGAATCCTTCGCTCCTCTCGAGATACAACTTAGTGCCTTGAAAAGAATTCACCTTTTTTCACTTGTTGCTTAATGTACTATTACACTTTTGTCAAAAACTTTTATGAAAAAAAAGTATTACCATTTCATTGCATGCTATTGAACAATGACTATTGGAACCATCTGTAATCGGATTAAACCTGCTTTTAGTAGTTTGTCTCTAAAATGTAGAGTTTGGTGGATAAAAGTATATATATAAAATAACAATTTATTTTGGGTATAATTTAAACGGTCACCAGAAATATTTTTAAGACCCTAAGCACCAAATAAAATAAATAACTCCAAAAAAATATAAATGACTTCATAAAAAGGGTCCTAAAATATATGATATTGTGGTACAAAATAAATGAACAAACAATAGAATGATTGCACGTTTTGTACAAATATTCTTTTTGCTTCCCAAAATGGATAAATGGTCACCAAATAATATCTTACAAAAAGATTAATTACTACCAACAACCTTTCTTCAAATTTGTTTGACTGACATTCAAAATAAATAAATTGAACCCAGATTACTTTAATATAAGACTAAAATTACGAGTACAATTGCTTCTCTTTATTCCTTAAGGCGCTAGTCATTAAATTCTTATATGATTCTTATATGATAAAACATATTTTCATTTTACTTTAGATTTTTTTATTTCACAGCAATATTTGAAACATATACTATTTTGAAATATATACTATTTAGCTGTTATCATATTTTAATCAATTTCATATAACAATAAACAAGTGATATATGTTTGGGAACGACAATAATATTTGGAAGTATTTAAAAAAATCGATCGACCGTTAGATTTTTTAGCTCAGATAAATGACCAAATTAAAACTCGTGACATAAAATATTGGTAATTTCTATTTAGCGAAAATGTATAATATTTGGTCTTAAATGAATTTTAAAGGCGTGCATATATTTTTATGAGATTCAATAAAAAGAAAAATTGGATCTATTTTATAATATTTCAGGAAACACAATTTGGTGACCATTTATCCATTTTGGTAAGCGTTTCGAATTTTATTAGTAGTAAAATAGGTACATTTCTAGGCGTTTAAACACAAACCATTTATTATCCTTTTAGAGTAATATAGAAACATCGAAATCGGATTTTGACAGTCATTTACAAATCAGACAAAATTTCATTCACGCTGAACTGTTAAGCGTATTAAATCGAAAGTAGGCATATAATAAAAATACAAAGAATAGTCATAAAACATTTTTTTTTGTTAATCAATAACCTTAAATATTATTTCGGTACTCCGTTACACCCGGTATATTTGAAAACTTGATTTAATCAATGTTAAAAAAATATGAACCCTAACATGAGCACGGCACATGATACTAAAACAACAATATTAACATTAATAAAATAAAGAGTTTTCATATTCATTACGACCCAGAGGCTTCCTCGTAAATATGTCAACAACGATTTCTTCTACGGCAGATAATAATATTATGCTATCTGACAATAATAGTGACAATACCTATTACCTTTCTGGTAAAATGGTGTTCTCACACTGATGTGTTCTGTACCTCTATGATGAGTTGGGTTCTCGGCTAGCTTTGTTGTTGACTGGTTGTCACTAAACAACCAATATTACACGAAAAACCAGCTCACAAGTTGAAAATATCTATGTAGTCAATTTTAGAAAATATCAACAAAGATGTCTCCATAAACAAACTTTATTTACCTCAGAGTTGACCTGTGCACCTACTTTACGAGTGCTGCAACTATAAATAACCCCCTACAAAACACCTTTAAAAAGTAAAAAATAAAATGTGTTGGTTGGCCCTTTAACTTTGATATAAGTATCTATTAATATTTTGATTTAAACGTCATCACGTCGGCGACGGCATCAATATATCTATTTATCTAATTACTTACTGAGGGAATACGTACAGCATTTTTTATTTTAATTTTATTTCATACTTTTTAAACCCTAGGCCTAAGCACCTTAATTTGATACCTTACATTAGGGAGTGGAGGGAGAGGGAGTTGTAAACAAATATGTAATTCTCCACTTTGTGGTGGCGGCCATCTTGGATTTGAAATTTATTATAGTGTGTAGTATTCTACTAGTCGAGCCCTTTTATTTGATACCCATATTGAGGGAGTTGCTAAAAAAAATATGTAATCCGCCATTTTGTTGCGGCAGCTATCTTGGACCGATAGTCATCAAACATGGCTAAGAACACTCCCGACAAGTTAACTTTTCAAATAGAACAACAAAATCAAAATCGATTCATCCATTCGGGAGCTCGATGCCACAGACACACACACACACACACACACACATACAAAGAGAGAGAGAGAGAGAGAGACACGACAAACTTAAACACCCCGTCATTTTTAGCGTCGGGGGTTAAAAATTGAAATATATCATCGATATAAGTTTATTATTTTTATTCAGTAGATACTAGTAAGATACTAAGATTTTATTTATCTCACATAAAATTTATATCAATTTTGACATACCTCCGTATAATTGCATTTACTTTTAAGAATTTAATTAAAGTATCAAATTTGATTTTGTCAAAATATTCATATATGTAATAATGTCTCTTTTCATATGCGCATTGAACTTATAAAAACGCAAATCAGTTACACTTTGTGGAACTTTGTTGTAAAATATTACAAATTTCCCCATAGACGAGCCTCTAGCTTTTTTTAAGCATGTACGATGAAACAGCAAGCTTAAGGTTAACGCACGCCGGGACGGGATGGCAAGGTTTTTTGCCAAAGGACATTATTAAATGTTATAAATCGATCCCGTGGCATCAAAAGGGATTTCATGACGCGGCATTGAAAATTATGCCGAAGGACGCCGTAACGTGACACGGGGTGAGGCAGTATGTACATATTCAACAGTGCCTGTAATCCATACTAATATTATAAATGGGAAACTGTGTGTGTGTGTTTGTTTGTCCGTCTTTCACGGCAAAACGGAGCGACGGATTGAAGTGATTTTTTAAGTGGAGATAGTTGAACGGATGGAGAGTGACATAGGCTACTTTTTGTCTCTTTCTAACTCCCCATTTCCCTAAAATGGGGGGTGAAAGTTTGTATGGAGCATTCCGCAATTTTCAAGGTAGAAAGCTAAAAATTGGTATGCGAACTATTTGTGATTAACAAAAAAATCGTGCATCATTTTTTTTTGGAAATCTACCCCCAACCCCTTAAAAGAGGGGGTGAAATTTTATATGGGACTTTTTTGCAGTTTTCAAGGTAGGAAGCTAAAAATCGGTACACAGACTCTTTGTTACCAACGAAAAATACCTGCCTTATTTTTTTTTTTGAAATCTTCGGTGTTACCCCGAATTTAACGCGAGCGAAGCCGCGGGCAAGTGCTAGTTGCTTATAATCCATTCTATGATATTCATAAAATTTAGCATTTTTGAATTCACCCTTTGATTCTCTTGCTTTCCATAGATTATCAAACCAAAATCTTCTTCTAACCATATTATTAGAATGCGCATCTTCTTCGTCTGCAATAATCGATATTAACACCAAATCCCAATTTATAATTTTAAAAATGTTCAAGGCACAACAACACTCGTTCAAACGCAACTGATAACTGAAGTGTGTACCTACATGTCGCCGAGGCATATTTCGACGTGACGCTGCATCCCGCGGCACGTCACGGTATTTGGCAAAGGCGTTGCTTATACAGGGACCGGACCCGGTTACCGTTATAGCCGGTAACCTTAGGGTTTTGATCGAGTATTTTATAACACTGGGTTTTCAAACCCTTTGACTTACGGTAAGTATTCAAACGGCTTACCGGTTTATACATTAATCCCTTCGATTGAAATAATTCGGGTTACCGCTTACCGATATCGAAAACCCCCAAATGGGTTACCGTTCTAAGCGCTGATTAATTTGTGCAAATTATTTTAGACCTTACGTATATCGCGTGTAGATTGCTTTTGCACCGCATATATGCCGAAGGTTGCGTCCGGCGCTATTGTGCCCGCAGTGCTATTTCAATCGCTCGGTGTACGTGAGGGAAAGGGTTACCCTAACCCGAACAGTAAGCGGTTAAGCGCATAAACCCTGAAAACCTTTAAGATTAGGTAAGCGGTAAATTATTGTTGTGGGTGGTAACCCCTATTTTACGGGTTATCGTTATTGTCGGGAAACCTGTTGAACGGCTTACCGAGCCCACTGGGTTACCATACGAATGGGTTACCCTTTCGAACGGCTTAAGCAAATGAACGGGTTTTCCGGTCCCTTGCTAGTATGCGCTGACTGTGGCAAATCCCTTGCCATTCCTTCCCGGTGTGCATAAACCTTTATTTTTCTTCTTGTGTTTAAACTGTGAATTTGAAAATTGGTATCTTTATTGAGTATCATTTTTATAGACATGAAATCAAATTCTCTTAAATACACTGTCGCCTGTCACTACTTTTCTTAAATGTACTGTGTGTAAAAAGTTAATATATTAATTTCTCTAAATAATTCTCTTAGAGAACTCCTCGTTCGTAAATTATAAATAGCACGAACTGCTCTGATTATAAGCGAATGAGACTCCTGTAATTACCTGACCACTAATTATCCCTTTCAGCAGGCAATATACGTTTGAAAGCAATAAATTGCATGTTATGCATATTTTATTAGGAAATAGCACAAACGAAGAGCATTTTAAATGTATTTTCAAGATATAAAAAGGTAATTCTCGTGAAGGGTAGGTAATTCTTTTAATTTTCTATTTAATTAATTATTATTATAACATTTATAACACTGTTTTGAATAACATTAAAATTTTAAATTATTTATTTGTCTCGTACACTTTATATTAGTCACTGGAAATAAAGTAAAACTTAATACCTTTGTATGTAGAATAATAGATTTTAAATATATAAATTTAATTGTCAAAAATATGAATTATATGGTGATTAATCATATCTCTCTCTCTCTTTCACTTATGGCTTAAGCCACTTGCACAATAAGTAATAAGACTATTTTTTAAATGTCCGACATCCGAAAAAGGGGCGGTTCTCAATTCGACGCATATGTTTTTAGGGTTCCATCACTCAAAAGGAAAAAAGGTCAGAACCCACAGACGCGGGAAAGGCGGCAAAGCGGTCGCGATCTAGGACTGAATATATTTTGTAATGTTCGAGTTTGTATACAATACAATCTGTTACGTAGAGAGCGGACGGGATCCGGCGCGGTACGATCTCCGGTAGATCGGGGCGGCTGGAGGCGGGGCGGCCGGCGCTTTTAAGGCGCCGACACACAGAGGCGGCAAGCGGGACGGTAGCGGAGGGGATTTTTTTGTGATGTTCGTGGTGCTATGGACAACGTCACACAGACATCGCCCGCGGAAGCGGCGCGGCGCAAATAAAACTTCCGCTACCGTCCCGCTCCCGTCCCGCTCCCGCTTCTGTGTGTGGGCGCCTTTAATCTATGGTCACGGTATGGTAGTCCGAACAAGCTGCCTCATAAAGCGAAGCGGCCGCGGAGCGTTCTGGGACCGGGAGAGTCCTAAGTGAAGCGAGGGGCTCAAGTCGCCTAAGACGAAGACGCTGCTTTATTCCCGAGGTGAATACTCTACTTTTCACACCATCTGCGAGACAATAAAAACTCAGGGTTTTATAACCAATTACTTAGGTGGTAATTTTCATCATAAACAGTGTCACATTATCATTATCACTATCACTATAACTGTGGTTAAAATTATGATATTATAATGAAAACCATAAAATACAAAAAAAAAAGGATTTGTTATTCTCAGGCACGAATACGTTACGCAATAATTTTGTCTAAAACATTATAAAAACTTAAAACATTAATAATATAACAAGTATGAACTTAGTCTACCCATCGATTTACAATACGATACGATCAGCTGCTGGATCCCGTCAATGACCTATAGTTAGTAGCACGCAGGACGCGTGCTAATTTGTTAACAATAAAATGGTTTCAAATAAATTTCTTTTATTTTTCAACTTCGTGATATATTTACTTTTATAACGCCAATTAATTACTATACACAACTGTCGAAATAAATCTGAAATAGTCGACAGCCTATTGACCTCAAATAAAAAATACAAAAGCTGAAGCACCTTGACATTTACCGTTTTTTAACTTTATAAATAAAACACTGAATACTGAACACTGAAACACTTCTAAAAGGACTGTATTAATGCCACAAAACACATTTCACTAAGCACTTTATTAACGTAAGCATCAAGATATTACAATTTTGAAATACATAATAGCGTGGGCAGCGAAGTTTAAGCTATGAAAACAATACAACAGAATACAGTTGGTGCACATTATGGAACAAATTTTAGAAACATTCTTTATTTTTAAATATGCCGCGTAATTTTTCCAAATGAAAGAATTAGTGTTCTTGCTTTACTCTGCTTTTTATTCGTCTATATAGATAGTTAAAATGGTGGCCGTCAAAAGATGGCGCTTTTAGCTTAAAAAGTATTTTATCAATTAACATAGAGTGAAATGTAATTGCTTATTTTAGCTTACAGTATTAGTAGTAGTATTTTATAATTTTGGTAAAGAAATAATGTATTTAAATTTTATAAAAACATTATTTACACAGGTAGAATGTCTATTTGTCTCCAGTGGATGCACGCTACTGCTGTACAGGCGTAGAACCTTTGCCTTCCTAAGCTAGCATCTATACTAAATTTTCATACGAATTTTATGTTCCAAATTTAAAACACTATAATCCCTTGGGTGTTTCATACATTATATCCCTGGGGATATAATGCCTTGCTTTACGTTGAAGTTATGAGGGTTATAATTGATTATTGTCGAGCAGGTGGTATGAAAAACACATTTTAATCATGAATCGAACCGTAATACTTATTGAACAAGTTAGGCCATATCAATACCTATATTGTACAAAAGGCAGAGAAGAGACTACACAAATGGTTGGAGTTCTTTATTGAACAAGTTAGGCCACATCAATACCTATATTGTACAAAAGGCAGAGACTACACAAATGGTTGGAGTTCTTCTTCTTCGTCGTTGTTCAACATACTGCTAGATTACGATAGGTGTGGATAATTGACCGCTTTCGCTGTCAAACTGGCCGCCTTTTCGCAGTGCGGACGATAGTGCTGTGTGTGACACGACTTGTTGCTTCATGGTGTGGGACATCGTCCGCAGCGCGACCGCTTTGCGCCTGTCAATACCAATAGTAAAAATTGTATCGTATGTGAGTTGTTTTACGCTACTAATGCTGCAAAAGTTTAGGAGGGTGAATGGATGGATACTAGGGAGTTTTTAATTATTTAACCACAGAAACAGTTAAATCTTTACAAAGGTTGTGAATACATGTAGAAACTCCTACTAATCTCTACGACCTATATCCCTCAATAATTTAATTCCCATTTCCACAAGAGTAATTTGGGCCACGAAATTACAAAGTACCTACCTAGTTAGTGCTAAACACAAAAAAAAGAGTTTCTTAGAAGTTTTTGTAGACCGGTACTACATTACCAGCATAGTAATTGCTCTTTGCTTTTAGATTTTTTTATAATAAATCTACTAAAGTTTAATTAATATAATAGTCACGCCGCCGTGCCGGAAACAAACCAGACAAAATTCCTGGAATCTCCAAAATGTTTTTGACATAAAAACTTCAACAGACGCTAACAGATTTTAATTTAACCGCACGTAATCTATCATCGGGTGGAGAACTAGGGGTGAAGACTTCAAAGGGCTGATTCACATGGTTCAATTTACTGGCGCCAGTAAATTTCTGCGTCAGTGTTCACCTGATACTGATATTCTGTAAATTGAATTCAACAAGTAGATCTTGCTGCGATAGTGATGGCGCTGACTAACTCAATTTAAACGGGTCTTTACGCTTTAAATCCTATTTACAGTTACACCACACCCCGGACACTCCATACAATGTTCGCAAATCAATTACCTATTACTATTACATAAACAAATGACGTTCGTACACGCGCAAATGTGTGCATGGAATCTAGTAGGGCTAAGTGCGCGGTTATCAATCGAAATGACGCGGGAAGTGCAGCGACTGCCTTCTCTTTCACCCGCATAGCGCTGTCTCTGTTATCGCCCGGCGCTCGCGTCTACTCGTCCGAGCGATCGCGCGCGCCCTGGTTTATGTGTCAGTGATGTCTACAACGAAGTGCCGGTGCCATATTAATGAATAAGCATGTCTGTTTTTTAGCGAATGGAAGGAGAAACTGGAGATTGAAGACCACGAAGACAACGACACGGTGTCGTACAAGAAGAGGGACGTCTTTTATTTTAGGCCTGACCTCTCGGGTCCAGGGTTGACGGGCGAAGAGACCATCGTGCTGCCTCACGTGCTGATTCTTGTAAGGAAAACTTGAAAACCTATAAAACCAAACAATACAAAAAAAAATCCACTTAGGCAAAACCAGCGTCTACAACATAACGTGTTGACGCCTTACCCTCCACCAACCCATGGCCCTACTTAACCAATCGTGGTTATACGGGCCGAAACAGCGAGAGATGTGCGCGGAACCTGCGTAATAGCACTCTAGCCGCGCACACTTCTTGACTCCCTACAAGTTATTTAAATCTTCCTCCTGTTTGTCCCTGTGTCCCTCTCCCTTTTCGGGTTGGACGCCTTGACAAATTTGAACACCGAACACTTACTTACCTTTTTTTGAGGTGAAGGAATCTTAAGGTGACGGAATCTGTTACGATGCCAATGGGCTAAGTTGATTACACCACCCACTTTGGTATACAGTTGGACTTGGTTCACCAGCAGATATTCTGCTGATGTCCTCAATCCTGGCTAAGCTACCCTCCGAAACCTTTGCACCCGCGCTGGAGGTGCCTTCGGGATCGGAAGGCAAAGTTAACCGAACGCACCCCCTGAAGACAGGCCCAGCAGTACAAACAAGCTTGGGCTTCGCCTAGGGAGAGGTCACCAGCGGCCCCACCGCCTAACTCATAGCGATAGCGATGGCGACAGCGAGCCAGTTGTTATTGTTTTAATTTCACGGAGCTATCGCCATCGTTAATTGCTATGAGTTAGGGCCGCAGGTTAACTCATTTTTGACCCACCAGACGGGCGACCACGACCTGGGGTTCTATTTTTGAATCATCCGTCGGGCGTCGAGAGTTCGTTGAGCGTTGCTTGCGTTCGATTTCTGCGGATTTTCGTTTTGTTTTCTAAATGAAAATGATGAAAATCAAAATAATATTGTTTTTCGACTATTGATTTTCGTCGCATACGAAACGATAATCAAAGGAAATGGAGGTCACAGGCGACGCTCGTCGAGCGTTCGATGCCGACGAATGATTCAAAAATAGGGCCCCAGACCACGTCAGGACCACTGCGGACCCACCATACCACTGGCCATACCCCTGGGGGTATGGTTGGACTTAACCATACCACCATAGTAGTGTTGGGATTTGAATATTTCAAAATCGATATAGGTTCAAATACAAACTTATTATGGACCATCGATCACTCGCCTAGCCCAAACGAAATCTCAACTGCCCCTTTTGTGTTACAGAAGTCTATCGCGATCGCTTCCAATTTTGACAGTCAAAGTGCATCCATTACTATTTTTTATCAGACAGTCGACACAGAGTCTAGTCATAGACGATTGGTCTAGTATAGAGACCGCAATGCCTAGTGTAATACCAAGGCAATCGTGATAGATTTTTTTATTAGACAATAACTCCCTGGCATTGATCTCTTCCGCAGTTTGTTAATCCAAAGTGGAAAGTAGTTCAGCTCGCAGCTTCGCCTGCGTTATTTTCCTTTGGAATTCTATATTTTCCCATTGGAGAATAATTATAATATAATCCCTTAAACAATGGATAAACCTGTAACTATAGATGGATTTCATTATGGCCTCCCTTACCACAAATTTTGACCTTAGTAAAAATATGACGGTTTCAGAGATATTTATTGTTTTTGTATCTTGCGAAAATTTCCAAGTGCGATTAGTTTTTATAGTGCCATTTCTACAGAGAGGTTTCTCGATTTTGTTTTTTTTTTCATTTCACAAGCGTTAGTTCAGCTATCAAAAACAAAAATTTAAATTTAACAAACTAGCGTTAAGTTTTAAAAAAAATATTAAAACAAAGAAAATTAAAAATGAAATTAATTTTCTTTCATGTTTGATCAGCTACAGTGTAAAAAAAAAGTTTGACGCTCATCGTGCCCATCATCTTTAAAACTTGCTTAGCTATTCTAGACACCAAAAAGGTATCATGAGCCTAGGCATTCTGAATATTTTTAATTTCATGACTACTTGAACAGCAAATAGTATAAAAACTTCGATAAAATGTTTTTGTCGTAATCATTGTTCTAAGCTTGAGTACCTATGTCACTCTTTCCTCAGTTTACAAACACTCTAGTGATCCATGATCCACATCTTCAACTAGATTCTGAAATCGATTCTTCTTCTCCACCAGAGTATAGCCACTGTAGTGAATAAGGAGAAACCGACGATGTTGAACATGATTGGGAAAGCGTTCAACGGTATGTTTGACAACCCACCAGACGTGTTCTTGAGGGTCAAGGCCATGGACCTCTTGTTCAGAGGTTTCATCGTAAACTGCGCCAGATCTGAGTTTGCGCCCAAAGCCGTGTGCACTGCGCTGAAGAAGGAAGGAGTCAACGGATTGAAATTTGAAGCAAACAACCAACATAAGTTTTCTCTGTTTGGAATGGTAAGTTATTAAATGAATATTCACAGAAAGGTTTTTCTCCAATTTCACAACTTTAAAATTCTATTCTCTTTGGAGTTTTGATATAATGATATATTAGTCTCTGAAGTGGAAATAGCTAAAACGAAAAGCTCCTTGGAAATGTATCATAAAGATTTATCAGTCACCAGTTAGGTTACTTAAAGCGAATACTTTAAGTGTACCATTAAAAATCTTAAGAGTTGTGTGGCTTTAATCATACTATAAAACTCAATAAACACACGTATGGTTTTAAAACACAAGCTGTATAATTAAACAGCTTGTTAAGTAAAGTCACGAAAGATATTATAATAGATTGGAGTCAAAGCCATTCTGAAACTATATAAGTATTTTTGTAAGTCATTAACGTTAATTCCATAATACTGTGGCAATACATTCGTTTTAAATTAAGCAGCCCCCCTAGACAAGATGCATTTCGATAATCGCTAACGCAATCGCTAAAAGGAAAATGTATGCGATTTGACATAAGCTCTCGCTTAGCTTTCGAGCACAATTGTCAATTCTCATACATTGTCCATTTAGTGATTGCGATAGCGATTATGAAAAGATATCTTTTGCCTAGGGGGCCTGGTTCTTAAAAGTTTCAAAATGGCTAATTGCATTTTTCTCTGAAAAAATACATAACTGCCGGCGCCACATTATATCAGTTTTAAAAATATTGGGTTGAGCTACATGGCAGCGACCAACGACCACAACCGATAAAGTTTAAAGTAATTTAAAATGAAAAAAAAAACAAATACGAGTATCATCATCACTTTTTAAAAATACGCAGAAAAGTCTATTCTACTTCATATAATATTGACTCGTTTGTATTACGTAGGTACCTTTGTACTGTTCCTCAAAATAATCATTTATTCTCGCTAAGCTCTTCACAAGTAAACAATACACTTTAGTAGCTGGCACTAGCTGGGAACTTGTGACGTAGATTTTGTAATAAATTTTGAGACCGCTCTCATTTCCCCTTAACAGCGCAACGGGACAATAGATCCTCATGTAATAACGGTGAAGAGGGGAATAAAGAATGTAATGGACGTCGGGAAGGTGGTGGCGATAGATGGTAAGACCCAGCAAGATGTGTGGACGGACTCCTGCAACATGTTCCAAGGAACAGACGGCACTGTCTTCCCGCCATTCCTTACAGAAAAGGACAACCTCGAATCTTTTTCGACGGATTTGTGCAGGCAAGTTCTATTTGCACCAATTCCTTCATAATGCAGGTAATCTTCTATTGTTTGCTCTCATCAATGTTAATCTAAACACCATGCAAGTAGGCAAGCTAAAAAAGTTATACTACTTTTTGCTTTCCATGTCTCCCGTGTCTAATTCTAATTTTAGAGTTGAGATCGAAATTTGGCATACATAATCAAGGATCACAAACCAGCCCTTTTTTTCTCGAGGGGAATGCGTGACCGCACCGTACGCCGTTGGCTAGACGACGAGCGTGTGTGGGGCTCTCCCGGCAGAGAGCCGGGCCTACCCACTAAACCCCCCGGTGTTCTCCCTGCCCTTATGGGTGCGCGTGATAGGGTCCACACTGCGACTACCATTACCGACGCGCCCGGGCTTACCCGACCTAAGCCCCCCTTTTTTTTCCTCGCGGGGAAATGCGCATCCGCACCGTACCCACCGTTGGCTAGACGGCGAGCGTGTGTGGGGTTCACCCGGCAGAGTGCCAGGCCTAGCCACTAAAACCCCTCGGTGTTCTCCCTGCCCTTTAGGTAGCGTGTAGTAGGGTCCACAATGCGATACCGTTACTCACGCGTCCGGGCTAGCCCGACCGGTCGGTCGGGCTATTTATCGCCAAGGGGGGATTGTTCGAGAACACCAGGACAATCCCCAGACGAAGAAGCCTTACGGCGGCGTGCACGGGAGCCGACCGTGCACGCAGGCTTCACGGCAGGGTCATCAGACAGGCATTGCTTGAGCAAATGCCCGTCTTCTCCTGCCTATCCGTCTGCGGCGGAGGGGAGCGGCCTGAGGATCTACCTCCCGCTCCCTCTCCGCAGCCTCCTTCTGCGAGATGACATCTTCGCAGAAGGAGGCGACAGCCCCCTATTCCGCTTCGCCGCAGAGCATGGCCACGACCATGCTCGGCAACGAAAGGTCTCCACCTCCCAGCGCAGCGGTAAGTTCGCTGTGCTGGCGTCGCCAAGCCGAGCTCACCAACAGGGTGTGCTCGGCCGTGTCGTCGGGAGCGTGGGATCCTGCTACGGGAGGCGTGGAACATCATGGCCCTCGTTTTGTCGAGAGCCACGTCCAGGCCCAGGAGGCGGATGCGTCGGACGACGAGTGAAGCGCCGACTGACGCAAGGTGGGCTGCCTCCTCCTCCGTATTTGCTTTCGCCGCGACAAGTGTGTCGTCGGCGAAGCAAACAGCCTCCATTCGTGGAAGGAGGTTGCCTCGCAGGACCCAGTTGTATCCCAGGTTCCATAGTAGAACACCCGCCGCCATTTCACACGAATGGTCGCGACCATCCGGCCCCTCGTAGAGGATTGTCCTACCGTCCAGGTAATCCTCCACAAGGGTGCGGAGGTACGGAGGCACCCGGTGGAAGCGGAGTGCCTCCTTTATGCACTCGTGGGGCAGGCTGTTAAAAGCGTTGCGGATGTACAGCGACACCGCAACTACAGCCTCCCCACGAGCCGTGGCCTCCTCAGTCGAGGGCCAGAACCCTGGATGGGACACCGTCCGGTCCCGGCGCCTTCTTCTTGCGCCGGAACCGTTCCCTCACCGTGTAGAATTCCACGTTCGACACGGGAGGGATGGCGGTAGCCACTTCCTCTGGAGGAGTGTCCGGGGGGTCCATTATGGGGGGCTGAAACCTACCAGGATTAGGGAACAGAGTTCCCAGCACCCGGTCCAACAGCCCCCTGTCCATAGCGGAGATGGGGGGAACGCAAGCTTTGAACTTCCCCCTTATCATCCGGTACGGACGCCCCCACGTATCATCGTCCAGGAGCCGCATGAATTGCTCCCTAGACTCCTCCTTGGCCCTGCAGATTTCATTACGCAGGGCCTTCGTGGCTGCCGCATACACCCGACGGAGCCCAGCTTCCTCGTCGGGTGTAGTTCTGGCGCGCCTACGACACCGCACGTAAGCGCGCCGAGCCCTCATGCTGGTGGTACGCAGGTCCGCAATCTCCTGCGTCCACCAGTACACCTGTCCCCTTTCGGGGCAAGCCTGCGCCCTCGACATGGCGGCTTGGCAGACGACTTTCATGTCGTCCCCGAAGAGATCCGCCATGCCGTCGGCATCCCCTACGTGGTGGGGTGGAACTTCTGCCCACGCCCGCACCATCGCCGCCTCTTTCGCCACATCCGGGCGGAGCTTGGTGAGCGCCCACTTTGGAAAGGCGCTCACCGCGGAGCCCCTGCGGTTCGGGGCCCCTTGGGATGCCGTGGAGACCTCATATCGGATATATAAATGGTCCGATAGGGTCTCCACATCTTCCTCAACTCGCCAGTCGTTGATTCGACGGACGAGTGAGGGGGTGGCGAAGGACACGTCCACTATGGACGTGCCTTGCACCCGGACGCAGGTAGGGGTGGAGCCCCTATTTAAGATCTGGAGCCCCAGGGACAGAGCCCAGGACTCCAAATCTCCACCCCTCGGAGTGGTTCTCGAAGACCCCCACGCAGTTGACCACGACCTAAGCCCCCGTAGCACGACTATCAAAACACGATATGATAAAGAGATTTATCGC
This sequence comes from Schoenobius gigantellus, assembly GCA_963935595.1. Classification (NCBI taxonomy): domain Eukaryota; kingdom Metazoa; phylum Arthropoda; class Insecta; order Lepidoptera; family Crambidae; genus Schoenobius; species Schoenobius gigantellus. Next base: position 9,297,082 of record OZ012556.1, on the reverse strand, counting down.
GGTGAACTGTCAAAATAAGATTAAATTCTATTTTAACCTGTATTTTAACAGTTCACGGCGATAAACCGATTTATCATATCGTGTTTTGATGGTCGTGCTAGGGGGGCAGGGCACAGGCAAATACACTCCGCATCCAATTGGTAGCAAGCTACAGTTGTGTCAATTGACTTAAACTGAATTGCTATTGGTTACAAACTAGAATTTTGTGTATGGTGTGACGTTAAAATTTCCCTTCGGCCACTTTAGAAACTCATGATCCGAAAGTAGCTTCGAAAACAGAACTATTTTTCTTTTATCGGAATCCGGTTTTCAATAAACAAAAATAATTCTGTTTTCGAAGCTGGTTTCGGTAAAATTCTTTTGATTCTATGATTAATGTTTTGTTACTCATGCAGATCCACCTTCCTCGTCTTTAGTACATCATGACTGCTTCACAGGCCTTTCAAGCCCTGGTTTCACAAAAAAACCTCATATAAGGGCATCAAAACGAACCGTTACATCGCCAACATCGGCGACCTTGCCAACGACCCTGAGCTGCGATGTTTCTGCGACGCACCCGACACGTGCCCGCCGAAGGGGACCATGGACCTCATGAAGTGCATCAAGGCTCCCATGTTCGCTTCGATGCCTCACCTCTTGGACTGTGACCCTCAAGTGCAAAAGAACGTGAAAGGTCTCAACCCCGATGTCAATGAGCATGGCATAGAAATTGATTTTGAGCCGGTATGTTGAAGGAGCGTTAGAGATCTTCTTATTAAAACCATTCTGTCATTTTGTCTGTCAATCACGTCGTTGAAGTTGTTATAAAGCTCATAAAGTACATATTTTTTTCCATATGTCCTTCACTTACAGAAATATGATTTAGCTGAATTAGAAAATTCTTGCTTAGTTTTATGCGGCTTACAACGATGAAGTTCATATTATTAGAATTTCATAAAGTAGCTAGTTCTGCCTTCGAACTACGTTTCGCCATAATAATTGTCAACAAAAATTCTGGAGAGGGCCACCCTTATCCCCTTTGGACACGGACCTGAAAAAAAGTCGGACGGAGCGTTGCTTAATCAAGAGTGAAGCATGCAAATGACAGCACATTTGTATGTCTGCTTGTATTGGTCATCAAAAAATGTCAGCTGTTTGTCTTACCTGGTACATCTGTGTGAGTGTAGGTCGTGTACAAACACATGAAATTGTCTCACCTTGCATGCTTCACATTTGTTTAATGCCACACTACGTCCGTATTTTTTTGTAGGTCCATAGGATATAGAAAATAGCCTACGACCTATTCTCAGACCTACAAAATATACACAAAAAATTTATTCAAAATCGGTCAAACCGTTTTAGAGGAGTTCGATAAAAACACGGTGACACGAGATTTTTATATATTAGATTCACCAGCTCCTTAAATAATCATTAAGTAAATATTTTTAATAAGAATGAAAGTGTTTGCAAATAACCACGAGAGACCCGAATTTTCTTCACCGGCTTGCAGTGCACCCTAACGATCAAGCGATCGGGCTTTGATGCTCTCCTTCAACCCGCACTTAGCCTGTGTAGTTGAGAACGGAAATTTCCCATTTCTGAGGTGGCTTTACCCAACAGTGAGCTTTGAAGCGGGATGATGGTGCTTGGTGATACATTTATAGCTAACCTACCCACAGTGCACCCTGCCAATATTTTCCATCAACCCATCATGCTTCCTTTCTTCTTTGGACTGGCCTGTACAAAGGTTGATGCGTAGTGCTTGAAGGAGGGAATATGTTTAAATTCAAACATTAACTTTTTTATTTTTATAAATTCAGCTATCGGGTACACCTATGGTAGCAAAACAAAGGATCCAGTTCAACATCGTACTGTCAAAAATCGAAAAGCTGGAAGTCTGTAAGGATCTACCTAACACAATGGCGCCTCTGTTCTGGATTGAAGAGGTAAAGTTATTTATGTAGATTTTCATAAAGCAATTAGCCATTAATTTGATATATCGTTCATTTGTTATAACATCTGTACATAACAACTAACGCTTGATACAATATTGTATCGATTAGATAGTATTAGCGGATTTTCAGATTCGTCAAGAGTTTTTGATTTTAAAACAGTTAAGAATAATTTTATTTGCAACCACGAAAACTATTCTAAATATTAACACGAACTATTAGAAACTTTGTAACTCGATGATATTTTTATAACAAATCTTAAAACCCAGGTATATTAAATTCTAACGCTTACCACATCGAAAATATTAAAAATACTATGCTACGAATCTTATAAGTCTTATCACCTTATCTTGTCTGTATTAACAAAATCAAGACCTCCATTTGAAAAAGGTAAGCTTGCTAAAACGTCATAATTTGTTATCGTGAAGGGTGTGGGAATGAATACACATGTTCTTGGAGTTGAATCTTAATAAGCAGAGTTCTCGGCCACTACGTCGTATGTTTGCAATTTACGCCGACGCTTTTTACATTTTTCATATTGAAAATTACACTTAATGATATATTCTATCTATAACAGATAGTTATTTGTACCAGGTGCTATCTTTCGCATAATCAGGATGCTATTTGTTCGGACCCGAAGGGCGTATACCTATCGTAGTACACATTTTAGCTTTGACCCTTGCTGCATCCTAATATCAAAAGAAAGAAGACTGAAACTATGTTTATTGGTTATAGGGTTGTATTTTGAATATCATTAATTCAAAATATGTCACACTTATACTGATAACTTACTTGAAGCTTCTGGATAAGTGTTTTAGTTTTGTTTTTAATGCTTGTAGGCCCTAATCTTGTGTTGGGGCCACCTTTGAATCCTTCCTTTAACTTATTCCCGTATTGGTTTATTTTTGCAATCTTCCACGATGCTGAACTGATGATGGATCTTTAACTTTTAGGAGTTAAAGGCTAGTTTTTAAAATATAATAGACATGTCTCGACTCTCAACTGTATTATTTTACGTTGATTCGGTGAGCTTGTATTAAATTGACTAAAAAGACTTAAAAAGTATTTTACAAATAAAATAAGAGCGAAATTAAAATAAAGTCGGTGCCAAGTGATGATCTCCTGGAAAGAATTAAAAAATGTCAGATCCAACCGATGTAGTTAGTTAATATTTGGCACCGATATCAAAATAAAAATGTGATTTAGTGTGATTTGATTTTAATGTTTTAGGTCGGTTTTTGTTAATTTTTGTGAAATATTTTTTGCTTAATTGTGATAGCAATTAATAATACTGCCCACACGCGGTATATGATAATGTCGACATAATTAAAGATATCGTTTTGGCGTGGGAAAATCAGATCGTTCTGATTTAATATTTTTACAAACTGACGCTATAAAGATAACTCGTGCAAAGATAGTGCTATATTTACCTATAGGTCAGTTGGTAAGTCGGACAAAATCTTAAGTTAAAAAAAAACAGTTCATTCCAGAATAGAACAAAGTATTCTTCAATCCTTAATCTGACAAGATGAATAAAACCAAGCGACTTAAAAATCTAAATCATTTAGATAACTACATATTTGTGCTTATCGGTTTTTAACCGACTTCGAAAAAAGTAGGTTACTCAATTCGACCGTATATATGCTTCTTTTTTTTGACACTATAGCACCGTGGGACCACAGCACAATTCCTTTCAAATAAAATAAGCTCAAAGTGATTTCTTGCACTGATGACATGAGAGTGGAGCCATGGGCCTTATTATTCTAGCGTCAATTAGGGCATCGGAACCGGTTTTTCCCGGTTCCAAAAGAACCGGGAATTCCCGGTTCTGAGGGTCCCTGAAAGAACCGGTTCTGTAAATCGGAGAACCGGTTTTTTCGGTTCTTTCGGTTCTTTCTTATAACAAATTTGGAAATACATCTCTTTATGCTAAATATCATGTTATTATCATATCGTAATATTATTTTCACTTGCCTCTCCCACATAATGACATAAAACTTATTTGTGGATTCAGTTTCAACGTCGCATTATACCGATCGACAATGTATGAATTTTTGGCACTAGAAAAGTCATCAAAATTACCATTATTTGACTGTTATGTTTATAAATAACGTAATTATATAAATATTAGAAAATAAAGAATTTTTTAAGGGATTTGGCAACGTTAACAATCGCTTGTTGACAAAACTGGCAGACGCTTGTTACATGTAACCGCTCCATAGTAACAGCAAATATAGCATTTACTCAAATGTGGAAAGTTACAGCCACGAGGTGCTGACGCCGCATTCCAGCGTGGCCTCAATTTCGTCGAGTTACGTGGAAGCATCGAGCTGCACTTTTTGTTCAACCATCGAACTAATTAGTCATATTTTAATTATATTGTATTTTTAATAAATTAGTTTTAAAGTAAATTGGTTTTTTTTTGCGCTCTTCGGCCGTAGAATCTGTTAGTGGCTGTTGTTGTTTTATTGACGCCGATTTGTTTTTTGGCATCCAAATAATAATTGTGTATGATTTGAGTTGTATTATCGCAACTACGAAAAGACTGTGATTTTAAAGAAGTCATTCATCATCCAAGAAACGCCCACTGTTGGACATAGGCCTCCCCCAGGCATCTCCAAACTGATCGGTCTTGCATCCAGCGGCATCCCGCTACCTTCACCAGATCGTCGGTCCACCTTATGGGGGGCCTACCAACGCTGCGTCTCCCGGTAAGCGGCCGCCACTCAAGGACCTTTCCGCCCCAACGGCCGTCAGTCCTCCTAGCTATGTGTCCTGCCCACTGTCACTTAAGGTTTGCAATTCTTTGGGCTATGTCGGTGACTCTAGTTCTTCTACGGATCTCTTCATTTCTGATGCGATCGCGTAGAGAAACCCCGAGCATAGTCTGCTCCATTGCCCTTTGAGTGACATTAAGCCTGCTTATGAGACCCATTGTAAACGGCCACGTCTCAATTCCGTACGTCATCACTGGCAACACGCACGAATTGAAGACTTTCGTCTTGAGACACTGCGGTAGATGGGCCGAGAATATGCTGCGTAGCTTCCCGAACGCTGTCCAGCCGAGTTGGATTCGTCGATTTACCTCTTTCTGGAAGTTGTACTATCCGAGCTGGACTATTTGCTCCAGGTAAACATATTCGTTAACAACTTCCAGCGTAGAGCCTCCAACATTCACAGGAGTAGGTACTACACGGGAATTCGACATTATTTTAGTCTTGTCCATGTTCATTTTAAGACCCACTTGTTGGGAAACTCTATAATGGTCTTCGAGCATTGTGCCTAGATTCTCCACGGTCCAGTCATGACTACGATATCATCAGCAAAACGAAGGTGAGTCATGTACTGGCCGTTTATGTTGATGCCGCGTCCTCTCCAGTCCAAAAGCTTAAATACATCCTCCAACGCAGCTGTGAACAGTTTCGGTGATATAACGTCACCCTGTCTCACACCGCGCTGAAGTCGTACTGGTTTCGAGTTTTGATCCTGAAGGCGGACTGGCATATGGTGGCGTTTTCGTACAATGACTGCAACACTTGGATGTATCGATAGTCTATTTGGCACCTCTGGATTGACCTAAGCACAGCCCAGGTCTCGACAGAATCAAAGGCTTTCTCATAGTCCACAAACGCCAAGCATAGTGGCAAATTATACTTCTTGGGTTTCTGTATAATCTGCCGCAGCGTATGAATGTATCCTATGGTTCGGGAGGCTGGAAGTCGTCAAACCTGAGCGCGAGTCGTTTCGTGATGACTCTCGAGAACAGCTTGTATACTTGACTCAGAAGCGTCATGTGTCTGTAGCTTTTCAACTGGGCCCTGTCGCTCTTTTTGAAGAAAAGTGCCACCAAGCCCCTGTGCCATGCCTTAGGCGTTTTGCCCTCGAGTATGACGGAGTTAAATAAAAAGAAGTGTGTGGGCGAGCGGTAAAAGAAATAGAAAGGAGAGCACCGTACCTTTAAAAGCAGCAACACTCACTCTTCAGCCGGCCGGCACTATAACTCGCTATTTCTTGATTGGTTTCGCTGACGGTTGTGAAAAATGCTATGGAGCCGCAGTGTATATTAGGGTTTGTAATTATAAACAAAATAAAATCAGCACGAATCTTTATGCTTCAAAGTGTCGATTAGCGCCATTGAAAAAGGTTTCACTCGCACGCCTAGAGCTTTGCGCTGCTCTTCTTTTGAGCAAATTAATGACTTCTGTTATGGAAACATTGAGCTTGCGCTGCAAAATAGATGAAAAATACGCCTTTTCAGATTCCACTGTCGCTTTGACTTGGATTCATTCACCCGCTTACAAATTTCATACTTTTGTCGCAAATCGAATAACTGAAATTAATACTCACCTTCCCGCTGAACACTGGTATCATATAAGCGGCCATGAAAACCCGGCAGATATAATATCTCGCCCCGTTACGCCTTGCAATATATTAAATAATTCAGTTTGGTTTCATGGACCTCAGTGGATATTAGAACCTTTCTCGATTTGGCCTTTGGTTCCCTTCAAGCCCAGCGATACTGGCAGTGATTTTTCAAGAACTTGTGTGGGCGAGCGGTAAAAGAAATAGAAAGGAGAGCACCGTACCTTTAAAAACAGCAACACTCAAACAGCAACGCTCGCTATTTTTTGTTTCTTCGATAGCTTTATTATACACACAAGTCGCTACTTATTTATTGCGTATAATTAAACACTCGCGGCGAAATCAAATAGAGATTTATCAACTTTGCAAATTTTTATTGCGGAGCGGTGCGTTTGCGTATAGCAAGATCGGTACTCGAGAGAATGAGAGGAAGGGTCAGGGAAGGATATTATAGTGTAAGGAAAGTTTTGTTGTGTGCGTGTGCATGTGAGGGTGCGTGTATTTAATTGCGTAAATTTTATAAAATATCTACCGTCGTTCAACGGCGTTAACAAGAAGTGATTATTGCTAAATAATACTAAAAACAATTTTATAATTTTGAGTATAATTATAAAAATAATAAGTAATGTGATTTCCAATAAAGTATGTTTTTTTAAGATCCATTCTCCTTTATTCATTTTGATTGTAGAAAATCTATACAATAGATAGCATAGCTTCTCAACTAGAATTTATCAAAAAACCGAAAGAACCGAAAAAACCGGGTACCCGGTTCCGGCTTGAGTTTGGAACCGAAAGAACCGGTTCCTAAAATAGGGCCGGTTCTCGATGCCCTAGCGTCAATGCATTCAGGCGTGTCAATAACGCTTCAATACATTGCTTTTTGATACAGATTCAGTTATCGTTAGTCAAGAAATTGTACATTACGGATTTTTTAACTTTATCAAAACACTATAACAACGTTGGATGGATGGAAGGATGCTGGGGCCTAATTCTGCTAATCTTAGCAGAATTAGGCCCCAGCATCCTTGCTTTAATACTTAAACAGGCAGCCTTTCCGACATTCTTCCTCCTTCACCTCTTCCCAATCTCCGACGTTCTTTAATGTATTTTTATTCTGACTTTTAAGAAATTAAATCCAAATTACAAGTTTTTGTGTAATTATTTACAGTGTCGAAATATGTTCAAGGTCCTAATCGTTAATATTAATAATTATTTTTAAATAATTACTATATGATAAAAATGGCTAACTTCTTGCATGAGTTGCAAACTTTAACTTGTGAACTTTAGCAACAATGAAACATTTTTTCTGTGAAGTTCTTTGAAAATAACTTTCTATAAACATAGTATAGGTAATAACGTGAGCTCAAATTAAAACTTCAGATATATTCCAGGGATTATCATTGAACAAAACCTTCGTGAAGATGTTGAAGAACCAACTGTTTATCCCCAAACGTGCTGTGGGTGTTATACGGTGGATTTTGGTGGTGGTGGGCATTGTTGGTATTCTCCTTACCTCTGCAATACATTTCAAAGGTAAAAGTTTTATCATTGTCGTTGAACTGTATCAAGTTATCAAAAGTCTTTTTAATAGAGAATTGATAACTCTCTCCATATTGATTACATTGACATCATATTAGATGTTGTAAAAACCAAAATTCCACTTGAACTGAAATGAAAATTACACAAAAGGTCAGTGATACAAGTTATTGATATTAATATGTACATGAACCTGATTCTATTACTTTACTGTGATATAAATACCGAACACGGAAATAGCTTCCCATTAAAAAGCGATGCATGCGGAGTCTGATGCAGACTGCAGCAGTCTGTTGTGTAGATGAATCCATCAAATATGCAAGGCAACAGACAAGTCGTAGGTAGCGTCCCGAACTGCCCCACAACCATGATCGCTCAAAACAATATTAGAGCCGCACTGAGAGTGGGATGGCGCGATACGCAGCAAGAGCGGGGTCTATGTTTCAATATTGTTTCAACCTTGCTATAAGCGTTCGTGGTAAGGGGGCAGATCTATTATGCAAAGGCTGGATCAAATACAAATAATGTATTCTTAGACGATCATGAATAATACTGGACAATACTTCACAATATTGTTTGATATTGACTTCGAATTATTCCACAAAAAGTATTTGAAACAGAGTACCTGTGTTTACCCTAGTATCTGTTTGCTATTCTGGCTTTGTAGACTACTTACAAGTTTGTTAAATGTTTAATGTTATCTAAATCTGTTTCAATATATACTGCCACTTCTATACAAATTGAGTTTTTTACATTATGACTACTTAAGATTCATAGAAACCCTCTGTATTTTGACATTTATAAGTAGGATTTTATTTAAAAGGGATTTTCATTTCACAGACAACATAATCCAGTTTGCGAGACCCGGTTCCCCCGCAGCTAAGGTGAACCCTGAGACAAGCCAGTCTACTCCACCGAAGGAGATCAGCATCATCGGCGACCAGCGGAGCCCACCCAAAGTGGAAATGTAATGGTTAATAGGACGGCTCGTAAATTTTCTTTTAATTTTGAGTCGTCAGCACCACCTTTTGAGGGTATCTAGAACTTTTCAGACTCTTCGTTACTTTGCTTCGAGGTATCAACGACGCTAATGATAAGTTCTATTGATTTTTTTTAAATAACAATTTGTTGCCGTTACACAAACTAAATAAACTAAATGTATTGGTTTTGGTTATATCGTCGGACGTCCTTCTATTTCTTTTTTAACAACAGCATACTTTTTTAATATTACAATACTACAATAACATTTGTCTTCTTTATTGCCACAGACAATCCAATCCAATCCATTGTTTGTTATTGTCTGCAATAATTAAATACAAAAGGTTTAGGTTCGCAATTTTTATCAGAATGTCAAAGCCTATTTATATTTTCTCCCAATACGCTGTACTGTATTCCTAATATTTAGAATTACATTATGATAGTTTAAGATTGATACCAATGTAGGCGTAACGCAGCCTGTAGATATAGTTTAAATATCTAAGAATATAAATAGAATAAATAGTTATAGATATTTTCTAGTCACCGCTATGAACGTCAGTAAAAATAGGTTATCAGTTGTCGTAATGTGCATATATAATGAGACATTATCCATATCATTGCATACAATTTTCTTCACGCTAGTGTAGTTATCGAACACTTGATCATAGGTAATTAAGGTTCTCTTAGTGGCAAAGTATTGAATGCTTTAGTTTTATTTCTTGCTCTTTCATTATCAGCAGTAGACGTGAACCAAGAGCCCGCCGAACATCTATATATATCGAAGTACAGAGTGAGATATTGATTATTGATAAAGAGAATAGGGTGCACACGATAACTTTTTCTAAATGCCAGATATAGGCTTATAACCTGACACCTGCGCCAAAATGTTCTATTTGACGTGTAAATTCAAAATATCAGAGAGTCCTAAATTCCATTTGGTTGCAAAATTAATCATTTAAGCTAGGGTCAAGGAAAATTATTTAAAAAAATAGCTATGTTATTATCAACATATCGCTGTATTGTGTTTATCGTATTTATATTTTTTTAATATTTTAAATTGTATTTAATTATAAGGATATGTTATCTAGTTCATTTATAATTTAATAAATAATGTTAATAAATTATTTAAATAAAATGTTTTTTATTGCAAATTCTGTCTGAAATCTAAGCGAATCTAATATAGACATTTAACTCATGCACTTATTCAATAAAAACTAACCAAATTTCAAAATGTTAAATATTTTTATTTGTCTTAGAATAAGTATCACCACAAATCTAATTAAATACTAAGTACATACTATCATGAGCAAACCACGATAATCTAATGTTCTTTTCTTATTACTAATATCATATCATATCTAAAACTACTCGCTAACTATTTACAACTTTATCACGTTTTCGTTCATGTACTCACATAATTTGTAATCAATCTCTTATGGTAACGTACAATGGTAACTTTATTTATTTGTTTTGGTCAGCTACTTTTAGAGTTTCTTCTTAGAAAGTGACGTTTGGTCTATTATCATCTTCGACTGTTTCAACCAACTGTTTGATGCTTCTATAAAAATATTCTTATTTTCAACCGAAGTTAGCAACTTGTTGAATAACGTTCTTATAGCGTACGAGGATATTGCTAACATTATGAATAATGCTAAAATCGCGACAAGAACAGTGTCGAGCATGTAATATTGGATAAAGTGCAAATCCTTTGCTGGAGATTGCAAATGGTATGCACCTTTGTGTCTCATAACGTACTCTGTCCAATAAACAGCTCTTTCTAGCGGAGATTCCTTTTGATCTCTGAGCAGTAGCTGCCTCTTTTTCACTTGTATTTTGTATCTAGGATCATTGATTACTTCCATGATGGCTTTGTAAAGTGAATCTACTGTGAGGTGTCTCAGTTCTAGTCTCTTTGCGTATCCATCGACTTCAGCTTTGGCCGCATTGGAGTCGTGGTCGCAGAACACTGGTATTGTAACTATTGGAACGGCGTGGTAAACTGTCTCGAACATGCTGAGCAGGCCGCCGTGGGTGACGAACGCTTTAATTTTTTGGTGCCCTGGAAATAAATAAAACATTTGTTAAATAATGTCTAAACATTACTCCAGTGAACGATAAAGAGTTCGAAAACCAAAACAGACAACTTCCGTCTCTAGCGGGCTTCGAAACACTTCAACATACGGAGACTTATCCAACCCGATCGAAATTTGAACTATTTTGATCTCTTTCTACCTTGTTAAGCCAAAGTAAACCCATTACACTACGTTATTTTCACGAAATCTGTAGAGATATTTAAGATGGATGTGGTATGTAAAGAGGAATCGATAAACGTTTGTTTTCAGTTGGTCAGATTTCTACAAAACGTCAGACTAATGGTCAAAATTACATAGATAAAATACGGAAATGAATGAATTAATAAAACTATTAAATATTAATGCCATATTATGGTGACTACTGAACATGATCGTCACCACGCTCAATTTTAAATGTAGATTTGAAAATCGCGTTATTTAAACAACGTTAGAGAACTACTATAATTACCATAAACGAAAACAGATTACACAACAGTACCCCGTAAAAGGTTTTTTTCCTTAACTATCTCGCTCGCCTATTACGCAATTTCCAATTTCACAAATATGCATTAACGCACGAATAAATATCAGATAAAATCACTTAAAAAGACGGAGAAAACTTTTTTTATTGTATCAATTTGTTCTGAAATTTTTATAACGCAATCTCAGTGACCTAATAAAACAATATTGTCGGGCAGTGCCGTAACAACCTCCAGACCATGAAACCTTAGACAGCCTATCTCATTTAATATACACATCTTGTCGTTTAGAAAATTGAGGACCTTCTTTTATAACGTCCCATTTCCATATAAAATTTGCTTAGGAATGATTCTCATCTTGTATTTTTGTACTGAGAAAATTTGTAATGTTTCCTTCTTTCTCTGGAAAATTTTCTGTTAATGTCTCTGCAAAACGTTAGCCATGTGATGTTTTTTATCTGCAGTAGACTTGTAGGTGAGACAAGATATATGAAAGAGATGCTTATCCTGTAAAAGGCCATCCACAATTTTTAATGGTCCCACATTATAGCGGTCCGGAAACACAGGAAATTTCATTAGCAGCACGAATAAAAAGATGACCGCAATGCTTAATGCTTAGTATAATGTGACTAACTCAACGGATAACATGGTTAACATTTTTCAACCAATCATTAATTTACATTTTATAAAGATACAGTCCAGTATGTACCTAGTAAGTCTTGCTGCG